>JAVMKO010000005.1:78920515-80413527 GCA_032164245.1 Sternotherus odoratus | reverse complement strand
AGAGTAGCACAAAAGTCATTGTCTGTATGAAATTTTAGTGTGTACTGACTTCACTACTGCTTTTTCTGTAGACTGTTGTAAATCTAGGCAAATATATAGATGAGTTGATGAATCCCCTGAAAGACCTTTGTGTACCCCCAGACGTACCCTGCGTTGAGAATCACGGATTTAAATCAATGGGTTTTTTTGTTTGATATATCTTGTCTTTGCTTCTCTTCATAAACAATATTTCAAATCATTGAATCAGAAGACCAAAACTGCCGATGAACAGAACTGAAACCAAGGACAAATCAATTGGAAATAGCATAGAAGCTTTTAGTTCAAAAATTTAGGAAGTCATTTACCGTTATCAAAATCATCTGATTCATCTGAGGAAACCTGATCTGAAAAGAAAAAGTCATTTAAAAACAATTAGTTTACCTTGAATTTATGCACTATTTTAACATGTTTTAAAAGGGTACACTTACCACCTAATAAATCTCTCTTCCCCCCCCCACTAAGGCAAACAAGTAACAGGGATTATTTTTCTACAAAAGAGAAGGTCGCCCGTATGAGGTAAAATATTTTACTCCCATATCTGTGATGTCAAAAAGGTTATCTTAGCTTACCAAAAGGTTTCCAACCCCAAAGCCACACCGAACCAACATTTCAGCACTCTTTTTTGTATGCTGCTTCCCTTTGTTTGGACAGGTCTTTCTTCAAATAGTATATTACTCTGGAGGCTCTTCCTGCCTATGAATCATTAGAAATTCATCCCCTTTCTCTTTCCCCTGACAATCCAGTTAGTGAGCCATTGAAAGTCGGAAACATAAACGTATCCCTCACTTTGATAGGGTTAAGCACTCAATATCTGTTTTTAATATTTAAAAATAGAGACAGTTAAAAAACTTTTTTTACCTTTTTGTTTATTTCTTTTATATCTGTGTTTTTCTGAATGAGATAATCTTGACTTCTTACTTTTGGGTTCTTCAGAGTTTTGTTCAGTTCTCTCTCTTTTCTTGTTTGATTTGACTTCTTTCCGCCTTTATAATAAAAAATGAATGCACAAGTTCTGCAAATGTACTCTTCAACCAAAAGAAAATATATTCAAAATCAAGCCCCGTCAAGAGATTATATACTATTTCCAACCATTTAAATTTTTACTCTGTAATAAACAAAATGAATGTCTAATGCAAAAAATATTCCTGTTCCCTTAATGCTGTACATCTGAACAGAAAAAGGAGGAAATGCTAAAAAGAAGTTTATTTACTTATACACCGAGTTCTTTGCAATGACTCCGTATATTCACACTTATGGGTAATACACCGACCAGTGCATCCTAATGGTAGAACCTTCTTCAAGTAGTGCCCATCAGAGACCAGGTGCACCCCCTTCTATCACTTCCCTCAGCATTTTCAACCAAACAAACACTATATAAGGAGGTGTTGGGCCCTCTACTGCCTTAACTGAGAGAAACCAAGATAGGACTCTGAGAAAGAGGGGAAGGTGGGCAGGATGAGTGAACATAGAGTGTCATTTCAAGAATTCCAGTTACAAGTAACCTGCATCCAACAAAGTGGGTATTAGCCAATGAAAGCTTATGCTTCAATACTTTAGTTAGTCTTTAAAGTGCCACAGGACCCTTTGTCACAAGTAACCTTTATTTCTTTTTTGAGTGGTTCTGCATATTCCCACTTAAGGGTAGTCTGGCAAGCAGTGCTGAAAACTCAGGAGAAGGGGAGAGTCCTAAATAAACAATGATGAAGCACTGTTCCATCTAATCTAGCATCTGCTCTTGAAGCCACATACAAAGCATAATGTTTACTAATCAGATGGTCTGATTTCCAAGTAGGACCCTTACAGATTTCCACAACAAGGAAACGTTTAAGACAAGCAAAATATACTGCCACTGCCCTAGCAGAAAATTCTCACAACAGTAGGTACAGGCACTGCTACTAATTTGTCACATTCAAAGATACATTATTTAATCCATATGGAAATAGCACACTAAAACCCATACGATTCTTAGAATACAAAACAAATAACTTAAAAAAGACTTTCAAAAATCTTTATTTAAATAATATGTAAAAACTAGGGCTGTCAACTAATCAGTGAACTCATGTGATTAATTCAAAAAATTAATCGCGATTAATTGCACTGCTAAACAATAATAAATTGCAGTTGATATCTATATATATAAAAGTCAAGTGGTGTATGTATGTATGAGTGTGAACTCCTCCCGCACCGTTTGAGCCAGAGACTTGAAATTTGGTACAGTGAGGGGTCTCGGGGTCTAGATCAGGGGTCTCAAACTCAAATGACCATGAGGGCCGCATGAGGACTAGTGCACTGGCCCGAGGGCCGCATCTCAGACACACACCCTGCCCTCGCTGCCCCGGCTCCGCCCCCACTCCACCCCTTCCATGAGGACTAGTGCACTGGCCCGAGGGCCGCACCACTGACACACACCCTGCCCTCGCTGCCCCGGCTCTGCCCCCACTCCACCCCTTCCAAGAGGTCCCACCCCCGCCCCACCTCCTCCTCTGGGCACGCAGCTCCCCATTCCCTCCTGGAAAGCGCTAGGCACCACCAACAGCTGTTTGGCAAGCAAAGCAAGAGCAATATAGGAAGTCCAGAGCTAGAAACACGCGCGGCCCAGCCAGGCAGCAGAGAAGCCTCTGCTTCTGGCCCCTCCATCCCGCAAACTGCTATGGGGGGGGGGGGGGGGGGAGAGAATGACAGGAAGCTTGGCGGGCCGCAGGGAAGGGCTTCGCGGGCCACATGCGGCCCCCGGGCCGCATGTTTGAGACCCCTGGTCTAGATGGTCATAAGGGTCGAAAAATTTTCGGATCTCACCTCTGACGCCCCCCAGGGGTGAAAGTCTTTCAGGACCAATCACATCGGCTGGGCAGCTGGGTGGTGATGATGTCATAATACCCCCTCCAACAGACACCGCACTCGCTCAGCTCACTGCCCCTCCCTCCTCCAACGGAACCCCAGAGATCCCTCAGTTCTCTGCCCCTCCCCCCTCCCAACAGAACCCCGGAATCCATCAGCTCTGTGCCCCCCCCCCCCCCCACCTGCGAAGGTCCCCGGAATCCCTCGGCTCTGGGCCCCCTCCCCGCCTGCGACGGATCTGAGTTGGGTTTGGTGGGACGGTAAGTGAGGTGGGGGTGTCGGGTTCGGTCAGGGGGTGAGGTGGGGGTGTTGGGTTTGCTTGGGGGGGTCAGGTGGGGGGGTCAGGTTTGGTCGGGGGGTAAGTGAGCCGGGGGGTGAGGTGTGGGTGTTGGGTTTGGTCTGGGGGGGGAAGGTGTCGGGGTGGGTGCCCAGACCAAACCCGACACCCCCCCGGCTCACTTACCCCCCCAACCAAACCTGACACCGCCACCTCACCCCCCCACCAACCGCAACACCCCCTGACCAACCCCAACACCCACACCTCACCCACCCCACCTTCCCACCCCCCCAGACCAAACCCGACACCCCCTGGCTCACTTACCCCCCGACCGAACCCGACACCCCCACCTCACCCCCCCAAGCAAACCCGACACCCCCACCTCACACCCCCACCAACCGCAACACCCCCTGACCAACCCCAACACCCACACCTCACCCCGACACCTTCCCACCCCCCCAGACCAAACCCGACACCCCCTGGCTCACTTACCCCCCGACCAAACCCGACACCCCCACCTCACCCCCCCAACCAACCCCGACACCCACTGACCAACCTCAACACCCACACCTCACCCCTCACCCACCCCGACAACTTCCCACCCACCCCCCGACCAAACCCGACACCCCCACCTCATCCCCCCACCCCTCACCCACCCCGACAACTTCCCACCCCCCCAGACCAAACCCGACACCCCCCCAGCTCACGGTGCATTGTGTAGCACACAGATTATTAAATACACTGTTCGGTCGGGGGGTGAGGTGGGGGTGTCTGATTTGCTCAGGGGGCCAGGTGGGGGTGTCGGGTTCGGTCGGGGGGTGAGGTGGGGGTGTTGGGTTTGCTTGGGGGGGGTCAGGTGGGGTTGTTGGGTTTGGTCGGGGGGTAAGTGAGCCGGGGGGTGTTGGGGTTGGTCAGGGGGGGTGGGAAGGTGTCGGGGTGGGTGAGGGGTGAGGTGTGGGTGTTGGGGTTGGTCAGGGGGTGTCAGCTGTCTGCCCCCTCCCCACCTCCGACTGACCTGAGCAACGCCAGGCACTTATGCTAGTTCTAAATATTTTTGATGTTTTTCTACATTTTAAAATATATAAATTTCAATTACAACACAGAATATAAAGTGTATAGTGCTCTTTATATTATTTTTGCTTACAAATATTTGCGCTCAAAATGATAAACAAAAGTAGTATTTTTCAATTCACCTCATACAAGTATTGTAGTGCAACCTCTACCATGCGATATGTAGTTTTTTTTGTTACATAACTGCACTGAAAAAACAATGCAAAACATTAGAGCCTACAAATTCACTCAGTCCTACTTCTCCTTCAGCAAATCGCAAAGAGAAACAAGCTTGTTGACACTGATATTTATGTGCTAGATGGGCTAAAGATTCATGTGCCGCTTCACATGCTTCCATGCTGATGATGCTCGTTAAAAAAAATAATACATTAATTACATTTGTGACAGAACTTCTTGGGGGAGAAGTCTGTATATGTCTACTGCTCTGTTTTACCCGCATTCTGCCATATATTTCATGTTATAGAAGTCTCGGATGATGACCCAGAACGTTCATTTTAAGAACACTTTAATTGCAAATTTGACAAAACACAAAGAAGGTACCAGTGTGAAATTTCTAAAGATAGCTACAGCCCTTGACTCAAGATTTAAGAATCTGAAGTGCCTTCTGAGAGAGGGATGAGATGTGGAGCATGCTTTCAGAAGTCTTAAAAGAGCAACACTCTGATGCAGAAACTACAGAACCCAAACCACCAAAAAAAGAAAATGCTGGTGGCATCTGACTCACGATGATGAAAATGAACATGCATCAGTCCACACTGCTTTGGATCATTATCGAGCAGAACCCATCATCAGCATGGATGCATGTCCCCTAGAATAGTGGTTGAAGCATCAGAGGACATATTCATCTTTAGTGCATCTGGCATGTAAATATCTTGCAATGCCCGCTACAACAATGCCAAACAAACCCCTGTTCTCACTTTCAGTGACAATGTAAACAAGAAATAGGCAGCATTATCTTCTGAAAATATAAACAAACTTGATTGGCTGAATAAGTAGGAGAACTGATTGGACTTCTGGGAGCTAAAGTTTTACATTTTTTAATTTTGAATGGAGGGTTTTTTGTACATAATTCTACAATTGTAAGTTCAACTTCCATGATAAAGAGATTCACAGTACTTAGTGAATTGAAAAATACTATGTTTTGGTTTTTTTCAGTGCAAATATTTGTAATAAAAAATAAAGTGAGCACTGTAATACTTTGTATTCTGCGCTGAAATTGAAATCAATATATTTCAAAATCTAGAAAACATCCAAAAATATTTAAATAAATGGTATTTAATGCACGATTAATCAGAATTACATTTTAATCATATGACTAATCGTGATTAAGTAATTTAATCGTTTGACATCCCTGGTTAAAACTTTTCTAGCATCTAAAGTATGTTACACAGATTCCCCTTTATTAGCAGGAAGCTTTGGAAAAAATACTGGCATAGTAATTATCTGATTGATTTGAAACTCATATTATTTTCGGTAATAAACCTGGGATGATGCATAAGAACCACTTTTCTTTCTGAAAACCCTGCTATCAAGACATGTAATTCACTCATTTCTTCTGAACGACATTACAGCAACAATAAACACAGTTTAAGAGATTTTCTTTAAAAAAATAAAGAAAGAACACTCTGCCAAGGGTTCAAAAGACAGCTTCATAAGCCTAGATAAAACCAAATTAAGATCCTATGGTGACACCAGGTCTCTCTCAAAGGATACAAGTTAGATAACCCCTTCATACTATGCACAAATTATGATCTACCATTAACCAAAACATGATAAGCTGAAAGAGCCACCAAATGAACTCTTAAAGAAGAATTAGATAATCATGCAGACTTTAAGTACATCAAACACTCCAATATACCCAGAATACAAGATGTAACTTGTGAGACAGATTTGCCTTGCAACCAAAAAACAAATTAACTCATTGCAAATATTAATAATGCTTTCACCACTTGCTTTCTAGAATTCAGTAATGCATTTGAACCAACAAGGAACAAGATTGTTCTACATTCATCAAATTCCAAGGAATGCCCAGAAATGGAGAGACTAAGGACCAGGATAAAGAATACTGCCATGCTGCTGCATCAAGAGGTTTGGGACAAGGGAAGCAGCCTCCCTCCAACAGCTGACACAGGTCCATGTACCACTGCTCTCTCAGCCAAGCTAGCGCAATCGAGATCACCTTTTCCCCGACTTGTTTTATCTTCCTCACCACCTTCTGAATTAATGGAAAATGGAAGTATAAAGAAGGTCCTCTCCTGAAAACATCAGGAAAGCATCCAAGATAGTCTGACTCTCCTTTCCTGCTTGGGAACAAAATATAAGATGACACTTTTTGTTGAACCTGATCACAAATAGGTCTGTACTTGGTTGACCCCAGCTGGAGAAAATCTCTGTACTACCTGATCCTTCACAGACCTCACATGTGAACTGTCTCTGCTGAGATGATCTACCAACGTATTGCTCTCTCCTGCTAAATGAAGGGCAACTAGATAGATGGCATGAAGAATGCACCAATCCCATAGACCAGAGGTCCCCAAACTGTGGGGCGTGCCCCCTTTGGGGGGGGGCATAGAGGAATATTAGGGGGGAGGCACAGTGGACCTGGGCCAAACCCCACTGGGGGGTGGGGAAGGAAGGAGCACCACCCAGCTCTGCCTCCCCCCGCTCTGCTCCTACTCTGCTCACATCCATGGCCCTGGCTCCCAAACCCACGCCTGGCTCCAGCCTCAACGCGGCTCCTAACCTGGGTGGCAGGGTGGGCTTGACCCAGCCTTCTGCCCCTTTAAGAGGGAGAAAAGGCCTCTGCAAACCCCCGGTGCAGAAAGCCTAATCAGCCACCTGGCTTGCAGGGCAATCAATTGGATGGGTTGCACCTGGCAACTTCCTCTGGGGGATAAAAGGCTCCCAGGAAGGAAGCCCAGGGTGGTGGTGGTTTGGAGCTAGTCAGAGCTGTGTGTTTGGAGCTAGTCAGAGCTGTATGTTTAGAACTGCATGTTTAGAGTTGCATGTTAAGAGCTGGACTATATAGAGTCTGTAAAGCTGTAAGCTGTAGAGCTGAGCTATCAAGAGCTGTATGCTGAAAGACTGTACAAAGCTGTATATATTGGTGGTGGGGTCTTGCACTGTGAATTAAAGAGCGCTGTTTGAAGCAAAGAAGGGTTTTCCTGCCTGTTCCTGCGAGGGGTGAGAGAGCGGTCTGTCACACCTGCCAGAGGCCTGTCTGCAGCCCAGCTGTGGCTCCACTCCCACCCCTATACCAATTTTTTTAAATAGGAAAAGCATAAACATTTTTCCTGCTTCTCGAACTCAAAAATCACTAGGCAGATTTTGCATAAGCTTCCCAAAAACTAATCTCTGGGCTAAAATCTAGCAGGCAAAATCTAAAAGGCAAATTTAAGACAAGTACAAGCAAATGAAAAAAAAATATGTTACAATTTGAGTTGCAACTTTTACTATTAACACCACATTACCACCACCCTATACCGAAAACCTACCAACAGCTATGCCTACCTTCATGCCACCAGCTTTCATCCCAGACACACCACACAATCCATTGTCTACAGCCAAGCACTGAGGTACAATCGTATTTGCTCCAACCCCTCAGACAGAAGCCAACACCTATAAGATCTTCACCAAGCTTTCTCAAAACTACAATACTAGCACAAGGAAATAAGGACAAAGATCAACAGAGCCAGACGTGTACCCAGAAGCCTGCTGCTGCAAGACAAACCCAGGAAAGAAAACAATAGAGCACTACTGGTCATCACCTACAGTCCTCCGTTAAAGCCTCTCCAACGCATCATCGGTGATCTACAACCCATCCTGGAAAACAATCCCTCACTTTCACAGGCCTTGGGAGGCAGGCCACTCCTGGCCCACAGACAACCCGCCAACCTCAAGCATATTCTCACCAGCAACAGCATACCACGCCATAATAACTCTAACTCAGGAACCAATCCATGCAACAAATCTCGATGACAACTCTGCCCACATATCTATACCAGTAACACTATCACAGGACTTAACCAGATCAGCCACACCATCACTAGTTTATTCACCTGCACATCTACCAATGTAATATATGCCAGCAATGTCCCTCTGCTATGTACATCGGTCAAACTGGACAGTCCCTATGAAAAAAGGATAAATGGACACAAATCAGATATCGGGAATGGCAATATACAAAAACCTGTAGGAGAACACTTCAATCTCCCTGCACACACAATTACAGATTTAAAAGTCACCATATTGCAGCAAAAAAACTTCAAGACCAGACTGCAAAGAGAAACTGCAGAGCTGCAATTCATCTGCAAATTCGATACAATCAACTCAGGACTGAATAGGGATTAGGAGTGGCTAGCTAACTACTAGAGCAGTTTATCTTCTCTCGCTGTTCACACCTCCAATTCAGCTGCTAGAGGAATACCTCACCCTCCCTGATGAGAGATAACAAGCTGGTTCAGCCTCATTGGACTAACTCTGTTACCTTTAACCTGGTTCTTGCTTACCTATTTATACCTGCCCCTGGATACTGCATGCACCCAACGAAGTGGGTATTAGCCCACAAAAGCTTATGCTTCAATACTTTAGTTAGTTTTTAAGGTGCCACAGGACTCTGTGTCACAACTTTTACTATGAATTTCATTACCACAAAAATATATAATTAGCAATGCTAGAGTATCAATTTCATTAAAATGATAAGGAAGTCAGTATAAACAAAAGTTATAGTAATTTTTGTAGCTTTCTTCCAAGCTTTCTTACAAGTTTAATTGTAACAGAATTATTATTAAATCTGAATTTTTCAAAAGGCTCCATTACCTGTGATGAAAATTTAATTTGCAAGAACACTGAGGACACAGTCCTGGGGAGGGGAAAAAAGACAATTTGTACATGAAAATATTATATTCAGTTGAAATACTTAATTATCATCAGCATTGTTACCCCTAACATTTTACTACAACAGACAAATTCTAATGTAGCTATAACCAGAGTTCAAAAAAGGGAAAAATAGCATGTGATAAAACTGCCAGTAGGACTCTAAAATATTGAATCACTTTGAAGGAAGATGGGAGACTCAGCATTGGCTACAGTTCACAAAAAGAGGTAGCATTTATTGTTTCTGGGGATCATGTTCTAATATCATTTGGATGTTCTATTGTGGGCAGGATCAAACCACATTATGACCATACTGAAAGAAACACAAACACTACTAAAGCTTCTCCACAGAGCAAGTATTATTGTATAGGTGGACCCATAATCAAGAAAAGAGCAACAAAACCCCCCACTTCTCTCTCACAATTTACAACAAAAAGCTTAATTATTTGTTGTATGTATCTATATACTGTTGTACACACATATTCAATAAGATCAGACTTCATAGATGATACTTTGTGGCATGGGAATTATCCTTAGTGCAGTTAAGATTTTCTGGGGAAAATCATAGAAATGGCTGGAAGTGACTTTGAGAGGTCATCAAATACACCCCCATGCATTGAGGCAGGATCAAGTGACTCTAGATCAACCCTCACAAGTTTTTGTCCAACTTGTTCTTTAAAACCTCCAATGATGTAGATTCCACAACCTCCCTTGGAAGCCCATTCTAGAGCTTACCTACCCTTCTAGTTACAAAGTTTTTCCTAATATCTAACCTAAATTCCCTTGCTGCAGATTAAGCCCACTGTTTCTTGTCCTACCTTAAGCATGTGTGGAGAACAGAAAGATCCCCCTCTCTAAAGCACAGCCATTATTATATTTGTAACTAGTCCAACCAAAAGTATCATGTACAACAACTTATTTTCCTCCTTGACTACTGTCCTAAGCATGGACTACCATTTCTAGGTTTTTCATTATATCATTAAATAATAAGATATTAGCCTTCATTTGTATTTACAAAAGCTTGAAGGCCAAGCATAGGAAGGGGCTGACTTACTCAATTTCACAAGGGCATTCCTCTTTTCACCATATTCAATGTACCCAAAATTCACTTCCCAGCTCTTCAGTCCTTCTTTCTCATCACAGTACTTATTTCCACAGGAAAACTGACCTGTCAAGAGAACAAGAGAGCAAATCATTGTTAAATCATTAGCTCATTTGGGCTTGAGATTGTTATATCCAGTCTTCCTTTGTTTTGTTTGTTTGTTTACTTTTTTTTTACCCAGAATTAAAAAGGCAGAAAGTAATGACTAGAGGTAATGAATAGCAAACAGCATTTTTGAGGACATAGCCCCACTATTTGCTTAATATTGCACAATATTTGCAAAGAAAAAAACAAATCAGTTCATGTCAGCTCTAATCTCTTTAGGTATTTTGGGGACAGGCAGAAAGGAGTAAATTAAATCTGCCAACACCAAATTTTGGAAAAGCTACCGGCTAATGATCAAATAAATGTCATTAGGCTACCTTCATCCTAAATGATTAATTACTTAGTGGAGTGTGATGGATCAGAAGGTGCCTTTCAGACACGTGAGCATTTTTAATGACACCAAATGACAAAGTATGAATTATGTGCAAAAATAAAATGTCTAAATATTGTTTAACCTGCATGCTTCCCTTCCCTGTTCTATTAGCAAGCAATTTGCTTTCCAAAGTGTGCTAGACACATTTTGTTTTCCTTTTCTTTTACAATTTCTAAAAAGAATTAAGGACTAACATAAATAAGTTGTTTCATACTTTACTCATTAAGAACTTTTTGGTTTTGTTACATTAAATCTTAATGTTAAAATTATGTAAACAGTGTACTTGTACTCAATGTTGTTGACACCACCGTGTTTCTAATACCATACTTAATACAGAGAACATATACCCAATTGGTAGAGGATACATTCATACGCCAAGCTGGTGACAAGGATCTGTATTAATAGGCTCACCTCCAGTACTGTTTTTGAAAGATTAAACTCAGAATGTTCTGCCTAAGCTGCTAACCAGTGGATTGACAGTGTCCTCAGATACTTCAGTTCTGCAGTGTAAAACCACTTGCAATGTTAATGCTTGAAACAAAGAAAATAGAACTTGCCTTTAAATAATGCTTCAAAATTAATTACACCAGAAAAAATGGGTCTTTTTTTGTTTTTGGTCATGAAGGAAGCAAGCAGCAGTTTATACCATGCATCATAGGAAAAAAATATATCTTTTTTTTGGGGGGGGGGGGGAGGGGGGTAGCTACAAACTATGTTTCATGACTCCAAAAACCACACACACATCCCTCCACAGTCAGAGACAATAGTCACATGCATCAGTTTTATTACCATTACTAGCCTCTCTTTTAAAAGTGGTGTCTGGAAACACTGAAAACTTCATGCAGTCAGCAAACCCAAATGTTACATACATAAAAACTACATTAAAAGAATGTTATTTTTTCCATCATTCAGCTAGTGTCCCTCACCTGATTTACTAGACACCATTCAAATCCTGTACTGAATACAGAATTATCCATTTTCTCCAGGCTTTTTTTAGACCGCTTATTATCACAGCATCTGAATGCTTTACAAACATTAATGGATTTATTTCTGCTGTGAAATGAGTGCATTATCCCCATTTTACCGATTAGGAAACTGAGACCAAGACTTGCCTGAGGACACACAGCGAGTAAATGACAGAGCCAGGGTTAGAACACAGGATCTCATAAATACTAACCCTGGGCTCATTCCTTCACCCCACAGTGCCTTACTTACAGAAGTTTTCAGCATCTACAGCTCCCATTGACTACACTTATTCTTTTCAGTGCTCAACGTGGCTACTTTATCCAACCCTGGGCATTTCAAGTCAGACATCCAGAAAGTAAGGAATATGCAATTAGGGGTCAGTTGTCAATATTTAGGTTTAAAAGACTAACTCTGCATCAGATAGGAAGATGGTGGGAGAAAGGGGCATAGAACTGAGTTCACCTGTGTGGCATTCCCCTGACTTATCCACAAGACCATTCTCACTTCCTGCCAACTCCCTACCTTGTTCTCTACACACATTCCAACTTCTATAGTAAATAAAGCAGGGATCCTAAAAGCAGCTTAATGCTCCACACAATCCTGATTTATTCTCTGTGCACTATTCATCCTGTACACTGAATGAGGTAAGGGTCTTCTGGAAAAAACAGCATGTGATCATCTAATTAAAGATTATATCATAATACAAACACACACACCAGCAAAATGACACTGGCAACCTAAATTCTGGCATTTCCTAACTTCTGAGTATTTAGGTTAAAAAATCATGCAAAGTTCTTTTGACATAGGCAACAACAATAGATAAAAACTAAGTTTATCGCCCGATATAAACAAGTTCCATCCAATGTTCCCTCTAAATTTTTACATCTAAGTGTGGAATGAATTTTGTTATGTGCACCAACATGGAGGTGATGTGCGGCAGGGAGAGAGGACTCTCCACAGCCATCTCTTGCCGCAGCAGCCCGGGAAAGAACACCTTTCCCTGTCTGCGGCAGCTCCGTGGAGCCCATGGAGAGGCGCCTGTCCCGGGCCACAGCAGTCCTTGATAGCCAGCTGTGTGGCCGCACAGTCTGGAGGGAACTTAGGTTCTATCACATGCAACTGTAATAACTTCCCTATTATGCATCATCAGTAAAGTCTAACCAAATACAGAGTGTATTATCAAACCATGTTGTGCTCAAATTAATTAAAATATTTGAAATTTTCTTATTTAATTATCCTGTTGTAAAAGCTATTTCCCAAAATATTAAATATTGCAATATAAAATACTATTAAATATTCTGATTTTTCTGTCCAGCCTTGTATCAAAATTAAGATTTCAGTATCTCTAGTATTTAGTAGAGAAAACGACATTTCATCTCATACTATTTCATATTTATAAATGTTATTTGTGATTTAAGTAGAATGTCTCCAGTGATTTAGTGTTTTAACCTTGAATATAATTGAGTGAGATCTCAAATGGTTCAGCCAAGCCCAGGCAGGACGAGAGCCTGTGACCAGGATCTGGCTCTGAGCTGGGTGGTGCTAGGGAACTGCTCTGTGTTGCACTAAAGAAGACACAGTGAGTGACTACACGGTCATGCTCCAGCCCACGAAGCCATATTATGTGCTGCTGCCAGGGTTCACACCAGAACCTTTAAATTGTGCCCCACCTTCCCTTCTATTAACAGTTCACCTCTGTTCACTTTGCTGGTGAAACCTCAGATTACATGTGGAAGTGGTTAGGTGACAGACCATGAATCCCAGTGACCATTGAACCTAGCGATATTCTAAACTAAAAGCAATCATGTGTGTACCTGTTTCCATCATTTCACACTGACTCATCAGACATTCAAGGCTTCAGAATGATGTTTGGGTTACTGTGCACTAGCTGCTAAATAAATTTTATATATATAGTAAATACAATAAAACCTTTTCACTTTTAAAAACAGTTTGATACAATGAGTATTTTTATCTCGATGTGTTTGTTTCTACAGCATAATTATGTAAAATTATGATAACTAGCTAACTATGATATAGTAACATGTACTTACACTTATCATTTGGGACATATAACCATTTCTCTTAACTACAAATGCTCATTGAAGGTGTAAGCTTTTATTCTGGGAGCCAAATATACTTGCATTGTATAGTTTAATGCATCTCTTGGTTTGTCTATCTGCAGTTGACCTACCTAGGCCATTTTGAATCTGAAACTTGGGTGCTGGCAAGAAGACAAATACAGTTATTGAAAAGTGTTAACATTTCCTATTATATATCAGTCAAAAATATTTCTCTTACATTACAAAAGATTAGTAAAAGTTTAAAATATGAACTCTGTGTTTATCACAGATAAAAGACATGAATATTTGTTTTGTATAGTCTGTCACTGAAATTGAGTATATATATTGCAATTATTAATGGTCACTAGGTATAGATATGGTTCAGTTCTAGGACACATCTGGTTACTAAACATGATTTCCCTTCATAATACCAAAGAAAAAAGACTGAAGGGGAATGAAAAAGAATCCTGGATTTAAAGGGAAAAATGTAAAATAAATATATCTATATACAAGAGAAAATAGCTGAAGGTAAAAGGCCTAGTGGATCTGCTTTAAAAAAAAATGCAAACCTTAGACAAAACTAAATATCTTCACTATTTTCATGCCCTTGATAAGAACGTGTCAACCTTATACGTTAACAGTGCTGCAAAAGTCACCCCTTTTTTATACTATTTAGCAAATATTCATAGCCAAGCAGGTTGATACAAAACAGAGTTGTACTCCCATTACTGAATGAAATTTGAGAATCTTAGCCAAAACAAAACAAACACCTTGCATGAAGGGAAAAAAGCTTAGGGATAATCATAGAACTAGATCTGAAAAAAATAGTACCTTCTGCACTGTATAATACTGAATTCTTGTGCCCCTTAGTGGTGAAGTGCATTATGGCCCAATGTTGCTTAAGTTATAGTTGTCTCTAAGGAATAAGCATTAATCTTTTAATTAACATTTAGGAAAGAATGGTTTAAAATAAATTTTGAATTTTCTACCATGTTAATGAATATGCAATGTCAAATATAAAATATGAAACAGCTGAAAAAAGTCTCCAGCTACAGACACTTATACAAAGGGTTTTAAATTTTTTTTTCTTAAGTACAGTTATCATACTGAATGTTTAGGGCACATTTACTGCATTAAGATTTCCTGTACTCCACCACCAGTCACATAACTGATATTTCAACTTGGAAACATATTAGAAAATTAGAAGTATGAAGGTTACATTTGCAGATTTAAAACTACAAATTATAAGATACAGTACAACGCATATATGACCATCAGATGAACCACTTACAATTTTCAAAAAAGTAGGCACTTCTGATTTAGCTGTCTACTAATAAAGCTTGTCTACTTTCTTTAACACTCCTACTCTTTATTTCATTAAACAAGTTATTTAATAATATTTACTAATAAAATTCATGCTCCCTCCCACAGAGTGTGAGATCATTATAAAAAATAATTAAGGCTACTATAACAGACCTTAGAGAACTCAGCTACATCATAAAAATATTTATTTACTGATCAACAAGAATTGAACCAGTTCAATTACTCAGAAATTAAGGCAGCTGAACCTGCATGTACAATAAAAAATACTTTATTTTTAACTAAAGTGCTGCACCTTCTGCAGAAAACAATGTTAGATATAGTTCAAAAATATTATTAAAAAGTATATTTATAATTCCAGTTAAAGGCTATTTGATACATCTGGTATTTTTGAAATGATAAAAAACAGGATATGTGCCTTCTTGCCATTCCTATTCCTGTCTTACTCCACTTCTGCTTGCATGACTTATAAAGATGGAAAATAAAATCATTCACATAAACATTATAAAAAACACACATTACATATACTCCTCAGAAATCAGTCACTTGCAAATAATATGATTCCTAATTTTTCTTATATGTAGTGAAAAGAAAAATTAAACTTGGCAATCGAGAATAATCACTTTAGTGCATAAAAAAGTACAACAAAGCATTCCTATAAATTCCTATTTGTGGATTCATTTTTTCAGAGAAAGCATGTCTATGAATTCTAGCTATAGGGTGTTGTCTCCTTTCTAGAGCAGGACTGGCGCAGTTGAAATGTTGCAATTCTCAAGCCTAGTTACTGAAAGGACCACTTCCTCCAAAAATGAGTTATTTCAGTTTGGATCAGTGAGGAGAACTATTGTTCTCCCAATCCTTAAAAACTGTGAAGTATTCTTGCCAGCGAAAGAAGAAAAGGAAGGAAGGAAGGAAGGATGTGCTCATTCTACTAAGCATGTGACAGTGTAGCTACTATCCATGAACTTTGGTTCCTATTCGTTGAAGGCCTGTCATAAGGATTTTCTCCTTATGCTAAGAGATCTAACTCGTTTCCCCCCCATGTTTATTATACCCATCTTTTGCTGCTCTGATATATTGCTTAACTAACCTGCCTATATACCAAGATTTCCTTTTACATCCGTGGCCTCTGAAGACCATTCATTTAAGTGACTTTTTTTAAATTATTGATTACAGTGTTATGTAGCCATATTGGTCCCAGGATACAAGACACAAGGTGGGAAAGGTAATATCTTTTATTGGACTAATGTCTGTTGGTGAAAGTGACAGGCTTTCAAGCTCCACAGAGCTCTTCTTCAGATCATCAGAAGAAAATGATAACCTGAAGAAGAGCTCTGTGGAACTCCAAAACTTCTATTTTTCACCAACAGACATTAGTCCAATAAATGATAGATATTTCACCCACATTGTCTCTTTTTAGTATTATTATTTATTTGCATTACTATAGCACTTGGCAGCTATAGTCATGAACCAGGGTCCCAGTTTGGTAGGCGCTGTGCAAACAGAATATGAGGATGATCCCCAACCCCAAGGAGCTTACAATCTAAGTATAAGACAAGACAACAGAGGGACACAGACATACAGGGGAGTGCAAGGAAGCAATAAGACAATATTGTTCATAATAAGCAGCGGTCTCTGAACACCAGCAGTCTAACTGGGATACCCCCTAGAATTGCAAACTTGACCACATGATGTAACATGGAACTCTCTTGCTTGTTTAATTACTCAAGAGCAGATACTGATGTGATTTATATGAATAAATACTGACCTCTCAAAGTCCATACAATGCCATGTTTCTCAGCTCCAGAAAATAGTTGCTAATCCCCCTTTTCCTTTTATAGAATAGTGAAACTGTAAAAGTTGTTTAAACCTAAAGTATTCAGGTTAGTTAAACGTAGAAGACTATGAGGTGCTCCAACAGGCTAACAGCACCAGGTACACTAATTGCCATTAAAAAGCAAATCAGCCAAACGTGCTTTGTTCCATCCTCTTTGCACTGTGTCAAGACTTAAAATAGACAGTTGGAGATTCACCTTGCATAGGGGAATCCCCAAGTGGTATAATTCCAACAATGGATGTATGTTACCAGTGGTTACTATTTGTATTACAGTAGCATCTACCCAACTCAGATTGAGCCCCACTGTGCTAGGTGCTGTACAAACACATAGAGGGAGGCAGTCCCTGCTCTGAAATGCTCACAATCTAAACTGACAAGATAGAGAGTAGGTGGGAGAGGAAACAGGCACAGAGAAGTGAAGTAAATTGCCTAGGTTCACAAGAAAGTCAGCAGTAGATCCAAGAATAGGATCCTGATCTCCTGCCTTCTAGGCCAATGTGCTCTGTCTACTGGATTGTGCTACCTCTCCTGACATTTCCCAATCATGAATAAGTTTGTTGGGTGAAACTGTAAACTAAATATCAGGGCCGGTTTAATGAATTTCAATGTAAACTGAATTTTCCAGAATATGCACAGCTATACTTGTAACCTTTCAACATCTGCTCATGATAAAACAGCTATTAAAATTAATATTAGACTATTAGAAAATAATCACAGTATTGTAATTTTTGTTAAGATGTTGATATGGTCCATTTTGTATACTGCATTCCAGAAAATAAAATAGTCTCCTCGCTCTATGTTTATTATCATCAAGAAGCAAATCTGAGTGTTATAATATTGCTCTTATTGGTGGTGGAGGAAGACTGATGCGCCTTCATATCTTCCTCTGCTGATCCTCTTACCTAACTTATATGTATAACCAAAGAATAAAGTGAGGAAGATGAATCTCCAGATACTGAAAGTTCTGACAGGCCATGTGGCAGTAAGAAGGAACTGGGAAGGCAGCCAGTCTGCTCTGCCCTTTATCTCCTCAGTCGGAAGCACAAGGAGGCCAACGGTACATGAGCAGACCCACAGATATCACTTTCAAGAATCGTTCATTTTCAGGTACATGGAGCACATGTGTACACTTATGTGAAACACTGTTTGGTAAATACTTTATAGTCCCTTTGACATGACAGTGTCTCCCTTATATGCCTGCCTTTGCGACACTCTTTGTTAGTATTTCTCCAAATAGCCTACATCCAGCAAAATTTGCAAATATTGTGCCCATCTATTTCTTATTGGTAAAGTCACAGCCAATTTGGTATAGACGTTATACAAATATTACCGATAACCTGAATGACTACATACATCCCCTTATTTATGCACTATAACTAACTTAGTCTAGTGAAATTTATTTTGATATAATTCATGCATTTTGAAATAATTTGTTTGCAAAGATATTATGACAGATTAGAGTCTGAGTATCAGGTGGAGCCAAATTAAAAAAAAAAAAAAAAAAAAAAAGGATTACAGAGATTTTTAAGCATCCATATATACTCCAGAACAATAATACAGACAACTCCAGAACAATAATACAGACAACTCTTGCTTATTTAAAACTTACTTTACTGTTTTATCTTTATAGTTATCATACTAGGTCATAATGTAGAATAGTTGTAGGTTTGCACAGATGCTGAAAACTCACAGTTCTTCCTCAAAGATCTCAGTGATTTTAGTATTTAGGAAATAAATCTCTTCATATGCTTTAGTATAATTTAGTCAACACACAAAGAATCTAAACAACTCTTCTTATCAAAATTGTTTCAAAATAGACAACAGGAAAAAATGTCTCAATCTCAAATCCTGAATCAAATGTTTTTTCTGTGGAGTAAAAACAGCCTAACATAGTAATAAAATAATAATGAGCATTAATTTTGCTTTTCCTGGATTTCTTTTTGTAGTCTGTAAAATGTATTCTTTTCTTATCTACCAGCTCAGTGGAATACTAGGACACACAAATTTACCTCTCCCATGTCTCTCGCGTTCAGATAAAATTGAGCAGCAAATTAGCCCTTGTAACGTCTCCGCACTAAAGGCAATGGAATCTGTCCAGTATATTATCCATACCTAAATTATCTTAATAGCAGGGCCTGTGTCTTTTTTCACTTCTGATACAAAGATAAGGAAATGAGACCAGCTGTCTCCTACAAACTAGGGCTGTCAATTACTCATAGTTAATGCATATGATTAACTCAAAAAAATTATTCATGATTAATCACAGTTTTAAAATCGCACTGTTAAACAATAGAATACCAAATATTTTTGGATGTTTTTCTACATTTTCAAATATATTGATTTCAATTATTTGCTTCCAAACTCAAGCAAAACTCTAGTGGGCATATGAATACAGTGTAGTGCTCACTTTATATTCAATTTTTTTATTAAAAATATATGCACTGTAAAAATGATAAAAACAACTATTTACCTCATTCACACACGGTAATGCAATCTCCTTATCATGAAAGTGAAACTTACAAATGTAGAGTTTTTTGTTACATAACTGCACTCAAAACAGAACAATGTAAAACTTTAGAGTCTACAAGTCCACTCAGTCCTATTTCTTGTTCAGTCAATTGCTAAGACAAACAAGTTTGTTTACATTTACAGAAGATAATGCTGCCCACTTCTTATTTACAGTGTCACCTGAAAGTGAGAACAGGCATTCTCATGGCACTTTTGTAGCAGGCATTGTAAGGTATTTACATGCTAAATATGCTAAAAATTCACATGCCCTGAAATTGTTAGCTCCTTAGGATATGAACTGTCGATTATATATAGCAGCTGGCATAAGGGGATCCTTGACTATGACCTCTACATAATACTATAATATAAATACTTAAACACAAAAAGTTAAAAGAATATTAAGGTTGTGAGGTCAAGCACCCAAATGTTAGGAAATGCCAAAATTAAGGTTACGCATGCAACCTGAATTTGGTCCCCTTGTGTGCATATAGATGAATTATTATATTACATGATCACATACTATTTTTTCCACACAATGTCAATATATACACACAAGGGTGTTGAATTAAGGTTGCACGGAGAACTTTAGTTCCGGCATTTTTTCGCTTTTGAGTGCTTGACTTTACAACCACAACAGTCTGCTAATTTTAAAAAAAATGTAATTTCCTGTTTTTTTTAAAAAACCCTGAAACTACAGAAATTCCATCTTGTGGCATCATATTGACATCTTCCTGGGTCATTATCAACACTGGAGCGGTTAGATCCACAGCACAGTCCCCTGTGGCTTTTGAGCTAAAGGAGTAACTGACAGCAGTAGCATGCTATCATTCTTTATGTGGTCAAGCAGTAGAGGGGGACATACCTACTCTGCCAGTGGATTTTACATATTTTTGTTGACAGAAGAGAAATATTCTAACATAGAAACCTTGGCTTTCATTCCAGGCTATGAAAAGCAGTGTTCTCTAGTGATCATAGTCCTCTTTTCCCTGGTTCCTCCCAAACCCAATCACTTCTGTCCCAGTCCTGTCTCCTCCCTCACCCTCCTCTGCTCCTCATCCATCCATCCTCCCAGCCCACACCCACTTCCTCATCCAACTAGTCCCAGCCCCACCCACTGGGGCTCCTCATTCTAGTTCTAGTCTTCCCCTCACAGCTTCCCATCCAGCCTCACATTTTCTCCCCTCCCCAGCTTCCTCATTCCAGTCTCTCTCATAGTCTTGTTGCTCATCTAGTCCCAGTCTCCTCCATCTAAATTCCTTATCCAATCTCAGAGTTCCCTCCCAGTCCCAAACTCCTGCCCCCACCATCTTCCAACACTGAACTCGAGTCTCCTTGTCACAATTTACTCCCTTCATGCTGCCCCAAACACACATACATACACACACAGAAGTCCCAGTTCTTGGTCCTTTGCATTCACACCAGGTTAATTTTTCTTCCATGCTGTCTGAGTGCCAGCAGAGGGAGCACAGATCACATAGGACAAAGTCTGTCCTGCAGCAGTCAGGAGCAATTGCAAGGATAGTTCTTCTCAGCCCCTGTAGTCCTAAAAGCATGCTATGTGCCAACAGAATCTTTAGAGAATCTCGCTTCCAAACTCAAGCAAAACTCTAGTCAGCATACAAAAACTGAACTTTTTCAAAGGCCAGATTTTGTCAATTTTTCACAAGAGCAGTGAAGCGCTCACAGATAAAAGGCCACCCATTGGTCAAATTTCAAATCCCTGCTCCAAACCATGGAAAGCTAGAGTGTCTCAATGAAATGATTGTGAATATTTTTGGACTGTTTTGTTTAAACATATGAACAAAAAGCCCTTATTTTTCTCTAATCTCGTTCTTGGAAAATAAGACCATTTTTACTGAAATTTACCAAAGCAATTCAGCCTGAGACAGACATATTGCATAAGAAATTTTAGCCTAAATGGTTCAAGTGTTACAAAATAAGCAGCACCTAAAAACAGGGTCCTATAATGGGAAGTATTGGGCAACCTTAACTATACAAACACTGAATAATTTAGCAGTGCAGAATCACTGGCTATTGGCCAGTGCCATTTAAGATCAATGAGCATGGAATTTCACAATGTCAAAACCAGTATAAAGTTATTTTGCTGAAAATATTCTGCAAGGTGAAAACAAAGCACAGATTTCCTAAGTCATTACTGATATAAATGAATGAGCATTCTGAAGATGTAAAATGATATAATGCAAGTAGTGCTAAGAATTATTACACATTATTGTCAACATTTTGGAAAAGCTTTCATCTATACCTTCACTGTCACAAATGAGAGCAAAAAACCCACCAAAAATAACTAACCAAGTAAATAACTAACCAAGAACTATAATACAAGAAGAAAGGCAATATTACCTTTTCCCGAAACTACTTCTTTCTCATGTCTCCATCTAAATCCAAACTGTGATAAAGATAAAAACTGAAATTAAGTTATGAATGGTCAAATAAATTCAGAAGACATACAAAATTTAAAAAGTTAATTTCAACGGCTTGCTGTCATTTAGCACTGTTCTCTTAGTTAGCTCTTAAATAAAATATTAATCCCCCACTCAATAAAAAGAAACTCATTGATTTTTTTATTGTTGGATTGAATCATGTGACTCAAATGGAATCCGTACCATTCCCTGCTTTTTCTGCCCATCACCCTTAAATCAAACCATTCCTTGACATATTAGGTGGAGTCCAGTGAGTAGGCCAGACTGTAAGAACGAAAGCTGATGTCGGGATACACAGAGGGAGGGAGGACAGTCTGAAGGAGGAGCCTGGTCTAAGATCACTGCTAATTAAAAAGCAGAAAGGGGAGAACAGAAATTAGCAGCACATCATTTCCCTGGAAGGAAGGTGCTTTTATCTAATCAGTGTTGCTAACTCTTGTGATTTCTTTGAGAAGGATGGAATTTTGGAGGATGCTGGGCTGGCGATAATGCAAGACGTTCCAGTCCCCTTGAGAAATTCAGCCCTGCTGGAAGCTGGCAGAGTCTTTCCCCTCCACTCACTGTTCTCACAGGAAGGGAGGAGGGAGCAAGGGCCCAACAGTCTAGCAGAGTTCCACTCCGCCCTTCCTCCACTCCTGTGAGAAATTTGGACCGGACAATGCCTCTACTCCTCAACCTTATAGCCTGGAAACGGGCAGAAGAGGGGATGAAGAGCCCATGTAGCCCCCTCTAAGACTGGGATAGGGGAGAAAGAAGCCTCCTGGAGCCCACTCACAGACCCGGGAAGGGGGCAAATGAAGAACCCAAGGAGGAGCAGAGGTAAAGTTGGGGGGCTGAAGAGGACATAGGGACTGAACTGATGGTGAGGGCTGAGGAAACTGTACTGAGACAAGCACGGGTACTGAATTGATGGGGCTGATGAGATGGGAGGCTGAAATAATGAAGATGGGGATGATGAGGCCAAACAACGGGAGGCGGGGGTGAGGATCAATTGCTGGGCAGGACACGGTCAGATGTGGGGTTCAGAGCCCCTGCAGCAGGAACCAATACTTTGGGAAAGTGAGAAACACTAAATGTCTCTCTCTCACAAAGGAAGAGCAGGGGCAGTTTAAAAAAAAAAAAAACCAAACATTTTTTCATTTTTTTTTAAAATCTATTGAGGGAACCAACTCATAATTTTTGCAATACTGTGTCTTCATTTGAAATTCCTGGACCAAATGATAGAATATTAGGGTTGGAAGAGACCTCAGGTAGTCATCTAGTCCAATCCCCCGCTCAAAGCAGGACAAACACCAACTAAATCATCCCAGGTGGGGCTTTGTCAAGTCGGGCCTTAAAAACCTCTATAAAGATGGAGATTCCACCACCTCCCTAGGTAACCCATTCCTGTGCTTCACCACCCTCCTAATGAAAGTGTTTCCTAATATCCAACCTAGACCTCCCCCACTGCAACTTGAGACCATTGCTTCTTGATCTGTCATCTGCCACCACTGAGAACAGCTTCGCTCCATCCTCTTTGGAACCTCCCCACCTTTCAGGTAATTGAAGGCTGCTATCAAATCCCCCCTCACTCTTCTCTTCTACAGACTAAATAACCCCAGTTCCCTCAGCCTCTCCTCGTAAGTCACATGTCCTAAGCCCCCTAATCATGTCCGTTGCCTTCCACGGGATTCTCTCCAATTTGTCCACATCCATTCTGTAGTGGGGGACCAAAACGGGATGCAATACTCCAGGTATGGCCTCACCAGTGCCGAATAGAGGGGAATTATCACTTCCCTCAAACTTCTGGCAATGCTCCTACTATAACAGCCCAATATGCCAATGGCCTTCTTGGCAAGAAGGGCACACTTCTGAGTCATATCCAGTTTCTCATGCACAACAATCCCCATGTCCTTTCCTGCAGAACTGTCATTTAGCCAGTCGGTCCCCAGCCTGTAGCAGTGCACGGTATTCTTCCTTCCTAGGTGCAGAACTCTGCACTTGTCCTTGTTGAACTCCATCAGATTTCTTTTGTCCCAATACTCCAATTTGTCTAGGTAACTCTGGAGTTTATCCCTACCCTCCATTGTCCCTACCTCTCCCCTCATCTTAATGTCATCTGCGAACTTGCTGAAGGGTGCAATTAATCCCATCATCCAGATCATTAAAAAAGAAGATGTTGAACAAAATTGGCCCCAGGACCAACCCCTGGGGAACTCAGACAAATAAATGTGTCAACCATATAAAATTAAAACTCTTTGGGCCAGGGATCACATATGAATGTGTGTTTTGAGAGCAATTCACACTATAGGGCCCTGACCCTGATTGGAGAGTTACGTTAATACAGGGTTACGTTCCGCGGTCAGTGCGTAAAGTGAAAACCGCGCTTAGTCAAAACTCATTGAGTTTAATTGCAGGCAGAATCATCCGCCCCACAGATACAGTTTTTAAATGATTACTTTTCTCTTTTTTTCGCCGACCGCATAAAGTTGAAATTGCGCATGTTAAATGTGCGTAAGATGCGACTCGCCTGTATAATTTTGTTTGAAAACAAGTTAATACGTACTTAAACTCACCTAAAATTGCCATATAAATTTAGTGCTTTTCTCAATTATTTCAATGCAGAATGTGTTTTGTACTTATCCGTTTTGGGGAAGAAAAAGTGCGTCTTATAGGGCGAAAAATACGGTATATCATTGCTCCATTCCTTTATGTGTTTACTTTCAAGTGAAATTTAAGGAATTGGTTACATTCTTTAAAGCCCTTAATGGTCTGGGATCTGCCTAACTCAGGATTTATTAGACTATTATTATTCATTTATATAAAGCTACAAACTTATGCAGTTTAAGAACATGTAAATACATTTACGACACAGAACAAGACAAGTTTGATATCCTAAAGTACTTACAAGACACAGAACACATCGTAGTTTATGAGAAGAAACAAACACTGGTGAGGAAATCAAGGTCAGAAATATTTTTGAAATAAGTTGCTTTTAAAGAGGGATTTGATGAATGAAAGAGAATGCCAAGCAGACAAGGATTGGGAGCCTGTTTCAAGCATAGAGGGTTATATGAAAAAAGTTGCAAAGCTGAAAGTGGAAGGTTGTGATAAGGGTGAACTGGAGAGAGAATACTGGAAAGAAGTCGTCTGGAGGAAAAGAGGGAGCAAGACTATATAGGGTCTTGACAGGGAGCACCAGGATCTCAAATTTGATGTGGAAAGAGACAGGAAGCCAATGAAGGTGCTCAAGTTAAAAGCACTGTTTAATTATTTTATGTACTGTGTTCTCCTCTTTCATTCATTCAAATGTCTTTACCTGAAATGAAACTTTCCCAGGAAACTT
The DNA here is from genome assembly GCA_032164245.1 of Sternotherus odoratus. NCBI lineage: Eukaryota > Metazoa > Chordata > Testudines > Kinosternidae > Sternotherus > Sternotherus odoratus. The sequence continues at coordinate 80,388,390 of JAVMKO010000005.1, read as the reverse complement.
TCTGGTCAAAGAACAAAAAGACTGCACAGAAATAAAGTTACTAGAACTATTTGACCTCTCCAGAACATTCAGCCACTTTGTACCTCCACAGTATACTGGGACCACTTGATGTCAGGGCCAAAGCACAATGCAATCAATATTCAACCAGTGGAATGATCCCCCTAAGACTTTTCCAGGCAGAATAACTTAACAGCAATCTTGTCTTTGTTCTAACTTGTGCCAGATTCAACTTCCCAAGACATAAAAGTGACTCAAAACCACCTTTGTCTCCTCTATCCCAAGTTGTGTCTTCAGTTAACTTGGTACATATATAATGATGCAAATCTCCATTATACATTGCTTTCATTTTTTAATGTTCCTAGTTTCAGTACAGAAATATATTGTACAGAACTACTATTTTCTTTTATGATCAATGATCATTACCATCACGGCCGGCGACAGAAATTTGGGGGCCCCCTACTCTGATAGTTTGGGGGCCCCCCCAGCCCAGCCGGGCCCCCTCCAGCCCAGCCGGGCCCCCTCCAGCCCAGCCAGCGCTCGCCCCCCAGCTGACAGCGGCTGGGGGAGGAAGCCCAGCCCCCCCCGCCCCCCACCCCCGCCCAGCCGGCCGCAGCGGGAGCGAGAGCCCGGGAGCCGCCCTTGCTGCTCCCCCCTCCTCCCCGCCCTTTCTCCCCCCGGACTGCGCCACTGCCGCCGGCCGGGCTCACTGCTCCTGCCGGGGACACGCGCTCGTCCGGAGGAGAGCCACGCCGGATGACTACGGGTAGAGCTGTACCGGAGCCCCCCTAAAGTCCGGGGCCCGGTACAGCTCTACCCGTAGTACCCCCCTGTCACCAGCCCTGATTACCATAAAAGCAATAGAACAGAATGCTTATGTAAAAAATGTCATGTGGACCAAACTACATAGAAAAGAATCGGGAGCCAAGAAGTTGCTGGGTCTTAAGTCAGGATGAGCCACTTATTCACAGCGTGATTGTGAATAAGTCATTGGAGCTCTTTGCACCCCTGCTGGAGAACTGGGCAGAATCACATCACCAATAATCAGACGTTTCATCTGTACTGAATTTGCCCTAGTTAAACGTATTATACATAAGAGTCTTAACAGTGCCAGTTTTTTTTTTTTTTGGAAGGTCAATGTCTTCCCATAAATTCAATTTTCAGACGTATTGCAATCAGGACTTAAGATAATTTGAACAAAAGTATTTTTGGAAAATCATTCAATAGAAATAGAAAATAGTAGGTTCCATATTATTCTACTTATGCTAACAATTTGCTAAGGAAGGAACATCTTGTGCTTGGCTAACTCAGCAATCTGCAGTGTGATCTAAAATAAGTTTCACTTGAACTATTTGTGCTTCAGTCTAGCACAAATAAATCAACTGCATAACATGGGAATTGCATTAAACAACTGTTCACTAAACTGGAACAGGAAAAAAAGTTTTTAAATTGAGGATAACTGAAGAATCCTACATCCATGGTTTTTAATTTGTTTTTAAATAACGTGTACAATCTAATGTACTGTTGCTCATTTAATAAAAATGAAGAACATTGTCTCCAGATAAATACTGCAGTAGTAAAATGTTTACAGTGTTGTTGTAGCTGTAGTGGTCCCAGGATATTAGAGACAGAAGGTGGATGAGGAATATCATTTATTGGATCAAATTCTGTTGGTGAAATACACAAACATACATAGATAGATAGATATACAGAGAACACCATCTCCACCTTTTCATGTTCTCTGTATATATATCTTCCTACTGTATGTTCTACTCTATGCTTCTGATGAAGTGGGTTCTAGCCCATGAAAGCTTATGCCCAAATAAATGTGTTAGTCTCTAAGGTGTCACAAGTACTCCTTTTCCTTTTTACTAATAATGCTTCCACTAAACACTGGAAAATGACAAGCAGTGGATAAGGGGGAAAGTAAATAAAACAAGTCAAATGGGTGTAAAGAGTGATTTTTAAAAAGTAATACTGAATAAGCTGAAACAGCAACAGAGATGAACTCAATAGAAAAATAAGAAATGAAGTTAGTCTGTTAGATAGGAAGGATGGCTCACAGAATCAAGAAACTAAAAGCAGCAGCAACAGAAGACCTTATAACATTTGGTAAAGGAGATCAGTGAGGCCCTAACAGCAGCTATGCAGAAGTCCTAATAAGAAGCACTAGTTCTCGGACCATAGATAAGGACGAAGTACAATGGACCCTTATCCCCAAGAAAAGCACTACGTGGCATGCAGTATATTAATCTTTGTTGGCAGCCTGAACACAAAGAGAAATGATAGTCCTGGAAACCTTAATACCGCATTTGTTATAGCCACAAGCAATATAAAATAAAAAGGAGTCCGTCCAAAAAGCGGATGTCCTATCTAAGACTGACTGAGGCAGGAGACAGCTATGTGGACATTAAGACTTTTCTGGATATACCTATCTGATATTGATAGGTGAGCTCTTTCCACTTTGGACAGAATCTTTATAATCTAATGACAAAGAGAAGGGCTTCTGGTCCTGCCCTGTTAATCTATAGGCTCTTGGAGTTTGATTGTTGATTTCTAACAGGGCTGCAAATATGACGACATAAATAAGAAACAATAGAAAGCCTAGTCCCACAGCCTGAAGCTTCAAGTTGTTATTTTTTTGTGCTTCCATCTTCAACCAAATGCTTTGGCATGATGTAGGGACCTTAGACTACTACCTATTAGGATTCCAATGGCCAAAAAGACTGAGTGTGGTTTCCAAGATGAGATATTCTTCTTGACAAGACACTGCTTGAGGAATTTCCACACATAGTTCTGTAAAAGAATCAGATGAGGGACTTTTCTTGTGATGCAACAAATGAATGAGCACATGGAGATCATCTTCTCTTTGTGATGCAACAAATTAATGGGCACATGGAGATCATCTTCATCCATGCAACACAGAAAGTCATCTCCACCTTGAATCTGACCTACTACATGGAGGAATTCGGAGGGATAGAGCCAGAATAGGATGAAACACACAGTCTTATTGATCATGAAATACTAAGACTATCCCCTATCCCACCCCTAAGATTCTTCTATGTTGATGGACCAGGTCTTGTGATAAGCAGATTATGTAACATATGAAAGAGCCTGTCTTTTGTTGGAATGAGGAGCAAAATGTCACTGAATATGATCTGGGAGTTGGGGAGGAAATTCTATGGTGTAAACCTTCTAAAGACAGACAGGCATAGACAGAATGTTATAGGCAAAGACATCTCTAGAGTGCCTTCTGCAGAAATTTAGCAGGATAACTAAAGTTTATGGGGAAAGTCACATGAAGAACTGCTGGCTATCAGATGAAGAAACCAGTGCTCCACTGAGCCTGTCTGCAGCAGATGAGGCCTGCAGAGTAGAGCAGAAAAGAGAAAGCAATAAACTTCTCAATATCTGGACATGCAGAGGAAAAAAAATAGGACAGAACAAAGTTGAAACCAATATATAGCTGCAGAGGTAGTAGGGTGCAGCTGACTGTGCCTTAAAGGGACCATATTACATCCCAAAAGAAAAATTTGTATAGGATTCCTTCTGTACCAGAAGTGGACATGGATAAGCCAACAGTTGATAAAGATTTGAAGGAGGGACTTAGTATAAGAATAGCATGTTTGAAAACAGCATAAGAGAAAACAAATTACACAATCTGTCAATGTTGTGCTAAAAGATAAACATTTTCCAATTCCAATCATGAGGAAAAGTTAAAGAAACAGGACTCATTCTTATTTAGAATAGAGGGGGAATTCAAGGTGACCTAACAGAATTTAGAAAAGTCTTATGTGAAGTGGGGGAAAAAAATTGTCACACCAGACAAAGATTCAAAAATGAGAAGAAAATTAGCAAACTGGGGGGAAAAAAATTTCCCACAAAGCATAATAAACACATGGAATAAGGTACTGGGACTGATAATTAAAGAAAACAAAAGAAAATTATAAATGAGTTAAAGGGAGACAGATATTTTCTGACAGTGGAAGGGCTTGAGGGATATGGCATAAATGTAGGAAGATGAGATAAAGATCAACTAAAAAAAATCAGGGAAGGCATCTTAAGCATTTTTATGTTGCTTAAGTTTCTTAAGAAAATTAATTCTGCACTAAGCAATAGAAAAATGTAGGACCCATTTAAGACATTTATCATGAGTAGTCCCACAGAACTGAGCATAGGCAGTGTTTGCAGGACTGGATCTTAATGCAGTACCCTCTATCAATATATAGAACAAAGAACCTATTTTGCAACAAAAGAGATTTATGAAATTTAAAAATGTACCTTGTTCTCTTTGTATCTACTCAGATCAGCTATACAATACTCTTTGAATAATTTATCATAGTATTTCTTTGCCAGTCTCTTTTCCCTGTAACCAGAAAGACAACATTATTGATTAAGCATATGGAAAATATAGAGTGAGGTCAAGTAACATAAACCCTATTACATAGTTAGGGCATTAACAAGACAGGAGCATTGCAGGTTTTGTTTTCTCTAATGAACACAAACTGTAACTGTAAAAATAAAAAAAAAAAAGAAAATATATAGCTTGATTAGCAGAACTGTCATGACACACTTAGTTTCTATTGAAAATAATTACCGGTATATTTAAAACACAAACAGCACAATTTTGAAGTTGTGCTCTTCTGGGTTTTTGAATGGTAGTTTAATTCTCCTAGGAACTGAACAATAGTTTATTCATTTCTGTGTCAGTTCATTTTGACATAAAGCTGTATTACTTTATCATCTACCTTTTTAAATTTTTTTAACTTATCAAGAGTTCAAAGCAATAAGAGCAAACATGCATGGCAATTTGTAATGAAAGAAGAAAAAGATAAATACAAAGTGAATCTAAAAATAATGTCTTATTATTGACCAAGTTACCAATTCATGTCCACTGCATCTTCCTCTTTCCACAGGAATCTATAGTTTTCTCTTACAACATCAAGGTCTGTCTTGTCATTTGTTCTGTGAAAGGGTACATTTTTCTTAAGAAGCAGATCTAATATTAAAATGAAATTTTACAGCACCAGAAAAAAATAATCAGATCATTTGGCAAATGGTGATATTTTAGAATTCCTTGCATTACTGATTGAATGGGACTTTATTGAATGGGACACACTTTTAAGAAGCAACAATTGTTCACTAGAACAAGTATTATACACTTTTTCCTTAAAAGAATAAAAGAGCTTGCTTTCAACATTCAAGTCACTCATAACTATTAAAATTGTGTGAAATTTCATTCTACATAAAAAGTTATGTTTAAAACATAAAAAAAGAGGATTATCTGCAGCTCAGAACAAGGGTTTAGCTTCCCTGGGCAGATGTTTAGTGATATTCCAGACTTCACAAGTCACCTGAGTTCAGATTGCCAAAACAGAGTAGGGGATTTATTCACACATCTTCATTAACATTAATGAAGAGCGTGTGAATAACTGCCTGCACTTCTTTGGAAACCTCAATCCTAGTAACTAGCCAATTGTGATTTTGGTAAATTTGGTAATTATCCTTTAAAAATTGCCCGGTACGCCAAATAATTTTACTACCTGCAAGCAGTTATTCCAGCACTATGAGCTGCACCACAGAAGTCTGAGTACAAAATTGCAATTTTCTTCCCTCATCAGAGCAGCATTTGACATTCTAGAAATACGAGTTGAACACTCAGCAAATACTGGATTATTTTAGATATACCTTCCATGTGTTGTTGTCTTTTAATCTACATAACATAAAAATAAAAACTCCTAACTGAATTTCATCTAACTTTTCATGTGTAGATACAAATTGTACAAAGTTAAATCAAGACAACTAACAAGTCTCCAAATCGAATTCAGATATTTATAACTTGGTACATTTTAGCAAAAAGGTTAATGATTTGATACACAAATAAATCTCTGGTCACAGAATTAATTACCCAGCATATATTTTAGCAGTTTTATAATAAATAAATAAATAAATAAATAAAAATAGGTAAGTATGTTCTCCAACAGTACTTACCCTGAACGTTGGAAGTCCTCCTTTTTGCCACCATAGTATAAAATGTAGTCATTCACAAACTTTTTATGTCTTGCATACTGAATAAAGCAAAATTAAGGAATCCATTTTCAATGTTCTCTCTACTCCACAACTGGCTTATTTAGCTTCACACCACCATTACCTCATACAAAAAGATTAGTACAAAATTGTTTCTACAATAGAAGGGAGTTACAGAGCTATTACCAAAATTAATTTTAATGGAAAAGAACTTATTAAAATAAACTTTTATAAATTAATTCTCAACAGAAGAATTTTAGGGAAGAATTTAATTTGCAAAGCCCATTCACATAACACACCCTTAAACATTTTTAGGTACTTTTCAGTGTCAGTGTAAAAGCAATAATAAACTTCAGTAGATAACTTTATTTAGGACCCGAATATCAAGTTACAGGAAATTATATTGTGATTGTTAGGACATTTGTCGTACTAATGTAATTTGACACATTTTAGGAGATAAAACAAAATGCAAAAATAAAACCATAAACAATCACATTACTCTAAAACAAGCACCTCCACAAATAGAAATTAAAAACAGTAAAACAATCATTTAAAATATATAACAAATTTCTCAGACATTATTGGAACTACAGAATTGGAAATAAATTATCTTCCTGGCATGTTCTTAAGCCACATGTTACATTGAGTTCAATAATAACTCATTTTTGTCAACCTACTGCCTGCAATAAAATCATTTTATGGAAAACAATATTGTAAATGTATTTTCTGCTAGAAGTTTCCAAATGTTAACTCAATCTTAATGTTATTCCTGAAAAATTAAAGACCTAAATTCAAGAATACAGTTAGGAGCCTTTATTTAGCAAGACTACAAGAGACTCTTTACATCATGATGAAGCTGACTAACTGCAAGGAAATCCAGCTACTTTGTCACCATTATCAACTTTGATAAAGTAGCCAACTGACTTGCCCTTCCAACTGGGGGAAAAGACTAAGACGATAGCAATAGAGAAATTATCCAAATCAGACACTTATACAAAGCTACATGAAAACAACAGATACACGATGGCTAACCAATTCTACCACGGGCTCTTTAATCATAGCTTCTTCAACTGCTTGTTCTGACAACTTGAGGATCATTAGCCATGTGCAGATGACTTTGTGTGGAAAGAGTGCAGGAAAAATAATGTAAAGGTGACACAGCAGGGTTAAGTACTTTGGAGGACCACCTGATTTTGTTACATAAGCATAGCTCACTCAGCTAGAGCTTCTGGATTTTATTCTTTCTTGATCAATGAAGCTTCTGGTCTTTAGCCAGGACATCACATTAGTATAAAACTTTTATAGCTCTGTCAACTTACACAGCACAAACAAAATATAAGTAATTCCCTGCCCCAAAGAACTTACAATCTAAATAATACAGAACAGAAAACAGGTTAACACTGTTCAGCTCAGGACAGCCTCATCTTGTAATATGCCTTTGGTTCATGGCACTGTGTGTACTCAGATTTGTGTGACAAAGTAAGATTGTTCCTTAAAAATGAAGATCTAACTGAAGAGTATGTCTGAGTTAAGTAGAACAAATGACAATTTCTCTCTGCTGCAACAAAATGTGGCATCTCCAAATGTTTCCATGCTCCACATATGGACTGCCACAAGTCCACACAATATACCCATATTAATCCCAATGTAACTAAAAAAATACAAGTTTTATTGTTTCCAAATCATGGCTTTATCAGGCAGAAAACTAAATCACTTCAGCTACTGAGACATTAGCTAGATAATAAAAAAAAAAAACAATAATGCTAAGATTTACACAGGGCTATTTGAATTTCATCATGGAATGTGTACCTCAGAATGACACACTGAAACCCCCATATTCACCATTGAGAGGAATAACCCAGATTGGTGGGACAGAGGGCTCAGCGATTACACAATCCAGGCTGCACCACAGGAACCCCATTACAGTGATTTCTCTGTGCTTGTAAGAGGAATATGAGCACAATATCAAGCAGAAGCAGCGTTAGTACAAAATAACTATTTCATAGAATCATTGAACAAATCTATATCTGCTTAACATTAAGGTCATAAAGCATTACCAATCCTCCAAACAAAGATGGTTGCAGATACGTCTTGGAGGATATTTTTACCAAACTGGTAGCCTATAAAATTTTGCAGCTGATGAAGACAATAGTTTAGGACTGAAGCACTAAAGTAATCAAACCTGAATGCCATTCAAAATAAAAGAGCTAAAATAAACAAAATGTGATATTCAACAGATCTACAATATCACATCTGTAGAGGACACTACTTGGAATAATCCTTTCATGAACTGTATTTTGGATTATGTATTGTGTTCTGGGCCTTCCCACACAAATGTTAAGTTTATTCAGATAGAATTGTGAAGCAGCTAGGTCTGCTTGCACTAAAAATCAAAGTCGCTTGATCCAACACCACACGTGTAGTAATTTAGTCCTAGATATGGAACTCACGGCTACAACTTAAACAGTAACTGCAATTAAGGACAGTTTGGAAACCACTTTCATGGGAGGATCTGAAATACCTAGTTATTGATGGTGGACAGATGATTATCTGAAACAATACCCATTTTCTGCTGGTGTAGAGAAATTCCCCAGGCAAAAAGGATACTCACATGAACCCTGTCCCTGACAGGAGCTTTCTCCCCAAGTGAAAAAAAAAGCTGAAAAGCTGAGAATGTGTTTTTTACCAATATAAATAAATAATCAAAGGATACAGCATCCATGGCTATCAAATGAAATCTCCTATTTCTTGCTTCTTCCCTGTTAACAGAAATAATAATTTTGTTTGAGTAAAAGTTCAGTTTAAATACAAAAATCTCTGATAGAAGTGACCATTACCTATCCCATTCTTCTGCTGCAATTTGTCTGTCAGCCACCTTGACCTGTTTTACTTTATGGAATGGTTTTGTGAGTAGGGCATCTTCATTACTTGTCCTATGGATGGGGAAAAAGTGAGGAATAAATTATTCAAAAGTTTTCGTATACAGTAAGTTCTAGTACACCAAAGTCAGCTTGGGAAGTCAGGAGCTTGAATGTTATAAAGAAAAGGTTGTTGTACAGACTAGCATTGTTTGCCTCTTGTTAAGACAAGGCTATCCTACCATGCTACAGCAGTACAGCTGCACCAATGCAGCTGCGTTGCTGTAGCATATCTGGTGACGACATGCTATGCCGACAGGAGAGTGCTTTCCCATCAGCTTTATTACTCCATCTCCGCAAGAGGCAGAAGCTAGGGGCTGGTCTTCACTCGCGCGGGGCGGGATCGATCTTCTGGTGATCGATTTATTGCATCTTGTTAAGACGCGATAAATCGATCGCCCCGGGCTCCCCCGTCGACTCCGGAATTCCAGCTTGCCGGGAGGCGCAAGCTGGAGTCGACGGGGGAGCGCGCTGCCGACTGCCGCCGCCGTGGGGATGGCAGGTAAGTCGGCGGCAGATACGCAAACTTCAGCTATGTGATTCACGTAGCTGAGGTTGCGTATCTGCCGTCGATCCCCCACCCCAGTGAGGACAAGCCCTTGGTCGGCGGGAGAGCATCTCCCACTGACATAACACAGTGTGGACACTGCTTTAAGTCAGTGTAACTTATGTCACTCCGGCTGTGTGCCAGAACGAAGGGTAGAGAAGATGATTTCTCTGAAACAGCTCCCAACGTTTAATATTTCATCTAACAACTAGAATAATTAATGCATAGTGGCGCTTGGAAAAATAAACTAAAACTGAACAAAAAAGTCAATATTCTTAATAGAAGACAGCTAAAAATTGTAAAAAGAGAAAAAACACCTACATTTCTTTTAATGATTAAAGCACCTTAAAGATCAGATACAAAATGCAGTCAGACACTACAAAACACTTCCCCTTATTTCTACTACAGAAAATATAAAAGGCTCACAGAAAAGGTCCCAGAAAACCTGACTGGAATGGAGCCTGACAGAAGATTAAGGAAAAGAGTCACAGAAACGATCCTTGAACAAAAAAATAATTCCTGAATCAATTCAGAACAAATCTGTAGTGTTGTGGGTGAGCAGTCAGGGAAGCACAGTGCCACAGCAAAAAAAACCCCACCCAATAAAAGAATATGGTCAGACAGCAAAATTGAGGGTCATAAAGTGTATGAATCACTAAATGAAATTGACGAGGCTGAGCTTAAATGAGCATCTCAAGGGCTAAGTGCAAATTAACTGACCCAATTTGTTGGTCTCTTGAAGCCAGTCTTAACAGAGAGAACAGGCTAGAAGAAATTAAATAATAATCAAACAATGCTAGTGTTTCCTTTCTGTGAGGTAGGTGTTTTATTCCTACAAAGCCTGCTGCCACCTGGCCTTGGTTGTTTTGATCTCTCCTTGCAGCACCACAAGTCCAAGTGGGTGGTAAGTACAATTATACGAAATTGAACAGAGCAGCCAAAACCCAGCCCTTGATGCTCGTGTTTGGAAAAACGAAGCACTCAGCTGTGAGATCTGAGAAGCATACAGACACCAGATGGACGAGGCAGAACTGATCTTTCTCAGTTACTCCTTGGAGGCAACATGCTCTAACTAGCCTGAGGAGGAAGTGGCATAGGAATCAAATGTATATTTTTCACAAACAGCTTCACTATGACAGAGTTAAAAAACCAGGGTATTCTATTTTTATATATCTCTATCTATAGATAGAGATATATAAAGTCAAATGCACGCAAGAAATGTAATGTACAGTGTCAGTATTATAATGCATTACCTTTTATTCCTTTGGTCAGATTTCTCTCCACTCTCATCATCACTAAAATCAGAATCATAGCCTCCCCGGCCATGTACCTGGAAATAATTAAGAAATAAAGGAAAATTATCACAACACAATAAAATTAAAATCTTAGAAATGGAAAGGACATTGAGCAGTTATCTAATCCAGCCCTATATACTTAGTCAGGACAAAGTATAGCTAGATCATTCCCGACAGCTGTTTGTCTAACCTGTTCTCCAAGGCTGGGGATTCCACAATCTTTCTTGGAAGCCTATCCCAGTGCTTAGGTATCCTTATAGTTAGAAAGTATTTCCTAATACCTAACCTAAATCTCCTTTGCTGCAGATTTGTCTATATGGCACCACAAATCCAGATTATAAGGGTCTAAACCAGGAGCAGGCAAACGTTTCGGCCTGAGGACCACATCGGGGTTGCAAAACTGTATGGAGGGCCAGGTAGGGAAGGCTGTGCCTCCCCAAACAGCCTGGCCCCTGCCCCCTATCCACCCCTTCCCACTCCCAACTGCCCCCTCAGAATCCCCAACCCAATCCCCAACCCCGAATGGTGCCCCAGGACGCCCAACAGCCTGACTGCCCTGATCCCTATCCACACCCCCAACAGCCCCCCCCCATGCTTATCCAACGCCTCCCTCCGTTCCCTGTCCCCGCACCGCCCCCTCACCCCCCAGAACCTCCACCCCATCCAGTCACCCTCTGCTCCACGTCCCTTGACTGCCTCCCAGGATCCCCTGCCCTTATCCAACCCCCAGGCCCTATTACCATGCCGCTCAGAGCAGCAGGACTGGCAGCCATGCTGCCTGGCCAGAGCCAGATATGCTGCTGCGCTGCCCTGCAGGAGCACACCGCCCCACCACCCATAGCGCTGCCCACGCATCGAGCTGAAGCTGGGGAGGAGGGGGAACAGCAGGAGTGGAGCTGATTAAAGGAATATGGACTATACTATAAGGTGAATAGAAAGCACTATAAGGTGGATAGAAAGCTCGCTACATCGTTGGGCTCAGCAGGTAGTGCTTAATGGCTAGATGTCTAGCTGGCAGATGATATCAAATGGAGTGGTCCAGGGGTCGGTCCTAGGGCTGGTTTTGTTCAACATCTTTATTAATGATCTGGATGATGGGATGGATTGCAATCTCAGCAAGTTTACAGATGGCACTAAACTGTGGGGAGAGGCAGATACAATGGAGGGTAGGAATAAGGTCTAGAAGAGTGACCTAGATAAATTGGAGGACTTGGCCAAAAGAAATCTGATGAGGTACAATAAGGACAAGTGCAGAGTCCTGCACTTAGGACAGAAGAATCCTATGCACTGCTACAGGCTGGGGACCGACTGGCTAAGTGGCAGTTCTGCAGAAAAGGACCCAGGGATTAGAGTGGACGAGAAGCTGCATATGAGTCAACAGTGTGCCCTTGTTGCCAAGAAAGCTAACAGCATATTGGGCTGCATTAGTAGGAGCATTACCAGCAGATAGAGGGAAGTGATCATTCCCCTCTATTCGGCACTGGTGAGACCACATCTGAGTATTGCATCCCGTTTTGGGCCCCCCCACTACTGGAAGGATGAGGACAAATTGTAGAGAGTTCAGTAGAGGACAATGAAAATGATTAGGGGGCTGGGGCACATGACTTACAAGGAGAGGCCGAGGGAACTGGGTTTATTTAGTCTACAGAAAAGAAGAGTGAGTGGGGATTTGATAGCAGCCTTCAGCTATCTGAAGATGGTTCCAAAGAGGATGGAGCTGTTCTCAGTAGTGACAAATGACAGAACAAGGAGTAATGGTCTCAAGTTGCACTGGGGGAGGTCTAGGCTGGATATTAGGAAAAACTAATTCACTAGGAGGGTGGTGAAGCACGGGAATGGGTTACCTAGGGAGGTGGTAGAATCTCCATTCTTTTTAAGGCCTGAATTGACAAAGCCCTGGCTGGGATGATCTACTTGGTGGTTATCCTGCTTTGAGAAGGGGGTTGGACTAGATGACCTCCTGAGGTCTCTTCCAACCCTAATCTTCTATGATTCCATTATCCTGATTGCACTAAAAAGCAAACTGGAAGCTAGCACATACTATAGAGAACAGGTACAATGTCATGATAATTTGCAAATTACTGTTTGTAAGTTATGTCCCTTCTGCTATCCTCTCTGTCTTTTCTATTTACATTGCTAGTCCCTGCCCCCAAAGAGCTTATCTATTACTCTTTATGGTGCCTAGCACTAGGTTTAACCCCTACTGCTTCTATAATACCAACAAACAGTAACAATAGCAGCAGAACCCATAAACAAACAGAAAGCCACAACCTGCACTAGATGTAGCGTAGCCTCACATAATAGAGTACATTGCAGTAACCCAATCTGGAGTTCAACGGTACAGGTAACTGTGTCTCGGTCAGTATCAGAAAAAAATAGTCACAGTGACCTAACTACTGGCAGTTTGAAAAACGTATTTCTGATTACCAACAATACCAAGTGAACATTACAATGGTGCACCTACAGTGGCTATACCCTGCCACCTGCAAATATCATGCTGGAGAGATAATACCCTGTTTCCCCAAAAGTAAGACATCCCCCGAAAATAAGACGTACTTCCAGTTTTGCCTCTCACTGTAATATAATGTAATGTAATTTTGGGAGCAAAAATTAATATAAGACACTGTCTTATTTTCGGGGAAACACGGTAGCATCCCCATCCAGGCTGCTTGCAAGCTTGTGAACCAAATATATATTATTCTGAATTCCGCTGTCTTTGTGTAGCAATGATCAAGCAGATTAAAAAAAAGAAACTGTTGCTTGCTTTTTTTTAAACTTGAATTTTATTATTGGGTTGGAGTTTTGCTTTCCTTCCTGTTCTTGGTTTGAAACTACATTTTATTTGTTGTTTTTTCCTCTCTCCTCCTCCTGGAAAACAGACACAAGGCTGGTCTGGAGCAATAACATCCCTCCATTATTCCCCATTCAACTCAGTAAATTCCCCTGCTTCCCATCTCACACACAGTACTATGGAGCCCAAAGAGGACATATCACTTCTTGGGGGAAAACAGAGAGGTGATAAGTGGGTACTTGCTGGAGCACTGTGGAGAGATAAGTGGATTTAATTAACAATACAGAGTCTGTAGGGAATCAACTTGCTATTCATCCATTAACTACAAGACTCAGTTCTTGTATTCTCTTTTTCACATTTCAGAAGTGTAGAAGATGTTGCTGAGGCATTATCCGAAGAGCTGTAGCAACACCAAGTAAACTACATATATTGGGGAAGTGCACCCACATATATGTAGATCCTAATTAGCCATTATTATTTCTATCCTTTATATTTTTCAGGAAACTCCTCAAGAAACTAAAAAAAAAAAAAAAAAAGGATGACAGGTGCCACTCTACACTACTGCAGTGTCAAAGTAGCCAGCATGTACTGGCACAGAAGCTGCAATGGTGCAATAAATCCTCCCAACATAACCCCAGAATGCTCTAAACCAGGCCGGCACAACTCAGAAAGCAGTGAGGGCCATATTACTGCAAAAAACCCAGCTGCGGGCCGAAAAGCCCCGCCCCATCCACTTCCCCCCACCCTACCACTTGGCTTGATCCACCCCTGCTCACCCCTCGCAGGCCACACAGTGAGCCCAAGTGGGCCGCATGTAGTGCAGGCCTGCTCTAAACCAGCGATACTCAGATTGAAGCTCTCAAGCACCAAGTAACTCTTTGATATCATGTGCTTCAAAGAAGGCAGGAAACATATTAAAACACTGTATGACTGAATATATAGTACTACAGTAAACGAAACAATTAATTCACACTACCGGGGCTCTTTTGGGTAACGTTGATTGCTAGTTTGACTCCTGAACCACTGAGGTTTGAGTATCAGTGCTCTAGACCACTGGTTTTCAATCTGTGGATCACGACCCAGTACTGGGTCACGGAATGCAAGGCACTGGGTTTCGGCGGCTCTGGTTACTACCGCCGACCAGACTGTTAAAAGTCCTGTTGGCAGTGCTGCCTGGCTAAAGGCAGACTAGTCTCTACCTGTTCTGCCAGCGTGCTGCACCCTGGAAGCAGCAGGTCTGGCTCCTAGGTGTGGGGCACAGGGCTCCCCATGCTGCCCCCCATCCCAAGCACCAGCTCCACACCTCTGCTTAGTAGCCAGACCTGCTGCTGGCTGCTTCCAGGGCACAGCGCAGTTGGCAGCGCCAGGACAGAAGGGAACCCCACCCTTGCACCCTGGCCGAGCTGCTATTTGCGAGCTGCTGGAAGTAAGCCCACGCCCCAGCCCCCTCCTCCACCACTGAGCCCTCCTCCCCCAAACCCAGAGTCCCTTCCTGCATCCCAAACCTCTCATCCCCAGCCCCACCCCAGAGCCTGCACCCCAATCCCAGAGCCCTGACCCCCTACAGTACCCCAACCCAGAGTCCATTCCCACACCCTTAACCCCCCATTCCCAGCTTCACCCCGCAGCCTTCACCCCTGCACCCAAAACCTCTACCCCATCCCTGAGTCCCTCCCACACCCTAAACCTCCACAAGGGGTGTAGTTCCCAGCATGGATGTACTATCTACACTTGTGCTTTAGACTCCAGAGTGCTGAAACTTGCTCAGCTCAGGGGGGTGTTTTTTCACACCCCTAACCAAGAAAGTTGCAGCACTGTAAATTGCCAACATAGACAAGCCCTAAATTTAATTCACTCCGAAACATAGTGCAGTGTGTCTCAATGAATAATTAAGGTCTAGTCAATCATTTTACCATTTTAGGAAAAAATGTAAGAATCTGAAAGCCATCTAATTTATTGACCAACATGCAGCTTTTCATGCCAAAGAGAATTAACTGTTCTATAGCAAAGAAACAAAACACAGAAACAGCAAAACTAAAACAAGTGACTCCAATTATGTTTTGTTACCAATTTAAACCATGAACATTTAAATCAGTCCAACTTTCTGGCTCAGTTAACAGGTTGGTGTATACACCTGGGATACAAATCACTAATAACAATAGCACCCACATCAGCACCCTCAACAGGACAGACCAGTCATTGCAGAAGAGAAGGAAACCATCTCCACAGGGGGTGAAGCCACACTGGTGGAATGGGGCAAGGAGAAAAGACGTTAGCAAAATAAAGAGTCGAGAAGTTTTAATAAGCACAGTTCTCAAATGACAAAGTCAAAAGCAAGCAGTTAAAGATAATGAAGATGATGATCAAGGGACCAGAGGTTTGATGGGCCCGAAAGAGAAAAATCACATTGAAAATCTGCCAGAGATATTGGTCAGGAATCACTGATAAATGCTCATGCTTCAAAACAACCCGGAGCCGCCTGTGTCAGATGCGGACAGATTAACAGGAGTACCGAGGCGGACCCCCCCCCTCCACACCCCCGAGCGCCTTTCCCCTCGATGTGGGGGGGGGGGGTCTCCTTACTACCCAGCCTCCCCCCGTGGGCGGGTCCAGTGGCTGCCCCGGCGCCGCTCTCCCCGCCCCAGGGAGCGCCGCGCCTGTTACTCACGGCCTGGGAGCGCAGCAGCTGGGCCGGCACCATGGTTGGGCAGGGGAGCGCCTCCCGCACGCGAACCGGTCGGTGGTCGGGCGCTTCCGACCGAGCGAGAGGTGCAGGCCGCGCCGGCCCTCAGCGGCGTCCCTCCGCGTGAAAGGCCCGGCCGGAAACCGGGGCTGGGGCAGGAGAGGGCCGGGCCGGGCTCACTTAAGGCGGCTCCGCGGCCGGGCGGGCGAGGCTCCAGCCCTGGAGCGGCGGGGAGGGAGGCTGCCCGCCGGGGAGACGCGAGCGCGGCGCGGCGGGCAGGTGAAGGGGCGTGATTCGAACGCAGCGCTGGCCCGAGCCCTGCGGAGCCACGAAACGGACCAGGGCTGGGAGCAGAGCGAGCTAAACCTCGGGCAGGGGGAGGTTAAATAAAACCTCCTCTGCGCCCGGGAGCTGTGCTCAGCGTGCCCGGAATGCTCGTCTCGCCCTCTGCTGCCGCCTGGCTCTTCCCACTCAGCCGTCAGGGCTGCACCCACCTCCGTGCTCCCCCTATAGACACAGCCGGGACCGGGCTTTGCTAGTGGTCTGTCTTCGAGTGCTGTGTCACTTGTGTAAAGTTACTCCCTGTGGCCTGCCGTGCTTTTTGGGGTTCCTCACACAGCTGCAGCCTTCCTGGCCACAGAGGTTGCACGGCTTTGGTAGACACTAGCTCTGCAAACGCTATTCCGCTCCTGCCAGAGGTAGTCTGGAGAAAGTTCACCATTCTGAAGACAGTAAAAAAGAAAACTGAGTTC
The DNA here is from genome assembly GCA_032164245.1 of Sternotherus odoratus. Taxonomy (NCBI): domain Eukaryota; kingdom Metazoa; phylum Chordata; order Testudines; family Kinosternidae; genus Sternotherus; species Sternotherus odoratus. Next base: position 80,371,380 of record JAVMKO010000005.1, on the reverse strand, counting down.
CACTTCCAAGGCATTGAGTTAAAAGAAAAGTGCAAAGTAAATAGGGTTCCCTTCCTTCTCACTACAGCATCATATCAGGGACTTGGCCATCTTTCCATGAGTGGCATGATAAAGCCCCTGGGAAATTCCTAGAGCAAAGGGAGGGGGTGGAATAATCATAGGCATAGTCTGACTTCTATACTTGGGGATGGGGGGCAGCTCTAGTCAAGCCAACCTGGCTGCACATAGGGGGAGGAGCAAATTCTGTGCCAGCCCACAGGGATATAATTTCTTTCAGATGGGGGGGGGGGGGGAGTGTCAACTTTAACCATGATTCCTGGGGCTATTTAAACAACTGAAAACTCAATTTTTTTCTCTCCAGATAATAGCTTAAAAATGATTTGGCAGGATGGGCAGTAAGGTAGAGTGCCCGTAGCAGCGTTATTGCACTATACCTCACAAGTGTAGCCAAGCCCTTCCAGGGGAGAGAAACACAGCCTCCATGCTACCTAATTGTTGTATATGATGTTCTAACACTGGCCTTTTCTCTTTATTTCTAACTGCAAAATGTCATTAAAAAAAGAGAAACAGATAAAATACTTTATATATACATATCTTATATTACTTTTTCATGTAAGCAATGACTGTAGTTCACTTATGGCTGTTATGTGATTCTGAATTAAGCTGAGGCAGGGGGCAGGGAGGACTGCAGCAAGTAAGGGGGGATGGAGGTGAGTTGGGGTGAGGAGCAGTTCTGCACACCCCCCCCCTTTGGATGGGTGGAGGGTCTGAGGGGTCAGTCAGTGGGTGGGAAGTAGGTAGGGGTCAGATAGGGGGCAGGGCCAGGCTGTTTAGGGAGGCACAGCTTTCCCTACCCTGATATAACGTGGTTTCACCTATAGCATGGTTAGATTTTTTGGCTCCCAAGAACTGCGTTATATTGGGGTAGAGGTTTAGTGTAAATGGTGAAGTCTCTGTACCTTTAAGTCTTTAACCCATGATTTGAGGATTTGGGTCCATTACAGGAGTGAGTAGGAAGTGGGACTAGATGATCATGATGGTCATCTAGTCCCAGCTTGCAGCTTCTTGAAGAGGTCAGTTCTCCGAAAGATGTATGAGTCATGCACTCTTCTGGGAGAGCCTGCCTTAATGTCAGTGAAATGCCCATGGTGATCTACAAGCGCCTGGAGAGCCATGGACAAATATCCCTTTCAGTTAACATACTTGGAAGCTAGGTGGTCTGGTGTGAGAATAGGAATATACGTCCCATCTATTGTCCCTCCGCAGTTAGGGAAACCCATTTGTTCAAAGCCACTCACAATGTCATGCACGTTACCCAGAGTCATGAGTTCTTCTTCACACAGTGCACAGTCAACCTGTGGAACTCCTTGCCTGAGGAGGCTAGGACTAGAACAGGGTTTAAAAGAGAACTCGATAAATTCATGGAGGTTAAGTCCATTAATGGCTATTAGTAAGGATGGATAAGGAATGGTATCCCTAGCCTCTGTTTGTCAGAAGGGGGTGATGGGTGGCAGGAGAGAGATCACTTGATCATTATCTGTTAGGTTCACTCACTCTGGGGCACTTGGCATTGGCCACTGTCGGTAGACCCAGTACGGCCTTTCTTATGTTCTGAGCAAGATGCGATTAATGGCCCTGCAAACTTGCTTCAACATGATTCCAACAGTCGACTTTCCCACTCCAAACTGGTTAGTGACCGATCAGTAGCGGTCTGGAATTGCCAGCTTCCAGATTGCAATTGCCACCTGTTTCTCCACTGTCAAGGCAGCTCTCAATCTCGTGTCCTTGCACCACAGGGTGGGGACAAGTTCAGCAAAGAGTCCCATGAAGTGGCTTTTCTCATCCAAAAGTTCTGCAGCCACTGCTCGTCATCCCAGACTTGCATGATGATGTGATCCCACCACTCAGTGCTTGTTTACGGAGCCCAAAAGTGGCATTCCATGGTGGAGAACATGTCTGTGAATGAAACAAGCAATTTCATGTCGTATGTATTATCGACTCTATTGTCGGAATCATCCTCAGTGTCAATTTGGATCTTTAGAAGTAACTTGACTGCCAAACGAGATGTGCTGGCGAGACTCATCAGCATGCTTCTTGGCAGTTCGGGCTCCATTCCCGCAGACCGAAAGGGAAGACAGCGCGCACTGCACAGAAACCGTTGAAAGATGACACCAAATGTGGACAGAAACACAGCGATTGCTGGGATGCGAAGTGATGCATCACAGGGCGTTGGGACAGGATCCTGAATACCCTGCACCCCACGCCCCCTTCCCACAAGGCACAGTGCCAGAATGGGAAGAGGTGCTCTGTGGGATAGCTGTCTATAATGCACCACTCCCAATGCCGCTTCAAGTGCAGCGAATGTGGTCATGCCAGTGCACTTACAGCTGTCAGTGTGGACAGACTGGAGTGCTTTACTTGGTGTACTCTCCGAAGGCTGGTTTAACTCAAAGCACTCTACATCTGCAAGTGTAGCCAAGCCTGAAGAGAGTCATATAATGTCTCAACCAGCATTTTTATGTGACTACTGCTGAAGTTAAAGCACACCCTATCCTTCCCAGAATCAGGATCAACATCTGTTGTTGTGCACTCAGGGAGCTCCACAGATCTTCTGGGAGTTTTGCCTGACAGAAACTTTCTCCTGGAATAGGTCTGTATTTCTAACCAAGATACTGATTCCTGGAGTTTCCAAACAAATATATTTTACCTAACACAAATTACTTTCATTGTCAGGAAAAATAGTTCACTAATCTTTTTTTAACGATAAATGATTATAAATTACAGCTGAATGCTACAGTATGTGCCAGGAATAGCATCCAACTTTAGTAGGAACTCTAATGGACTTCCCTCCCTCTCCTAGCTTATGAATTTCCTTTTTAAAAAACATGAAATTGATTTTTTCCTACAGATCTGGTTGCTCTGTCACGCATTGTATAATATAATTCCTAAAAGAGAGGCAAGTAATGTTCACGTGCCCCAAGGAGAGAGACTATGTGGCAAATTCTACCCTTATTTCTGTGTGAAATATTCCATTGAAATCTATCAAATGTGGCCCATTTCCATTAAAGGGCAGTGACTATCTTTTGCAGAAATGACACTATCTTAATTAATAATTTAAATGTTTCAAAATAAATAATGTATACATACTATGCAGTAATAGCAGTTGTCTTTTTGTGGTTCAACTCTTAAGGAAACACCAGTCTGTTTTAGTAAGAATGAGTCCTGACATGATTCTGGAAACTGGGCCAACACATCACTGATTATGCACTTTGGAGGAAAGTGAGAGGGAGGTAGAGAAGTTTTACAGTTCTTGAATCTCTCTTCATTGTGTTGTGTCCATAAAAGACTGCATATAAGCAAGGCGAAGTTCTCATGGCAGAGTGAAATTCTGCAGTGAAGATTTCAGTCTGTGTGGTTTTGATGGTGAAGTTCTCTTAAAAATATATTATAATAAACAGTTCTTCTGAGAATAAAATCTAGAAAACTTCATACTAAAAGACCATGCTTTCTTATACGCTGATGTATACGCAGGGATTGATAGCCTTTTACACTAAGACGTCTATATTCCATGGAGCATTTAGAAGCCTTAAAGGGGGTAGAAATAGGGAATATCCCCTACACGGGGAATTTCCCCAACTGGCATAGATATGCATAATGACTTATGTTGGCCCTGGTCTGCACTACTGGTATATGTAATTATGGACAGGGTGTATTGGCTTCTCCAAAATACAGAGAGAACAAAGGTGACCTAAAATCACTTCCATCCTCTCATAATGCCTGCCCCAAGCCCAGGTATGGTGTAACAGAGTACTGTACCACTGTATCCAGAAAATCTAATACAGATGTTAAAAACATTCAAGAACTAAATGATTCCTCTTGGTTTAATTTTTCAAATCCTTGAGAAAGTCTGCATAAACTCTCGATTATGTTTGTTAAATAGATACATTCACCTGTTTTCGAAGACTGCCCAGGTATAACTATTGCACGGTTAGTTTCAGAAAAAGTAGAAGGGAATCACTATCTCACAGGTTCAAGAATAGCAGCCATGTTAGTCTGTATCCGTAAAGAAATCGAGGAATACTTGTAGCACCTGTGGCAGGGTGGGCCTGACCCAGCCTGCTGCCCCTTTAAGAGGGAGAAAAGCCCTCTGCAAACCTCCCTGCAGAGAAGCCTAATAAGCCACCTGGGCTGCAGAGCAATCAGCCTTGATGAGCTGCACCTGGCAGCCTCCCTCAGGGGGATAAAAGCCTGCCCGGCAGGAAGCCCAGGGTGGTGGTGGTATGGTAGTGTGGAGTGAGAGGAAGAGCTGTTTAGAGCTGAACTATATAGAGTTGTGTAGAGCTGTGTATAAAGCTGTATATATTGGTGGTGGGGCCTTGCACTGTGAAATAAAGAGCACTGTTTGGAGCCAAAGAAGAGTTTCCTGCCTGTTTCTGAAGAGGGGTGAGAAGGCGATCTGTCACACACCTTAGAGACTAACCAGTTTATTTCAGCATAAGCTTTCGTGGACTATAGCCCACTTCATCGGATGCACAGAATGGAACAGAAGTAAGATGCATTTATACACACAGAAAGAAGAGAAAAAAAGTTGGACATTAGCATACCAATTCTAAGAGGCTGTTAAATCAGGATGGGCCATTATCAGCAGGAGAAAAAAATACCTTTTGAAATGGATTTCTGTGTCTGCACTAGATAGCAAGTGTTGAAAGTAAATTAACTCGGGAAATGCAATCAAATAGTGTAATGAGAGAACCATTCTCAAGTCCTATTTAGCCCTTGGCTAATTGTATCAAATTTGAAAATTAATTCCAGTTCCTCAGTTTCTCGTTGGAGTCTGTTTTGGAAGTTTTTCTGTTTCAAAATTGACACCATCAAGTCTTTAATGGAATGGCCAGGATGATTGAAGTGTTCTCCTACTGGTTTTTGAATGTTATGATTCCGGATGTCAGATTTGTGTCCATTTATTCTTTTGCGTAGAGACTGGCCGGTTTGGCCAATGTACATAGCAGAGGGGCATTGCTGGCACATGATGGCATATATCACATTGGTCGATGTGCAGGTAAATGAACCTCTGTTGGTGTAGCTGATGTGATTAGGTCCTATGATGGGGTCAGTTGAATGGATATGAGGACAGAGTTGGCATCGGGCTTTGTTACAAGGATAGGTACCTGGGTTAGTGTTTTTGTTGTGTGGTGTGCGGTTGCTGGTGTGTATTTGTTTCAGGTTGGGGGGCTGTCTGTAAGTGAGGACTGGTCTGTCTCCCAAGATCTGTGAGAGTGTGGGATCATCTTTCAGGATAGGTTGTAGGTCTTTGATGATGCGTTGGAGAGGCTTAAGTTGGGGGCTGAAGGTGATGGCTAATGGTGTTCTGTTTTTGTCTTTGTTGGGCCTGTCCTGTAGTAGGTGGCTTCTCGGTATTCACAGGAATATTCCCACTGTCAGTAAAACAGGTTTAATATGCATGCACTTTTTGAGTATCGCTAAGAGTTTAGTAGTTGCTGCATTTCTGTACACAGTCAGTTTTCTTCCAGTACTGAATATAATTGCAAAGCCTCTGAGATTCCTTGGGTATGAAAAGAATTAGATAAAAACAAATTCTATTTTATTTGGGCTATGTACTGCCCTTAGTCAATGGCAGAACTCCCACTGGTATCAAGGGATTTGTATGTACATATTGAGGTCAAAGTAGTATATGGCTCTAGATACTTAAATAGCTTGTTTATTTCTTTGCCATCTAAAAATAAGACACTTCTATCAGTGCAAATATGCAAAAAAGTAATCTCACTGCTAAACATTCCTAACAAAATAACCAGTACAATTTGAAACACATCCAAATCCTATATAATAAAAGGCCAGAGGATGTTTGACCGAAGCCGTCATGCGCAGTAGAGACGGCCCGGACAAACAGCATGCTGGGAGTTGTAGTTCGGCGGCATAAAATGGCCACCGTGCGTGCGGTGCCGCGAGCCGTAGAGACGTCCCGGACAAACAGCATTAAGCACTTTGGCCCGTGTACACGGGCTGTTACACTAGTAAGCCAATAAAAACGACATTTCAGTAAGTGCAATTCTCCCTTTTTTAGCTGCACTTCTACAGTAATTTAGGGCTAGCCTATGCATTTAGACCAGGGGTGGGGAACCTCCGGCCCCCGGGCCGTATACAGCCCGCCAAATCATTCGGTCCGGCCCGCAGGTGGGTCTCGAAAAACTGCGCCATAGAGACGGCCGGACCAACATGGCGGTGGGGGCAGAGTGGCGTGGCGGGAGCGGTGAGGCGGCGGCAGCGGTTGCTGCTGGGGGGAAGGCAGCGGCGCCTCCCCCCTCGCAGGAGGCCGGGCGCAGAGCTGGATGAATGGAGTGGGGGAGCCAGCGGGCTGCGGCGGAGGGAGGGCCGGGGCCTGCGTGCCGGAAGTGAGCGGCTGGGGAGAGCCCGGCGCGGCGGGGCCGGGGCTGTGTCAGGCACTGGGGCGTGGGGAGAAGACGCGCCGCAGCTGCCGGCCAGGGACACGCGCGGGCTGCCAGGCGGGAGCAGCTCCACGCTGAGCGAAGGGGCCGGGAAGCGCCTGGGGGAGCCGCCGGCGCCGCGCGGCCACCATTAGCCGGGCGGCGAAAGGAGGAGCCGCGGGGAGCCGACGGACAAGGGGGTGTGTGGGGGGGAGGCCAGGCTGGGCGGGCGGGGAGGGGGGCAGGAGACTAGGCTGGATGGGGTGGGCGAGGCGTGGGTGCTGGAGGGAAGGAGGTTTGGTGGGGGGGAGGCTGAGCTGGGCGGGTCAGGCATGGGGGGCAGGAGGCTGGGTTGGGAGTGGGAGGGGGGGGAGGAGGTTAGGTTCGGTGGGATGGGCCGGGCCAGGCAGGGGTGGGGGAGGGAAGGTGGTTAGATGGGGGGAGGCTGGGCGGGGGTAAAGGAAAATCACCCCCTACACCCAGGCTGACAGCGGGAGCTGACTGGGGCAGACGGCAGGACCCCGGCTGGCAAGGGGCCAGCGGGGGAAACCCCAAAGCAGTGCAGGGCTAAGCACTCCGCCTGCCACTGCTTTGGGGTTTGCCAGCTGGGGTCTCAGCTCCCATTGCCAGCCTGGGCTTCCTCGGGGGGGGGGGGGGGAGAAGCGGTCCACGAATGACATTATAAATATCCAAATGGCCCTTGGCAGAAAAAAGGTTCCCCACCCCTGATTTAGACACAGCCTTCAATATAGGACAGAGTAAAATGTTCAAATGCACCTTGTTACTTGGGAGCCTCAGTTCCACTGAAAGTCAATGAAGATAAATGGGGCTGCACTGAGGCATGGGGGAACTTTATTCCCTCCCCACCATTTCCCTATACAAAACCCTGCTGGATTGAAATTATTAATTGTAATTCTAAAATGTCGAGATTTTTCTAAACAGTGGGCAGCTGAAATTGAAATTAATTCTGCCTGTCAGGAAATGCTTTGAAATCTTTATACAAAGAGGAGTGACCCTTTGGATTAGTTGGGTGTTGCTGTGCTGAAATGCAGATGCAGTCAAATTTGTTTGCCTGTTACACAAATTGTAGTTAATAAAAGCTCCTGTTGGTGCTCATTGTTCTGTAGTATTTTTAGCCTGGGCATACATTTGCAACAAAAGCATCACAAATAAATCCATGGTTCATGCTTTTCTTTTTTATGCTATTTGGAAGTTGTACTTCTGTTATAAAGTGTGATTATGGGCAGAAAAATTGCTTTGTAAAAATAGCATTTGCTCACTAAATAAATCAGCTCCCTATTTTCAGAGTCTAATTTGCTTTGGTGACAAAAATAATTTTTATTGCTTTTTTACTTCTGTTAATAGTACAGAATCAATGTACCCATATATGAGAAAATGAACTGGATTCAATTCTGGTTCAAACATCACTAGCAGAATTGTTATCTAAGTTCCAAGGCGGGCGGGAGGAGAGGGATGTCAAATTTTGCTCTCTGTTACCCCTGTTCAATACCACCAAAGACAAAAATCAAACACACCAGAAACATACAAAAATCAAACATAACATAAGAAACCAAACACCATAAGGGTCGGATTTGCAAAAGTGTTCAGCAGCTCCCATTGTAACACTTATGGACAGATTTTTAGAACTTGCCTAAATTGCTGATCTCATTGAAAATCTGGCCCGAAGTCTGTGTAACTATGGGCAAAGTTGGATTGCACAGGGATAAAACAGAATCATTATTATTAGATGTTAGTGCAAAACCCAGAAAGAATACAGTCCACCTTTCAGATTCCAACTTGAGTTTACAGTGTTGGAGGTTAGAAAGCAATTTTTTACTTAAAGATTTGATCTGAAAGTCACTGAGAAGCAAACTACATGGAACCTACACTGCCATTATTCGAGAGTCAGTTTACAAAGTAGAATCACCCTGTGGAACAGGTCCTCATCTAGCATAAATTGGAATAGGTCCATTGACATCAATGCATCTACACTGATTTACACCAGGGGATTTGCCCTTTGAGCACAACTAATGAACAGGATTTTTACCTTGTTGACACAGTGGCAGTGGTATCCTTGAATTCCCCTTAATGTTTTGCAGCTTTTGTTGATGTGTTTGCTTTATGTTTTATGTTTTTGACAATAACACCACTTTTATGGTAGTGTTTCATACAACGACTCAAGTATGTGTGAAGCACTACAGTTGTTTTAATTCACAACAACTCCACTTTAGTTTCCTCTCAGTTTGAACATTATGATGTTGTGGAAGCTACATTATTTAGTGAGCTTACAGTAGAGTCTGCTGCACTCAAGAGAACAATCCAAGCAAGAATCATAGGCCTAGCATTTCCATGAAGTTTCCAGAGCTCAACTCGAAACATTAAAATAAAGTGGGCCGTGAGCCAACGGCAATATTTATACAGTCAATAATGGCAGCATGGCCCCATTGAGACTATCGGATTCAACTGCAGTTGTAATGGTCCTGTTTGTCATTTAAAAAATAGTTCTCAAAAGCAGTTATGAGAACAGTTTAAAAAAAGAAGGTTACTATAAAAAAATCTGTAAAAGTAGTTCATGTTTCTGGATGCTATGTATGAGTGATCGTTGTAGAATTTCCTTTTGGTTCTTATTTTGAGGACTTTTTATATTTCAGTGATAGATTAGCCCTTTTTGTTACTGTGGACCACACCTAAAAATGTTACCACCCAACCTCTTCCCCCTCAAAGCAGGAAGTTAGAAAGCACCACCATTTGTTGTCATGTTTATATGAAGAACATCAACATATTCATAATCAAATTAATGTTTCAAATATATTTTATCAGTTTCGGCCTACTTAGTCATCATTTAAAATAAAGGACAATCTTTGGGGCCCCCAAAACCCATGGTGATGAATTCCCTAATTTGGGTACTCTTCAAATGTCAATTCCAATCTCAGAATTAATCTTTAAAGTGAGTTTCTAGCTTTATTTATTGTGGAAATATGTTTAATTTCTAAATGAAAATGACTGCTGTCAGACACTTGTCACAATTTTTCTCACTTCCCACTATAGCTACTTAGTGGCTTTTGGAACCATGAAGCCTGAGGCAGGGAGTTCTCCAATTCCAGACAGGACATGACCAATTCATTGCTATTGGGGGAACTATCCAGGCAGCCCTCTGTGGTGCTAGGATTGATGCAAACTCCTTGGCTCACAGCTAAGCTAACTCATTCAGTGAGCTGGTATAGCAGCTTCCAGCCATAAGAGGGCAACTTAGTAGAAAAGCTAATTCAACTATAAACAGATGACAAGAGCATGACAGAAGAAAAGAGAATCTGCCTCCACACCTTCAACAGTAAGAGAAGATTGCTACGGCCCCAATGGATCTAAAAGAGTTCATAGTCGAGCAGAAGGGACTTGGCCTTCCCACCTTCAGTAGTGGCAGCAACAGTGGCAGCCCCAAAGGTGGGCAGGAAGAGAGATCCAGCCAGCCATCTTTTACCTTCAACAGTGACAACAGCAGAAACCTTCTTGAGAGGAGTGTAAGAAGAGGCAACATAGGGGGCAGAAAAAAGGAGACCTGGCATACCCCACCTTTACAAGGTGTGCCAGCTTCCAGAGTATGGGGAAGCAGGGAGGCACTAACGGGAGGAAGAGGATGGGCGAACTCTAATGAAGGAAAAGAAAGATGGCAGCCACTCTGGGAAGAGACCAAGAAGTGAGGCCCTGTTTGCACTAAGATATTTTGCACTGTTGCGTAGCACAGTGTAACACCACCAGTGCTAGCAACCATGGAAGCACAATTGTAGACCAGGTTCAAGTGTTCTTACCATTGTGTCTTCTAATCCTGGTGATCCCAGACCTACCCAGTTTTCACTCTGACCTTCTGCATTGATTCTGGACTCCTTGGGAGTTGGCTGTATACTCTAGAGGAGGAAGGAATAGTGTCATGGAGGCAGCTGATCCTTCATCTTCCTCCCCTCTGCAAAAGAAGGGACAGATTTCTTAGTATGTCCAGAGCAAAACGGGCTGCATTGTTCCTTTGCCACATAATCATCAATGTAGTATAGCATGTGAAGGATCACACATTTTCAGTCTTTGAAATGGTGAAAGAAATTTTGTTTTAATTGACATTTCAGTGTACATGTATTAATTTTCTGAGATCATTAACATGATATTTTGTGTATTTTCAGTGTTACAACATTCATCTACAGTGCTATAGAAATGTGTACTAGCATCTAAAAAGGCCCAATAGTGATTTTCTGATGTAGACAGCTGTCAGCTGTCTAGATTGCCAACCCTCCAGGATTGTCCTGGATTCTCCAAGAATTAAAGATTAATCTTTAATTAAATTAGATTCTGTCCTGTGATGAAACCTCCAGGAATACATCCAACCAAAACTGGCAATCCTACTACTGTCCTTGTACTACTACTGTCTCTGCCATGTTTATTCTGTGGCAGATCATTTCAGTCTCTAGAGCTTTCAATCTGGCACCTGGCAATAGTACTAAATTCATTAAAAGATTATATGCACATACACATAATATAATGAATTTTGCCTACCAAGAATCTCATTAAAAAGTTATTATGATTGTTCATTAACTTCTTTTTATAGTTTTATTAAGTTGCATTGAAATTAAGGGAATTCAGAAACGAACACCCCCTCAAAGGAATTAATTAGAGGTTTAAAATTGGAGAAGATTTTAAAAGTAAATTAGGCTGAAAATCTCCAAACTATTGAAGTTTTCATAAGAAAGCAAGGAATGTATAAACATAGATTAATCTGTAGAGCCGCTGTGGTGGAAACTTGTTGACAACCATACCAATAAAGACATCCATTAAAGGGGGATAATTCTGCTTTTCAATTCTGTAGTAGAAGTTAAATAATGGGGGTGGGAGGACTAAAACAAGCTATAAGCATAGCAGCAAAGAAGACAGTCAGGTGGGTATTTCAACAATGAAAGCAATCTAGCCACAGTTTACATTCTCTTTAAACTATATTGTATCCTATCAGATTTGTTTTGTATAAGTGGGTAGCATGTGGGCAGAGCTACAGCACACTTCAATGTTAAAGCACGGTTTAAGGGGGGGGACGACACTAGGGCTCGTCCCCTAGCGGGGTGTGGGGCACCACACCGCCTCGCTCCTATCTCCGGCCGGGTTGGGGAATACCCGGGGTGCAGTTCCACAGACCCAGGCCCTGAGCAGGGCGGGCTGCAATCACGCACACAGGAGTCCACGCTTAGGCCCTTAGGCAGGGCTGAGCAGCACTAGTTATAAGCTCTGGCCCTGAGGCAGGGCGGGGCAACAACAGAGTCAGGGCTCAGACCCTCAGGCAGGGGTTGAGCAGCAATAGGAGTCTACAGTCCAGGTATCTGGTAGAGGTGGAGACTGCCACCCACAGATAAGCGTGGGGGGGGGGGGGGGCACAGGCCCATCCACTCCACTGTGCCCCAGGCCGGGGCCCTAGCAGTGGAGAAAGGCCCGCTGCAGTCAGTGGGGATCCTGACCGCAACACACTGACATGGGCTCTGAACCCTCCCCCGGGCTGCTTCCAGACTCCCCCTCCAATGGTACCTGGTTGAGCCCCGTTTCCATGGGCTCCTCGGGGTCGCTGTCTGGGGGCAGGTCCGGGAATTCCTCGGGATACCCGGCAGGCGGTAAGTCTGGCTCGGCCTATGGGTAGATGGCTTGGGGTAGGCTGGGTGGCTCCTCGGGGTAGACGGCCTGGGGCAGGCTGGGCAGCTCTTCAGGGTAGCGGCCGCTCGGCAGGTTCGGCCAGTCCTCCTCTAGGTAGCAGCCGCAGGGCAGACTCGGCCAGGCCGCTGGCTCAGACTGGGCAGCAGTGGCTCCCCGGTCGGGAGCTCCACCGGGAGCGTCTGGCTTCTCCGGTGTCTGCCTTCCAAGTGAGCTCTGGCTCTGGGCTTTTATCCTTCTGGGTCGCCGTGGTGACCTCTGGGGGGGGGGGGCTCCGCCTCTCTAGCTCCACCCACTTTGGTAACTGGGGAGGTTCGTCCCCTAGCGGGGAGGTGGGGTACCACACCGCCTCGCTACACACGGTAAAAATACATACATGCATTCCCTTGTTTCTTGATACACAGGTAGTTCTGTGCACAATAGACACAAAATAGATACATAACAATTTGTTCATGATGAACATTGACAAGGAGCCATTGTTTTTTATATTTATTATTTATTTGTTGGGCACCAACAGTGCACCTAGCTTTGAATGGGACACGGACAAGATAAGACATGGTCTCTGGACCAAAGATCTTACAATCCAAGCAGCAATATAGTAAAGTGGGACTAAGGCCACAATCCTGCAATTGCATTTGTTCAAGCAGACTCCTGTGCCTGTATAGACACCTACCATGCTCTATTTCAATAAGAAATTATGGGCTTGATGCAGGAATCAATGGGTTACTGTACCCATTGGGTACCCGGGGTGGGGGGATAGCTCAGTGGTTTGAGCATTGGCCTGCTAAACCCAGGGTTGTGAGTTCAATCCTTGAGGGGGCCATTTAGGGCAATCCTGCTAGTGTAGGCAGGCGGATCCTGCTAGTGTAGGCAGGGGACTGGACTCGATGACCTTCAAGGTCTTTCCAGTTCTAGGAGATTGGTATATCTCCATTTATTTATTTATTTATTTATTTTTACTCATGTCAGCTAAAATAATCATAGTCTTTTGGCTTGTGTCCCTTGAATATAAGAAAACACTACAATATTTGTAACGATGGTCATTGTTTAGTTTACAATAGTGTGCTGGAATGTCTGAGACCATACTGTTAGATTTTAAAAGTATTTTTAATATAAGACAGAATAAAATGTAAGGGTGGCAGAATCTGGCCATTTCCCCCATTTTATTTTAATGGAATTACCGGTACTAGCAGAGCAAGGTAATTCTCAGCATGTGAAAGGGTGGCACTATCTAGTCCAAAGTGACCAACAGTTGATCACTTGACGAGAGTGAAGGGACTGTTCAAAGAGAGTGAAATGAAATGAATAAGTAATATTCCATTTTCACCTACTTTTAAAGCTACTTGCACAGTACTATGCTGAGCCCTCATTTAATAATACTGAATGCCAGCCAGACTAGAATTGACTTTGTGTTCGGACCAGTGCACTACTGATTGTCAGATTATGAAAATAATACAGGTTATATTTCAAATTAAATAAAATGAAGTGTTATTTTATGACAAAGATTATTCAGAAATCAAACACTGCATATAATCTATCTTTCTATCCAAAGTACTTTCAAGATGCCTATCACCTTGATATCTAAACAGTGAGAGAAGTATAAGTATCTTAAAATGGAACAAAACAGTGAGACTTTTCATAGAAACATCAAATTGTATTCTCTGCAGTCAATAAAAACAGGAATGTATTGTGCTAAGTACATAATTGTAAAAATTAAAATCAGTCTCACAAATTAGTTAATGCAAGTGCATATAGCAGGTAGGAAATATTTCAAACAGACATCTTGGATGAAATCCTGCTTCCATCAAAGTCACATTCACCTTTAAGAATCAGGGAGGTAGCCATGTTAGTCTGGAATAGCAGAGGTAACAAAGTCCTGTGGCACCTTAAAGACTAACTATAAAGTTGTGAAGCATGAGCTTTCGTGGGCTAATACCCACTTCGTCGGATCCACTGCCTGCATCCGACGAAGTGGGTATTAGCCCACGAAAGCTCATGCTTCAAAACTTTATAGTTAGTCTTTAAGGTGCCACAGGACTTTATTCACCTTTAACAAAATATTAAAGAAGGATTGATTACCATTCTTGCTACCTCAACATTCTTCTCTGAAGACACCAATATAGAGGCCAAAAGATCATCCCCACTCCCACCCTATCCACATGACAAGAAAGCCATCTATCTTGGATCTTCCCCATCCCTAGTAGGAAGAGGGTTAGGTACCTTCACAGCATCATGCTTTTAAACATGTGGAGGACCCTTCATTAGTCTGTGGAAACACAGATGGCATCTGGGAAGGTCACTGGAGAAGTAGGCAACATTGGATGGAAGAAGAAAGGATGATGCAGTTAGAGTGCTAGCCTGGGAATTGGAAGATATAAGTAGAATTTCCTATTCTTTAACAGAATTTCTGTGTGACACTTAGTTTCTATGAGTCTCAGTTGCCTGTCTGTATAATGGGGATACTTTCCTATACTATAGCCACATACATAACTTACATACCCATAATGGATGTGTCTCACACACATTCTGGCCCTGCAAAGCTTGGTAAGAAAAGCAGAAGGTGGTGTTTTATTTTTCATGGACTGACGGTGGTGGGGATTCTCCTTGAAGAGGATTTCCTGGGAGCAGGGAGGATAGGAAGTACGGAACTGTATGCAGTTTTAGGCAAACCCCTGGCCTGTTCCTTGGGGGAAGTTGCCAAACCCTGTCCCCAGGGAGCAAAAGGCAAATTTCCAAAAGTACATTCTCATAAAGACTTCCTTTCTCTGAGCCTTCACACAAGGGGTTTTTTATGGGAAGAGGCAATCTATCGCAATGTCATTCGGAGAATAGGAGTCTCCATGGTGATCTCAAAAGTATTCAGCACAAGAGCAACAGCAGAAACCGTCCCATGACTCTTGTAGCTGCCAAATCTTGATCCAGAAGCATGCGTACCAGACTGGATTAGGGTGATGTCTCAGGAAAGTAATGTGTAGCAAGCAATCTAAGTCCAAAATTTGACCTACTCAAATATTATTATAATCACAAGGAGGCGGGGGATCCGTTGGCTCCTGAGTAGCCATAAGTGTATGTGTAAGTGTATGATTCTGTTGCTAGGAAAGGTGCCAATTACATCAAAACCATAGCCACTGCTTAGATATGATCTTACATTTTTTCTCTTCTTCCACTTGGAAGGAGATAGACAGCCAGCAGAAAGAGCCCCAGCCAACAAACCCTTTCCTAGCACAGTGCTAACATCATACTGATGTATAAACTAGCAGAGCCACACAACGGACTTTTCCAGCAGGTGGCTGCCTCTGGGGCCTTCCCTAGAGGGGGGGATCCTAACAGTGGAAAAATAATGCAGCCGGTGACTGTGATATTTCTGGAGTAATCTCTGCAGGGATTTGTGGTGAGACAGGGCACGTCCCTCCCTTCCTCAGCCTGGAGGAAACACTGCGGCGGAAACCTTCCAAACAGATCAGGGGAGATGGATCAGTGAGGCCCAAGGTTTGGCTAAGGGAAAAGGACTGAACTTATAAGAATGTAAAATCTTTTTTCAAGCTTCTGATACTACAAACTATAAGCACTGGAGACTTATATAATTGAGGAGCCATCAACAGGGCTTATAGCATCCTATAAGAAGCTTGGCAAAAGACCTTCAGATGGCTCAGCATTGGTCCACAGCCCAACTTTCCGAAGTATTTCAATTTTCTTTCATGAGTTAAAGCTATGTGAATAATGAGGCAGGTACTGTACTGAGTGTAATCCCATTACTTCATTGGTTTTACAACTGCGATGAATTTGACAACCCTTGATTTCAATGGGGACAGTATTTCTCCCATTGTGTTTTAGTCAGGAACTAGTAATACCTCTCCTGTTCAACCAGCATGAAATATTTACATATGCAAATTTCAGTTTTGGTTCCATATGTCTTTGTATTTTATACAGGGAGTAATTATTGAACGATACTGACATTAGTTTTAATGACTGAAGAATCTTTCCCAAAATCCTGTTAACTCTGCTACTTAACATCCTCTAACATTTAAGACACATTTATGCAAAATGACAAATAAAATAAATGCAAATATAATAAAGGTTCTGACAACTCTGCAGGGACCTTAATGCCACGTAGAAAATGCACAAGGTCAATGTATAGTGTTCAGAAGAAGAATTTTATCTCCTATAATATATGCTTTTAACTATCATCATATTGGCAGTCTGGAAGAGTTCAAACATTTTCCCACGAACAAACACATTATGGACCAGGGATTGTACTTGTTGGTAATTAAAGGGCATGTAGCTATAATGCCACTGCTGGGTTGTTTTGGGGTCTGGGAAAGGGCAAACCCTCACACTGACAGATGGGACTAACAAGCTCCTGTGGGTCTGTTCAAGACCATGAGAGGTGCACTGGCAAGGCTTGTGCTGTCTGGAGCAGGGGTGCTTAAAAGGGATAACCTGCCACAGGAAGGGGTGATGAACAGGGAGAACGCTGTCTTACCTCAGACAGCTGCACCAGGCTCTCTGGGAGGGAGACAGCAACAAGTCTCACCAGTCCCATAGCTGTATGACCCAGCCTCAGAGCAGTATCTCCCATGAGGAGGGGCTGGAGCTGGACCCCATGAAGACTAAGCCCCAAAGGGCTGACACAGGACTGCCTGAGTTCCAGGTCTCACTTGCTTCTTTTCAATTTCCCATGAACTCCTCTCTCTCATAAGGGAACAAAGAAGGGAGAGGACTTTTCTTTTTTGTTTGCTCCAAGAATCCATTGGACATCCACTGAGAGGAGAGAAAGTCAATGCAAGGATCCGGAGTAAGGTCTGGTGGGGACTTGAGGGAGTCCCTATCCCCCATGACTAATGGATTTTACTGAGGAATTCTGGTGGTTACCAGCCTCCTGTTAGTCTACTATAAATGATCTCAGGATTTGTTCTCTCACATGCAGTTAACTTTAAAATAGTAACAATTGAAACACTAAAAACAATTGTGAGGTTCACTTTTTTCCATATTTCCTCACAGAAACTGGTTTTCATCTTGAATAAGTGGGTTTGTGAGCAATGTTGTGTTCTGGTTCGGTCGAGGGTGTGGGAATATTTCCTCTACATAATGCATTTCATTCTGAATTTCATGTTTACAAAAATTCAAGCAAAACAGAGAGACAAAAAAACACAGAGCTTTCGTTTCACTGAGAAAACCATACGTCATCTATGTCCACTCAAGACTGGGTTCAGGTTCATAGACTGTAACAAACTATTAACAAACCTGGACTGCATTTCAAGTTTCACTCTTCCTCTTAGGGTATGTGCAACATGCCTTTGGTGGCACATGACCAGGATTCACCAAATTTGGTCCGGTGGTTGGATCATTAGCTTCCCCAGCTCAGGCCAGGAACATGACTGGAACGCTGACCCATGTCCTGACATTGATAGTTACCTAACTGCCATTAACCCTCTGTTTGCAGGTCCCTCTGTGCTGCCACACATGAGATAAGGATGCATCTCGTCTTACCCCAGCAATGTTACTGTCACTCATATCACTTCTGCCAGTGTCTGTTGAAAATACATATAGCACTTTCTCTTCAAAAACCATCATACCATTTCCAATAATAAATTAACTATAGATTTTCTTAAGCAAATCATGCTTTTAATATCTGATTATGCCACAAGGTGAAAACATAGAAAGCGAAGTAGATTAAATATTGAAACAAACAATATTGCTCTCCAAAAGGGTCTTGAAAGTAGTAAATTCACTTGCAGCAGAGGGTATATTATTTCTCAGAAAGCCAGCTGCCTGTCCCACTGAAGTCAACAGGCATTTTGCTTGACTGAAAGCTACCTCCTCTCCAACCATGCATATGTGGCTTGTCCCTCTTCCAAGAGCCTAGATTAGCTAAAGCCAAATTCTTTTGAAAGATTTTGAGAATACAAAAAGAGGAAACCTGGCACATTTATTTAACACGGCTCCTTTCCTGATGCTTTTCTTTATATAGGATGTGGTAACTTACTCTGAATTAATATATATTCACACAGGACCTTTGAACATCAGACTTTCTTCTACTTCTCAGTTTGTATCTCTACTGTTTTCTGTTTTAAAAACTTTTCTGTCCCTAGCTTTCATATGTCTGAATTTTTAACACAAAAACCTACAATAGAATCTAAGTAGCAATACTTTGGCTAGATCTGGTAAAGGTAATTAATATTCCATCAGATCAGCTAATCTCATTTAGGGTGAAATGCATTATGGTGCCAATCCAGCAACACACTTAAGCACATGCTTAGCTTTTATAGTATTGCTAATCCCAGGCATTCAAAATGATGAGTTAGAACTCCCCACTCCCACACCCAAATCATGAGATTGGCTTAATATAATGAAATATAAAAAATAATAAATGTTGGGTTCATTTTATTTGCCTTCTGGTTTTTGAGTCTTTACAGCTCACATTTTCAAGCTCTTTTTCTTTTCGGCAATCACGAAGAATAGGAACTACTTTTAAAAAAACAAAAACTTAGATCCTCATGCAAACTCTAATATTCTCTGATGTCTACATTTCCAGTACTAAAAATAGAAATTTAACAATCATAAGTATGTCAATGAAAACCTTAGTTATAATATTAATAAAACCTGAACAGACATGAATTTTGCGTAACTGCAGTTTTTGCTGCAAACATATTGCACAGCTCTGTTTATAACAGAATGCAAATTACAGAAGGTTACATTTTCAGTATACATTTTCTGACATATGCAGAGACTGTATATTTCTATAATTGATATGGAAGCTATATTATCGTATATCCAAGCAAGCAACAAAAAAGTTACTTGTGTAGACAACAAGGTTGATCCACTTTAGTCAGTGGTGTGCATCACCACACAAGCTTCACTAGGGCCTGATTCTTCTTTCATTTACTCTTACTGGTGAAACTCCACTGAATACAATGCAATGTGCCCAAGCCTTTAGTGAGAGGAAATGCCTTGACTGCTCTATAGTCAGTGCCACTCCTGTGGTGTAGCAAAGAAAGATCACAGCAGCCAGGTCTTTATGCAAATCAGGGGGCAAATAGGAACCTTCCAACTGGAAGTTACAGACATCTTTGTGACCTTCCCTATGATGTGAGATGATCCACTATCAAGTCAGCTCAAAGTTTGTTATCTATCCTGTAAGAAACAAGGAATTTTTGGATCTCAGTGATTGCACCACCAGAAAGGGTAACCTTTCAGAACTGGTTGTTTTTAAAATGACTTTCTTTTGTTTATTGAGGATGAAGTAAAACAGACCCTCAGCTGGTTTGAATTTGGCATTTGCTGCAGAATTTGTTAAAAGGTCAGCCCTGAGTACGTATACCCAGGATCATCAGAGATTTGCAGAAATCTCTGAACTCAAAATTATTTTGTTCTAAACACAAATGCAACACAGGAATGATGTTTGTCCTTGAATTTGTGGGTACCATAGTAATAGCTCATGCAGCAACATATATGTGATCAGGGCTGGCGACAGAAATTTGGGGGCCCCCTACTTTGATAGTTTGGGGGGCCCCCCAGCCCAGCCGCCCCCCCCCAGCCCAGCCGACAGCGGATGGGGGCCCCCCCAGCCCAGCCGGGCCCCCCCCAGCCCAGGCGACAGCAGATAGGCCCCCCCCCAGCCCAGCCCAGCCCAGCTGGCGCTCCCCTCCCCCCAGCCCAGCCGACAGCGGATGGGGGCTTCCGGGGGCCCCCCCAGCCCAGCCGGCCCCCCCCCAGCCCAGCCGACAGCAGCTGGGCCCCCCCCCAGCCCAGCCCAACCGGCGCTCCCCCCCTCCCCCGGGCAGTGAGAGCTGCGTGAGCCACCCTTTCCCCCTCCCCCCCCAACAGCGCTGCTGCCGCCGGCCGGGCTCACAGCTCCTGCTGGGGCCAGGCTCGCTTGTCCGGGGGAGAGCCGCACCGCCTCCCCGCCCCTTCCTCGCTCTCCAGCTCCGGCAACAACGGGTACAGCTGTGTACCGGGGCCCCCCTAAAGTCGGGGGGCCCAGTACAGCTGTACCCGTAGTACCCCCCTGTCGCCAGCCCTGTATGTGATTATGACTATTGTTCATCTGCCAGACCAGATATTGTGGGCCTTATACATTGAAGTGAAACAGGTCCTATATGCCAGAGTGTATGCAGTGAGCACAAAAGGGACTGCCAGTTTTCCCAAAAGCAAAATAAAATAGATGACAATTGCAGCAGTACACATTTCTGCAGAGAGAAATGTAGTCAGTATCAAACCACAGACACTTTATTGAAATGTTGCCATAAATTAGTATTGAAAACATATTGTGCTAGTGTGAATATGCAAATATAGTCAGTAGGGAAGAGTTAATCCCTCAAAAATGTATTAAATGATTTTTAAAAATAATTAACTTGGCTCTGATTCCTGAACTTTCGTGTTTGCTTTCCTCAAATACTCTAGCAAACAAGTTTACTGTAGGAATATTCACAGCAACAGAAAACTTTAACCAGCAAGTTAAGAATATTTGTTGGAAGACGTTTTTAGCTCATAAATGTGAATAATTGCACTAGATGCCCAATATTAAGTTATTCTAATCCAGTCAGGGAACAGAAATGATACCATGTGATAGCTACATCCAGTCAGAACTAGTTAACACATCTTAAATTTCAACTACCATATACTTGCACCAAACTGCTTGATCCATTAAAGAGTGGTTATTCAAACAAGGTGTTCACCAAGAAATTTCAAACAAGTATATTCAAGGAAATAACCTGCTTGAGAATAAATCCCAGACAGAAGTAGATGCAAGCTGTATAATATATTATTCACTAAGAATTATTTGCTCAGAACTAACAATAAAAATTCAAACGGAGAAACATCAATGCATGCCCTCACTATTAACAATACACTAAAAAAAATCTGACTCGCTTAAAATAACGCAAAGACTCTCAGGTCTTGAAGAAAGTGAGTGCAAGTCAAAAAGATTCCCTTAGGAAGAGAGTCCAAGACAAAGAGCAGAAAACACCGAGACAAACAGTTCTTGTCTCCAAGGAGCAGACTGGCCTCATTCCACCTTTTTGTTTTTGGAGGGATGCTGCTTTCAGTCCTGCTTTAGCCGGTTCATGCAGCTGAAACAGAGGAGAGGGGAAAACAAGTAACCAATATATGCATCATCCACATTTGTAAGTTAAAGAAGGTGTACAGCAAATGCTAAAGGAAAAGCTAACGATTGGAGTTAGCAGTTAAGCCTTAAGAGGTTTTGCAGAACATAGATTACTGCAATTCTTCATGTTGCCAGGTTACAGTAGCCACCTACCAGGAGTGATAGCAGAGCAGAACACAAAATGAATACAGTGAGATTCAGATTTAGAAATCAGTGCTTATAAAGCTGAGCCCGTTTTAAGGATCATTTTCTAGGAAATCAAACACACTGCACATTATTTTTGCATTGGCATATATAGTTCTGCCTAAAAGAATCAGCTGCCCTTCATTTATAAATATCACAATGAAAACAAACTAGAGGCTAATAGGAGCCAGCAGCACAGTCAAGCTCATCTCTGCCCATTCTGCAACATGTCTGCCAATGTGCACTTCCATTGCACAGAAAGGTAAAGATTTTCCTAAGTACTGAAAACAGTGCCTAAATCATGCCAAGGATAGCTGATAAACATTTCATAATGCCTCAGTCTACCTTACAAACCTCATTGAAAGCAGGGAAACAAATTGTGAATCACTTGGAGTCTAATCAGAATCTGAAACAGAAGCAAAAACAAAATAGTATGAACCTAGAAACAGATTGGGCACTCTGATGTGGGACACAGCAGGCGATAGCTTGTTCTGTTGAGCCAGAAAACCAACAACAATTGCAGTAGTAATGGGTAAGTCAAATATTGCAATGATTGAAGCATGAGTGTGCACCTGAAAATCCACAAACCATATTGTTTTTATACAAATTCAGGGAAAGAAAGCAGATATAGAACTTAGCATAAGAAAGACCTGGAAAATGTCATTTGTCTCTCTTCTTTTACAGGACTGTGATAAAATCAACATTTATAATATTTATATTTACGGAGAAACACTTTGTTTTGACTTATAATTTGAAACAGAAGGTATATTTTAAAGGTCCTCAGGGTAGAAAAAATTTAACTGAGAATTGTGGTACTGTTCTGTGGTAATATGTCTGTAAGTAACAAGCATGATCTTCTTGCTGAAAAATCTACAACATTTCAATGTTTCCATTAGGGTCACAATGCGGCTAGAGTATAGATCGAAAAGATATGGATGATTGATGGTTGAGTTAAATGAGTAACTTAAAAAAATGGAACTTGGGGCTTCATCATCAATGGTAAAATATTGCCTCTGTAATGGATAGTTTTGCCAGCCACAGCACACAACTTTCAATTCTCAATATAAAAATTGGAGACAGGCTAGTGCAGTGGTTCTCAACCAGGGGTCCGACTCCTCGTACTCCTGGGGGCACACAGAGGTCTTCCAGGGGATACATCAACTCATCTAGATATTTGCCAAGTTTTACAACAGGCTACATGAAAAAGCACTAATGAAGCCAGAATAAACTAAAATTTCATACAGACAATGATTTGTTTGTACTGCTGTATATTCTATACACTGAAATGTAAGTACAAGATTTATATTCCAGATGATTTATTTTATAATGATATAGTAAATATGAGGAAGTAAGCCATTTTTCAGTAATAGCATGCTGTAACACTTCTGTATTTTTATGTCTGATATTGTAAGCAAGTATTTTTAAGTGAGGTGAAACTTGGGGTACACAAGACAAATCAGACTCCTGAAATGGCTACAGTACAATGGGAAGGCTGAGGATCACTGGACTAGTGGATTCACCACTGTGTTGTGAATCCTGGGATCAACCCACCATGAATCCTTTTTTGAATGGTTGCATGGAGGCAGCCCTGATTGAGCTGCACTCCACAGCATACAGGGTGGTGCACCATGTTCAAACTTCACAACTCTTGCCTCCCTCTGAACAGCACAACTATACAAGTTCCACTGCAGGCAGGAAACTCCATGCCCATGAAAAAGGGACAGCATTTGACTCATAACAGCATCAGTGCTTTATTACAATGCACATGGTGGATTAGCCACTGGGCCCATGGGGCCCATGCCCAGTGTCCCCAGCAGAAGCGGTGGGACGGGGGAAGCCCCCGTAGCGCCTCCCGACCCCCTCCCCGGAAGAAGCTGTTGAACAGGGGAAACCCCCATAGTGCCCCCCAATCCCTTCAGAACGGGGAAGCCTCGACAAGTGACCTGGGCCCGACCCCATCCCTGTCAGAAGCCACAGGATGGGGGAAACCCCACCCAGTGGCACAGGCCCTGGCAGAAGCTGCAAGAAACAGGGGAAAGTGGGAGAAGCCCCAGCACCCCAACCCGGGTCCCCTACAGAAGCATTGGGGGTGGCAGGGGAAGCCCCAGCATCCCAACCCCCTGGGACCGGAGGAGCTGGGACTGGAGGAGTTGCGGCCCTGGGACTGGAGGAGCTCTCTGTGACTGGTTGCCCCCGTTCCCAGGGCAGCACATGATATACTAGGGTACCACTGAGCCCGCCTATTCCACCAGCCTGGGCTCCATTACACTATCCTGCTAAGACAGGCCCCCTCACCTCCTCCAGCACACACAAAGGTAGGGACACACCCAGCTACAGAAAGACACAGACACTGAAATCAGCTCTGCCTGGAAAGACTCAGCTGCTAGGGGATTGCCCAGCACTCGAGTGCACATCCCCTCTAGGGTGCAAACACAAAATTATATTGTCTTATGCTGCACATTTAATTCACCTCCTCCCTCAATGTGGAGGAAGATATGCACAGCTTCCCCCCCCCACCCCCCCGTTATGAATTCCACAAACTGGTTTTGGAGAAAACAAAAACAAGTTATTAACTACAAAAGACAGATTTTAAGTGATTATAAGGGATAGCAAACAGATCAAAGCAGATGACTGAATAAAACAAATATGCAAACTAAGTTTAATACACTAAAGAAACTGGTTACAAATAGCAATTTCTCACCCTAAAGGTTGTTTCAGGCATTTCTTTCACAGGCCAGGTACTTTTTCCAGCCTGGGATGAGCTCTTCTCCCCCCGTTTTTGTCTTTTTTTCTTAGTTGTTTCCAGCAGTTATCCTGCACAGGGATTCAGTGAAGAATGAACCCTGATTAGCTCACTTTCCTGCCTAAAATAGGATTTACATATGTAAGGACTCCTTTGTCTTTCATTGTGTTTCCCTCCCTCCCTCCCACAATGGAAAAATACTGGTATTCTATCATGGAGTCCAGTACCAGGTGACACAATCACATGACCCTGCAGTATCAAAGCAGTCATGAGTCAAAGGCTGTTTGTAGCATCCCAGGATGCTTCTCAGGAAGGTAGGAGATGATCTCCATAATGAGGTTTTTCTTAGGTGTAAAAATGTGGGGATTTGTCCTTGGCATGAATTATTTGTATTAACAAATAGCCAAAAAGATGACTGCCATCAAACTAAAACTACTCCAGTGACTAGGGGGTATATTTGTAAAGCTCTGCCACTTTCAGAATCCTCTGACCATCTCATGATAGTCAAGTATATGGAGACTTGACCTAAAAAGAAGAGAATACATTTGTAAGCTTTAAGTAGATTCTATTCCAATCAGACTATCTGAGATCTTCATATTCAAAAGCAGGCTCTCTTTCTCTCTCTACTAGGAATGAAGGGTTTGAAAATGCCAACACCACAAAAAAAATTACCTCACCCACCTTGTCTCTCTAATATCCTGGACTAACATGGCTACAACTACACTGCATAACACCACAAATGTCTAAATCAGAAGTCCCCAAACTATGGGGCACGCTCCCCTAGGGGGGCAGAGATGCAAGTTCGGGGCACGAGGTGCCTCCATGGAGGTCGGGGAGGAAGCGCTGGCCCCAGCCTCAACTTTCAGCCCATGTCAGGGTCCCAGCTGCCAGCCCTGCACTCCACTTCCAGTCCTGCACCCAGCCCCATGCCCAGGACCACAGCTGCCGGTCCCATGCCTGGGGCTCTGCTCCCAGCCCCAGCTCATGGCACCACCCCTGCCCCCAACCTCAGCCCCCTTACCTCTGTCTGTGTCCCTCCCTTTCTGAAGCTGTGGCCCCACTCCTGTCCCCAATTCCAGCAGGAGTTTGTGGACAGGAGTAAGGTGGGGGGGGGCGGAGGAGAGGCACGAGGTAAAAACATTGGGGACCACTGGTCTAAATAGTATCTGTAATCCAATGTTGAACTGTAATATACTGTTCGGCCACTAGCTAGCTTCAGCCATACCTATAAAGAGACAAGGTGGGTGAGGTAATATCTATTATTGGACCAACTTCTGTTGGTAAGAGAGACAAGTTTTTGAGCCAGACAAAAGTCTTCTTCGGGTCTGGGAAAGATGGTCCCTTCGAATATACAACTAACAACGTATGCTAAACAATCTGTTCTACCTTGCATTTTGCTGTGATACTGGGAATACCTTTCCCAGACCTGAAGAAGAGCTCTGTGTTGCTCGAAAGCTTGTCTCTTTCACCAACAGAAGTTGATCTAGTTGTCGGTCATCCCTCCGAGTTCCAGGATGATTGTGTTTCATAAAATGAAGGCCAGTTACCACTGTTTGATCTGCAGGTGAGTAATGAGACAAATCTGGGATCATCAGATCTTGCCACAGTTGGGGCAGCCATTTCCCAATGGAAGGGATCTGGATCAGGCTGTAGCACGTTCTTTCCTTCTTTCCTATTTCTCAGTGTCTCCGTTGGATCTCAAAATACTCAGATCCTTGCCATGAGATCCTTTTCCATTTTGGTCAGTTGAAGGCTTGGGTTTCCCGTGAGTTTACGTCAATATTATACTTCTTCATGTTGGCTTTGAGGGTGTCTTTGAAGCACATTTTCCCTCTCCCTTCATTCATTGGCCATGGCTCAGTTGTGAGAACATGACCTGCTTTGGGAATCAATATTAAGACATTCAAAGAACATGACCAGCCCAACCGAGTTGGTGGTAGATGATCATAGCTTAAATGCTGGAGGTTTTGGCTTGGGACAGAACACTGAGCTTGGTGCGTCGGTCATCCCACTTCAGAAGATCTTGTGGAGGCACCATTGATCTTGAGGTGTCTACTGTACAAGACATACTGTACAAGATTTCACCACCATACACGAGAGAAGGGAAAACAACAACCTGGTACACAAGAAGTTTGGTTTGATTCTTATTGTCACAATCTTCAAGGGCACGTTTTCTCAAGCGTATGAAAACTGCACTGGTGCATTGAATAAAATAAAATAAAAGATATTACCTCACCCTCCTTGTCTCTCTAATATCTTAGGACCGGCACAGCTACAACAACACTGCCATCAGCTATACATGGAAGATGCATCTCTGGAGCATCTCTCTGAGAAGCAGGCTCTGTAGGAAGTCTACATCAATTACAGGAGCCTGATCTGCTATTAGCAGCCCTGCAACCTACTATGTACAAGACAGTTTCTTTTGTCCATATACTGCACAAAACTGGGATTTCCATTCTAAGGATCTCAAAGTTACAATACTTCATCATCTTTAAAGACAGCAAAGCAAAAAGTAAGTATAGGAGATAAAGCTCTATGCCACTGTTATGTTCCTTTTCTTTAGATCTGTAGGTAGATTCACACTTTGTAATTCAAAGTGAATTATATATAAAAAACACAGCACCCCTGAAGGGTGCTCATCAGAACTTTGTTTTTATTTCTACTAGGTTTGGCATAGTACACAACAATGGTTTCCCATGCAGCCTAATCCAAATGTTGTTATGCAGCATGTCTCCACAATATGAATTAAGAACATATTTCCAAGGGGACTCTAATACAGTCCATGTTGCATTCATCTGATGCCATCACTTATTGTCTTCTTCTTTACTTGCTCTTGTTTTTCCACCATATTCCAGGGTTGGAAAGATTCTCCCTTCTTTTGTTTTAACGGCACCAATGTAGTGGGCTGACATCACCCTTGGTATTCTTTAGTTCCATGAACTGAATCTTCAGTAGAAAGTGAAACCCTTCAAAGGAATTACACCAGGAATAAAACTGACCCAGGACCATTTATCTATGGGCATGTCTATATGCTGTGACAATGTGCAGTAACCTGGGGCTTATGTTGTACTTTGCATCAATGCACACTACGGAACTTTTAGTGTATAACAGCAGAGTCCATATGGACAATCACTGCATGGCACACTGAAAATTTACACCCCAGTTTATTGGGAACTACAGTAGACTCTCGATTATCCAGGATTGGGTTAACCAGGATGTGGATTAACCAGGATGTCAAAAAAAATATGCGTAACACCCCAAGCACACACACAAAATACCTACCAGGGCGCAGGGCAGCCAATGAACCAACACCCCCTCCCCCCGGCTCAGGGTGGCTGGTGAATCAACCCTCCCCGCTCCCATATTTCCTATGGATGGTGATTATCTGGGATTTTATTAACCAGGATTATTTTTTTCCCTATCATCCTGGATAATCGAGAGTCTACTGTAACTCGTATAAACAAACCCTAAGATCCAGCCCAATGAGAAGTGTCTTTACAGTAAGACACTTAAAGAGCTCAATCTGTTTAGTTAATCAAAAAGAAGATCAAGAAAAGACTGTACTTTTGGGGGCAAGAGGGAATACCTAATGCTAAAAGGCTGTTTAAATTACTGGAGGAAGCAGGGCCGGCGACAGAAATTTGGGGCCCCCCTACTCTGATCGTTTGGGGCCCCCCCAGCCCAGCCGGCACTCCCCCCCCCCCAGCTGACAGCGGCTGGCGGCAGCGCGAGCCTGGGAGCGGCGCGAGCCGCCCTTTCTCCCCCCCCCGCGCCCTTTCTTTCTCTCCCCCTTCCCCCCCGCGCCCTTTCTTTCTCTCCCCCTTCCCAGCCGCGCCCTTTCTTTCTCTCCCCCTTCCCCCCCGCGCCCTTTCTTTCTCTCCCCCTTCCCCCCCGCGCCCTTTCTTTCTCTCACCCTTCCCCCCCCGCGCCCTTTCTTTCTCTCCCCCTTCCCTCCTGCGCTCTTTCTCCCCCGGACCCGGCGGGGGAAGCCCTACTGTGCTGTGGAGACTCCCCGCCCTCGCCCTTTTTGCAGGCGGTGGTGCGCCGCTGCCACCAGCCGGGCTCTCTGCTCCTGCTGGGGACACGCGCGCTCGTCCAGAGGAGAGCCGTGCCGCCTCCCCGCCCCTTCCCCGCTCTCCAGGCCCGGCGACAAGGGGGGACGACTACGGGTACTGCTGTGTACCGGGCCCCGGACTTAAGGGGGCCCCCCTAAAGTCCGGGGCCCGCTACAGCTGTACCCGTAGTACCCCCCTGTCACCGCCCCTGGGAGGAAGCCATAACAAAAACTAATGGCTGGAAACTACGGTAATGTCAGATACATTGAAATGAAAAATACGGCAGAATTTTTAACTATGAGGCTATTCAACCATCACAAAACACTACCCTGGGAGGTCCTGAATTCTCCATGTCTTAAAGTCTTCAAATCAAAACTGGATGCTTTTCCTGAAAGATATGCTTTAGTGAAACATAAGTTATAGAGGTAACTGAGTTAAATTCTATGCACTGTGTTAACAGGAGATAAGATTAGATAATCTAATGGGTCCCTCCTGACCTTAAAAGCTAAGACTCTTACATGCTAGAAGTAATCTTGAAATTCATTTATGTACATAACTATTCTCCAAACCTTGGTTGCCTAGGCAACCAGAGTTGTGTTAAACTCTCCACTTTCCTGTCTCATTGTGCCTCAGTTTTCTAATCTGGTAAATGGGGCTAATGATATTTACCTCACATGGGTATAATAAAGTTAAATGCATTAATTTTTGCAATTTTTTTGAGATCTTCAAATTAGACAGACAAAGTAAAGTGCAAAACATAGCCATGAAATATGTCTAAATGTTTGATTTTGATTAGTTCTGTTTTACTATTCTTGATATATTTATGTTTAATTTTGAAAATTTAAAAGTCTATATACAATATTAAATGTAACTTATTGTAAGATCTTTAGAGCAAGGACAATTTCTTTCTACGTGTTTGTATAATACTTAGCACAAAAGGGAACTAATTTCAATTGGGGGCATTAGGTACTATTGTAACACTAATTAATAAACAAATAATCATACTCAATAATGATGATAGGTCCCAGTCCTGCTCCCACTGAAATAAGATCCTTTCTTCATTGTAGTTGTAATGTGTCTAGATGCTTTAAACAGCCAGCGTTCCCCTTTTCTTCTAAAAATGATCAAATCAGGCAACCAAATAAATTTCTAAATTGAACTTCATTGAATATTGTTTAATTTTGAACATTCAGTGACGCACCATATTTAGCAGACATGTGAGACAGGTAAGGGTGTTCTTTAAAAAATGCCGTGTGGCAAAAGCTTTGCATGGTAGAATATTTTGTTTAGAAATGACAGTTGTAGGCATTGTCTCATACTCAGTAATATTTTCCATGTGTGCCCTTTTGTTTTTCAGTGATACGAACATGTGCAATAAAGGCCAGGGATAGAAATTAATCTAACAGCTTTTGTAGCAATGCTTCTGATGGTTTCACTCAATTTCATTTTCCAGGCAATACTGGCTTTTTTACTTCTCCTGTCGCTTGTAATATGTAAAGCACAATTCCCAAAGGTTTATGAGGCTGTAAGGATCCAGAAAAAGATGACTGTTTCTCCCCACACACACACACATTCCACCCCACACCCACCCACCAGCAAAACATAATGCTGTACTATTTTTGGTAACAAGGAAGGGCCTCCCTATGAAAACAGAAAGCAGTGTATTTTCTCAGTTACATCAACTTGCAATCTATGCTGTGTTCTGCTCAGTGTTTTTGTGGTGATGCAAGTCTCCCCCCCCCCCCCCCTACAGCTGGTTGGATTTTCCCCATCTTACAGCACCTCGCAGGTCCCTTCTCTGAGCAGTACGTTGCCTGAGTGAGTAGAAACACAGAGATCAGCTGCAGGTTTCTATCTTCAATAAGAGATACAGAGGGAAAGGGAAAAGGGTTGGAAAAGGAGAGAGAAATATTGACTTGGCCTTATAGAAAGACATCCAGCGACTGAATAAAGAAGCCCTGTTCATGTTTTGGGATATTCTTTCAACTGGCTGGAACCAGAGTGGATCAAAAGAATGGGAAATGCCAGCAGACCCTTTAGAAGAATTGCTTATTTCCTATGCCTTTTATGTATGCTTTTGCTGACTGAAGGGAAGAAATCAGTGAAGCCAAAATGTCCTGCCTGGTGTACTTGTACCAAAGATAATGCTTTATGTGAAAATGCCAGATCTATTCCAACCAGCGTGCCGCCTGATGTTATCTCACTGTAAGGGCTGTAAGCATTTGGTTATTTAATTTATTATTTAAAATGAACTATTATGTTTGGTGTTTTCAGCACAGACTGAACGATGTTTGCAGTAGGGAATATACCCTCTGCATTCAAAATCATCAGATAAAATGTGTGTTACATCTCCTTCTATACATGTATCTTTTTCTGCACTATGTGAAAACTGTAACAGATTTCTTTTTATTGTTAATTAATAGTAGCTATGTAAAGAAATTATATTGTGATTCACAGCTCAGTGTTGTACTGATGAATATTTGAGATCACATTAACGTAATTTTTCCCCCTTCTTTCCAGATCCTTTGTGAGATCTGCTTTTACTAAAATCCCAGAAGGGAGTTTTTTGCTCACACCGTCTCTGCAGCTTCTGTGAGAAATATTTATATCATATGATTATTTGTTATGAAACATATCTATCCATAAACAATATAGTAAGGGTCTGAATAATCATTTTATAAGAAATAGCAAGGGTGGATCCATTACACATCAAAATACATCAACAGTTAGGTTTTGAAGTAAAGGTAATTTCGAAAGATGGCATATGTTTAATGGGGTGGGGGTGTTAAACTGTATGTACTTATTTGGTGGTTTGGGGTTTTATTGATTATTAATTATTATTAGTTGCTGTCAGTGCTAGTTGGAATAGATTAAATTCTGAAGATTGCTTTCTGTGCTGACAGATATGCTATCCTCTTATGTATTGTACTCTAATGGATGTTACTGAAGGGGTCTGAGCATTACAACAGCTATGCCTGTTTCTTTTCTGCAATCTTAGGGCCTGATCCCCATTGATGAGATGTTTAGGATGTCTCAGGATCAGATCCTTAATTTCAATGGGATGAATCCTGAAGTCCTTACTCAGGCAAAACTACCATTAATTTCAGTAGAAACTTAGACACCTCAATAGAAGTTTTGCTTGGGTAGGGACTGAATTTGGCCCATCATTTGTTATTTTGCATTCTCTAAAGTAGTGAGATTGATGAAACTTGTAAATTCTTAAGCAGTCATTACAAAATCAAACTGTGTCTGCACTGACTGGAACACTGGAATGCTGTTAGATGTTTAGATTCACGTGTGTGTAAAATTTTACAGATTCTCAAGAGAAATAGCTTTTTGGAAAACTGGAAGAGTAATTATATAATCACTAGCTGTACAACGATATAGGAGACATAAACCTGAACTGTTCGTACTGGGTTTGCTCTCAGTGTGAGATGTATCCAAATTTGTTTCAGAAACCTGACAGACTTTTTGCAGTCTGTTCAAAAATGAACCAGGACACCTGCGTGTGACCAATTTCATACATGCAGTAGATTTGCTACAAAGTGTAATTTTGATGTATTAGAGCACTAAGGCTGTGACACTAAATTGTTGGTGCTGGGGTAGCTGAAGCCACGACTCAAGCTGTGCTTTTCTACCTCAAATGGAGCTGATAAGGAGGTGCAGGCCCATTGTACAATTTTGGATACAGAGTAAATAGGTAAATGGTGTTACTATGGAAACCTGAATACTGTTCCATTGTGCATTATTCCCTACAAGATTTTCCAAAGTGGTCACAGATCGCAAAAGGGCCACATGACTTCTGAGCTGGGCCTTCCAACAGAGAGAAAAAGAAGTAGCTGTATTTGTATTACGTTGCTTGTATGTCAGCCAAGTGAAAAGGACATAATAACCCTCCCTCTTGGCTGTGCCATGCCACCTCCACTTAGCATGGGTGATAGAATTGGTTAAGTGGAGTACACTGGGAGCTCCTTGGAGCAGGGGCCATCTTTTGGGCTGTGTTTGTGCTGCACCTAGAACAAAGGGGTCCAGATCTATGACTAGGTCCTATGATAATAATAAACAAATAATACTTAATAAATACTTCAGTCTGGATTTGCATGATAGATACCATTCACTTCACTAACACATGGACCACGGGTTGTTGCTAACAAAATGCTGTAACATAATCTCCAAATTTACAAAAGCAGTTTTTGTTCCATTGTGGGTTTTGACAAGTAGTGTGCTAAAACAATGCAAACTATCCCCTGATTGCTCACTTAAACCAATTTGTGATTGGGAACAAAAAAATCTCAACCCATTTCACAGTTGGGAGAAGAGGAAGAAAAGAAAACTTAACTTCATATACACCCTGCTGCTCTGGTTGGGTTCGAGCAGCTTCTAAAACATAGAACATAGACAATGTCACTAGACTAGAGGACTCATAATCTATTTAAAGGGATACTATCCTACCCCTATATACTACAAAGAGGGTAGATTGTGATCAAATAAAAAAATATCCCGAGACAATGATGTTAATAGTAAATAAATAAATATGGACTGAAGACAAGCTATGTTGCAGATCTACCATGTGGGTCTGATGGCAAGATTTGATCTCAAGTTTTTGAAACATACATGTGAGGAAATCTTTCCTATTAAAATCATTCCTATAAAGCTATGTCAAACTCTATAACTGGAGAAAGCATAACCTATAGTAGCAGAGCTAGAAAATAATGGAACTTGAAATTATTTTTAATTTCAGGATTCCAAAGAATAAATTAACTCATGAAATTAAATATATTAATTCATGCTTTGTAATTTTGAATCTTTGAGTGCCTCTGGATATTACACTATAAGTCCATGTTCCCTTGAAGTCCAGCTGCTTGTAATTCCATTGAAGAAAGTGAAGTTCATCTTCATTAACAATCCCCTGGCATATTAGGGGTGTGGCAATCCAACACTGATTTAAAATTGCCAAATGCAAACTTGTCTATTTAATAGGACAAAACATTAATCAATTTTATGAAAGATTAAAAAAATTTTATAGGAAAAATTAAATGTGGTGGCAGTATAGGATAGACAAAAATATATACATATATAATATAATATAATATATAGATAATGAAATCTGCACTACGAACCACTTCCAGTAGGCAAAATCCATTTAAAAATATGGTTCTACTCTAAACACTAAGTTAAAATGGCTTTAAGGAACTCCATGTTTATTATATCTCAAATGTGCTCATTTCACAAGTTAAAGATTTTTTCCTAATTGCCAGCTCTGCAAACTCATCCTGGAATCTGAACGTCAAGCTAGGGTCTTCTCCCACATCACCATCAGAAATAAAGGTTCTGCAGCAATTCAGGCCCTTAGAGATACCTGTGCACCTCACTGTCTTCTGGGTATGTCTTTAGTAATACTTGTGCAATCCCATTAGTTTCATGGAGCTTGCATAGGTAGCTGATTGACCTGATAAGCATGTGCTTAAGTCCTACTGTACTCAATGGAGCTACATCAGTTTATCTCAGCTGAGGATCTAGTCCTTAGTCTAGGGGCTGGTCTTCACTACGGGGGAGGAGGGGGATCAACTGCAGATATGCAACTTCAGCTATGTGAATCATGTAGCTGAAGTTTGCGTATCTGCAGCCAACTTACCTGCTGTCCTTACGGTGGCGGCAGTCGGCGGCGCACTCCCCCGTTGACTCCAGCTTGCGCCTCCCAGCAAGCTGGAGTTCCGGAGTCAACGGGGGGCACCGCGAGTGATCAATTTCTTGCGTCTTCACCAGACACGAGAAATCGATTGCTAACAGATCGATTACTACCTGCCGATCCGGCGGGTAGTGAAGACCAGCCCTAGAAAGCAAACCAGTTTTGCTGCTCCCTAGGGTCAGTGGTTCCAACCTATTTACTATTGTGGGCTGCATATGCAGCTCTCTGTGTGTTGTGTGGGCTGCCTCCACACATTATATATAGTATATGTATGGCCCTGAGGATATCACATAGGCCAGAGCTGTATGCTGATTATGCCACTAGCAGCCCATGGGCTACGGGTTGAGAACGATTGCACTACACTATGCTATATATGGGCAGTACACTTTAGCCATATTATCCAGCAACCCTTACACGGACAAAACCTTCAATGTGGTCAGGGAGAGTTTGTTCTGCATGGGGACTTCTGGATCATGCTCTAAAAAGTATAAAAATCTAACCATTTATTTTGTATTTCTTTATGCAGGTTATTTACATCAAACTCTTTTGATGTTATTAGTGATGATGCTTTCATGGGCCTTCCTCATCTAGAATATTTGTGAGTGGACAAAATGTTTCTAGAATTATGGACTAAGTGGGATTTCCAAGTTACAGGCATTGCTTTAACCAAAATGAATTTGTGACCCATTACAGGTTCATAGAGAACAACAGCATTAAGTCAATTTCAAGAAATACTTTTAGAGGACTGAAATCTTTAATTCACCTGTAAGTAGAGTATTTTCATGTATTACTTAGTAGGGTATATTTCAGGGGTAGACAACCTATGGCACACATGCCAAAGACGGCACATGAGCTGATTTTCAGTGGCACTCACACTGCCTGGCTCCTGACCACCAGTCAGGGGGACTCTGCATGTTAATTTAATTTTAAATGAAGCTTCTTAAACATTTTAAAAACTTTATTTACTTTACAAACAACAATAGTTTAGCTATATATTAAAGACTTGTAGAAAGAGACCTTCTAAAAACATTACAATGTATTACTGGCATGCAAAACCGTAAATTCAAGTGAATAAATGAAGACTCGGCACACCACTTCTGAAAGGTTGCTGATCCCCTGGTATATTTAATTTAGTAACTGAACCACTATGTGGTTTAATTTAGCATTTGATATTATATCATCATTGATGGTTTTTGCTTAAACAATGTCAATATCCATATTATGCAGACCAGAAATGGCAAAAAAAAAACCAACAGAAAAAAACCCAAACAAACAAAAAAACACCCTTTTCAGCCAAGTCATGTCTATCCTGCCCTGTGCAGGAAGAATGATGCAAAAACTGTCCATTTAACTGCTTCCCCTTCTCACCCACACACTAATCAGAGGAGCAAAGACAGGATTATGATCTTGCTGTTCAAGAATAGTTTTAGAAAGACAATCAGCTAACTAAGAAAAGCTCCAATTTCAAGTTAAATCAAGAAACAAAAACATTGAAGTAGAAACTGAAAGCATGTGAGCCCAGGACAGTATACTGACACCTGTAACATTTAATTGCAAATGTATGTAGAGTATTTGCAGAGTCTGATTTATCAAAGCCAAGCTACTGTCATGTTTAATCAAAAGGTGTGGCATTTTCAGTCAGTTTTTACAAACTATATATATATCCATGTCTAATTAATTATTTATAAAAAATTGAATGAACTTCCTTTCAAAATGTAGCAGCTATCTTTTTTATATAGAATAATATACCAAAAATATTATAAGAAAATGAGGCTTTGTTATGGAGATTTTGCTGTCTACAAAATCTAAATAACATTAATTGTCTAAAATGTGTGGAGTGTGCCCTACATATGTATGAATGCCCCACTCTGGTCATTTGCATTCACAGGCATATATCTTGGTGTATTTGTCAAATACGGGGGGAGTGTATTCTGACCTTTTGTCCTCAACATAATAGCCTCTAAGAGGAATACAAGGTCATTAGACTTTTTTTTTTCATATATGGTCAGACATAGGGGAAAACACAATTTCACCTACATATGGTGAGTGCACAAATATAATTCATTAAATTCCACCCAATTCTGCATCATATAACAAATACATCATAGAATACTATAGACCAGGTCCTTAGCTGGTGTAAATTGAGATCACTGTGACTATTCTTATATGTAAAGTTATTTGCATACGTAAACATTTTTAGGACTGAGACAATAGAGAGAGAGAAAAAAAACATAAGATGTGTGGTATATTCATAAAAATCTGTCTACAGGTACGATCATGGCATAAAAATAGACAGAGGATGGGAGAAGGTTGTTGATAATCTGAAGGGCCCATAAACTGCAAACATTTATGAACATGAATAGCTTTACATACACAAATTTTATTATTTATTAAATTGTTACATTATTTATGTTATTAATTTATTTATTATGTGGCTGCTGCTATCCGTGTGCAAGGTGTTTTTCCAACACAGAGGAAGATACAGTCCCTATTCTGCAAAGGACACAATTTAAAATAACATCATGTCTTAACTATTGTGCTGGCTTGTAGGGACCCCTCAATAGTTTTCTAAGGGAAAGTGTATGTAGGAGATGAGACAGTATTCTGATCAGCTATTGTTGTCTGCATGTGGTTGCACACACAATCTTGGGAGATGGGTTTATACATCATGCAGTTTCTTCATGTGAGCTAATCTTCAATACAATGGGAGTTGTATTAATCTAGATGGAATATATGGGCTAAAGGTGTTAACATAACCCAGTCATTGTCAAACATTAAACAGTGTTAAACAAGATTCAGGGTTTGGTATACAGCTTGCTTAAAGCCATAGTAAGCGCATCATTAAAAATCCTTTAAACCTTGTATTAAAGATAAAGAAAACCAGGTAAAGCATTTGAAATGTAAATATTAAATAAGGTTTTTATTTACCAACATTCTTTGTTCCCTTTCCTGGAGAGGGTTCTTAGAAGGAAACCCCTCCTTGTCTGACAGCCTCGTAGATGGTATCAAAGATGGTATAACTGTCCTTCTGGGGAAAACAGAAGAAGTTAATTGAGATGGGTTAGAGCTGTTGTTGTTGCTGTTGCTAAAATCTAATCCTATTTCATCCCAGGGCATTTGGGATTCAGCTGGAGCTGGTAGAAGTGGCAATGTTATCAGGGTCCTTTTTCTTTTTCTCTCTCTCTCTCTTTTTTTTTTTTTTTTTGGCCCAGTCTGATCAGGGCATCTCTCAGGATTAGGCTGAAGGTCTGGGGTCCCAGGAGATGGCAGGGGTGCCAGCTAGAATAGTGAATCTCACCCCAGAAGCCATTTTTTCTCCATGAAGTCTTGTTCTTTAAGGACCCACAAAGGGAATTGTGGGTGGATTAGCCCATCTTCCCTTATGACAGTTAATTCATGTAGAACAGCCTTTGCAGAACTAAAACTACTAGAAATATCTAAAGGATTCATATTTCCCTGGGCTTTTGCAGCAATAAAATAAGTTCTATTGCTAACTTTGCTCCTTTGAGGGGTCTTTTTGGAAAACATTTTAACTTACAAGTATTTACTGACCTCAAGAAAAACAAACAGGATACAACCATGGTCAAAATCATAAAAAGAAAATTAAAAATCACAGATCATGTGAGGAAAAGGAAAAAATAAAAGTTGAAACAATTAAAAAAAGGCACTGAAACAAAATCAAAATAAAATCCTGAAACATTAATGAGAGTGAAACAGATGCAGTTTCTCGTGCTTTGGGCTCTTAATCTTTTTAATGACCTTTTACTTTCCAAATCCAATTATGAAAACATTCAGTTGCTCGCCAAGCAATCCAATTGCCACATTTGTATAACCCTTTGAGATCTGAGTCACAGCACCAACAAATGTTGTATTGATCTCAAGGGCCAAAAGAGTTAAATTAAAGGTGTTATAAACTCTTTCATTGCCCAACACTGAAACAGTGTTAAAAAGGTTCGGGGAGTGGGAAGGGGTTTCTACAGAGACCCTGGTTTACTTAATTTCTCTGGCAAACACCTGAAGGCACTCATTCTAAAGTGGAAAATATATTGCTTAAAACACAAGAACGAGCAAGAAACATTTACATTAAAGTGAAATTGAGTAATTATACAAAACAAACAATCAAAAGCTATTAAAGTTTCTCTTCTTTTGGAGGTAAAATATCAGTCTCTCATACCAGCAACCTTTCTGTGATGAAAAGGAAAGGGTTAATTTTACTCTCAGTCCTGTGTGAAAGGTATTTACTTCTGTGGAGAAGAGACAGGATAGAAAAGGTGAGGGAAATATAGCGTTTGTTGACGTCCTTGAAACCAGTGTTCTGCTACGAATGGGTGCTTTAGACTCACATGTTGGCCACAAAAGCTTTTGCTGTGGTCCCGGACTCACACTCTGATCAAGAACGTCATCTGGGTTGGTGCTTTTTTCCTTAGATAGGGCAGGGCTGGATAAACCATCATCTCACTGTGCTGATGCATGCAGTACAATTGATTTCAGGATCCAATAAACAGGTGAGAGAGTGCTTAAACAAGAGCAAGGCCTGATGGCCTTCCTCTCAGAAAGAAAATCCTTCAGTCAGGTCTGCTCCTTCTGTCTTAGGGTCAGGGAAGATGAAATGAGACGTGTTGACTCAAGTCAAGATTAGATTTTTCAGAATATTTTAAAGACACACTCTTCAGTTTCCCCTTCCCCCCAAAAAACGGTGGAATGTGGGCGACATAGTTTATCCTCTCATTATTTTGTCCACCAATAAGGGTTAATATTCGACACACCAATTTTGGTTCATTAATTTCTGGATGTGTATTTTCTTGTTTGGACTCATTCAGTCTCTGTCTGATTTTCTTGCACCCATTTATAACACTCTTTATTGAAAATAACTTGATGTACATTTCATGGATAATTCCCAAACAGGCAAAAAGTTATAGTCCAAATTATCACAACCAAGTTTTGCAGGCGGAATAACTACAGGAGCAGGCCCATAAACTACTGAGTGTGACCACTTTAATCCTTGTTTGTACAATCCTTGTCCTTTCCTAGAATGTGTTTATATACACATACTGAGCATAACAAGTAGATTCTCTGAGGCACACTCCACTTGAAGAAGAGCAGAATACTATTGTCATGTAAAATACATAAAAGATTCATGGTAATTATGCATACTGATGAATTCCATTAAAGTGATGGCAGAATATGACCTTTGTTCTGTGTAGTCCGCCCATTTCCTTTTCACAAGTAAATTTCTGCATTACAGTAAAATTACCTAAACATCTGTATTTTTCATTTATGCAAATAACTCTAATAATTGGAATGTGTCCTCACTGTAGCATAGTCACATTTAGTATACCTAATCAAGACAATTCATTTTGCAGAGTGGAATATTTTTAAAAGCATAGGAGTGGTATAATTGCACTTTTGATTTATTTAATGCCATAAGCCTAAATTGCAGAATATTTTAGTGTAGAAAATTATTTCCATGAAGAAGGTGTAATTTTGATGGCATCTTTGAAGTTTTTCAGAAAAGAAAAATGTCATTCTGAGATTTAAAATATGGGCCTTCAAACATAATTACCCACTTTTACTCCCTCATTAGCATCCATCCTTTCCAACTAAGTGTTTTCTGCACAGGTACCACTAAGAGCACCATCTAGACTAGAGGTTACATAATAAAATCTTATGGCATGTTTTTTAATAATGGAAAATATAAAGTGCCAACCTTTAATCCAAGAATCAGCTCAATGTATAAATCTAGATTTTTTCCTATTAATCTGATTCCCACTAAAATGAAGAACTTTTGGTAGCTCTGTATTCATTATAGTGCTCTGCTTGGTATAATCCTGTGACCAAAGATTGCATAAGGCTGTGATCCTGCATGTTCATATATGTGCTTAACTTTACACGTGATTAGTTCCATTGACTAATATCAAATTACTCACATGCATAAAGTTAAGCAAATGCATAAATGTCTGGCAAATTTAAGTTTATAAATTAGTTGCAATAAACCAAATATGGTCTAAATGTAAATGGCTCCAGAAAGGGCATATTACTCACACACAAAACCACTAACCTTTAAGCTTTAACCTTAAATGTGGTTATGTGCTTTGCTCGATAAGATATCTAAATGCCGCCTTGTCAGATGTGTACAGTTTACAAGGAAAAATTGTTTTTATTTCTAATGCCCAGTGCCACAAATTCCAATTGGAATTTGAAAAGCATGCCAGCTTCTTTCCTTTTCATGTATCCTCAGCAGTGATAAAGGTTTTGCTGACCAAATTAGGCACTGACTCTGACATGCACAACCACATTCTCTTCTAGTTATGCCCTCAGTGATACTTGTTAAAACCTTGTATCATCCATGGGCTTACACAGGTGTACCTGATGGAAACAACTATTTTAGTGGTATGTTCACATATTCTATCCAATTTTACCATTTGAAACTGTTGGGTACTCTCTTTGTTAAGAAAACTATCAAACTATCAAAGCTATAGTATTGTTATTATTTGCTGGTAAGATTTTTTTATCCTTATTAACCTAAGCAAGAAAACTTCTAGGCTTAACTTAGTATTGACCTTCAATTTCTGTTTTATAAACTTATTGACTCCCAAAAATGTTACTGGATATTTTCAGAAACCATGAGCCAATGAGAGCTAGATACAGTATCATGGATTCATTGTTTAAGATAGATTGTGGTTTCTAAAAAGTGGACATGGAGGCAGGACATTGCAATATAACACCACCACACTGGGTGTCCAGAAGGGAAGACATTTGTGTGTCCAGTGATGGCTAATCATTTTAAAATAATGGTGTTGGCAAAATACCAGAGATTATAACATTTTCTACGACCCTGAGTGAAGTACATAAATGCCACAAGAATGTTGACAAGCAAGAGAGCGATAGGAAGTGTGAATATATCTTAGCAGAAGAAAGAGTCACAAGCTAAATGAGATATTCTTTTAAGTAATCTTGTATAATTAAGGACTGAAGTACATTATTGTTCTTTACCATAAAAAACAATATTTCATTTTGTAGAAATGTATTATTTGATGAGCTGACATATCTTCTTTTACAGGAGCCTTGCAAACAATAATCTCCAAACACTTCCAAAAGACATATTCAAAGGGCTGGATTCTTTAACAAATGTGTAAGAAATCAGCAATTTCTTATTTTCAGACAATATGATTAGAAAAAATAGATCATTGCCTATTGGTGATGACTGCAAGATATTGTAAAGTACTTGATTTGGAATTTTGTATTTTAATTTTCACCTCTCTTTTAACTTCTTTAATGATGTAAATTAAAATATACAAGAAAGACCAAAGTAACAGTACTC
This sequence comes from Sternotherus odoratus, assembly GCA_032164245.1. NCBI lineage: Eukaryota > Metazoa > Chordata > Testudines > Kinosternidae > Sternotherus > Sternotherus odoratus. Next base: position 80,330,167 of record JAVMKO010000005.1, on the reverse strand, counting down.
CTTTGACCCAGTAGACATTCAGGCCAGTAAACCGAGGGGGGATCTTATCACATTGGTAGAAGCAATGGACTGTGGTAGAAGCAAGGGTGGATTTGATTTATGTTTATGTTTATTGCTGTCAATATTGTATATTTCCCAGATAAGATTATATATATAGGCTATAGATATATAATAAAATAAGAATTATGTATGGTCAATCTCAATAATATGAAACACATATGGCCACTGAAATAAGAAAAAGACACATCCTTCGTAATGCAAAAAGGATATAATCTGAAAGCAGGGAAAAGAATACTTGATGAAAATGAGAACATTTCAGGTTTCCAATATAATCTAACAGGAGGCTATCTTTAAATGCAATGATCATTTAAAATCTCGGTACAAATACTTTACACTTGGCTAACTCAAATTGCAACCAAAACAAATGTAAACTAGCTTTAAATTTGTAAACCAAAGTATCTTAAACATTTTGTAAAAGTACAAGCTATATTTTTGAAATATATGTTTGGACTAGATCCTTCAGTCGTTCCATTGGAAGAGTCCCATTAGAGACAAATTCAGTCCCCACATCCACTACCCTCAGCAATTAGGCTCAGTAGATACCTAGTGTTCCCTGCACCAGAAAGTCCTGAAACTGGCCCAATGGCACTTCATGGCTATGTAGGCATAACCAAGTGATAAGGCTGTTTCCCTCGCACCGAATGCCTTCTAGAATCTGAAAACAGGCATCATGATGTTTTGCACTGCTTCTGTTAGCAGCAGTTCTGCAATACCCCAATATAGTTCTTCATCCACACCCCTGAGTACTCCCTGAGGCCTTCTTCTGGAGTCTGCCAAGTGTATGTAGAATGTCTAGAACACCGCCAGTCAGTCACTACAGTTCCCCACATATGCAATGCCCTTCACAGGGCACCCAGTCCTGCAAGGCATTTGACACCTCCAACATAATGTGAGTTGGGGGGTCTCAGCGTCTTGTAAGAAGCACTCAGTATCTTTCAAAGGCCATAATTTGACCCAAAGGAAGTTCAGATTATATTCCTTATGACCCTAAATAAGCATGTCTAAATGAGGAAGAAGAGAAGAAAAAGGGGTAAAGTTGAGGAACTGTCCATTGATAACCAAATTAATCTATCATGTCACAGTAACTGTCACTGTGTCACCTGTAATGTCCTTGGTCGGAAGTGCTAAACAATGAAAAATAACCACCAAAAAAACCCACCAAGATTTGGGCCAAAAAGTGGGACAGGAATTTAGATACCTGTAAATTCAGGGTTATCAGTAAAATATGGAAGAGCAGATACTGCCACTGATTCCAAACCTAATCTTGTGTTGATTTCCTTAGTATAAATTAAACTATTTAAAAAAAAAAATGGAGATATACCAATCTCCTAGAACTGGAAAGACCTTGAAGGTCATCGAGTCCAGTCCCCTGCCTACACTAGCAGGATCTGCCTGCCTACACTAGCAGGATTGCCCTAAATGGCCCCCTCAAGGATTGAACTCACAACCCTGGGTTTAGCAGGCCAATGCTCAAACCACTGAGCTATCCCCCCACCCCCACATTTAAGTTTATGCAAGTAGTTTTAACAAAAACTGTTGTGTTGTTTTTGTTCGTTAGGCTTTTTTTAATTGGTTCAGCATACATTAATTCAGGAATGTCCAGCATTCTCATAAGAAAAAGCAAGAAAATAATAGTTTTATAAAAGTCCTTCTTATTTTAGTCCTGTGATGTTGTGGAAAACAACAGCTAATTTATCATTTTCAGTGTGTGGTTTATGTTTTTACAGGGATCTTAGAGGGAACATATTCAATTGTGATTGCAAACTGAAATGGTTAGTGGAATGGCTGGGCAGCACCAATGCCACAGTTGAAGACATTTATTGCGAAAGTCCACCAGAATATAAGAAGCGTAAAATCAATAGCCTCTCTTCCAAGGAATTTGATTGTATTATTACAGGTAATGTGTTCTAATTTACTTCACCTCATTACTTTAAAATCAAGTCTATATTTCCTAATTAACGGTCCAGTTCTGCAAGCGGTCTGCCTATGGACCTCTCACTGAGTCAACAGGAATTCCTTGAAGATTCAAGCCTGATACAGGAACCATTTTGTGCCTCTATTTCTACAGTCTTTACTCAGACTTTAATGGGAGACTTGCCTATGTAATAATTGCAGAATCAAGACCTATAACTGTAACAGGCAACCTTTTTCAGTTCAGAAAGAATAAGCAGACTTTAAAATTCTGTCTTATTAGCAGGAAAACCAGGCTACTTATTAAATGTATTCTTTAAAAATAAATCTGTATAATTTAACATGACATTATTTTAATATGGTGAAAAAATACATATGGAAGGAAATGCTACCTTTAGTTATCAAATGTTCTATGCGCTTTTGCAGAATTTGCTGTTTATGAATCCCTGCCATATCAGTCTCTGTCAGTAGATACTTTCTCCTACATGAATGATGAGCATGTGGTTATTGCCCAACCTTTTACTGGAAAATGCATCTTTCTTGAATGGGACCATGTAGAAGGGTCTTTCAGGAATTATGACAACATTACAGGTATGAATAACTCATGCCAAATAACATTACATTACCTGATCTAAAAGGCAGGGGTAACATTGTCCTTTATCTTTCTTTTTGTAGGTACTTCAACGGTTGTGTGTAAGCCTATAATTATTGAGACTCAGCTGTATGTCATTGTTGCCCAGCTCTTTGGAGGCTCTCATATTTACAAAAGAGATATTTTTGCTAATAAGTTTATAAAAATTCAAGATATTGAAATTCTTAAAATCCGAAAACCCAATGACATTGAAACTTTCAGGATTGCAGAAGACTGGTATTTTGTTGTTGCAGACAGTTCAAAAGCTGGCTTTACCACGGTTTACAAATGGAATGGAAATGGATTTTACTCCCATCAGTCTCTGCATGCGTGGTACAGAGATACTGATGTGGAATATCTTGAAATATCTGGCAAACCTCATTTAATTCTGTCTAGTAGTTCCCAAAGACCTGTAATATACCAATGGAACAAAGGAACAAGTGAATTTCTTAAGCGTCTTGATATCCAAGATATGGAGGATGTGTATGCAGTGAAACACTTCAGAGTGAAAGAGGATGTGTACATTTGTTTAACAAGATTTATTGGTGATTCCAAAGTAATGAAATGGGCAGGTTCAGCATTTCTGGATTTACAAAGAATGCCATCCCGAGGGTCAATGGTATTCCAGCCTCTTCAGATAAACAATTATCAGTATGCCATTCTTGGAAGTGATTATTCTTTTACTCAAGTCTATTATTGGGATACTGAAAAAGCAAAATTTGTGAAGTTTCAAGAATTAAACATACAGGCACCAAGATCTTTCACACACGTTTCCATTGATAAACGCAATTTTCTCTTTGCTTCAAGTTTTAAGGGAACTACATTAATTTATAAACATGTCATAGTTGACTTAAGTGCATGACACTCATAATTCTGAGATTGCATCAGACTTTCTACCATAATTGGACAAAATGAACTAAATGCATGATGACTCTTATCCTACTTCCAGATGAATGCCTTTAAAAGTTGAGATTGCTAGAACAAAGTATTACTAGTATCTTCATCTTTAATTGTCAAGTCTAGTGGTGTTGGAAGTTGCATTTTTTAACAAAAAGAAATTAAATTGTAAACTGTTCTCTGCATCCACAATATGTAAATATGCGTGCAACTGCATCTGTTGCTAAAAGTATTAAGATATACTTTTCCATTTATTTATTCACCTGTTTGACAACAACTGCCAAATAAAATGTTTACATTTTCTGTCTTTCACATTCCAAATATGATTATTTACAGGTGATAAGTTTTATTTGTGTATATATTATACACATATATAATAAACAACAAGGTGTGTTGTACATGGCAGTGTTTTTGTTAGGTGTTTCTTTTAATATTATAAGCCACAACAATAAAGCACAAGTGGTTTACTCATGTAATCACAATCACATGATAAAGAAAAAGCATGACACCCCAATCCTATAACTGGTCCTATGCAGACTGATCCTTGCATTCATGTGGAATTACACTTGCTTAAATGAGACTCACACTGACCTAAGTATGGATCTAATTTCAGGATGGGGCTTTATATTGTGTACAGTTGGGAAACCTTGATTTTAGAATAATGTATGGAGTAATCAAAAGAATAAAGTCGTGTTGTCAAGGCCTATCTGCTCCTCCAGCTGGAGCAGCACAAAACGGGTTGTGTCAGATGTGACAACATTGTTCTGTACAGTAAAAGAAAGCTAGGAGCACATCCTATTTTTCAGTTAACATCTTTTCTATATCTGAAGTTTAATACATCATTTGCATGGATTCCTTTGTAATTTTATTGCTGTCAAGTCTTTTTATTGTGTTTGCAATTATTTAATCTTTAGCAAGTTTTTCCATTTCTCTGAATGTGGTTAACTGAAGACATTTTCCTGCTATCCTGCAATAAAGTTGAGGAAGAGATGTTGTCTAGAAAGATGTTGTCTTTAAATGTAACAGGTCAAACTCAAAGCATGGGTAAGCAGGTGCAATTCCACCTAAGTTACCCACCTGCTCTTAAATTACTAATGTCCAGATCCTGTTGTTGAAGAGCATTTGGTATAACTCAGGACAGGAATACAAACATGGGTTTAAGTCACATTAGTGGTCCCCCAATGTTAGGCCAAACTATACCAGGCTAGTCCCTCTTGTGCCATTCCCACAGCAAAGAAGCCATTCTGGTAACTGGAAATCACTGGAGCATAAGAACACACCAGTCACACCCTTTTACCCCCAAGTACACACATTACAGTAGCCTAATTCCATCGAAAGATCCCACCAAACTGAAGCGATCCTCCACGAACCATATCTGCAAGTTTTAGAGCAGTTTTGCATTGGAAAAGCTATACAAAACTGCCCTAGCAATTCCTGTGCTCTGGCCTTATCCATTCCTACCTTAGATGTAAATATTTATCTCTCATTGGTATTAATCCAATGCAACCCTATTGACTTTGTGTTTTATGAATGGATAATCAGCAGAACAGGAGCTCCCTGTATTACACTGTGGCCAAAAAAGTTAATGTGATCCTGGGATGCATGACCTGGGGAATCTTGAGTAGGAGTGGAGAGGCCCGCTGTGTTTGGCACAGGTACTGCCACTGCTAGAATACTGTGCCCGGTTCTGATGCATACAATTCAAGAAAGATGTTATTATATTGGAAAGGGTTCAGGGAAGAGCCACAGGGATTATAAAATGTGCATTACAGTGATAGACTTAAAGAGCTCAATCTATTTAGCTTTAGAAACAAAAGATTAAGGGGTGACTTGATTACAGTCTATAAGTATCGACATGGGGAACAAATATTTAATAATGGACTCCTCAGGTCTAGCAGAGAAAGGTATAACATGATCCAGTGCTGGAAATTGGAATACATGGAATATTCCTGGCATCAAACTGATTCCTGATAAATGCCAAAGTACTGACATTTTGTTGTGTGGAAAGTTTCTCCAAAGAACAATATTGAAATAATTATTTTAACGTATTAGCGTTTCCCCCCATTTTGTGGGCTGCAAAAAGAACAATCTTAGTACAAGTGGCACCGCTTCCAAAGACCTGACCAAGATTCACCTTGCACATAACTGAGTGAGGGCTATTTTGATTTAGCCTTTAAGGAACTGGAAAAATTTGAATTCTAAGCACAAGTGGTTTACTTGACTAATGCTGACTAATACCTGACTAGTGCTGACAGTTCAACAACAGTGTCAATTCTAGAAACACTGAGCCAAATTAATCTCAGTTGTGACTCCATTGACTTCAGTGGAATTATATCAGGTGCAGATTTAGCCAGTGTATTTTAAGTGCTATTTCATGGAATGACTTAAAATGAATATTTTTCAGGAAGTATGGGTATTAGTTTAGATATCCACAGGAAATAATGTGGTCTTGTATTTTAATTCACATATTTAAAATATGGGAGTCTACACATTTATGTCCTGAATTTGTAACATTTAAAATATGAAGACTCTGACTGGAAAACACACAAACTAATTCTACAAGATGCTCCGCATGAGTGGTCCATTGCACAAACAGGGAGCCCAAACAAGCAAAGGTTCACTCACAAAGACTAGAGTACTTTGCAGGATTAAAGCTTCAGTCACATTCTTTTTCTTTACAGCACTAGGGGGGATTGACAAATATAGTAGGAAAGCAATCTTTTAATAATGCAAAAATACATTCAGTAGGTTCTCTCTGTTATCTTCTACACTTAAACACCAGGTTTTCTACCTTAAACTAAAATACTGTTTGATTTTAAAAGTCCCCAAAATCATGCTATCTAAACAATGTTACTTTAACAAGTTATGATATATTCTAACTAACGTGATGGTAGCTGAATTCAAGTAGAAATGGACATCTATATATCTTCTACTCAGTTTTATTGGCAGATAATGTAGAATTATCCAATCAGACATTGTGATCAGTCCCCACAGTTGTGCCATTAGAAGACCACATTTCAGGGAGTTAAATTGCAAAGCCAGCCAGCTACATTCACAGTGCTGTAGTGATGTAACTGTAATCTCAAATTAGCACTTCCTGGAAAAATATGGAAGACCTCTGGAAATTTACTGTTTCCTCTGTCCCAGGGCAATTATCAGGGCAATACACCAGATTCCCCATCAAATTGAGTGCACAATGTTGAGAGAGATTAAAGAGGTAGCAAAACCTAACAAAATTATAATCTGGGATAATAATAATAACCCCATTACAGACCTTTCAAGATCTAGGGGTCCTACACATATGACTATCAACAGTGCACTGAATGCTCCAACAGCTAGGTGCATGAAACCAGACAGTCACTATGCTCTCAAATGAACTCACTTGGAAAAATTATAAAAACAAAAATACCAAATCACTCCTGGGCAAACATCTTTCACAAAACCATCACTCCATACTAGACATCTTGGTATATTCTAACTCACCTTCCAAGGAAACCTGCACAACACCTTCAAAAGATGTGTCAGTGTCTAACAAAGTTTTGAATGGAAGCCCCCTAAAAATCATAGACTCAATAAAGACATTGGATTTATGGCTCATTGCAACCACTAACCCTCCTTTGTCCTATGACTGGAGAGTTGTTAACTGCCCACTTCATCTTGAATCTTCTCTTGCAACATGTGTTAATTCCTTATGCTTAACAATCTGTTCTACCTTGTGACACTGAATACCTTTCCCAGACTTCAAGAAGAGCTCTGTGTGAGCTCAAGTACTTGCTTGCCTTTCATCAGCAGAATGGGGGACTCAGCTACCCAGCTAGAGACTGGAAATGGCAAGTGGGATAAAGTGAAGGCAATAAACAGGAGCATAAATTGCAGAAGGCAATGTGTAAGAGGGAACTTGCATGGCTTGAAATGAAGAAAAGCTAAAGAGATTAAAAACAAACAAACAATACATTCAAGTATATTAGAAGTGGGAAGCCTGCAAAAGAACTCATTGGTCCACTAGAACATCAGGGAGGAAAAGGAAGCAACTAAGGAAGATAAAGACATTGCTGAGAAGCTAAATGAGTTTTTGCATTAGTCTTCACTGTCGAGGATGAGGGAGTTACTTATGACAGACCTGCTCGTCTGTGGTAAAAATGGTGAGGCACTATCAGAAAAAGAAGTTCTAGAGCAAATTGATAATTTAAAAGCAATAAGTCTCCATACCCAAATGGTACATCCAAGAGTTCTGAAGAAACTTAAGAATGAAGCGACTTAGCTGCTAACAAAAATTATGCAATTTCTCATTAAAAACAGCTTACGTGCCAGAGGATTAATGATTCTGGCACATAAGCTTATTAATTCTACCTATATTTAAAAGGGGTTCATGGGGTGATCTGGTAATTACAGACCAGTAAGCCTTACAATTATGGCTGAGATTATAATTAAAAATAAAATAAAACATATGGAAATGATAGAGACATGATAAAGTCCAACCAGCGCAGTTTCTGCAAAGATAAATAACATCTCACTAAACTCCTAGAATTCTTTGAATGTGCCAATAAAGTAGTGGATAAAGGAAAGTCCATTGGCAAAATACATTTTCACTTTCAATCGGTCTTTGAAAGAAGAAGCTACTAAGGAAACTACGGTAAGTAGTCACAAGGTAAGAGGCAAATTATTTTCCTGAACCAAAAACTAACACAGGTGAACAACAGGGTGCATCACAGTTCTGTGTTAGGTCCAGTGTTTAATATATTTATTAATTATCTGGAATGAGGACACAGTACTTAGGTGTCAAAGTTTCAAGATGACATCAAAATAATTTAGGTTAGTCAAATCGAAGCACTTCAGAGGAAATGCTCATTTATCTAGCTTGGTTCCAACCTGATGGGAAATGAAATACAATGTTCATAAATGCAAAGTAATCTACATTGGCAGAAAAATATTAACTATTCATACATTTTACAGAGTTCTAACTTAGCTCTACTAACTCAAGAAAGTGACATGGGCATCACTGGCCAGTTCGACAAAGACCTAAGCATAATGTACAGCTGTAATCAAAAAAGCAAACAGAGTATTAGAATACATAAGGAATTGCATAGATAAAAATACAGCTAATATTATAATGCCTTGATATAAATCATTGGTGTGGCCTCATCTGCAATATTATGTGCAGTAGTGATGATCCCATCTCAACAGAAATTTTGCAGAATTTGAGGGGGTTCAGAGAAGGGCTACTAAACTGATTAGGTATATGGGAAAACTCTTATATGAAGAGAGGCTGAAAAACCTGTGATTGTTTGCCTTAGAGTGGAGATTAGCAGGGGACAAAGTAAATAAAATAATTAATTGTCCAGAGAAGTGAGATCCTGAACTTCCATTCTCCCCGTCTCGTAACACAAGAACAAGGGAACATTCAATGAAGTAGAAAAGTGGCAAATTCAAAACTGATAAATCTTTTGTCATACCATGTGTAACTGAACTGTGGAACTCTGCCAATGGAAGTTGTTCAGACAAAAAAAAATCTTAACAGGATTCAAAGTGGGACTGGACATCAATATCAAGAATATCCAGTGGTTACCATAATTAACCCTAACAAATTTTGGAAGAGATTTTAAACCTCATTCTTCAGATTTTAAATTTATTTCTAACTACTAGGGATTAGAAGGTTTCTTGTCCTTCCTCCAAAGCACCTTATATAGGCCATTCTTGAAAATGAGTACAAACCGGATGGGACCATGGGTCTGATTTTCACATTCCTACATTCAGTCCCGGAGAGACTATTTTTCCAAACTTGGCTCATCTTGCTATTGTTACTCTCACTGTAAAATAAAATGTACATATGTACTCTATTTATGTCTGTCTTTATAAAATATGCACCCATCACACAAGCCTCCAGGAGTGTATTCAACTTGAAAAATATAAATGCTGGAGGAATCTGGAAAATGCTAGGAACATATGTTTCGGAGGTGTCAATAATTAGAACATTTTGGCAAACTTTTCACAAATGCTTGAAAATATAACTATACAAGAAGTTCAGCTGGATCCAGTTACACTAGTCTTGACAGATATGGTATCCCATGGAAAAAACTTAATTAGATCTCTTTGTGTATCAGTTGCTAAAAGAGTTATTCTTAGATGCTGGAAAGTCATGAATGGCTCGTCTGTAAAGCAATTTATTGTCAACATTGTAACAACACCATCCTGTGAAGGAGTCATTTCTGAACCACAAGACAGCTTGATCATTTTGAGAAAACAGAAAAATTTCTAAGAATTGTGAAATTCAAACTCCATCCCCAAACATAACATGAGAAAAAGATCAGTAAATAATAATTCAAGCTATAGTTTAGTCACTGGTATTTTTAGTAAAGTCATGGAGAGGTCAAGGGCAATAAACAAAATTTCACAGGCCCCTGACCCGTCCATCACTTGTACTATAAATACCCCTGACTAAATCTTAGGTGTTCTGGGGGCTCCAGCAGATGCTCAGGAAGGGGGGGGTGCATCTCTGCTGCTGCTGCTTGGGAATGAGGACCTTCTAAGGACCTTCCACAGCTGCAACAGAGTGGGGAGAGGGGCAGGGGAGGCTTGGCAGCCCAGGGACCCGTTGCTGCTGCTCCAGGGTGACACCCAGGAATACTGCTTCTCTGGTGGCGCCCGGGGCCAGCTTCTGGGGGCTGCCCGAGTAGTGACCGGTGCAGCTGGCCCCAGGGTCACCCCAGGTGCTCAGGAAGCCCTGGGTTCAGCCACATTGGCCACTACAGAAGTCACAAAGATCCTGGAAAGTCACAGAATCCGTGACTTTCATGACCTCCGTGAAATACTCACAGACTTAAAAATTATATGAAATGGAAGGTATCATAGGATGCATGGTGTGCACAAATAAAAGGGAGAAAATAAGACAAAGATAAAACAGTTACATACAACAGTTTAGGGCAGTGGTTCTCAAGCTCTCCAGACTACAGTGCCCCTTTCAGAAGTCTGATTTGTCTTGTGTTACTCCCAAGTTTCACCTCCCTTAAGACACTTGCTTACAATATCAGACATAAAAACACAAAAGTGTAACAGCACACTATTACCGAAAAATTGCATACATTTTCTTTACCATACAATTATAAAATAAATCAATTGGAATATAAATATTGTACAGTAAACCCTCGATTTAACGGACCTCGATTTAACGGACTTCGGATGCAACGGACAAAATTTCTGAGCAAGCTGATGCATTCCTGATCCATTTCTGGCGGGCTGGCTGCTGGCTCCCGCCTGCGGGCGGGCTGGCTCCTGGCTCCCGCCCGGGTCCCACCAGCGGGCGGGCTGCCGGCTCCCGGCTCCCGCCCGAGTCCCGCCAGCAGGCGGGCTGGCTGACGGTTCCCCACTGCCGCCCGGGTCTCAGCAGCCGGGACCCGGGTGGGCTGGCTGACGGCTCCCGGCAGCCGGGCCCTGGGCAGGCTGGTTGATGGGTCCCGGCTGCTGCCCAGGTCCCAGCAGCCGGGACCCGGGCGGGTTGGCTGCCGGCTCCCGGCTGCTGCCCGGGTCCAGGCAGCGGGCGGGCTGCGGAGCTGCCGCCCCGACCCTGTGGCGGTCAGGCTGCTGCTCCGACAGCTCTTTTTTAAAAATTTTATTAAATAACGGAGTTTTTCATTTAACGGACACCCCCTCACCCGAATTAGTCCGTTAAATGGAGGTTTTACTGTAATTACATTTCAGCATATAGTATATAGAGTAGTATAAACAAATCATTGTCTGTATAAAATTTGAGTTTGTACTGACTTTGTTAGTGCTTTTTATGTAGCCTGTTGTAAAACTAGGCAAATATCTAGATGAGCTGATATAGCCCCGTTAAGTCCCCCCAGGGGTACATATAACCCCTGTTGAGAACCACTGATTTAGGATTGTGATGGGTTGGCTCACAGAAAACCCTTTGGGAACTGATGTGCTGAAACTACTTCTAATCTGTTTTTCCTGCCATTTTGGTAATCCAAAAACGTGCCTAGTTTGAGCCAGACTTGCTAGTCTGCTGCAAACCCAAACACAGGTCTGAACCACATCCCTCAACCGGGGCAGCTCTACATTTTTTGCCACCCCACGCGCAGCTGTCAGATGGCCTTCTGCGGCACGCCCATGGGAGGTCCACTGTTCTCACTGATTCTGCAGCATTTCTGCGGGAGGCCCGCCAGTCCCTCGGCTTCGGCATACCCACCACCAAAATGCCGCCAAATCCACAGGAACAATGGACCTCCGGCAACAACGCTGCCGAAGACCGCTTGACTGCCACCCTGACAGTGACCAGCAGGCCGCCCCCTGCGGCTTGCCATCCCAGGCATGCGCTTGCTGCGCTGGTGCCTGGAGCCGCCTCTGCCCTCAACTGCTGCAGGCTTAACTGAAAACAACTTAAGAAGTGTTTCTGTCTTTAACACTCAGATGCCCATCTCCTAATGGAGTCCAAACCCCAAATGACCCTCCCCCTCACCATTTCTAAAAGAGTACACACTCACTGGCTCTAGTTCAATCTTTAATCCCCTTCCTGGGGTTTATTTTAAATAAAAGCAAACTAGGCTCTCTCCTGAGTTTAGCTGTTCCTAGAGTTTTCCCTCTACAGGACCTCTGCAGATGTCCTTGATTCTAGCGTCCTCTGCCCCAGACAGACTATTCTGACTTGGAACTAATAAATCATACCTAGAATAGCTGTAAGGATGAGTCAGCAGAAGAGTTCTGCATGTCGATGCAAGGTCCTAGAACCTGACATGTCGTTGCAATGTTATTTGCCATGTTGCTATAGCCATGTTGGTCCCAGGATATTAGAAATACAATGTGGGCAAGTTATTGCAGTTGACCCAATATAAAATATTACCTCATCCTCCTTGTCTCTCACCCAGTAAGAGAAGTACCGTATTTTTCGGCGTATAAGACGCCTTTTTAACCCCCAAAAATACTTTCAATATTAGGGGGGGCGTCTTATACGCCGAATATCGGCCGGACCAAAAAAAAAAAAAAAAAAAAAAAAAAAAAGCGCCGCTTTTTTCGCGCCGCTCCCAGCAGCCCGCCCGCGCGGCGGGGACGGGAGAGCGGCGCGCTCCCAGCAGCCCGCCCGCACGGCGGGGACGGGAGAGCGGTGCGAAAAAAGCGGCGCTTTTTTTTTTTTTTGGTCCGAAAACGCGGGGGCGTCTTATACGCCGGAGCGTCCTATGGGACGAAAAATACGGTATACTGTATTTTTTGACCAAATATGATAAGAAAACTTGTAACTCTGGAACAAGCAGAAACTGCAGAGTTTTTGTGCTATGATTCTGAGAACAGTGTACTGTTCAAAGAACTAAGAGAAAACCAAAGCTATATGGTGCTGCTTCATAAAATAAATAACCATTTCTGTGGTCAGCTATCATTAACATGCCAAGTAGAAATACAATCAGAAAAATCACACAAGAAACCACAAAGCTACTTTGCAGATTCAGCCATAAACTATAATTAATATATGTTACAATACCATAACATGTAACTATACTCTTATGATATACTTTTATATAACAAGAATTGATTTTAAGTCCATAGATGTTGTATTGCTGAAACATGCAAAAGTAAACTAGTTAAGCAAAAAATTAAGCAAGACCGAAGGTCTAAGAAAACTCTTGCATCCTTTCCTGTGATGCACAAACAGGATGATTTAGTTGGTGACTGGTCCCTGCTTTGAGCAGGGGGTTGGACTAGATGACCTCCTGAGGTCCCTTCCAACCCTAATATTCTATGATAGGGGAGCATGCAGGGCATAGGAGGCTCAGGACTGGCCTTGTGAGAAATGTTGGTAGTCACTACATATGAGCAGGCAGTGATAATTTCCATTAAGTGCAACCAAATGTTGTAGGTAGGAGGAAGAATGAGAGGACAAACACAGCATATTACTGATAGGCAACATTTGCTTTGTCCACAATCAACATAATTCTATTAGAGAAAGCAGTAGACCTGAAGCTAGTCAGGGGAGGAGGGAGAGGGATAAAAAGACAGAGTGATCAAGCCAGGAGCAAAACCCAGCACATGTAACTCTGCTGTTTCCCTAATACCTCTGTTTATCATATGACCAATATTGTCTCATTGTTTCCTTGTATTCCCCTGTTTGTTTGTATCCTGTTGTAGTCTCTTGTCTGATCTTTGTAAGCTCTTTGGGGGCAGAAACTCTTTTTGTTCAGTGTTTGCAGAGCCTCTAGCACAATGGGGTCCTAATCCATGACAGGGGTCCCTAGGCTCTACAGAAATAGAGATAGCAATCCCCGATATAATCCCCAAGATTCAAGGTGTACAGCTAGAGATAATCAGACATAATACAGTTGGCTCAGGTGCAGTGGCACGGTTCTTATGGAAAACAAAGATGTGTGAGGTGTAAAGCAGAGCAGGCAGGAGGAATAAGACAGACAGCACACAGAAGGTCTGTAGCATATGACTAAACCCAAACACACACAGCTGTCACTTCATCAAAACCACCTAACATGGGGCAGTAGAACACAACACAACTCAAAAGTAATTTTGTGTTAGTACAGTGCAGTCTCATTCCTTTATATACCAGTACATATGGGGCCCAGATATCACACTCACAGGACAGCGTGTGCTATCTCATATCTTCACGGAAGCATTTGGTCAATAAGAGCAACATGTGTACAATGAGGTCATCATTAGCAGTATACCCGGTTACAAACAGACTAAGATTAAAACCTCAGTCATTAGCCTGATAGGTTACACCATAACAATGTGCAAAGGGTTACTCTTCAATTAAGTGATTGAATCCTTATCTGTGGCTCCAAAGTATTTACCAACCTAGTTACTACAATTATTATGCTGAAATAAACTGGTTAGTCTCTAAGGTGCTACAATTATTCTGTGGTGGTGACAGAACAGTTGCTGGTGGTTGTTAGTCATCCTGGTTCTCTGTTGCAACCTTCTGTATGTTCCCCAACAATATGGCAATGCACAGCCACAATTTTCAGCATACATGTACTTGCACACAGACTGCATTTTGTCCAAAGCACAACTAAAATGCAAGCACATTTTGAGGATGCCAATAGTTCGCTGAACAACATTCCAGATCTTGCAAACACTTCTGTGGAAGTGATCACGTTACCATCAAGGTCATCAGATTCAGCAAGAAATGATATCAACAGCCTCTTGACCTGGGCAAAAGTAGCTCTTATTACATTACTGAAAAGTTATAGCTGGCATTTGCCCCAAACATTTCTGCAGCTGCTGCCTGCCATAGTCTTATCCCAACACATCACCTCGGAGGCCACTGGTAGCAGCTCTCACTGTCATAACCACCCACTTGTGCTCCAACAGCACAAATCAAAGCTGCAGGCCAGATCCAGTCCGAGGGCTGTAATTTGGAGACCCCTGTCCTAAGCCACAGTGTGATCCACAGGAAGATAGGCAGAGGGGCACCTGCTTTTTTGCAGTGTATGTGCACTTTTATACACACTGAATTATTTGACTCTGGATGAGTAAATAATCAAAGAAAACAGGATTTTTTAGTTGCATAGCTAATCTTATGATGTTATCACACTCCAGCTACTAGTACAGAGCAGTCTTATCACAGTTAAGTGAACAAGAACACTCCAAGGCTGCATGTGTTTGGCAACTGAAATGACCCCAGTACAATTAAACAAGGAGAGAGGATGGTTGCTGGGTAATGCTAAATCCAAATTGCCAAAGTAGAAAAAATTATTTGCTGCTTTCCTGGAAAATTCTTAAATGAGCAAAAGCTAAAATAGATTAAACAATCAACAAACAACAACACCAAACAGTAAAACACCTGCCACATTTCATTTGCCAGAAAGGAGAATTATTCACATTCTAAGTGTTGCTGTAACCTATCTGGTTGCTCTGCCGAAGTTAGCATTCAAAATGTAGAGACTTAAATAACTAAAAGTAATAACCTTAACAATGTACACTTGTGAGGGTTGTAGAAAGCAAATAATGATAAATGGTGATGCAGATATGTAAAGATCAAAACATAAGATCTCCATTAAGGAAAATAATAGATAGTTATAGTTATTGTTTAATGTTAATGTTTATTTTAATAAGGTTATGAAAATGTTTTGAATCAATCATGTAACAATTGGTTTTTGCACATTTATACAATCACTACCTCATCAAAAGTAATATGCTGCTATTGCATGTTTTGTGCACAAGCAATGCAACAATCCTGCAAAAAGGGCGCGAAATTCTGTCCAATCACGCTGTTCCTACCACGTGCCTGCTCCACGTGCGTAGTCTAAATCTGCCTAGCAATATGGGATAGCCAATCATGTAACACATAAAGAAACTGCGTAGTTAACCAAGACTATAAAACTGTAAGTTAAGCGTGGTTGGTGTGGCAGTTTCTTCACGCTTTTGGGCGGCTGCCACCTCGGCCGAATAAATACGTTTTGTTTTGAGCCTCATTGGTCTCCTTGAACTTCATTACTGGTCTCCCTCAATAGCCTAGCGAACATCCCGCTACATCTTCTGGGGGCTCGTCCGGGATGTCGAGGGACGATCAGGAGCAGGTTCAGGGATAAGTCCATTGGGGACTTGCAGGGGTGAGTCTGCTTCGGGGGCCGGCACAGAAGCGGTGCATCGAGAGGGGCCCCGTTTTGACCGGTGGCCGCTCGTGGGCCGGTTCACCGTTCAGATTGCCTTTTTGCACCAACGGAGAGGCTTTGAAAACAACCGTGGGGAAAGGGAGGGAAACTCCAGCCAGTCTCCGGAGAGGCAAGTATAAGAGGGTCTCTGGGAGGGATCTTCTCGTTGGAGTGACTGATTGTGTGTGTGACTGAGTGAATGGCCATTACGGTTCCTGTTGTCAGCCGTTGGAACGTCCGGTGACTCAGGCTAGTGGCGATTGAGAGTAAACCTCAACCCTCCCACCAACCGACTCCCCCATCCTCTATAGTCGGTTGGGAACCCGTCTTCCCTATTGTGTCTGTTTTATCTGTTCTATCTGGGTGGAGAGGTAAATAGGAAAAGTAAAAACAGCTGTTAAGTCAGGCTAGTGAGGGTGCCCCAAGACCTAGTCTGCAGAATGGAAGGAAGCGGATCTAAGGAAGACCGCAAAACACCTCTAATTTACATGTTAGAGCATTTTGGAGAATTTAAGAAGCACATCTCCACCGGCAGTCGTAGGGCCGGTTTATTAAAAAGGTTCTGTGAAAAGGACTGGCCGGCATTTCCAATCCAGCCCTCGTGGCCGGCCATAGGAACTTTGGACATGGACATTATTAGAGATGTCCTCAGATACGCAGGACAAAAACACTCCAATCAGTATCCTTACATAACTGCATGGTTTGATATAGTAGAGGAGAATCCATTTTGGTTACAAAATTATACTAAATGCCCAGCCCTGCGTGCGCATCCGCAGAAATGGCCCAAAAGAACTAGGGAGGAATTAAAACCTATAGTTACAAGCCCTCCAGACAATGAGCCACAAGCCCCACCCCCTTACATGCCGCTACCCGTAGTCCCGGCCGCCCCGCTCGAGCTTATGCCTATACCGCAAGCACCAACAGCCCCGCCGCCAAGCGTATCAGGCATGTCCGTCTCAAATTCACCAACTGACTCCGGTCGGTCAGGCTTACAGCAACTTGAAGAAAGTGTGGTGAAACTTCAACCACTTTTAACTCCCGAGAGAAAACCCAAGGATCATGACTCTAATCAAGATAATAGAAAAACGCACTTAAAACCCTGTGAAACAAAAAATAGTTTTAAGAAAAGATTTGAGTTATCTGAAATTGCAAAGAAAGAAAAGGGTGGTTTTAATTCAGAAAGTGTAGAAAAAGGCCGCTCAAATACTTCAAAAAGTCCAGAAGTCATTACTTTGGTGAACAACATTTCTAATTACTATAATGATTATAATTGCCAGAAGAGAAAGAGGATAGAGTCAGATGAAGAACTAATAAGTAATGTTCAGAAATTACAGCTATATAGCTGTCAAAGAATAATACCAATATCTGGTAAAAATGTTTGGCGTTACAAATCATGTGCTAGAACTTCTAAATGGTGTCATAAAAATCACGTGTCTGCCCTAGAAGAAAAAACTTCAACTTCCGGTTTTCAGGAACGCTCATATGAAAACAATACTGAAGCTGTAAGAGAGATGGTTTTACCTCCTAACACCAGGCAATTAGATCTAAATATGTTGGAGGCAGAAAATATCAAAGAACCAGCATGTAAAATAATAGTGGATTCTAATATTAAATATCTGACTTCTGTTAGAATGCTGGAGTCTTCATCATTGGATATTCGTGGGTCTTTAACAGTCACCTGTAATAATAGTCTAAAGTCACTGATGGATAACAGTCCCATTGGTTCTCAGTCTGAAGGTATTCCTGAAGCTCAGGTGACTTTAGATGTAGTAATAGAACAAAAACCAAAATTAGGCCTCCCCGACTTGAACAAATCTTTTACACTGTATGTAGGAGAAAGACAAGGTATTGCAGTTGGTGTCTTAACCCAGACCATCGGTAGCTGGCCGCGACCAGTATCATACTTCTCTAAACAACTAGACACTGTAATACAAGGATGGCCACCCTGCCTACGTGCCGTAGCTGCAGCTGCCCTTCTTGCTGAAGAGGCAAGTAAACTCACCCTAGGACAACCAATCTCCTTAAAGTGCCCACATGCTGTGGTCACCCTAATGGAACATAGGGGCCATCATTGGATAACAAAAACAAAGCTCTCCAAGTACAAAAGTATACTGGTTGATAATCCCTCTGTTACCATCTCTGTCTGTTCCACTCTCAATCCTGCAACTCTGCTACCTATAGAAGAAGATCCCACTGAGAAACAGGATTGCCTTCAAGTCATGGAAGAAGTTTATTCTAGCCGACCTGACTTACTGGATACACCTTTAGCCACACCTGACTCTGTCCTTTTCACCGATGGTAGTAGTTTCATTGATCAGGGTCAACGTTTGGCAGGGTATGCCATAGTCAACGATCAAGGCACTGTCTGTGAAGCAAAGGCACTTCCTCCTGGCACCTCCGCCCAGAAGGCTGAACTGGTCGCCCTCCGTCGAGCACTTGAGCTAGCAACAGAACAAAAGGTTAACATTTACACTAACTCAAGATATGCCTTCCTAACATTTCATGCCCATGGCGACATATATAGGGAAAGAGGACTTCTGACTTCAAATGGACAGAAAATAAAGCATGCAGATGAAATTCTGGCCCTTCTTGATGCTGTTTGGATGCCCAAGCAAGTTGCTGTAATGCACTGCAAAGGACACCAACATGGTGAGGATCCTGTCGCAAAAGAAAACCGACAGGCAGATGAAGAAGCAAGGAATGCAGCGCGTCAGCAATCTCCAGCTATTCATATTCAGCATCTCAATGTGGCTGAAATGATTCCTGCTGAAGTACACTACACTGCACAAGAACAACTTTGGGCTGAACAAGGGAAAGGAGTAAAGCAATCAGGTTTATACATTTTGCCAAATAAAAAGATCTTCCTGCCCATAACAATGGCTTGGGAATTGATCCAAGAGTTACATCAACAAACTCATCTGGGAGGTACTAGCTTAGCTAAACTCCTAGACCGGGAACTGTATATAAAAGGTTTGCATTCACTCACCAGACGTGTTGCTTTACGTTGTCAGAACTGCGCAAAACATAATCCTCGTGTAGGGCCTCTTCAGCCACCCGAAGTCCAATATGTGGGGCATATTCCAATGGAATCACTAGTTGTGGACTTTACTGAAATGCCAAAGTCTGGAAAATTCAGGTACCTGCTTGTAGCGGTCTGTACATATTCCGGTTGGGTTGAGGCATGGCCCACTACTAATAAAAAGGCTGAACAAGTCACTAAGGCCCTGCTTTGAGATGTAATCCCTCGGTTTGGACTCCCATTACATATTGGAAGTGATAATGGTCCCGCTTTTGTTCATAAAATCATCCGCTCCTTGTCAACACTTTTGGGCATCACTTGGAAACTCCACTGTGCATATCTCCCACAAGCATCAGGAAAAATTAAAAGAGTAAATAGGACTCTAAAAAATACTGTGGGGAAAATCTGTCAGGAGACTGGCTTATCATGGACTGTAGCTTTGCCTATGGTATTGCGCAAAGTTCGATGCACTCCTACACGATCTTTAAAGTTCTCACCCTATGAACTTGTGTTTGGCCAACCACCGCTGGGGGCCCATCACCTAAAAGGGGACACTTACCTCCTGGGAAAGCAAGATCTTATCAAGAAAGTTCGGCTTCTAAGTAATGTGGTAAATCAACTATCTACCTATGTTAGTAAACTCAAGTTCCCACTTCCTGTCACTGCTTCGCACCCTTTTTCCCCGGGTGATTCTGTATGGCTCAAGGACTGGAAAATTAATCCTTTGGGACCTAAATGGAAGGGTCCCTATACTATCCTCCTTACCACTCCCACTGCTGTTAAATTAGCCAGTGTTAAGCCATGGATTCATTATACCCGTGTCAAGTCTGATCACACATCGCCTCCACCCAACTGGCAGGTCTCTGTAAAAAGCTCCAACCCTCTACAAATCGTCTTCCGCAAACCAGCCCAGCCACCTAGTCAGCAAGATGTTCAACCTACCTCTCGTGAGTCAGGTGACCAAGCACCACTCTGAAAACCTGCACTACTGTATGAACATTTGTTATAAAGTACTCCTCAGAAAATCCTATTCACCTGCTGCCCCAAAATGTTACTGTAATGTTTCTCAGGGAAAGGGGCAGAGGTGGGTTTGTTCAATGTGTGTGAAGTATACTATTTTTAATATTTTTGTTTATAATAAGTTCTCCTGTTTAATCTTATCTTGATATGTTATATATTTTGTATGTCTAAAGTAGTTTAGATATTGTGATCTGTTATAATCCGAAAGAATAATGTTACTGTTTAAAATTCACCAATAACTAGTAATAATAATGTTTAGAGTGTTGCTAGTTTGCAATAACTAGCAACAAGAAAAAGGAGGGAATGTGAGGGTTGTAGAAAGCAAATAATGATAAATGGTGATGCAGATATGTAAAGATCAAAACATAAGATCTCCATTAAGGAAAATAATAGATAGTTATAGTTATTGTTTAATGTTAATGTTTATTTTAATAAGGTTATGAAAATGTTTTGAATCAATCATGTAACAATTGGTTTTTGCACATTTATACAATCACTACCTCATCAAAAGTAATATGCTGCTATTGCATGTTTTGTGCACAAGCAATGCAACAATCCTGCAAAAAGGGCGCGAAATTCTGTCCAATCACGCTGTTCCTACCACGTGCCTGCTCCACGTGCGTAGTCTAAATCTGCCTAGCAATATGGGATAGCCAATCATGTAACACATAAAGAAACTGCGTAGTTAACCAAGACTATAAAACTGTAAGTTAAGCGTGGTTGGTGTGGCAGTTTCTTCACGCTTTTGGGCGGCTGCCACCTCGGCCGAATAAATACGTTTTGTTTTGAGCCTCATTGGTCTCCTTGAACTTCATTACTGGTCTCCCTCAATAGCCTAGCGAACATCCCGCTACACACTTAGGTCGTGACTACACTAGTGAGTTTACAGTGACACAGCTGTACCGCTGCTGTAACACTGCTTGTATTGCCGCTCTCTACCAATGGGAGAGAAGTCTCCCCTCGACATAATAAAACCACTTCAGCAAGTGGCAGTAGCTATGTTGGTGGGAGAAACTTTCCTGGAACTCATATTGAGCTTAACCTAAAACTGCAATGGCAAACCGACAGGATGAGTCCTGATTCCTGTGGAAAAGATGGTGGTGATAGCTCTGTAATACCATATGGCCATTAGCAACTGGGGCTAAGCAGTTTTGTGTAAGGAAATCCAAGGTGGCAGCTGTTGTGGTTGAAGTTTTCAGGGCACCATGCTGCAGGGGAGATTATCTGATCTACTAAGACCACTTGGCTTTAGAAATTATACCAGTGGTGGAAGTTAGAGTAGGCCCCTGCAACTTCTCTCTGGAGGTCAGGGAGCTGAAATCTGTGCCTGATAGCCACAAGTGACCACTAGCAGAGAGTCAACACCAAGATATTTCAGGGGGGTTGTGATCAAGGTGGCAATGTGCTGAGAGCAATGCATTCTTAGAACAATAGGTTTCTCTAGTGTAGAGAAAGCTTTATAAAAACTTGAAAGGCTACATATAAAGCTGACTTGTAGTATATATATTTCATACATCTGCATGTCTTTCCTGTCTGGGGCACTCTGCCTGCAAATTATATTTGGCTGCTGGTTACTTTGGGCAGCTGCACTGCCCTAACATTCTGGAAATGTCCCCCTTCTTCAGAGTGGGCTGTGTTTTACAAATAGACTTTGGAAGCTTTTGACATGAGACAAGTCTGGCAGTTTTACTGGGAACTTGACCAGCATCAGATAGAACACACTCTATATCTTGGCATAAACAAACACTGCCCTGAGATGCTCCTGTTCAAAATGAACTCAGAGTTGGGGCAGAGAGAACATTTCCTTGAATCTCCTCCTACAGTGAAGTATTTGGTACTAACTCTGGCACTTCTATAAATTAATTTGTGTCTCAAATGATGGACCTACCGGGGGGGGGGGGGGAGGGGAATCCAGCATTCATACATCCCTGCCGCTGAGACTGTCCCTTTTTTCTGGATAAAAAACTTCAGTCACAAACTTTCTTTTAAATGGATTTTTCTCCTTTCCCCCCTCATTCTCCTTGCATAATGACTCATGGTTATTTAGAGAGAGGGAAACTCCCTCTTTTCTTAGAGCAGGTCTACACTGACAATGGTACATCAGCAGCTAGTGTACTGCTTAAGTGAAGATGCTCCTAGGCCAACGGGAGAGTATCTCCCATCAGTGTTGTTAAACCACCACCCCGAGAGACAGTCGCTATGTCATTGGGAGAAGCTCTTTCTTTAACATAGTACTATCTACGTGCAGTGGCTAAGTCAGTATAACTATGTAGCTCAGGAGAATGGATTTTTCACATCTGAATGACATATTTATATTGAGAGAGGTCTGTAGCATAGACCTGGCCATAGTTTTCTGAGACCAGGCGTTTCTTTCCATTTCAGTGTCTTTCCATGAACTTTAATGGTCCATCCTTTGTCTTTTCCTGGGTTGTATAATGCTAGGTGCTTGGAGTTAGTCTCATTTAATTGCGGAGGCAGCCCCTCCCTGCCTGTCTCATTTGGCCACCTTCCTGTTTTGAGGTGGAGCATTGCGGCACAAATTATAAACACCATTTTATATCTACACAAATACATAAATTCAGAACCACTGGGTACATATGTCACAGTGACCATCAAGTTTGGAACATTGCAAGCATTCATAAAATACCTTTGCATATTTTTATACACAATAAAATACACAACTAGTTGATCAATTGCTTTTTCTTTGGGGGTTCAGTAGGTGAAATGTGAAAAATCGGGACAGTAGAGTGTGTGGGGTAATAGGATTCTTAAGACAAAGCCCTGAATACTGGAACATCTGGTCACCTTAGGGTCCAGCCGCCCCTCTCCTCCCTCCCCCCCATTCTCCCCTTGGATTGTCTGACCCGGATTGTCACAGAAGTTGCTCCATTTTACTTTTGATTCTAATGTGATTCACTTCCTGATTCTCATGCTCTAAAACAGTGGTGGTTGAATTCACAGCACTGCATGAGAATGGTTAAATACCTCCTCCACCACACTAAAAAGTCTTATCTTTTTAAAAATAAAAATGCCATGAAAATATTTCTATTCCCATTAGCTTTGGTAAATTATGGGGCTTGTAGATGGGAGATGGGATGAGGCACTCCACAGTATCACACATGGAAAGATGCACACGCCTGAGCTTAAGGAAATACATTTTTATTTAATGAGCACAGTTGGAAATCAGCACTTTAAGTAAAACATTTTAGAACAGATTACGATGAGATACTGGTGTATCAGTACAGCAGAACTCCAATCTAACTGGGACTGGAGCCAGATCAGATAATCAAAAAATCAGATAACAAAAAGCTTTCTTTACTTACCTTTCAGGATTAAGAAAATGTGACGCTGCAGCTCCAGTCTAGCAGCCACGGGAGAGATCATCCACTTCTGGACCTGGAGTCAAGCTCAGTTAAGATTACTTTCCCCACCCTCCCCATTGGGAGACATGTAATCTTGCAATCCTGCTCTTCAGTATTAAAGCCCTTGCTTATTAAGCAAACACTACCATGTTTCCTGAATGTTTGCAGTGTTTCCTTTTTTACAGGAACAGGATCTCTTGAACATACATAATTAGAAAGCTAGGGCTTCTCTTCCAAGCAGGCCTCTCAGAGGCAGCACCACTGGCTTTCGGTTGTTAATTTCAGGCTAACATATGTGCTGGTTGTTTAGTCAATGGAGAGAGCCAGATAATGGAGGCCCAAGTAAATGGGATTCTACCTACTATATATGATGTGTAGAAATCACCATCGTGAGAATGTCTTGTCTAATGATACTGGGGTTGAAAGCGGAATAAAGTGAATCACTAGACTAGTCTGATCCAAAGTCTGCTGTAGTCAATGACTGTCTTAACAAGCCAAGTGATATGGAAGCAGTGCCACATCTCTAGTCCTAGCATCTGTCTTCTGTGAATCCTGTGCCTGCTGGCCATTGCCCTCAGCTGTGCTGTGTGTGCCAGAGTGAGAGGCACTGTGACTCATTGACACATTTCATTCTGAAGCACACACAGGCAGAAGTAGAAGCTGACTCAAGCCCAAGAGGTTGGGTTGTTCTCCAACCCCAGCCTGACACTTGTAGTTGAGCCCCATTGGGGTTGGATTGGGTTGCAGGTTTCTGCTTCGACTCAGGACCATATAGCTTGATTTTTAAAAGATATCAAGCACCTGCAGCTCTCATTAAAATCCCCTGGGTACCCAGCTCAAAATCAGGCCTATATTGCCTGGAGTTCTGCCAAAGTGGGGAATAGAAGATCCCATTGCTGTAGGGGTGCCTGATGTTTCACAGGGGTTCCCATACTGGTTGGGGTTGAATATGTCCTTTAAGAAATTAGCTTAGTGCTTTTCCCACTTGTGCCTTTTTGTGTCATGCTCCATTGATGACAATGGTCTCCCATTTTCCTTGTCCATCACTTGCCACAGATTGATTTGCAGTTTCAACCTATGATTTCTTCTGATTTTGAGGGTTATTTAGTAGGTCAGGATGTGGCTTTATGTTCTGTTGCTAGATGGGTGTTTGTAAGCTTCCTTAAACACCAGTTGCTTTTTTCCCTCTTTGAAAAGCGGCGGGGGGGGGGGGGGGGGAGAGAAACAGAGTGAAAAAGGTCTGTCTCAAAGCACTGTGTCAGGAGAGGAAACTATCTGATGATGCTGGTTGACATTCATTTATGTTTGAATAACGCAATTTAGAAACAACTGTATTATGAATGTTGTGTAGTATGATTTTAAAAACTGTCTCAAACTGTACTTTCACTCCCTGTATATGAACTCTCAACCTCTAGCCTGGCATGCATCTTAAACTCCTGTTTACCCTGCCACAGCTGTGCAGGAGTCATAGTGTCTGAGTACCTCTAAGGGTCCTGGACCTCCTGTTTACCAGACATGTAAATGGCATGGATTAATACCAAACAATGGATGTGATAGCCATTAAGTGTTCTCACCTGTGTAAGTGTATTGAAAGCCCCCCTCCCTTATTCACACCTGAGTGTAAGAAAGGCCTCAGCCTTGCATGGAGCTGAGCCAGTTGTTTGGGTAATAACCCCTCTGACTCCTATTGCTTGCAATAAATCTTGTTTTCCAGAAATCTACTGAGTAATGCCTGTTCTTTGAGAGTATATTGGGATTGAGCTCCAAAGGTAAAGCAGTTTTTGCAACATTTATGCACAAGGACATAGTAAGTGCCACATAAAAGCACTTTAGAACTCTGAAAGATGATAGTCATTGCTGAGATCATTGTTCAGTGCTATGATTCAATTAGATTTTAATGAGACAATGGAAATAAATGTCTGGCATATAAATTGGTGCAGAAACTGGATTAGCTGGTTTCCTGATAGATTTTGCTCGGTGGCAGACTGAAAGACCAAGTGAAAGCTAAATGATCTCAGTTAAACATTTGTGCAGACACTCAGCTGCCATGTTGTTGCCTGGGCAGCTACCGGCTGCCCCTCAAAAATAAGCGTTGCCTCATTTTTCATACTTTTTCTTTATCTCCTTGAAATGGACGTGGTCACCCTAGACTAGAGGCCAGCAAAGGCCTCTGCGGCAGCCGACACCACAGATGCAGCTAGGCAGAAGCCCACAAAGCAGCAGTGCCCCCAGGGAGAAGCGCGGCGTTGCCTCCTCCGGCAGCTCCCGCCCTTCTTTGGCTGGGAGGGAGAGAGCGCCCCCTCCAGTTCAATCCGCTGTCACTACCGCGAGACCGGAGGAACCTCCGCCGCGCACCCCTAACCCCGGGCGGACCCGCCTCCCGGGGCGAGGCGGTGATAGGTGTCGATCCCCCAGGCCAGGGACCGGCGTCGCTCCCCGGATGCGGCAGGCGAGGTTGAGGCGTCTGTGGGAGGACGCCCCGCGCCCGCGGCCAAGCCCCCAACCCGCGGCTGGGCAAATCTAACCCCCCGGCAGCCTGCGGAGCCCGGCCCCGGGGGCGGTAGCTGGGCGGGGCCACCGCATGCGCAAGAAGCCGGGTGCGAGCCGGCTGGCCGGCAGCAACAGCTAGAGCCACCGGGAGCCCCCAGCCGGCCGCATGGTGCGGCCCATGGGAAGCGGCGGCGGCGCTGCTGCTCCCGCCGTAGGAGGACGGGAACCGGCGCCGCCGCGGAGCGCGGAGGATGCGGGGGGCGCGGGACAGGACCGCCAGTGCCAGGGGGGCGCCCAGGAGCCCGGAAGCGGCAGCTGCTGCTCAGGCTCATCCCGCCCGCGCTGCAGGCTCCCGTGGGCACGGAGGACGCCCGGTGAGGAGGGGAGCCCGGCCGGCCGGCCGGCGGGGGAGGGGAGCTGTGCTGTGCCCTGCGGGGTGGGCTCCTCGGGGGGACACTGCCAGGCGGAGGAAGCGGGCACCAGGGCACATCCGACAGGGTGACTGGGCGCAAGCTGTGCTCCGCGGCCGCTCCCCCGGGGGCGCCAGGCAGGCGGGGGCGCGATCCCCTGTCCCCGGGGCTGCGGGACAGCGCGGCCCCTGTCTGCCTTCGCGTAGGCCAGAGCTCACTCCCCTGGCTCCGCACCCGTCCGCAGGCGCGCTGGGGAGCGGCCCAACGTCGGCTTTCCACGGCGTGTGGCAACCACAACCCCCAGGACACACGGCGGGCGGGAATCGGGAGCCCGTAGCTACCCGCGTTTGGACATTTTGCCCCCAGTTTCCTGTTCCCTTCGTGGTCTCTTGTGTGTCCTATTCCCTCCGGTTAAAACACCCTTCATTCGTTAAAGGTCCAGGTAGAGAGAAGTGAAGTCAGATTGCTTGGAATCCCCATCCTCACTATCCTTAGCACTGTGTTCAAAGAGCTTTCAAATCCTCCCCCTAATAAGACCCCACAGCATTCTGCAGAGGTACAGAAATATCACTGTCTATTTTACATACTGGGAAACAAGGACACACACAACTTACGTGACCTCTCCTGCCCAAAGCCACACGGCAAGTGAGTGTCCAGAAGACTGAGAAAGTCCTGGAGTCCCTGGTTCCTAGTTTAAGAGATTATTTAACAAGACTGAACTCCCTTACCCTTTACATCAAAGTCTCTGCTTTTCTTTTATCAAGCACTGAGATTGGCTTCCATAGATCTTATCTTGTGGGGAAAACCAGCACAGAGAGCATTTGTTCTTGGATTGTAAACTTTGCCTGCCAGTTTTGAATGCTGAGTAAATGAAATTACTTAGAGATAATGGACAATGAACTTTGGCCATGTGAACAATATTTTCTGAATCACACTCTGCTGATAATTAAGAAATATGAGGGGAAATCACATTCACGAGGCCTCCACTATGAGTCTTCACTGGTAATACAGATATTTTACTTCACTTTATTTTCTCTGATAGTCTGAGGTCATTTTATAGTTGGTTATTTTGATTAGAGCCCCATTAAATTCTTGTTGTGTTTTTTCCTTAGATTTCTGTGCTATTTCATTTTATTCAGATGGGTAGGTCAGGTCCTGCTTCCTGTGGGGATGGGAATGGGAGATGCTGCACTCACCCTGCTCTGCAGGTTACCCAGTTTCTCACTCCAGGCACTGCCACCCGCCCATGACAGTGCCACTCACTTAAATTTACACATACTCTCCTCCCTTCCCCCTCCTCCCCCCCACATGATGACCAAAGGGCAGCGTGGCTGAACCTGAGTGGTGCTGCAATCCCATGCCCAGAGCAGGAAGTGTGGGCCAGCCCTGTGGGGCAGGAGTCATTAGTGTGGGGAAATTTTTAATTTTATTTCATTTTATACATTTTTTGTTTTCATTTTATTTTGCAATTGCAAAAAACATGGGGCTCTAGCTATGAACCTGTGAAAAATTATACAAGTGCTTCATTTTAAGCATATGTGTACTGTAGATGGGTGCTTCACTATCTGGGCTCTATTATAAGCAAAGGTCCTTGTCCTGAGTGTGTCTCCTGGAATTTGGGAAGTCCACAAACAAACTTATTCCTGCAGCTTTCTTGAGGTCTGCTATGTAACTCCTCTCTTGTGAGCATCCTAAGACATGAAGGTTAGGAGCTCTTCTTCTGCCATCCCTGCCTTCTGGCCATGGAGAGCGTTCTGGGTCAACGTCCTTTACCTTTTCTTGCCACCTCTTAACTGCCCACTCAGTTTAGTTTTGTAAACTAAACATTTTTATTTGTATATCTTTTGCAAGTATAACAATCACACATATGAAATTTAGACATTAAATGTAAATGCTCATAGTTTACAAGAAAATTGAGTGGGCAGGGTCAGGAGGTACCTGTCTAGAGCTTAAAACAAGGGCTGGAGGTTGTCTAGACTCTAAGGGACCAGGAACAGAATTGGGGAAAGTATAAGAAGCTGCTGTAACACCTGTTCTGTTTAAATCTTTACACATCTAGTAATGAAAGCTCAGGTGTCATTTAAAGCTTTCCTTGCCCTGTTCTCAGAGCTTTTCAAGCTGCAGGCAATGATATTTTTGAACTGAAAGCATGTTTGTTGGAGTGGTTGAGTGTCAGGGTGGTAGAGATTAATATATGCAGACTGCTATTGAGTTGGGTAGGAATGTTGCCTCACCATACTTTCTTCTTGGTTTGTTCTTTGAAAGAAAATAAACTTGAGCAACTGTAATTCTCATGGGTCGGGAGGGAGGGTCTTATTTAATTTTAGTAGTAGTAGTGTATTGAGAAGCACGTTTTTATTTTAGTAAATTCTTGCTTTAGTAATCTGAGGTACCACTGTTTTCAATTCTAGTGTTCTCTGATATCTCTTTATTTTTCTATATTGTCATAATGGAGGAGTACATTTTTCAGACATGCATAGTACACCAGATTAGATTACTAAAGCTAATAGTTCCCAGAATAATTTCTTTTTCTTCCAATCATAAATTTATACTAGATGTGGGAGCTCTTGCTTTAATTTGATTAGCTATCCACTCCAGGGTTCCCTTTATTTTGGTTGACTTCTACTTTTTGTAGCAATCAGACTACCATGCAGGAAATAAGAATTTGATATTTTGTTTTTATTCTTCCCTCCCTGGACCAGCATGGGTTTGGATTTCCTCTTTCAGATGTAGGTCACTGAGTCTCCTTACTTTAATCTAATCTAATATCTCGGGCAATAAATTTGAAGTGTGTGTGTGAGGCTGACTGATTTGCACAATGGGTACAATTATATTATTTAGGGATTAAAATTTACACTGGTCTTCAGTGGCTAAAAATCCTGGACTAGTGCCAGAATAGCATAGAGGGATGAGTGATGGTTTTAAGAGCTGTTTTCTTATGAGTTACTAGAGCTAAAACAAATGTTGCAATCAACTGGAAATGTCATTAATTTCCCACTCTAGTGTGGCTTGAGATTTTGAACCTTAAAGTGACATGTTTTTGGTAATCATTAGGATTCCCTGTTCCTTTTCTCTTACTTCAATTGCAACCTGATTTTAATGTCTGCTATCTTAAGAACTGTTAAAGCTGGAACTAATGTTGTAAAACATTATGCCAGTTTGGAATCCCAGCTAAAAGATGGTATAGAGCGGTTTCTTAACCTTTGAGTCATGATCCCAAAGAGGGTCAAAATAGGTTGTGAACAATCTTTCTTAATTAAATACAACAAATCCCTATTTTGATTCTTGGTTGCTTGCTAGGCAATCTTCTGCTGTGTCCTGCCACATCATTCCTTCAAGATTTGTAAACTTCCCTGCCTCCACCATTATCTAAAAGGAGACCTCTTTAATCACAACTAACTGCTTTAGAGAGTGGCTGTTTCATTTATTATGTGGTGGCGTACACGTTAGGGTCACCGTAAAATATTATGCTTTTGATATGTACAATCATTTTTTCCCCTTCTAATGACATTAGAACTCCTTGCTGATACTGTACCCTTGTGGTTTTAACCTTCCTTCAATTAACGGTTCAGTGAGTAGAGTGTTCATCTTATTTTGCAAAGAGATCCTGCTTTCTCTGGAGACGCGTTGTAGGTCACCAGCAGTTCATCTCCACCCCTTTTCCCATTTTGTGACTCACTGTGGGACATGGAGGAGGATCAGGAAGAGGGAGAAAAATGTCACTGAAGGGTGCCTGAAGTAGCAAGGATCCTCAAGACCAACAAAGAAGCAGACTTAGGGACCTTCTTAAGGGGGAGACTGGAAGAGGGAATCAGATGAATTAAGGGATGAAACTCCTGTGTCTATAGAACAGGAAAAGATGCAAGGACTGTTAAAACCATGACAATTGAACACATGACCAGATTTAAAATTATTTTAATTAAAAATCTTTCCATTTTAGTATCCGTTACAAGAAAATACTGGTAAACCCCAAAACTCCAGAAATCCATAGAATAGATTTAAGGGGGTTGTGTTATGCTGAAATTTGCATTTCTATATTCATGATAAAGATAGTGCATGTTTGTTTATGTAGACAATGTAAGATTAATGAAATTTTCTTGATTTTAAGTGCTTAGGTTTTTCAGATAAGTAGCTGTTATCATTTAGCAACCTTAACTGGCTTTTTAAGCAAAGATTTTGTCTTTGGGATTTTATTAAAGTAAGATCACGTATATGCCTTAAGGTTCAGTGTTTCATGACCTGGCAGGAGCCAGAACATTTTCACAACCAGTTATATTTTCTAAGCCTCGAACCTGGAGCAGTGGTCCAATTAGAAACCTAGTTCATGTAATCCAGTGGAACCCAAACTTTTCACATTGTACCTTTCCCCTTCCCCCCCCCCCCCCCCCCCAACCCCAGACAAGGGTTAAGGGGGCCAGGAGCGGGGCCACAGCTGGGGACCAAAGAGCAGGGCTGGCCTGGGGTCGGGAGTGGAGCAACGGCTGAGGATTGAGGTAGGGGGCAGCGCTGGGAGCGGAGTTATGGTTGGGGGCTGATGCTGCTCCTGGGGGCAGAGCAGAGCTGTGTGGTATTTCCCCCCACGTCCCTTTCCCTCCACCCTCACCCTTCCTGTGGAGGCTGGCCTGGGCCTTGCCATGTCCTCCTGAATGTTCCCCCCAAGGGCGTGCCCCACAGTTTGGGGACCATTGATGCAATGAATTTCTCAAATTACAATATTTTGCTATTAGCCAAAAGTATAAACTACCTGAGCTGACAAATAAAATGTGATGTGTAAGGAGTATAATGCCATTATATAGGAGGTGAATTTCACCTCCTATATATCATATCTAAGAAAATATTAATAGAGATATGTGGTGGACACAAGTGACTTGGGTTGTACTTAGAATGAATAAAAGTGGTGGTTTTCTCTTATTTCTTTTGCCTTCTTACCCCTTGTTGCCTCTCCCCCCCCCCCCCCCCCATATAACTACATCATTTGGACAGTCAATACAGCTGAAAAACCTACCATTAGCTAAATTAATGTTAGTTACTAACTGGAATTTATTATCTGTTGCAGGAACAAAGAAAAAATTCGCCTGCCCAGGACTTGGCCTGTTTTATACTATATTGTCTGCTTTCCTTTTCTCGGTGGCTTCTTTACTTCTTAAAAAAATTGAAGATGTACATTCAGTGGAAATCAGTGCATTTCGATGTATTTTCCAAATGACATTTGTTCTTCCTGGTTTAATATACTACAAGTAGGTATTGTGTCTAAATTCAAAGTCTTGTGAAGTACTGATCATTAACAAAATTGGAAAGTAAATTGGATTTGAGTATTATTTTAATTCAGATTTTATTGAAAAAGAGAAATGTCTCAAACATTTGTAACTTCTCGCTAAATAAATAGCATTGTTTTCCTAATGACATTGAGATTCAGAAAACATCTTTGAAATATTTTGAGCCTCTGAGCAGTAGGAGAAGGGATTATTCCAAAACTACCTCACTGAAACTGTTGAGATGATCTCCTTTAAAAATAGGAAGTCATTAGTAGGATTTCTCTTTATATTATTTTCTATGGGTCATTTTGCAAGCAGTACTACAATGCCTAGCACAATGAGATCTTGATTCTGATGGAGGTTTCTCGGTGTTACAGTAATCCAAAAAAAATCTCTGCAGAGAGCCAAATTAAGGTATTCTAACAGTTTCATGATGAAAATTGCTTCATTTGAGGGTATGAATGTCATGAAATGTAACTAAATGTTTGATTATGAATCATCAGGCTATGAGATCAGTGTGATTATATCTGTTTTTCTTTTTAATTTTCAGAACAGGGTTTTTGGGACCAAAAGGTAAACGAGTTTTTCTTTTCTTTCGAGGATTCCTTGGTTCTGGTGCAATGATTCTTCTCTACTATGCTTTCCAAGTAATGCCTCTAGCTGATGCCACTGTGATAACTTTCAGCAGTCCCGTTTTCACATCGTTGTTAGCCTGGATATTTCTCAAGGAGAAATACTGCCTTTGGGATCTTCTTTTCACCCTCTTCACAATCACTGGAGTGGTGCTTATTGCAAGACCACCTTTTCTATTTGGATCCAGTACTACAGGGATTGAAGGAAGCTATACAAATCATCTTAAAGGAACAATAGCTGCTGTTATAAGTGCAGTATCAACAGCTTCAACTTTTGTTATATTGAGAAAGATGGGGAAATCTGTGCATTATTTTTTGTCTATTTGGTATTATGCAGTAATTGGATTAATTGTCTGCATTGTAGCACTGTTTATAATAGATGAATGGACTTTACCATATTGTGGTACAGATAGATTTCTCCTAATATTAATTGGACTGTTAGGGTTGGGGGGTCAGATATTTCTCACAAAAGCATTACAGATAGAGAAGGCTGGTCCTGTGGCCATAATGAAAACCATGGATGTAGTGTTCGCTTTTATCTTACAGATTCTTTTTCTCAATCATCTGCCAAGTTGGTGGACGGTGGGTGGTGCCCTTTGTGTAGTAGCCAGTAGCTCTGGAACTGCCATTCGTAAGTGGCAACAAAATTCAAAAAAGGCTAATGAAAATGAAATCTAACAAGTCAGACACTGTTTCATCACAGAAACAAAGATAAGCATCATAATCTTGGGAAAATATATTTTATAGTAAGATATATTTTTATTTATTTAAAATATTTCATTTATTTAACTCTGTTAGCAAATTGTCCCCAAGAAAAGGAGTCAGCCGACTTTCTAGCAGCATACAAGATGTTTTAACTAGCTGGTTCTGCATATCCTACTCAGTGTCATTCTGAGCAAGACATTGGTGTATTTTCACTGATCTTGTTCGTCTCAGTTTCCTGATTGCTATCTTAAACAGGCAGTAACTGTATACAGAAGGTTTTTTTTTTTTCTTTCCTACAAACTAGTGTTGTTCCTTAAAATTTTTGGGTCTGATTCTCCATTTCTACTATATTAGAATGGTAGTTTTAGAGATGGGTAAGTGACCTTGTATAGTCACTTACCCATCTGTAAACTACCATTCTAATGTATTAGTTTGCATTCACTTACTACAGGTACGACTGAATAGAATAGGAGCAAGGCAGTGGAGTATAATTATTTTTTCTTAACTCTACACAAGTTTTTTATTTTTAATCTTAAAAGTATTTAGTGACACAGTTTCATGAATACACTTACTCCAAGCAGAGAGGGCTCCATTCAGCAAAAAGAAACAACAAAATAGTCCAGCTTCTGTACTATGGGCATGAAGGCTGATAGACATGGTAGCCTCTCAAAATCTCTGCAGTGAGCAGAAGCTGGATATGTAGGGATTTTTCTTAACTGAGTTCTAAATAAACATATGGTCCTTAATCTTCCATATTATTTTTGAAAATTCTTCTGTTTTTCTGATTGTCAAAAGAGAGCAGGGCTGATAATGCCGAAGTAAAGCTGAAAACGATTTGCAGTGGCTTAACATGTAACATTATGTCCGTTAACTTTTAATTTAGTGACTTGCCAGTAGACCTAGTCACATTGATTTACTACTACTTTAGTTGCTACAATTTCAGTGATTAAAGAAAATGGTAGTTAATATAGCCCTTTGTGAATTGACCATTTCTTATGCTACAAAATGTTATGCTGTAGTTGCATTATCCTTAATTCTATGCAAAACTATATTTCATATAGACTACTCAAAATGCTGTTCCGTTCTGTTAAATACTTTGTACAAAAAGTATTTTTGTGAAAATAGTTGCACTTTTCTTGACTGCAGTTATGTTTAATGTTTCATTGTGAAACCTCCTATTTCTTGTTTTCACTAGCTAATGAAAGGTATTTAAAGACAGTGCTAACAGTACTGGTTAGCAAGCGTCATAGCAGAGAATATACAATATGTACCCTGCACTCCTCACATGTCATCTTTAATGTTTGAAAACTTCTTTTTGATAGCAATATTAAAATATAGAGCCCAGTTGTACATGCGGGAAGAGAAGATCACTATAATACATAGTGATTTCCCAAAATGGATTGTGATCTGTTGGTGGATCCCAGTCCAATAGAGTTTTAAGATGGATTTAATTTTTACTTTGCTGAGACCCTTTACACTATGCCCTGTGGAGTTTCAGTCATTTACTTTGTTTCCTCTTCTTTTCTGAAAGAGTAAAACCTTTTATACTTGGGATGCAAGAATACATCCTGTGTGTGGAAACTGACATAAAATAATGGATGTAGTCTTATCTTGATGCACAGATATTTATACATGTACCATCACTTTCATGAGAAAATTGTTAAAAGAACTGTTGCATTCCACTCTGAGGTGGTTTGGATGAAGTGATTCCTGTATGTATAACACTAGTAAAGCGCTTTAGGATGCTTCTAAAAGAATGCCTCAGAATATATGCTGTGGGCTTGAGGCTGCTTTTGTTAATGTCAAGATCAAAACTCTAGAGGGGAAAGGAATTAAGGAAACTTAATAAAAAAGATGAAAATGTAACAGTGATCCAGTTTCAACAATACAGAATCATAAGTATTATGGAGGGTTGTCTCTTAGAAATTACGTTGAAAATTGTCCCTGAATTATTATAAATTGATGCATATGACTTAGCAGCCTGCATTACTGAAGAGAGGTTTTGTTGTCTTGTATATGAATATTTACTTATAGAAAATGTGCAGATCTGAAATAGACAGTTTATTGGTTTAGTAACTTTGGAACAAATCATTTTCTTGTTCAAACAGTCATCTTAAGTGTAATTTACTGTCTATGATAAATGAGATATAGCTAGTCAGTCTTAACTGAAATTTTCATTAATCCCTTTTAAAGCAAACATCTGTTAGCGAACTGGCAAAGTAATTTTTTCTTTGTCCAAAGCTTTGTAATTTTAGGGGGGATTCTCCATGACCATTCACTATTCCCAAACTTTCTTACAATATTGTGTGTCTAGAAAGAAGGAAAACAATAAACCTGTTTTTGCTGTCCGAACTACAAATTTGTTGTTGTCCCAAATATTTTAGTGCCTGATGATGCAAGGTGTTGAGTATCTGGGTACCTGCATCTCCCAATGAAATCAGTGGAAGTTGCAGGCACTCACTATCTTGCAAGACAGGCCTTTTATTGTGTTACTTACTTTATGAATCAAGTTAAACAAATATCTTTTATAACAGTTTGCTCTTTTTAAAAGGTCAATGCCTTCATTTGGATTTTAAAAATCTTTTAGATGGTGGTTGCTCAAACAACATGGAGAGGAAGACCTTGATTATAGTGATATGCAGCAGTGCTGATATTATATATAGATATATAAATACATATATTCTGTTTATAAAGCATGATTTCAGGCATCTACAACTTGCTTTTCCAGATTCATTTTTAATAGTGTAAATCATTTTAAGTATTGTATGGTTTTTGAAGCACCTCAAATAGTGTTTTTTTTAAAAAAAAAAACCAATTTCAGATGTTGTTTTTCTTCCCAAACTATAGCTAGAATTTTGGACAGTTTTGAAGAAAATAGTTATGAAATGGCTAAAATAACTGCCTTAAAATGCAATAGCTGCTGAAAAGGCTTCTCTCTTATTTGAATGCCCAGTATAATTTATTATCTGCTTTTCAGGAGCTTACACTGCAGACTTTAAAACTATATCAGATTGAAACTGAGTTGTCAAGTAATTTTTCTGGCCCAAGTTTTTGTTTTGTTTTGTTGTGGGTTGGTGTGTGGTTTTGGGGGTTTTTTGTTTGTTTGTTTGTTTGTTTTTCTTTCAAGGAAAAGATTCTTATTCTGGAAAGGCATTTTTGAATTATAGAGCAACAAATTTCTCAGGATTTCAGGTGCTGTTTTGCAAACCTCTAAATCAGAAACATGGCATTAATTTTTAACATCTTTTTGTGTCCTTAAAACATTTTTATTAAATTAGACAAATGTACTTAGGATTTTTTTTCCTATGGAATCTTATGCACTATTATTGCGTACAATTTTTATTATAAAAAGGTCTATTGAAATCAATGAGATGCTTGTAACCACTGATTTCAGTACTCCTAAATGGAAAAAGTAGTCCTGCACAAAAATGCAGGGCAAAAGACTAAATTTTTACTGGTGCATTGACCAGAGCATGTGCTATTTTACTAGGCAAAAATCGAATGAAATCAGCAGCCGGGACTTCACTTCACAACCTTAGAGCCTTATTTACCTGAATTATACTCCAGGCTTGTGGCCAAAAAGTCTTATATGGCAACTGTACAGCAGGCCAACATGTCCAGGGTTTATTTGGTTGTGAAAAGCCCTAAAGAAAATCCAACTTCTGCACCAGGGATTTAAGAATGCGCATGGGGGAGAAACAGGATATACATGTAACTGAAATCCCCACATACTAAACTACCTGTCCAGTGTGTGGTTCTCTTTCCTCCTATTATCCTGGTGCTGCACAGGCTTAGAGCATTATAGCACCAATAGCGTTTGAGTAACCCCTTGTGTAGCACCACTGGTGAGTGATGTGAGTCATTGAAATCATGTTTTCCCACTTCCAAACATTCAAATGTTCTGCAATAGATAGAAGTTTCTTCCTCTTGCATGTCATGATGAGATGAGCCTTACCACTCTTGATCACCATTTGATGGGAAGAAATCTCTTGTTGAGCTTCATTCAGGAGCTGTCTGCTAGGCAAATGTTAATTTCTAACTAGTCAGTCTCTTCAAAATTTCTCCCTTTGCTGACTGGAGAATGTTTCCCAGCTCCAGGTTAGGGACTCAAATAAAAGTACAAAATACATGTCCAGCATCGGTTCCATAAGCATAATTGGATGCAGTTGTAGACTCAGGAAGGTAGCAGGGTTGGCAATGCTGGCAGCAAGAGTGCAACATTGATTTTTGACATTACATAGCTGCTATCAAGAGTTCAGTCTCTTGACTGTCCACATGTCCAAAGAGGAGTGTGCCTCTGTGAGCTTGCAACGGGGGAGGGGCTTTTGGGGCTGGATGTACCTCAGTATACAGGCCATACTGTATTGTCACTCAGTTTATTGGAGTGAGTAATTGTATATATTATGCGAGGTAGTTTCACAAAAAATTGGGTAAAAAGCAGGTACCCCTAGCACTAATTGAAGAGTCTCTGTATCTATTATGTAGTTAGTTAAATGTATGTGAAATCATACATTTTTTAGAAGTTACTGTTTTGGATATCTACTGGTCTATTTTTGAAAGATTATTTTAATTCCTATATCTTGAAATGTTAACATTTTCATAAGATTTATATTTCATAATTGCTAATAAAATGAAGAATAAACAAGTTTGGCTTTCATTTGATTAATAGAACAATTCTAAACATACATCTCTGGTTGAAATCAATGGAAACTCGGTGCTCAGCATTGTGAAAATCAAATCTAATTTTTCTGCTTCTGGTTTTCTTTTTAAACATTGTGAATCAGGGCCTGATTACACGCTGAGTCGCTTGTAGTCGTAATCCATCCTTCCACTATTCTAAGAAAGTGGTGGACAAATATTCACCACACTTCCCTAATTAACTGTGCCAAAACATTTAACAACTTGCATGCAACAGCCTGACTATATGTTGCTGTGTGCTAACTGCATATTTACACAGGTACCCATTGCTGAAGTCTAGCAGCACTGCTGCAGATCATTTTTATACTGTGGAACCAACTCACTGAGCAGTGAATAGAAACATTACACACCAACTATGTTAAAAGAACGCTAAGATTTTAAAGTCAACTACTCATATGTTAGGAAATGCTAGAATTAATGTTTTCTGTG
Organism: Sternotherus odoratus; assembly: GCA_032164245.1. NCBI lineage: Eukaryota > Metazoa > Chordata > Testudines > Kinosternidae > Sternotherus > Sternotherus odoratus. The sequence continues at coordinate 80,292,058 of JAVMKO010000005.1, read as the reverse complement.
AAACCTTTGATCTTGGTATTTCCTAACTTTTGAGTGTTTGATCAGGTCTTCCTGTGGTAGGTATTATAATAGTCTGTTATTACATAATCACGTAACTATTTTCCCCTCACATGATACTAGCCTCATCTAGTACATAGGACCAATGATACTGAATTAATGAGCAGCTATTCAATGTGTGACTTTAGGCCTTATCTACTGCACAATATTCAAAACTTGCTCCGAAGGCAGAATTTTTAGTTTCTACCTGGGTTTTTCTATGGTCCTCATTATTGTAGTATCCAAGTACTTCACAAACCTGAATAAATGATCTTCACAATGCCGCTGTGAGCTGAGCGGATACTGTTGTCCTCATTTTACAGATGAGGAGCTAAGGCACAGAGAGATTTTAAAGTCAGATGGATCAACTAATTTTAGGTGCCCAGTTTCAGATGACTAGAACCTGATTTTCAAAGTAATTAGCATTATGTAGCACTCTGTGTTCAAGTAGAACTCCCATTAGATTCAGCTGTAGCTGTGAGTACAAATTAGACCCCAGAGTCTCAAGCACCCAGAAAATGAGGAACACACAATTAGGGCAGGTCTATACACTACAGCTGGGATCAACACTCTGAGATTGATCCACGAGTGGTCGATTTAGTGGATCTAGTAAAGACCTACCAAATCAACTGCAGATCGCTCTCCAGTTGACCCCTGTACTTTACCCCTGAAGAGTAAGGTAGACCCCACAGTAATTTGACCTAAGGTACGTTGACTCCAGCTACGTTATTCACATGGAGTTGTGTAGAGTAGGTCATCTTACCATGTACTGTAGACATGGTATAAATGACCACCTGTGAAAAATTTGGTTTAGGTGCTGTGCCCAGCATCACATAGGTACTTTGTGACCAAGGCAGGGATATCAGTGGTCCAGAGCAGCATTCAAGTGTCTTAACCTTGAGAACATCCTTTCTCTTCCAGCAGTCCCTTGCCTCATTCACTTTACACTTTCCAGCTTCTGCAACAAACGAGGCAGTGCTCCTACATGTTCATGACACTACAATGACTCATCCATAGAGTAAGCCTATAATGTCCTGGGAGACAGATGTGAGACAAAAAATGTGATCATAACATATACACACAAGGGGAAAAATTAAGGTTAAGATCCAGGCTAAAACATTGTTAGCTGATCATGTTTTTGTGTAGGCTCTGCTGGGCTAAAACACAGACAGCTAATGTAACTTCAGGCACATTAGCCTTTATTTAAACAATTTAAAGCCCTGTACACCCTTTTTGCCTGTTTAAAATAGTGGTGAGGCCTACAGATATTAGTGCCTAACACAAACAATATACTTGGGTTAATTTAACTTCACATCAACCTTCATAATCTACCCATTATGAAGCTCAGGTTGTTTTATTAAAAATAGCACTTTTCTTTTTTCCCATTTTTTTCTCCTGTATTTTGCTTTTGTAGGTCCATCACTGGCTATTAACCAGGATGGGCAGGGGTGGTGGCCCTAGCCTGTTTGCCAGAAGCTGGGAATGAACAACTGGGAATGGATCACTTGAGTACCCATTCTGTTCATTCCCTCTGGGGCACCTACATGAACCTTTGGTCTGACACAGTCTGGTTGTTCTTATGTTCTTAAAGAAGGTTACAAAATGACAACTGCTTGACCCTGTGCTTGAGAGTCTGTGCTTGTAATGTATGTCCCTGCCTAGCTGTGGCCTTACCTGGCAGCTATAGAGAATTATTTCCTGAACTCTGGAGACAGAGAAAATAGAGAGAAGGTTCCTTTATAACAGGAAATTATTTATAGTATCAGTTTAGCTACCCTACACTTGCTCCTTCCCCCCCTCCCCAAATTAACTTAGCATATAGTGACTTGATTCCTCCCATTCTCTGAGCATGCAACATAACCCCTTTAGTGACCACTGTCACAGATATGGCAGCAGAAACTAATTCTAGGTTGAGGAGTCCTGTGAAATCCTGCTTACTCTTGAACCTGGCCTTTTTGGGAAGACTCTTTTTGGATCCTATGGAGAAAATATCAAGAAAAAGGAAGTTATTTACAAACTCCAGTTACAAGGTATGGTCTCTGTATTCCAGTGTGGCTATGCGTGCTCTCCATGCGCCTGAAACCGGAGAATTCTTGCAAGCAGTGTCTTGGTCAGCGGCACTTGGTCAGTGCCTGCACCCTTTGCTCTCCTCATACTCATACTCCATACCAAAGGTATAATGGGCAGGGTGAACTGACCACCTCTACAGCTCCTTCACTATTGTGAATCTAGTCATGATCCAAAGCAGAGGGAAAGGTCTGTGGGTAGTGGAATACAATAGGAATCTCACATCTTGAAGATCTCCAGGTACAAGAAAAAAAACTTACTTTTCTTCTTTGAGTTCTGGTTCCTATGTTTATTCCACTATGGGTCATTAACAGTACTCAGAGAAGAGGTGTGTGCAAAGATGCAGGTGTTATAGCTGCTTGTAGAACCACTGCCCCAAAGGATGTGTCAGCAGAGGAGTGTTGGACCAAGGCATAATGTCTCTTGAATGTCTGAATGGAACTCCACACAGCTGCCCTGCAAATGTCAAGCAGGAGGTAACTGTTTGCTATGGTGGCCCCTTGTGCACTTGTATGAGCCCTTACCCTATCTGAGGGAGGGAACTGTGCCAACTGTGATAGAGTAGGATACAGTGAGAGATCCACTTGGAGATCATCTGATAGGATTAGCTTGACCTCTGACTCATTCTGTTATGGCAATGATCTAGATGACTCACTGATCAGTTTTGCTCAGATCAATGCTTGTCTTATGTTGAGGGAACGAAATCTCCTTTCTTTGCTAGACGCATAGGGCTTTGGAAAATATGCAGGTAAGTGAATTGACTGGTTTATGTGAAATTCTGAAAGTAACTTCAGTCATAGTAAGACTTTGTCCTTATGGAATATTGTGTATAATGGATCAGTCGTTAATGCCACGAGTTCACCTACCCTTCTGGATGAATTTGGGATACAGTTTAGTTGGGCTTTCTCTTTAACTAGATGATCTATGAATGTACATTGTATTGGTGTAGATCTGACACTTTAACACAACCCTATAAAACAGCATGGGGCATGTCTGCATTGCACACTAAACCTGGGCTCTGACTCAGGTTTAAGTCCAAGTCCCTCTTTCATCCACACACAAATCAGTATGACTCAGGACCTTGATAGAGGGGTGCATCAGAGCCCAAATTGTGCTATGTCTTGGGTCTAAGTCAGGAGAGGGCATACTATGGCCTGTGGGCCAGATCCAGCCCGTCAGGGCTTTCAATCTTCCCGTGGGATTGCCAGCCCCATGATGCAGTGGGGCTAAGGCAGGCTCCATGCCGGCTCTGGTCCATTGCCTCTTCTAGAAGTGGCCAACACCAGTGGAGGAGGGGAAAGGACAGAGGGCCCTGTGCGCTGCTCTTGCCTGCAGGTTCCGCCCCCTGCAGCTCCCGTTGGCCGTGAACAGGGAACCGTGGCCAATGGGAGCTTCAGGGGTGGTAACCACAGGCAAGAGGAACATGCAGTGGAGCCACCTCCACCTCATTCTCAAGAGCCACTGCTGGACATGCTGGCCCACTTCTGGATGTGGCACGGGGCCAGGGCAGGCAGGAAGCCTGCCTTAGCCCTGCTGCCACTCCAGAGCCGCTGAGGTAAGCGGGGCTGGGCCAGATCCCACACCCTGAACCCTTCCTGCACCCTGTACCTCAGCCCCCTGCCCTGAGCCCCCTTGCCTTTAGCACCCTGACGCACCCATCCTGCACCCTAACCGCTTGCCCTGAGCCTGCACCGCTCCTGCACCCCAACCCCCGGCCCAATCCCCCTAAATCCCTGTCTTGAGCCCCCTGCCCCTGAGTGCCTTCCTGCACACGGCACCCCCTCCCACACCCTGCACTCCCTCCCATGCCCCTGTTCTACATTCATGACCCTGCATACAATTTTTTATTCAGATGTGGCCGTCAGGCCAAAAAAATTGCCCACCCCTGTTCTAAGCCCTGTTGTTTTGCAATGTGGATGCAGTTCAATCTGCAGACTCAGCAAGAGATCTGTGTAGTGCAGTATGAAATCAGTGTAGATGCTCAACTACAGGAAATACAGAGTCCACAGCCCTTGGTTTACAGTGCAGTGTATGCGTATGTATATCCATAGAGTCTGTCAGCTAGATGGCAACCTGTGTATGTTATGGCAAGGATGGCAGGTGACACTGAACTAATGAGAAAAGGCTCTATCAGCTGAATCATAGCACCGTGGATCAGCAACATCTGCATAAATATTGCTCTAAATAGGCAGCTAGCTCTTGGTTAAGCAATGGCTTTGTGCAAAGCGCTCCCACAGTCAGATCCAGAGTCACCAGACCTGCCTATCAGGCAGAGGAAAACATAGATGTGCTCTTAATTTCATAGCCCTGCTAGTGCATAGCAATTTGCCAACTATTTGTAGGCTGTATGAGGATTTTGACAGGAAGCTATATATATTATATACATTTTCTCAATAATGACTATGAAATTCTTTAAACTACAGTCCTTTCTACTTTGTAGTACAATGTCTATACCTCCTTTCTGACAGTAGATGGTGCTAGGTCTAATCATAAAGAATCTAAAAAACTGCTCAAGGGTATGAATTTAAACACAAAAGTCAGGTCATTCAAAAGTTAAGATTTGCTTATGCACTGTTGTACACATATTGTATACCATGATCTAAATTTCAGTTGGCCTAAATTGCTGTCAAAACACTTGTTTTAAATTATTGAATGCCATTTTTCAGTAAATTTTGCCATATAATATGCTTCCAATCTAGATGCATGGGCCCACATGCTCCTCTCCACTTTTCAAAGCAAAGGATAGCAAACGGCACCTGGAAGCCAGCAGAGACTCCTCTGCATTCTCCCATCTCCTAACAACCTCCCACTCCCTGAGTCAAATTAAAAACCTGTATCTGTGCCATCTCTGAAATCTGTCCTTTGTCCTAAACAGTCCTTGTGAATATGCTCTGTGTGCTACTAAGGCAAGGGCTATAGGTGTTTTAGATCCTAAGGCTCTAGCTCTAGATAGGTGTGCCAGATGCCTCCAACTGCCAGGCATTTTCCAGGGCCCCTACCCATCCTGTGTCCATGACCCACTCCTCCCCAACTGCTCTAGTACCTTCCCCTCCCAGTGACCTATAATTCTTCTGAAGCAAAGAAGCAACAGGTTCACTATTAACAAATTCATCATACTGTCCTCTATTGGCTTATTACTGCTCAAGGATTCATTGCAATGTGTTATGTTCCTAGGCTAGGGGTGGCCAGCCTGTGGTTCCAGAGCCAGCCCATCCCACGCCCTCCCCTGAGCTTGCTGTGCCCTCACTCCTTCCCCTCCTCCCCAGACCTCCTGCATGCCACAAAATAGCTGATTGGGAGGTGTGAGGAGACATTGGTGGGGCTGCTGGTGGGTGGGAGGCGCTGTGAGCGGGGGGGGGGGGTTGCGGGGAGCTGATGGGCTGCAGATGTATTATTGTGGCTCTTTGGTAAATTCTGGCTCCTTCTCAGGCTCAGGTTGGCCACCCCTATCCTAGGCCCTGATTCAGCAAAGAGCTTAAGCATACATCATTTCTCTCTTTGCTGAGCCTGGGGGCAGAGGGCCTTTATGGCTGGGTGCTTATGTTGCTTTGTAATTTCAAAACTATTAAATAAGTTTTTTTTTATTGATTTCAAACTCATGTCAACATTAAATGGGCTTCAGTCGCATCCATTTCAAAATCAGTATAACTTGAAGGATTCTGAACCAGCAGACTAGAAAGTAACTTGTGAGGGTGTCTTCCAAGCCTTTTTGGTATTGACTGAAGTTTAGAAATCAATATGCATCACTGTAAAAATAAAGAACAGCCTCTCTAAGGAAGGAGGGTTATATTGAAATGAGAAAGCTGCAGGGTGAGGAATTTTTGATGAATGAGTATCTTAGAGGCCATGGCAAAGACAGGGCTGCTTATTGGCACCAGCAGGTGTCACTATAATAGAATTTGTTTTGATAGTTGCCTGGGCAATTTACAAACATGAACAGAGAATAAAAGGGAGTTTAGAGTTACTTGTAAATTGTATGATTAAAGCATGTTGCTCTGTTGCACAAAGTATACTTTGATCCAGGCACATAAAATACCTAACTCCTTCATATTTTTATTTTCATAATAAAATTACAAGAGGAAATATACATTCCTATTATGGTACCATAAAACCTATTTAACCACAATCAGATGCTGATCAGGAACTTGGAGAGAAAAAGCCTTTTACTTAAAAAAAATCATTGTGAAGGTCCACCTATTTATGGAATTTCTTCATATATTTTATGCAATTTAATTTTAGATTCAGATTTTTTTAAAACCTTTTATGTTAGCTCACAAATCACATTAACAGTAAAAAAAGGTTTATTTATTGCTGTTCCAGCTTCAGTATTTTCAGAATCTTGATTGGATTTAGTTTTATATTTGATTGCCTTCTACAACAAGGAAGTCCTAAAGCAGAATATTTTGCACTGAATCATGCCTGTATAATGTACCTATTCAAACAATGAAACAATATCTTTACTACATGATAACAGGAAAGAAAGCATAGAACATATTGTGAAAGGTACATTGGAAATATGAGAATATTGGTAGACAACAGTCATTACCACTGCCATATGGCAATATAGTCTTCTTTATTATTAAACAAATAAAGCAATAAAGAGAAATTTTATAATCTGAAATAGCATATACAGGAATTCCAAGGAACAAGCTAGTATTTTTTCACTCATAATTTTTGCTTGCAGTTACATAATTTTATTTCCCCAGCACTACATTATCTCCCACCCTTTCCCAGAAAAAGTAGCTATTTCGGTAAGGGCTGCCCTTAAGCACAAGCAAAACAAGTAGCCACTTGAGGCCATGCTTTTAGGGAGTGGTGGAATGGGGAGCTCCTGTGCAAGTTCTAGAATTTGAGTGAGCTCTCCATCAGCGGGAATGGAGGAGGAGGCTACTTACTGCAAATTTCCTTTCCTCTTCCAGTTTAAGATGCTCCAAACTATAACTTAGGATCAGACCTATTTGTCTCAGTTTTACTGGGCAAAAATACCAATGGCTCTGCTTCTTTATTGGCAAACAAACTTTTGAGCACAACTATCTTCCTATACGCTGTCCGTATGCCCGGATACAAATTGGTAGATGAGAAGAAGCAGTTTGTCCTCTTCCAATGTATTATGTAGTAAAATTCTGAATAGTGTGCTGCTCTCTCTTAGATTACATCACCTACCCTAAGAATGGGATAGGATAGGAAAACCAGTGTTAAATTGACATTATTTTCTTCAATGTCCCTTAAATTTGGAAAAACCTGCTGGCTATGTAATTAATCTTATTGAATATTAAGTTTGAACATGTTAGAAACTAACATTTCTATCAGTGTATCAGGAGCTCCCTTGTATACTGGTTTCCCAAAGAGAGATACACATGGCAATTTGATCCAGTGCTCTAAGTTTTCTAGAGGTCACTATACTGCCTTTCCAAGTTTCATGGTGCCCTTGGATTAGTCTATGACATGTTTACTATTTGTATTTTGTCTTACATCTGATCATTCCATCTGTCAGATTTAGCCAACTGCATATCACAATTCAAACTTTTCTTGGCAAATAGGTATGTGCTGCCAATTCATTTTTGAAGCAATCTGATAAGCAACGGTACTTGATGCAAAGGGACTTTCTAGTCAGAGGAAAGGTGAATTAAACCGCAGCCTTTCTGGTTCAGAGAGAGTTTATTCTGCTTCCCTTTCCAGAGTTAGTTTATCCTGCTTCCCTTTTCAGAGATAGCTTCTTCTGCTTCCCTTGAAGTCACTGGTAGCTTTTAGGTAAATCACTATATATGTATATTGTTGTGTAGAAGCATGTGTGACTATGTGGTACATGTGCAAATTTTAGAATTTGTACCTGCAAAATCAGTTTGTCCCTGTGGCTTTTGCAGGTGCACAGAAGAATTAGAATTAATCAGTCGTATGCACAAGGGTTTGCATCTGAAAGTGCATCTGCATATATATGTGTGTGTATGCAATTTTGCAAGTGCAAAGTGGAAGTCACAGGCTAAACATTTAACTCATTTTAGACAAGCTCATTGAATCTACTAGGAGCTCCTTGCATTCCTCCTCCCGCCCTCCACAAGCAATGTAAAATGTAGAGAAGATCCAAAAGAGTAAGCAAAGGTAGATAACCTTTTGAGCTTGTGGGAAAACAAAGCAGTGCTCTGAGCAACCTAAAAAATGCCTCTGTGTCAATTTCACTCAGTCAGGTAGGGCCAATACACAGCAGCCCTATGCAGCATGTTTTTCTCTGACCTTGTGTAACAGATCGCCTTCTCGCCCCCACTCCAAACACAGGCAGGAGACTTTTCTTTGGCTCCAAACAGTGCTCTTTATTTACAGTGCAGCTTATGCAGACCCCACCACCTACTATACACAGCTCTACAGTCCAGCTCAGTACTTCCCAGCTCAGGGAGAACAGGCTATAGCTCAGGTAGGCAAGTCTCTTCCTCCTGGCTCACAGGGATCCAGAGTCTGTTTTTACTCCTCCCTCCTGCTTCCTTCTCTCTCTCTATCTCACTCCTCCACACTACCACCACCCTGGGCTTCCTGCCGGGCAGGCTTTTATCCCCCTGAGGAGGCTTCCAGGTGCAGCCCATCAGGCTGATCCCTCTGCAGCCCAGGTGGTTAATTGGCCTTCTCTGCAGGGAGGTTTGCAGAGGGTTTTTCTCCCTCTTAAAGGGGCGGCAGGCTGGGTCAGGCCCACCCTGCCACACTTGGTACATATGTACATATAAGTTAATATATAGCTCATATACTTGCCTTCAGGTATGTACACACTGCAATCAAAAGTGTGATTGGAGCTTGTGGAGGCATATCCAGACTGGTTTTATTCTAGCTGGCAAGACTGAAAGTATCCCTGCAGCATAGGATGCACAAGTCCACCTGGTACCCTCAGTATGTACTTGCATTTCTAGCCAGCTCCACTTAATCATAGGATCGGGGAATATTATGTAGGCAAAGGGGCCAATGGCAGTACAATTTATAAGGACTCCTGGAGCCAGGGCATAGAAAGACATAGCAATGCTGGAGACTGGTCAGCCCATTACAAAGCTGGAATTTCCAGTCCTTGCATATCCCCAAGATCTATGGTATTTGGAGCCCATATTTCTTCCTTCTCTGAGCCCTCTCCAGAATCCTCCCCATAAGTGATGCATTCACTGGAAACTGGTGTAAATAATCAGGGTGGTAGCCGTGTTAGTCTGGAATAGCAGAGTTAACAAAGTCCTGTGGCACCTTAAAGACTAACTATAAAGTTTTGAAGCATGAGCTTTCGTGGGCTAATACCCACTTCGTCGGATGCAAGCAGTAGAAGTGTTCACATACAGGCAGTTATAGAAAAGTAGGTAAGAGCCAGGGGGGAGGTGAAAAGGTTAGTCCAATTAAGCTGAGCCAGCTTGTTATCTCCGATCAGGGAGTGTGGATTATTCGTCTAGCATTTGAATGGGGTGTGTGGACATGGAGAGATGAGAAACAATGTCTGTAATGAGCCAACCATTGTAGATCCCGGTTCAATCCCAAAGTGTGTGAGCTGAATTTGCAAATGAATTGAAGCTCTGCAGTCTCTCTTTGCAGTCTGGATCGGAAGTTCCCTTTCTGCAGAATGGTGACCTTTAAATCTGTAATAGTGTGTCCAGGCAGGTTGAAGTGTTCCCCTACAGGTTTTTGTATATTGCCATTCCTAATATCTGATTTGTGTGCATTTATCCTTTTTCGTAGGGACTGTCCAGTTTGGCCGATGTACATAGCAGAGGGACACTGGTGGCATATAATGGCATATATGACATTGGTTGATGTGCAGGTGAATGAGCCAGTGATGGTATGGTTGATCTGGTTAGGTCCTGTGATGGTGTTGCTGGTGTAGATATGTGGGCAGAGTTGGCATCGAGGTTTGTTGCATGGATTGGTTCCTGAGTTGGAGTTATTGTGGTGCAGTGTGCTGTTGCTGTCTCAACAGCAACAGCACACTGCACCACAATAACTCCAACTCAGGAACCAATCCATGCAACAAACCTCGATGCCAACTCTGCCCACATATCTACACCAGCAACACCATCACAGGACCTAACCAGATCAACCATACCATCACTGGCTCATTCACCTGCACATCAACCAATGTCATATATGCCATTATATGCCACCAGTGTCCCTCTGCTATGTACATCGGCCAAACTGGACAGTCCCTACGAAAAAGGATAAATGCACACAAATCAGATATTAGGAATGGCAATATACAAAAACCTGTAGGGGAACACTTCAACCTGCCTGGACACACTATTACAGATTTAAAGGTCACCATTCTGCAGAAAGGGAACTTCCGATCCAGACTGCAAAGAGAGACTGCAGAGCTTCAATTCATTTGCAAATTCAGCTCACACACTTTGGGATTGAACCGGGATCTACAATGGTTGGCTCATTACAGACATTGTTTCTCATCTCTCCATGTCCACACACCCCATTCAAATGCTAGACGAATAATCCACACTCCCTGATCGGAGATAACAAGCTGGCTCAGCTTAATTGGACTAACCTTTTCACCTCCCCCCTGGCTCTTACCTACTTTTCTATAACTGCCTGTATGTGAACACTTCTACTGCTTGCATCCGACGAAGTGGGTATTAGCCCACGAAAGCTCATGCTTCAAAACTTTATAGTTAGTCTTTAAGGTGCCACAGGACTTTGTTAACTCTGGTGTAAATAGGGAGCAAAAAGGGGAACAGAACACTTTGACTATCCAAAGGCAAACACAACCCACAGTCAGAAAAAACAGAACTAAATTTGGGTAATTTTAAATTGGAACAGAGAGGAACACTGTGACTCTATAAAACCAAGAGAATGTTCTGTCGAGAACAATTCTTCACTGTTGAAGAGCTGGATTAATGACATATGCTTTTTCTCACCTCTAACAACTTGATTCTATTTAAAAAATTGTTTAATTTAATATTATAAACCAGAAAATCTTTGCATAAAGCTGTAGATCAATATTGTGACGGGGAAGCTGGTCAATTACATTTTTGACATCTTCCAGGCTATTAGTTATGTTAATAATGTTAAAATGATCAGGAATTATTGAGTGGGCCAGAGCTGTTTCCAGTTTGGTTGTTAGATTCCTTATTATCAGCCTGTAATGGGGTTGTTTAGCCTTGGTGAGTGATCCCATTTATAATTAGTAGGCCAGAGTTATAATGCAATGAGATGTCTGAAAGAAAGCACCATGTACAAATATTTTGAAGAAAGAAAATCAGGTCACATTACTTTTTGTAAAACTGAAAGCTGCTCAGCAGATGTGGAAGAAATTACAGTAAAAGGAACCTCAAATGGCATATAAAACAGGAGCTACAGTTTACTTTGTTTTTATTATGAAATAGAAAGAGAACACTTTAGTAAGATTCTGTTCCATTTAAAATTGTATGACTATATAGTAGTAATGGAACAAAAGAAAAATATCCAAAATTAGGCTAGGTTATCTGGGGCTGAATATAAAACTCTATGTACTAATAGGCTTTTATGAGTAAAACATGACAAGATTTTACAAATGTACTTCGAGTAAAGGGTTTTATAAAATGCCTCCAACGACAGATGGAACGACGCATCGGTTGGAGTATACCCCAGTCGTATCACTGGCTGTGTCCGGTCTAAGCGGACCCTGCCATAGTGCGGGAATAACGCTAGGAAAAACACACACTTAGAGTAAAGGTTTTTACAGTTTATGCATTGACATTCATTGACCAAGCTTGCACAGGGCTTACCTCTGAGATGAGTGGGAGGGGGCATGGGGGACACGTAGAGCTGCTGACATAGGGGAAGAATGGGGGACCCTAGTATGGGAGGGAATGGGGGGCACATAAAATCCCTGGGGGGGGGGGATTGTGGGAACCTGGCATGTGGTGGAGCAGGAAAGGGGGGAGGGGAGCACCAGGGGCCCAGGTGGCAGGAGTTGCAGGGAATCCCTGAAATAGAGGGGGATGGGAGGGTGGCACATATGGAGCTTGTGGAGGGTAAGGTGAGGAATGCAAGGAGTTCCTAATAGGTTCAGTGAGCTTGTCTAAAAGAAGCTACAAAATGTTCAATCCCCTATTTGTAAAGTACTCTCCCTAGAAATTGGATTGATAGCAAATCACATGATAAAATGGATTTCATTTTTGTGTGTGTGATTTGTTCTTGTAAAACTCTACTCTTTTTCAGTTCACTAGTAAAGTGAAACATAGTTATTGCCCTTTTTTGTAGACTGATTGCCTGGCTAAGTTCATGGAAAGCCCTGGTCATGTGAATTCATTTCTGACTACCCAATATGAGTAACTGTACACATGCCCACATTCTCACATTCTAAACACCTAATCAGCCAACCTGAAGTTGGAAAAACAATAGGTTATTGGAATCTAGAGCAAAGAATGAACCAGAAAAAATATGAACACTCTTAAACTGTTAAAAGATCTCTTTCACATGCTATTTTCTTTTTGTTGAAATCTTTTGTGGAAAAGCTATTTTGGAATTAAAGAAAAGTGTGAAGTGCTAGTCATGACCTCCTCCTTTTTGAATAGCCAGCATGTGATGGGTAGAGAGCCCCGCAAATCTGTGGTTATCCGCTTTATAGCTGTGGATATCTGCATCTGTGTATATCCATATCCACAGACCATGTTTGAGGATCATAGATGGACGCGGATCCAAATTGCATTTCTGGAGCCTTGCAAGTCTGTGGATATCCATTTTATATCCACACACCATGTTTATGGCTCATGGAAATGGTTAATGTAGAGTCAGAAGGGGGGTAATTAACCCGCAGGCTGCAGCTGAGGGGAATCTGACGGCGAAATAATCCCTGGACTGAGTGAGGGAGCCCAGCTGGGGAGGAACGAACTGGGCACGGTCTAAAACAGGGGTGGGGAACCTTTTTTCTGCCAAGGGCTATTTGGACATTTATAATGTCATTCGCAGGCCGCTTCCTCCCCCCTCCCCCCCGAGGAAGCCCAGGCTGGCAACGGGAGCTGAGATCCCAGCTGGCAAGAGGCCAGCGGGGGAAACCCCAAAGCAGTGGCAGGCGGAGTGCTTAGCCCTGCACTGCTTTGGGGTTTCCCCCGCTGGCCCCTTGCCAGCCGGGGTCCTGCCGCCTGCCCCAGTCAGCTCTCGCTATCAGCCTGGGTGTAGGGGGTGATCTTCCTTTACCCCCGCCCAGCCTCCCCCCATCTAACCGCCTTTCCTCCCCCACCCCTGCCTGGCCCGGCCCATCCCACCGAACCTAACCTCCTCCCTCCTCCCACTCCCAACCCAGCCTCCTGCCCCCCATGCCTGACCCGCCCAGCCTCCCCCCCACCAAACCTCCTTTCCTCCCGCACGCACGCCTCACCCACCCCATCCAGCCTAGTCTCCTGCCCCCCTCCCTGCCCGCCCAGCCTGGCCTCCCCCCCCACCGCCCCCTTGCCTGCTCCCCCAGCCCAGCCTCCCCCCCCTTTGACCGTCGGCTCCCTGCAGCTCCTCCTTTCGCCACCTGGCTAATGGTGGCCACGCGGCGCCAGCGGCTCTCCCAGGCGCTTCCCGGCCCCTTCGAGCGCGGAGCCGCCCCCGCCTGGCGGCCCGCGTGCGTCCCTCCAGGCGGGGGCAGCTCTGCGCTCGGCGAAGGGGCCGGGAAGCGCCTGGGGGAGCCGCCGGCCAGGGACACGCGTGGGCCGGATGGAATGATTTGGCGGGCCGTATAAGGCCCGCGGGCCGGAGGTTCCCCACCCCTGGTCTAAAAAGACAGAAAATTGGCAGCCATGGGGTCTGTTGGGAAAGTCTGCAGTCACTCCCTGGGAAAGGGAATTGGGAGGCTGGCAAATTTAGAGGGAGTGCCAGATAGAGTCCCGATTTTATAGGGACATTTCCGATATTTGGAGCTTTTTCTTATATAGACTCCTATTAACCCCCCAACCCCTTGTCCTGATTTTTCACACTTGCTGTCTTGTCACCCTAGTACCAGATGGTAAAGAAAGGGCTTGGGGAAGACAGTAAGGTCTAGAAGGGAACAAAATTTGGCTGTTGACTTGTGGGTCCCTGAGCTGGAACCTGGAGTTGAAGGTTCCCCTGCCAGACACTAAGAATGTGCTACCATTTGGCAGTGAGTGAGAAGACTGCGTAGGATTGCTGAAGAAAGACTTTGATATCCCGGAAGGAGAAAACACATATAGTTATCTGGCTGGAGGGTCAAATGAAGTGGCAGCTCCTAGAGCAATAGAGGAGCTTCAGACCGAGAGAAGGACGGAGAGATCTCATACAACCACAGAAAGGAGTGTTGATCTTGCAAAGCTAATCCCCGGAGGAGGCACTATCCTATTGGTGAGTAGAGAACACCATCACACAAGGAGATTAATTAACCCACTCTGCTGTTCATACTTGGTCTCCTGTCCATAAATCCTTTGTTGTATATTGACAGAAATGTGTTCTTTGTCTTTAATCTTACTCTTTTAAATAATAAACATAAATTGTGGAGCACTTAGTACCAAAATCAGATGGCCCAGTAATGGCTTTCTCATACACATCTCTCCAGAAGTAAAGCCGTTGTTGAATTAATACTGTATATGAATCAAGTGCTACCAGGAATGCAACTATATATAGTACTCATGACAAATGGTAGACACACAAGAATGCAACAATGGTAAATGAGAGTCAAATGTATGTCATTATTCTGTTCGCTTTTAAGTCTCTTAATCTAAGAAGAGCTTTGCTCTTAAACTGGAAATTACAGAACACATTCTTCCAACACAGACGGGGAAGGTAGGTCCCTCAACATCTCATTTTATAAAGACTTACATTTCTTTTGAATGTTCTTTGAATTGTACTAATGTAGAACAGTAGTAGACATCAAAACAGTGGACAACATGAAATCTTTTGCAATGCCCCCTTAATTCACATGAGTTAGCAAGCCGTGCTGGCTGCAGCAGATAATATTGGCTATTTGTGGAATATGCCAATCATATATTGCCTTAATGAAACCAGACACTATTTTACTGTTGCCAAATTTTATATTGCAAAATTGCAATAAACTGTCACTTTTAATACATCTTGGAATCTACATCTGTTTAATAGGTTTTAATGAGAAAACCACAGAACAGTAGTAAGTTGTCATAAATAAGGTTCACATAAGCTCAGGCTTTTTTACTACAACATTGTGTAACCAAAACCACCTCAGCCTTTCTAAGATCTGTATACGCAACAGCATCCACGGTCATGAGGCTACATCTATTTGGCATGAAGGCTCAAAATCCTAGTATTGACAAGGACTAATTTGTCTATGAGCTTTGTTTGCAGTGTTGTCATAGCTGTGTTGGTCCAAGAAGGATATTAGACAGACAAGGTGGGTGAGGTAATATCTTTTATTGGACCAACTTAAATAAAAGCTCAAAAAGCGTGTCTTTCTTACCAACAGAGGTTGGTCTCATAAAAGATATTACCTTACACACATTGATCTTAGGGGCATTAATGCAAGGCTTCCAAGATTAGGCTTTTCCATGCCCTTGATAACTCTAGGAAAGATGTATACCACGTGGGCCCCCAAAATGCCCACAGAAACCTATGAAAATTGGGCCAGTCTGAGTGGTGATTCTGGGATTTTTTTTATTTGACTTTGTCTAATCTACTATTCCTCACTCTATCTTCCTTTCCTTCTTCTTGTATGTAAAGTTTTGTATAGCTGTTAAGGAAGTTATATTATCAGAGTAGTATTTTAATGTATGCCTAAACCACCCTGAACACACCTGATCCCATCTGATCTCAGAAGCTAAGCAGGATCAGGCCTGCCTAGTACTTGGATGGGAGACCTCCTTGGAATACCAGGTGCTGTAGGCTTAACATGGGTCTGGGGCTAGCAACTCCACCCCGTAAGGGAACCAATTGCTACTGAAACACCAATGACAGAAATAATAGTTCACAAAGGGTATTTATTAGTGGTTTACTGCCAAGCTGTAATGTCATATTGAGTGGGGTCCTGCAGGGATTGGTCCCGGGTCTGCATTTGTTCAATGTCTTCATAAAAGATTTAGATAATGGCATAGAGAGAACACTAACAAAGTTCGCAGACAATACCATGCTGAGAGGAGTTGCAAGTGCTTTGGAGAAGAGACTTAAAATTCAAAAAGATTTTGAATCTGGAGAAATGGTCTGAAGAAAATAGGATGAAATTTTATGAGGACAAATGCAAAACACTGAATTTAGGAAGGAACAATCAATTGCACAGATACAAAATGGGGAAATGACTGCCTAGGAAAGAGCATTGCAGAAAGGGATCTAGGAGTTATAGTGGATCATAAGCTAAATAAGAATCAAAAGTATAATACTCTTGCAGAAAAAGCAAACATCATTCTGAGATGTGTTAGCAGGAGAATTGTAAGCAAGACAAGAAGTAATTCTTACACTCTACTCCGCACTGATTAGGCCTCAGCTTATTGTGTCCAGTTCTGGATGCCACATTTCAGGAAAGATGTGGGAAAATTGGAGAAAGTCCAGAGAAGAGCAACAAAAATTATTAAAGGTCTAGAAAAAATTACCTCTGAGGGAAGATTGAAAAAAATGGGTTTGTTTAACTTGGAGAAGGGAATATGATAACAGTTTTCAAGTACATATAAGGTTGTTAGAGGGTGGAGGAAAAAAACTTGTTCTCATTAACACCCGAGGATAGGACAAGAAGCAATGGGCTTAAATTGCAACAAGGGAGGCTTAGACTGGACATTTAGGAAAACTTCCTGTCCGTGTAGTTAAGCACTGGAGTAAATTGCCTAGGGAGGTTGTGGAATCTCTATCTACCCTGCTCTTAAAAAACTCCAGTGATGAAAACCTGTCAGGAATTTTATCTAGTCCTGCCTTGAATGCAGGAGACTGGACTAAAATGACCTGAGGTTCCTTCAAGTCCTACAATTCTGTGATTCTGTGGAGTGGCAATACCATTGGATAACAAAAGGTCTAGTCAAACAATTTTGCGCTGCTTCCTTAAGAAGGCCAAATGTGGCTCTGGGACACTGCCAGAGAAAGCAGGTTCTAGAACAGGGGTGGGCAAACTACGGCCTGCGGGCCAGATCCGGACCCCGGGACCATTCCATCCGGCCCCCTGGCCAGGGAGGCTGCCCCTCCCCCAGAGCCGTGCCTCGTAGCGCTGGCTGGGGCTGCACGCTCAGCCCCTCCCCCAAGCCACACCATGTGGGCAGCACTTCGAGGGGCCAGGGCTGCTCATTCCCCCACCTTCCCCGGAGCTGCGCCATGCGGGTGGCACTCCGGGGCCAGGGCTGCGCATCCCCCCCATCCCCCAGAGCTGCATGACGCGGGCGGCACTCCAGAGGGCTGGGGCTGCGCGCTCCCTCAGTTCCCCTGGAGCTGCCTGGAGCACATATGGTAAGGGGGAGAAAGAGGAGGTCTGGGGGAGTTCCAGGGTGGTGGTTGGGGGGGGGTGCTCTGGAAGGTACAGTCAGGGAGCAGGGTGGGTTGGATAGGAGGTGGAGTTCTGTGGTGGTGGCTAGGGGGTGGGAGGGTGAATAGGGATTGGGAAAGTCGTGACAGGGAGCAGGGGAATTGGGTAGAGGGTGAGGTTCTGGGAGGTGGCTAGGGGTCTCTGGAAGGGGCAGTCAGGGGACAAGGTGTGGGGGGGTTGGATGGGTCAGGGATTCTGAGGGAATAGTCAGGGGGCGGGGAAGTGGGAGGGGGTTGGATTGTTGGCAGGGCCGGCCCTCTATATAATTTTGTAAACCCAATGTGGCCCTCGGGCCAAAAAGTTTGCCCACTGCTGGTCTAGAAGTATAGATCCCCAGGGTGAATGTCCTTCCACCAGTCAAGGAACAAAATGCAATAATGACCCATCAGATTGTGACAGAGGGAGAGAGGAAATCTCAGTCAGATGAGTCTGAAACTACGCAGGATTCTTTTTAATCCACATAATCAACAACTTGAATTGTGCTTGGAAGAAAATAGGTAGCCAGTGCAGAGCACAGAGCTTTGATATTGAGCTAATTTGTTGGTTGCTTTTCAAGGAAAGCCCTGAGTATTGCAATAATTTTCCTCTAAATTAAAGGCCTAGCTCACAGAGGTGAGAGGAAGAACAATCACTGGGCAAAAGTGTAGGCGAAGAAAATTCTTTAGAAATATCAATCATAAGAAACAGACCTAAAAATAAAGTTAAAATACTGTTCAACAGGATTAGTTAGGTGAGTCTGAAGACATAATGAGATTATACAAATATAGACACATCTAATTAGATCAGATCAGTCAGATTTTGTTAGACACTCTTTGAACAATATTCATTGCCTGTTGAATTTCAATGTAATTCAACAAACTGGTAATTTGTAACAATATTTGTAGGCACCAAAAATAAATGTAATTGCAGGGAATGGGATATTTATATGCCATTTGGGGCAAATTTAAATCTGACACACTGTGTGGGGAAAATGTTTAGTCATTAGATTGGTCTCTCAAGATCAAAGGCTTTAATATATAGCCTAATCATCTTGATCTACAGTGGTAGCCACTCTTTCTTTTAAGTGATCTTTGTGTATAACTCATGGCACAAATTCCCTTGGGAATTAATATACTAAAAGATTTATCTTCCATTCACAGATTAAACAAGCTTCTGATTTTAGAGAGAGATACAGTTAATCTCAGAAAACTGATGAAGTTCCTTTTATCATTATTAATAATTGTGTAGTAGTAGTAGTAAAGTAAATTAAAGTGAATTAAAAGTTCGTATGCTTAAAATGTTTGTACTAAATCCAACAGCCTCATATTCTAATTTTTGTAAGAATGAGTCTTCCAAGATTTTTAAAACACATACTGCATTTTAAACAGTAGTTAACTAGGGAAGGAACTTCCTGGAATAGTGTAGAGAAAACATTTGAACAGAAACATAGATAAGTATTGGCTCAGAACTTCAAAAATAATTCTGAGGAGATGGACCTTAGGGTCTGATTCTCTCATTTAAATAGGATTAAATTAGGAGTAACTCCACTGAAATCAAAATTAGTATAAGCAAGAAGAGAATCAAGATGATGCTTGATTAAATTAATTAACATATTCACAATAAAGTTATTGTCCTTATTAGAAAAGTTCAATATTAGATTTGAAAACAGGATTTCTCTTTACAACCAACTCAGGAAACTTCCTGATTGATTCTAAATATCAGAGATTTTACTGATGGTTTAACTATACTAGACTGCTGAGTGATTGCAGAGGAGGCATAAAATTGTTATATCCAATGAGTAGGTTTCCTTGATCTGAAGAATAGCTTTGTGGAAGCTTGAAAGCTTGTCTATCTCACCAAAGGAAGTTGGTCTCATAAAAGATATTACCTCTCCCACCTTGTCTCTAATAGCCAGTAGATACATTTTGTGGAGGTCTTTTTATCTAGAGATTAAACATTTTCTGCATTATGAAGTCAAAAAAGACTTTGGCTAAGCATGCTTATTATGTTTCCAAAATTATTCACATAACCCTAACAATATAGCAATCAGGCTCACCCTGGTGAAGTGACATGATATGGTTGTTAACAAAGAGGCACTTACTGTTCTAACTCAGTTGTCTCCATAGACACATGGAGCATTTGTAAGACAGCAGCTTTGGTTAGGACGTTTTATATGCTAGAGTCAAACTCTGAAAAACTCAGACATAACTCCAAAATACCAACTCTTCATATCTGCACCTTTGGGTTTTCTACCTGTTGTTTTAAGAAAGTATAATATGGTATTGATTTAAATCAGTGTTTCTCGAACTTTTTGTCCAGGTGATCCCCTTTGGACTTAAAAAAAAATGTGACTAAGACTTGAAAAAATTGCGACCCCCCCACTTTAAATATTATTAAGTAAATTATGAATAATACTCAGGGCCAGCATTAGTGGGTGGCAAGCAAGGCAGTCATCTGGGACCTCACACCACAGGGGACCTTGCAAAGCTAAGTTACATGCTTGAGCCTGGGGTGGCAGGGCTTGGGCTGAAGCATGTAACTTAACTTTGCGGGGTTCCTTGTGGCATAGGGTCCCAGACAGTTGCCCTGCTTGCCACCCCCTAATGCTGGCCCTGCACTTGTGACCCCCTAAACCTGTCCTGTGACACCTCCCAGGAGGTCATGAATCCCAGGTTAACAAATACTGATTTAAACTTTCTTTTAGCAGCTCAAAGTATTAGAAACCATTTGATTTGAAATGAATACTTTCAGTAAAGCAACAGACTTCAGACATGTCCTCTGTATCAGGGAGGATACATTCTGGACCATTACAAGAGAGTTCTTTAGGGAAATCCACAGTCTCAGCTCTGAAGGCCAGGTCTACACTATAGACCTATATTGGTATAATTATGTTGCTCAGTGAAAAATCCACACTCAGGAGCAATATAGTCATACCAACCTCATTTCCCATGTAGACAGTGCTATGTCCCATCGACATAGCTACCATCTCTCCTCGAGGTGGATTAACTACGCCGATGAGAGAAGTTCTGCACCACTGTAGCGCTGTATGTGAAGACAAGACCATGTAGAGCACTAAAACCCAGGAACTCTTGCATTCTAATCCCAGCTCTTATATTTACTCCCTCTATAGTATTGGGCGAGTCACTTATTACTCTCCTTTTGCATTCATTTCTCCACTTGTACAATGGGAGTAAAATGTACCCAGTTCACTGGGTTGTTATGAGAATTAATTAGTGTTCATACCTCATTTTGTAGTTCATCCTTACACTGATTTTGTACCTAGAACTCCAATTGAAAGATTGCATATGGTGCAAGCTAAAAGGGAAACTATCAACTTGAAGCTGATATTTATCTCTGATGATGTACCCATTACAACTACAAATAACACCTAAGATATTAGCACAAACAAGCTTGGAGTTGATATGGTATTTTCTCTAAGATGCTAGCACTTACATGGTAAATTTGAGTTGATTTTTCCCCCTCTCTATCATCAGGCTGATAGAAACTATGGGCATTGTGTAGGTATTACTTTCAGCCTTGAATTTTCAAAGATCTCAAAAGGCCAATTAAGGAATAAAGGCCACCCTATGTAGTCCTTACATAAAAGGATGATGAGTGTGATGTGGAGGTTTAGAGAAGAAGAAATGGAAGACTCTTCCATCTTGGAAGGGATTCCATGGACCCACATGACAGAAAAGTCTTTCAAAAGACTGATCTATGAGTCCAACCCAGCAGAAGATAGTTTTCAGACCTGCAAAATGCTAGGTTAGGAATTGTCAGTCAGAAAGAAGAACTCAGTCGGCCCCAAAATTATCCCCTCAAAAGTCAACATTTGGAATGCAACACTGAAGGGGATGGAGCCCCTGGAGTAGATGTATAATTGGGGAGCATCCCCTCCCCAATAACACACTAATTTTTGATAATTTTCCCAAAACTTAGTTCAGCTACACCTTTTTTTGTAGCCCCATTGATAAGGGGCTAAATATGGACCCAGACTCCCCAAAAGTCAGTTATGCAGAGGAATTACTCTTGTTATACAATGTAGTTATGCCAATGATCTGTCCTGAAAAACTGAGTGATGCAATGTGGAGGAAAAAGAGATCATCTGAATGAATTATCCTCTAATAGGCAGTGTTAGAACTTGCCACCAAAGCCCTAGTGGTTATATATATGGAGAATTTTTTTCCTGGATAAATCTTCACAAGCTGTTGGAGGCAGATCAGCAGGTCATATATACTTCTGTTCATTCCCTAAGTTACTACAAGTGGCTTAAGTGAACCAGCAAAGCTTGTCTTTCTTTATCTGCAAATGACTTTCATGCAGTTTCTTAACAAGGAAAATCATGTGTAAAACATAATTAACCATGGAGTTACATGAAAACTAATTTTGTAGATATACCTATATAAGTTATTCCTTTACATTAAAATTTCATTTTAGTCTGCAACACTTTTCAGGAATTTGATTTCTGGATTAACAAACACATAAAAATAGCTTGGAGGAAGGAGTCTAAATGTCATAGTTCTGCAAATCAATAGAAAGAAATCATCAAGATGCTAAAAAATTGAGGATTTGTCCCAACCCAGTAGATGTACCCATCTAATCAATCTAGTATTTCTAAGGTGACTATCACCATGGTAGCAGACATGGACATTTCACAGTGTTTTCAATTTTCTATCTATTTAGGTATTTCTATGGCCCCAATTGTAATAGCATCTGAGAACCTCATAAATATTAACGAATTAATCCTCTCAATACCCCTGTGAAACTGAAGTGTTATCCCACATTTACTGATGAGGAATGGGGCCACAGTTCAGTAAGGTACTTAATAATGTGCTTACCTTTTAAGCACGTGAGTAGTCCCATTGACTTCTCATGTGTTTAAAGTAAGGCACATGCATAAGTACTTTGCTAAATCAAGGATTAGATGATTTTCCCAATTTTTTCATTTTATGAAGGTTATAACCTTTTATTACTCTTCAGTACAATAAACATATACTCTTGCCAAGTTAATAAAAATCAAGTGTTAATATATTGTGAAGGAAAATGGCAGATACATTTTCCACTGGAATAATTTGATATAAATTTCCTGTACTTATTGAAACAATTGAAAAAGCAGAGAGGCTCCATGAAAAGTTCTTCATTAAAGAGGCTTCTATTGCTTGTATTTGTACTCCCACTGCATCATTTTTACTAAACAATTACTAGTCCTCTTCTGCTGAAATTTGGTGCTTTAAAAATTTAAATCACATTATTCTATTTATTTTATTTTATTTATATTTACATACACACAATATTTGTAAATTAAATATACTTGTGTACAAATTAAACATAAACAGTGCTGAAACACAATACAAGCATCTTCAATTCAAAATGTGAATTGGCTAAGAGGAAAGAAGCAACAAAATTTCATCTTTGGTGAAAAAGGGACATTACTCTTAGTACAATATACCATGGGTAAAATCCAAACCACATTGAAGGCCATGAGGATTTCACCCAATATATGGTACATTTCAGTAGAGAATGATTAATATAAAGTATTTTGAATTGGTGAAACTATTTTAATTTCAACTAAAACATAATTCAGATTAAACTAGACATAACA
The DNA here is from genome assembly GCA_032164245.1 of Sternotherus odoratus. Taxonomy (NCBI): domain Eukaryota; kingdom Metazoa; phylum Chordata; order Testudines; family Kinosternidae; genus Sternotherus; species Sternotherus odoratus. The sequence continues at coordinate 80,268,968 of JAVMKO010000005.1, read as the reverse complement.
GTATAAAGTCAAAATCATATTAGGAAGGCTGAGGTGATCTGTTGTGGCTTGTATATTTTAGCGCTTTTCATTCTTTACTCTAATAACCCTGCAGTTTAAGCTTGTTGAAAGAACCAAGCTTAAAATAAGTAGTTAGTAAAGCCATGTAATGTTAAGTGAATATTACAAACTAGCGAAAATACCCGGCGTTGCTTGGGTCCATCGGAGGTGGGGAGGGGCAGAGAGCTGAGCAAGTGCGGGGTCCGTTGGAGGGGGCAGAGAGCAAACCTAACACCCCCACCTCACCCCCCACGACCAAACCCGACACCCCCACCTCACTTACCTCTCGACCAACCCCGATTCACATTTTCACCCCCCCATCCAAACCCAACACCCCGTCACCCCCTACCTACCCCAACACCCCCTGATCAACACCCACACCTCACCCCCCGTAGACCAAACCTGACACACCCACCTCACTTTCCCCCCCAACCAAACCCGACACCCCTACCTACAACCACAAACAAACCAGACACCCACACCTCACTTACCTCTCGACCAACCCCGACCCCCCTCCTCGCCCCCCCAAACAAACCCAACACCCCCACCTTACCCCCTACCAAACCCAACACCCACACCTCACCCACCCCGACACCTTCCCACCCCCCCAGACCAAACCTGACACCCCCGGCTCACCCCCGGACCAAACCCGACACCCCCACCTCACCCCCCGACCAAACCTGACATCCCTACCTCACTTACCCTCCGACCAAACCCAACTCGGGTCCGTCGGAGGTGGGGAGGGGGCAGAGAGCTGAGCAAATGCGGGGTCCGTTGGAGGGGGTATTATGACATCATAACTATGTCACAGAGAACAGCAGCTGCCCAGCGGATGTGATTGGCCTTTAAATAATTTCACCCCTGGGGGGTGTCAGAGGTGAGATTTGAAAAATTTTCAACTCTTACCCTGAATAGGACCCTAAGACCTATAACTGTACCAAATTTCAAGTCTCTAGCTCAAACGGTGTGGAAGGAGTAAGTGCACGTACATATGCGCACGCACACAGGCATACACGCATACACCATTTGACTTTTATATATATAGATATCTGGCTACAGTAGTAGTAAAAAAAAAACCCTATGCTTTCAGAAAATATATATTTTTCCTAGGTTTTATTTCACTAGACAGCTACATTTACTGGTTGTAAAAGTCTGTTATAACACATTTCATAGTAGACTTACTCCACTTTGATTCCCAACTATGCTACACTCAGTATAGGTGTCTTCACTATCATTGTGTTGTCATTTTATAATACAGTACTTGTCCTCTGAGCATAGTATAGGGAGATACCATATATTTTCTGAAGTAAAGTAAGTGTATAATAAATGGTAGTAAATACCTGACCCTCAAGTGTTAGATACTTTTCCCTTAGAAAACAGTATGAATTCCTTAAATTAGAAGGGAATGAAGTAAATTACATTTTATACAACCCAACTCGGGGACATTATCTCCACATGCCTGTTATAAGAATGTACATTCTTCATATAGAAAATTCCAAAAATAAAATTGCATGTTGTCTACAGCCATCTTTTGCTTTTTTCAAAATTAGAATACTACTTTTAAAATTAAGTTCTTAAAAAGTTCAAGACTTTTTCTCCTTGTTTGACTCTGCATACAAAGACCAGAAAGTCTTGCATGCAAAGATGCACAGCTGAGTTAATTTAAATTGTATTTTTCCATAAAGTACTTGGAAACTGTACAATATTTCCCCCTTTCACAGACTTTAGTTAAGTCTTTCTTCCCATAGATAATGGTTGGCAGCAGTGCACAGTGCAGAGGTTGTGTGCTGCACTTCTGAACAAAGTCCTGAATTGAGCCATTGTTTTCACTGAGATAGCCTGCATTTTTCGCTGGACAGAGAGCAGGGTGTAAAAAAGGCACCTTGTGTGCAACTGTTGTTGGCAAGGCTTGGAAGTGAATTAAAATCTCCACAAGGTCTGGGCAGTACAGCTCTGCTCGGTATTGAGCTCTTTGGGAGCACAGTTAGCTCAGACATTCCAATGCAGTGAGGCAGCAGGAGGGACACAACTCGACTCTACAGTCGAACGGGGAAAAAAGCCAACTCTTTACAGAGATTAGTTTCTGAACTGAACTTCATTCACAACGTGTGAGACACACAATGGCTCTGGACCAGCTTCTGCTCTACAAAGATTTGGAGAAGGCGCCGTTATCCAGTGATCTTGAGTCACTGGGTATTACCACTTAAACAGAATGGGTTGCCTGCCAGAGGTAAGCAAAAAATTTACAGGGTAAAAGGAAGGCTGAAAACAAATCAACTGAAGATGCACGTCAGCTGCTATGGTGCAGAAAATTTGGGGGCAAGTTACTCTCTCCTTTTGAGTCCTTCCAAGCTCCGGTGTCATTTGAGCTTTGCAAACCAAATCAAATGTAAAAATAACACTTGAATGTGTTTGCCTGCTTATCTTAGTTTAGCATTTTTGGAACTCTCAGGCCCCAAATTAGTTTGCTGTAGTGTCCTTGAAACTCTAAGCTCAGCAGTTTAATTGATTTCAGCAGCGAAGTTCTGAGCTTGCGAGCCTTTGAAGATGCACCATAATTCAAGAGCAGGCTGCTGCTCTAAAAGTGACGAAAGGCACCGGGACAGCAGCTCTATAGAAAATGCGTTACAGCCGGGCGGGGAGGGAGTGTAATGCGGAGGTGTTTCTGACCATGTAAACCCTCGATCGCGGCACGTAGCACTCCATTCGATGGCGCAGTCTTTGGATGGGGGAATGTATTTAATATTGGATGTAACAATTGGAACATGGCTGGATGTGCAATATACCTAACGCCGCACAGCGGTGCATATAACCGGGGAGAAGACTGTGTGGGGAAGGGTCCGCCACAGCTTGGCCCCCGTTAGTTCGGCGGGTGCCCCTCTCTTGTGCGTTTGGGTAGGTGCAATAACTTCTTCCCTGCAGCGTGGGTGATTTATGGGAGGGGAGGGCCAGGAGCCCGCTGCTGGTGGCGGCGGCACAAACACCCTGGCCCTGCACTGTGTCGGCGGGAGGGGGCTGCAGACCCTTGGGCGTTGGCGCAATGACGTTCTGCTCTGCACGGCGTGTGCCCCCGAAGAGCAGCTGCCTCTGGGGCTGTGTCACCCCTCTGTGCGCGGCGCTACTTTCCCCGGAGGAGGCGGGCGCAGTCCCCAGGGCCGGGCTCTTTGCCCTGGTCCCAATGACTCAAGGTGCTTCCCTGCTCTGTGGCCAGGCCACGCTCACCTCAGGATGTCGGGGGGGCTGGGGACGTTTCCCTGCCTTCCCACACGTCCTGGGGGCGGGAGGGGAACCCGGCCGTAGTTCTGTTTTCCCCCGCCCCCCAGGGCTGAGCGAGCCCCCCGTCCCCCCCGCTGCCCGTCCTTCCGCCCAGCTGGGCGTTGCGAGGCCGGCAGGCCACCTCCCCCTCGGTCCGCACGCGCTCCCGCCCGCTCAGGGGAGCCGTTGAGTTCGGGGACTGCCCTGACCCGGAGCCTGCCCTGCGCAGTCAGCCGGGGCGAGAGCCCTCGGGGCTGCTGCAGGGACCCGCCGCCCGGCCTCAGCTGCAGCAGCGGGAGGAAGAGGCGGGGGAGACACTGAACGTTGCCTCCTTCTACGTATCCCTGGCGGGTGAGGCGCTTCCACAGTTCGTGGGGCTGGGGTGGGTGGGTCTCCTGGTTGCCCAGAATCCCCCCCATAGGCTGCTTTGGGGGTTCGGGTGATGAGAGCGACCCCCCCCCCCAGTCATCCAGATACGGGGACATGGGTCCACACCTGATTGTGCAGCCTCATGGCCCCGGCGGGTTGTAGTAGGTCTGTCATCCTTGCATTGGCTACACTTTCACCCTAGTTTGTCACCCTCCCCAAATAGCAGTTCTCCATTAGGTTTGTGAAGATGATGATCCCCACTAACATGCAGTTTCTGTGCATTCCTATTGCAGTATTTAGCTGTAAAATATCCCCTTCCTCTGCAGAGGATTTGAGGAAATGCAGAGTGTGACATTTTTTTGGGTGTGGATTGTAACAAACTTGTTATAAATTACAACTGGGTATAAAGTCCTCATTATCTTCCCCCTGAAGTTCTCACTTTATAGCGGGGTTTATATAACAGTAATAAGTTTCATATTTCATTGCTTCAAACTTTCTGGTTAATCACATCTCAGTGGATTGTTATAGGTGAGGTGCAGCATCTGATCGGCTTCTGGGATGAAGTCCCCTCTCCCCAGCATTTCGGTGGTTTATGATAATAAGCCCCAATTCTCAGATGTTATAAAAGTTTGTTCTAGGCTGAAACCTGGAAATCAAAGCAGCAAAGTGTAAAAAATATATAATTTTTTTCCACTGGTTGTGGCCTTGCCTTTGATATGTTTGAAAAAGTGTGCAAGATTTGCTGGTTCTCAGGATTACTGTACACTCTGAGGAATGAGACTAGCAGGGAAGCCCAGAGAAGAGCTATAGGAGTATCAGCAGGCTGAGCTGCTGCATTCTAAGGATAGTAGGATGGTAACTGAAATGATACAGAAACTCATGAAAGGGTTGGCTGTGATTCAAGGAGCAGACAAATGTTCAGACTGGTTCTTATTTTGCCATGCAGTTTGCCCATCCCTATTTGTAATGCACATTTGGGAGGGAGTAGAATTAAAACTGGTATATTATGTTTATATCAAGATTTTGTTGAATGAATAAAAACATAATTTTTCTAAGTATTTCTGAAGTGGGGATGAGATTTTTGCCCCATTATAAAAAAATTCTCAACATCTAGGAATGAATAAAGACTTAAAATTCCAGAATTTATAATTACCTAATAATCATCTTGCAGAAGTGACAGAGTCCTGTGGCACCTTAAAGACTAACAAAAGTATTGAAGCATAAGGTTTTGTGGGCTAGTACCCACTTCGTCGAATACTTTAATACTTTTGTTAGTCTTTAAGGTGCCACAGGACTCTTTGTCGCTTCTGCAAATCCAGACTAACATGGCTACCTCTCTGATTCTTAATAATTATCTTGAATCAGAGACCCTCCTTTTTATTTTTGAATTATCCTTTGAGAAATAGGACTAACTACAAACAGTATAAATATACTGTATTTCTAATTAAATGAAAACAGTGACAAGTTGAGCAACAAAATCAAACTACAAATAACTTTATCACAGGAAACTGAATATAATGTAGATCATCAATAGAAATCTGTTGAGAGAGAGAAAGTGGACTGTGTAAGTCATGAGAAACTGTGCCCAGTTTGCATAGAAATTAACAGGGGATTGCTAAATTCTTCCATTCTCCTCTTAGTCATCTGAGTAAAAGAAACTTCTCATATTTTGTCATGTTAAGACATTGATTCAGTACATTATTATGAATTCATTCTCATTTTTCCACGTGTTGACAGTTTTCTTTGTAGCTAGATTTGCTCTTAGAAACCTCCCCTCATTGGGCCCAACTCTACAAAGTGCCAGCTACCCTCAACTCTGTAGACTTTTGTGTGGTATGCGTTGGACAATGGATTTTTGTTTCATTAGGCAAAAAATATAATACTAAATATAGTAAAGTTTAACCAGTATCTTTTCTATATTTTTGCATAATTTTGTCATTCTGACAATAAATGATACATAAGAAAAGACAGAAGAAACTATCCGTAAAGTAAGGATAAGAAAAACAATAAATCCTCAAATAAAATAATTCTAATAGATGTATCCATTGAGAGTCACAGAAACAGTTCAGAAAAGGGACACAAGAATTGATTTGATGTTTGGAAAAACAGACTAGAAATAAGGCACAATTTTTTTTAACAGTGTGGGAAATTAACTATTGGAATACAGTAAAACCTCGATTTAACGGACTTCGGATGCAACGGACAAAATTTTTAAGAAAGTCTGATGCATCCGAAATCCGTTTGTTGAGGGCTGACTGCCCGCTCCCTGCTGCCGCCGGGGTTCGAGCTGCGGGCGGGCTGCCGCCTGGCTCCCCGCAGCCGGCAGGCTGACTGCCGGCTCCCCGCTGCCGCCCGGGTCCAGGCAGCGGGCGGGCTGGCTGCCGGCTCCCCGCTGCCGCCCGGGTCCAGGCAGCGGGCGGGCTGGCTGCCGGCTCCCCGCTGCCGCCCGGGTCCAGGCAGCGGGCGGGCTGGCTGCCGGCTCCCGCCTGCGGGTCCCGGCAGTGGGAGGGCTTGCTCCTGGCTGCCGCCTGGGTCCCGGCAGCGGGTGGGCTGCCGGTTCCCGGCTCCCACCCGAGTCCCAGCAGCCAGGACCCGGGTGGGCTGGCTGCCGGGTCCTGGCTGCCGCCTGGGTCCCAGCAGCCGGGACCCGGGTGGGCTGGCTGAAGGCTCCCGGCTGCCGTGATAGTAACTTTAACATGATAGTTAAAAGTAAGTAAAACCTCGATATAACGGACTAATTCGGGCGGGCTGCTGCTCCGATAGCTCGTTTTTTTATATTATTATTAAATAACGGACTTTCGGCTTTAACGGACACTCCCTCGCCCGAATTAGTCCATTATATCGAGGTTTTACTGTAGTTTACTAAGGATTGTGGTAGAGTCTCTATCACCAGTAATTTTAAAATCAAGATTGGATATGTTTCTTCAAAGATATGCTCTACTTTAACCAAAGCTATTGGATCTGAAACAGAAATTAATTCAGGGAAGTCCCAGTCAAACTTCCTGAATAATACAGGACATAAGTCACAATGGTCCCTTCTGGTCTTAAAATCTATATATCTATGATTAACAGCATTAAAATTCTAACAGTTCCTGAGTGTTTTCATTAATCATTAAAATAAAATATATATTCCAAAGATTAATTGAAAGTAATATTTCAGTAGAAATTTTTTCCCCATGTTCGTTAGTTTTGTTTTGAAATAACCTTATTAGAAACCAGGCTCTTTAGTTAGGAACCGTCTTTTTGTTCTGCTTTTGTACAGCATGTAGCACAATGAGGAGAATAGGGCTCCTAGGCACTATGCTAATACAACTAATTAACCATAATGTCTGCTATATTTTATATACTTAATAGAAACATAGTGCTTAGTCATGAAACTCCAACATGAATAGAACTTATTCTCATAACTAGTCCCCTTGCAGTCATTTGGTATTAGTTGCGTGAATAAGGGTTGTGGAATTGGGTCCACAGTCTTTAACTATGAAATTGCACTTTTAAGTGTGTGTGTGTTTTATTACAAAATAGTTAGTATGCAGAAGTATGAGCCAGGTTTGTCAGTGGTCAAATTCTGCTTCAATTATTTTTTTAATCCCATTTAAATTAGCAATTGTATGTGAGTTCCTGGGGCCATAAGTGACTGAATACACAAATCAGAGCAATATGACTAACACTGCATACTGCTTTGTTTGTCTTGGCAGACCTGTGTGGAGATCTGACTGTGGGTGGAGTTTCCAGAATCATGCTTCTGCCAAACGTGGATCATATTGCACTCTTGATTCCTGAGCAAAACTCCTATTTACTTTGAGAGTTTCATATTGGAGAAGAGGGTCACTGTGTTAGCACTACCTATATATGGATCTCTCGTCTTTCTTTAGTGACAGAATTCTGATTCCACTTGAAGTAAGTGGAATTTCTTCAGACTTACACCAGCATGAAATTGAACTGTGGCCAGTAATGGTCTATTATGTTCCATTGCTCTAGCATTTGGGTGCATGACATAGTTGAATGCAACTAGATACTAAATCAAACCATCTACAGTATTCCTTCCTGAACGACTCTAACCAGTCATAAATAACCCTCTATAGTCAAACAAATGCTTAACCTGTAATGTGTCTTGTATTTGTTTTTGAAAACCTGTAAAGGTGACCTCTAACCGAGTGCTCACGGGGCGGGGGTGAGTTTCAAAACTAAACTTTCTCCACCAGAACCATCTGGTTTCCAGTGCCCAAGAGTGCACACCTAGCAACTGTCAGCAACGGTGTCTCAAGAGAGCTCAGCTGTTGTCGTGATTCATTGGGTGTCAAGCTAGGTGTTAAACCTCAGGTCATATATGAATATACCTCTAGGAAAATCCTTCTGCATCAAAATCTCCTATTCAGCGTTGGGAAGTTTTGGGTGTGCGAGAAATGCAAGATTGAGCCTTACGTTAAGAACAGCATTCTGCAGGCTAGTGTTTCAGCTGTGACATTTTACCCACAGTAGTCTGCGGCACGCCTTAGTAAACTAAATGGATTCTGGGCTCTGGAATGTCTTTTGCTGTATATTGTGATCAACAGAAAAGTAATTTTAGTAATTTGGTAAGAAAATTGCAATGGAGATCTTTTTTAAAAAGGTAAAAATAATCTACTTAATTTTTCAATTAACATGTAAAGATTTTTTTAGTAAATACTTTAAATACCATTTCAATATCTTTTAAAATATTTAAAGGTATTCTGATGTATTGTTATGGTTAACTTTTTTGTGTTTCTTTCTGTTAATTCTTACTAACATATTGAAGTACTTCTGGTTAAGCAGAGAGGTGAAAATGCTGTGTACCAAAGTAAAGTTACATGAAAGGTATATGTGAAAGGTATTTTTAAATATTTATTTTGGGATAATATTTTAATTCTATTAGTATGCACAAGTGGTGTATAACTTGCATCTAATAATAGTACATTTTGTTAAACAGATGACTCTCCAGTTGCATGTGACCTTGCCTAGTGTTGTAGGACTTTGCTGTCTGTTGTTTTAGACAATGCTCTGATGTTGGACTTTTCCTCCCACAATATTTTGCTCCATCTCTGCTACAGTGTACAGCAAGAATGCCTCTGAAGTGAAGTATTTCTGAGGTTTGTGCTACAATATATCTTTATTCTAACATTTTTTATAACACATTCCTTTATTTCAAATGCAAAACTCAGTTGTTGATTGAAATCAGCCACTTAGTTGGTCCATTTCCCTCATGGTAGTGCAAGTAGTTTCAAGCAGCATTAACAACTGATTGTATTTCCAGTTGGAAATCAGTGGGGGGTGGAGGGAATCATGCTGTGTAGAGTAACTGTTCCGTGGATCTACAGTGCCCCCAAATTCCCATGAAGGAACAAGCTTGTGGAGCTCCAGTTGAGAAACTTCCATGATGTCCGCTCTCGCTCTTTAATTTCTCTGGCTTGGTTCTGCTTGTTTTGGATCCTTTCTGCTTATGAAAATGAAGGGGAGAAAATTGTTTCATGGTTTTTAATATCCAAACTAAAATGCTTTAAAAGCATATTTCGCTGCTTTGCCTTCCTTTGCTAGTTTTAATTTTTTTCAAAGATATATTATAACTAAGATAATGAATTGTTTAATTCATATGGGGATATTAAGATGTATTCTATAGGATGCTCCGTTTAATGGACAGTGATATTTTAATATTTGTACTTCTAAAATTGTTTAATATTTATACATTTTACTAATAAGGTTCATGTTCTGGTGACTTTTCATATAGATATACAGTAGGTGTCCAGTTTATTTATTTCCCTTATTTATCTCAAAATTATGTGGGTGGGAATTTACTAATACAAACATTCCCTAGCCTGGTAAAAGTTGCAGAACCTTGTAATCTCATCTCTTTTAGTGTATGGAACCAAAAAAGTGCAGGTGTAAGGTAAGCAACAAAAGCAAGGAATCTGCATATATCCAGGACTCCAATTCTGCAGATTATTGGTCAGCTGAGCCCCTCTGCATTCCCCTCTGGCTCTTGCCAGTCATGCCTATTGTTTGATTAGGCCAGCAGGTTCACAAGTTGCTCATCCAAGGTTGTTCTGTGACATCTTGGGTGGTAAAGGGCCAAAGAGCAAACAAGGTTGTTTGAAGTCCTTATGGTTTCTCCATAATTCTTGGAGCAAATATATTACTTAATGTGGCTCCTTCAGAGTTCTGGGAGAGAGTGCTGGGTAGTGCAGCTCCGATCCAAGTCCCTTCGCACCGTCCATGGAGTCTGGTTGCGCAGTTCTTTTGTAGTGGATAGGCAAAAGGCAGAGTACTTGCATAGCTACCTTCCCTCTGCATGTGGTCATGTCATACCACTGTTTGTAGTCTTCCCTTCACGTGAAGCAGCTGGAAGAGGAGGTGAAAATAGAGCTTTAGAAAGGATTGTGTATAATTTGTATTAAAAAGTACATATAGTGTAGAACCCCAATGAGGCCAACTAGTCACTTGTTAAGAGAAAAGCTTTTAGATACACACTATTAATCCATAATATGAGTGGGAAATCTCTCAATTTCTTGGTGGTTGTTGCACTCTCAAGCAAGGTTTCAGGTAGAGGCTTATACCAGGATTGTTTTAGGTTTAATGACCTTTCAAAATGTAGGTATTGTAATGGGTTTTGATTGGAGATCTGTTTCGGTTCTAGTTTCATGTAATAGTATATTCTGCAATAATTAGGTGATGTCTAAAGAAATTCTACATAAATCTTGTTGGCCATTCAGCACACATACAGTCTGGACGTAGAAAAATTTGATCTCTTTCAGAGATCTTTGGTCTCTCTTGTATAATAAAACCAGTGCTATGCCTTTTTAAAGATATTTTCACTCTAATTAGCATGTATTATTTAAATATACAAGGTAGGCGTATAGGACCTTTTTGTGGCATACATTTATAAAGCACCTGTCAACCTTATTAATATCTGTCACTGAACAATATGTCTCAGGTTACACAACTCAGAATTAAGTGTTTTATTCCTTTTTATAATCACTGTACAGCCTCACAACATACAATCAATAATATACATCTTGTCTTAGATGTATATTACATACAGTTTTAGAAGGCAGTTAATCATGTGTCAGTAAGTGAAAGACTTCAGCATACCATGAGTGTATGTTCTTAAAATATAATTTATAATACATAGAAATACAAATAACACTCAAGATTAACTACTGTGTTGGAGCACAGTTCTTTTGTCGGGCAGAACATTTGGCAGAGTTCCAAAATTTGTATACATTTCTGTATGCACTGAGTGGCAAAATGTTTTGTCCAGTTCTTTCCTATCACAGTCATCTATTTACACTATGCAGATCTGGCTGTATGAAGGATTTGCTAATATATTTTGCTCAAAAACAAGGTCACTGTGCAATCAGTAACTAGCTCAGTATCTGATTTGTCTCTTGTGTTTTTGCTTTGGACTTTTCCCAGTTTCCCTCTTCAGCCCATTATGTCAAGTCCTGTTTGCTGTTACATAGAGGTTAGATTCTAAAAAAGAGCAACTGATGTTCTAGTATTTTGTGGCACACATTGCCTTCTACAACAGAAAATCACTTGTGTGATTGTACTTTTGAATTCACTGCCATGTTGGGTGACTCAATGACCTTGAAAACCAGTAATGCCTCTGTTTTCAGGGCCTGTTTCAACGTCCCCATGAGTCCCACAGAAAGTCTTTTGTTCTAATTTTTGAACCCCTGAAGACCAGTGAGCCACCTGAAGAAGCTGCCTATCAGCTGAGCTGATGAAATCAACAGAAGGCTGTCTGAATACATATCCACCAAGCACATCACATACTAAGCATTCCCGAGGATTAATTATATTTGCTCTTTTTAAATCTAGCAATAGCCTAAGTTCCAGATGTATTTTCTTTTTAATATATTTTACCTTTTTAAGACAGGATTATTGTTGTTTTTTGGCGTCCTAAGAGGTTATGCACATGTTTAGTTAGCTGGTGGCAACAGTTGATTTCCTTTGTTTTCTTTCTCAGCTTTTCCCAGTGTGTGAGAAAGGGATTAAGTGTACCCCACAGAGATGAATTCCCAAGAGTGCCTTCTTAGGTACAAGGCTATTTCTTTTTGCAGTTGTGTGGTGAAAGCATCTACCCATCCAAGGTCAGAAGGAAGCTGTAACCTTGGGAGCTTTAATACAAGCCTGGAGTAACCAGCATTAATTTTTAGAATCCTTACAGGCCCCCAGCTTCTGCACGCCAAGTACCAGAGTGGGGAATTAGCCTTGACAGCCCACATCAGGGTTTCATGGCAGAATGCTATTAACATCTAATTCAGTTTTATCCATCAGTTTTGTTATATACTGACTGTAGCTTGGGTATTTGTTAGTTAATGAATGTAAAATATTTAGCTAGATTAAATTTACTGTTGCTTATTTGTGGTTGTGTTGTGTTTTTAAAGGTTTTTTTTTTTTAAGGTTTATTTCAGAGAGAGAACATTTTGTATGGGTCCTGAAATTATTTGCACTGACGTGTAAAAAATGTTCTAGCAGTGGCAGGTTGTCTATTGGACTTTTTAAAAAAGTTTTAAAAAATTAAATCATTAAATATATATTAAAAAAATTAAACTATTTAAAAATTCCCCTTTCTGTGCTCAAACAGATCTATAGTAGCCCATGGAAGTTAGAAGAACATTTTGGATTAGGGAAAATATAAAATCTATTTACCTTGCTTTGGTAGACTCTTGCGAGTCCTCCTGGTTGTGGAATGAGGAACTGCTTAGATGTCAGCAGCAGTGTGAGATGCAAATAGCTTTTCTTTTCTGTGGGAAAGAATTAACTTTTAAAAAGGATTGTGAAAAATATTTTTTTTGCATAATGTAAACAGTTTACCCCATCATGCTACCTAAAAGCCCCAGTCATGGACCAGGGCCCTGTTGTGCTCACTGTTGTACAAACTGAGAACAAAAAGGCAGTCTTTGCTACCTTGTACTCCTCCATCTGTTGTCTCTTGCCTTATACTTTGGTTGTGAGCTCTTTGGGGCAATTAGACAATATTGTGTAAAATAAATAGACAAGGCAGACAGAGAGGGCGGGGAAAGAAGTGCAGGCATGTCACATCTTGCGCGAGGGTTCCGTTCCACGGTTACCACGTAAAGCGGAAACCACGTATAGCCCAAACCCATTGAGTTCAATGGTGGGTGAAATCACCCACCCTACAGATAAAAATGTAAAAACTATTTTTCCCTTTCTTCCCCCCCCCCCCCGACCACGTAAAGCGGAAATCACGTATGTTAAATGCGCCTAAGATGCGACTTGCCTGTACAGCAGGGGTGGGGAACCTTTTTTCCGCCAAGGGCCATTTTGACCCTTATAAAGTCATCCGCTGGCCGCTCCCCCCCCACCCCCTCCAAGCCCAGGCTGGCAATGGGAGCTGAGACCCCAGCTGGCAAGGGGCCAGCAGGGGAAATCCCAAAGCAGTGGCAGGTGGAGTCCTTAGCCCCAGGGCCGGCGACAGAAATTTGGGGGCCCCCTACTCTGATAGTTTGGGGGCCCCCCCGGCCCAGCCGGGCCCCCTCCAGCCCAGCCGACAGCGGCTGGGGGGCCCCCAGCCCAGCCGGGCCCCCTCCAGCCCAGCCGACAGCGGCTGGGGGGCCCTCAGCCCAGCCGGGGCCCCCCCAGCCCAGCCGACAGCGGCTGGGGGGCCCCCAGCCCAGCCGGGGCCCCCCCAGCCCAGCCGACAGCGGCTGGGGGGCCCCCAGCCCAGCCGGGGCCCCCCCAGCCCAGCCGCCCCCCCCCCAGCCCAGCCGGCGCTCCCCCCCCCAGCTGACAGCGGCTGGGGCCCCCCAGCCCAGCCGCCCCCCCCCAGCCCAGCCGGCGCCCCCCCCCCCAGCTGACAGCGGCTGGGGGGCCCCCAGCCCAGCCGCCCCCCCCCCCCCGCCCAGCCGGCGCGCCCCCCCCCCCCAGCTGACAGCTGGCCGCAGCTAGGAGCGAGAGCCCGGGAGCAGCGTGAGCTGCCCTTGCTGCTCCCTCCCTCCCTCCCCCCCTCCAGGGCTCACTGCTCGGCCGGGGACACACGCTCGTCCGGGGGAGAGCCGCGCCAGATGACTACGGGTAGAGCTGTACCGGGGCCCCCCTAAAGTGCGGGGCCCGGTACAGCTCTACCCGTAGTACCCCCCTGTCGCCGGCCCTGCTTAGCCCTGCACTGCTTTGGGGTTTCCCCCACTGGCCCCTTGCCAGCCAGGGTCCTGCCGCCTGCCTGACCCGCCCAGCCCGGTCTCTCCCCCCCAAACCTCCTTCTCTCCTCCCCTCAACTGACCCACCCAGCCCGGTTTCCCCCTCCCCCCCCCCGACCGTTGGCTCCCCGCGGCTCCTTGTTTCGCCGCCCGGCAGAGGGTGGACGCGCGGCGCTTCCCAGCCCCAGCGCGGAGCCAGCGGCGGCGGCAGCAGCGGCCCACGCGGCGCTTCCTGGCCCCAGCGCGGAGCCGCCCCCGGCCAGCGGCGGTGGCCTGCGTGGCGCTTCCCGGCCCCAGCGCGGAGCTGTCCCTGGCTGGCAGCCGCGGGCCGAATAAAATGATTTGGCAGGCTGTATAAGGCCCGCGGGCCGGAGGTTCCCCACCCCTGCTGTACAGCAATAAGCAGAGTGAACAGTATGTTGGCAGTAAACATATTAGTTCCAAGTTTATTTTGGAGTGTGTGAGTTTACGTAGGAGATTAGATAAATGAAAGGGAAGTGAGGGGAACAAAGCAGGAATGGAAGTGAAGCTGTAGTGAGGTGACTGTGAGGGAGCAGGAGGATTGGCAACAGCCAGTCAGCAAAGTGAAGAGAAGGTCAGAACATTCTACAGTTTTGATAGGAATGTCCATGGGTCCAAAAGTTCTTCCTTTGTCTGCTCCTATTCCTCATAATGAAGTAAATGACATCCTCAATTTAAATCAGTTGTTTTGATTACTGTCTGGCTCCCTCTCTCAATTTCAGTTCTAACATGTCATTAGGCAATTTTTTAAAAATGAAAACAGTGTTACTAGGGTCCCTTCCTCCAGGTCAAAAGTCACTTGATATGCCGTCCAGCATCATTAGGTTGAGTTAAAAATAATAATTTTGGGTCTTTATCCTAGGGTTCCTGAATCTGAAACATGACTCATGTTTTCCAAGTGTTACCACAACTATGGGGGCTAAAACATTTAAAAAAATTAAGTTGAAATTCTCAGCAATTGCGTGACTCCAGAAGCTGGGGCTTTAAGAAAAACACAAAACGTTTTTTTTTTTTTTGAGAATATGATGAGTTTTCGGGGCATTGCCTACCTGGTCAGAGATGAACACTTCAGAATCCCAGTTCTTAAATGATGAACTAACAGTTCATGTTCTGCATTGATTGCAATTCTGATAGTAGCTGCTATCTTCAGAACTAAAAACAAGTCTGAAATGAAGTGGGCAATTCCTAACTTTCCAATGGTTCTATAGAATTAGACTCCTGGATGGATTCAGTTTCAAAATCAGGTCCATAATTTATAGTTTTGGTAGTTGGTAGATAAGAGACATTAAAATAATTATTGGTGTCTCAACTCAGTAGTGTGTGTTTTATCTTTTAAGCACATTTATTCAAAAATTGGTTTTCCAGAGGAAAGACCACAGTCTATGTAGGAGTAATGTTTTAACTGATCCCCAGCACATTATTAGAAGGAGGTATTTTAGGGAGTGGTATTAGGAGCCAAATTCTCCTTAGAGGGGAATAAAAAAAAAAAAGCTAGCTGGAAAAGCATTCTTTTTTGATTCGATTTCAAAAACAAAACAAAGCAGAAAAATCTTTGCCTGAAAAGGTGTCCTTTGTTTTGTTCATTTGAAAACCAAGATGAAGGAAACTACTTGAACTTGATTTTTGAAGTATTGACCGTGCAAGAACTTTCTTTTGAACAGGCTCCAAAAATCCTGAATACACCAGTAAAATGAAAGTCAAAGCCTTCAGTTGTTGGTACAGACTGAAATGTTCCAGTGACTATGGTGAACCTTATTATAAAAATGAAATCTAATAAAATATTTGCGTCTGTCCTTATGCTCCAAACATCTGCACAATCGTCCTCATTCCCCTCCAACCCTCATTCATACACACCCTTAAAAAGCTCTTTTAGGTTACTGTCCGTTGTCCTAATTTTCAAACAAGCATCTTCATGCTTCCCCCTCATGTTTGGGAAGAACTCCCTGTAAATAGCCACAGAACTAACTCGCCCTTCAAGTTTCTCCCTAAAATTCTCCTTTGCTGCGACACCTACACGAATATCTAACAATGATTACAAGAATCAGAGAGGTAGCCGTGTTAGTCTGGAATAGCAGAGGTAACAAAGTCCTGTGACACCTTTATAGTTAGTCTTTAAGGTGCCACAGGACTTTGTTACCTCTAACAATGATTAGGCAACCAGTGTACTGAGACCACTTTCTATCATGCTGACCATTATGTTGTCAATGTTTCCTTGTACTCCGCCATGTATCTATCACCATAGTTGGTCTTTTACTTAGATTACCTCTTTGGCTCAGGGTCTGTATATTTTTGTTGATGTTTCTGTATTTCTACAGTGTCAAGCATAGTGGGAGCCTGGTTTACAACCGGGGTTCCTAGATGCTACGATAATATAAATAATAATATGGATTTACAGCATTTCCCTGGAGGACTCTGGGTCCACAGACAAAGTAATGGATTTTATTGCTCCGTTAGTAATTACATCTGTTTTAAAGCTTTAACTCTAAGACATGCTAATACTCTTTATTTTGACATAACACTCCTCAATTAATGTTTAAAACTGTATATAATACATTTCTAATGTAAACTAAGTTTTGGTTTTTTAATCATATTTGTTCTTTTACTGTTCAGTACCATTTCTCTGAGGAACTCAAATTACTTAACTATTTTGTCATTTAAGTTTTATTCTTCCTAGATCTGGAGGAGAAAGTCGAAGTATGGAGAGGTTAAGATGTCTTAAGTTGGGCACTCAAGAACCGCGACACAGAATTAGAGGGTATTACTAAAAGTATTGAGCCAAAATGCCTGCATACTTGTACAGAGCATCTTGAATTTTCTTTGAAAAAATTGGGCCCAATTGAGTTATCTAAGGTCGCCTAGTTAATCAGCAGCAGCATGGGAATTTGGTCTCCTGACTACCAGTCTTGCATTCTAACAATCTGATAATGCTCACTGCTTTTAGTTAATCAGACTCATGGCACTATATGATGTAGGGAGGAAACAGACTGGTCAAATATATTAATTAACTCTGTATTTTATGATTAATACTTACTATGAGCTTTACTGTCATTAGCATATGGCAAGTCACATCAGGACCTTAAGGATGAAGGTTTCTGGCAATGGGAGTTTGGGGTGGGATTCCCTGGGCTGAGAAATTACTTTCCTTCCATTTCTCAACTGTCATAAATCCTCTCTCATCCTCTTGCCAGTTTCTCAGAGTTAACTGTGGCAGATCGCCTTCTCGCCCCACATCACAAACAGGCAGGAGACTCTTCTGTGGCTCCCAACAGTGCTCTTTATTCACAGTGCAAGCCCCACCACCACTATACAGCTTTACAGTTCAGCTGGGCCCCAGCCCTCAATCTGGCTGGTGCCTGGAAGCAGGCAGCTCTGCAGACTCCTAGCCTCAGCTCTACTTCCCAGCTCTATACCTCTCTGTACCTTTCTCTATCTCTCTCACTCCTCCACACCACCACCCTGGGCTTCCTTCCTGGCAGGCTTTTATCCCCCCTGGAGAGGCTGCCAGGTGCAACCCATAAGGCTGAGCCCTCTGCAGCCCAGGTGGCTGATTAGCCTTCTCTGCAAGGGGAGGTTTGCAGAGGGTTTTTCTCCCTCTTAAAGGGCCCAGCAGGGCTGGCTCAGGCACTCCTGGTCAGCACCCTGCCACATAACTTTAAGGTTTTCATGCACTTTATTATTAAAAAAGACTGCAAATAAGTAAGTATTGTAGTTGTTTCAGCATCCTCATTAGTTTGGTTTTCCTTCCGTATTATGTAATGTTCATCTCTCCCCCCCCGCCTTTAGATTCCTTATATCCTTTGTGCGCTGTATTGATGATGTGTTTTTTTCTTTTTTAACCACGGTATGCAACACTAAGTTTACAATTCAATTTTATTCTTGCAACTGTTCAATGATACTATATAGCCTTGTCATGTTGTTTCACCCTTTTTTATTTAATGTAGTTTTTCTTTTAATTTTCTAAAAAAAAAGTAACCCACTGACTACAGGGAAGACTTTTTTTTTTTTTAATGTTTTTAAACTGCAATGGAGTCATTTTATTTTGTAGATGGTATAATTTCCACTACTTTCAGAAGAATGGATTTGAACAATAGAAGAGTAACTTCACTGTAAATTTGTTCTGTGTGGTCTTTCTAGAGCCTATCCTATCTTCCTGAAGTCTGCTTGTCATTTTTGCCTTATAAAGGAAGGAAAGTTTCGTGTGTGTATATGTAATAAGAATGAATGAAAGAGAGGGTTATAGGCAATATAATGGTAGGGAAAAACCTGACATTTGTGCGGTCATCTTCCTAGCTGGATTGTACATGGATATCCAGCTATTTCTGAGGGTACATCTGATTAACTATAGCAAGAGTCATTTTACAGATTAGTTAACTTTTCATTTAAATGACCATTCTTTAAATAATTACACACAAGGTACATTAAAATGACATTATTAATATTATAAAGTCAAGCCCTCAGAAGTTAGGAAATTTCAGAATGAAATGCCTGTTCAACTTTAATTTTGCATGTTCCCCTGCCTTCCACATATGCATTATGATACTCATTCCTTGCTCACAATGGATGATGCTCACTGCATGAGCAGCTAGCTATTCACTTGTATACTACACAAAATCCTATGCTAAAGACAGAATGATTAATTTTCTTGAGGACCTTTTTTATGGCACTTATCGCTTTAGTATAAAACAACAACAAGAAGTAGTCCATGTAGCACCTTAGAGACTGACACATTTATTTGGGTATAAGCTTTCATGAGCTAAAATCCACTTCATCAGATGCATGAAGTGGAAAATACAGTAAGCAGGTATAAATATACAGCTCGTGAAAAGATGGGAGTTGCCTCATCAAGGGGGAGTGGGGCAGTTAAAGAGGCCAGTTCAGTCAAAGTAGATGTGGTCCATTCCCAGCAATTGACAAGAAAGTGTGAGTATCAGTAGAGGAAAAAATATTTTTTCTAGTGACCCAGTCACTCCCAGTCTTTATTGAGGCCTAATATGATGGTATCAAATTTGCAAATTAGTTCCAGTCCTGCAATTTCTCGTTGAAGTCTGTTTATTAAGTTTTTGTTGTTTTTGTTGAAGACTGGTGATTTTTAAGTCTATTATCGAGTATCCAGGGAGATTGAAGTGCTCTCCTACTGGTTTTTGAAACTTACAATTCTTGAAGTCTGATTTGGGTCCGTTTATTCTTTTGCGTAGAAACTGTCCAGTTCGGCCAATGTGCATGGCATAGGGGCATTGTTGGGACATGATGGTATATATCACATTGGTAGATATGCAGGTGAACGAGCTCTGGATAGTGTGGCTGATGTGGCTGGGTCCTATGATGGTGTCCCTTGAATAGCTATGTGGACTGAGTTGGCAATGGGGTTTGTTGCAGGGGTTGGTTCCTGGGTTAGTGTTGTGTAGTTGCTGGTGAGTATTTGCTTTAGGTTGGGGGATTATCTGTAAGAGAGGACTGACCTGTATCCTAGGGTCTGTGAGAGTGAGGGATAAGTTGTAGACAAAGTTCTCTCTAATTTTTGACAGGATGTGTGCACAAAAAATTACTTCTGTGCAAATTTGTGTGCGCATGGTGTTTCGCTGTGTGCATGGGGTTTAGGATCTATGTGTGCACACACATGCACAGCTTAGAGGGAACAGTGGTTGTAGATTCTTGATGATAATTAAGAGAGGTTTTAGTTGGGGGCTGTAGGTGATGGCTAGTGGCCTTCTGTTACTTTCTTTGTTGGGCCTGTCCTGTAGTAGGTGATATCTGGGTACACCTGATAAGATCCTGTAGGTGTTTCTCTGTCTGAGGGATTGGAGCAATTGCAGTTGTAACTATGGGGTTGGCTGTAGACAATGGATCATGTGATATGGTCTGGATGAAAGCTGGAGGAAAATAGGTAAGTATAGCGGTCAGTAGGCTTCCGGTATAGGGTAGTAGTTGTGACTATAGCTTATTTGAACTGTAGTGTCCAGGAAGTGGATCTCTTGTATGGACTGGTCCAGGCTGAGGTTAATGGTGGGGTGGAAATTGTTGAAATCCAGTTGGAATTCCTCAAGGGCCTGTTCCCCATGGTCCAGATGATGAATAAGTCATCACTGTAGCACAAGTAGAGCAGGGGTGGTAGAACTATGCTTCCTACAGCTTCCATTGGCCGGGAATGTCAAACCGCGTCCAGTGAGAGCTGCAAGCGGCTGAACCCATGGCCACTCGGGTAAACAAAACATCTTGCGGCCAGACAGGGATTTACCCTGGCCAAGCCATGGAACAAGTTTTGGAGCCCCTGGTCTAAGGAATATTAGCCCAGACCAGATATGTGTCTCTCTCTCAGCTATGATTTCACAACTTTCAGTTACAAATCTTTCTGTTGACCTTATTGCAACAGCTGAACACTGGTCTGTTACCTACGGAGAGAAAATGGACACATGAACAGGTGTACTTCGTAATTGCCATCATTAACTCTGCGATGGATTTAATTCGAGAGAGCACACCAGAGACCGTTCATCTGAACTTTTATTACCATAACGTAAGAAACAAATGAAAGTAAACAGCAGTTGAATTTGAGATAAGCTCCGTCTGTAGGGGCTAGTCTTCACTGGGGGTGAGAGATTGACTGAAGATATGCAACTTCAGCTACGTTGTTAATGTAGCTGAAGTTGGCGTATCTTCAGCCAACTTACCTGCCGTCCTCATGGTGGTGGCAGTCGCGGGTGCTGCGGGTGATCGATTTCTCACGTCTTAATGAGACACGAGAAATCAATCACTAAAAGAGCGATCGCTACGCGCCGATCTGGCGGGTAGTGAAGACCTAATCTAAGAGACAGTAATTGTGTGAATCCATACAGAGCCCACACCTTAAATTGGGTAGGACCTGGGGCTATCAGGCATCTTTTTGTCATGTAAGAGATGTCAGCGATAACTGGGGGGAAGAACGGCATATCTATTAGTAAACTTCTTTCTTCTATGTAATTGCTGAACAAATGAGGGAGGCTTAATAGGATTCCATTCAGTAGGCCAATAAGTGACCTTTTGTAGATGGGTTGTAAGGGTCCTCAATAACTGTATTGCTTGACATGTGTGGTCAGTTAGGTCTTGGAGTTTTCTGGTTGGTAGCAAACAAAACGGATGAGTCAGGGATTCCATCAGGGCAAAGAGGAGATGTATGGAGAAAATGCTGGAGATGATAAACATGAAGAAGAAGAATAAATTCAGGCAATCTAAAACCCACCTCAGGATTTACCCTTCATTCCAGGTAGTGTATTTGAAGCGACCAGGCGATCTTCAGAACTACACTGGTAATTCAAATATTCTGGAAGCAGTGGTATAACTACATGTCTGTCTTCAATGCTGTTGTTGCCTTTCTCTATAAAATATTCAAAAGTGTGGATAGTAACTGTAGGTAGAAGTTTAGAGTATTTCTAGGAACTCATTTTTTCCCCCTCCGTATAGAAGACTTGGGTGAGATAAAGCATAAGCACATCTGCAGTCTGTGAGAATGGAGATTATGATGCACTGTAAAAAAGCATTAGGATTTATGGTGGCATGTGTAGATCTGGTGTCTCTGTCAAAATTCAGATGCTCACTGCAAAATTTGATGCAGTTGGAATGGAAGAATTTTGCACAAGTTCATCTATCAACTAAAGTCAAAGTAGTGCTATATTATGTTGGTGATTCCAGTGAAGCAAAGACCAGTGAAGAGACCTCAAAGATTTTGCAGAATCTAGAACACTATTGAGGTTCCTGTTAGTCAAGATTGCAGTGGTGATTGGCAAGTTAAGTGTATGGCAATGTAATTAGCATGTCCCATAAATCTTCAGATCAGGGCAGTTTTCCTAGCCTATGTTGAAATGACAGTATCTGGTGAAAAGGAGGACTGTGGACAATGTACATGACAACAAAATTTTATTGCATTATATATTGTAAAGTTGGAATTCAATGACCGGATTTATTTACATAAAGTCAATACTGCCAATTCTTTCAGCAACTGGGAAAAGGTGTGCAGTAGTGAAAAATGTTTGGTCAGCCATGAAACTTTTGGCACGTGCTTGTTCTGGGGTCTGTGATTCACAACAGCCATAGAGAATGGAGAGGGAGATTAGTAATCTTAGTGGATTTGACCTGAGATGGCGGATGATAGAAGGACCTTGTTTGTTTAATCAAACTAGATACAACATGGCAAAATTCAGTGTTACACTATCAATTGCAAATTGTCACTTTTAGCATGAAGTTCAACGCGATTGTTGAACAAAAAAGGGTACTTGACTTAATATGCAGATTTTTAAGAGTGTTTAGACCTTGCTGCACCATTGGGATTTAGCTCTGGAAGGCCTAAATCACTTTTGAAAATGAGATTTAGGCTCCAAAAACAGGCATTGCAGCACTGAGCACAGCAACAGCTTTAGAAATCTGGGTCTAAATGATGGCAATTTGAGGTTGAAAGAAAGAAACCAACACCTTCCATTGACTATGGGGTTTGTGAGATGTTCAGTTTCAGGTTCTCCTCTCAGTATTAGTGATAGAAAAAGCATGGATGAGGGAGGAGCAAATGGGGACCTGTGTGGCACAGGAGGATTTCAATCCTCACCTTCCCAATGTTAGCTATGGTGAAGAGAAGGGTTACAGGGCGCTGAAGCATTTAGCAGCCTTTTGTATTTAGAATATCTAATAGTTGATTTTAAATCTTCTTTCTATTCTGTTCTAGCCATTACAAATAATTGTCTAGCCTAATTTGACAACTGGCATAAATATTTAAATTCGTTGAGATTTTGTTATTGAAGCAGTCCGATAAAACATCTCCATTACTGTGTTATAATTTATGCCAAATTTATAATTTGTCTTCAACTGTTAAGAGGGATTATGTTAGTTTTCATTGAGATATATATCTATATACTTTTTTTTAGGAGGCCCACCATTTCCTTTTCACTATTGGTGTCCTGGTGGTGATGACCACATTGCCAGGTGATGGAACTTGCTTCTTATTTCTGGGGCCTTTTTTCATATGGGGAATTAAATCTAGATATTTTACTTTCAGAAGAACATTGCCTGGGTCTTCCATAACTTTATTATTAGGAAAAGGTCTGTAGTTTCAGCTTTTTCTTGCTAGCGTAGAGGTGAAAAGCTCTGTATCTCACCACAAATCCTATGAACCGTCCACTCCTCCAGATGCCTTTCTTTAATATGGAAAACCAGTCCAGTACTGATGTTCTACCCAAGCAAAACTCCTACTAGCTACAGTGGGAGTTTTGAGTAAACAATTCAGACTGGACCCCATTTCACCTTTTGTGCAATTTTCTTGGATTGGTAGGGGTTTAAACATATTTTTAACTAGCCTCTTTTTTAATCTAGTTCTAGATTTCTTTTTTTTCTTTTCTTTTATTAAATCAAATATGAAGTTGCCAGATAGTACTGATTATTATTTGGTATTTTAAATCTTAAAACACTGTGCAAGTAATTAAGCTAAGTGAATATATATGAAACATTTCTTTTATTAAATTGGTTTAAGTCTTATGGTTTACAACTTAAAACATTTTGTGAATGTGGGTGCTGAAATGTTGCCATGTTATCTCTTAATTATTCACTTATTTTTATTGGCTGACCTTTGGATCCAGGGTGATTTACTTTTCTGTACTGATAGAGGGAGTATATTTCATTTGAGGCTTAAATGACGTCAGAAATATACCAGATGTCAGAAATATAATGGATTTCACTAGCTCTTTAATGGCTTTAGTAAATGTTCATGTGAGACTATAATCAAGGTTGTCCCATGTGCTTTTATATTCAAAACTAATTATAAATTATAATCTTTTGCCTAAAAACACTCAATACAATAGTATTTGGGATAATTTAAACATTGTTTGCATATTTTCTGTGTGTGTATATATTTTAATGTTGCTATACTAACCAGATTTTGACTGCTCATGTGCGAGTGTGAAAATGTAAAGTCCCCCTTTGTGCATCTCTGCAGAGATGGTAACAAGCATCCTGGTGTGTTGTTTTCCATAAACACTAGGTGGAGGAATGCACACTATACTTTTTCAAAAGGTTTAGCCAGGGCCAATGCAAGGATATTTTGCACTCTAGGCGAAACTTCCACCTTGCACCCCCTCTTTCCCTCCCCTCACCCCAATGCTTATTATAAGCTTTCAAAATACTTTAAAAATATGCCCTTTTTAGTCTCATATACTTCCTTCATTCTTTCATATCAATATCTACTACATTTTATTCTATCTTTAGAATAGCCAATTATTGTTAAAATTTATAAAATAAGAATGGCAGATACTCGGTCATACTACAACTGACAATATCAATATGACAAATTTCAACAACCTACACATGCATATTTGCACATAAATATATACGCTCGAATACTTAACATATACAAGTTACACAAAGTATTAACGAAATGATGCAGCAGCATTTGCCAGAGTCTTAGATCTGAAACAACTCAACGAAAATAGTTAGCTTCAGTCAACAACCTTCAAAAACTAGTAAACTTAGCATTATAAACAGCCTGTGGGAATGGGTAATGGCTGTGCATGATGAGAAAAATGACATCATTGCCACTTTGTACTTAGTGAAGCAATACGCTTGTGCCTGCAACACAGAGCTGGCGTAGGCATAGCTCTAATGTATGAGAGAACGACAAGTTAAAATGCACGTTCAATGGCGTTTCTCTTTTCTTTATTCATTCATTCTCGTCAAAAAAAAAAAATTTGGGGCACCATTTTTTGGTGCCCCCAAATCTTGGGGCCCTACATGGCCACGTAGTTCACCTAGTGGGTACACTGGCCCTGGGTTTAGCAGTTGCTGCCTCATTGTGCTCCCCTAGTATCCCTGGAGACATTCTGTCCACCTCTGTGCTCCTCAGACATAATGCCCTTGGACAGCTGCAGTCTGTGGAGCACTCTCCCATGTGTCTGTGGCTTCAAAAGCTACATGTAATGCCCATGTCCCTGGGTGCATAATCAGCAGTAGAGATCAACCCTGGAGCCTGTGGATCTTAATGCATGAGTCTCCACTTCTTGAGCTAAAAATCCCATCTTTTAGCTAGGCCTGTAGCAGGCTTCTTAATCTCTCGGCCTAGCAACCACCAGTGGTGGACAGACTAAGTGGGCATAGATTAACTACAATATATAACCGTAGTCAGAGAAATGTTTACCATTGAAAATGCCCACAGGCTTACAGAATGTTTCAAAATATTATTTTATTGTAGTAGCTTCTTACGTACACTGGCACACAGGTACTATGTTAATGTCAATGTTCTTATGTTTTGAATGGGGTAAATTACCGTTTACTGATCAGTTTTATTGTCTTGAATGGATGCTGTAAAATTAAGTTGCATACCAATGTTGTAAGATTTTTCTGCCTTAAATAAACTAGTTGCTTTGGAAAAATCAGTTACTGAAGCAATAAATACATAGAATTTTTTCTTTATTTCTGGTTTATCAGCATTACAGGGAATACATTTATGAATATGGTACAGTAAATCACATTTTTTTAAGGTTTGGCTCAAATTTTCTTGTGCAGACGGAAGGTGAATTGATAGATGAAAGAAATCTTGCAAAAAATAGTACAGAAGGATATTAGTAATACATGTATATATTTTGATCTCTAAAACATCATTCTTTTATTAGAAGAGATCTAGTGTAGTACGGAAGAGGAGTTACCTAGAGAAAGCAAAACTAAAAAGATTGTTTGGTTTTTTCCCCATATACGTTGAAATTTAATTTTAAACACGGGTTTAAAATAATAAACTAATCATGTCCCCCACATTAAAAGCCACAAGAAAGCCAAAATGTAAGTAGAAAAGTCTATTGACTTGAATCTGAGGGATTTCAGCTGCCTTATCCCTTTAAAATGGGGGCTTGGCAGCTCATATAAGTGGGACTGCAGATCTCCATGCTAGTGGCTCCTTGCCTGTGCCTGACCAGAAGAAGCACTAGTGGGAGGATTGGATTTGGCACAGAATAGTAATCCATAGAATAGGCACAGAATAGTAATCCATAGAAATTAATGCGAAAGGTTCAGTGGAAACTCCTGTGGGCATTTTTCCTGAGTGTGATGTGGGAAAAGTTGCCAAGAAAAGTTTTCATGTTTGTTTAGGAAGATGGCTCAGGGTAGATAAAAATCGGTGATTTAAAAAATCAGATTTTTCAGTTTTAAATTGAATACATATAATTTTTTAAACCTGTTTAAAATTAAAACTGAAAATATAACCACCTATGTTAAGCCCTCAATGTACCATTTATTAACATTTAAATTAATTAAAAATACATGTTTGGCAGGTTTTAAAGAACTTCAGTCATTGAACTGGTGGAAGTCACTGGGTAGGCACCTTGCACTAGAGTTGTTTAAAGCTCCTTTTGATAACCATAACCTCTGTGGCATGTGGAGAGTTTTGTTTTTTTTTTTTTTTTTTAAATTTCAGTTTTGTCAATTAGCTCAATTGAATGACTAGTTCATTCAGGGTTAAGAAAAAGATTAGGAGTTGAAAAAGGAAAGCTTGTTGTCCTCTTCTAATCTACGAATAAAAACTAGGTATCAGAGAACGAGACCTACTAATTCTAAAATCTGGAAGGACGTGGTGACCAGAAACAATCAGTTTGATTCACTAACTACAAGTCTTCCTTTGTTTAGTAAATCAGTTTAGTTTTAAAAGAAATGTTTTGATAAAGTTTGTTCTTTTCTTATATATCTAGCAAATTTAAGGTTGTTTAATTTTTAAAAGATTAAAATGATTTTTGTGCATAATTCCCCATTTTCTAAGATAAAAATGTAATCATTAAGAAGTGAATAAATATAACAAAATTGTATAATAGCTGAAATAGATGTGTGTAGCTACAGTATGTCCTCCTACTTAGCAAGAAGAAATGCCAAATTTAGCGTAAAGGCCTATATTTAGTTGCAAATCAACACGTTTTAATGGTTACCAACTAATGAGATTTGACCTTTCTTTGGGTAAATAAATAAATAAATATCAAAGTAAAAAAAGATTGAAACTGATTTTAAATCGGTTTTCCCCTTGGTAAATTAAATCATCATTAAAATGGTGTGGTTTAAATCTGTTCACCTTGAGGGCAGAGGTGTGGA
Source organism: Sternotherus odoratus (assembly GCA_032164245.1). Taxonomy (NCBI): domain Eukaryota; kingdom Metazoa; phylum Chordata; order Testudines; family Kinosternidae; genus Sternotherus; species Sternotherus odoratus. The sequence goes on along the minus strand of JAVMKO010000005.1, from coordinate 80,242,032 downwards.
CTGTAACATTATTGCTGAGACACCCCTCTTGCCCCCGGGCAGAGTTTTGAGCATTGAAGTATGCTTTTCTTGATCCATTCAACTGGCTAAAATTAAGGGAGGTGATCTAAGCAGAAATAACTACTTTTATTTAGAATATTTCATTTGGGGAAGATTCGCTAATGGTAAAAAATAAAAAATAAAAATCCATCAAGTGTGTAAGCAGATTTTCAGAATTAAATGAGCACGTAGCTTGCTTTTATTAAAATGCTGTAACTCCAGGTGGTAATTTTAAAAAAGTAATTAGTTTTATTAGGTTGAAAAGTAACAACTGTTGATTTTAGAATGCACTTTTTAAATTATTTTTTTTAAAAAGAAGTCAGGGGTTCTAAGAGGCAATCTTTCCTTGCTAAATATCAGACCTTCTACACTGTTGTCTTGGACACTAGATCATAATCCCCCCCCCCTTTTTTTTTAATTCCTTACCCTCTTTGGACTGGCCTCTCTTGGTTCTACTTCTATCTCTCTGGCCGTTCATTACCGTATTTTTCGTCTTATAGGACGCTCCGGGAGCGCGGCGGGGACGGGGGAGCGAGGCGCTTTTTTTTTTTTTTTTTTTTGGTCCGGCGGGGAGGGGGGGAACCGGGGCGCACATTTTTTTTTTTGGTCCGGCGGGGAGGGGGGAACCTCGGCAGCCCGCCCGCGGCGGGGAGGGGGGAACCTCGTCACCCCGCCCGCGCGGCGGGGACGGGAGATCGAGGCGTTTTTTTTTTTTTTTTTTTTGCCCTATAAGACATTCGCCCTATAAGACGCACCAACTTTTTCCCCCCCGTTTTGGGGAAGAAAAAGTGCGTCTTATAGGGCGAAAAATACGGTAAGTGTGTCTTTTGTCTGGTCATCATTCTCTGTCCCACTTGCCAGAGTGATTCCACAGGCCCTTTTATTTCCTTTTCTCATTTCTTTAGATCAGTGGTGCCCAGACTTACTACACAAGAGGGATACATAAACCTAAGCACAGACTTGTGTGGGCCAGAGAGATTGAAAGTCACCTGTATTGACTTATATTTTAATTTCCACTTTTTTGGTATGTATTTAGGTTATTTCTAGGTACAGTATATTTACACACTTGTGTAAACTAAAATCAAGTAAACACGACAACAAAACTCTGATGAATCAGCTGTTAGTATATTGCATTGAAAGTGGCTGCCGGCCTTAGGAAATGCTCTGGTGGATCATAGGTTGAGCACCACTACTTAGGTCATCTTATATGCTCCACATGGCTTTAGTTAATATCTCTATGCTGATGACTTTTTAATTTGTTTACTCCTGAGTGGCTTTTTATCCATTCAGTTCCACATCTCAGCTTGTCATTCTGATATCTCCTACTGGATCGCCACCCAAATTCAGCATTGTCAAAACTCCTTATTTTTCCTCACAACCCCCTCCCTCCAATTCTTTGTCATTGTTGACACAGGCCACTAGCCTCCCTGGAGCTCAGGCTTATTATTAATTATTCGTATTACTATAATACCTAAGAGTCCAACTCATGGATTTAAAGGTGTTAGTTTTGTGGATGTTTATATGGAGTTCCTTCCAAACACGAGGGTGAGCATGATAGAAAGAAATAAGGTACTTGTTTGAAAATGTAATAAATGGGATAGAGTCTGGCTTCACAGGGTGATCACAGGTGAAAGTTGACATAGCAGTGGTGAATGAGAGATGATAGATAAGATGGCAATAAGTTGGGAGGGGTTTAAAATGAAGACCAGTATCTTATGTTTGGTGTGATAGAGAAGGGGGATGCAAAGAGAGTGGAGATATGGTCAGAGACTGGCTAGGAAAATGATCTTTGCAGCAACATTCTGAATTGATTTTGTTTGCATTTGTCAAGCCCAGAGAGAAGGATATTACAGTAGTACAGGGGTCTCAAACTCAAATGACCATGAAGGCCGCATGAGGACTAGTGCACTGGCCCAAGGGCCGCATCACTGACACGCCCCCCCCTCGCTGCTCCAGGCCCTGCCCCTGCTTCACCACCTCCTCTGAGCATACAGCTCCCCGGTCCCTCCTAGAAAGCGCTAGGCACCGCCAACAGCTGTTTGGCAAACAAAGCAAGAGCAATATAGGAAGTCTAGAGCTGGAAACACAAGCAAACAAATCTATTTAACAAGAAATTACCAACCTCAGATGATTCAAGCTTTTTTCAAATGTAATATGCTGATAAATCTGACAGAAATTTCAGCCCATCTCAGCCTAATATCAATTATAATTTTATAAAGTCTCCCTCTCCCAAACTGATCCTCATAACCCTGTTCCCCATCCCCACTTACCCCCGTAACCAAGTTCCTGTGCCCCATCCCCAAATCTCCACCCACTCACCCCTACTGCCAAGCTACCTGTTCCCCCAAATCTCCCCCACTCACCCCTGTAACTCAGCTTCCTGTACCCATCCCTAAATCTCACCCCAATCACCTCTCATAACCCTGTTCTCCATCTCCAAATGTCCCTCCACTCATCCTTGTAACCCTTCTCCCTGTTCCGCAAATGTCCCTCCCACCCTTAAGATGCCCCTCCCTGTCCCCGTCTCCTCTCTCCGTCTCCTTTCAGCCTTCCCGGACTCTCCTCCCCACCACTTCTTGCCCAAGCCCGTCTGTAAGAGGGGTTTTTCCCTGTCCCTATGCTCCGAGTACAGCTCCGCTCCTGGTTGCCGCTGCGGAGGGCTCCTGTGAAGCGCTGCCTCAGCTTGTCCATTGAGACTGCAGCAGCAGCACCTGGAAGCTGAAACTCGGCGGCAGCAGCCCAGCCAGAGTGTTTCGCGGGAGCCCTCTGCAGCGGTGGCCAGGAATGGTAAGCCTCATACAGAGGGAGGCGGGGAGCCTGGCTTACCGCTCCTGGCCGCCACTGCAGAGGGCTCCTGCGACGCGCTACACCAGCTCATTCATTGAAGCCGCAGCAACAGTGCCTGGTAACGGGGGATCAGTAGCGACCCTGGCAGGCAGCAGAGAAGCCTCTGCTTCTGGACCCTTCCTCCCCCCCCCCAACTGCTATGGTGGGGGGGGGTGCCAGGAAGCTTGGCGGATGGCAGGGAAGGGCTTTGCGGGCTGCACGCGGCCCCCTGATCACATGTTTGAGCCCCCTGCAGTAGTAGATGTTTTAGCTGTGAGGATGGATAGTAAAGGCTGTATTTTAGAGAGATTTTGTGGAAGCAAGGGGCGTTGAATTGGTTCAGAAAAGAGAGCATCTGCTTGTCTAGCTAACCATGGGAGGACTGTATGTTGTATCACCAAGGTGAAAGTAATTAACTTGTGCTAAAGATCCTTATCTGGATTTACTCCTGGCATTGCCTCACCAAGATAAGTATTTTATTGCTTAATATAGTACTTGTTCCAGGTGTTTAACTCTTGCCCTCCTTCCAGGAAAAAGAAGCAAGTGGCTGGTGACCTGGGGTCACCTTCCTCAGCTCAGGGAACTCCCCACCTCACTCATTTTCTTGCAGTCCCTAGTGCAAAAACTCTCATCCAGGCTCTCATAATTTTCCCTTTTGACTGCCTCCTCGATACCCACATTAACCCTTCCAAGCTGTACAAAATGTACATAGTCAGAACAGTAAACATCTCACTGTGATGGGTTGGAAACCTCCTCCCACCCATCTTGGATGACACCTGATGTACTGGGGTTTAATGGCTCTACCAGCCTGGGTTCCCTCTCCCTGCTTTGCTGAATTAGGCTCTCTGGCCTCTTGCAGCATGCACACACAGGTAGGCCTCACCCCGCTGCAGACAGACTGAAATCAGCTCTGTGAGACGGGGCTACCCCGGCACTCACCTACCCCCAGCCCTTTTGGGAGACAAACCCAAAATAATACTGTCTTGCACTGTATAGAAATATCTGTACAGCGCAAGCTCATAAAACTTGCTGTCTTCCTCAATGTGAAGAGAGAGATGCATGACTTCTTGCCCCCTGTTAGAAATTGCATAAACTGGGTTTAATAATAAACAAAATAAGATCGCCTTTTATAGTTCATAAAATTTAAGTGGTTCAAGAGATAGCGAACAGAACAAAGCAGATCACTAAGCAAGTGAAACAAAACACACAAACTAAGCTTGACACACTAGATAGGAAGGATACAAATTAGCAAATTCTCCCCCTGAGTGATAAGCAGGCTGGCAGATTTTTAAGGCATAGGTTTCCTTGGCTTTCCCAGGTTTTCATACACAGGCTAAAGATCTTAGCCTGGGACTATCACTCCTCACAGTTCAGTACAGTAAACCCTCGATTTAACGGACCTCGATTTAACGGACTTCGGATGCAACGGACAAAATTTCTGAGCAAGTCTGATGCATTCCTGATCCATTTCTGGCGGGCTGTCTCCCGGCTGCCGCCCGGGTCCAGGCAGCGGGCGGGCTGGCGGGCTGGCTGCCGGCTCCCGGCTGCCGCCCGGGTCCAGGCAGCGGGCGGGCTGGCTGCCGGCTCCCGGCTGCCGCCCGGGTCCAGGCAGCAGGAGGGTTGGCTGGTGGGTCCCAGGAGCTGGGACCTGTGCGGGCTGGCTCCTGGCTCCTGCCCGGGTCCCGCCAGCGGGCGAGCGGGCTGCCGGCTCCCACCTGGGTCCCGCCAGCAGGCGGGTGGGCTGACGGTTCCTGGCTGCTGCCCGGGTCCCAGCAGCGGGTGGGCTGCAGAGCTGTCGCCCCGACCCTGTGGCAGGCGGGCTGCTGCTCCAACAGCTCTTTTTTTTAATTATTAAATAACGGACTTTTTGATTTAACGGACACCCCCTCGCCCGAATTAGTCCGTTAAATGGAGGTTTTACTGTATTTGTTCCTCGGGTGTTTTCAGGTGTGGTGTTGTAGGGAGAGTGAGGACCCCACATGTTCCTCTTTTATATTCTCCCTGCCCCATTCCAGGAAAGCTTTTTTGCTGTGACCTGGGTCAAACAGTCCCCATTGTGTAGAGCTATCTCTGAGAGGTTTCTATTGTACACTGTTCCTGGGTAATCCTTATGCTTGTGTGCATTTCTTCAATGAACCACTAACATTGTTTGGCCTCATCTAATGTAGCATTTGAAATACAGAGAAATGGTCAATATTCCCAGCTTCATATACAAAAGTAATACATGCATACAAATTGAATAAATGCATTCAGTAAATCCTAACCTTTAATGATGCCTTACTTGAGTCATCTTGTATAAAGTACAACTCAGTTATGTCAGATCCATATCATAAGCATATTTGCATAATGAATATGGAGCGTAGTGTCACACTGGCCATGTCATGTTCTGTTACATTTCTTCTCTGGCTTTTCCTCCTTCATACCAAGTTCATTACTCTGTCCTTGCCCTCAAGCCCCTGCACTACTGTCTTTTTACAGTTTTCTCTCCCATCTCCTCTGCTGTACCAGTGGTAGCAGCATTGACACAAGACACTTGACTTAGAAGAAATAACTTACTTCGTAGTGGCAAGGTTTAAGGGTAATTAAGGATAATCATGTAATCTTAAAAAAACCTCTGTTAAGGCATGACCAATCATCATCTTGACTGCTTTGCTTGTGTGTGGTAACTTTTTTTCTCTACTGTGTGTGTGTGTGTCTCTTTAATTTTGATGAAAATAATTATTTTTTGAAGGACATCAATAATTAAACTTTTCTGAAAATACTTATCACTAAAGTTGGTTAACAAAAAATCCTAAAATGAACTCTGAAAGAGATCATAGGAAGCCAAGTATTTTCACTTTGTTAATATTATGTATGTTCAATTTTACAGTTTCAGCCCATACAGTAAAATTCTCCCGTTTGTGGTTTTTTTACATACAATAGTGTAGAGAGAAACATTTTTTTTTAAAGTAAGAAAATGTGATTATAAAACCGTAAATATTGATGGAGTCTAAGGGGATGCCTATACGGCAAAAAAAAAAAGCCTGTGGAAGTGAGTCTTAGAGCCTGGTCAACTGATTTGAGCTTGCAGGATGTGTGCTATGGGGTTGGAACCCAGGTTCTGAAACCCAAGCCCAGACATCCACACCGCTGTGTCCTCTTAACCATCTATGAACAGCTTTTACATACTAACCATTTCTTATTGTTGTTATGACTATGCATTTCATGCCCTGAAATTTAACACTTTTTGTCTTTTTGTTGCAGGAAACTAATTAAAACTGGATGTTGTATGGTGAGATGCATCTTTGTGATGGATTATATGCTCACTTTCTGCAAACTGTATCAACTAACAGTACCGTGCGTATGACAGAAATGCTGACAGTGGAAAGAAAATTGTCAACTGGCAGTATCATGTTAAAAAAACTGCTTTAAGAAAATCTGTAGTTCACATCAGTAATCTACAGATGGTAAAGCTTTGTAGCTAGTAATCCATATGCTTTTAAAAATAATAAAGGATTCAACATGTGTGTGCACTGATAATTTGGCACTGAATTTTCATACACTGAAATTATGGTATAATTATCAGTGAGGAAAAACAGAACGTTATCTAAAAACGGTATCAAAATGACCTCCAAGGAAATGGCAGCTTCTGTACTTGTATCTGTGGCACATGGTAAAGTGATACCTGCTCAGTCAGCTGGAGTTGAGAATAGTGAAAATGCTTTGGACACCAATGTTATAAAAAGGCATATTTCTAATCAAGGAAGGCAGACTACACGTACTTTCTCATACTTACACAGACTTAAAGAAGAACATCTTCAGGGCTCGCTGCCCAAAATTTTCTCTTTGGCAAATGGAGAAGAAGTGACTGGTAACAGGAGTAATGAAAACTTCTGGGTGAAAAACACATGCATCCCTGGTTCAGTGGAGTTTCTTAACATGAATTGCAATGTTATAAAGAAAAAATGCAAGAGCAGTGTTCCGCATAACCAGTTACATAAATCATGTGACTCTTTAGGAGAAGAACACACATGCTTGGAAGCTGGAATTTCTTCTTCACGGGAAAAGACCATGTTTGCTGAAATTCAGTTGAAGATGGATGAACCTTCAGTAGAGACGAAGTCATTAAGAAACCAGTCAACGGTAAATAAAACAGACACAGATGATGCTGATAAAGTAGCAGTGTTTCACTTTCGCTGTGCTAGTGAAAGAAACATATCAAAAGCTTTGTGCACACTACACAACAGCTTCATCCTGGGTGACGGTTTGCAGCATGTAAATGTTGGTAATGATCACACCAGTGATTCAACAGCCTGCACTTGTAAATTAATGGAATTGACAAATAATTGTGACAGTAAAAATGGACAACAATTGTGTGATAACTATGACACTTTAAGGGACAAGTATTTATGTGTGGAAAGAGCAGCACGAAAAATTAGAATGGCATGCTCAAGTCACAGCTTTTATGGCGGTAGTGTTACTGGAAAAATGCCCTTAAAGCCCTTTCTGAGCCATTTTGAAGATTGCAGTGATAACTGTGAAGAAGGGATGGAGGAGGAGTTTTTTAGAAATAAAAAGGAACGTTCCACTTTACTAATCAGACGTTTTTGTAAAAACGATAAGGAGGTTAAAAAATCAGTTTATACTGGAACAAGAGCAATTGTTAGGACTTTGCCTTCAGGGCATATTGGAGCTGTTGCTTGGAATTATGTGGAGCAGGGGAGAAACAAGAGTGATTTAAAACATTGTAGGATTATCACAAAACATCTAACTATTCAAGACTTATGTCAGGAATTAAATTCTGATCTTGTGAAATCCATGTGGTATGAGGTAAGCTTTTCATATATTTTTTTCATGTAGACATGTACTGAAGTTTTGCTTTATCAAACTATTACATGGTTTATTGGCGAAGCTCTTGAAGAGGGTGTCAAACTACATGATTAAATAACACTGATACCCTTGTAGATATGACGTACCGTGTTTCGCCGAAAATAAGACAGTGTCTTATATTAATTTTTGCTCCCAAAATTACATTACATTATATTACAGCGAGAGGCAAAACTGGAAATACGTCTTATTTTCGGGGGATGTCTTACTTTCGGGGAAACAGGGTAATACAGCCACAACCACTGTGCAAAAACATGATTTTATTATGAACAACATGAATAACATGTAAGATGCATTTTATGCTTCTATCCATTGGTACCAACTAGCATAAAGAATGGAAGACTTAATTGATATGTTGAACCCTCCTTTTTAGAAGGGTTCATCTCATCCTTAAACCTATTTTGTCTATAAACTGGCACAGGAGTTTCTAATCAAGGGTGGAATAAAAAATAAATCATCCATTATTATGGACTTTCTAAAAATGAAGCAGACATTTTTAATGTTTCAAAATTAGATTTTTTTAAAATAATCTTCAGACTGATACTCTAATGTTCCATGGTACTGATTAATATAGAATGGTTGCAGTGAAAAAATAGAAGTTGCATTAGTAAGTATTTTTTAAAAAATACCTAAATATTTCATCTGAATTAGCATGTTTGAACATTACTTCTGCACAGATAAACAACTATATCTTTATAATTTATATTATGACAGTTGAATACTGTGTATTGATATATGGTTGTCTTAACTTATGTTCTGTTGACTAAATCTCATTCAAAGCCTTTATCCACAATTACTGTAAACTCATAAAAATTGTAGAAATTATATGGCACTTCCCAAACAAATAATATTACAGTAAAACCCCGATTTAACGGACCCCGATTTAACGGACCCCGATTTAACGGACTTTGGATGCAACGGACAAAATCCGATGCATACAAAATCCGTTTTTCGGGGTCCAGGGAGCGGGCGGGCTGCTTGTCGGCTCCCCGCTGCCACCGGGATCCAGGCAGCGGGCGGGCTGGCTGCCGGCTCCCCGCTGCCTCCCCGGTCCAGGCAGCGGGCGGGCTGGCTGCCGGCTCCCCGCTGCCTCCCCGGTCCAGGCAGCGGGCGGGCTGGCTGCCGGCTCCCCGCTGCCTCCCCGGTCCAGGCAGCGGGTGGGCTGTTTGTCGGCTCCCCGCTGCCTCCCGGGTCCAGGCAGCGGGCGGCCTGCCGGCTCCCCGCTGCCAGCCCGCCCGTGTCCCAGCTGCTGGGACCCGGGCGGGAGCCGTCAGCCAGCCCACCCGGGTCCCGGCTGCTGGCTCCCGCCCGGGTCCCAGCAGCCTGGGACGCGGGCGGGCGGGCTGCTAGCTCCCGCCGGGTCCCAGCAGCCGGGGACCCGGGCGGGCGGGCTGCTAGCTCCCGCCCGGGTCCCAGCAGCCTGGGACGCGGGCGGGCGGGCTGCTAGCTCCCGCCGGGTCCCAGCAGCCTGGGACGCGGGCGGGTGGGCGGGCTGCTAGCTCCCGCCGGGTCCCAGCAGCCTGGGACGCGGGCGGGTGGGCGGGCTGCTGGCTCCCGCCGGGTCCCAGCAGCCTGAGACGCAGGTGGGCGGGCGGGCGGGCTGCTGGCTGCCGCCCGGGTCCCAGCAGCCGTAGGTATCCGGGCGGGCGGGTTGACGGTAAAACCTTGATATAACGGACTAATTTGGGCGAGGGGGTGTCCGTTAAAGCCGAAAGTCCTGTTATTTAATAATTTAAAAAAATTATTAAATAACGGACTTTCGGCTTTAACGGACACCCCCTCGCCCGAATTAGTCCGTTAAATCGAGGTTTCACTGTAATTGTGAAGTATATCATGCTGTTCAGAGTTCTGCAGTTCCATGGCTATAGAACTGGAAGCAGAAACTACAATTGCTAATAGAATTTATAAAGCATTTTTTCACAAAACTGCTAACAAAATGCCATTTTAAAATGGAAGATTACAGTGCTTTTCTTTGGCATCAAGTTCAGCCAGCATCTAATGCAGGGGTCTCAAATATGCGGCCCAGGGGCTGCATGCGGCCAACGAAGCCCTTCCCTGCGGCCCGCCAAGCTTCCTGGCACTTTCCCCTCCCCCCCACCATCACCATAGCAGTTTGTGGGAGGGAGGGGCCAGAAGCGGAGGCTTCTCTGCTGCCTGCCTGGGCCGCTGCCGATCCCCAGTTACCAGGCACTGTTGCTGCGGCATCAATGAATGAGCTGGGGCAGCGCTTTGCAGGAGGCCTCTGAAGTGGCGGCCAGGAGCGGTAAGCGAGGCTCCCCACCTCCCTCTGCGTGAGGCTTACCGCTCCTGTCCGCCGCTGCAGAGGGCTCCTGCGAAGCACTCTGGCTGGGCCGCTGCCGAGTCTCTGCTTCCAGGTGCTGCTGCTGCGGCCTCAATGGACAAGCTGAGGCAGCGCTTCGCAGGAGCCCTCTGCAGCGGCATCCAGGAGTGGTAAAGCCTCCCACAGAGGGAGGTGGGAGGGCAGCGGGGAGCCTGGTTTACTGCTCCTGGTAATCGGCAGCGGCCCAGCCAGGCAGCAGAGAAGCCTCTCCACCCGCGGGTGGGTGGGGCTGCCCTGCGAGCAACCAGAGGTGAGCAGCGAGCCACTGCTCTCTGGCCAGCTGTCTGAGCTTGCTGGGCCGCCCCCTGCCCACCATGCCCCACTACCAGTATGATCTTCGGAAAGTGCCAGGCTCGGGCAAGGGATGGCGGGGAGGAGAGTGTGGGAAGGCTGAAAGGAGATGGAGAGAGGAGACGGGGGGACGTGGAGGGGCAGGTTAGGAGTGGGAGAGTATTGAAGCTGGGAGTTTGGGGGGAGATTTGGAGAACAGGGCGCTGGGTTATAAGGATGAGTGGGGGGGACATTTGGAGATGGAGAACAGGGTTATGGGAGGTGATTGGGGTGAGATTTAGGGATGGGGTACAGGGAGCTGATTTACGGGATGAGTGAGGGAGATTTGGGAATGAAACACGGAGCTGGCTACAAGCATGAGTGGGAGGAGATTTGGGGGAACAGGGAGCTCGGTAATAGGGATGAGTGGGTGGAGATTTGGGGATGGGGCACAGGAGCTGGGTTACGGGGGTAAATTGGGATGGGGAACAGGGTTATGAGGATCAGTTTGGGAGAGGGAGACTATAAAATTATAATTGATATTAGGCTGAGATGGGCTGAAATTTGTCAGATTTATCAGCATATTACATTTGAAAAAAGCTTGAATCATCTGAGGTTGGTAATTTCATGTTAAATTAGATTTGTTTGCTTGTGTTTCCAGCTCTGGACTTCCTATATTGCTCTTGCTTTGTTTGCCAAACAGCTGTTGGCGGTGCCTAGTGCTTTCTAGGAGGGACCAAGGAGCTGTGTGCTCAGAGGAGGAGGAGGGGAGGCGCGGGACTTCATGGAAGGGGTGGAGTGGGGACAGGGATGGCGGCAGCAAGGGGGGGCATCAGTGGTGCGGCCCTCAGGCCAGTTCACTTGTCCTCATGCGGCCCTCGTGGTCATTTGAGTTTGAGACCCCTGATCTAATGTCAGTGTTGGGTGTTTGACTTCACTTTGCCAACCAATGCTACCATGACATTTAAAATTATATAAAATTATCTTATTGCAATTGACTTAAATGAACTCTGATTTTATTAATCATAGGATTACGCTTTAACCGTCTTGACATCTGTTATTTTCATACCACTAATGTGAAAATGATATAGTATTTTGTGACTAGGCAATTCTATCCAGGGTGTAAATACTGATATCAAATCCATTCTCCATTTTTGAGGTGGTTCCTGATTTTACTGTTTGACTAGTCAGCTCTCATTTTAATTTTCACTTTGGATACCAGTGATTCAGGGAGAATCTCCGTAAACAATCTGAACGAAGAACAGCAACTATATCTAGATCATAGAATTCAGCAACCAGTTCACAGATGGAGTAGTAGTGGAATCATTGCTACTCCAAAGGAAATTGTTGCTATCGTCAGATCACTGTATCAAGACCGAGGCCATGTGACTGCCTATTTAAAGAAAGTGTTTTAATTTAATCTTTTTTAAAACTTTGTCCATATCCAGAAAAGTGGAAGAAGTTTTCAAAGGTAACTAACTGGAATTTGTGACTTTGAAAATCTTTTCCAGTGTGTGAGTAATTCTCCTGTAGTACTCCATATTACATTTTCATATTTATGCTCATTTAATATTCAGTCATTTTCCTGGTTTAATTTACACTTCCCATATATTTTCACTTTTTCTAAATTATTTAAAGTGTTGAAGAAAAAATAAATTTGAAATATGTTTATCGGGATTTCTGTTTTTGTTTCACGTATCATTTGGGAAAGGGTGAACACTCTTTCTTTTGGTCCCTGATTTAAGTACTTAAGCAAGAGAGTACTCCATGGGATTTAAGTGCTTTGCTGAACTGGGGTGTGGAGTAAGCTGTTCCAGCTCACTACTGTGTAGAGAAATTTTCCTCAGTTTCCTGAAGAAGATTTTTAAAGGAAAGCCACAAATAAAATTCAATACTTATGATTTTTTACCTTGTTTGACTTTTTGTCAGATTTCCAAAGTTATTGATTTGTTTACAGTTCAGTTGAGCAATATTCCTGTGTTTATGCTTGTATCTTCTTCTTTAACAAATTCTCCTATTCCTATGTTCATGAAGATTTATAAAAAGCAAATAAGATAGACAGAAACCAGGAAAATGTATAAGTAGAACTTTCTACATAAGCTACTGCATCTTTTTGTGCTTAGTTCAAGTTATGAGAGAGATGAAGAAAATGGTATTTCTCAAAGCTTAATTGTTTATCCTGAATGCTTTGGTCAGTGAAATTGGAACACTTAAAACAAAACAGCTTCTGATCTCTCAGAGCTCTCTTGCTAATATTTCTGATAGTTTTAGAAAAATCTATTTTGGGGGGAGGTTTTTGGAAGGAGAAATTTGAGATTAAAAATAAGTTAATTCCTGATATTAGTGAATATGGCTCCACTGAATTGGAGTAAAATCTACCTGCACAAGAGCTAAATTTGACCCAAAATCCTATCTAACTAGTATAGAATACAACAAATCTGGAGTGGTGGCTATGGAACTATGAGAGCACAATTTCTGTGACACAGTATTCCCCAGACCTTGGAACCTTGCAGAAGCTTCTGTACTGGTGTTATATGGGGTTGCTCCTCCCACAGTACTTAGCAATTGGGACAAAACTAACTAATGTGGACAGAGTCCCCTATGCCTGGTGGCACATGAAGTGAACCATTTTTCCCACTGCAGTCTGAATCAAGATGTTTGACTCCATTTTAAGTTGTATTCATGATAGAATCCTTTTCAATCAACGTCATAATAGATCATTCTTTGTCCTCCATGCTGCCTTTTCCCTCCAGGAGGAATCCAATCTAAAACCTATATTGTGCTTCTGTCACAAGGTAGCCTAATTACCGTATATTTCGGCGTATAAGACGCCTTTTTAACCCCCAAAAATAATCTCAAAATTAGGGGGGGCGTCTTATACGCCGAATATATGAAAAGCACCGGGCAGCTGGAGCTGGGGCGGCTGCAGGTGGCCCGGCGGGTGGGGCGGGGCGGGGCTTCCCCCCCGAGCCCACCCGCATGTGTTCGGGGCCGGCGGGGAACGGGAGCAGCTCGGGCCCCGGGGCCCCTGGGAGCGCCCGCCCGCACGGCGGGGACGGGAGAGCAGCGCGCTCCCAGCAGCCTGCCCACGCGGCGGGGACGGGAGAGCAGCACGCTCCCAGCAGCCCGCCCGCGCGGCGGGGACGGGAGAGCGAGGCGCTTTTTGTGTGTGGTGGTGGGTTTTTTTTTTTTTTGTGTCCGGCTTTTTTACTTAAAATCCGGCTTTTTTACTTAAAAACTCGGGGGCGTCTTATACGCCGGAGCGTCCTATATGGCGAAAAATACGGTACCTGACGAGATCACCATAACTGTGTCTGTATAATTTCAATCCACAGTCTGCTGACTCATGCAGCACAATACTTCCACATTGGTTACATAATTTCCCTGGTAGATTCCCAAGATTCTTTTTAATGCTGGTGGAATTCATTGAGCTTTCTCCTGTGTATGTCCACTCTCATGTTTCCGAGGCATACAGCAGTGCTGGGAGAACAATCACATATACACAGTAATAAGAATCTTCTTCTTCCAGATGTTTGACAAATGAAAAAATGATCAGCTTCACTGATTCTTGCCTTTGCTACTTTAGTTAGTTGACCATGAGCAGATAATGTACATCCAAGATAGAGGAAATCCTCTGCTCCTCCACACTCTTCTTCATCAATCATATATGTGCCTGTATTGACCTCTCCTGTCTCCATAGTCTTGGTTTTCTGTGTACTGAGACACAATCCCAGTTTTGTTGCTTCTGTGTTTATGCTCATAGTCTTTTTTTCATTTTGTCCAATTTGGGATCCAGTATGACAATAACTGCAAAATCTAAGTCTCACAGCTTATTCCTTGCCCAAACAATATAATTGTCATTGGCAGCAGCTGTTGCTCTAGTCATCACTGTCTGTGACCGTGCTGAAGAGAAGTGGGTATAATTATGCAATAGCAACTTTAAAGCATTCCATGTCTACGCTCTCTGTCCAGATGCAACCTGCAAATTAGTCATACAAGGCTTTTATCAAATTCACATCTTTGCTGGAATTTCAGAGTGCCTCAGGATCTTCCAGGAGGCTTTGTAAACACTATATTAAATACTTCCATAAAAATAAAGGAAGTTAAAAAACATCTTCTGCTGGTACTCTAGGCCTTTCTCAAGTCTTGTCAAGGTGAAAATCTGGTCTGAACACAACCTACTGAATTGACATCCAGTCTGATCTTCCCTGGATATCATCATATTAAAAATGATGACAATGCAAAATTCTTCACCAGGTACAGATAGCGTTATCTCTCCAGTTATCACAAATAAACTGCCCCTGCCTCTCTTGGGGAATTTTGCAGATAACACCTCTTGTCTGATCTTTAGGACAAGTCTAGGGTTCCTAAACCATTCTATGCAATCTGCAGGTGCCATTAATCATCACTTCCTCTCCATCTTTTAATGTTTTGGAATCTATCTTATCTTAGTCTGCTGTTTTACCTCTCTCTTCAGTCGGTTTATGATTTCCTCAAAGGCAAATTACTTTTAATGATATAAGTTGTTTGCTATTTCTTGTCAGCTGGAAATGTTCCATCTAATGGACTCTCTACCTTTCCTCTGTGATTTAAAATTCTACCATCTCAGGTCTTCACAAGATTTTGAGAATTGTCAGTTTTACAGATATTAGTAAAACCTTTATAGAAGCCTCTCTTGTATGCCACCTCAGCTTCTTACTTTATTTTTCATACATTCCCTCATAATTTTCTGGCTGATCTTTTAACTTTTTGTCCACCTATTTTTGTTGCGGAATAGCTCTTTTTTACTGCAGTTTCCTTCTTTAATAATGGTCTTCAAGCCTCCATACATTTGGTTGGAGCTATTATTTTTGTCTTAGATCTTTGCATCCACACTTGCTGCTTTGAGAAACTGCCATTGTTTGGTTACATCTTCCATCAGTGTCTCTAACTTTTCAAATCAATTTCTAAATGTCTCTTTACGTCTGGAGATACTAACTTTCTAATATCATAGATGCCCTTGCCTTGCATGGCCTTACCTTCTTTAGTTTTATTTTTATTATCCTAGTAACAAGATGGTGGTCACTTCTAACACCAGCATTCATATACACTTTAGTGTTCAATGGTGTTTTTCTCCAGCTTCTTCTAATGGTAACACACTCAAGCTGTTTCTGGGTGGAGCCATCATTAGATCTCCATATCAATTTGCCTTTCCTTGCATGGAAATAATGTACCCACAATGCAAAGATTGCATGGAGCACAAAATTTAACTAAATGTTTTCCATTGTCAGTCTTCCCTGGCATGCTACCGGTATGTCTGCCCATAATGTGTTCATATTCAGTATTATAATCACTAGCCTATGTTCTCCTCATTGAGATATTTAAAAGCGATGTCCTCTTTCAAGGTCTGACTAAAGACATGCTGCAGTTTTTCGTGGAAACAGTTTTTGACCTGTTCATCACGGTCACTTGTTGGTATATAACACTGAAGAGCTGTGACTTTTTTGCATAGTTCAACACAAAGCAAGTAGTCAACATTCTTGAGTTTACAGGTTTCCATGCCTTCAGTGTTTTAGCTTCCTTGTAATCATATACCTGTCTTCCCAGTGTGTGTGGGTTGTTGTTTTTTTTTTTTTTTTTTGGTGTGGTCATCCTGTCTTCCAGAATATAAAACATTCCTGCCTTTGATGATGATTTGTCTTGTCCTCATCTCATTTAGTCCAAGTATACACAGGCAAATATTTTCATTTCTCTGATAACTTGAGTCCTACCTGTGTTCCAAAGTGATTTAATATTCCAATATCCAATTCTTGTGTTAACCTTAGCAGCTTTGATTCTCCATCATCATAGTGTTGGCTGGTTGGCCAGTACTGTCTTGTCTTATGTTCAGCAGTTTGTGGTTCTCCACAGTTGATTTGTATTAGCAAGTTTGTAACAGACTCCTCTGTTCTCTGGGCTGATTCCATAATAACAGAAAGCATTTTTGCCTGGTCAGATTGTTTAGCCTGACTCTCAACCCGCTACCAGAAAGACCTGCCTTTAGTCTGGCTTCTACCCTTCGACCCATATAGCTTTGGTACCCCTACGGAGAGTTTTGCTTGAAGCAGCATTTAACATCTCTGGAAACTTCATACCGTGCACCTATGGAAGATGCCGCTATTGGCAGCAGAATTCCTGCCTTTTCTTTGTACCCAAAGCCCCTCTCTCGAGGGGAATATTGAAGGAAAACTCCACCACAATGTTCTAATGGAGTTCCGCTACCTCTACTGCATGTGTCTTTTCATAGGAGAGTACAATTGGGCTCCAATTTAGTATTTTATTGTGAAGAGATTTTTAAAAAGAGGTATGCTGAGAAATCTCATTTTTCCCACACCTTAAAACAGTAATTTATTTCACAAACCAATATATTCCTTAAAAGAAAAATAATTTTTTGTTCTAAAGAGTCTATCCATTTGACTTCATAAAAATATCTAAGATTCCTTATAGTTGAGGACAGTGATTTTACCTATTTAGAAATTAGAGATCAGTCTTCTCTACTAAAACATCTCACCTGCTGGAAGTTAGTACTTTTCTATTTAAAAATATGTAAAATTAATTAACTGTACCATACAGTATTGCTCTTTGGTAAGGTTCGCTAATGTGATGACCCTAGTCATAAATAGTGAAAGTGTGCAGCTGTTGATACTTGTGTATAACTTGGTAGATGGGCCACATTCCAATGAAGGAATGAGTCTGAACCACATATTTACATAACTTGACATCCACTCACTAGATTTGTGTATCTTTTCACTTAACAAACATTAGCTGCGATCAGATTGTCACTTGCTCAACTAAGGAATGGATGCATTAGTTTCTTGTAGACATTTCTACCTTCAATTATTAGTCCATCTGCTTTTATATGCACACTGCTTTCCCTGACCTTTCCACCACTGCCACAATCAGTGCATATAGTGCAAGCTGTTGAACATATTGGTTGTGCAGATTTAATTTGTGGTCACATCTACAAATTCAAGAAAAGTATCGGCAGTACGGAAAATGGTCATACAAAAGTCCTTTAAATACAGCCAAAATAAGAAAATAAAATCAGTAAAATTGCCAGAACAGTTATTGCAAAGTGAATAGCTTTTTTGCCCTAGAACAGAAGACCAGACACAACAGTGACCTAAATCTTGCAATTTTCCCTGTTTACGTACCTGTACCTTCCACGTGATGGTTTCTGGTATTTCCTTTACTATCCTATTCTGTAATTGACCTATTGTGCATAGTATTCATCAAGCATTCCAAGTATCTTTTTTTCATAAAAATGTGTAAAAAGTTGTTCTAGAATATAACTAGTTAGTTTTTTGATTATAGTGTCTTAATAGATGTTTTCATATACGTGTAAATGAATTGTGTACTAGCCAAGTGTTAATACATTTTCTGAGTGTTTTTTTTTTTTTAATCAACCTTAGAGGGAAATGGTAGCCAGTAAATGAATGTGACTTTTTTTCATACTTTTTTCCCTCCTTGGTTCATTCTGAGTATGCATGTTTGTTGGAACAATTGAGTGACCATTAATATGATCTTTTGAGTAAGAAAATCAGAGCACTTACCCACACCAGAGAGATTGCCTTGTCATAGTAGAATAGCTGTACCATTCAGCATAGTGCTGTCCTTGGTCTAAGTCAAACATGTGGGTATCATTGAGTATATCTCTTTGCATGATTGTTTCAGTGTTGATTTGGAAAAGGCACTGTATTATCTTGCTAAAAAGTTTCCTGTTTGCTTGGTCTACTGAACTGTTAAGAGCGGTAAGCAGGCGGAGTTCAGGCTTCAGATATATAGATAATACGGAAATTATTAGTGTCCTTGTATGGCTGCTCTTTGTATATATTTTATATACAGGTCTGCTTGACCATATAAATACCTACATATGAATAGAAGATATCAATCTTCAGTCACCACATATGTTTAGTTCTCCCTGTTTAGTGTATAATCTCTGTAGTGATCAGTAAAATGGAAAGTGGCTCCATTCAGTCAGTCTACCTATCACAGCATCTTGAATATGAAATCTTGTTGTTCGAGATCAGTGATTTTCAGACTGCGAGTTGTGACTCAGTACTGGGTCATGGAATGTAAGGCACTGGGTTGAGGCTGCTCTAGTCGGCACTGCCGATCGGGCTGTTAAAAGTCCTGTTGGCAATGCTGCCTGGCTAAGGCAGGCTAGTTCCTATCTGTTCTGACACCGCACTGCCCCTTGGAAGCAGCCAGCAGCGGGTCTGCGGGGGGATAGCGCATGCGGGTGAGAGCTGCACAGAGCTGCTTGTGTGCCTCTAAGAGCCAGACCTGCTGCTGGCTGCTCCCGGGGCGCAGCATGGTCCACTGTGCCAGAACAGGCAGGAAGTCTGCCTTAGCACTCCCACTGCACTGCTGACTGGGAGCCACCCGAGGTAAGCCCTTGCCCTAGCCCTGAGTCGTCCCCCCTCCCCCCAAACCTGGAGCCCTCTCCTGCAACCTAAACTCCTCATCCTTGGCCCCACCCCAGAGCCCAGACCCCCAGCTCAGAGTCCCCTCCTACACCCTGAACCCCTCATTCCCAGCCCCATCCTGTAGCCCTCACCCCTGCATCCCAAACCTCTGCCCCAGCCTTGAGTCCCTCCCTTACCCCAAATCCCTAATCCCCAGCTCCATTGGATCACGGGCATCAACAATTTTCTTCAACTGGGTTGCTAGAAAAAAGTTTGAAAACCACTGTTCTAGAGTAGACAACACATTTCATAACTTTTGGATGGTAAAATATGGTCAATGAATTTTGTAAACTGAATAGTGCTCTCCCACACACACTTTCTGTAATGCTTGAGCCTACAAGATGCTTAGCATCCTAGCCCCAAGGCAGCATACAGCATTTACATCAGTGCACAAGTACTACAAGGGACTTTCAAGTTTAAGCATGGACTTGCATGATTTGCTGGTTTGGGGCCAGAATGCTCATCTCATTTGGAGGAGCAATTCTTTAAACAACTATGCACAATGCATTTCCTCAACGCAAAACCTAAAAGATCCAGAGGAAAAACTAGTGAAAACAGGATGCAAAAATGGTCATCATAATACCAGCTTGAATGTAAAGGTCTGGCACCTAACTTTTGAAGACAGCTAGAGAGAGACATTGATGTAGTGTTGCCAACCCCAAGTGTTCAAAAACCCTGAGTCAGGCCCCAGAAATCTTTTAAGTTGGTTTAAAGATGATGAGACTTAAAATAACCTCCATGTGTTTTTACTTTACTTAAAAAAAAACAAAAAAAAACTTGTAGGTATACTCTGTTCAAGTCTTTTAAGCTTTCCTTCACAGCCATGAGATCTAGAATTTTTTAAAATGAAGGCTGAGATTCTCACATATCACATGACTCCAGGACATGGAGCTTTAAGAAATGCATCAGATATATGTGTGAGTTGGCAACATTGCCTGTGGTCATATTGCACAGGGCATTGGAATCTCCCTGAATGGTCCTTCCTTTGTTCCCCCCCCCCCCCCAATTGCCCCACACATGCATTTCCACCATTTTAGGTCTTTTCTGATTGCAGGTGGTGTGGACGAATTTGGCCCTAAACCACTAACATTTATGCTAAAAACCTGTTTAACATTAACCCTATTATAAATATATTCTTTAAAGTTATTCTACTATATATATGGTTGCGAGTTAGGTTTTTTCCTATATTTTTCCTGTATTTTTCACACTTCTTACAGTCTGGAGGAAGGATTTGTATGACAATGTGGTGTATAAAGCAAATCTGCTAAGTGCTCCCCTCCCCCCCCCCCCCCCGCATTCTCGGGAAATTAATTTTCTTCCCTTCTACTTCTCTGACCCTTCTACTACCATATACAAATATATGGAGGTATTTCTAAATTTTAAAAGTTTTTATATTTAGAAGTTTGAAAATACTGAGGAATAGATAAAGTTTTCCCTTACATTGTCTGAAACTCGGGGTGGTGGTGGTTTTTTTATAAAATTAATAATCAGAGATCTTCAAATATGTGTTTTTAAAACATAGGTTCATGAGCAAACATCATTATCTGGGGTGGGGGTGGGGGGTGGAAGAGGAAATAAAGCTCCAGTGACAGTGAAGCCAAATGGACACAGAATGAGGTTTCTGCTTCAGCAAATGCTGTAAAAATTAAATTGAACTGGTTTAAATTAAACCCTATACTTCTATTTGCTTTGGTTAGGGTTACTCCATTTTTATTGTTTTGCCTCTAGATATGGAAACTGTATACTGTTTGCATAAAATAGTAAATTCTACTACCACTATGTTATTTGAAAGAAGTGAAAACAAATTTCTCGATAAACCTATGTGATGGTGTCTTGATGGCCTTTTTGCGTCAAAAAGATTTTGGGCCAAATTTTTAACAAAAAGTTTTAGCTCTGAGCACATTCATGTATTTAGAGCCAATACTGTGGGAGTCTTGGCAAAAGTAATAAAATGTCTTCAGTTTTTCCAGCTTTTCTGTCCTTCCTTCTAGTGGTTATTCCTTAACTATAAAGAAATACAGTGCTCTATTTTAGAGATTGTCACCTCTCAGTATATTAAAAAGTTAACCTTAGATCTACATAAATCAGGTTTTTCTAAATTATTTGTCAAACTTTTTAAACACTTCACTTTCCTGTCAAAAGGACAGGAGCTGATAAGCTATCCACTCTGTTTAATATTTGTGGAGAAAATCTTCTTGAGTCAAGATAATGAATAGCTATTGAAAAATATGCTCAAGAGTCAAGATATTGAAAACTAGTCCCATGTGAGTTTAGTAAAATCATAATATTTTGCATTAATATAACACGCTTAATTCCAAAGGCATCTCAGAACCCGGAAGAAATTATACACTACAGGCCTTCTGAAATATTTGGGGTAGATAGTAGCCAACGTGGCATCCTGTTAGAAAATTTTAGGCAAGAACATATAGGAAAATCCATGCTATTATCAATGTCTATACAGAAAAGAATGGAGGACACCTTGAAAACTGGTCGTAACATTCCATGGTGCTCAAGTTTCTTTACTTGTGAAAGGGTGAGTTCATCTTACTAGGATATGAACATGTGGTTTCAGAGAGTCGAGTTATTGCAAATATAGACCATTCCCTTCATTCGGTTTCACGTTCATTCATGCACATCCATTCCCTCCAACAAGGTGGTACTCAGTATCAAGATATAAGGGTCACAAGCATAGCTGGCTCTCAATGAAATCCCTCCAAATGGTTGTGCTTGTTAATTGCACAGGGGAACCAGCAGTCTGCTACTTGAGCCTTGCAGCAGCCATACTGTGGTTGCTTAGTGCATACCATGCCTGTAGCTGTGCTTTCCCTGCTCTCACTTCCAGTCCTTGCTCCAAGCCCTGCTCCTGCTCTAGCTCTAGCACCAGCCTTTTCCTGTTCCATTCTGGTGTGACTCCTGGTTCTGACTCTGGCTAAATCCCTGACTACTACCTTTGGCTTAGACCCCTGGCTACATCTGACTATGATTCCTGCTTAGGCTTTGGCTTCTGACTCCAATTCTGACCTTTGGCTTAGCTCCTTGATCCTGACTCTGGCTTCAGCCTTGAACTAGTTATCCCTGGATCTTTGCATACCATTACCTGAACTGTCACTACAATCACCTGGCAAGGTCCTGCTCCACCCACTAGGTAGGACACCCATAACCCTGTAGCTTAGGAGAGTTCCAGGAGGATGGAACTGACATTGAAAAACACATAACTGGGCATAGTGCAGCAGTTAGGAACAATCAGGATTCATCACAGTGGTGGTGCTCAGTACTGTATAAGATTAGGAAAGCATCAGAGTATTAACACAGAGTAAGGCTGAACACATCAATACAGCAGTCACACACAATCATGATGATTCAGGATGACATGGCAGCACAGAACATTCAAGAATACCAACAAAAAGACAGGTCTGAAAACATAAAAATTCAGTCTCGGAGACTGATAGCTCATTGTTTTCTTAATCTGTATATACCTAATAAGTTCACCAGCAACTTCTGATTTTGGAAGTCATTCTCTCTCTCTCTACAAAACATTTACCATATACAGTTGTTAAGTTTTGCATGAAATATTGTGCAAGTGGTCACTTTCATAATATTTAAAAAGCACAACAGGGCACAATTTTTAAAATACAAGTCAAAAGTCAACATCTCTCATCTTTTTGATCCTCTCTTAATCCTTAAATTTTAGTAGAGTCACAGTCATTCTAGGACTAGTAGAAGGGCCTGCTTGGCTGGTACCTGATAACACCTGTGGATGATATTCTCATCTTCATTCAAATTCACACAAATATTAATAAATCCACTAGATCCTTTTCTTCTATGGCAGAGGGAATGCCTAATATTCAGAGTGATGATAGGATGTCTAACCAATAGCCATTTAGGTTGATCGCTAATAACCATTTTAAAAAAACTTTTCTATATCTGTTAAAGATTTCTTTATTGTTAGTCTCCACATTCACTTGCTCTGGATCTAATTGAGCAAACTGACTTTTTTCACAGCAGTAAATTTTGAAGATCTCGTTTCAGCTTTATTTTTCAATGAGTGCATTTATTGTTTATTGACGAGTGAGGAAAAACACAGTCTATTGGCCTCTTTGCAAGGCCCTGGGACTAGTCATCCTGACATCTTTCAGGGAATCGAGGCCTGCACCCACTCTTCTGCACCCACTCTTCTGGCTTCCAGGCCAGTGATCCTGTATGAAGTGGTCAGCAGCAATTTCTCCCAACTCCTTAGTGTTTCCATGGCATGCTGTGCCTCACCTGCAGACCATTCCTCAGTCATACCCTGTGGTTGTCTTCTCCAGAAGATCTGATTTCCCAGGCTGCGCCTCACCTGTCTGTTGCTTTAGACTTCTGTTCCTGGTGTTTTCTCAGCCTTTGTGGCAACAACGCAACTCTGTTATGAACAGGCCTTATGAGCTACTTCCATATGACAGGAGCTCTTCCCCGAGCCTTCCTACAGGAGCTGAGGTTGTGGTTCAGGTGATTTAATAACACGCTCTTTCAGACAGCAGTCTCCCCAGCTCTCTCAAACGTTCTTTTTTCCCAAGATTGTTTCCTCTCTACCAATTTTTCCTAGGTCCTTATATATCAGGGCTGCCAAAAAAAATTGAGTCCTGTCATGTGGTGGTGTGCTGACCACTAAGCACTACTACTCTTAATGGGACAGATCACCCTAGATGATTAACATATTTAATTAGTAAAACCTTGTTGCATTACCAGTTGTAGGTAACAGAATGTTCTTCAGTTGCATATATTCATTATTTTTATTTATTTGTATTACCAGAGCACCTGGAAGCCCCGGTCAAGGACTAGGACCACACTGTATGCATTGTACAAACACAGAACAAAAAGATGGTCCCTGCCCCCAAACAGTTTACAATCTGAGATTATTAGTGAAATAATAATGGTGTCTCACTTCAGCACCTATATTATATTTAACAGCTCTAGGTGATTTTGGAAATAGTAAAAAACAAGCCCCAAAGTACAAGCATAAAAATCCAAAAATATATAAAGATCTTCCCCCACAAATCAATCAGGACTAAAATAGTATTAGCCCAAATAAGGGTGTGAAGCCCCTACCGCACAGCCCTCAACCCCTTGCCATTAATAAAAACTTGAGAAAATAGATGAGTTTTGAAGCATTTCCTAAACATATCGGTTCTATTGCACCAGATGGGATCCTCTGTCTAGCAGAAAACATATCACCAGCTTTCTCTAGTTTAAATCAAAAGATTTAGGTTAAGTGCCTCTGTTGGTTATAGCTGTTAGTGTCACAAAACAAAATAGAGGCAATTTAATTTTCATCTGTTGCACATAGTATGTTCATTACTGTATGTAGCATTCAATACACATGTGCTATGTAAGCAATTACTGTTGGAGTTGAAACCATAACTTTGAATTTCTTTTCTTTTTATAGGTATGCAGTTTCAATTGTAACATTTCAGTAAGAGTTTTTTGCATGTCACTACGGTAACTCCTCACTTAATGTTGTAGTTATGTTCCTGAAAAATGGAATGTTAAGCGAATCCAATTTCCCCATAAGAATTAATGTAAATGGAGGAGGGGGGGATTAGGTTCCAGGGAATTTTTTTTCACCAGACAAGACAAAAGGTACCTCCTGCTTACTGTACAGGAGAGGAGGAGAGGAGGGGAGTAAGGAGGGGTAATGTCAGGGTGTCCTCCCCACTGCTCCTGTACCCCATCTTCCATAGAGCAGGGGGGACACTCCACAGGGCAGGGCAGCTGCTGCTGCTCAGCTTGCTGATCTAATTAATAAGGCAGTGTACTTAAAGGGAAATACAAATCTCTCTCTGCCCTCCCTCCTTTCCTGCTGTCTTATAGGGTTGGTCTCCACTACGGCTTAACGTCGCCTTTAGTGGCGTTAAGTCGACATACACCTTCACCCGGCCGCCATTTGCGTTGATTTAAAGGGCCCTCAAAATCGATTTCTGTACTCCTCCCTGACACGGGGAGTAGCGCTGAAATCGACCTCTCTGGATCAACTGTAGATTAGTGAGGATGCATGGGGACGTTATCGGCCTCCAGGAGCTGTCCCACAATGCTCCATTGTGACCGCTCTGGACAGCACTCTCAACTCACTGCTCCGGCCAGGTAGACAGGAAAAGCCGCGGGAACATTTGATTTTCATTTTCTGTTTGGCCAGTGTGGTGAGCTCACGTGCACAGGTCACTCGCCGTGCAGAGCTCATCAGCACAAGCTGCCATGCAGGGCTCATCAGCACAGGAGACCAACCATCGGAAAAGAGCTCCAGCATGGTCCACGCCAGAGGTGTTGGATCTGATCGCTATCTGGGGAGAGGAATCCGTGATGTTGGAACTCTGTTCCAACAAACGGAATGCCAACACATTTAACAGAGTCTCCAAGGCCATGCTGGAAAGGGGCCACAACAGGGACGCCCAACAGTGCCATGTGAAAATTAAGGAGCTGAGGTAATCGTTCCAGAAAACCAAAGAGGCAAATGGATGCTCTGGGTCGTGGCTGCGGACATGCCGATTCTATAAGGAACTGAATCAAAGAATGGGGGGGCCACCACCACCACACCGCTGTCCGTGGACTCCACCGATGGGCTACTCCTGAGGCATGAGGATTTAGATGACTATGAAGGTGATGAGGAAGAAAATACCACACAGCAGCAGGCAAGGGGAGAGACCCTGTTAGCAGACAGTCAGGAGCTGTTTATCACCCTGGAGCCAATACCCTCCCAACCTTCCCAAGGTGGTACCCCAGCCGGCGAAGGAACCTCTGGTGAGTGTCCCTTTAGGGATAAGATAAGGCATGATTTAAAAAGGAAGCGTGTGTGTGTGTGTGTGTGTGTGTGTGTGTGTGTGGTTAGTATAGGAAAGGAGAGCGCAGCTGTAAAGAATGTGGATCACACCGAAAAACGTTCCCACTGGGCTCCTCACATATGTGGGTGTAAAGAAATCCTGCACCCAGTAGCCTAGGCAGCGTGTGTGTGTGATGGGTGGGGGAAGTAATCACAGTGGGCGGCTAGCCATTCACTTGCAGGGAACCTCCATGATACTAGCCACGCGGTGGGGGAGGCCAGGGGGGGAGTCACGCGGTGGGGGGGGGTTAGTATAGGAAAGGAGAGCGCAGCTGTAAAGGATGTGGATCACACCGAAAGAATATGGCTTACCATGGCCGGCTGCATGGTGATTTCAGCAACCTGAGTGTCTGATGCGATGTGTTAAGAGGAAAGCTAGAGCCACTCAATTTAAGGTAAAAATGCGACCTTGTACAGAAAGCATATCTGCTCTGTGAATAGTTTGTTTCACTGTTACATTTTTCAGCACAATGGGAATAGTCTATCTTTCTTATAACCTTGCTTTCTCTGCTTTTTTTACACCCCCAGCAGCTGCAAATGCGTCTTTCCTCCCACCTGCATGCCCCTCGCAGAGGCTAGCCCAGATAAGAAAAAACAACAACCTGTGACGAGGTGTTCGGAGAACTAATGCAGTCCTCCAGCGCTGAGGGCGCTCGGCAGAGTGCATGGAGAGAAACATTTTTAGAGTCCCAGAATACATGGAGGCAAAGCCTTTTAGCGTCAAGGGAAAGACGTAATGAGTCCAGGGAAGCAGTAGCAGCACGGGAGGGGAGATGGCAGGAGCGTGAAGAAAGGAGGATGGATGCAATGCTGCGGTTAATGGAGGATCAAGGCGACATGCTCCGGTGTCTGGTGGAGCTTCAGCAGGACCAAAGATCACCTCTGCAGCCCCTGTCTAACCACCTTCCCTCCTCCCCAAGTTCCATAGCCTCCCCACCCAGACACGGGGTGAGAACGTGGGGGGGGGGCGGGGAGAGGCTCTGGAGACCGACCCACTCCATCCCACAAGTCAGCACAAGCAGCAGAAGGCTGACGTTATCAAGAAAAAAATTAAAATGTGCTGTGTCTTTGTCCCCTCCCCCCCCCCATCCACCAGCCCGTCTGCTGCTTTCCCTCCTTACCCACCCCTTCTGGACTACCTTGCCAGTCAACCCCTGTGTTTGTGAAGAAGCAATAAAGAATGCATGATTTTTAAAACAGTGAATTTATTTCCTCTGCAAGGGTTGGGATGGGGGGGAGGGAAAGAGGGTGCAAGGATGGCAGGCTTAAGGCTGAGCACAGCAAGGGAGCAGGTTTTCAAACGGCATTTTGGTCACTCAAAACTGGTTTTCAAGGCGTCTCTGAGGCGCAGCGCCTCCTGGTGCTCTCTTCTACTTTCCCTGCTGTCTGGCTGCTGGTAAGTAGCGGACAGGAGATTTGCCTCTGCCTCCCACCCCGCCATAAACGTTTCCCCTTTGCTCTCACAGAGATTGTGGAGCAAGCAGCAATAACAATGGGCACATTTCTGTCGCTGACGTCTGAGCGAGTAAGTAAGGTTCACCAGCGCGCTTTGAGACTGCCAAATACGCAGTCTACCACCATTCTGCACTTGCTCAGCCTATAGTTGAACAGCTTCTGACCTCTGTCCAGGGATCCTGTGTAGGGCTTCATAAGCCAAGGCATTAAGGGGTAGGCTGGGTTCCCAAGGCTAACGATCAGCATTTCTACCTCCCACAGTAATTTTCTGGTCTGGGAAGAAAGCCCCTTGCTCCAGCTGTCTAAAAATCCTAGAGTTCCTGAGCACACGAGCGTCATGAACCTTTCCCGGCCATCCCACGTACATGTCGGTGACATGTCCCTTGTGGTCAACCAGTGCTTGCATTACCACAGAAGAATACCCCTTGCGGTTTCTGTACTCTGCAGCCTCGTTGTCCGGTGCCAAGATAGGGATATGAGTCCCATCTATAGCCCCACCATCACGGCAAAGCCATCTACTGTAGCTTGCATGTTTCCCAGGTTCACAACCCTGGATAGCAGCAGATCCATGATTGCCCTGCTTACTTGCATCACAACAGCCCCCACTGTAGATTTACCCACTCCAAATTGATTCGTGACTGACCGGTAGCTATCTGGCGTTGCAAGCTTCCAGAGGGCTATCACCACTTACTTCTGAACTGAGGGCTGCTCTCATTTTGGTATACTTGTGTTGGAGGGCAGGGGAAATCAAGTCACAAAGTTTCATGAACGTTCCCTTACACATGCGAAAGTTTCTGAGCCACAGTGAGTCATCCCAGACTCTCAGCACTATGTGATCCCACCACTCAGTGCTTGTTTCCCTGGCCCAGAGTTGACGTTCCATAGCATGAGCCTGCCCCATTGCCACCAAAATTGCCAGATTGTCAGACCCCCTACTTTCAAAAACGTCAGTGTCCAGGACCAGGTCCAGGTCCTCATCACCGTCGTCCCTCTCCTGTTGGCGCAGTCGTCTCCTCATCGCATTCCTGTGCATACGATGCAGCATAAAGTCCACAACAATGCGTGAGGTGTTCACAACAGCCATTACTGCAGCGGTGACCTGAGCAGGGTCCATGCTTGCACTGCTATGGTGTCAGCACGGAGAAAGGGCGCGAAATAATGAAATGCCTACCCATAGTGCAGCACTCGAAATGGTGCCTGCTGGGGACTCCGGGAACTGCTACCCATAGTGCACCACCCGCTATACCGACGCTTGCCACAGTTGTGTGGACAGACGCTGCTGACTTGCTCTGTTTTGTGGGGACACACAAAATTGACTATACAATCTGCTTCCAGAAAGCGACTGCAAGGTAATCGACCTAATTTTGTAGTGAAGACATACCCATAGAGTGTGAGAGTTAACCCTTGAGGGCTCAGTTAATCATTTAGCAGTAGGGCATTCCCTCGGAAATATTCCACCCTCTGTCTTTACCACCTCAACCAAGCTTCACAATCATCATTGCTGTGTACCAGTATTGTTTGTTTAAAACTTATAGTGTGTTATATCTACTAGCGAAAATACACAGCGTTGCTCGGGTCCGTCGGAGGTGGGGAGGGGGCAGACAGCTGAGCGAGTGCGGGGTCCGTTGGAGGAGGGAGGGGGCAGAGAACAAACCTGACACCCCCACCTCACTCCCCCGACCAAACCCGACACCCCTACCTCACTTACCCTCCGACCAAACCCAACTCGGGTCCGTTGGAGGTGGGGAGGGGGCAGAGAGCTGAGCGAGTGCGGGGTCTGTGGGAGGGGGCAGAGAGCTGAGCGAGTGCGGGGTCCGTTGGAGGGGGAAGGAGTCAGAGAGCTGAGCGAATGCAGGGTCCGTTGGAGGGGGTATTATGACATCATAACTGTCACAGAGAACAGCAGCTGCCCAGCTGATGTGATTGGCCTTTAAATAATTTCACCCCTGGGGGGCGTCAGAGATGAGATTTGAAAAATTTTCGACTCTTACCCTGATTAGGACCCTAAGACTGTACCAAATTTCAAGTCTCTAGCTCAAACGGTGTGGAAGGAGTAAGTGCACGTACATACAGGCATACATACATACACGCATACACCATTTGACTTTTATATATATAGATATATAGATATACATATAAATGCATATAGTCTTATGGGGAAATTGGATTTGCTTAACATCGCTTTGCTTAAAGTCACATTTTTCAGGAACATAACTACAACGTTAAGTGAGGAGTTCCTGTACTACAATATGGTAACCACGGTACTGTAAAACAGTAAATATTTACTTTCATAACTGATTTTTACAGAAGCATGAGTACTGCTTCTATAGGTAGATGGCATTCTGCAGTAATCAGTCACAATAATTAACATTTAATATATTTACTATCATGGTATCTTAAAGTTTCATTCATATAAGAATACTGCATGTGGAAAAAGACACATTTCCATATTTATTTCAAATTAAAAAGTTACTTAGGTAGTACTGTAATGCTGAAAACTGATCATTTTTCTTCTCTAACATAGGAAGTGTGTGCTGCATTTCTATTATGTAACTATATTTTATATATTTGAGTGCAAATAGTATCACCCCAGTACTTAACTCAAAATCATGTAGAAAGAAAAACTCAAGTTTAATATTGCACAAGATTAATACCTAAATGTAGCAATATGTGACTTTTCTGGGTCGTTAACAGTCTAGAATTGTACCTTGGTTTATCAGCAGGTAGGAGACAGAATTTAAGAATATGATTGCTTCCCTTGAGCAATAAAGTAAATTAATCTTTCATGTTTAGCAGGCCACTCTGGAGCCTTTCCAATTTACTTCAGTTTGTCCAGTGTGTTTCTGACTCTGGTATGGAAAGTTTGTAAAT
Source organism: Sternotherus odoratus (assembly GCA_032164245.1). NCBI lineage: Eukaryota > Metazoa > Chordata > Testudines > Kinosternidae > Sternotherus > Sternotherus odoratus. The sequence continues at coordinate 80,212,028 of JAVMKO010000005.1, read as the reverse complement.
CCAGCCATTGTAGGTGATTGCTTTATTTTTTGATTTTTTAAAACATTTTTCTCTCAGCACTTTCCTTGTGACCAGCTGTTTCCTGTTTTTGTTCTGAGGCCCAGCTGCCGTGGAGATAAAGGCAGTGATGGCATGTTGCAGAATGAATGTTGCTCACCTTTATAAAATGATGGAAAAACGAAAGAACAGAAAAGATGGATTTATTACAAGTTGGCTAATCAAAAAATTCAGGAGACACTAATGCGGTCATTCTTGCACCTGTGAGGTCTTGGTACTGTTGTTCTCATGGCTTTCACCCAGTGCTAGATGACAAGGCTGCTTCTACTAAAATGGGATCTCTTACCATGAGGTGAAATTCAGTACTCATCACAAAACTTCCAGTAATGCTTCTTTGTTTAGGGAATTCCACAGGGTTTTGGGGAACTGAATCCTCCGCCTGCAGAGATGTTTCAGGGCTACATCACAACACCTTGGTGTGGCCAAGATGAGGGTTTTGGGATGCCTGATCTGCATAAGGTCTTCAATTGGAGTGCTCACAATGCATGAAGTTAAACATGTGCATAAATCTTTGCAGGATTGGGGCCTAAATTGGTATCGGTTACCAATGGTCAAATGGTTCTGTAGGTTTGACAAATGGTCAAATGGTTCTGTAGGCCCAGCTCTGGCTGGCAGCCTTAGTAGAAAGGACAACAGTCAAAGAGGAATGGAACTTCAACTGCTCTCTTACCAAGAGTTGATCCTTCCAGAAAAGGAAGGAGACTGTGAAGAAGCTTGTGGGTAGTGGTTCATACTGTACCTGTTCTGCAATAAAAGTGGCCTGATCTCAAAGTTGTTGACTAACCATAGCTTCCATTAATGTCTGTGGGAGTTCTAGATGCCTCTTATATCAGGTTCCTAAATACTGATTTATGTGCTTAATTTTAGACTCTCAGATTTAAAAAACTAGGACTTAATTTCCCTTGAAATGCCTTAAAAAAGACATCTGTATGAATCGACAAGCTTTGGCCAGCTATTCACATTCGTATCCAAGCGGGCCTGGTCCATATTTAATTTTCTTGACATAGTTATATCCATTCAGAGTGTGGAAAACACCACATCCCTAACTGGCAGCTGTGCTGGCAAAAACTCGAGTGTAGACACAGTTATGTCAGCAAAAATGCCTTTAACCAACGTAACTTGTTTCGTTTGGGGAGCTGGTATAAATGTACCTACCAAAAAAACTGCACCTGCATTTCCCCTTGAAGGGTTTGCCAGTAAAGCTGTAGTGGCAACCACTTTTTAGTGTAGACAAGGCTTAAATTTCAGCTTCCAGGTAATGTGGCTTCTAAGAACTTGTCTACACTTATGAGGGCTTTGTGGGCTTAGTTATATTGGCAAAACATTCCATTGTGGATGCAGTTATACTCCTATGCTTGTTCTGTCAACCAGGATAAGGCCCTGTCTACCCTTAAAAGGGTTTATCGGTACAGTGAAACCTCCATTTAACGGACTAATTCGGGCGAGGGGGTGTCCGTTAAATGAAAAAGTCCGTTATTTAATAATAATAAAAAAAACGAGCTGTCGGAGCAGCAGCCCAACCGCCACAGGGTCAGGGCGGCAGCTCCGCAGCCCGCCCGCTGCTGGGACCCATGTGGCAGCTGGGACCCGTCAGCCAGCCCGCCCGGGTCCCGGATGCTGGGATCCAGGCGGCAGCCGGGACCCGTCAGCCAGCCCGCCCGGGTCCCGGATGATGGGACCCGGGCGGCAGCCAGCCCGCCCAGGTCCCGGCTGCCAGGAGCCGGCAGCCAGCCCGCCCACTGGCGGGACTCGGGCGGGACCCGAGAGCCAGCAGCCCGCCCGCTAGTGGGACCCGGGCGGGAGCCGGCAACCAGCCCGCCTGCCAACCAGCCCTCCTGCTGCTGGGACCCGGGCGGCAGCCGGGAGCAGGCAGCTAGCCCGCCCGCCAGCCAGCCCTCCCGCTGCCGGGACCTGGGCGGGAGCCGGCAGCCAATCCGCCCGCCAACCAGCCCTCCTGCTGCCGGGACCCGGGCGGCAGCCGGGAGCAGGCAGCCAGCCAGCCGGCCTGCCAGCCAGCCCGCCCGCTGCTGTGACCTGGGCGGCAGCCGGGAGCCGGCAGCCAGCCCGCCCGCTGCCGTGACCTGGGCGGCAGCCGGGAGCCGGCAGCCAGCCCGGGCGACAGCCGGGAGCCGGCAGCCAGCAGCCAGCCCGCAAGAAATGGATTTGGGATGCATCAGACTTGCTCAGAAATTTTGTCCGTTGCATCCGAAGTCCGTTAAATCGAGGTCCGTTAAATCGAGGTTTTACTGTATAGATATGGTGGAATAGTTATATCAGTAAGCTTCCATAGTGGACCCACAGCCTATCCTAACAAAATAACTTTTTGCCATTACCAGTTTCATGTTTCTAAGGGTATGTCTTCACTACCTGCCGAATCGGCGGGTAGCAATCGATCTTCTGGCGATTGATTTCTCGCGTCTTATGAAGACACGAGAAATCGATCGTGCGCAGCGTCCCCATCGACTGCGGAACTCCAGCTTGCCGAGAGGCACAAGCTGGAGTCGATGGGGGAGCGCACCGCCGCCCGCCGCTGCCATGAGGACAAGCGGTAAGTCGGCTGCAGATACGCAAACTTCATGTAGCTGAAGTTGCATATCTGCAGTCGATCCCCCGCCCCCGTAGTGGAGACCAGCCCTAAGTGACATAGTTATGTCACTTAAGTGGAGACCAATCCTAAAGGCTTGACTACACTGACGTTTTATAGTGCTCTAACTTGCTGGCTCAGAAGTGTGAAAAATCACCCTCCTGAGCACAGCAAGTCTGAGTGCTTTAAAGCATCAGCGTGGACAGGCTTTGAGTGCTGGGAGCCGGGCTCCAAGTGCTCCGAGCTAATCCCCTCAGGGAGGTGGATTACCAAGAGTGCTGGGAGAGCTCTCTCCCAGTGCTCCTGCATGACCACACTTGCACTTCAATGCACTGCTGCGGGAGTGTTCCTGCAACAGCGCTTTGAAATTTCAAGAGTAGCCAAGCCCTAAGAAATTTTGGTATAAGCACCATTATACCAGTATAACTGTGTGTAGACCAGGGCTTTTGCTGATATAGATATGTTTGTTAAAAAAAAATTATGCCCCTAACTACTATAGCTATGCCAGTACAACTTTTAAGTGTAGAAGGCCCAAGTGTGAAAATACATGTATTTATTCTAAATCTTAATCACAGCATGCATCTTTATCTCATGCATTCTGTTAACACAGTATTGTAATAGCTAATCTGTCTAGTTTTTTTCTTGTAATTTACAAGATTTGCAATTTCAAGTATACTTTTATTGAAACTGAGATGCATATGCCATCTAGTGGATAAAGTTAATAATGCAATTTTATTGCAAATTTTGCGGTACTTAATGAATAATATTCACATTTTGGACAAGTTGGGTTTCAGTGCATCTGTTTTAGATAGAACTTGGTTTATATTTTTGTGAAAAGCATTCTGAAAACTGAGTTCCCGTGTTTGTTCAGAAGCAGAGTGTCAGGCCTCTGGCACAAGCTGTACTGTAAATCCCGATGATATAATAACTTGGGAAATGAATTCATTTTCCAGCTTCTGTTGTGATCTTTGACTTGTCTTTTCTTACATATACAGACTTAACAATTATATTATGCTTTGAGGTTTTGTGGTACAAAACAGTAAATTAATATTGGGATTTAGGAGAATTGCATGATATACATAACATGATACAAGAAATTTAAATGTAGTGATTCATCTAATAAATTCCTTAGCCCAACACTTTTTAAATATCAAGTTAGAGAAAACTAATTCTGTTGTTAATAGGACAGAATTAAAACCATGTAAATGCTTAGTCTCCGAGCATAAGGACTAACTACTGAATCACTTATACCTATACAGTAAATAAAACGAGGAAGACTTTGTAGCACCTTGGAGACTAACCAGTTTATTTCAGCATAAGCTTTCGGGCTATAGCTCACGAAAGCTTATGCTGAAATAAACTGGTTAGTCTCTAAGGTGCTACAAAGACTTCCTCGTTTTATTTACGGACATAGACTAACACAGCTACTAATCTTAAACCTGTCACCTATACAGTAGAATCTCAGTTATAAAGACTTCAGAAATGGAGATTGTTTGTAACTCTGAAATGTTCATAACCCTGAACAAAATGTTATGCTTGTTCTTCCGAAAGTTTATAAGTGAATGTTGACTTAGTACAGCTTTGAAACTTTACTATGCAGAAGAAAAATGCTGTTTTCCCTTTATTTTTTAGCACAGTGCTATACTGTATTTGCAATTTTTTGGTCTCTGCTGCTTCCTGATTGTATACTTCCGGTTCCAAAAGAGAGGTGTGGTTGACTGGTCATTTTGTAACTCTGGTGTTGGTAACTCTGAGTCGTACTGTACATCATAGAAGTCACTAAGATATGTGAGTGTAGCTGAGCATAGAATTTGGCCTTACATTTCCTTTTTTCCCCATCATTCAGGAAGTTACACGATGCTGTTTATTCTATCATTGCTAAAAAAATCTATTATGTACACTGTAATGTAATATTGAGGTTCAGATCGGAACATAGGAACAGTCTTTCAATGGAATGCTGCAACTACAGTCAAACATGAACAGCAGGCTACATTTATACTTTTTTTTCTCCCTTTCATTTGCATTTAGACAGTGCATTAGAAAAGTGGTTTTCGACTTGTGTGCAACCCTGGTCTGCACACTAAGATTTCCAAAGGGGGGGGGGGAGGTCTGCTCCTCCATTTGAAAATGTTCAGGGGTCCACAAATGAAAAAGGGTTGAAAAGCACTACATAAGAAACAGAAGATATTTATTCTGAAGATATTACTATTCAGCTCTTCCTTTTAGAATTAGAGGTTGCAGACACACAAGCAGTCCAGATATTAGTATATAAAATCAGAAGGCAAAGTGGCTGAATGACTTTATCCGAGTAGCTGAATTGTGAATAATTAACTTCAGAGACACTTATAAAGTGTTTCTAGAAGTAACTAGTCTAAAATTGAATTGAATTAAAAAATCAATTTCCCCACTATCTCCTGGTCACACCATACAGTCACAATGGAACAATCTGTTGCAAGGTTTATAATTTTACTGTGTGTGAAGCATTATGGTAAATCTTTGGTCTATGTGAAATGAGTTGATGGTGCCAGTTGAGTTATGATGGACAGGTATTCACCTCATAACACCCAGCACCACAACTATCACTAGCCATCTATGTGTTTATTTTTGAGTTGTACTAATAAAATTTTAAAAAACCCAACCCCACAGCCCAAAACTCTGTGTGCTTTTGGTAATCATTATATACTCAACATACCATTAATCTCTCTCAATATCAAAAATTGATTGGGCATAGACACTGAACTATCCTATGACCTATACAGTCCCAATTCAAGGAGGCAACCTGTTTCAGGACAGTACTTAAGCATAGGCTGAATTGGGGCTACATTTAAATTTGTAAGAGACCTGTCAGAATTGCTAAATGCATCTATGTGCACATAGAATTTAGAATTTTAACTCTTTGATGCAGGGACTCTGGCTCATTTTACTTATTGTATAGCACTGTGTATACATACAGTACTATGTAAATAATAGTAACAAAGATGTAAACATTCTGGTAAGCCTATGGGGAAACTTTCACTAGTGCTGTCTGTGCTGCATCTGCACTGAGGACTTCAGTCTCCTGAGATGTCAACGTGGTCTGATTGATCATAGCAATACATCTGTGTACATAACGAATATAATCCCCTATTTACAAAGGAGGGTGTTGAGAGACAGAGGATCAAATTCACCCTGGTAACAAATTTGTTGAACTCAATGGTGTTACATCAGGGATGAATTTGGGCTAGATAATGAACCCCTTAATCAGACTACTGAACAGCTACTCATTCAAGTAATTTAATTGAAATCAGTAGGATAACTCAGTCTCTGTGATTTGTCTAGTCAAAGATGATTCAGTGGTACAAATGGAATAAAATTTTGGATGCTTTGCCTTCTACCCCCTATGTTTGGTGAACTAGACCACAGTTTGTCTGAAAAAGAAAAATCTATTTTAAATAAAAGCATAAGATCAATAATGTAAAATAATCAATCAGTACACACAATGTTGTGCTTCTTAAGTATTCACAGAACAGACACAGCACAAGCACCAGTAATGCACCTACTTCCACTCATTGACCTGCCAATGTGTTTTGATCCTGATGGACCACCTCTGTGGATTAGTGCGTAGTTTATACTGATTGTCCTTGGCCTATGTGCTGAGACTGCTAAAACAGATGCCAGATGCAGTGCTGATTTTTAATTATATGGCAACTTCCCCACTAAAATTACGTGGGGACCACGATCTCATTTTTACTGGTCATTAAACAGCAGTCAGAGGAAAACTATTTACTACTGAGCTAGATGTGCGAAAAGGTGACTGCCAATAAATCTTTCAGACATTGTCATCTAAACTTGGGGTCTTTTTTTCTTCTAGTATTGGGAATTTGGATGACAATTCAGGGAATGAGTATCTATAATTTTCTGATAATTTCTGACCTTTATATAATTGATATATTTATCATATTGTGATGTAGTATGGTTAACGTGTTCTATCAAATTAAATTAGGGTTGTAGCTGTTACTTCAAAATAAAATAATAGCTTTAATATACTGGTGACAAGCAAGTGTGACATGAACTTATCACCATCTTAGCGCACACTTCAAATTCCATAAGAAATATTAGACAATCTGCTTTAATAATAACTAGATAACTTTTAAAAGAGTATTTTAAAAGAATTATGCATCTTGTCAGTAATTTTGTTCACTTCAACTTGAAAAATTAGACTTACTGTATGTGCCTCCAAAGTTGAGGGCCATATTATGCTTGATGATGCTGATTTATTTCTCAGCTTTTAAAGATAAACAAAAGCTGAACAACCGAGAAGAGCAAGAGTTGTTATGGTTGGAGAAGAATGTAGTTGAAGGATTTTGGATCTCTGTGTAACAGAGGCAAAGAAATCTTTCAGATTATTTCTGAACTAAGCTGCTTTATGTACTTCATGCTTCAACTATTTCAAGTGGAACAGCATGTCCAGGCTTTCTTTAACTGTTTTGATGCCTTATTCAAAAAAGTGTCACTCAAGTGGCTCTATGCATGTGATTCATGTGGTCCTGTCTCTTTTTAAAATGAGCTCTGCTGCTTTAAAAGGACTTGGTCCTTTGCACTATGGGACTTATTGACCAAAAATAGCTTCCAATGATGGTTTTACCCTTGGAAGCTCAGAGCTTCAAAGGTCAAAACCACTAAGATGTATTGCCTATTCAGAAAAAGAGCTTTCCCTTCAGTAGTGGCCGTAGACTATTGGTTCCGACATTATAGTTACCTATTGTTGTCCTCTTCCCCGGCAGGAGTCAATAAATCATTCAGTATTGTAATATGGGGAACAGGATTTTCCCAACATGACTAAATATTGGTCACTGAAAGGAGAAATATAAAGAGTGGTCCAGCATGAAGCAGAATTGGTTCCATAATGAGATCCAGGGAAATGAAATGGGCCACTGTAATTCCCTGACATTAACACACTCCTGGAAAATAGCGTGATCAGGATTAGTTAGAAGGCACTCATGTCAATGGACAGATGATAGATGAAGCCCCCTGCCTAACTTCCATTTGTGGATTGGAGTAGAAGTTTCTTTCTGTCCTCACACCCAGTTAGGAGGTAAGGGGAGGGAGGTTGGTCCTTTATAACCATAGGGAGCCATGCAGAAGAGTTTGTTCAGCCCTATTTATTTTTATTTTATTTTATTTATTTGTTATTTATGTACAGGCTATCTGTGGCCTGTACATTAGTTAGTTCACATCTACAGCTGCAGGAAATCCCCCAGGCTGTAAAATCCAATGCGTTAAGAAGAGCAGTCCAGTGGAGGGAGTTTCATAGAATAGAAGATGCACAGTCCTTTTCTCCTTTCGCCTGCCCGTGCTTCTGTACAGAATGGTAAAGAGTTACTGGGTTTGGGGTGTATGTTTTTTGTGTGCATGTGTGTTTGTTGTTATTGTTGATGCCCTTCTTTTATGAGCCTGACAAAACAGTCATTCCCTGGGTAGAGTTTGCCAGATATGGAGCCAACATCTATGGCTGTCCATTGCTTATTTGGGGGAAGTGTTTTTGCTGGATAGAACCCTATGTCATGACTGTTATATTAATTTTAACTGAAAAGAAAGATTTACTGCATTCACATGCAGTCACTTAACATTTTGCCTGTTTTCATCTATATTAAATATATTTAACATATTGTATGAAAATGTTGCTTATGGCTAAACTTCAAAGATTATATTTCACATAGCATGGAAAGTCTTAATTAGTAGGATGATAAAAACACTGAGAGCAATATTACATTTACAAAAGTTTTTTGTTTTTTTTCACTATGCAATGTTATGTATTTCAAGCGAGTTTAATTTTGGATGCAGTTGCCCTTTTAAAGACATAATCAAGTTCTGCTGGGACCAATATCTAATATATTTAAATTTTTAAAACCTGAGACACATTGTTGTCTTATTTTATACCCTATTGGGTTTTTTCAATACAATGATTCTTCAAGCACTTAGGGTTCTATATGTGAATAAATCACTGAATTTGAGATATAAGGGTGAATGGTATGACTTGCAAAACTTAAAGTATACAGTGAGATACTGATAACTAGAAAGTCTGGGGTGATGGATCTACATCTCTATTCTGAGTATGAAATTAATTTTGGCCAAAAATGTAAAAATAGGCAATGACAATTGGACTAAATAAGATCAAATACAATTTTAAACTGCTACCCTCAGTGCACTTACTGGGATGAAATAAGAATCGTATATTTTGACCTTCAAGCAAATGATACTATACAATACTTTCAATAAACCTAATTTGGCACCTTTTAAGGCCATTATTAGCAGCTTATTGCATATTGCTTATTTTTTCTTGTTTACTTCTGTATGGATGATAGTGAGGACAAATACTTCTTTTTTTTTTCCCCCTTGAGGTGTTTTCTGTATCATTCTCAGGGGAGTCATTTTCCTACAAGCAGATTGAAACAGAATAAAATCTTAAGCACTTACTCTGTATCTTCTCTTCTTGGACTTGGGCAAGGGAGACCATCTCAGAGCCACCTCCAAGTTTGCAGTTTTTAAATAGTGGCAGTTTTCTTAATCCAGTCTGCTTAGAAGAACAGCTGTCTGATACACATAAAATCAAGATTTCTTTTTAAGAAGGGGACAACTTCGACAGTCTGTGCCTTCGTGTTATGATCAGTATGTCCATTCTCCTTGGCTAAATTTGTCTTGTAATCATGTGAGCCTCACCATTGTGGGACTATAAAACATCCTTACAGACAGCTAGCATGTTACAATTCGCTTAATATTTTTTTGGAGGATTCTTCTTTTTATTTGTTTTACATTATGTACTTGAGTGAAAAAAATCCTATAGTCCAGTGGCAAATCCAGATCTGCTTGGTCAGTCGCTGCTTCTTCCAAGGTTTGTTGTTTTTCTCTACAGAAGGTTAAAACTGAAATCATTACAGCTGCAGTTGTTGACCTACATGATCCAATAACAAAATCCCAAAAGACCTGGGAAAGGAAAGAACTTTTGTAAACAATATTTTAGAAGATAAACATCATTCTAATTCTTTAAAATTAAATTTATCTTTGGTGATTTTAGGAAGAATGCTGGCACTCTAATTGCTCTGCTATAACATAGTCTAAGACATTAATAAAATACAAACTGTGAATAATGGAAACTGTGGTTTCCTAGTTGTATTATGATACTCTATGTATAGTGTAAAAGAATTGTTAATGATAATTCTTGTATAAATATTACATAAAAATAATTTTGTCCTATTTGTAAACACATCTTTCAGCTATGAGAGACATAAAATACACATTTTATATCATTTTTTACCCTATGAAGTGGTAGTTTCTCTACAGTGCATAAGTGTATATTATAGGTGAGATTGATTATTATTATTAAGGTTGCCTGATACTTCCTATTAGCATTCCTGACTGACACTTGCTTCTGATTTCAGTTGCTTATAACTTTTGCTACACTTCAGTTGTTTGGGCTGAAATTTTCCATGCTGGGTATCTGCTTCAGGCTGATTTGGGGGCGGGGGGGCGGGGAGAGTATGTGGAGTGATGGGGGATGCTCAGCTACAATGGTGAGCCATTTCTGGGAATGAGGTTAGTGGAAAATGCATTGTTTGTTCCATGTTAAAAGATTCGCCTCTGTTTTTCCTTCAGTAGTTCTTGTGCCTCCATATTTTGGGCCGCCAGGTACTTGAAACTTAGTAGGATAGTGGCTTTTGAGTTCAGGACTTTTGCTGTCCCAGTGAAAACCTGTTGAAATTTAGCTAAGTTATCTTTTGTTTAAATTGAAGTTCACACATGTTGAGTAGAAACTTACTAGAACTTAGCCTCTAAATTCTCCAAAGATTCCATCTGTAATAAGCATGCTCCAGCCTAGGTCAGAGCAGGACTTTCCCTGTGATTGCAGCTCTGGTTGTGTGGGCCATCTTGAGGGCAGGGAGCCTGTAATGCAGGGATCGGCAACCTTTGGCATGCGGCCCGCCAGGGTAAGCCCTCTGGTGGGGCGGGCTGGTTTGTTTACCTGCCGCATCCACAGGTTCGGCCAGCCTCAGTTTGCTGCTCCAGGCCAATGGGGGCTACAGGAAGTGGCAGCCAGCACATCCCTCGGCCCACACCACTTCCTGCAGCCCCCATTGTCCTGGAGTAGTGAACCTCAGCCAGTGGGAGCTGCGATCGGCCGAACTTGCAGACGTGACAGGTAAACAAACTGACCTGCCGGGGGCTTATCCCAGCATGCCGTGTGCCAAAGGTTGCCAATCCCTGCTGTAATGGAATACTAAACACTAAATGCCATGGTGTAAAATGCCTTATTTGAGCTCATCTTAGAGATATCTGGAAGAGCATTAAAGAATCTTACGATGAACACAGAGTGTGTATCAGCTAGCTCTGTGACCAGCCCGTATCTGATATAGGGGAAAATGACATGGTGTCAGGTATAAACTAAGAACAGAAATTAAAGAAACAGCAGCAAAAATTTCAGGATCTCATTAACTTGCCACTCATAGTGCCTCAGATAACTTCAGCTTTGACACACTTTCACAGTGGATAGACTGGAAACAATATTTTGCAAAATTGTGTATTTCTACCAAGCAGCACAAAGAAAGTGGAGATGGACAGGTGTGATAAAGTTGAGGGGGCGCATGAAGACCAACTGCCCCAAGAGCACCAAACTCGGGCTATTACTAGACTTTAAAAGAGCAACTACAAGGATTAAGCACCTAGAATAGTTTTCTTGGAGTCCATTTTAAAGATTACAAGCAAAGCAAAAGCATGTGAGATTAGCACAAAGGAAGTCCACAAGCCATAAAGAAATAAAAGGAGAGAAACCTAATTGTTTCTTCCTAGACATTTCCTGATCTACTTACATAGTTAGGGTTTTAAATGAGTAGTTTCTAGGTATGATATTGATAGTTTTTTCATACCTGGCCCAAGTTTCTTGCAGCATCGCTCTACCCTTCCACCTTTCCCCAGGAAAACAACAACAAACAGACAAAAGGTCTGTTTCAATTTTAAAAAGGTCTAGCCTTCCCATTGGCTCTTTTGGCCAAGTGCCCACTCACTCCCTTTTACCTATGCATAGCAGTGAGACTTTTTAACCCTTTACAGGCAGAGCAATTAGAGAACAGCTACTAAGAGGGATTTTATAGCTACTGGCTGGCTGGGTGTTCATAAAAGGGAGCTACCCCTACTTCTCTCCCCCTTCATTTATCACCACAGGTACCTTCTTCAATGTGTGCCTTGAGGAGGTAGGCAGAGCATATCTTTAAATCCTTTGAGTTTACTGAAGACAGTCATAAAGATAACTATGAAAGAGTTCTGGTTAAGTTTGAGGTTCTGTTGTATACATCAGAGTTCCAGGCCAGGCTTTAGCAGCAGTTGAGTTCCCTACTCAGTACCTACATGAGTTTGCAAACTGTGTGTATGAGAGAGAGAAAACCGCATGTCTCTGTACTGGTGGGGTGGGAGAAGTGAAAGCAGCACAGAACCCAGCACTGCTCCTGCTCTGCTGTCTCTGGCTTCCTTGGGCTGGCAGCCCCAGCCTCTTGCTGTAAGTGGCTGCCCTGCGTGTGGGGATGGGAACAGGGACAGGAAGCCCAGATGTGACTACCTTTAAGACGGGTGGGCAAATGTTTTGGCCCGAGGGCCACATCGGGGTTCCAAAATTGTACGGTGGGCCGGATAGGGAAGGCCCCGCCCCATCCCACCCCCACCCTCTTCCTGTCCCTGACTGCCCCCCTCAGAATATTCAACCCATCCTGCTCTTTGTCCCCTGAACACCCCCTCCTGAAATCCTCCCCAACCACCACCCCAAGACCCCAGGCCCTACCCAACCCCCCCTCTTGACTGTCCTGACCCCTATCCACCTCCTGACAGACCCCCAGGCTCCCCCACCCTATCCAACCCCCCTGTTCAGTGCTGATGATGCTCATTAAAAAAATGTGTTAATTAAATTTGTGACTGAACTCCTTGAGGGAGAACCTTGAATGTCCGTTAGACACAGATGAGAGAGATCCCTGTGCATAAATCTTTTGGAACTTTGGGCAGAGGCAGTCACATTTTAGTCTTGAAAGAGCAAGTTCAGTGCACGGGGGGGGGGGGGGGGGGAGAGGGGGTAGATTGATATGAATGGACAGTACAGCAGTGATCTCCTGCCTGAAGAAACAGAGACATATGAGGAGCACAGTGGAATACAATTTGCTCACCTTCAGAGTAGCTCATTTGGTTGGACTTCCTAGTACGCAGGCAGACAAGCTGAGCTGCTGGAGGCTCCATTTGGGGCAAGCAGTCCCTGATTTCAGAGGGCTCCCAGTAAATCTGCCCAAGCCGAGACATCTATTTGATTGAGTTGAGCAAAGTCTGTACCTGGTGCTTTTTTCATCATGTGAACTGGTCAACTATTATATTCTTATCTTCCCTTCCCTCTCAACCCTCAAGACCTCCAGAAATGTAAGACAGACCAGGCACAAATATCCACTTATTTCTGGAAGAGCCACTGAGCTTGAGTTCAATATGTTTATATTCAAGGCTCAGTGTGCCTCTGTTCTCCAGAAATGTTACAGCTGAAGGTCTGCTATAGGAGAGGAGATCACTGAAAAGTCAGAGCTTAACCTGAAAAGTAATTAGCGCTCTCTCTAGGCCTTGGAAACCCTATATGTCCATAATTTGCTACCATACTAAGTAAATATTGTATCACTGGTATGCTATGGGGAGGTAAAGTCTGTAGCTGTCTAGAGACTTTCCTGGAAAAGCTGCTGAAAGAGAGGACACCTTCATACATTGAAAAGACAGGAGTCATATTTACAAGCAATAGGGGGTTTCTGTGAAATGTTTATCCTGTAATATCAAGACTTGTGAGGGTAGTGAAGAATCTGACAACATCACTATATTGCTCCTGTGTATAGAGTTAATCTGATTCTTCAGATTGTTTTCCATTGTTGAGCCATAGTCTTTCCTTTCCAAAGTCTTTCCAAAGACATGGTCTTTCCTTTCTTGTTTTTCATTAATGTAGCCTTTTGGATGCTTATTATCTCTACCAGAAAAGTTGAAAAAAATCATTGCTTTGCTTTTTTTATGATCCTCTTCTGATTTTGTATAAAGATTAGGTGGCCCTTAAGACATTGCTCCCAAAGTTAATTTGGAATTTAAAAGGGAATAGACATGTGAACGTCCCATCTTTCTGCCCTAACCCTTTCTTACCCAGAGAGGCCCTTTGTCACATTCTAAATTTAGTTAAAATGACAAACAAGTTCACTGAAAGAAGAGTATGTTCATGTCCATAGAGAGACAATGATACTGAATACAACAAACCAAACACACCATTTTACAGGACTATGAACACTCTTTTGTCCCCCCTTTGCCCAAACTGAGTCGCCAAAGAGCAGGGAATTTCATTGTTTATATGCCATAAGAGCAATTAAATTGTGTTTGAATAAATCTGATAGATTTTTTGATTTATTGCCTGCTAAGAACAGATTGGCTGCCTTGAAATCTTTCGTTGCAAGGTGGTTCATACTGCACATTAAAGAAGCTTATAAGAATAAAGCAATTTCTGTACTAGGTATCAGGGTTCATTCTACCAGGACAATAGGCACTAAATGAAACTTTTATTTCTGATCTCTGCAAGTCTGTACTATGGCACTCACACCATACCTTCAGTTTAGATGTTTTAGTCTAAATTTTCAAAGAATTCAGGTTACTTCAACTGTTAATATACTGCATTATAGTGGTGTAGCACCTTGAAGACTCATAGATTTTAAGGTCAGAAGGGACCATTATGATCATCTAGTCTCATCTCCTGCAGAACGCAGGCCACAGAATTCGACCCATGCATTCCTGCAATATACCTCTCACCTATATCTGAGCTATTGAAGTCCTGAAATCTTGGTTTAAGGACTTCAAGGTACAGAGAATCCTCCAGCAAGTGACCCATGCCCCCTGCTGCAGAGGAAGGTGATATACAAGTTTAAATTAATTAAAAACAGGACCTTTTGAATTTATTTTTTATTTTTTCTTAGCTTTGCACAAGGCGAGAAACAATTTTGCTAATAAATGGCTGGTTTATATCCTTCAAATATATAAAACTCATTTAAAACCAATGTCAGATGCATATTTGAAAAAATTGCAAGTAATCGCAGTTACTGTTGTATTCTAACTTTACCATTATGTTCTCCAATTTCTTTAATCAAAATGGCTGCTGTTCTTTAATTTGCAATGGGATGGAAGCTACCAAATGGGAAGGAAGCTACTCAGGCCCTCAGTAAAGATAGCCATCATTTCACTAAGGCTATCTGTGTGATAGTGGGGCTGTCCTTGGTAATGATGGCCAATTTCCCCATTGTTTTCAGTAAAATGAAGGTATAGGCTATCCCCATGGAAGATGGCTGCCATCTAAATGCTTGGATGTGCATGTGAGGGTGTCCTAGCCATGTTCTATTGTTTCCAATGAGACTGAAGCCACACTGCCAAAGGGGAGAGAGCCACCCTCTGTGATTTGTGGTTACAAAACTGGACAGTCAATTGAGGAGCTAATTGATGCTCCTGACCCCCATCTTGGTTAGAGGGAGAGTAGCTCTGAGCTCCCATGCTGGGATTTGTCTGACCTCTTTCAAATATCTATGTCTTATGTGCTCTCCCACTCTGAAGCAAAGCAGAGTGGTTTCACCACATGTCTGGGTCTCTTGGCAAGGAATGCAGGCTCCATTGTACTTGAATTAGACATGGTAAAAATGGGCCAGTCCTCCTCTTCCTCAAAAATAAGCTCCATGACCCTCCCTTCAACCTGCTGTCTGCTCTGTCCCTTTCTTCAGACATTATTCCATCCTGATTCCCACACACTACATAGGAAATTGTATGTATGTGTGAGAAAGGGAAGATGTGCTTTCCAACACTTCCATGCCCTTCCTGTGCCCTTCTATACTTGCCGTATTAGAAATCATGGAAATTCCATAAACAAAATCTTTGTTTAAAGAAATTAAAGTTGGTTAAGTGGGTCATCTACTAAGCTTTTAAACCATGGAAAAGCCAAATTGTGGGGTAGCTCTTAATTGTATATTAACACCAACACAGTTCATTCCCACTGAC
Source organism: Sternotherus odoratus (assembly GCA_032164245.1). NCBI lineage: Eukaryota > Metazoa > Chordata > Testudines > Kinosternidae > Sternotherus > Sternotherus odoratus. The sequence continues at coordinate 80,196,328 of JAVMKO010000005.1, read as the reverse complement.
AGTGACAGACTCCACATCCTCATAAGCAACTTCAGAGGGGTAGCCGTGTTAGTCTGGATCTGCAAAAGTAACAAAGAGTCTTGTAGCACCTTATAGACCAGTGATGGCGAACCCATGGAACGCGTGCCACTGCCGGCACGCCGAGCCGTCTCTGTGGGCACGCCGCTCGCGAGCCAGATGTGGCTCTTTTGAGCCTGTCATCTGGCTCGCGCGGCGCTCTCTGTCCGCGAGGCTGGGGGGCGGGGGAGGCGGTGTGGCGCGGCGCTCTCTGACCGCGAGGCTGGGGGGCGGGGGAGGCGGTGTGGCGCGGCGCTCTCTGACCGCGAGGCTGGGGGGCGGGGGAGGCGGTGTGGCGCGGCGCTCTCTGACCGCGAGGCTGGGGGGCGGGGGAGGCGGTGTGGCGCGGCGCTCTCTGTCCGCGAGGCTGGGGGGCGGGGGAGGCGGTGTGGCGCGGCGCTGCTGTGACCGCGAGGCTGGGGGGCGTGTCGCTCCTCTCCTTCCCTCGCTGGAGTCGGGTCACAGCAGCGTGAACCAGCGAACAAGTAAGCGCCGGGGGGGTGGGGGGGGGGGGGTAAGCGGTGTGCAAGGGGGCGTTGGGGGAAGGCTGGGCTGGGAGCGGGGGTAAGCGGTGTGGGGGAGAGACCGGGCTGGGTGAGACTGGGCTACAAAAAATGTAACGTATTTTATGCATCTCTGCTCACAAAATATTTAGGATTTGTCAGTGCATTAGTGTTAAAGTGGCATTAAAAAACTTCTGCTATTATAACAGATGCAGAATATTTTGGAAATGCATAGCATCTACATTTGTTATGGTCTTTGTAAATATTTAATTGGCATAGGCACCATTATAGTCACACCAGTGTTAAGAATTCTTGGTGGAAACAGCCATTCCACTGAATTTCCTATCAGTTCACACGCAGCTATTCTTGACTGCTTGTCTCAATTTTGATTTCAACAAATGCTTTTTAAAATTCAAAAATATACCCTATGAATATTAAAAGAACTATATACAACATACAACAGTTGGGGGGGTTGGAGGAAAGGAGGTTTGGGGGGGGAGAGACCTGGCTGGGTGGGTCAGTTGGGGGGGGGGTTGGAGGAAAGGAGGTTTGGGGGGGAGAGACCGGGCTGGGTGGGTCAGTTGGGGGGGGTTGGAGGAAAGGAGGTTTGGGGGGGAGAGACCTGGCTGGGTGGGTCAGTTGGGGGGGGGGGTTGGAGCGCTCCCGGCAGCCCGCCCGCGGCGGGGAGGGGGGAACCGGGACGCTCCCGGCAGCCCGCCCGCGGCGGGGAGGGGGGAACCTCGGCGGCCCGCCCGCGCGGCGGGGACGGGAGAGCGAGGCGCTTTTTTTTTTTTTTTTTTTTTTTTTCTCACCGGCTTTTTCATTAAAAACCGAGGGGGCGTCTTATAGGACGGAGGGTCCTATAAGACGAAAAATACGGTAGGTCCTCGCATACAGCACCCTCTGAATGAGTTTGGAACTCCAAAGGAGCAAATATATATATTTTTATTAAAAGAGAGGACTCCATTTCCTTGGTTTTGTAGTAGGTATGTATTGTTTAATATTAAAATAAGAACGGTTTTTGGCAGCTGAAACAGCTTAAGATTTGTGGTACAGTCTAATAACAATTAGAAGAATTCCCCTCTGATTCTCAAAAACTTTCAGAATGTTCTCCATAACAAATCTCTGAGGGGAATCAACATCCTGAATGGAGAAAGAAAAGACATATAGAACTCTTGCTTTTTGCTCATCTGTTGAGGACATATGTTACTGACCTCAAGTGCCGAGTATTCGCTACCTAGCTACTTAATACAAACTCTGGAACTGTACCATTTTTTAACCTTTGAACAGGGAAACTGGTTTATTTGTTGAAAAAGGTTAAAATCTTAATGCCACCATTGTATGTAAATCCATTTTAAAGATTCTAGATCCCCCTAAACTTTAATCCCTCTATTTAGTGAAAAGCTCCTTACTTGCTGAAAAAAAGAAAATCCTGTAAAGTGAACTTAGTTATGAATTGGTCTAATTGCAAAAGTATATCCATTCTTCTTGCTTTGTGTAACAGTTATTCTGACCTCTTTAAAATAAGTCTCTTATTTCAGTGACAAAACATCCCATTAAAGATGCTCGTTGGGCATTAAGATAGAGACTGAGTTCTGTGTTTCTTCCTTTTATATTTAACTTTTAGTATAAATCCTTTATATGAACGTGTAACATACTTTTCAAGATATAAACATTTATTTAGACCAAAACAACATATCTAAAGAGTATTATATAAGTTTTAGTGTCTTAGGTATGACTAAACAGAACTCATTCAAACTGATATTTTTTATCAGGAGTAAGAAGGTGCTGTACTTTACATAAGAAGGATAGTTTCACATCTTCTGAGGGGGCAATCAGTTTTGTATTTTATAGGTGTGTCTCTTTTAGAAAAGCAATGGGTTCACAGAGATAGAGGATTCATAAATTATTCTGGTTTATTTTTAATGATAATTTTGTACTCTTCCTTTTCCTTTTAGAATTTTGGCTCACTTAGGAAAAAATAGCACGCCTTAGGCTTTTGTACTCTTAAACTGAAACAAAGTCTTATTAGGAAAATATTTCTGTATTTCCCAACTAACACATTTCGTTGATCCTGTTCAGATCCAGCATATTTAACTATTTCTGTTGAGACACTCTACTCACAAAAACTCTTGAGTGCGAAATAGACCATGAAGGAATTATGGTGGTTTGAGGGCTTTAAAATGGTTAACTTTTCTCCCACTGACAAATTTTGCTGCTCCTGGGTTTGGGCACTGAGCTGAGGTGGAAAGTGACTGTGGTCTGGAGCAGTTCTAGAAAGCATCATTCAAACCTATCTAGGTAATCTTTTGCTTTAAAGTTTTTATGGTGTCCCTTGTGCTATTCCTTAGGGAATTTTTTATATATATTTTTAAATAAACTGTTTCCCTTTTTAATTGCTAATATAATGAGCTCTGATTTTTCACCTTCTGAGAAGGATCAGATCTTGGTGTGTAAATTGTTTCCCTTACTCTGTAGCTGTAACTTAATGCATTGAGCTTTTCTGGTGTTTCCCATTTCCTTTATTATGCTTTTAAGATAAGAAACTGCATTATAAATATGACTTTTGACTGTGTTCTCTCTGCCCACTATTGAGAGGACAAATCATGAATAAGGACACGTTTTAGTTATGGGTATTTTTAGTTAGTCATGGACAGGTCACTGGCAGTAAACAAAAATTCACAGTCCATGACCTGTTCATGACTGTAATATATACCCCTAACTAAAACTTGGGCCGCAGGTCCTCTGGGGGTGGGGTAGGTTGCCAGGGCTGTCAGGCTTCCTACCTGGCACCACACAACTCCCCTGAAGCGGCTGTCATGTCCCTGCAGTTCTTAGGGAGAGGGAAGGCCAGGGGGGCTCAGTGTGCTGCCTCCACCAAGAGCGTCGGCTCTGCAGTTCCCATTGGCCAGGAACTGCAGCCAATGGGAGCTGTGGAGGTGGTGCCTGCAGGCAGGGGGCAGCACGCAGAGCCCCTTGGCCCCACCTCCTAGGAGCTGCAGGGACATGCTGGCCACTTCTGGGGAGCACTCCCTGAGATAAGTGCCGCCCCGCACTCCAACTCCTTGCTCCTGTCTTGAACCCCTTCCCACACTAAAACCATTGATGCTGCTGGTCCAGGGGCTACCCGTGTGCTCGGGCAGGCCCAAAGCTAGCCGTACCAGCTGCTGCAGAAATCACAGAGGTCACAGAAAGTCATAGAATCTATGACCTCCATGCCAGACACACTGCCTTAATCATAAACAATGGTGCTTGCATCCATATGCCTTTTTTTCTGTACTGTTGCTTGTTGTTCTGATAGCAGCCTGGTAGTTTGTGACTAGCTATGACTTATCTGTTTTCAGCCTCTCTTCTATTTTTTAAATGTTTTATAATAATAATTAATGATGCCTAGGTTGATGCAGTCATGGATAACTGAATACTTATTTTTTAAAAAGTTTCAAACAATTTGGAATCATTAGAACCCAAGACTTGGAAAGTGGAAGGCAGCTTCTTCAATGTTGAGATAATGGCATAAAGAGTACACTTACAAAGTTTGTGGATAATACTAAGCTGGGAGGGTTTGCAAGTACTTTGGAGGATAGGATTAAAAGTGATAATGAAATGATAGTTCATGATTTTAAGGAATGGTAGGAGGGAGAACAGCAAAATAAAGACAATTGATTTCAAGAAAGCAGACTTTAGCAAACTCAGCGAGTTAGTAGTGACACAGACCCAGACCAGTTGAGTGCAGGAGTCTGGAAGAAGGCAAATATATTGGCCACTGGATGAATAGATTTCCTCTTCCCTGAGTGACCAGAACAGGGACTGCCCTAGAGCAATCAGGAACCTGCTAGAGCCAATTAAGACAGTTAAGCTGCAATTAAGACACCTGTAGCCAATTAAGACCTTACTAGATTCAGTTAAGGCAGGCAGGCTAATCAGGACACCTGGTTTAAAAAGGATCAGAGGCTAAAATAGGAAAAGAACAAGTTAAAAATTATGTAGACAAGTTAGATATCTTCAAGTCACCAGGGCCTGATTAAATGCATCCTAGAATACTCAAGGAGTTGACTGAAAAGATATGTCATTAGCAATTATCGTTGAAAAGTCATGGAAGATGGGAGAGATTCCAGAAGGCTGGAAAAGGGCAAATATAGTGCCAATTTATAAAAAGGGAAATGAGGACAACCCGGGGAATAACAGATCAGTCAGCTTAACTTCTCTACAGGAAAGATAATGGAGAAAATAATCAAGCAATCAATTTACAAACATCTAAAAGATAATAAGGTGATAAGTACCAGTCAGCATGGATTTGTTAAGAACAAATAGTGTCAAACCAACCTGATAGCTTTCTTTAACAGAGTAACAAGCCTTGTGGATGGGGGGAAGTGATAGATGTGGTATGTTTTGACTTTAATAAAGCTTTTGCTACTGTCTCATGTGACCTTCTCATAAACAATCCAGGGAAATACAACGTAGATAGAGCTACTATAAGGTTGGTGCAAAACTGGTTGGAAGATCATTCCCAGAGAGTAGTTAACTATGGTTCACAGTCATGCTGGAAGGCCATAAGTAGTGGGGTCCCACAGTAACAGAACCAGACCTTCTTCAGTGTTTAGATAATGGCATAAAGAGTACACTTACAAAGTTTGTGGATGATACCAAGCTGGGAGGGTTTGCAAATACTTTGGAGGATAGGATTAAAATTCAAAATGATCTGGAGAAATGGTCTGAAGTAAATAGGATGAAATTCAATAAGGAACATGCAAAATGCTCTGTTCCTTTCAAAATGATCAGTTGCACACAAAATTATGGGAAATGACTGGCTAGGAAGGAGTACTATGGAAAGAAGGGATCTGGGGGTCATAGTGGATCACAAGCTAAATGAGTCAACAGTGTAACACTTGCAGGACAAAAAAAAAGCAAACATCATTCTAGGATGTATTAGCAGGAGTGTTGTAAGCAAGACACAAAAAGTAATGCTTCTGCTCTACTCTGTGCCGATTAGACCTCAACTGGAGTATTGTGTCCAGTTCTGGGGGCCATATTTCAGGAAAGATGTGGACAAATTGGAGAAAGTCCAGAGAAGAGCAACAAAAATGATTAGAGGACTAGAAAACATGACCTGTGAGGGAAGACTGAAAAAATTGGGTTTGCTTTGTTTGGAATGGAGAAGACGGAGAGAGGACATAAGTTTTCAAGTACATAAAAGGTTGTTATAAGAAGAAGGGAAAATAATTGTTCTTCTTAACCTCTGAGGGTAGAACAAGAAGCAATGGTCTTAAATTGCAGCAAGGTGAGGTTTAGGTTGGACATTAGGAAAAACTTCCTGTCAGGGTGGTTAAGCACTGGAATAAATTGCCTAGAAAGGCTGTAGAATCTCCATCATTGGAGATTTTTAAGAATAGGTTAGACAAACACCTGTCAGGAATGTCTAGATTTAGTCCTGCCATGAGAGCAGGGGGTCTGGACTGGATGCCCTCTTGAGGTCCCTTCCAATCCTATGATACTCTTATAAGGCACATAGCTAGCTAGCCTATTAATTTTATCATCTTTTTAGTCTAGCCCTTGTCCTCCATGTTTTGCTCTTTCATCCCATTGTGTATTATTCTAACGTATTGCATCTTGTTTTAAATTAAATTTTGCTTTACATTTTATCTTAATATACTGGTTAAACTTAACATGAACAAGGCACCCTCATTCTGGAATAAGAATGTCCATGGATGGAGTTATTCGAAAAAAATTGTTACTGAAAAACTCCATGTGTTGAAAAGCCTTTAGAATATTAACTTTTCAGGGAAGAGATTGTGTGTGTACAGTGCTTAATACAATGGGGCCATGATATATTGGGCCTCTGAGTGCTACTGCAATACAAAAATTTAACAATATTGCCATAATTGCTGGTCTTAGGTTGACATTTTTTCATCCATCATACATGGAATTACCACATCCTTACTTTGAATAGTGGCTAACATGCTCTTTGTTACTGTGAGAACACTGCTGATATATCATGGCCGTGCTTTGTAGATACTTTGTCAACCCATTTGCAAAAGTTTCTGTTGAGAATAGTTTGTGTCTGTGTCCCCATCATCATAGATGGGTTTAAATCACCTGGTTTTTTTAGCATGATGGAAATCCATGGAAGCCTAACTTGCTAAGGTGCTTTTGAAAATCCCACTAGGCACCTGTCTGCATCTTTATTTGCCCAAATATCTTTGAAAATCTGGCCCTCTGAACTTCAAGTTTTTAGAAATGTGGTAGCTCTCATGCTGTCCCAACTGATTTTTAGCCATAGATTGGAAGAGGAAAAGTAGCTTTCCTGCTTTTTCAGCCCCCAACCAGTTTCTCAACTTTGACTGAACTGAGGAAAATATTTCCTCTGCACTTTGTAGCTGAACTGAAACCAAAAGTAATAAAGGCAAAAGCTTTTTTGTGCAAGAGAAACTGAAAATATTTTTCATTTGGATAAATGCATTCATTCCATTGTGAGCACTTAAAATAATATACTTATTTAATGCAGTACATGATGTTGTAAAGTATTTAAGAGCTTTAGTTGACATCAAAGGTTGAAGTTGTTTTTCCCGTTTCTGTAAAAACTTTAAAAAGTAGCAACTTTTAGTTCATTGAAATTTGAGGAGGTTTCAGTGATACAGCATATGTTTATAAAAAGGTATTTAAATGATTTTTAATAAATTACAGTAAGTTTAGGCCTTAACATAGGTTATCATACTTTCTAATTTTAATTTTGAGCAGGTTCATTTTTAAAAAGAAAAATGTACTTAAATAAAAAATCATTAACTTTTATTTACCATGGTCCTCGGGAAATCCTGGACCTAGAATGTGTTGACACAACAGAGTTTAAGGTATTGGTTATGATCTAAAAATCCTAAGTGACCTGGATCCAGGCTGCCTAAGGGATTGGCTCTTCCCAGATCCCATCTTGCCACAGTTGAGGTCTGTCAGACCAGAGCTGGAGTCCTCTTGTTATCCAAGGCCATTATTCCCTGTGAGGGCTCTGGAACATGCTTGTGCCTGGGTCTGAAATAGTCCAAATTTGGTGACCTTCTGGGCACACTACACAAACATATGTTTGATAGGGAGTTTGGAGGTATGCTTCCAGTAGTGAAGAAGGAGCTTTTGTAGGTGGCTATCAGCTGTTGCTGTTGAATTGATCATTTTAGTGATGCTGAGATTTAATTGTATTGTTAAATGTTGTGTTAGGTAACATGGAACCTTGGAGAGGTGTCTTTTTAGTTATTGAAATCAAAATAAATACATAAATAAAAATGAAGACCAGATCTGTTTTTGCATAGGGTGGGAGCAACTGACTTTTACATTAGTATGGTCAACATGCCAGAATACCATATGCTGCTTTTCAGTAGACTCATGTTTGATTAATATAGGTGACTGGTGTCTTCCTGATTTTCTCTGGTTTCCTAATTGCAGTATTTATGTTCCTGGAGCTTCAGTGCTAACCTCCGGTAATTCTGAGCTTGTGTCATATAGTTGTTATGCAATGAAAATTTGATGCCATGGAGCTCTAGCAGTGTGCTATTTTTCATTCCCTTTGAATTTCTTTATGGAACTACCTTCCATTCATACCATTTCTTGGGGGTACGGTTTTTCCTGTGTTACCTATCCTTCCTTGTCCTTTAAATCTGTTTGTAATAATAATTATTATTATTAGCATTTTTACTAATTATGTACTGCTTTTACATGTTCCAAATGTTATACAAACATTTATTAATGAATCCTCACTACTCTTGTACTGAGTATGTAAAATTGTTATCCTCCGTGTAGAAATGGAGATACTGAGGCAAAGATGGAGTGACTTGCCCAAATCCACACAGATCAGGGCAGAGCCCAGACTTAAGCTCAAAGATCTTAACTTGCAACTCTGTGCTCTTTTCTTCATATCTTACTGAACATCACTTTCCTGTCCTGCTGTACTGGGATGTGACTTGTGTTGCACTTGTAAGTGGCCATCCACACTACTGCAAATCAATGGGAAATTAAAGAGCACCCTAATTCCCACATATAGCAAACATTCCCAAGATGTTGGGAAAGTCTTTATCATGGATATAGAGAAATATTCATTCTCAACTTTTTATTATGTAACCCTTCTGCCAGGCCCAGTTGATAGCAGTAAGGGCTGGGTTCAGTACATAGCGGTCCCCTCTCAACAACGCATTGCAAAACTGGCTCGAGCCCCCACCCAGTGACCTGGGAAAATCCTAAACACTCCCCTGGGCGCCTCAAAGAGGCAATACTTCCCCTCTCGCAAGCACAGGTCGGTGTATCAGAAAATCTTTCATAACATGGGGTAAATGACATCAGCATTAAATTGGGAAAACACCACTACTAGGGTTCATAAATTAACACATGAGCGAAACCCACCCCAGCAAATTGGGCCATGTCCTCTCCCTTAGGTTCGTGAGTCCAGCAACCTAAAAATCACCTAAAGTCCCAAAAGTCCAACAGCTCAAAAGCCTCTGTCCCTGGTCAGTGCAGAGTTCAAAAGTTCATCTGCAGAGTTTTACCTCCCAGTCTGGGTTGAAATGGACCACGTAAGGTGCCCCTTAACGTGCCACCCAAGGCCAATTACCCCACCTCTCCATGGGAGATTCTGCTGCAGCCCTAACCACAAGCCACTGTGCCAGTCACTCTGCTCCGCTAGCCATCCCACAAACTGCTGTGCTCTGTGAGCTCCTCCGCTCCACCAGCTGTTCAGCAATATATTTTCAGCCCCTCCTCCCCCACTTAACACAGTTCTCAGTGATTGCAGCACTTAGATTTCAGCTCTTCAGTGATTCAGCCTAGAGTAGGGGAGCCTTAATATAAGTGCACCACTGGACCCAAAGTGACTTCAGTTCAGCAGCCTGAAATTCAACTCTTAGTGGAATCAAAAATTTGCTCTGATATTACACAGTGGAGAGAGGCAAGGTGCAGTAGGCTTGTAGGGCCCTCAGACAAGGCCCACACCAAAAGATATAGATGCCTGTCAACAGCCTCTCTCAATTTACTGGCTTTTGGAACCTCTGTCCCTTGCCCAGTGAGTGCTACCTAGATGATGGTGAGTCCCTCCATCATAACAAAGACCAAGTACATCTCCACAGTCCTCAATTCACATAATCAGGGTAACAACATTTTATTATTCCTGCCCCAATAACAGAGAAACTGGCAATCCCAAAGCAGCCAAAGTGACCATTTGGGCTGCTATGAGCTCATGCTAGGTTGGGCACGTGTGCCTATGCAAATAAGATAAGCCCCTGAAGTTTTTTCCCACAATTCACCACCAGATGTCAGGGTAGAGCTCATCCTGACACTGCTTACAGTTATATATTGAGGTTGCCAACTGCTTATGTACATGCTTATGTCCTTATAGAACTTCTGGATATACTGTTATTTATAGCATCATAGGGGTGGCTTTGAGTTGCATATCCCAGATATGGGCCCTTTGTATCTTTTTTTCCCACCCTGGTTCAGTATACTAACAACTTTTTATTTCCTCTAGACCATGCTTTCTTTAGTTAAAAACAAAAAACTCAGGGTCACTTTTCCTTTTAATACACCCAGTGCTGTAATCAGCCCTGTAAAAGCACTGATCTGGGAATTGGTCAGAATGCCTGCCTGCCTGTGCTGCTTTTTACTGTAACTATGCTTAGTCACTTTTGATGTGGACAATTGGCTTTTTGCATACATATCTCTACATTTTGTTAGTAAATGTACAACTGAAATAACTGCAGAGTGCAGGTTACTCCTTTGAAGGTTAGTTGTAATGTGATCTTTCCCAGATGGTAAAGATTCTAGAACAGATTTTGCTATGCACTTCTTGGGAGAGACAACACAGAGGGCAAGGGGAGGGGCGAGGTGTGCATTACCTTTTCACCCTCCATATTCTGGGCTGCTATGAGGGGGGTGGTATATTTCCCTGTGTAAACTGGAGCAATCTTCAGATCTACTTTAACTGATGAAAGCCTTAACATGGGTGCCTAAAGATTTTGCCTCAGCCCAATCCCCTGTAGAGGTAAGCACTACATACTACCACCACCTCCTCCTCCTCCTCCTCCTCCTCCTGTGCTAGGGGCTGTAAGAGACTGCTGCATAGGGCTTTTATTACAGCTCCTGCACTGGAGGAATTCTGCCTGACCATTGGGGGAACTCTAAGAATCTTATATGCCTCTAGAATGGTGCATAGGGTTGCTCTGTCCCTTTTTAAATGGATAGGATTTTGAGAAATTGTTCGTGAAATATCCACGTTCTCCCTAAACAGTGCCCACTTTTGGAGATCTGAAATACAATTCTGGAGGGTGAGTAGAAAAGGAGATCTATAGCCTTTAGCAGGGCAGCCTACAACATCAAAGTGCTCTGGGAGACTATGCACTTGTTGTAATCAGCTGAAATCATGCTCTTGTGATATAGTTCTGATGGTAGAATTTGGTCCATAATTTGTATATGGTAATTCTTTTGTGAATTTTCTTCAACAGTATTACTGTATGGTACAGTTTAACTTCAAATTTAGAAGTGATGGTTCCAAATTTTGGAAAAGATCCTTTTTTTTCTTTAAGTTCAGAGTTACCAGTTTGCATTGTATCAGTGACTTTATATTCTGGACTTTGTAAATATTTTCAAATTAAAATAAGCAAAACTAGTTCAAGTGCTAAATCTTTTTAAAAGATTTTACTTTGCAGGAATGCATGTGATACCATAAGTCTGAAACGATGCTTTCAGATAAATTTAACATTACATCATTTAATTTGCTGAAATGTAAACATTAGCAAACATGCAAGTTCCAGTATGTTTCAGCAAAATGATATATTCCAGATTTTCTTTGTGTATGTTTTAGGTTTTACAATGAATGAACTGGACTATAGGAGAAATAGGTTTCACAGGAACTGAAGAAGTGAGGCAGCACCATGTGAAATTCTGCAAAGGGATTAAGATTTGGCACTGCACTTTGTTTCTCTGCAGGCTCTTAGGCATACTCTCTGTAGACAAGAACAGACTGTCATCTTGTATAGCCGAATGCTGTTTGCTTGTTTTGGATGTGTTTTTTTTCCAGTTTCCATGCTATTGTGTTGTTTTTATTACAAGTTAGTATGATATGGATATGGATGCTGTGGAGCACAAGAGAAAAAGGTATGGTTTATGTAGTAGTTAATATCAAAAAGTTTTTCTTATTTTATTAATTGCAGGAGGACCTTTCTTCTGTAGAAAACAGAATGCAAGGTTGTAGCATATTATATTTTTCATCTTGAATCAGTGCGTTTTTCACTTTGACATGCTTCTTTTTTCAGTCACTGTTTACTAATCTCCACAGATATAAAAAACTATTAATACTCTCATAATGTCTTCATTAGTTCTTTTTATTTTAAGTTGTGCACACAGAATTGCCTGCAGGTTTCCTAGATTATTGCTAGTTAATTCATTTTAAAGGATCTTGCAGTATTTTAAAGTGATAAAACTCTAATGAAATTCTAACTGCTTGTATTGTGTGGTTATAGAGTGTTGCATTCTAAATATATAAACATAATGTAATTGCTCAACTTGCCTAGTCCCGGCTCTTTTTTTGTTTTGTTTTTGTTTTGGTAAAAAAAATTCTTGCACTTAGCCACAATTTATAATGTCAGCATTAAAAACCTCAGAGATACCTTACTGATATTTAGAAATGTAATGTTAGTTAATTAAGCAATATTATATATACAATTAAAGTTTGGTAATAGATGCAGACCATTCACTGAAAAATGTATAAAATCCATAAAGTGAATATGTGGAATGTGCTTTTGTCTGTATTCTGTAAAAGTACATATCAAAAGTACAAGCACAAATTATGGGCCTGATCCTGCACTCAGTGTGGTCAGTAGATGAAATTTTAGTAAATTTAGTGAGAACAAGATCAGGACCTATGCTGGGTTATTAAGTATTTCTTTATGTATGCTAAAAACAGTTTGTTTAGATCTTCCAATATATACATGTAAAATTAAAAACATTATAGCACTTAACTACCCACTAGTTAATCAAAGTGAAAGCATTATTTCCTTTTCACTTCTGTATGTTGCTGTTAAACTTGTTGAACAAAACTTGAAAATTGTGTTATGTTCAGTATACTTGGCTAAACTCTTAAAGTAATGTATTCCAGGAATTTAAACTATGAACACTACTTTTGACTTCGCCTGGACAATTTGCTTTGGTTAATGAGGAATCATACTCATACTACCTATTGTTTTAAATAATGTGATAAAAATGTTAAAAGTGAAGTAGGTGTTTATGACTGTTTCTCATTTTCATTTGTATAGCAGATCTACATGCTAAAGACTTCTAGTACCATTTAAAGTTAGAGGTAGCTTACTAACTGTGCTAACATCATGTAGATTGCATAGGTGCTATAAGTAGGGGTATTGGGTGCTTCCACACCCTTGTCTTAAAGTGATTTCCATTAAATGCAGGATTTACAGTTTGGTTCAGTGTAGGGTGACCAGATAACAAGGGTGAAAAATAGGGACAGATGTGGGATGTAATTGGCACCTATTTAATTCAAAGCCCCTATAAAATCATCACATCTGGTCACCCTAGTTCAATGACTACACAGGTTGCTCCAGTAGGCTCGGAATGCTATGATGAAACTTGGTGGCCTTGGGCTCAGATGTTGACATGTTCCTTAGTGTAACTATGCAGTATGAAAACCGAAGAGGCAATCCAATAACAAAAGAACTTCACACTGGTATTTACCTAATAATATCAATATCATTTTGGTAGTGGCTAAAGGCATCAGGATCTGGACCGCCTTGTGCTGTGGGTTGTACGAATGCACAGGAAGAGACAGTTTCTGCTGGAAAGAGCTAACAGTTTAAAAGTAATAAACACAAATGACTTATCCGATGGGATATATGGATACAACATACAATTAAATTAGCATGATCATTGCCACCCATCTGGTTCATTACAAGGTGTGTGTGTGTTTACTTGTTTGTTTTATTAAGGCCAGAGGTGAAGGGAAGAGGAATGATCAGGTGAGGGCATTAACATAAGCAATGGAGAAGGAAAGAAGAGAGACACTGAGGAAAGATATAAAGGGAAAACGTGAAAGTGAAGATGGCAGGAGAGGGAATGTGGGCTAAATCCAGAAAAGTGATTTAGGCTTAGCATTGCAATGCCTAATTTCTGGCGCCCTGCTCTCTAGTGGAATCCACAGCTACAAATTAGATGCCCGGGATCCCTATGCAATTCATGGGAAGAGATGGTTGCCGAAGAATAAGATCTAGAAAAGCTGAGCTGAGAGCCCCCCAAGCTAGCCAGTGTACTCTAAACCCTTCCCTTCAAAGGGAATTAAATGCCTAAATCCGGAAGTGAGGAAGGTGTCTGCTTCCACAATTCACAACCATGAACTCTGCCCTTTTTTACACCCCCTCTACCCAATATCCAGTGGTTAGAGCATTCCTCCTGGATATGGGAGATGGCAGGTTCTTTCTCTGGCCCGATGAATATTTAAGAATTGTATACAAAGTGGAACAGCTTCAGCAGCAGAGACTGAGCCCCACCACAGAATATCCCCATAGTAGGGCACTAACCTGGGAGGTGGAAGACCTGGGTTCAAATCCCTGCCCCTTTCAGGCAGAGTGAGGATTTGAACTTGGATTCTCCCATATCCTCCCATCTCCCATATCCTCAGTCTAGACAAGTACTAGACTGAGGTGTTGGGTAAGGAGATGGTGGTGCCTATGTCTTTAATTTTGCATCTTATATTTTGAAAAGCTACTGTACAGCCAATTTTCCATCTTTGGTGTATCTTAATTTGTCCCAGGTTATAGATCTCTTATATTTTAGAAGACACTGTGCTTGTCCAGTTTTCAGGCAAAGTTTTAAAAACGTGAACCACAGAGATGTGATTTCATAGAAGGTTGTAATATGGAGTTTCATCAAAGCACTGACCTTAGTTTTTTCCATGAAAATTCATGTTCTTAGCCTAGAAGGTTTCTATATATACATAAAACAGCTTGGTGTTTAATGACACTTGTATAATTGACTAAATATAGCATCTTTGTATTAAGTGGGAATTGATTGTTCTATTTATGTAGCCAAGGACTGAAAAATACATAATTTATTGTGAAGTCCGTACAGCAGTAAGAAACACTAGACTCTATGGAACCTCTGTATAGTTAAGGGTAGGATATTCTAGTTTTTGTGAACATTATTGAGGTGAACTTATAAAAAGGATTCCATTCTAATTCTGCTCAGGTTCATATACCTCTCATCACAGTGTTATCTGAATGGATAAGGTTGTTTCAGCATTCCTGTTAATTCCCAGAGTGATGCTACTGGAGCAGAATTAAGTTTGGCTCTGTGATCTTAACAGTGTATTTTCATACTTCAGAGTATTTAGGGCTTTATAAAATGGAATTTTAACCTTGAATTTCCAGGTAACCATTTTGTTTTTGTTTTTTAAAAGCAATTTTTGGCGATGATTTTCTAATAGGTAACAATACTTTTACCTCTAATTATAAAGTAAACAATTTTTAGCTTGGTATTTACTTCATTTTATGAAAATTGTCATATGATCCATTAGCATTTCTCCTCCCTATTCCCCTGCAGATCTGGTGAGCTCCACAGAAGACAGTTCCTAAACTGTAGGAGGAATGGAGGGGGAACTTCTACTTAGGTGGCATTTGAAAGCTTCATAGGCATGCCGCTCCTAATTTTTTTTCCCCTCAGTCTCTCCACAAAAAACTCAACAGGAGATTTATAAACATGCATCTGAGTGATTTTAACAGTTGCATGAGCCATGCATACTTTAAATGCATATAAATCACTGTTAATATCTAAATAATTATCTGCCCAGCTTTCCCAAAACTAGTCAATGGCATATTCCTCACTAGAATCAAGCTTTTAAAAATGTATCCTAATGATATGTGAAAGTTCATATAGACCAGTTTGACTTATGATGATGTCATAATTATGTTATAATGGGAATCTAGTTTTAACCTTAGTTTTGGGGAGATTAACATTTGTCCATAAAGTCATTCATATATCACTTGATATAATATCTTTGCCATTTATAAAAATGGTTGCACTGGAACAGAAGAGTCCATTAATTCTGGTAATGAAGTTGTTTGTATATACAAAGTTTAAGTTGAAACTAACACTAGAGCAAAATAAATCTCATAGATGCCTACACTGTAGTCCTTGTGTCTGTAACAGTCCCCAGAGATTAAGGGAAGTTAAAAGTTTTTTTTTTTGTTCTGGTCCTAAGCCAGATGTTTTACATTCAGAAAATTAAGGCTCAAGTGAAGTTCAACTCCAGTGGAAAAAGACAAAAGAACATATGCACTTGTCCTTTAATGTCAGATTGGCTTTAGTAAAAGTTAAATATAACAATTTAAATATTTTGGGTTTTTTTGCCAGAAAGGCACATCTACTTTTAAAATATCTTTCTAACTGTGATAAGGGAATTGGAATCTTTGTCGATTAACCAACCTAACATTTAGTGATCTTGTATAGATTGGGGCACAGTAAATAAAACTAATAAATATTAATTTGTTCTCCTCACAATTCTGGACCTTGGAATCGCTTGCCATATCTTCAGTTGGAGGTAGAGCATGATGTAACATGAACTGATCAATTTTCACCAAACCTGACAGTGGTTACCATTGTCTCAGCAGAATTAAACATTAGACCTCCATGTCTTTGTCACTGCCAACCATTTCTGGAATTATAGCTTTATTCTGTATAGAGGGGTATTCATTGGGCTCTTCTATTACTACTGATATAGGTTCCTAACCTCTGTTGGCTTTGATTGTATAGAAATATGGCCATCTGAGCACGATTTGTAGACTTCAGTCCATTCCCCCAAATAATAGTTGTTTTCTTAAACCAAATGCAGGTCAAGTATGGCATGAGCTATTGGTTTAACAGACCACAAATTATTCTTCGAGTATTTACAAATGTATATTCCAGGTAGGTGGCAGTACCCATGTCTGTAGCCCCTCCCCTGGCTATGGCTCCTCCTCCCAACCACCTTCAGTTCCTCATTACCACCTATTGGATGGAGTCAGAGCTCAGTGTGGTTGTAGTCTCCCAACTTTGCATTCTTCTTCAAGTGATTGCTCATATCAATTCCATTTAGGGGTGTGTGTGCCATGTGCACAGTAGCCGGAAGGTTTTTCTCCTAGCAGTACCCATTGCGTTGGTACAGGTGCCCCCTGGGGTCATGCTTTCATGGCGCTGAATACAGGGCCCCGCTGCCACTTCAGTTCCTTCTTGCCATCTGTGGCGGTTAGTGGGAATGCTCATAGCTTTTGTTTTGCAAGTGCAACTTCTCTAGTAGTTTGAACTTGCATCCTGTAAATAGTTAGATAGGTTTATAGTAGTATAGTTTTAGTATAGTGCTAGGATAAATTTCAGTTGGAGGTAACCCCTCTCTTTTGCCCCCTTTTCCCGGTAATGGGGCATGTCTCGATCCCCATGGTTTAAATCCTGTGCAGTGTGTGGCAAGTCTATGCCAAATACTGACCCCCACACTTCCCGCTTGAAGTGTTTGGGAGAAAGCTATCAGAAAGAATACTGCAAGGTCTACAGGGGAGTTTGTCTGAGGACTCAAAAAGAGAGGGATCGGCACATCAAGATCCTGCTAATGGAGGCTGCTCTACGTCCCCACTCCATCCCCGGCTCAGTAGAACCGACACTGAGCACCTCGCCATCAGTGCGCCGGAACCGACAAGGCATGAGTCTGCATCAAGGAAGGACTATGCAGTGTTCAGCAGGGCAGTGGGTAGCACCACGCGCAGACCTGTGCAAAAAGAGCCCACCGCCGTGAGACTTGCATCAGGCCACAGGAGTTCGGCTCCACTGACCAGGGTCACGTCAACTCCTGTCCCAGCACGGGAACTGTTGAATCCAGGTCCACAGCACTCCCTTTTCCAGGACAAACGTGATCTCCAGTTGTCTTCCATGCAGAAGGCATTTGAGGCCGCCAAAGACCTTATCACCTTTACGGTGCCGACTTTCCCTCTGATAGGAGACAGGGCACTGGGCTCAGTCTCAGTGGCACCCGTGACAACCCTGGTGCCATCCAGAGGAAAACCAGCAATGCTGCCACACTGGTTGACATCTCAACACTGGTCACTGGTGCAATCCACCAGTGGACCAATAGAGGAACCACACCAGACCCCGAGATCAAGGCAGTGCTCCTCTATGATCCTCACATAGAGAGCCCTCTGAGTTGGAAGAAGAATCCTTACAGGTCCTGAAGAAGTAGGCGATCCAGGTCCAACAGATGTGGGCAGCAGCAGACTTACCTGGTGCCATGGCATGGTCCGTGGCAAGCCCCTGCTCAGTGGCCTTTCTGGACCCCGTGGACATTCCACCAGAATGAGGGCCAGAGCCAGAAGTCCTACTCCAGATTGGCATTGATGGCTTCAGCTTCAAATGTGCCTCCAGAACCTCACCAGGAGGACCTAGTATCTGCCACTCCAACACAGGCACTGCCAGCACCAATTGTACTGGCATTGACATCAACCATGCCAGAAGACCAGGCATTGCATGATCCCCTTGATGCTGAGGACCAGGAACAGGACCCACTCCCAGCTAGGGCCTCATCCTCGCCTGATGAGGCTGTGGGGGAAATGTCAATGGCCCTCATCCTGGAGAACAATAGGGTACTCCAGCAGCTGCTGGGGAGGATGGCTCAGAACCTAGGCATCCAGGAAGGGGTCGTTAAGACCACAGAGCCTATGGTGGACATTCTCACCCCCTCTGGTCCATCTCACATTGCCTTGCCACTCATCAGAACAATCCAAGATGTCATCAAGATGCTGTGGCAAACTCCTCTTCTTTACCACCAACAGCAAAGAGGAATGAGCAGAAATATTTAGTTTCCTCTAAGGGTTTCAAGCATCTTTTCACACATCCCCCCACTGGACTCCCTAGCCATAGCAGCGGCTAATGAACAAGAGTACTAAGGCTATCAAGGACACTCCCCCCCCCAAAGGAGGAGGCCTAAAAGCTGTACCTCTGGGGGTGCGGAATCTATTTCGGGGAAGGGGCTCCAGCTCTGAATCTCTGTTCACCAGGCTGTCCCCAGTGAGTACAGCTACAACTCCTGGAGAGAGAGAGGAAAATTTAGGAAGCTGTGGCTGCAAGGGCAGAGCTCTCTTTCTTGGTAGAGGAGGGCAGGCTCATTGCCTGGGCTTCACTGCAGGCAGCCCTTGATGTTGTGGACTCATCCACTCACACTGTGACCTCTGGGTAGCCATGAGAAGGAGTTCCTGGCCACAGGTCTACCATTTGAGGTCCAACAAACCATACAGGACTTCCCTTTTGAGGTCTTGGCCCTCTTTCCCCCTCAAAAAAATGGACTTGCAACTTCACAATCTCAAGGATTCGTGAGTCATCCTCAAGTCCCTTGGCCTGCACACTCCGGCTACTCAACGGAGGCATTTCAAGCCATAGTCCCTACCCTCAAAACAGGCAGGATTTTTCTCAAAGGCAGAATAGAAATAACAGTAAAAACCTCACCCTTTGTTAGTCCAAAGTTCTGGTCAGGCAAAACAATCTTCTGGCCAGAAGCAGAATTTTGAAGGTGCGCCCAGCAGTGACGCATCAGTCCCAACTACGTATCCATCCCACCTTATCTTTTATGCCAACTGTCCAATTTCTACCCTGCATTGGCCCGAATTACATTGGATTGCTGGGTACACCTTCCTTCCACCCTCCTTCCCCATCCCTCTTCAAGGACCCTTCTCATGATCAACTCCTCATGGAGGAGGTATGCTTGCTCCTAATGCTAGGTTTACTGGAAGAGGTTTCTCAGAAGCTGAAGGCCATGGGGTTCTATTCCTGGTATTTCTGAATATCAAAGCCAAAGGCAGCCTCAGGCCCATCCTAGACCTTTGAGATATCAATAAGTTCATGAAAAAACTGAAGTTCTGCATGGTCTCTTTGATCACCACTATCCCTTCCTTGGATCCAGAAGACTGGTATACCATCCTCAATTTGAAGGGCGCTTACTTTCATATTTCAATAACACCATCCCACAGAAGGTTCCTCAGGTTCGTGATGAACCACAATCATTATCAGTTCACTGTCCTTCTGTTCAGCCTGTCAGCAGCTCCTCAAGAGTTTACCAAGTGCATGGCAGTCGTGGCTGCATTCCTACGCCAGGTGCAGGTGTTTCCATACCTCAACAACTGGCTAACCGAGGACTGCTTCAGGGCGCAAATAAGCCAAATAAGTGCTACTTTCGATGGCCTGAGCCTTCTATTGAATGGACAGAAGTCAATCCTATACCCCGTTAAACTGATAGAGTTTATAGGGGTGATATTGGACTTTACACAGGCAAGGGCGTACCTCCCAGAGTCTCACTTCCAGTCCCTTTGCAAAATTATACGAAGTCTCAGACTGTTCCCTACTGCCACAGCAAAGAATTCTGGGACACATGGCTGCTTGTACCTATGTAGTACAGCATGCCAGACTGAGACTCATGCCTCTTCAGGTATTGCTGGCTTTGGTGTATTGACCGATTCGGGACGGTCTAGATAAGATTGTCATTCTTCCTTGTCCAGTCCTCGACTCACTCCTATGGCAGCTCGACCCTCAAGCTGTGGTGCCGTGTTCCTTTCGCCAGAGCACAGCCATCCTTCTCGCTGGTGATGGATGCATCAGCATTGGGGAAATCCCAGGACTCAGGACCTCTTGTCCCAAGCAGAGCTCTCACTTCACATCAATGTCAGAAAGTGAATCATCTGGCATAACATAGCATCTTTTATCAGGACTATCACATGAGATAGTGTTGGCTATGACTCCTCAAGCTCATTCGATGAGAGCACAGGCAACTTCAGTAGTGTTCCTCAGTGACATTTCCATATTGAACATTTGCATATGGTCATCCTTATATAGGTTTAGAGACCATTCTGCTGTCACAGCATCTTTCAGAGCAGATGGTGATGTCAGAAGAGCAGTCCTGCAATCCCTATTCTGATAGACTCCAAGTCCTGCCTCCCACAAGGGATACTGCTTGTGAGTCACCTATCTGCAATACACATGTGCATCTACTTGAAGAAGAAAGTTACTTATTGTAACTGTGGTTCTTCTAGATGTGATGCAGATGTGTATTTGATACCATAGCCTCTGTTGCCTCTACATTGGCGTCTTCCCCAAGACATTCGATGTGGCAGTGTTGTCTCATATAGCTATAGACATAAGGCATGAGTTTTGTCCCTTTACTGCTAGACAAAAGTCTCCAGCTCCAGTGCATACATATTGTTACCTTGAATACACGTCCACATCACACCTTGAAGACAGACAGTTATAGTAAGTAGCTGTTCCTATCTTTAGGAGACTAGTGTTTTCACTACCTGCTCCCAGCTGTTATCTTTCCAGCTGGAACACTCCAATACTCATACTCCTTTTGGGAGTAGATCACAATCTGACACAAATGTTATTGATGTTACAATATGGAAAAACACTTGGCACTTGCATTGATTTTCATGTCCCAAGTACTGTACAAATAAACTATTTACACAGCATACTACCCTATATAAGATGGGGACTATTATTTGTATTTTTGCAGAAATTTAAATTAGTAGCAAATATTGAATTAATCCTATACTTAAAGTAAGCATGTTCTTAAGTGGTTGGCCACCGTGCTCAATGCCTTGCTAAATCCATCTCTAAATAAAAAGGGACCTAATAAGATTTTCCAACTTTGAAGGCTGAATATTACAGCTGTAAAGATGCTTATGACAGATATTTGTGTTTTTTAAAAAGGGAAAAAACTCTAATCCACTGAGGTTGAGTAAAAGTAAATAAATAAATGTGGTACTTAGTGCAGGTTTCAGTATACATAAAGTTGTTCCTACAGTTCTGTTAGTATTTGGAACCAGTATTTAGTGCTGACCTCGTTTCTTTTCTTAGTTTTGAAAAGTTGAATGTAAAAATAAAAAATACATCCCAAACTCTTAAATGGCATCACAAGCTCATTTGTCACTATAACATGCAGTTTCAAAGGTACTAAATGTAAAACTGGAACTGAAATACCGTGACAGTTCCTTTAAACATTGAAATCTGGCAACAGTAAACTATTTTAACTTTAAACATGAATTCTTACTGTCATAAATTCAAAGGAAAAATGGAATTTTCTGGAGTGATAAGATTTTTAAAAAATTCTCTTTGGTTATTGATAATCCAAAGTGATAAGTGGGAAATTCATAATTTTAGACCAGCACTAAAAATTTATTTGAGGCTGTTGATACCGTGATGTTAGTTTGGGCAAAAGATGGTTCTTTTTCTATTTCTAGTTGATTAAAAAAATACCTTAGAATGGAAAATGTCTCTTTATAGAACAAATTTATTTTGTTTCATGAAATCATGTTCTGTAGCCTGACCTAAAAAACTATTAAACAATTCAATCATGAAAACTCTGAGAATTTCCTGGCCCCTAAGTACTATCCAAGATGATCTTCTAATTATTTATGTGAACCCTGTGAACCCAACAGCTGAAGTCCAAACAAACAAATAGGAACAGATTCAGTGTCTCAAAGTATACTGAGAATACTATCACAAAAAGTAGAACACAGGACTATATTTTTTTAGTAGTTTATGTTTAAGAAAGGGAAAGCAGCATTTTTCTTCTGTACAGTAAAGTTTCAAGCTGTATTAAGTCAATGTTCAGTTGGAAACATTTGAAAGAACAGCCATAATGTTTGGAGTTATGAACATTTCAGAACAATGTATAAGAGACTGTAAGCTTTCTTTGAAGCAAAGGCTGTGCTTTCTCTCTCTCTCTCTGTGTGTGTGTGTGTGTATGTGTGTAGCATGTTGTAGGGTTGCCAACTGTCTAATCGCAGAAACCTGAGCACCCTTGCCTCGCAGCCTTCCTGAAGCCACGCCCCTACCCCTTCTCATTCCATCTCCCCTCTCTCCATCGCTGACTCTCCCCCCACCCTCATTCACTTTCACTGGGCTGGGGCAGTGGGTTAGGGTGCAGACTCTGGGCTAGGGGGTGGGATTGAGGGTTTTTGAGTGTGGGAGGGGGCTCCGGGCTGCACCTGGGGCAGGTGGTTGGAGTGCAGGAGGGGGTGCGGGCTCTGAGAGGGAGGGTGGGTGTGGGAGGAATGGTGCAGGAGTGGGGCTCAGAACTGCCTCCTGATGGGCAGCCCAAAGAGAGAGTTCATTCAGTGACCCTATTCTTACTTTGTTTACTATCTTCCTTGGGAATCTGTGTAAACAGAGAAAAGTCCACTTTGACTCCCCCAAAGACCATAGACTTTTTAGCAGCGATCCTAGACTCAACCACAGCAAGAGCCTACCTCCCGATGGAAATATTCCAAGTAATGAACAACTTGATAAGACAAATCAACTACAGTCAAGGTCTACCTTCCCTCTATGATGTGTGGCTGCGCAGGAGGCTACCAAGGGCCTCTCACTTAATTAGTAGAGCTGCGCAGACGTGCACACTGCACTTGCACATGGCCGTAGGTGGATCTGAAAGAGTGAGGTGGGGGTGGTGACTCCCCCAGCCCCGAAGCAGCTGCGGCAGGGCCAGATGCCTCTTCCTCACCCCGACCCCCTGGGGCTGCTGCAGCATGGCTAGAGGCCTCTCCCACCCTCCTCCAGCCCTGGGGCTGCAGTGGCATGGCTGGAGACCTTTCCCCATCTCCATCCTTGGGGCTGCTGCAGCAGGGACAGAGGACCCAGCCCTCTCTCCCCACCGCAGCCCCAGGGAAGCCTGCACCCCAAACACCTCATTCCCAACCCCACCCCAGAGCTGACACCCCCAACCCTGACTACTCCCCCCCGCTAGCTGCTCTTCCCTGCTAGCTGTCCTGCAAGTCACTTATCACTCCGCTAGCCATCCTGCTAGTTGCTCACCACTATATCTTCAGGCTCTATCCCCATTTAACACAGCTCTTAATGATCTCAACTAGTGGTAGGGGAGCCTCAGCCTCTCTGTTCACTGGGCTTTGGAACCCGTGTCTCTTGCCTAGCGAGTGCTACTTAGTTGCGGTCAAGTCCCTCCATCAGAAGATGCCAAATACAGTTCTATTGTCCTTGATTCACATAACCATGGTAACACCGCTTTATTACTCCTGTCCCAATAACAAGGAGACTGGGAATCCCACAGCAGCCAAAGTGACCATTTGGGCAAGCAGTCCCATCATGCTAGGTGGGATGGGTGCGCCCATGCAAAGTTATTTTCCAAAACTCACCACCAGAAGTCAGGATAGAGCTCATCCTGACTGCTTACAAGTGGATGAAAGCAGAACAAGTGTGTGAGGGCGTCTTTTTCCTTATAGACACACACACACCTGACTTGAACATGTTTATTACCATGCTTCCTATCTATCTTATGCCTTGGTATAGTTTGCTGTAGTTCCCTTAATTGTCCCTTTAAAAGACTGCCAATTCTGCTGAATTTTTTTTCCCCTTAGACTTGCTTTCTGTATTTCAGACTCCGTCTCTACTCATTACCATTGTAGACACACAATGAAAGCCTCTACTAGGTAAGCAGTGGCAGGCAAAAGGTGTTGTGTGCCTAAAGAAGAGGATGCGAAATAATGCTGAAAATGATATTGTCTAAAGAGATGACACACCTCATTTGGAGTATTGTGTTCAGTTATGGTGTCTCCATATCGAAAATTTAGTAATAGAAGTGATGCAGAATCTGGCAATAAAATAATAAGAGAAGGGGATTGAAAAGACTGAAACTGGTTAGTCAGAAAGAGACATGACTGAGTTGTATACAAAATAGATATAATAGAAAAGATGAATCAGTAGCTCTTATTTATCCTTTTCATAGCTGCAAGAACAAGGGGCATACAATTAAATTGAAAGACAATACATCTAAAGTTGGTTAAAAGGATTTTTTTATACAGTTCATAATCACACCATGGAACAAGATACCATTGAATCCTCTTGGACTCAGAAAAGGATTAGACATGTATATGGATAATGAAAACATCAAATTACATAAGAGAGCATAAAAATATTAGGGATGTAAATGCTTATGTTTTAAGAGATAAAACAACCAGCATTGGCTCAATCTTGCAAGATACTGAGCACGCTGGCCTCAATTCAGCAAAGCATTTAAGTTAGTCAGAGTACTGACATGCTTAAAGTTAAGTTCATGCTTAAGTGGTTTGCTGGATTGGGGTCAGTGTGTTCAATATCTTGCAAGATCGCTCCCTAATTGCTTGTATAGGAAAAATTTCATGTGGTTCCAAACTGTGCTTTTAACACACCCTTGCCTTTTTAATTTTTTTGATTTTTTTTCTATTTTATTTCCTAATTTCCCATCCCTATAACAATTTCAGTATGACTTCTCAGTAGTAAAAAGGATGATCAAAGTTTTCTATTTATTTAGCTGCTGTAATTGAGAGTAGTAAAGAGTACCCTGGAAAGATCAGGTGTACTGTCAATTTTGAAGATTAATAGATGTTTTTATTACCTAATTTCTCAACGTTTGATACATGGGGTTACCATGCCCAGCTGTTAGGGTGGATAAAAATCAATGACTTTAAAAAAAAATTAAAAATTGGATTTTTAATTTAAATTGGATTTTTGAGGAAAATCATATCTAAAGATAGTTTTAATTAAGATACATTATATCTCATCATGGAATAGGGAATTCAAATTCTATAGTATGAGACAATAGATTAATGTAATGCTTAAGAAAAGTTCTGTAAATGAATTCTAATAGTTCATGGATTAGGGACCCAGTTTGAGTTGTGAAGAATATGTATTAAGGTTATAATAACCAACAAGAATGCAACTTTATGTAGAAAACCATGATTAAATCTATTCTTCTTGACTAGTGATTTAAATCAAATCCACCCTGCTCACTGTGCTCTTGCCCCTAGCCTCTTCATTCCCCACGGGAGCCCACAAAAAGTTAATCCGGCCCTGGTCGGGGCAGCGTTAACGTAAGTGTGCAGGGCCATTAATCGCATCCTGCTATGAAGGACTTGACTCTTGGCAATGTGTGTGAAATAGTGGATGGCTTTGTGGCCAAGGGTATTCCCTAACTGTGATGGAGCAATAGATGGCGCACACATCCATAGGCACTGACTTGTTTTTGCTGGTGCGTGCTTGTCTGTTTTTGGGGGGATGCTATTTCATTGTATTTATACATTTCTTACATATTCTACTTATTGAATATATCTATTATTGGTATCTTTACTGTTTTAATAATGATTACATTATGAAATGCATAATTACTATAAGCCTATTTTTGATTTCATATCTAATCTTCTGAAAAAAAGGCACCCTTTCTTTCCTGTCATTTTTCATGTTTACTTTGTCAACCAGAGAAATTTTGTGGAACGTAAGATGTTAGAGACATGCCTTTTTGAATTGAAAAGGACATGTTGGGTGAGAATGTTAGCCTTTGATAGAATTGTGTTTTGTGAAGTTTTTGTGTTCTCAAAAATTGTTTTGAATGATTTTTTAAGACATTTTCTAGGGAGAACTACAAGGATCCTGGTTATCTCCCATTCTTGTTTGGTTAAATTTTTTTTGATAACAAATCAAGTTTACATAAAATAGGAATGCCACACTAGTGCTGCGTATAGTATTTTACTACACACAGATGGCCTGTTATAATTTTATGTGTCATATAGTGTCATATCATAGCAAGATAATACTGTTACCATTCAACCAACAAGTCTAACTTAAAATGTACATAATAGACTGAACTTATCAATACTACATTTCACTTTGAGATATATGTCAAATCTACATTTCTGCAAAATTTCAAAGGAATAAATCTTCATGTTTTGGCCATAGTAGTAAGCAAGATCCATATATTATTAAGAAACATATTTATGCATGCTTTCAGTTTTATCTTGTATTTGGGTATGCTGTATCTTTATGCTGATAAAGTGATAGAGAAAGTGTACTATATTAGGATACAAAATTAATATTTGACCTGTTTTGTTTCAAAATGTTCTGGACTTTACACAATAAACAGCTTTTCGATATTTGGCAAAATAATTGTATTCCCTAAGGCCCTAAACTAAATACCTGAGATAAAAAGAAAATATGAAAAGAGAACGGCTAAACCATTTTAATGAACATAGGGATTCACATGGAAGTTTTTAAAAATCAAAAAAGATATTCTTGAGAGCTTTTGTATCCAATATTTGGAATACAGCAGTGCTCAGGAAGTCATACTTTGTTTTGGAGGAACATCAGTCATATCCCATAGTGCTGAGAACTGCAATAGTATTAGCTGCTGCTTCTCTTAATCTGCAAACCTACAATAACATATCTGGAATAAGGACAGAATCTTTCTTTTCTTATTACTGACTAAATAGAAAAACAAAATATAAGAGAAAAATATGCAATATTTTCAAATTAATTAAATGAGTTTGTAATTATAGTAATGTCTGTTGTTGCTGTAAATAAGTTTTATTCCCGAAAGGTTTTCAAAATTCTGCCTTGCAAATGCAATTTTAAGTTTTTAGAAGCAAGGCTGAGTGTTGGGGTGTTTTTTTTAAGTCACAACGTAAGGATTAGATATTTTATTAAGTCATCTTGTTTTCAGTTATTTCCCAAATATGGATTTATTTGTGAGATTATATAGATGGAATTCCTGGCAGAATTTAATCACATTTCTTAATATTAATTTTTATTTTTGTGTCAGAAACCAGTTATCCTTCTGGCATTTTTTGTATAATTTTGTATTAGACTTTTTTATATACTCTCTTTATTAACCACCAAGGATTCCACTCAGAGTTTAAAAAAACAAGGCAAAACAAGAAATTCTTTGAACATGTATTACTGCTCTAAGTTCATGGGCACCACGTGTACAGTAGCGTGCAGAAAACAGACGCCACTTTCAATCCTTTTCCTTTTTGGTATGTCATGTAAAAAACCCAAAGATTTGAAGTAGAATATTTTTTTAATTAATCCAGAGAAGTATTAATTATGGCACACACAATTTTATCCAGCCATATATATGCTCATCACAGTGTTAGAGATAAGAATATCCTACTCATTGCTGTGATCAAATCTGTGCTGAGTTCTGTATTGATGATACAAGTAATCTGGAATAAATTCAGTGTTTCATAGTATAGCAGCACCCTTTGGCCCATATTCTGCTCTCAGTAGGCATGGGAACTCTTATATAATGGTATGTGAGCTAGCTCAGTCTCCGGCACTGAAAAGCTTAGAAGACCTTGAATTTGATATTGTGCCCGTGAGGGAAGCCAAGATAGTTTCTTGAGTACTGGGATAATGTGTTCTTGTCAACCACTATTATTTAATGCATAGACTTCCACATTTTATAACTGCTGGAGCCTCTTCTAGCCCATCATATTCATTTCCAGTTATAGTTATCAAGCCAAGATATTGATCATGAATGGTGTTGATTGGCTAAATTCGCATCTGTCAGAATGGACCATAGTTTGATAGCTAGATAGAAGAATGTGCTTTTGGTTGCTGTTGTTTGCGTGTCCAGTGGTAGTGAAGGGTATCTAGACCAGGGGTGGGCAAACTTTCTGGCCTGAGGGTCACATCTGGGTATGGAAATTGTATGGTGGGCCATGAATGCTCACGAAATTGGGGGTTAGGATGTGGGAGGGGATGAGGGCTCTCGCTGGGGGAATGGGCTCTGGGGTGGGGCCAGAAATGAGGAGTTCAGGGTGTGGGAGGGGGCTCTGGGCTGGGGCATGTGGTTAGAATGTGGGGTGGGGGTGTGAGGGCTCTGGCTGGGAGTGCAGGCTCTGGAGTGGGGCTGCGGGGTTGGGGTACAGGAGGGTGCTGCGGGCTGGGACTGAGGGGTTAAGAGAGTGAAAGGCCTGGGGCAGGGGGTTGGTTCATGGGAGGTGCTCAGAATGCAGGCTCCGGGCAGCGCTTACCGCAAGCAGTTCCCGAAAGCAGAGGCATGTTCCTCCTCTGGCTCCTATGCAGAGGCATGGCCAGGCAGCTCTGTGTGCTGTCCCATCTGCAGGTGCTGCTCCCGTGGTTCCCGGCCAGTGGGAGCTGCGGAGGTGGCACTTGAGACAGGGGCAGTGTGTGGAGCCCCTTGGCTGTCCCTAGACGTAGGAGCCAGAACGGGGACATGCCACTGCATCCAGGAGCCACGTGGAGCCACAGCACATGCGGAGCGGGACAAGCCCTTACCCCGCTCCCCCGTGAGAGCTCGAGGGCCAGATTAAAATGTTTGAAGGGCCGGATGCAGCTCCTGGGCCATAGTTTACCCACCCCTGGTCTGGACTGTGCAGTGTCTTGACAATGCAAGGACAGATGCCCTCAGCTGAGCATGATATTTTGGTGTTTAAAATGTTTTCCTTTTCCTACCAACATCCTTTCAATCTTCCTTGGCATTACCTTCAGTCAGCTGTTCTTTTTATGAGTGAGGGTCTTGTTTAGGCACTAGTATGCCTGCAGAATGATGCCTATGCATTCAACGTGAAGGAGGTATAAGGCTGGGTGTCATCTGCATATTTCAGGCATTTAACTCCATTAAGTCCCTTCTGTGCTCGTTTCTTTAATGGGCCCCGGTTATACCATTTATTGGGGGCAGTTCTCTATACTCAATATCAAAATAACAGAAACCATATCTACAAGAAACATAGATTTGATTACATAAATATATAAACACTAGCGAAAATACCCGGCGTTGCTCGGGTCTGTCGGAGGTGGGGAGGGCGCAGAGAGCTGAGCGAGTGCGGAATCTGTTGGAGAGGGGAGGGGGCAGAGAGCAAACCTGACACCCCCACCTCACTTACCCCTCGACCATCCCCGACTCACATTTTCACCTCCCCACCCAAACCCAACACCCCCACGTCACCCCCCTACCAATACCTCCTGACCAACACCCACACCTCACCCCCCGTAGACCAAACCTGACACACCCACCTCACTTCCCCCCCCCAACCAAACCGACACCCTTACCTACCACCACAAACAAACCCGACACCCACACCTCACTTACCCCTTGACCAACCCTGACCCCCCTCCTCACCCCCACAAACAAACCCAACACCCCCACCTTACCCCCCCACCAAACCCAACACCCCCTGACCAACCCCAACACCCACACCTCACCCCTCACCCACCCCGACACCTTCCCACCCCCCCAGACCAAACCCAACAACCCTGGCTCACTTACCCCCGACCAAACCTGACACCCCCACCTCACCCCCAGACCAAACCCGACACCCCCACCTCACTCCATGACCAAACCCGACACCCCTACCTCACTTACCCTCCGACCAAACCCAACTCAGGTCTGCTGGACGTGGGGAGGGGGCAGAGAGCTGAGCGAGTGCGGAGTCCGTTGGAGGGGGAAGGGGGCAGAGAGCTGAGCGAGTGCGGGGTCCGTTGGAGGGGGGAGGGGACAGAGAGCTGAGCGAATGCAGGGTCCGTTGGAGGGGGTATTATGACATCATAACTATGTCACAAAGAACAGCAGCTGCCCAGCTGATGTGATTGGCCTTTAAATAATTTCACCCCTGGGGGGTGTCAGAGGTGAGATTTGAAAAAATTTCGACTCTTACCCTGATTAGGACCCTAAGACCTCTAACTATACCAAATTTCAAGTCTCTAGCTCAAACGGTGTGGAAGGAGTAAGCGCACATACATACATACACGTATACACCATTTGACTTTTATATGTATAGATTTTTATAATGGTTCAGTCCTACAAATACATGTGCTTAAACCAATGAGCCTACTCATATGAATAAAGTTATGCATATTTATGTTTGCATGCTGAGATATAAACTCTTCCTTCAGTCCTCCGGCAATTGTAGGTATTTGCTTATGTCCTAAGTAATTGGAACTATCTAGACAATATTGTATTCAGAGCCCATATCTTTAAATTATTTATTTCCTGATCAAGGTAGTTTATCATAATTTGGACCTCTACAGAAGCTATGGAATAAAGGAGGTTTGAGTATCTGTGTATAGTTCCCTGTTTGCAGTGGAAAAAAAGTGAAGAACTGTATCATTAGTTTGTGTGAGATGTCACTTGTAATTCTTGGCACGTTCTAAATAAATACATGGTTCTTTGCAGATGGCATTCCCAAGTTCTCAAGTAATACTTTGATGGCCTCTCACTATATTTTTGTGTTTTAAGTGTGCATAGACTAGTCTGG
Organism: Sternotherus odoratus; assembly: GCA_032164245.1. Classification (NCBI taxonomy): domain Eukaryota; kingdom Metazoa; phylum Chordata; order Testudines; family Kinosternidae; genus Sternotherus; species Sternotherus odoratus. The sequence continues at coordinate 80,165,691 of JAVMKO010000005.1, read as the reverse complement.
TAAAGAGAAATTTTACCACAGTAAATTTGAATTTGCCAGCACTCATAAAACAGGTACATTGGCCTTTTATAGGTAAAAATAAATTGGATTGCAGTTATTTGCCGTTGAATATAATTATGTACAGTGTTAATCTTTATTTATCCAAAAGCTCATCTACTTAAAGCAGAAGTTACACATTCAGTGTTTTAGCATATCAAAACAGACAGTGTTAGAAAATATTATATGAAGCGCAGAGTCTTTGGAGACAGCAAGTGTCCTGAAGTTACTTTATACAATAGGGATTAGCACCATTATTCTATATATATATCTCCAACAGAGCACTGTCGCCTATTTCTGTCAACAAACAGTTTCTTTGCTTTGGCAGCTGTAGGCAACAGAATGTGCCTTTATAAATTGCAGAACCCCATTTTTAAAGTATTTTGGGAAGGTAACTGCAGTTTTTAGAAATCGTAATTATTTTCATTAACTAAATATTTTTCAGAACAAGCTAGAAAGACTAACTATGCCTGCTGCTAAGGTATTTTAGAGACAGTCATTTATCAGTAAATGTAGTATACATAAATAAATTGCTGTGCTGTACTGTAGTTACACTTTAAGTAATCCTAAATGTTTGTAAGTAACCAACGTAAGACATTGTTCCAGTTTAAGCAGGACCAATATACTGCAATTAGTGGGAAATTGACACTTTTTAAAATCTAAAATTTGACAAACCCTGAAGTATATTAGATCTGATCTGAAAAGGTATAAGTACAGTAAAACCTTGATTTAATGGACTAATTCGGGCGAGGGGGTGTCCGTTAAATCAAAAAGTCCGTTATTTAATAAAAAAACAAAACGAGCTGTCTGAGCAGCAGCCCGCCCGCCACAGCCAGCCAGCCCACCTGCTGGCGGGACCCGGGCGGGACCCAGGAGCCGGCAGCTAGCCCGCCCACTGGCGGGACTCAGGCGAGAGCCGGCAGCCAGCCCGCCAGCGGCTGGGACCCGGGCGGCAGCCGGCAGCCAGCCCGCCAGCGGCTGGGACCCGGGCGGCAGCCGGCAGCCAGCCCGCCAGCGGCTGGGACCCGGGCGGCAGCCGGCAGCCAGCCCGCCAGCGGCTGGGACCCGGGCGGCAGCCGGCAGCCAGGAGCCAGCCCGCCTGCCGCCGGGACCCGGGCGGCAGCCGGGAGCCAGCAGACGGCCGCCAGGGAAGGGGACCGGGGCCACAGCAGGGAGGGGTCGCGGTCTGATATGGATCAGTAATTTTGTCCGTTGCATCCGAAGTCCGTTAAATCGAGGTCCGTTAAATCGAGGTTTTACTCTATTCTAAATGACCTTTTTCTACCTTTCTTAGCTAATACAGATAATTTATTTTCAAAGTGTTATTTCCAAGGCAATGGGAGAGTTGTACTGAGATTGTCAGTGGTGGATATACGGAAAAAGATTGCAAAAAGTCAATAATATTAAGTCTTGAGATCTTTCTTAAGACTCTTCCCTGAAAATACAACACGTATTCCAAGCAATGCAGGAAGTTGCTGGATATGACACATGCAGCATTAATAATAATATTATAGAAATCTAGGGCTGGAAGGGTTTTTGAGAGGTCACCTAGTCTAGCCCCTGTGCAGAGGCAGGCCAATTTACGGCTAGACTATTCCTGACAGGTGTTTGTACAACCTGTTCTTTAAAACCTCTGGTGAAGGAGATTCTACAACCTCCCTTGGAAGACTATTCCAGTGATTAACTATCCTTATAGGTAGAATTTTTTCCCATGATATCTATCCTAAATCTCCCTTGCTGCAGATTATGCCTATTACTTCTTTCCTACCATCAGTGGCAAGGAGAACTATCAATCACCATCCTCTTTATAGCAGTCCTTAACGTATTTGGAGACTGCTATGAGGTTCCCCTTCACTCTTGTTTTGTAAAGACAAAAAAATGACCAGGGTTTTTTGCCTTTCTTCATAGGACACATTTTCTTTTGTCATTTTTGTAGCTGTCCTCTGGACTTTCTCCAATGTGTCATGTCTTTCTTAAAGTGTGGAAGCAAAAACTGAATACAGTATTCTAACTGAGGCCTCACCAATGCCAAGCAGAGCAGAACAATTACCTCCCATGTCTTACATACAAGTCCCCGGTTAATACACCCTGAAATTATATTAGCCTTTCTTGTAGTTTTTCATCACATTTTTGACTTGTATTCAACTTCTGAACCACTGAAGTCTCCAGATCCTTTTCAGCATTTTTACTGCCTAGTCAGTTATTCCCAATTGCGTATTTTTTCCTTCCTAAGTGAAGTACTTTGCATGTGTTATAACTCAATTTCATTTTGTTAATTTCAGATCAATTTTTCAATTTGTTTGTCATTTTGAATTCTAATCTGGACCTACAAAGTGCTTGCAACCCCACCAGAGGTGAAAGTAAAATTTGTGACTTATCAGTACAGGAGGGGCGGCAGCTTTCCCGGAAGGGGCAGGGCCTTGGGCAGAAGGGAGAGCTAGGGAATCAGCAGCCCTCCCTCCCCCCATGCTGCCCAGGGCTGGTAGCTGCTTCTTTTTCCCCTCTCCCCCATCCGCAGCCGAGTGGGGAGGGAAGCAAAAGGGACAGGGACCTTAAAGCAGTGCTGCAGCAGCACTTTAAAGGACCTGTCTTAAAGCGCTGCCACAGCAACGCTTTAACATTGCTGCTCTTTTTGTGCCCCCCATCGGCAGCCCTGCCAGGTCCCTACTGGCAGGTTGCCAATGGGGGGGCACAGAAGGGGTGGGGACGCTAAAGCGCTGCTCCAGCAGCACTTTAAGCAGGGTCCTTGAAAGTGCTGCCGCGACAAAAGGACCCTGCTTAAAGGTTAAAGCGGTATGCTTTAATGTCCCTGTCCCTTTTGCGCCTCCCCCGGCTGCCACAAAGGGGATGGAGGGTGGGCAAAAGAAGCAGATACCCAGCCCCATTAGCGGCGGGGGTGGGGGCAAAGAAGGGGCAGGGATGTTAAAGCGTTGCGGCATATGCATCCCATAATGGTAAATAGGTTGAGAATCACTGGTCTAGGTGCTTAGAAATTGATTGTGTTATAATTTGTTCCATGTAACTTTCCAGGTATTGAAGTTAGGCTGACTGGAAGTCCTCTTAGTTTCTCCTTTTAAAGATTGGCACTATGTTTACCCTTTCCAGTCTTCTGGGACCACACCTGTTCTCTGTGAGTTCTCCACCATAAATGCTAACAGTTCCAAAACTACTTCAAGCTAGTTTCTCAAGTACCCTAGAGTCAATTTCATCAGGCCCTGCCAAGTTGAGTGCATTTAACGTATCTTAATATTTTTAACCCATTCTTCTCTTATTTTGGCTTGAGTTCCTTCCCTCTTGTTGCTAATATTAATTGTGGCTCCTATCTTGTCACCATTATTCTTTTTACTGAAGACAGAAGCAAAATAGGCATTAAACACCTCTGCCTTCTTGACATCATCTGTTATTAGCTCTCCTTCACTGCTATGTAGTGGACCTGCACTTTCCTTCCATTTTTCTCATGCTCCTAATTTATTTATAGAACCTCTTCTTGTTACCTTTTATGTCCCTTACTAAGTGTAACTCATTTCGTGTCTCGGCCTTACTGATTTTGTCCATGTCTGAGTGTAATTAATCATAACAAAATCCTAGATCTAGTGTAGGATCTAGAATTTTTACTATTAAATTTCTCTTAATTTCTCTTAAGTTTAAATGCTATATGCATGTTATACCTGAATGGTTTCTGATTTACCAAGAAAAGAACATGCTATATCTTTAGAGTTGAGTCTTGAAAAAGACTGCCTATGCTTTGGAGAGGTTTCCATATCTACTGATATGTTTACTCTGAGAGTAAAGGTTATATAATGTATAATTAGTAAATGCTAATAACACTCTTTGCTTAAACCATCAATTTAAATAGGCAAAATTAGACAGGGCCACATTTAAAAGTCTGTCTGTGAATGTATGGTGTATATTCACAAAGTAATTATGTGCACAACACCTATACCATTGAGAATTGAGCATATTATTTTAGGCATTGAAGTTAGTGACACCTAGAGTTAAAGTTGTATGGTGCTCTCCTTTGTAAGACCATGGTTTTGTTTGCTTATAACTTTGGCAAACTTAACTTTTGGCCTGAAATTTTCCATGTTGGGTGTGAGCCTCGAGTGTTTTTGTTGGTTTGCTTTTTTTTTTTTTTTAATGTTTTAGCTAAAACAGTTTAGCTATTTCTGAGATTAAAGTTAGGGAAAATATGTTGTTTTGTCCATGCTGGAGAAAAAAGTGCATGCATCTGAGAGAGCAGACTCTCCTACAACATTCTTTGTTTTTCCTGAGTCTCAATATTTCTTGGCTGTCCACAAAATAACTGTGAAACCCACGTCCAAAACATGCCTCGCCACTAGAAAGGAATGGAAAGTGCAAAGAGAAGATAACTCATCTTCTGCTACCATCTACTCTTAGCTGAAGTGGTAGAGGACTGTGTTGGGGATCTTCAGATATGAGGGCTGATGATGACTCGTGGAGGGTAGGGGTCCAGTATGGTGAATTCAACTTGGTGAATATTTTCTATTCAATTTTTTTAAAAACTTGGGAAATAACATTTTAAAAAAGACCACATTAAAGAAATATCAAGGTTGCAAAGTCAAATATTCAGAACTTAGGAAACACCAGAATTGAGGTACCCTGTGCAATCTTTATTTGACCTCCTTGCGCGTATGAATTATGGGCAGTTTTTAATTTCATGATTACACTATTTTTCCACAGGATCCCAGTTTTATTCAGTACACAGGCTGGACCTGCTTTGAAGATAAATCAGGGTTGGGTAGTGAAGAGGACTTGTCTTTAGGACCCCTGCTTCATTTGTTGCAGAAACTAGAAAGTATGTGATGAGTGAGGCAGGGAACTGCAGGAAAAGAGAGGGTGGTCTCATGGGTTAGGCAGCTGAATTTCACCCTGGAAAATTGGATTCTATGCCTGCTTCTGCCACGGGATTTCTTGTGATGGGTTTAGTCACAGAGATTCCCTTAGGACTGTCACCTGATGTGCTGAAGTTACATCTGAGCCTGTTTTCCCCTGCTAACTTGAGAATCCTCAGCTCTGCCTTGTTGAGCCAGACACACTAGCATCCAATCACCCTGTTTTTCCCTACAGTTGTTTACTGGAGAAAGTACTTCCCTCTGAGAGCACCTTCTCTTCCTTGGTAAAATTTAGGACTCTGTTCTTGCTTAGAGTTCATGCTTGCTTTCCTTGAACTAACTAACTAACTTCATGCCTATGATCCCCTGGTTTGAGAAGGGGATGGGACTAGATGACCTCCTCAGGTCTCTTCTAACCCTAATCTTCTATGATTGTGCAGAATTCATTTTTTTTTAAAGTGCCACAATTAAGACCTTAATGCTTTATGTAGAATGTTAGAAAAAGTTAAGAAAAAAGATGAAAAAGATTATTAATTATGGAAAAGTGACACCGTCTTACGCCTTTTTTTCAGTATACTATTACATTAATGCCACAATCAAATTCTCACGGGAGTTAAGAAATCTATCTTTGTTATCTAGTAATAGGCTAAGTTTGATTCATCCTGTTGACATCAAATGCCTAAAGACCTCATTCATTGTTTTCTAATTTTAGAAAGAAAGAGCTCTTAGAGGTCAGTCAGGTTGCCTCAACATTGGCTTATGAGTCACAGATGCTGTATTTCTAATAAAATTAAGAGTTTCAGAAGTGACTCACCTTGGAAAAGATTAAATCCATGAAGACCATTTATATGGTTTATATTCTATAGTTACAAGTCTGAGAATTTAATATCACATTTAGTAATGCAATTCAATTATTCCCAGACAGAAAACTATCAATTATCACAGTAGTAAATTACACATTATAGACTAAATAAAATTGAAATTGTTTCCCCGAAGTTGTTGTACTGGTAATAAACAAATACTAAATTTAAGATTAAATTATTTATTTTAATAAACATTGCATTACATTTGAGTCCCAAATATTATGGCTCAAAATTAACTCCAATATATTAATTGGGGGGGGGGGGGGGAGGAATTCTGAAGCACTAGTTGAAACAAAACATCTGGTGCTTTCAATGAGTGTTTTGCCTCAATGAAAACTGCAGAATTGGTACCAGGTATCAAAAATATCACCACATTAATTTATATCTTTTTATGTATCTGTTCAAATTACTTTTAGTGTTTTAAGCATGTTACAATCATGCCTTTAACTATACGTCAAGTCTAGTTGTACTATAGTAAAACTGTTTTCATATTGCCGTATGGTGATATAAATGATATGTAATGAATGTAAACCACTAAGGGTTGCTGTTTATCTCCCATGTATATAATATAGAAAGGGCAAAATGAATGGGGTCTGCCAGTGAAGTAAATTGAAGTCTAATGCACACATTTATAGATAGAATTTTTCTGTAATTTCAAGTTAAATTATAATTTTAAATATGTGTGAGGGGGCATTGGGAGTAAAACACACTACTGAGGAGCAGAGGAAGGGCAGTTGACCAAAAGCAAACCATTTCCAAAGGTCATCTAGAAAAGACTGTTAAGCAGGTAGCACTGTTTGTGTTGCCATCACATTACTGTGCATGTCTACAGCACCTTTCACTTGAAAATTCTGAAGTGCTTTATGAATGTATGTTTATCCTTATAATTATATATATGAAAGTTAAAAGAACAAATATAATTCAGCCCAGTATATATGAGAGAAGCAGCCATTTTGTCACTGATAACATAGTCAATGAATTTTAAAAAACCAACAACACTAAATAGGAAGTGCTTGTCAATAAGGAAGGCAAAGTGAACATGCATGAATTGATAGCCTTACACCAAAACTTGCAGATAGTTAGAGGACTTTGAGGAAGATCCAAGGATGAAGTCTTTGAGCTGAGAAGACTGCCTCCAGTCTGATAAAAATGAAAGCTGGTGTTGGAGAGCACGGAGAACTTGACTGAACTAACATTGCCCTGTTTAATTGTGATGGAACTGAATGTAGAGTGTTTTCAGTGAGGGATTCCTGACTGTGGAATTTGCTTCAATTGGTGTTCCAGAGTCTGGATTTGTTAACCTTCAGGTTGTGCTGCAAGACTCATCTGTATTATACATGTTAGGAGGGGTGATATAACTTTATAGTCTGAGCTGTGGTGGTTTGGAGAGTCCTTATTTCTGGAACCTTGGACCCTATTTTATATTGCTTTTATAAAGATTGCCCAGGATGGGAAATTTTGTAGTAAATAGAAATACATACATAAGTTGGACTTTGACCACAACACCATGGCTAACTCTCCCAGGTTGAATGTAAAAGGGATCTTGAATGGAATAAAGTCTTAGTTGTACATCTTATCCGGAAGATGGTATCTGCAGGGCATTGGTTAAAGAAAAGTTCCTGAATCACTAGCACCACTCTCTACCACAAAAGTTTTTTGGTAGTCTCGTGTCTAAGCAATGAACCAGCCTTATACTGATTAGCTAGCAAGATCTGATGGAATCACAGTACTAAGTTATTGAAGGGCTGAACTAATAATCTGAGTCCAGATATCACAGTACTATGCACCTTTACAACGTGGTCTGGGCTCAGGACTCTCTCATCTATTCAATTAGGGCTAAGAGTATTACAGAGATTGAGTCATTTGTAAGAGGAAGATTTGTTCATGGTACAAAGACAAATAAGTGCTTAAGACTCCCATGGACTTTCATTGAGGTTAGGTGCATAACTGCCATCAGTAACTTTGAAAATCTCCCTTTAAATGCATTTCAGTTGTTTCAGAATGCGGCAGAATTGGTCTCATTGTCATACATAGTGTATAAGGCAAAATCCACTGCATTTATAAAAAAAAATTCTAGTATCATTAGTAGAACCTTGGATGCCATATTTATAGACAGATATTTGTACATTTTGTTGATACTATCCCTCACAGTTCATCCTGAGTAGCCTGTCTTCTGCTGTTCTGTATCTAGATTTCACCATCTTTATAATGTGTTCTCTTTCCTTTCATATCACCGTGTCTGGAAATACTGTAACAGTGAATCTTGCTATGAGGGTGGAAAGAAAGGAAATCCAAGAGCTAATAAAACAGTTTTAAAAGGGAAAGCAAATGCATTGAGTCTCTCACCTAGTAAAATGCCTTCCTTAATCTACACAGCATTCGTAAGATTAACTTGTTGGTTTTAAAACTGCTTAAAACTATTTTTTAATGTTAAATTCAGAAATAATTATTTCAGGTAGAGTAGATTTATTGAGAGAATAATGATTTAACTCCAAAGGTGTAAATTGCTTACACTGCTGTCTATTTTTGGGACAGACCTTTGCAACCTATCTCAGTATCCATACTGGTAACTATTTAGCTGACCTTTTGCTACATTAACTTTTGATTTGCTATTTCACATTATTTAATTTCAAAAAGTAAATCTTCAAAACACATTATTAACATCAATCAGGAATTTAGCCATTAAGAATGTGAAAAATCTAGTGTTTCCTTGTATATTACATGAAAAAGATTGCTAGAAGCTTTTTGCTTTGATCATTAAGCTCTTTTCAAGTAAACAAAATTGGTTGCTAAACCATAGAATTAACTTAATTAGTGTCTGAGCATGAGTATTGGAAAAAGAGAACTAAACCAATATTAGGCAGAGAACCTAGGCATATGATGGATGTAGGTAATGAGCATGACAACAGAACATTTTGAAAGATTGTTCTTATGGATTAAAAATATCCCTAAACCAAAAAAAATCTCTTAATGAAACTGTTTTTACTCCCATTGAAATCAATAGGTCATCATTCATTACTCAAAAATGTCTCATCTTATAATCTCTCTCTTTGTCCGTCACCCCCCAGCCGGGGTATGGTCCACCAACCGGTGCTGGCATTTCAGTAGCAATTGGTTCCCTTATGGGGTGGAGTTGCTAGCCCCACGCCCATGTTAAGCCTACAGCACCTGGTATTCCCAGGAGGTCTCCCATCCAAGTACTAGCCAGGCCCGACCCTGCTTAGCTTCCGAGATCAGATGGGATCGGGCGTGTTCAGGGTGGTTTAGCTGTACTTTTCATCTTATAATAGTGTCATTAATAATCTTCAATGTAAATGTTGGCTAAGTGTCTCTTCATGGCATATTTTAGTAATATGATGATCAGTAAAGTCTCTTTGGATTGGTTCAAGAATAGCAGCCGTGTTAGTCTGTATCCGTAAAGAAAGCGAGGAATACTTGTAGCACCTTAGAGACTAACTAGTTTATTTCAGCATCAACTTTCGTGGGCTATAGCTCACTTCATCGGATGCATAGAATGGAACAGAAGTAAGATGCATTTATACACACAGAAAGAAAGAAAGAAAATTGTACATTAGCATACCAATTCTAAGAGGGCTGTTAAATGTAGATGGACCATTATCAGTAGGAGAAAAAAAATACCCTTTGAAATGGATTTCTGTGTCAGGTAAATTAACTCAGGAAATGCAATCAACTAGTGTAATGAGAGAACCATTCACAAGTCCTATTTAGCCCCTGGTTAATTGTATCCAATTTGAAAATTAATTCCAGTTCCTTAGTTTCTCGTTGGAGTCTGTTTTGGAAGTACAGTATCCCTGACACTGTCACAGCAAACCTGGTGGCTGAACTTTGTGATTTTGTCCTCACCCACAACTATTTCACATTTGGAGACAATATATACCTTCAAGTCAGCGGAACTGCTATGAGTACCCGCATGGCCCCACAGTATGCCAATATTTTTATGGCAGACTTAGAACAACACTTTCTTAACTCTCGTCCCTTAATGTCCCTACTCTACTTCCGGTATATTGATGACATCTTCATCATCTGGACCCATGGAAAAGAAGCCCTTGAGGAATTCCACCATGATTTCAACACTTTCCATCCCACCATCACCCTCAGCCTGGACCAATCCACACAAGCGGTCCATTTCCTAGACACAACTGTGCTAATAAATGATGGGCACATACACAGCACTCTATACCGGAAACCTACTGACCGCTACACTTATCTACATGTGTCCAGCTGCCATCCAGAACACACCACTTGATCCATTGTCTACAGCCAAGCTCTAAGATACAACTGCATTTGCTCCAGTCCCTCAGACAAAGACAAACACCTTCAAGATCTCTACCAAGCATTTTTAAAACTACAATACCCACCTGGGGAAGTGAAAAAACAGATTGACAGAGCAAGAAGACTACCCAGAAGCCACCTACTACAGGACAGGCCCAACAAAGACAAAAACAGAACACCATTAGCCTTCACCTTCAGCCCCCAACTTAAGCCTCTCCAACGCATCATCAAAGACCTACAACCTATCCTGAAAGATGATCCCACACTCTCACAGATCTTGGGAGACAGACCAGTCCTCGCTTACAGACAGTCCCCCAACCTGAAACAAATACTCACCAGCAACCACACACCACACAACAAAAACACTAACCCAGGTACCTATCCTTGTAACAAATCCCAATGCCAACTCTGTCCTCATATCCATTCAACTGACACCATCATAGGACCTAATCACATCAGCCACACCATCAGAGGCTCATTCACCTGCACGTCGATCAATGTGATATATGCCATCATGTGCCAGCAATGCCCCTCTGCTATGTACATTGGCCAAACCAGCCAGTCTCTATGCAAAAGAATAAATGGACACAAATCTGACATCCAGAATCATAACATTCAAAAACCAGTAGGAGAACACTTTAGTCTTCCTGGCCATTCCATTAAAGATTTGATGGTTTCAATTTTGAAACAGAAAAACTTCCAAAACAGACTCCAACTAGAAACTGAGGAACTGGAATTAATTTTCAAATTGGATACAATTAACCAGGGGCTAAATAGGACTTGTGAATGGTTCTCTCATTACACTAATTGATTGCATTTCCTGAGTTAATTTACCTGACACAGAAATCCATTTCAAAGGGTATTTTTTTTCTCCTACTGATAATGGTCCATCTACATTTAACAGCCCTCTTAGAATTGGTATGCTAATGTACAGTTTTTTTTTTCTTTCTTTCTGTGTGTATAAATGCATCTTACTTCTGTTCCATTCTATGCATCCGATGAAGTGAGCTATAGCCCACGAAAGTTGATGCTGAAATAAACTAGTTAGTCTCTAAGGTGCTACAAGTATTCCTCACTTTGTTTGGATTGGGACACTCTAAAATAGTAGTTTTTAAGCACCCTGTTAGAAAACAGACTTATTTAAATAGCTAGTTTAAAATCCCCACTCAAAATCTTTGCAAATCAGATTTGGATTCTTAGAATGTTCCAGTTTAATACATAAATACAATGTTCTAGCTTGCAAAGTGTTTGCTCTTTGAGCCCACCAAACTTTTACAAGAAGTTATGCTGATGTTTTTTCTGGAGGTTTAATTTTTTGTGCTCAGCAATTAAACTATCTCTTCATACTTTTATGTTTTTCACAGATGTACAATGCAGTGAAGGAGGAAGAGGCAGCGGAAGATACTTTTGAATATTGTCTCCATCCTCTGAGAGATCTTCCAACACTAGATACAGATTGCAGATGCAAAAATGTCTCTCCGTGTGTAGAAGGTACTTGCTCTGAGTACCGTGCCACTTTACAAAGGACATCACTCTCTAACTTTATCACTGGTGCTCTACTAGAAGCAACTACATCACTGGGAGCAAGAAGTGGCCTTCTAAACATCTTTGGAGGGTCAACTGGAAGAACGATGCTTAAAGGTAATAAAGGAAAATGTTGTTTTGAACTTTTACACAAATATATTAAGTATAAAAAATCTTCGTACAGAATGCTGAACTTCATATAGAATGCTGAACTGTGTACAATACTTTATGTTCCCCTATGTGGAACTGGAGGAGATAGGTAAAAGTACCATATGCTTGCAGAATCTTCCCTGTACAATTCATTCTGTGTCTGTTTGGTGAGAGAGTAAAAATGCCTGTAAACTGAAATATTCCATATTACAAAAGAAACATCAATATTTGTTTCTCTCTAGAAATGTTCCTGTCACCATCCCAATAATTAAAGTTTATGCCACAGTTGTCAAGACACATTTCTTTATACAGTAAACCCTCAATTTAACGGACCTCGATTTAACGGACTTCGGATGCAACGGACAAAATTTCTAAGCAAGTCTGATGCATCCGAAATCCATTTGTCGAGGGCTGGCTGCCGGCTCCCAGCTGCCGCCTGGGTCCAGGCAGCGGACGGGCTGGCTTCCGGCTCCCGGCTCCCACCCGAGTCCCGCCAGCAGGTGGGCTCCCGCCCGAGTCCCGCCAGCGGGTGGGCTGGCTGCTGGCTCCCGCCCGAGTCCTGCCAGCGGGCGGGCTGCCGGTTCTCGGCTCCCACCCGAGTCCCGCCAGTGGGCGGGCTGCCGGTTCTCGGCTCCCGCCCGAGTCCCGCAAGCGGGCAGGCTGGCTGCCGGCTCCCGCCCAGGTCCCGCCTGCGGGCGGGCTGGCTGCCGGCTCCTGGCTCCTGCCCGGGTCCCAGCAGCCGGGGCCCGGGAGGGCTGGCTGACGGCTCCCAGCTGCCGCCCGGGTCCCGGCAGCGGGCGGGCTGCGGAGCTGCCGCCCCGGCCCTGTGGCGGGCGGGCTGCTGCTCCGACAGCTCATTTTTTTATTATTATTAAATAACGGACTTTCTGATTTAACGGACACCCCCTCGCCCAAATTAGTCCGTTAAATCGAGGTTTTACTGTACTGTAATGTCAAAAATGTAGATAAGAGCTCCTTTTTACGAATTGAATGGACTCATTACTTTAGACAAGTCTATACTATAATAATTTTTGTTCTTTTTTTTACACAGTACTATGCTATAAGTGTATATAGTTCATTAATTGCTGGTTTTCTATGCCCTCATCTCTGAGCACCTCAGATATATTAGTATACCCCATAAGAAAGGGAAGTGGTTTTTCTCAACTGGCGTATTGAAGCAATAGAAATTGTTACTTCCCCAGAGTCATTGAGAAGAGTCTGTGACACAATAGGTATCAGAATCAAGATCTCTTGAGTCCCAATCCAATTCCTTAATCAGAAGATCATCCTTCTTGCCTTTACAGACAAGTAATGGTACAATTCCTGCTCAGACGAGTTTACAATTCAAGGCCTCGCTTCTGCAATCTGGTCAGTGTGATTGAATCCTTGAGCCTGCATGGAGTCTCATTAACTTTAATGAGACTATGTACAGTTGTCTGCTCATGCAAATCAGATTATAAATTAAAGACCTAAAATATATAGGGGGATTAGAATAGGTGGTAAACTGTGTGTGGAAAAGGGCCAGGGGAGTGTCAGCAATAAGAACTTGCAGTTTAGGTGACTATGCACTAGTCTTGAGTTTAATTTATTATTATTTATTATTATTATAAAAGAAGAGTGCTCATAAATCTTCCTTGAAGAAGTGTGTTTTGATAAGGAACTTGTGGGAGAAAAGGGAGAGGATATAATGGGACAGAGAAGCAGGCCCCAGATATAAGCGGTCTCATAGAAGAAGGCATGAAGCTGACTGCAAAAGAAGGAAATGAAAGCAGTGATTAGTGAATGGAGTGTAATGGGATAAGAGGAAGAGCTGGAGAGTGTACTATTATTACACTTACAACAGTAGCAGTGCTATAAATAGGACTGGAAAATGTTCTCAAAAACAGAGAGTTATATACGAAAGTTTATTGAAAAGTGGTTACCAATGTTATATACATCTAAACAGGAAAACCTAGAATCATCTAGTTACTAGTTTGCAGTTACAAAAAATACATTGAAGTTTAAACATTTTTGTTCTGTATATTTGTTTAGCTATTTAAATCTTGATAACTTCAGGTATTGCTCAAAATAGCATCATATAGGGCAAAGATGGAAGGGAGTAGTTAATTATTATGGAGCAGTACATTCATTTATTTAATGAAACATTCATTTTGTGTGCTTTAGTTCAACAAGGAGTTACTGTATGGTTTTTTTTGGAGATTGCAAAGTGCTTTAGGATATGCCATATAAAAATTGGTAGGGAAGGATGTATTGAATGGCAATGTATTTACAGTACTGTATGTTGACAAATATTCGCATATAATAGAGTAGCAGTTAATGAGATATGAATTAAAGCTCTCTTAAAATGTAACAATTTTGGATATACATGCAAGATACATTTCAGTCTCTATGTCAAATGAACGAGAAACTTACTTGTTACTGAAAGTTAGAAGGTCTTTTGTCAAAATGCTTATATATAAAATGGGAAACATTCTGCCATCCATGTTTAAAACATGCTGTGGTGATTACAGTTTTTAGGACCTTAATTTTAAACATGTATATATTAGTACATTTAACTGAAATACATTCGTGATTTTATGTAGGTACTGTGTTGTAACAGGTGCCTGGGAGGGCTTGGTGGCCTATTGGTTGGAATGTGTGACTTTCAGCTCCTTGCTTCCGTGTTTGAGATGTCTGTTTCTTTGGGAGTGGAACCTGGTCCCTCCCACTCCAGCGGGTCCTAGTCCAGGGCTTGTGTGAGTCAACCCCTGAATTATGGATCTCCCTGCGAGGAGTCTACGTCCACTGTCCTGTGCGCCTTTCTACTGCTGTCCCTTCAGTTTGGGGCGTAGCCACTATAATCCAAGTTGCTATGATGACATGTCTCTAGCAGCACCCCCTTGTGCACCTTGATGTGGTCCAGGTTAATTCTGGGTGGGGCAGCTGTAAATTTGGCAGGGTTGGAACCCAACGAGATCTCTGTGCTACAGTTATCAAGTTATCTCTTCTTAGGGCAGGTGCTCCTAAGTTTCCTCCACAGTCTTCTTTAGCCAAGGAGATGGTACTTATTTCCTGGTAACTGCCTTCACTGGCAGGCTAATGATCCTTTCCCTGAGGTAGGGAGGCAGCTAGCTCCTGCTTCTTTGACAGTCAGCCCTGAACTGAGCCAGTTTCTTTTTTTCCTCCCCCTCCAGGCCAGGCATTGGCTGTAGATATGACAAATCTGGGCTGACTGGACCACAAGGCTCTCTTTAGACCAGGGGTGGGGAACCTTTTTTCTGCCAAGGGCCATTTGGACATTTATAATGTCATTCGTGGGCAGCTCCTCCCCTCCTCCCCCCCCCCCGAGGAAGCCCAGGCTGGTAATGGGAGCTGAGACCCCAGCTGGCAAGGGGCCAGCGGGGGAAACCCCAAAGCAGAAGCAGGCAGAGTGCTTAGCCCTGCACTGCTTTGGGGTTTCCCCCGCTGGCCCCTTGCCAGCCGGGGTCCTGCCGCCCGCCCCAGTCAGCTCCCACTATCAGCCTGGGTGTAGGGGGTGATCTTCCTTACCCCCGCCCAGCCTCCCCCCATCTAACCCCCTTTCCTCCCCCACCCCTGCCTGGTCCGGCCCACCTCACTGAACCTAACCTCCTCCCCCCTCCCACTCCCAACCCAGCCTCCTGCCCCCCCCATGCCTGACACACCCAGCCTCCCCCCCCCACCAAACCGCCTTCCCTCCCGCACCCATGCCTCGCCCACCCCATCCAGCCTAGTGTCCTGCCCCCCTCCCCGCCCGCCCAGCCTGGCCTCCCCCTTGCCTGCCCCCCAGCCCAGCCCCCTTGACCGTCGGCTCCCCGCGGCTCTTCCTTTCGCCGCCCGGCTAATGGTGGCCGCGCGGCGCCGGCGGCTCCCCCAGGCGCTTCCCGGCCCCTTCGCCGAGCACGGAGCCGCCCCCGCCTGGCGGCCAACACGCATCCCACCAGGCGGGGGAGGCTCCACACTCGGCGAAAGGGCCGGGAAGCGCCTGGGGGAGCCGCTGGCCAGGGATGCACGCGGGCCGCCAGGCGGGGGCGGCTCCACGCTCGGCGAAGGGGCCGGGAAGTGCCTGGGGGAGCCGCCCCCGCCTGGTGGCCCACGTGCATCCCTGGCTGGCGGCTCCCCCAGGCGCTTCCCGGCCCCTTCGCCGAGCGCGGAGCAGCCCTGGGCTCGGCGAAGGGGCCGGGAAGCACCTGGGGGAGCCGCCGGCCAGGGACGCACGTGGGCCGGATGGAATGATTTGGCGGGCCGTATAAGGCCCGCGGGCCGGAGGTTCCCCACCCCTGCTTTAGACCCTTCCATGCCGGAGAGTAGTTTCTCCACTACATCACATATACAAATGCTTTCTTAAGCATAAACTAATAATATTCATTTTTGATGGGATAATTGCCTAGATAATTCTAAGTTTCTTCTATAATATCCACAAGAGCAGGAGTATTATAGAATCATAGGACTGGATGAGATCTTGAGAGATCATCTACTCTAGTCCTCTGCATTCATGGCATGACTAAATATCATCTAGACTGTCTCTTACAGGTGTTTGTCTAACCTTCTCTTAAAAATCTCCTATGATAAAGGTTCTACAATCTTCCTAGGCAACTTATTCTAGTGCTTAACTACCCTGATAAATAGTATTTTTCCTAACATCCAACCTATTTTAGAATAAGATACCTGCTTAAATTGCAGCATTATCTTATTCCAAAATCGCCATTTAAAAATTGAATGGATCAAAACTGACTTTGACGGAGGGGTGCATGTTTGTTTAATTCTCAAAATATTGAGTTACTAGTTTTATACTATTTATAGAGACTTTGTTTATAGATACAGTGGAGACATAAATTTACTACTGGTAAAAGAGAGTTGGCTTTATCAAAGGGAATTTGAGTGGTAATGTAGAAGAGACCAGGAAGAGTTCCTGGCTGCTGGGAGGGAGAGCATTTTGGAATTCTTGCTTATAGTCCTGCCCCTTTATTGCTCTGATTCTTTGTGGTACTCTTCCCTTATCTGCATTTTTGGTGACAACCAGGAACATTTCATTTACAGCCATGATGTAAATACTGTTTTATTTCTGTCCTGAAGTAGTGGTCACTGCAATGGCTACTACTTATATTTTAGATGTTACATTTGACATGCATTTGCAAAGAATGACTTTTCTGTCCTACTGAATATCAACCTTTCCATCTAGCAGTAGTAAGCAGTAAAAAGGGATGAAACTTCAAGGAATATAGCAACTCACTCCATCTTACCTGTACCATGACAGGGAGAGTTTAACCTGTAGGCGACATAACCTGTAGACAAGCCCTTACATTACAAAACTACAGAAGTTATTAAATTACCATTTAAGTGGGATAAATACTTGCAATCTTCTTTTTAACTATAACGTGGGATACATCTACCCCATATGGAACAAATTATTTACCCAGGCCAAAGCTCTTTCTTCAAGATGATGAAAAGTTGTTTTTTTATTTTATTTTTAAAGGGTAATATACGTGTAAAAGGTGTATCCATTTTTAAACAACTTATAATTCCTGACAGAAACTGAATCCTGAAGTATGATTTCCAGTGAAAAGTGCAACTTGTTAATTATAGTGCTACATCTGGTGACTAACAGCCATTTTGATATGAACACTTAATATTTGTTGTTCAGGAAAATACAATTAAGCAAACAAATTATGCTTTATTTGTTTTATTTTTTTCATTTTTCTACAGGTGCATATCACTCTGTCAGTAATACAGTAATACTACTTTACTAATATGCTAAGCCAAGCACCTGCTGCAACTCAAGATATATGAGACAGGGAATTTAATTCCTGACTCATTTAATCATTGACTCCATAAAATAACTGAAGAATACAGAAATACTTTTTAATAACTTATGAATCTGGAAATGTCAAATATTTTGGTTGTTTCAGCTGCTCTATATTCCCCACTGTGATTCAGCAAGCCATTGGTCAAGGTTTTACCTTACAGCCATAGCAAGCCTTACATATGTATTTTACAATTTGAAAAATAAATTGAGCCAAATATAAAAAGGGTAGCAAGACCCATGACTCAGATGACTCTGGTGGGAACATTTTGTGTCAACTGTGATTCTAGTAACTGATATTAACTCTTTATAACTTGAAGAAGTCTGATTTTTTGTTTACAATAGTGGAAATGGCCGTAGGTCTGATATTTTATTCATTCACAGACTCAGTGACGCAACTCTTGCAGCCTGGAATCTTGTGGAACATTATCGTTAAAGACAGATGTTCCCAGACGATAAGAGAATTCCCTTATTTGACCAGAAAATACCAGATTAGTAATTTAACCTTGACCCAGTTTAAATTTGATAACTATTCAGATGTAAACAGCAGGAATTTCAGGCTTACAAGGCAACCATTTCACAGATTCACGTTTGACAAGAGTTAAGAAATTAAAACTCTGAGGACTTGTGTGTTAATTATCACAATCAACTTTGCTTAAGCGTGTGGCTAGAAGTATGTTTTTTTTTCCTGATGTTTTTTACCACCTCTTTATGGCCGATTCTTTTAGTTGATCTTTTTTTTTTAATAAACCCCAAATATTATTTTAATGTCATTTATAATTAGTCCTTAGTAAATTGATGGATGTAGTATTTGTTCACTACATACTACTTGTTTCTCAGGGTTTTCTTTTTCATGAGTGTACATAATGTGAAAATTTGAGGTGGCTTATTGTGGATTTTATTTTGCTGCCCTGTGGTTTTATATTTCCATATGGACAAAATGGTGACACATACTGTTTGTGACTGGGCCAGATATTTAAAGGAATTTAGGTGTCTAAAGATGCAGTTAGGTACTTAGTGTGATTTTTTCAAAGCACCTAAGTGCCTAGTGTCCATTGAAATCAATAGGAGTTAAGTGTGTGGGTGCTTTTGTTTCACCTCAATATTTACAGAAAAAGCTGTATCGGAGGGGGCTAATAACCCACAGGAAAGGTCAGTGGCAATACCACCATTTCCACAACTTCACAGAAATTCTGCTGGGATAAATTACTGCTGGGGTTCTATAGGAGCCTCTCCCAGTGGTGGCTGGTCAGGAGAGGAAATGAATTAACATGTCTCCTGGGTTCTATTTTTCAGACTGTGCAGGGTGTTGCCAAAACTGAGGCAGAGCAGATGCTGTATTTGTGTAGCTGAGTCCACCGCTGCTTCAGGCACACTTTCTGTTGGCGGAGTCTTTGTTTCCGTCAGCATAAGGTAGCTTAACCCAGGGCATGAATCTGGCCATATTAAGATTTCCTCTGTTGTTAGCTGTGAAATAACGGATTTGCTGAGTATGTGTGTGTGGACCATGGCTAAGATTTATATAAAGTGTGCACAAATGCTGAAGTTAATTTTAAGATGAAAGTTTGCACATTTTATGAAGTTTAGTCTGGAAAAAATGAAATTTTTAGTGCATGTAGTTAATCCTTTAGCATTCGTTTATTATTTTAAAAGGCTAAAAACTCATTTGCATGAGCCTTGTAAAAGTAATGTCCATGGGAACATTTGTAGTGTAGAATGGAACTTGCTTGGTATGTTTATGTTAGCTTGTCAGTCAGAAGCAAAAAAAACCCAAAGACCTCAAGACATTGAGTCATCGCTAAAGATTTCCTTGAAGTTTTGTTTCCAGCAAACAAATGAGAAACAAATCATCACTATATTTACAGTAAAATGCTATTTTATTTATGATCAGTTAAAATATGTGGGATACTAATATGTGCTTCTGGTTAAATTCTAAGATATCCTATACAGTTTTCTTATTAAAACAAAATAAATTCTGAATTTTCTTTAGGCTTTCAAGCAGACATTTGGTTTCAAAATATATCTAATGTTGTTTTACCAATTGTCCTATGATCATTCAAAATGTTTTCTGTGGTGAGCTATTTTATATTTTTTATTGATAGAGAAATAATGACCAAAAATTCATACTTTTTGTATTTTTCCTTAACATAATTTTCTTTCTCCTTTATCTCTGTGACGAATCTTGCATTATGATATTAATTCCTCAGGGATATAAATTTAATAGCCGTCAATTGTAGCACTGAAACAACACCAGATTTACATGTTTCAGATCTAAGAAAACAAAACATAGTTGTGTTATTGCTAGGCTTGATTTTCAGTTCTATACCAAAAAAAATCAAGATTTTTCAAACAAAAAGTATATGGAGCATATAACCAAATTATGGTTAAGTGTAGTTATTTGAGGTGTAGGTCTAACCAAGTAGTTTTCTTGCCTTCCAGGGGAAATTGAGAGAGGTTTCTTGTGGTAGCTTTCTTTCCTTAAGTCTTCCCTACCCTAGCTAACTTTATAGACCTGATTTTCTACTTGTGTAGTTCTGCTCCTTGTCACACTGGAAAAAGTAGGCATGTAGACAAAGCTTAGGTTAAGTTAAGATGAAACAGAGATACAAATGCCACTATAGCTATGACCAATGGAGAATTATGATATCTGTAATTTGTTAATGTAGATGCAGTCCAAGAGGTGGCTATCTCTTTATAAGCCTTTCAAATAGGTTTTGGGTTTGTGGGTTTTTGGTTTTTTTTCAGTGAATCAAACTTGCTGAAAGATTTAGAAAGTTCCTCCCCCCACTTTTCCAAGCTATACAAATAACTGCCTTGGATCCTACCTTTCCTTCTAGCTATTTGTCTCACTATCTAAGGTGATGCCATATCACTTTAATTAGTAAAACTGAAATGGGGTACATACGTGGTGTTTCAGGCAGGAAGTCTTGAAATTAAAAAAACACCCCTAAACTACAGGTTTTATAGTGCTTAAAATAAAATTTCCTAAAACAAAACTAATTCATTTTATTATTTTTATAGGATGACTGGTTCCTTTTAAGAGAGACTATGTTCACTTGTGAATAATCAGCTGCCTGATAGAAGGTATTAAGTGTGAAACCCCAAGCAGGTTAGGACACAGAGGAAGCAGAGGCGGGAAGGAGCAGCAGGTTGCTGGTGAGGGTTCCCTGGGGTGAGCTGTAAGAGCATGTGTCCTTCCTCCCACCCCTCTCCAGAAAGCACAGGTTGGGAATAGCTGGGGGGTGGAGAAGAGATCGCACAAAGAAAACAGAAGAGAGTTGGTGGGACAAGATTGGCCAGAGCTGGGGAACCCTACCTCCCAGAAGGCTCTCAGTAAAGAGGAAGATCTGGCTCAGCCAGGAGCAAGCTGAACCCAAGAGAAGAGGGTATTCTGGAGGAATATGCGGGATAGGACTCAAAAGGAGGCATGGAGAATTGAATGGTGGGGTGCCTCCTTGCCCAAGTCTTAAGGGAAGAGTTGTAGCGGAAGGGTTGTAAGGCACCTGAAGAATGGCCAGCATGGTAGTGGCCCTGGAATAGAGGCACAGGTATCATGGAACAAGGATTGTTGCCTCTCAAGTGGGTGAGCCTGAGATAGGGATGATAAAACTAATGAACACCTTTTAAACTTGTTTTACTTCAGGGTTTGTGGACTGTTTTACTTTGAGGGACCTATGAATGATGCATTTATATTAATCAAGTGATGTTCAGAAACAGGGCTTCCTGACATAAGACTCTGAGAGGGACATTATTTCTTTTCTGAGTGGGCGAGATGGCTTCTCCTCTGATCTGTGGCAAAAAAATTCAATAAAAATGGGTAACTCCAGTCAGCTCTGGGAACTGAAGAAGGAGTAGCTGAGGCAGGACTTGCGTTTATTGCTGTGCTTTGCTGCTTGAGGGCTCTGTGGGCCCTCTAACAATTACCTTTTTCCTACTTAAACATCACTGATAAAAATAAATTTCACTTGTGCACAGTGCTGTAGGTAAACAAACTTATTTCCTATATAAGACACACATACAAAAATCTAACATGATTAAAATTGATTTTGTTTATAATCGTGTTATCAAAATCAAAGGCTCATATGAGTCCCTATATTTCAACTTTTATCTGAGGAGGTGGGTAACCTGACCTTTCAGCAAGCGAGCCAAATGCGTGTCTTCTTCATGGCTTACACAAAGCATGTCAGTTATGCATTTTGCCACAGTTTGTAGCTTTAAACGGAGCAGCTGCTGCCTGACAGTTAGTGTGGACAAGTGCTGTGTGCATCTTTCTGTGGTATTGAAGTACCTGTTCATCTGGCATTTTAGAAGGAAACTAAGATTAAATAAAGATACTTTAGCTGGTAAGATTTACATTTTTATGGGCTGTAAAACAAGGATTTGATGTCTTTATAAAGCAAGACAAGTTTTATAGAGATAGAAGTAATGGGTTGCTTTTTGATCTAGTCAACTCATCAATGTCTGCTATTTAATAACACAGCTTTGAGGACACTTACACTGTTGCTAGGTGGAAAATAAAGCAGACACAATGTAAACAATGTTAAATACAAAGGCCTCTCAGACTTGTAAATATGTATTTTGTAGTTTAATGTTTGAAATTAAAAGGAATAGAAATCTTTCGGGGGCGGTTGGCATAATTTGTGTGGATTTTCTTCTCATTGCAACTAATTTAGGTTGATGGTGAAATATATTTGTGGGACATGCTTTTATTTCTTACTTTATAATGGTAAGATTACATGAAACAGCTGAAATATTTATATTTGCTCTAATCAACTTTTGAAGAAAACTAAACCGGTGATTGTCTCTCATACAGTAGAACCTCAAACTTACATCCTTAACTCTGAACAAAATGTTACGGTTGTTCTTTTAAAAGTTTACAAGTGAATAGTGACTTAATACAACTTTGAAACTTTACAGAAGAATTCTACTTTTAAATATCTTAATTTAAATTAAACGAGCACAGAAACAGTTTCCTTACCTTGTATTTTATTTGTTTTTTGTATGTATGTATGTTTGTTTTGGTCTCTGGTGCTGCTTGATTGCGTACTTCTGATTCCAAACGTGTGGTTGACCCAGTCAGTTTGTAACTCTGGTATTGGTAGCTCTGAGGTTCTGCTGTAGTTTATAAATAATACAGATAAGATGTCATGATTTAGCAAAATTTTTGGAGTATGTAAATTAATTTCTGCTTTGGTGTCTTGTATGTGGCCAGGTTTTGATCTTTTGAAATTATATATATGATTTGCTGCAGATTTGTTCTTTGTAGCTGTAACAGTGTTGTCAATAATTTTCCCTTTTCCTATGTAAAGTACCTGAGTCCATAACATGCAAAATGTATCTTTTGTTACTAATTTCATATGTAATTTTGGAGTAAATCTTCTCCTACATTATTAAAAGTGAAAATACTGGATTTTGTATAATTTAAACACAATTAATAAAATTCTTTGAAACAGAAATTGGGGTATATTTTATATGATAATGATTATGCTCCCCAAAATTGGCTGTTAGTTAAGGATATATCAAACATATGCCATTCAGGGAGATAGTATCCCATTGCAATAGGAAACTTATAAATGCTATCAGTAACTATATTTTCACTTTAACAATTTAGAATGTACAACATAAAAGCCCTGCATTAATGGCAACATAATAGGATTTACTAATAAAAATGTAAAGTATTCCTGGGGTAGTGATTAAGGGATTCTTAGAATATGTGATGATTCAATTTTCAGCTTGTTTGCTTTCAAGGAGAGAAATTATGTTACTTTTATTGCCCACCCCTTTAGTTGATTTTTTTCACCACAACTCAGGAGGTACCCATCTTCCATTGTACAGATATAAAGTAAACAGTACCACTACTTGAATAACAAAATCAATATTCACATTACTTACATGACAGAGCTGTGTTAGATTACAGAAATTGTGCAAGGTTCTGAGATGTGCAGTGTACAAACAGCAGAATTTGATCCTAGATCTCTAATTCTGACAATATCTAAGTTTCTGTTATTTTAAAAGAATAAATAAAAGTTGAGAAGAATTCTGTAAGTTAACAAAAAGAAATTTAAAGTTACAAAGCTCAACTCAGCCCTTGGATACGTAGAAGTATCTTCCACATTGACTTCAATAGTATAATGATACCAAATCAAACTAGCTTTTTTCTAAAATGAAGGGAGGTGTGAACACTTTGTTAATGCAAATTTTTTCACTCTTAAATTATTGGATTACATTAACTACACATTCTCTAATGTTTGTACACTATTTTCGATGGAAACAGTTGCATGTATAAAAATGCATTGTTCTACATTTTAATAATTACAAAATTAATGAGCCATCTAAATTGTGAATGTTGTGGTGTTCTACTTGTATAAATATCTAAGCCTAAACATGGATTTTCAGTTCTTTAATAATTATTTTAAGGGCTTCAGAAGTTTTTGAAATTAATTAGAGAAATATTGTGGGTTGCACAGTTTAAGGCTCAGTTCCAGTCTGAAACTGTTAGATTTCTGTATACCTGGTTTCATATGAAATGGAATGTAAAGATTTTAATACAGACTCTTTTTCTTTCTTTGCCAAATTCAAGGGTGTAGATCTGCTTCTGGAAGGGGTTTGTGTTGCTGTTCCCCCCCCCCCCCCTTTCCTAATTTATTTTTTCTGTGGGACTACTGAGTGCAAAGTAGCTGCTCTCTGACCTTCCATGTTCCTCCTAGAAAAAAAGAAGGAATTTTAAAAATTGAATACTTGTTAATTTGTATAGAATATTTGGAAGATATTGTAAACATTTGTGCACTCGCCATTTTCAAGTAAATTCAGTGAATAATCTTTGTACATGCCCACACATGCTCACAAATTCTAGTTTCAGTGTGAAGAATTAATGAAGTGAAAAATTGTTTTATTTTAGTTCAAATCTGTCTTTCGTATGATCAGTCCTGTTACAGTACTTCTGTACATATCTCCTTCCCAAAATGGCATTAAGCAGTGGGGAGAAATTGTAATAATAGAAGCAAGGAAAGTGTGTGTGTGTTAATAAACCCCAGAATGATATTAGCCTTTTGTGCAGCTGCATTACATTGTTGACTTCTATTCAGTTTTTGATCCACTGTAGCCCTCAGATCATTTCCAGCCATACTACTGCCTAGCCAGTTTGAGCATTTGATTTGTCCTTCCTAGGTGAAGTACGTTTTGTTGTCTTCATTGAATTTTATCTTGTTGAATTCAGACCAATTTTCAAATTTGTCAAGATCTTTTTGAATTTTAATCCTGTCCTACAAAGTGCTTGTAACTCCTCCCCACTTGGTGCTATCCAAAAAAACTTAAACATACTTTCGACTCAGTTGTCCAAGTCATTAATGAAAACTTGACTAGTACCAGACTCGGGACTGACTGCTGTACCTTCCCACTAGGTAAAACCTCCCTATCTGGCAGGGAACCATTAATAACTGCTCTTTGAATACAGTCTTTCAAATAATTTGCACCTACTGTGATGTTGCACTTCATATGATTTTATGAAAATGAGTGTGAATATAATGTAACTAGAATACGCTTCAAGCAAAAGGTCTCTTGTATCATTTCAAAGTTTATAATCTGCAAAGTGTGGGCTGTTAATGGTGGTTTGGAATCTTGATGGTTCCCATCAATTAGGACAATTGGTTGTAAATAGCTCTGATTACTTGCTAGCCTTCCTGTGAGTCAGGTCAGGAAGAATGAAGACTTGGTGGTCTCCCAGGACATGTGACCATGGCACCTGGTACTGGAATCCATCTTAAATCTGTTGCTTTTCCATTTAGAAGGAGGGGTGGGGACCTAGAGAGACACAAGATTCCCACCATGTGCCAAACTTATATAAGGGGGTGGAACAGAACAAAGGGCTTGCAGTCATGAGAAATCCCCTAGCTACCACCTGAGCTGCAACAAGGACTGTGCCAGGGGAAAGGATTAGACCCAGACTAGAAAGGAGTCTAGTCTGTGAAAGAAGCTTATCGGAACATCTCTGAGAGTAAGGTTTTAATCTGTAATCAGTTTCTTAATGTATTAGGCTTAGACTTGTGTGTTTTGTTTCATTTTGCTTGGTAACTTACTTTGTTCTGCCTGTTATTACTTGGAATGACTTAAATCCTACTTGTTATAATTAATAAAATCACTTTTGTTTGTTTATTAATCCAAAGTAGTTTAACACCTGGGGGAGCAAACAGCTGTGCATATCTCTCTACCAGTGTTTTAGAGGGCAGAAAACCTATGAGTTTACCTTGTATTAGCTTTATACAGAATAAAACAGATATATTTGGTGTTTGGATACCATTGGGAGCTGGGTTTCTGGGTGCTAGAGACAGGAGTACTTCCTAAACTGTTTTCACTGATGTCTGCAGTTTGGGGGATGTGGTTCAGATCCTGGGTCTGTGTTGTACCAGATTAGTGTATCTGGCTCAACAAGACTGGGTTCTGGAGTCTCAAGCTGGCAGGGAAAACAGGCCCACAGGTAGTCTCAGCACATCAGGTGGCAGTACAATGGGGATCTCTGTGATTGAACCCATCAAACCTACTTTATGATAATTTCATCTGGACCACATTTCCTTAGTTTGCTTCTGAGAATGTCATGTTGGTCTGTGTCAAAAACCTTACTGAAATCAAGATATAACATTTCTACTGTTTCCTTCCTATCTAATAGAACAGTAACCTTGTCAGACAAGGAAATTGCATTGCTTTGGCATGATTTCTTCTTCACAAATCTATGCTGGCTATTCCGTCTAACCCTATTATCTTCTAGGTGCTTACAAATTGATTATTTAAGAATTTGTTCCAGTACATTTCCAGGTCTCAAAGTTAGGCTGATGGGGTTATAAGGTAGGCTAAGATTTTGTTACAAATATTTTTAGTAAAAGTCATGGACAGGTCATGGGCAAAAAGAAAAATTAATGGAAGCCATGACCTGTTCGTCACTTCTACTGAAAATATCCTTGACAAAATGGGTATCTGCAGGTCCTGACACTGCCTGAAGCAGGGCAGCTGCGCCGAGGCTAGGAGCTGCCTGCAGCAGTTGGGGGCTGTGGGGGTACCCCAGCCACTTACAGCATCGGGGGTCCACCACTGCCTGTGAGGACCAGAAGCTTGTCCCCAATACATTCTAAGAACTTATTGGAAATTATATGTTTTGCCATATTACTTTACCAACAGATTTCTAGGTAGTTAAAGTTCCCTCTTACAACCAGGTCTTGTGTTTTGGATATTTCTGTTGTGTGTTATAGAAATGGTTTATCCACCTCCACCTCCTGATTTAGTGATTTGTAATAGACCCCTACCTTGGTGTCATCTATATTTTTTCCCCTTTATCGTTATCCATACACTTTCAACAAGTCTGCCTCTGACCTTCTTCTGGACTGCAAAACAAGTGTATATATTCTTTTTATAATTCAACATTACATCCCTTTTTTCCTGCCTGCCCTCCCTGAAAAAGCTATACCACTGGGTTATACCAGTATTCCAATATGTAATTATCCCACCAAGTCTCTGTGATGCCATTTAAGTCTGAATTTATCTTGCGTATGAATACTTCCCGTTTATTCCCCATAAGCCATGCATTTGTGTATAGACATCTAAGCTGTTGAGCAGATTCCATGTCTTCCTTTCCCCCCTCTCCTCCTGCAACATGTAGCCCTCTAAGGTATTTATGCTTACCTATGGGCTTTGTCATCTGTCCTCTTCCATCTTAGTTTAGAATCATAGAACTGGAAGGAACCTCAAGAGGTCATCTAGTCCAGTCCCCTACATTCATGGTAGGACTGAGTATTATCTAAACCATCCCTGACAGGAGTTGATCTAACCTGCCCTTAAAAGTCTCCAATGATGGAAATTCCACAGTCTCCCTAGGCAATTTATTCCAGTGATTGACCACCCTGATAGTTAGGAAGTTTTTCCTAATGTCCAACCTAAACCTCCTTGCTGAAATTGAAGCCCATTGCTTCTTGTTCTATCCTCAGCAGTTCAGAAGAACAGTTTTTCTCCCTCCTCTTTGTAACAACTTTTATGTACTTGAAAACTATTATCACGTTCCCTCTCTCTTTTCTTTTCCAGACTAAACAAACCCAATTTTTCAGTCTTCACTTATAGGTCATTTTTTCTAGAACTTTAATAATTTTTGTTGCTCTTCTCTGGACTTTCTCCAGTTTGTGTACTTCTTTCCTGAAATGTGGCTCCCAGATCTGGAGACAATACTCCAGTTGAGGCCCTATCAGTGCAGAGTAGAATGGAAGAATTACTTCTCATGTCTGTCTTGCAATATTCCTGCTAATACATCCCAGAATTATGTTCATGGGGGATTTCTGCAACAATGTTACACTTTTGACTCCTATTTAGCCTGTGGTCCACTATGACCCCAGATCCCTTTCCGCAGTTCTCCTTCCTAGGAAGTCATTTCCCATTTTGTTTGTGTGCAACAGATTGTTCCTTCCTAAATGGAGTCCTTAGCCTATGTCCTTACTGAATTTCATCCTGTTCAGACCATTTCTCCAGTTTGTCCAGATTTTTTTGAATTTTAATCCTATCTTCCAAAGAATTTGCAACCCCTCCCAGTTTGGTGTCGTCTGCAAACTTTGTAAGTGTACTTTCTCTGCCATTATCTAAATCATTGATGAAGATATTGAACAGAACTGGACCCAGAATTCATCTCTGAGGAACCCCACTCATGCCTTCCAGCATGACTGTGAACCACTGATAACTAGCTCTGGGAACATTTTTCCAACCATTTTTGGTGCGTGTGTATGTATAATCGTTTGACACATTCTTATAAACAAACTACTATATATAGTAGCTCCATTTAGGTTGCATTTCCCTATATTTTTTTTTTATAGAACGTGTCAAAAGTTTTACTAAAATCAAGATATACCACATCTACCAATTTCCTCCCTATCCGCTTAGTTTGATGTGATTTGTTCTTGACAAATCCATGCTGACTGGTACTTACCTTATTATCTTATAGATGTTTGCAAATTGCTTAATTATTCTCTCCATTATCTTTCCACGTACAGAGGTTAAGCTGACTGTTCTGTTATTCCCAGGGTTGCCCTCATTTCCCTTTTTATAAATTTGCACTATATTTGCCCTTTTTCAGCCTTCTGGAATCTCTCCCATATTCCATGTCTTTTCAAAGATAATTGCTAATGACTCAGATACCTCCTCAGTCAACTCCTTGAGTATTCTAAGATGCATTTCATCAAGCCCTGGTGACTTGCTGACATCTAACTAGTCGACATAATTTTTAACTTGTTCTTTTCCTATTTTAGGCTCTGATCCTACCTCATTTTCACTGACATTCACTGTTAGATGTCCAATCACTACCAACCTTCTTGGTGAAAACCAAAGCAAAGAAGTCAGAATGCACCTCTGCCATTTCCACATTTTCTGTTATTGCTTTTCCTCCCTCATTGAGCAACAGGTCTACCCTGTCCTTGGTCTTTCTTTTATGTATTTGTAGACTGTTTTCTTGTTACTTTTTAGTTTTCTAGCTAGTTTGATCTCATTTTGTGCCTTGGCTTTTCTGATTTTGTCCCTACATACTTATGTTGATTGTTTATAATTATTCTTTATAATTTGACCTAGTTTCCACTTTTTGTAGGACTCTTTTTTGACTTTTAGATCATTGAAGATCTCCTGGTTTAGCCAGGGTGGTCTCTTGCCATACTTACTGTCTTTCCTACTAAATGGAATAGTTTGCTCTTGTGCCCTGGATAATGTCTCTTTGAAAACCACTGTCTTCAATTGTTCTTCCCCTTAGACTTGCTTCCCAGGGGATCTTACTTACCAGTTCCCTCAGTTTGCTGAAGTCTTCCTTCTTGAAATCCATTGTCTTTATTTTGCTGTCCTCCCTCCTACCATTCCCTAGTATCATGAATTCTACCATTTCATGATATCTTTCATCCAAGCTGCCTTCCACTTTCAAATTCTCAACCAGTTCCTCTCTATTTATCAAAATCAAATTTAGAACAGTTTCTCCCTAACAGCTTTCTCCACCTTCTGAAATAAAAAATGGTGTTCAGTACATTTCAAGAACTCGTTGAATAATGTGTCCTGCTGTGTTATTTTCCCAACAGATGTCTGAGGAGTTGAAGTGTCCCATCACTACCAAGTCCTATGCTTTGGATGATTTTGTTAGTTGTTTAAAAAAAGCCTCATCCACGTCTTCTTCCTGGTTAGGTGGTCTGCAGTAGACCCCCTCCCATGACATCACCCTTGTTTTTTACCCTTTTTTTCCTTACCCAGAGACTTTCAACAAGTCTCCTATTTCCATCTCAACCTCAGTCCAAGTATATACATTTAATATATAAGGCAACACCTCCTCCCTTTCTTCCTCACCTGTCCTTCCTGAGCAAGCTGTACCCTTCTATAGCAATATTCGAGTCATGCGTATTATCCCACCAAGTCTCTGTGATGCCAACTATGTCATAGTTGTTTATCTACTCACATTTCAATTTCTTCCTGCTTATTCCCCATAATTGTCACATTAGTATCTGATACTGATTTGATTCCCCACCCCCAGTTCTGTCTTCTCTCCCTTATCCATGCTATAACAGACCATGCTCTCCCCGAGGTCCAACCCTTCTCCCAGGCCCCATGTTTTTGACTTACCTGTAGGTTTTGTTCACTTGCTCCCTTCAAACCTAGTTTAAAGCCCTCCTCACTAGGTTATCTAGGTTTAAAGCTTTCCTCACTGGGTTGTGGAGTCTGTGCATGAAGACACTCTTCCCCTTCTTGGTTGAGTACACCTACCTCATCTCTAGGGGGTAACATGCCAAAAATCCAGTTTTCTTTCTATCCATTCCTAACCAGCCTGAATCCAAGGGTTTCGTTTCTCCAGGGAGGAAATCTGCCTATGTATACTAGGTGGCTGGAGGGCTCTCACCTTCTACCTTGACAGAACTACAACTTTCAGGGCTTTTTCCATGCTATCTGTACCTTTTGCAGAGAGGGTGAAGGGACAGCCCATTTTCATGCAAATACTGTCAAAGTGGGTCTGGGGTTGCATACAGCCCCCTCATAGCATTACGGCACACTCCAGTGGGTCTCAGTCCACATCTGTAGACTTCTTGAAGGAAGTTCTCATAGCAGAAATCTTAAGGATTGCAACTTATCATAATGCTTGGCAAAATGGACAGAGGACTATCTTACCTGCGTCTGGAACTGACACAATGTTTGGTAATGCAGTTCTTCAGATCGTCCCGGGATCTGCTTGCACAGCACCCACCTCCCTGTTAAGTTACTGCTTGGGAGTCTTCTATGATGGAGCACTAATAGGGACATATACACAAAGAAGAGGGAGAGGTTACTTGCCTGTAACATAGGTCCTTCAAGATGTTTTGTCCCACCTTCCACTCTCCTCCTCCTCTACTGCAGAATCTCTGGTTTTGCAGTTGAGAAGGAACTGAGTGGCAGAGGGTCTGCTCCTCCCCTTATGCCCTCATATAGGAGCACAAGGAGATGTTTTGTGCAGGCATTGGTCCTTGGAAACTGAATTTGTTTCCAGTCAAGAGTGCAAAGGTGTGTGCATCACTCATCCTTACAGTGGAGCACCTATAGGGACAAATATCTTAACTCAAGTTGATGTACAGTTGTATAACCTCTGCATCACTGTAGCCCATATGTATGCTATGGTGTTATAGCAGCATAGCTACAGTGGTGTCTTCATTGCCAAAAAATATGTTTTGTTTTACACAGAAATAACTAGTTGTAGGTAGCTATTTTTCTGTCAAATCGTAGTAGAGACAAAGCTTTATAGTTTTTATTTATTGTGATGTAGCTGGACAAGGTGAACTGCAAGGGGCAGGCAGAAGGTCACAGGATCTCTAGACTTCCAGACATTTGCCTGCCCTTCCCTAGTTTCCCCACTCTGACCAACTTTGTGTCTTCCCTGCTGGTCCTCCAGCTCTCAGCCCTGTTGGGTCACTAAGGTGGCTTAAGTGACAAAGGGTCGTGTGGCACTTTAAAGACTAAAGTATTGAAGTATTGTGACTAAGGTGGCTTAATCACACAAGTCCATTTGAGCCAAAGTTAACAAAATCTAAAGGAAACAAAATAATCTTCCAGCCCTTTTCTGACTACATTTCTTTCTATATTTGATCAAGGTGTTCCCTCAATCTTTGCTCTGACTGGGTTGTTGATCCTCTTCTAGATCTCTCTTGGATTCAGCAATCTGTTACAGAATGCAAAATAACTTAAGATAGATGCATATTCTTTTCAATAAACCAATTTTCAGTTGTAACCACTGACTTTGAATTTCAACAGGCTACAGACTATTAGAGACCAATTTATTTGTGATATAACCATTGGTACTGCAATAAATTGAGATGCCTTTGCAAAGAGGTATGGGTGTTCACAGGGTTAATGAAAACTCTACTTCCCATATGGAAGAGTTAGCAAGTGGTGAACTAACTGAAGGAAATCTCATAAATAATTCATACTGAGGAAGTATTATCCCAATTTTACAGATGAAAAATTGAGGCATAGACGAGCCCAAGGTCACAAAGGAAATCTATGGCCAGTAACTGAATCCAGGTCTCTAATCCAGGTTCTTAACTGGAAGGCTCTCCTTCCTTTCCAGCAAGAACTCCATTTCTTATTATGTTCCAGGTTGGATCTCTCAAATTTACAAGCCAATATGTTGTAGAAACTTGACTTGCAACTCTTGAATAAATAAACAAAAAGTAAATTTTGAAACTGTTTCTGGATGCAAGGATATAAAAAACAGTTAGTCACTGGTTCCAGTTCTACCAACTTGGGTCACCTATGAGGCCTGTGGTATATCTGAAGCAACTAACAACCCTGTAAAGTGATTCACATACCATGTTGGTCCAATTAATGTAATTGTTAATAAGTTAGTCCTTTACTTTTATCAATTGTAGTGTTGAATTTGTAAGATGTACCCTATGGCTTATTTTTAAAGTTGTGTTTTTTACAGAGTGAAATTTGCTCCATCATGAAGGACTGGCACAAGGCTTATATCCACCATTTAAATTGTACTTAAACCCTGTCGGGAGTCAAAATAGGGCTTAAGTGGGATCTGTGTGGTGCACTCTCTACAAAGGAATAAATTTCACTCTTAATCTACAGTTACTTCATTTTGCAGAATTTATGAAAATTTACCAGCTAATGGGCAAAGTATATTTGTTCACCCTTTACTATGCTGATGCTAATAAGAGTACTATTTCCAACTCAACAAGAAAAAATAGTAGTTATTTCAGAATAGAACGTTTTCAATACTGTAGTTAGTGTTATACTGTATATTCAGTATCCTGCAGACATTTAAACTAAATAAAATAATGACTATTTGTGGAATAATAGCCTCAAACACTCAGGTGCAATATCAGAATTTTACAAAATTTCATGTAAGCAGTGTCAGTATGAGTGACATCCAGTGGGGAATTGCAGAAATTGCAGAAACTTTTGGAAAATAACACCTGATTTGCTTAGACACACCCACCGCACCTAGCCTGCACTCTAACAGCCCAAATGATCACTTTGGCTACTGTGGGACCCCCAGTTTCTGTAGTATTGGGGCAAGAATGATAGAGTGCTGATTGACCTGTTTGTGTGAATGAGGGGTTGGGACATGTATTTGGCCTTTGGCATGCTGGAGGGACTTGCCATCAGCTAGGTAGCGCTCACTAGACAAGGGACAGGGGTTCCAAAACTCACTGAATTGAGAGAGGCTGTGGACAGGCTCCTATACCTTGTGGTGAGGGCCTTGTCTGAGGGCCTTACCGGCCTATTGCACCTGGTCTCTCTCCCCTGTGGAATGTTAGAGCTGACTTTTGCTTCCATTAGGAGTCTAACTTCAGCCCACTGAGCTGAAGTTGCTTTGGGTCTGGTGGTGCCTCTGCACTAAGGCCCCCCCTATGAGCTGAAATCACTGAACTTTATCTTAAGTGGGGGGCCCTAAGCAGAGCAGTTCCTGTGTCGGCTAGCAGGGCGGCTAGCGGAGCAGTCCCAGTGCCGGCTGACCAGTTCCTGAGACAGCTGGCCGAGCAGTCCCGGTGCCGGCTGACCAGTTCCTGAGACAGCTGGCAGAGCAGTCCCGGTGCCAGCTAGTGGGTCAGTTCCTGAGACAGCAGTTCCTGAGACAGCCGTTCCTGAGACAGCTGGCAGAGCAGTTCCTGAGCAGTTCCTGAGACAGCGGGCAGAGCAGAGTCGAGCCGCGGACAGAGCAGTTCCTGTGTCGGCTAGCAGGGCGGCTAGCGGAGCAACCAGCACCCCACGGAGAGACTGGGCCGTCGCCCTCAGACCTCGTGAAGGTACCCTTCACTCTGCCCTCCACTTCCACCCAGCCTGGGAGGTAAGACTTGGCAGAGTAACTTTTGACCAAGGACTCCAGAGACTTTGGGGCTGTTGAACTTTTGGGACTTTGGGTGACTTTTGGGGTTGCTGGACTCCAGGGACTTTGGGCTATTGGACTTGTGGGACTTTGGGTGACGTTTGGGTTGCTGGACTCCTGAACCTACAGGAGAGGACACAGCCCAAACTTGCTGGGGAGGGGCAATTTGCTCACGGGTTGGTGTATGAACCCTAGGTGTGGTGTTTTTCCCAGTTTAGTGATGTCATTTACCTCATGTTAATAAAGATCTTCTGTTACACCGATCTATGCTTGCAAGAGGGGAAGTATTGCCTCATTGAGGCGCCCAGGGGTCTGTTAGGATTTTCCCAGGTCACTGGGTGGGGGCTCGAGCCAGTTTGCATTGTATTGTTGAGAGGGAACCCCTATTTACTGAACCCGGCCCTTGTTGCTGCCAATTCTGAAGGGCAGAAGGGTTACATTCATTTTTGGCGGGGGAGGATTTTTTCTAGTTTGATATGCTAAGATAAGGATTGGCAACCTTTGGCATGCGGCCTTCCAGGGTAAGCCCCCTGGCGGGCTGGGCTGGCTTGTTCACCTGCCACGTCTGCGGGTTCAGCTGACGCAGCTTCCACTGGTTGCAGTTCGCTGCTCAGGCCAATGGGGGCTGCAAGAGGTGGTAGCCAGCACATCCCTTGGCCTGTGCTGAGGGCTTACCCTGGTGGGCCATGTGCCAAAGGTTGCCGATCTCTGTGCTAAGACTTTCTTCTGGAAGAAACTTTAAAAATATATATATACAATATAGTTTTATTTAATGTGCCACTTTTACATTTAGAGATTGTTTTGACCAGATACACATTCTTCCAGAGAAGAACACATTTTTTTAACACTGGCCATATTCTGCCCTTACATATTCTTATCTGGGGTGTGGTTCTCATTGAATACAAGAAAAGTATTTGATTCCATGAATGTTCAGTCTTTTTCCTGGGTAGATAGTATTTAGTAGTGGGTTCTAGATCCTAGTTTACCTCCCCTGCCCCTCTAATACATTGTAAAGGATTGTAGAATATTTGTTTGTAGGAACTAAAATTTGGTGAGTGAAATCCTGACCCCACTGATGTCAATGGTAACATTTCCCCAGGATTTCACCTATTCTGTTTTGTTGTTTTGGTTGTTAAGGTTATAAATTTCAGCCTATTCCATCCTCCTGCATCATATGAGGATTGATTATATTACATCTAAACATCCTTAATAGATGTGGGACTAATATCCTAAACTGATGAATTTTATATCTTCCCTTTGTTACTTGTTTAATTGCCTCAGTCATTAAACTTAGAGAGACAGATTCTCAGCTGATATACTTTGGCATAACTCCATTGAAGTCCAGTGGTTACACCATACAGAAACCATGCACTTGACGTGTGTGTGTGTGTGTGTGTATATCTATGTAAATGTATCTATATATTTGAGAGAAAATAACCTCAGCTACCATTATTGTTCAGTCACACTATTCTTACTGGTATGCAGGTTTTACTGAATGATGTTTGTGTCTTTGTATAAATTGAGCCCCTGCATCCTGTAATTGAGCCCCTGGCATCACTTTGTGATTCCAGAGGGCTTGCTAAGAATAACTGGCCAGTAGCAATACTTTTTTAAAAGAAATATTGGCATGATACAATACTTATATAACAAACATGATATACTATTATAGGAAGTTGTAAAATGATACGTTAATCTTTAAGAAAATAACATAGATTTCCTGTAGTTTCCTAGAGCTCCTTTAATCTCAGTCATATAGGAAAAATCACCTTGAACAGGAAAGACTGCTATCATTTTATTATTAATTATTTAGGACTAGCAAAAATACCCGGTGTTGTTCGGGTCTGTCGGAGGGAGGGAGGGGAGAGAGAGCTGAGAGAGTGCGGGGTCTGTCGGAGGGAGGGATGGGAGAGAGAGCTGAGAGAGTGCGGGGTCTGTCGGAGGGAGGGGAGAGAGAGCTGAGAGAGTGTGGGGTCTGTTGGAGGGGGAGGAGGGGGGAGAGAGCTGAGAGAGTGTGGGGGTCCGTTGGAGGCGGGAGGGGGAAGAGCTGAGCGAGTGGGGGGAGGGAGGGGAGATTTAAAAAAAAATTGATTCTTACCTGAGGGGGGGAGAGAGCTGAGTGAGTGCGGGGGCCATTGGAAGGGGGGAGAGAGTTGAGTGAGTGCGGGGGCCGTTGGAGGGGGGAGAGAGCTGAGCGAGTGCGGGGGCCATTGGAGGGGAGGAGGGGGGTGAGATTTAAAAAATTTTCAATTCTTACCTGAGGGGGGAGAGAGCTGAGCGAGTATGGGGGCCGTTGGAGGGGGGTATTATTACATCATAACTGTCACAGAAAACAGCAGGTGTTAACCTGCTGCCCAGCTGATGTGAATGGGCTTTAAAGAATTTCACCTCTAGGGGGCATCAGAGGTGATATTTGAAAAATTTTCAGCTCTTACCCTGATTAGGACCCTAAAGCCTATAACAGTACCAAATTTCAAGTCTCTATCTCAAACGGTGTGGAAGGAGTAAGGGAACGTACATGCACGTACGCATACACCATTTGACTTGATTGATATAGATTAGCTATAGATATTGACTGTGAATTGATGTAACTAGATATTGGCATAAAATCCACCTATTAAAATTTATAACAAACATGCTTTAAAATATTTTAAAACCTAGGAACTTGGCTGTTGCCTGAGAACAAATCCCCTTTCATTTGCAGTCTCACAATGTCCTTGATAAATTTAGCTAGTGACTGTGTTCAATACCAAAATGTTGTTCTGGCATGCTGGTAACTTGGTTCAGGTTGCAATTCAGGAAGAACCCAGGGTCAGGGGTGACTAGGAGCCTTACTGAGCTGTGTGGAAGAGTGGGCTCTGCCTCCCCGAACACACTGATCAGTGCACAAAAATGAATATATTCCAGAAGCCTGTTTTTTTTCTTCTGCATTAATTTCTTTGGGTTGTGAATGCTACCCTGTTTCCCCGAAAGTAAGACATCCCCCGAAAATAAGACGTACTTCCAGTTTTGCCTCTCGCTGTAATATAATGTAATGTAATTTTGGGAGCAAAAATTAATATAAGACACTGTCTTATTTTCGGGGAAACACGGTATGTGGTATATGTGAGCTGCTCTCCAACTGGCGTAATCCATGCATATTGGCAGATTTTCCTGTCCTGTCAATCACAGCTTTCCAGCTCATTTTTCATGGGTCTTCTGACTACTTGCATGGTGACATTGCAGAATACCTATTTATGTTTAAGGAAAAAGCAAAGTTAAAAAACCCTTCTCTAAGTTACAGGCATTTACTGGCTCCTTTTATAATTTCCATGACTTGAGAACAGTCACAGGGTTTAGTTCATGATTTGTATGTAGAAGAAATAACAAAACTTGCTTCCATCTCCAGAGAAGCGATTTCACCTCATCTGTCTCCTTTTGCACTCTTTTCATCAGATCTCTCCTTCCCAGACTGTAACATTCCAAAAAACATTGTATCAGTTGACAGAAAAGGTATTTTGTGCCACAATGTATTTTTCACGCTAATTCCAAATAGAGATATCTGTGAACACACATGGCTTAACTATATAGGACTATTCAGGTGTAACTCTGAATCCCCTTTCTAGTAGCTGTTAAATGTGGCTGCATTGCCACTAGCCTTGAAGATGCTTAGCAATTAGTTCAAGCTAATGAATATGCTTTCTGTGACTAAATATAAAATAAGCATATAAATTACCTTAATTTCTTAATCTAAATCATATAAATTGTATCTGATTATCTTGGAATAAAGGAGGAAGATTTGAATATTAATATGTCTAAATTTGATTCTGTAGTTTTGTACAGTCAATATATAACAGAAGCAGGATGATATTACAAAGACAAAGTCTTGTAGCACCTTATGACTAACAGATTTTAGGGATCATGAGCTTTCGTGGGCTAAGACCCACTTCATCAGATGAATGTGTGGAAATCTCCAGAGGCAGGTATAAATATGCAGGTAAGAAAGCAAGGTAAATTCAATCAGGGGTGGGGTGGGGTGGTGAAGCCCACTTCCAGCAGGTGATTTGGAGGTATGAATGCCCAGAGAGAAGAAACTGCTTTTGTAATTGGTGAGCCATTCACAGTCAATATTAAGTCCAGACCTAATGGTGTCGAATTTGCAGATGAACTGGAGCTCAGCAGTTTCTCTTTGAAGTCTGGTCTTGAAGTGTTTTTGTTTTCTGCAATATGGCTGTTTTTAAGTCTGCTATTGTATGTCCAGGCAGGTTGTGGGCTTCACCACCACCCATGATTGAATTTACCTTGCTTTCTTGCCTGCATATTTTATACCTGCCTCTGGAGATTTCCACACATTCATCTGATGAAGTGGGTCTTAGCCCACGAAAGCTCATGATCCCTAAAATCTGTTAGTCTATAAGGTGCTACAAGACGGTCGCTTTTGCAGATCCAGACTAACACGGCTACCACTCTGATACATTACAAAGACAAAAGCTGAATCTCAAGTATCATCATTGCGATCGTAAATGAGTCAGCAGTCATTCCTCTCATTTTAAGTCATCTGTTAGATGTGTTTGATCAAATTTAGATCTGCCACTTGTCTTTTGGATCATTCTCCAATGAATATTCTTTTAGTATGTAATACAAATATTCATATGCCAGTCTCTTTAATAGTAAATAATTTATTAAGGCACCTGTGCCAAAAAGGCTGCTGTTCCTCAGTTAAAAGCCTTTGTTTCTTCACTGTTTTAAAAGCTAACAAATTTCTAATTCCTCACTTTTCTTTTTTCAATCTTCATTTCACTGACATGAAGATTGAAAAAAATAAGTGTTGTTAAACATGTGTCCTCAATTCATTTATTGAATCTTGTATGTGAGAGAATACCACATTTTCATATCACAAAAACATTTTCCCTCATCATAGAAAAAATGGAATGCCAGAGCAGAATTTTACATTGCATCCGAAGAAATATTTCTTTTCAGCAGCATATATATTTTTCATATGAACCATGTATTAGTTTCTAAAATGTTTTATAATCCATTACAGTATATAGCAACACTTTAAGATTTTAAAGAGTATGTACTCTTGTGCCTTACTGACATTCAGACTGAGTAATAATTATATCAAACATCTCAGGCATAAATAATATAAAATCACTATCACAATTGTTAAAAAAAAATCCTGAGACTCGTTAGCTGACACCTTATACTGAGTTTAACATTTCTGTTGTGTTATTTGAAAGCAGTGATGCTTTAAACATATATTTAAAGGGATGATATATTTCTTGCTTTTTATTCTACACAGAAATTCTTTATGTAGCAAAATAATATGTAGTTGATACTTCTAGAAATGTCTCCATTTTAACAATTGTCCTCATCACAGAATAAATGGAGTGTCCAGTAAAGTCAGTAAGAAAAAGCATACTAAAAGAAACATGGAGAGGAAAATGAATCCTGTCATCCATTTATGAACAAAGTGGCGGGCAGCAAGTTTGTCTTTATTCCAAACGGAGGAGAATTAGAATACTGAACATAGTTCTTAGGCAGAACATGCACTGCAATATAGAGAATGAAAATACATCAGTCAACTTTATTTTCTCTAGATGGTTGTATCTCCGGTATGTTTTTTCATAAATAATTTTCTTCAGATGTATTTGTACAGAGGACAGATCCCAAAACAGATAGGTTTTGTCATTTTACACTACCCAGAGCATTGTAAGAAGCAGTATAGAATGATGCAGAGACCTCTGAGTTCATCAAGCCTTTTTTAAACTGCCCTCAATTCTTTTAAATTACTTCACTCTTGAGTTTTGGGGCTCAAATCAGGAACATTTAATAAAGTGTTGTGGTTTTTACCAGATGCAGCTCATATTGATTCATTCCAATAATCAGCAAGAGGTAAATTTTGAAATCTCTTGCAGCAGATTTATCTCCTTTAGCTTACTGTATTTGAAAGCTCCTGTAATCTTCCATCATTCAGGATTATGTTGATATTCAGACCCAAAAAATGAGACCCAATATTCACCATCTATGTCACTGTACCAAGGCGGCAACTCACCCCTGCGGCGCCTCCTGCTGGTCTATCCGGGAATTAGCTCACCAGCATCTGGAGTGCCCTCTGCAGGCCGATGTCCCACTTGCTGCTCTGGCCCCGTGTCCCTCCCAGACCCTGGTGCCCTCTTACTGAGGGTGCTGTACCTCTGCAGTACCCCCACGCTCTATCCCCCCCTTGCCTCAGTCTAGGCAACTGCCAGTCACCATTTGCCCCCATTCTCTGAGGCGGACTGCAGTATAATTGCCACTCATCACTGGCAAGGAGGGTTGGCCTGCTGCTCTGCCTCTGTAGCCCTAGGCTGCCCCCTGAAACCCCAGTACCCTTTGTGGGGCCTTCTCCTAGGCCCTGCAGCCTGGGGGTTTCCAGGGTAGAGCTTCCCCAGCTCCTCCTGCCTTACCCCAGCCCTGCTTCCCTCTAGGTACCTTAAGCTTCCAGCAGCCAGGCCTGTCTGCCTCTGGAAACATAGGAGACTATTCTCTCCCAGGCCCCTGCCTCTCAGCCCTTTTATAAGGGCCTGGTCTGTTTGGGGCGTGGACACCCAGCTGAGCCCGCTTTCCAATCAGCCCAGCTTTACCCTTTTCCATGGGAGTGGGGCAGCTGCCCCACTACAGTCACCATATCCCACTGAAATTCCAAGGATTTTAAACTTCTCAGATCTTACTTGATTCTCAAGTAATTTGATTAAATGTCTGTCCTTAATTGTACTGGAGTCTTTTGAGTTCCTTCAGTCTCTCTATCTCCCTCTTATCTCTGTTTTTTGCCATGTGCTTTAGATAAGCCTTTGGGCCTTGAGTCTGCATCTTTAAAGACCATTGAAGCTTTGCCATTGATTTCATTGGACACAGGATCAAACTTTTGGCTAATATCCTGGGAGTGCTGTTTTCTGCCCAAAGAACTGTGCTATAATGATCATTGTGTACCATGAGACTGAAATACTTCCTGGAGTGCAGGAGATGCTATTGTCTGCAGCTTCTGAGCAGCACTAAAAGTTGTGAGGAGTTTCTTGCTTACCTCCCTGACCCTGCATGGTTTCTCCATAGTCACACAAAATCTAGCCCTCAGTATGATCATACTGTTAGAAAGATGATGACATTATATGATTTGAGAATCTGTTTATACCTTGAAAAACAAAACATGCTTAAGATGAGATATAAGGTCTGATTCTTAATGACCTTCCACCTGTTTATACTCAAGCTTAATGGGTTCAAAATGCTGCTGTTGTTCTGACTTAGTATTTTATATTCACTTTTCATTTATTCTGCATGAGATGAATCAGGCCATAATTTCAGATGCAGTGCTACAGTATCTATTGGTTAAGCCTTGCTTATTCATGTGTTGAATTTCAGAGCCTCTCACAGATAGAACAACAATTGGGGGTGTTGATATGGCAGAGTGGCGACACCTGTTTTCATACATATACTTCCATATATACAAGATCCCCATATGTAGACTAGTGCTAATGGTGTAGGTCAGCTAGAACATCAAGTGAGATCACATCATCATGCAGACCTGGGATGAGCAGCAATGTCTCCAAAACTTCTGCATGAAGAAGCAGACCTTCATGGATCTGTGTGAGGATGTTGTCCTGACCTTCCTGTGCCAGGACATACAACTGATGGAAGTCATACCAATCCAGAAGAAGTTGCTACCGCCACCCGCACGCTGGCTTCCCCCGCACTACTATAGGTGTTGCATGGCTAGCAAGTTTGGTGTTGGCAAGTCATCTGTTTGTGCTATGGTAGTAGAATTTTGTAAGGCTGTAAATAATGTGATTTATCTGTGGATAGTGGACATTTGCAATATGCTTGAAATAATAGCTGGCTTTAAAAGAATTGGCTTCCCAAATTGTGCTGGGGCCTGCTATAAGGAGCACATGTATCCTCTGTGGTTGACACCTTCTACTCAAACATTCTACGGGCCTTTGTTGGCCACAAAAGCAGGACACCAACATGGAATTAACAGCAAGTTACATGATGCCAGGTTGCTGCTGATACCTTATTCTCTTCTCCAAATACCCCATTGATAACTGTGTTCTCTGTGTCCACTGTTATTTGACCCTCTACTGCTCTGGCTCATTAGGATACCTTAGCCAGAGAGCACTTGGCAGAAGGAAGTTTAATTACGCATTTAGCAGTTTTATCATAGTCATTTTATCATTGTCTTTTATCATAGATGAGCATTTAAATATGAAGCTTTTGGCAGAAAAATATCTCTGTAAAATCTGAAATTATACTAACAATTAAGAAATATGTACAAAACAGCTATG
This sequence comes from Sternotherus odoratus, assembly GCA_032164245.1. NCBI lineage: Eukaryota > Metazoa > Chordata > Testudines > Kinosternidae > Sternotherus > Sternotherus odoratus. Next base: position 80,123,524 of record JAVMKO010000005.1, on the reverse strand, counting down.
TAACAATTTAAGACTATAACATGGAAAGAGTACAGAACTAGCAATTTTGTAAATTAAAAATCTGATTTAAATTTAACTGATACAAATTTTAAAAAGACAATTTGAATTTTTTAAACTGATTTCTCTTAAATCATGACTTTTACCACCCTGCCTACAATTGGAGTATAAAGTATATTGTATAAAATAAAGCTTTTGTTATAACTGTCAAACTTTTTAAAAAATGTGTTGAAAAGCATATTAACCACTAGGATGAGACCGAACATGCCAAATTTAAACTTGGAATGTTGATAGCCAAATCATCAAACTGGCAAGAGACATTAAAAAAATTCCCCTGTGGTATAGTATTGCAGAATTAGGTCCAATACGGACCTGTTATGCCGCCTTCTGATCATTTTTGGAGAAAGCTTACCAAAGTGCATGGACCATTGTTAATTTGCATTATAGTCATTTCTATAGCACCACTGAAAAATGTATGGACAGCTTCATAACTACGGTTATTAGGGGGCAGAATAATACGGTACTTTCTTTTGGTATTATTACAGGAATAGAATCTTCATCATGATTTACTTCTAACACTGCTGGTAAATGTAAGGGAATGGATTTTTTTAATCTGTGCATAGGTTATCTTTCATGAGAGCATTCATGCACACCTTTTATGGTCAAAACAGAAAGCTTTCCCATGCCCATATGTGTTTTCTTTGTAAATCTGATGCACTTTGACCTATCCAGATCCTGATATCTGGGTCATTTTTGCAGTCAGTTTTAAGTCAGAAGTAGTATAGGCACGTTGTCTTACAAGTAATAGTTACTTTACTCTTATATATTAAGCCCTTTTTATGGGCATTGGTCAAAAATATAATTGCAATAAGTGATATAAGGAAGAGAGCAGTGTTCAAAGAGTCTGATATTTAAAATAAACCCATTGCCTAGCCTTAAAATAAACTCTGATTTTTAAAATATATATATTTTTGTGACTTATTGTCATGGTTACTAGTGCTTCATATTTTGCTTTCTGCTGACATCCAATATGCTAGCCAGTAAAAGCATGAGCCAATATTGTTTGGCCCACAACGAGAACCTAATAGAGTAAAATATCAATTTGGTGGTTTCCCTTTGCAAGCTCCCGAAATGAGATTCTGTTTGAGAGCAATGCATCATGGATGTACATCAGTATACATCTGCAGTAGGTTTGCTTGTGATGTGAGTTTCAGTAGATTAACATCATAAATACTGATTGTTTTAGCTATTCACTCTTCATTTGCTTTGCTTTGTAATTGTATTTAAACAAACTCTATTGACCTGAAGGACAGTGTAAATTCAACATTGGTATCATTTACAAATTTGATCCAACTACGAACTATAGCAAATACACGTTTCAGATCAAAATTGCAGAACAATTTTTGAAGCGTCGAGAACAATAGTTGATCTAAGTGGCATGAGATTTTTGTGTATCTAAATGTAATATACTAAAGCACAGAGAACAGTCAGCGACAATATTAAGAAGACTGTCACTGTAGAACAATAGTTATAATGGTACATAAACTGAATGAAGTTGCATTATATTGCTATTTATGAAAAAGTTACTGCCATTCTTGAGTGAGTTATGTATTGATGTACAGTGTTTCCTGTGAAACTGTGGAGAGGATTACTAGAACCTCAGCTCTATTGATTATCCGCACTTGAGTTAAAGTTCAGGATCCGTTGATTAAATTAATCCTTTTTCCTCTTACATTCCTTCCAATTCCTGATCCAGGAATCTTTCCCTTAGTCCAGGTCTGTGACCACCTGCCTCCGTCTTCTGTTTGGTAATTCTTAGATCATCTTCTACTACTATTTTATTAATCCAAACCTCATGTCATTATAAGGTTTCGCTGGTCATACTTTCATATGCATTCTGGTGCTCACTTTACAGTGGTACCCCCAAATCACTACTTTTAGACAAAGAAACAGGTTTGTCTCAAGGAGAGAGAATATTCTGGGCCTCTGAATCTTTGATTATGTTAGTAAAATGTAATTTTGGAAAGAAGGTGTGTATGCAATAGAGTTTAGTCCTAACCTGCTGGTGGTGAAGTCTGTGGCAAACTTCCCATTGACTTCAGTGAGGGCGGGATCAGGACCTTTTGATATTTTTGTCTACAACAAGGTTTTGGTATGCAAAACTGATTAACAGTGATTCATATTCATTTACGAAAAGAGAACAAAGTGTTTTAAATTATAGGTAAAATGAACAGGAAAGTAATAAAGCTTATTGATTTGATTGCTATGATACGGGGTGATTTAACACCGTAGAGACAGAAAAAAACACTTTCCTGGTTATGCCATTCTTTATTTGAAGCCTATGTTTGCTTAGCAATTACAACTTATTTTTCTGAATGCTTCCTGTATGCTTAGCAATTACAACTTATTTTTCTGAATGCTTCCTGTATTTTTTGTATGTGCCATGAATAGTTTGGACAACATTCTTATAATATTCTTGTTAATGTACATTGTTAGCTGCTTTTCCATGGCTCTTAACAAAACTAATGGAGGAAATATTTCTCACAGAAGCAAAAACAATCTTGCAATAAAAAAAGACCTAGAGTGTAATCTACCCCTTTTTTGAAGTCAATGGCAAAACTCCCATTCACTGCACTGGGGCCAAGATTTCACCACAGCTTGCTGATACCATTTCATTGTAACATAATGTTTGTTTTCCTGGATCTCTGGGCTGAAATTTAAAGTACATACAAATCTGGGTGAAATCTTTGGGTAGCTTGTGGAAATTGTTTTTGTTGTTGCATTCTTTTTACCATGACTATTGGGTGATGTTGGAGTAGATGGGACCTTAGTGTGTGATGCTGAGGATAGGTGTTTAGTCATTTTATCTGCTGTATGTGTTACCTTTTGATTAACAGCTGAGAAACAGAGCTATATGGGTTTTTATATTCCTTCAGAATAGCCCAATTTAGTGGAAGCAAAGTCTGTTGTTAAAAAAGGGCAACTCTGTTTGAGGATTTCAATTATATCAAATAACTACTTTCATTACCAAACTTATTTGCAATCCACATGTTTTATTTTAGAACGCACAATTTGTCACAATCCAAAACTCTTTCACAAGCAGCCTTCTGGAGAGTGCACACTTTTCTTTTTTTTTTAGTGATTGTACATTATTTCTTATTTTTCTTCCTCTACATTACTATTTTTTAGTATATCTGAGGTACTATTTTGCTTAAAATAGATGTTGGTATCAAAAAACAACTAGACAATAAAGGCAAGACATTAACTGCATGTTCTCATTTATAAACTCATCAAACCCTGTTGAAAGGCAATTTTCATCTCTGCGTGAGGTTTGCTGTTTCTAAATTGTACTTCATTTATTAGTACAGTTGCTTTACCCTGAGCATCCTGCTCCATTATGATTCTGCATTTCATCTTTTTTGAGGTATCAAATTTAAGAGTTGTTGAATTTGAGTTTGGACAATAAGGGCTGCATACTGCAGTCCTTACTTGGTTAAATTTCATGTTGGAAGAGGTGTGATTTTTTTTTTTTTTTGGTCTGAGTAAGAACAGCAAAGCTGGATACTAAAATGGTAACCAGGATTAAGGCTGATGACATCTGTGTGCCCACAGTTTTGGCTATTTATTTTCTTTATATCTTTCTACAAATTCTATATATTTTAAAAAAAGATTTTTCAGAGTCAATCCTGAAGCACAAAAAAAGTTGATGCCAGCAGTCCTGAAGTGTTATAGCCAACGAAAGATAACAAGTTTCTGTCTGTGGATGATAAAAGCAGTTCCATAACTAAACAGATATTAAATTTCATGTTTATAAAAATATAATATAATAAAAAGTGAGATAATTTATCTTATGTTTGGTAGACCGTAATCAAAAATTCTGTAGATACTGTCATTAGTACAATATTCAGGCATAGAATAGTGATGCAAATGGTAACAGATAGTTAAGAGGCATTCATTTAACTTTTCCACATTTTAAAAAAAATTGAAAAATTACCTTGGCAGTGGCCTTTTAAGTAAATTCCCTAGTTTAGAAAATCCCAAATAAATTGCATGCAAGTACTTCAACCACAAAAATGAGAGAGCCCAGCAAGAGAGTCAAGGTCAGCTAAAACAGAGGCTTTCAGCACTTCATTGTACTCTTTTTATATGGTGTTCTCTCCCTCCCTCCATTTCTCATGGTGTATTCCTTCTATGGAACTTCTCACATATACTGCATATGTACAAAATGTGTTGAAATTTAAAATAAGGTAATTAAGATTCCCTGCTTGTTGAGTTTCTGTGAAAAATACCTTGGCAGGGTCCTTTTAAGTAAATTCCCTAGTTTCTGTAATGGCAACATAGCAGAGCCAATACAAAGATAAGAATAGGAGACTCTAGAGAAGGAGGAATTTTCCCTTCCTTTCATAACCCTAGGTTGGTAGCATTATTTTTTGTATACAAGGAAAGATCAGGGACCCATTGTGCTAGGCCAGTGGTTCTCAAACTTTAGCAACCCAAGGATCTCCATTTTGATTTTAAAAAATTTCTGGATCTTCCAAGTTCCCTGCTCAACCCCTCCCCCGCTCTTCCTCTTCCATCAAGGCCCTACGCCCGTTCCACCCCACCTCTTCCCTTGGACAAGGGTGTCCTACCCCTCCTTTCCAGTACCTCCTGCATGCCACTGAACAACTGTTCTCTGGTGTGCAGGAGGCACTAGGAGGAAGGGGGAGGAGTTGATCAGTGGGGCCAGCAGCCCTGGACATGATTCTGCCTCCTCCTGAGTGTGCCCCTTCCCCACACCTCTTCCTCCCTCCCAGGACCTTCTGCACCCTGCTGAACATCTGTTCCCTTGCATGCAGGAGGCGCAGAGAGGGAGGAGTTAATCAGTGGGGCCCACGGACCACAGTTTGAGAAATGCTGTGCTAGGCATTATACAAGCAACTAACAAAAAAAGACAGTCCCTACTCTACAGAGCTTAAAATTAATCCAACAAGCTGTTGCATGCAGGCAGATTTCTGTGCTAGTAATGAGCTCCACTGACTTCATTGCTTGTCTATAAGCGTCTGCCCAATGAAAGAACTGGCAGAATTGGAACTTAGATTTGTTACCGGATGCAACAGGTTGATGAAAATAGGGGTATGGACATTTTATTTCTACTACAAATATGTCATTATTATCAGCCATTGTTGATAAAAATGCACCACCTTCTAGTAGTCACAACTCACCACAAGATGGGAAAAGACAGCTATGGTTATTCATGGTTTTTTTTCTTTGGAAAAAGCCAATATGTTTGAAATGATCTAGACACGCTTTATATACAAGAAAATAGAGATGATTTCCCTCACTATATAAACCCATAATAAGATTTTCTATTTTTATTACACTGTAAACTCTTTGGGGCAAAGACTGACCACATATTTTAAATTTTGTGTAGAGCACATTGTCAGTTTTTAACAAAAAATCATAATTTATTCAGATGTTGTGAGCACCCACCATCACCACTTGCTATTAACAGTGGAGGTGGACCGTTTGTCTCAAAACTAGTTCCTGCACTTTACATCAGTGCATCTCTAAGTCATAGCAGGAGAATGTCAATCTTTGTCTCTATTTAATGGCTGGTCCATTGTGACAATTGGGTTTACAAATTTACCTGAATAGTGAGATCTACTGTAAAATGTATGTAAAAGTTCAAGAGATGTTACAATAACCTGGAGCCAGAAGTTAATGAGACAAAATTAGTATGTCAGATATTAGGCCTAATTGGTGGACAAAATAAAAAGGGGATGGACTATTTCACTCGTCACTTCTTTTTGGGTCCTTAAAAGAAAGATTTTTGTGGGGAAAATAATGAGGAAAAAACAGAATGTAAAAGAAGAACCAGACGGAGGCTGCTGAGCTGAGCTTCACCATCATGACTATCTCCCACCCCACATCCTGAAACCCTGAGCCTTCATCACCCTGAACCTGAGGTGTCCTGACCAGAACCGGCCAAAGAGAGAGGGACCTAGATGACATCACCACTCTCCCAGCTCCAGCTGAATCCCAAACACCATCTGGGATGACGGTTATTGCCATCTTTGATACCATCTAAGACAGTGGCTCTCAACCGTTCCATACTACTGTACCCCTTTTAGGAGTCTGATTTGTCTTGTATACTCCCAAGTTTCACCTTCCTTAAAAACTATTTGCTTAGAAAATCAAACATAAATATACAAAAGCATCACAGCACACTATTATTGAACAATTGCTTGCTTTCTCATTTTTACCATATATTATAAACAAATCAATTTGAATATAAAAATTGTGCTTCCATTTCAGTGTATGGTATATAGAACAATATAAACAAATCATTGTATGAAATTTTAGTTTGTACCTACTACTCTAGTGCTTTTATTGTAGCCTGTGGTAAATCCAGATTAATTGGATGTACCATGTGGAAGACCTCTGCCTGTGAGAACCACTGATCTATGCTCCTGTCAGATAAGGGGGCTTTTCCTTCTAAGATTGGACTGTAACAAAACATCTCCGTCTGATCTCAACATTTCCAGCTCAAATCTTTCTCTCCGGAAGGACATTTATTACCATCTTTGATACCATCTAAAAGACTGTCAAATGAGGTTTTTTCTTTTAAAAACTCTCCAGCTAAAGGGAAAGAGAACAAGGGATGCTGATGAAATGAAAGCCTGATTTATTACTTTACATTTCAAATGCTTTCACAGTTTTTCCTTTTCTGTATCTTTACTAAAAGATTAAAATGATTTTAATGGTGTGTTTGCCATTGTGATAAGCAGGCTGAGAGCTCTGAATATCAAGCCATGGATCTTGTTTAATGTTGGAAAGTGCGTGGGTTATGTTAACATTGTTAGCCTATATAGTCCATCTAAATTAACACAAGTCCACGGGGTATATGAGTGCAACAATTTCCAGCTAGTGAAGTTAGCCCTTTAGTTCAAGTGGTAGAGATTCCCACTTTCAGTATTAGAGTACGGGTTCGGACCTCCCTGTCCACCCAAGCAGGGTTGGTCACACATCCAGAATGTTTTGTTAGCTGCTTGAGGCAAACATACAACTATTACCTTCACTCTTCAGAGTAATATTTTGAGTTAAATATTGAGACCTGTCTTCAACCAGTCAGTGTCATGAGCTGACAATTCCATGTGAGAGGTACACCTTCATTTCCTGTATCTGTACCCAGAACCCATTCATAATTGTTCAGCACATGGATAGATGAGATGATCCTGATGCAAAGATTGAATGGAGTATGTGGTCCGGGCTTGCTGGAAGAAAGGGGTAAGAGGCAGTCAGAATCTGCATCAAAAAGAGAAGTGGGGGTCAGCAACACCGACTTATCTCCTGGGAATGTAAGTAGGAAGGGTTAAAATGGACTTCTAACGTCCTGGCATGCCCTTTTTAACTCAGCATGCAATGCAGCACCCGGCCTCCCTCCCCTGCCGATTGTCAATATTAGGTTTGTTTAGGACCTGCTGTGGGCATTTTGCTAGTTGCTCCTTTTTAGGGGGGCTGGGAGGGAATTTTCCCCTCACCACCATATTGTCTTAGGTGGTGGGGTTTTTTTTGTTTTTGTTTTTTTGTGTCTTCCCCACAATGGGTTTCATGGAGGGCTTATAATGGTGAGGAGCAACGAGGGTTAGACTATATGCCATAACTTATTTGGTAAGTGTGGGGCAGAAGTCCAGTGCAAGTATTCCTTAGGGAAAGCATTCAGTGACCAGATAAATGGCTTGGTAAAGGACTTTAAAAGGTAGCTTGGTTAAAGGAATGGAATGGGGGGGGGGAACGACATTTGGGGCTCCTATGATTGGTATGGCAGGGAGAAGCCCTCCTCCCCTTCCTTATAGTACACTTTAACCCTCCTGTAGCGGAAGTGAGGGGATGGAGTTTAAGATCCAAGCCAGGGGTTGGCTGGGGGACCTGGCTGGGAAATGAAGGGGGGCTGGCAGAAGCCCCTGTGTAGTTATTGAATGACCATGGAGTTGCCTGCACTGTACACTTTTATCTGCTGGAGTACCAGACTTCTAATAATAAAGTTGCAGCCTGATTAAATTCATATCAAGTGCCTCCTGTTGTCCTCTTGGTATAGCCAGACCTTTGCTTAGAAGAGTGATAGCGTTCATAATAAGGGAATGAATTGGGATCAGTCATTAACTTGATTGATTAGACAGCACAAGCAATATTTTCTATTTTTCCAGAATTTGTTGCTATGAAAAGATGTTAAAGTAAAAGATGTATCAAGGAACACTACTGTTTGTAAATTTATAAAACTGTTGTGATCTCCTTTGTAGTGACAGATTGAAAACACACTCTTCCAAATATATGCATATTTTCTTCAGAGGAAAGAAAATTGTATTTCATCTTTGGATATTTTCTTTTATGAAAAAGTACAATGAACACATGAATAATAACTTTTAAGCAGTGTTAGTAGTGAGAGGAAAAAAGGAGAGAAAATATTATCACCTAGGTATTGATTTATTTTTATACATTATTCATATTGTGATGATGCCCAGAGGTCCTACTCAATTACCAGGGCCCCTTTGTGCTAGGTGCTCTACTGACAAGCAAAATAAACAGTGTAAGTAAATAGTGAGGTGGCAAAGTTTAAAACAAATAAAAAGAAGTTCACACAGTGCACAGTCAACCTGTGGAACTCCTTGCCTAAGGAGGTTGTGAAAGCTAGGACTATAACAGGGTTTAAAAGAGAACTGGATAAAGTCATGGAGATTAAATCCATTAATGGCCCTTAGACAGGATGGGTAAGGAATGGTGTTCCTAGCCTCTGTTGTCAGAGGGTGGTGATGGATTCACTTAGTCATTACCGGTTAGGTTCACTCACTCCAGGGCACCTGACATTGGCCACTGTAGGTAGACAGGATACTGGGCTGGATGGACCTTTAGTCTAACCCAGTACGGCCATTCCTATGTTCTTATGTAAAGGCAGTCCCTGCTCTACTGAACACTTTATTTATGATCGTGATAAGATTTAACATGTGAATGAAACAGACATAGGGGAAGGGTTGTGGAACACAGAACAATAAAAGCAGACAAATTTTGCCTAAATCAGTAGTCTCAGTGGTCCCCAAAGTCTCAGGTCTACACCTGCCTAATTAACTCTAGGAGATAGTGTTTTGTAGATATATATGAGAAGAGTCACCACTAGAACAACTTATTAGGTTATTTAAGTATAAAATGTGAAATCCTGTGTTGTTGTTTAAGTAAATAAACAATGTACGAGAACAAAAAAAATCAGTTAGCATATTTTTGCACAGTCAAGTGCAATAGATGAAGGAAAGAAGCTACATAATATTTTTTATTTGTTTTTGTTTTAGAACGTCAACCGTGCACATCTATGGCTGGTTCAAATGTGCTCCCCTCCAGTGTAGCTGGTATCAGTAAAGAACTTGTAGAACTTCAGCACCTCATTCAGTTCCCAGAGGAGGTTGCTAGTATTCTGACTGAACAGGAACAGGATCTCTACCGAAAGATCTTGCCCATTGACTACCTCTGCTTCTTAACCAGGGATTTGGGTAATGCTGAATGTCAGAGCAAACTTCCATGCATTAAAGCTTCCATATCTGCGACTATTCTTTCCTCCCAAAATGGTGAATACAATGTTATTGAAGATCTCGTGACCAGATTTAATGAGGTAAGAGAAGTTATTTTAATTACTTCATAAGTGGTATGATCCAATTTATGGGCCAGTTTTTCCCTTATATCAATGGGATACCCTAACAATTTTTTTAAATGAATGATTAAATTTTTTAAGCTGATCAGGGAGCCACACAACTTCTATTGACATTAATGTGAGTTGTGGCTAATTTACCTAGTCAGTTTTGAAAATCTCAACCCAGGTCTTTCTCCCAAATTGGAAACACAAAGAAGAAGGAAAAAAAAACTATTAAATCAAGGCTTGTTCTCCTGAAATGTGTTTATATTGGCATTTTGGCATGTATTCTCAATCAGATTATTATTCTGCTCAGAAGCTGGAGGGTATTTTTTGTGGACAAAGCATGATCTTCTTAGTAGTCCGCATGGAAGGATTATGAACTAGTAGTTTTTGGTAAGAGTCCTGTGGCACCTTAAAGACCAACTAAAGTATTGAAGCATAAGCTTTGGTGGGCTAATACTCACTTCGTCGGATGTGAGCAAGTAGGTATTAGCCCACGAAAGCTTATGCTTCAATACTTTAGTTAGTCTTTAAAATGCCACAGGACTCTTTGTTACCTCTGCTATTCCAGACTAACACGGCTACCTCTCTGATTCTAGTAGTTTTTGGACTCCACTAACTACTTACATAATGGTTTAACTGTAATCTGGAGAAAGTTAATCCATTTGGGTGTCTTGGATATTATTATACAAGAAGTGTGACTCAGCTGGGTACTTTTCCATGAACCATATCTTGAGGTCCTTAGTATGTTTGGTTTCTTTTCTCAGTTTTTATTCAGGTAAACTCCTATTGACTTTAATGGAAATTTGACCAAGGGAAAACTTAGTAAAAGCCTCTGGATTCAGATCAAGGAAAATATATTAAAATAGAATAGTTACTTTAAAAAATGCAACACTGTATATTGTATTTCATCAACAGGACTGTCCTAAATTTATGAAAGCCAAAAATAGTTTCATCTCAATCCTACCCTTTTCTCAGTCTGTTGTACCTCATCATAGGATGTATTTTGTATTCTTAAATCAGATCCTAAAATTCAGTGAGAGCACTGAAATAAGTGTATAAATCAGGCCATGTATTTTACTCCTAATGAACTATCTGGGTCCCAGATAAATAAGAACTGAGAGAGAACTGACTGTTCTCTTCCAAAATATTTGTATTCCTGGCAGATCACAAGATACAGGTACTTAAAATTTTGAAATTCTTTTGGTTTTCCCTAATTCAGTTCTAAGATAAGAACATCCAGTGACAGAAAATTGGTAAATATTGTCTCGAGAATGCTACGGAAAGCTGTAGAATACAGCTTTTAAATTATGTGAATGACCTCTAGTTACAGCAGTTTCTGAAATATTAGTCTCAATTCTTCAGTATGCTGGGGCTTCTTGTGTTTCTTGGTAGTGAGAAGAAGCCTTAAAGCCATCAGCTCCAACCTGTGGAGTATTCTCCCTGCGTAGGGTACCTATCTTATGGCCACTTGCATGAGGAATGTAGTTGGGAAGAAAGGGGAGTGGCTAGAGCTCTCTTTTGTCCTGGCAGTCTGCAGCTGCCAAACTGTCCCCCTGGGGCATTTTGTAGTTAACCAGTGCAAACTAGGAAAGCCTTCATGGTGGTGTAACTTGCAGCTTGGGACAGTTTCTGATAGAAATTTTTTGGCCAAAACATATTTTTGTTGAAAAAATGTAGTTTTAGAACACCAAAATTGTTTGCAGATTTGTGTCTATTTCCCCGAATTGTTCAATTTTGTGTGGAGGGATGGGTGTGCGGGGTGAGGAAGACCTGAAAAAGCCAAAATATTTCTTTTGCTTCGAAATGCCTTTGTTTCCTTTAAATTTTGTTTAGTGTTTTTGTCCAACCTGAAACTAAATTTTTATATTTTTTTCCCCAAGTCACCGAATAGTCTGTAAAACTCAAAAAGTGGGTTGCAACTCCATTTTAATGGGGTCACCAGGACTGGCACTAGACATGCTAGGGCCAAAGCTTAACCACCCAGGGCCAAAGCCAGAACCCTGGTGGGGCTCACGTTACAGGTCTCCCACCTGGAGCTGAATCCCTTGGGCTTTGTCTCCTCACCCAGGTAGGGGACTCAGGCAGGTTCAGGCTTCAGTTCCCTCCTCCTGGGGTCATATAGTAATTTTTATCAGAAGGGGGTCATGGTGCAATGAAGTTTGAGAACACCTGTCTCAGAGCATCGTAAATTTAACTCTTGCATATCTGGTGCATCTACTGCTTAATCATTAATACAGTGTATGCTAAGTGCAATTTGCAATAGTTTTTTTTAACTGAAAAAAATGGTGTGTTTAAATAGAGTTGCTGTGTAATAGTCGCTGCCCCTAATAAATCAGTATCTTACCGTCTGCTTTATTTTGCCTCACAGTTGAATATATATATGTGTCATATCATACCAATAAGAATGGACTTTCTAAATGGCTCTGTTTTCAGATTTGCAAGAAAATTCCTGCACAAAGAGTCATACTTTTGTTGGCAGAAGACGAGTGCTTGCTGATTTTCTGGCATTGCCCACAAAAATACTGGAGTGTATTTGTACTCTAGGAGCCAAAATGAATTTCAAAATGACAGGTTTTTGCTACATAATGGGAGAAGAGTATTTCATATCATTTTTCTTCTTTTCAATAGAAATTTATTACATACAAATTATCTTTCATGGAGTGATGTGCTCTGTGAATTTTTTTTATAAATGTAACTGCAAAGTTATTCTATTCAGCAATTTCATGATCAAAAGGAAATTCAGCCAAATCTTAACGCACTTAAAGGAGTTTTCACCGAATAAGGACTGCAGGATTGGTATTAAGTACCATAAAACCTCGATTTAACGGACTAATTCGGGCGAGGGGGTGTCCATTAAATCAGAAAGTCCGTTATTTAATAAAATTAAAAAAAACCCGAGCTGTCGGAGCAGCAGCCCGCCTGCCACAGGGCCGGGGCGGCAGCTCCACAGCCCGCCCGCTGCCGGGACCCGGGCAGCAGCCGGGAGCCGTCAGCCATCCCGCCTGGGTCCCGGCTGCTGGGACCCGGGCGGCAGCCAGGACCCGTCAGCCAGCCCGCCCGGGTCCCGGTTGCTGGGACCCGGGCGGCAGCCGGGAGCAGGCAGCCAGCCCGCCAGTCAGACCTCCCGCTGCTGTGACCCGGGTGGCAGCCGGGAGCTGGCAGCCAGCCCGCCCGCTGCTGTGACCCGGGCGGCAGCCGGGAGTAGGCAGCCAGCCCGCGAAAAACTGATTTGGGATGCATCAGAAATTTTGTCCGTTGCATCCGAAGTCCGTTAAATCGGGGTTTTACTGTAACGTCAAAAAAGGCAAAAAATGTACCTGTTGGGCATAATCGTAGAGGGACTAATCCTGATCCCATTGAAATAAATGTTATTACTATTATTGAATATCTATATTACAGTATAATACACCTAGGTGCCTTATTCATGATCCTGTCCCCAAATTTCCATTGACTTCATGGTGGAGGATCAAGCCTTAAAGCATGGAAACATCACGTTTCCTTTATATGTGAACTACATTAAGTGCAGTTCCTATTATGAAATTTTTACTTGCTATATATATAAATGGCATCACTAGAGGATATAGACAACACAATATGGTAATATTCTGATAGCTTTCATTTGATTTAGTTTTCTTAAATCACTCCAGTTACCACTGGTACACATGTCGGTCTTGAATTGCAATATTTGGGCTTAGAGGGGAAGAAAAGCATATTAATAGCTTATGAGGCAATAGAAGGAATATGAAAAGGGGGAAAGAATCCATGATGTATGGTCAACACCTTATGGAATTGGAATGATTTATGAAGGGTGATCAGGAGGAAGGGGCAGAGTCAAATCCGCTATCTTATGCAACGTGTATAATTTCTAGCATTTAAATTGATTGGATCTGCTTGTGTGGCAATATATGTTTATTTTTTGTCATCTGCTTTTGCTATGAGATGACAGCATGGAACTCCTGTCATAGAAGCTTTTGAAAATGCAAGAAAAGGTTGTTTGTTTGTTTTTTAAAAAAGCTAAATTAAAAAAATGTAGTGAATGGCCTGCCTCCCTATTAACATAACACATAAGGAGACTTGTGTTAGTTTTGCTCCTAGTCAGAAGAGATTTGAGATAGAATGTATTTCATTCAGTTGGAAGGAGCTATGCAGAATGTCTAAGGTCTTTCCATAAAGAAGGGTGATCGGCATAAAAATGAGTGGTTAGGAGAGATCCTTGTGAGCAATAATATCCAGTCACAAGATATGAAACACTTCTGATTAGACTACAGCAGCAGATGGATTCCTGACTTCTGAGGGCAATTGTAGGGATAAATTAAATTACATAGACTTTTTTTTTCAGAGGTGTCTACAAAAGTGAGAACACTTGTATATTAGTTTTCCCCGGGAATATGAAATGGTGCATTTTAACTCTGATCCGCACAGGGATTATGAATGAGGGGAAACCTGATTATATTTCAATGCAGTTATCAAACACAGATATACTAAAAGATCTTGTGATGGTCAAAACTTAGAAAAAAGTTTCTTATGAACATAATTGCTGTAGTGTCATCATTTCTTTGTTGCTTCAGTAGGCTCACTTATATTCATGACTGGAACAAGTACCTCTACTGCAGTTAGAAGACACCTTTGTCTGTAAAAGGTGGTTATTTAAGATGAGCATTTATTATTGTGGGTTTTTTTCCCAGAGATTTAGAGAAAGCTTTTGAGAAAATAGTAGCACTAAGATTAGAGAGCAACGGCCTCTATCTATAACATATTCTAATAAAAAGAAAAATAGAATAATAAAAGCGCCTTCAATACAGATTTCAGTTGTGGCATAGAAGTGCTGGAGCAAGATAGCATATATTGAAATTACTGGCCAGAACTTCAAATAATAGAATGAATACATGGCTAGAAATTATTTTCTTGATGAGCTGAGCCTGGATAAGGGAAGCCTACCTCTGTTTAAGGAAGCATGACCGTTTGGGTATTGGAGGTGTATGATTCAGGTAGTATATATCCTCACCCTGGAGAGACTTCCTTCTGGAGATTTGTAATCCACTGGTCAGTGTTCCTTATGTCTCACTCTGTGCCTGATCCACAGATTAGTCTGTTACAGGCCACAGTTTAGCTCAAGTTGCTTTCATGTCTAGAAGTCCCCAGTTCAGTCTCTGGTGTCAGCCATGATGACAGCTGTCCCAGCCAATCACCTTTTTCAAAAATATGTGGCGGGGGGGGGGGGGGAGAGGCTAATGGAGAATAAATTGTGACATATACAGAATAACAGAACCACTCCCAGAAATGGCCAGGTACCCTGGTCTGTATTCCATCTTTTTTACTGTACTATGGAAGATTGGGTGTTGTGGACAGTCCTAGGTCTAAAGGCCCTAACCATATCTACAAGGAAATACTGGTTTTAAATATAATATATCTATCATCTACTAAACCCACCATTTCTCTTGGGAATTTCTCTGATGGACCTTCCAGGTGAATATGCATGTAACAGTATGACCAAACCTCATAAGATCTCTAGTGTTTGTGTAGCCTCTGCAAAATTTTATTCAGCTTTCTGATAAGATCAAAGTCACTGGAGTTAATACAGAAAGGAAAAGCAGTGATGAATATTACTCTGTGAGTACAAATTACTAATAATGCTAATATAGAAAGACAGGATATCATGTTGAAGAATTAGTTGATAAAACTGACATTAAAATGTAAAAAAGAATGGGAAAAAACCCAAAAGACTTGTCAATATGGGGGCTAGATATGTACTGGACTTTAAAAAGAAAAATTCAAAATGTTGGAGATGAGGGAAGGCAAAACATTTGAGATTTCCTGATAAGATTCATAGGAAAGCTATCTCATCTTTTGGATCTCTAAGATTAAAATGATCTATTGTATACCCAGTGATGCCATAGAACTTCTATGATGAGATATTGTAGTGCAGAGGAAAACAGAAGATTACAGTATGTTATTCTGGCTGATAAAAGAGAAAGAAGACTGAGAGAGAATGGTGGCTTAAGACATGGAGGTATTCAAATCCACATTTTTCCAGAATTGACACAGAGCAGATGAAAAGGAAAGTCACAGCTCAAGCAGTCCTTGTGAAGGAGTAAAATCTGCTGTACTTGTAACCGGTGAGGTTGCAGGTCGCATATGGAGAACAGACCCTCTGTTCGCTGACACCCTAACAGCTGCTTTATTGCTGCAAATCTGATAAGAGCAGATTGAAAACAAAGCAAGGAATTCCATCATAGTCAGAAAAAGACAGAACGATAAAGTGATAATAAATGACATAAGGCTTGTCTACATGGGGATTTTAAAGTGGATCAAACTAAGTTTAAATGGTTTGAAAATAGTCACATACACACCGTGCAATCACTGCATGCTGACTGCACATTTCCTGCAAACTCTAGTGTCCTTTTGCCAAGTAGAGTAGGTTTGCTGCAAATTGAATTAGTGCAGTCTATTGTTCTTCTGAACACAGTTGCTGTGCACCACTTGTGACATGCTTCCATCAGCTGTCCCATCATGCTTTGCAGGTTAACCATTATTGACTTGTTTGTTCACCTGTATGCCCTTCCCTGCTCTGGTATCAAGTTCCCAGGATGTCTCCTCCTTTCTTTAAAAGATGGTGGGGAGCCAGAATTTGCCCATTTGCTTCTGGATCAGAGTGTTTCCCCATTCTTTTGATACAACTGTATCTAGAGTTATAGCACGCTAGAAGCCCCATAACATGTCTTGTGCAGCTGCTTGGAGACCCTTGGATCTCCTTACCATCTGGAAACAAGCATCAGAATAGAAAGCCCTTGTGGCCAACCACTGGAACAAAGACCTTTTTGTGGATATTACCAAGCAGATATCTGAAAGAAGCTGTGACTGGGATGCTGGCCAGTGCCATATAAAGATCAAGCAGATCAGAAATACATTGAAATGAGAAACAAAAGAATGCAATTGAGCACAGGACATGTGACCTGTCCATTTTATGATGAACTGCACAGGATTCTACACCATATGGAGCTTGCTGGCTGCACTCTTCCCTCCCTTTCCTCCCACTGAGGACGACTGACAAGACCCACAGGAGGATGCTGGGGATAATCTGTCCCCTGAGAGGTAGAATCTTTTGGGGACTTAAGATCCTGACTTTGGACAGCTGGAAAACCATTTTCAGTCATGTCTTGCTGCAATGTATCCTGAATCTTGCCCTGCATCAGCCGAGCCAAAATCAAGTCAGACAGCCTAAAGGGGCTGTAGAGGGGATTATCATCTGGCTTGGCCCCTGACATACCCTCATAGCCCCCCATAGAAGCATCATAGTAGCACCACAAACACACAAACAAAACTGTATAATTACAGCAGCCACATAATTTTAACACACCCACTCTCCCAACCCATTAAGGCACAGCAGCAAACACCATATATAGCAGAGAGGAATCCCAGGACAGTGTCTCCTGACACACAAAAGTGTTCTTCTGGCCTGTCTAGAATAAGAACCTGTTTGTTTCCCCATGTTCCCACACCACAGCACCTGCAATATTCAGATTGTCAAGAACAAGGCCTTTGTTGCTTGGAGGCTGACCAACCTGAGATGGTGAAAAAGGAAGACATGGGACAAGACATTTGTAGAACTCATGGCAGAGTCCCCAAAGAAGACTGCACTGGGTGAAAGGTGGAGGCAGTACATGATGACCCAGAAGGAGAAATAAGTGGTCCATGGCAGTGGTCAAGGAAAGCATCACCATGGCCAAAGAGACAAAAAAAGGCTGGAAGATGCAGAGGCTACTTGTGAATGTTGTTCTCAGACAAAACGCTCCCCTACAAAACATGCTTCTGCAAGGTCAGCAAGCCTTGCAGTTCCATAAAGTGGGATCAAGCCAAGTCTTTCAGCCCCTGGACATTACTGGTTACTCAAACCAACAGTAATGCCTCCCCACTATATCCATGCAGCACTTGTTCCAGACCACTCTCATATCCACTATCTGCCCACTGAGAACACTGGCTCCTTATTGTACTTTCAGTTTGGTGTCACTATTTTATTTAAAGGTTTGCTGTTTATTAGTTACTCAGACTGTTTTGATAAATGTATTTTCAAATAAAAAGATATATTTATCTATTGGTTCAATTAGAATTAATTTATCTATTGGTTCAATTAGAATTTTATTTTGGCTTAGTTACTGTTTCAAAAAAACCTGTCTAAAATAAATTTGACTCATCCATGAATGTCACACACACAATCTTTTAAATAAAGCTTAAATATACTTTCATAAAACCAAATGTACTATCGGCAATATCCCACTGCCACTACCAATAAATGATAATGCACTGCTAACAGTCTATCCCAACTTCCTTCACTCGCCCCCTGCCCCCCAGGGATTAGCAGCTGGATTTAGTTACACATGTTCATATTTTGAGTTTCATACTTGAATAGGCATCCCCTGACAATATTTCCCGGGCTGTTAGTGTTCTTTGTGGGACATATTGCTGGCTGCTCAAACCATCAAGCAAGTCTTTTAATCTCAAAGCCTTCCACCCGTCACTGAGGCTTTCCCCCTTGTTCTTACAAATGTTGTGTATAACACAGCATGCTACTATAATGGTCAGGAATTTTTTTCTGCTGCTTCCAAAGGACTCCATAAGCAATGCTTGCCGCCTTTCAAACATCAACACTTACAAATACTTGACCACCATTCTGCAACTACTCAGGTGATAGTTTAAAAGGTTCCTTCCTTTTAAACCAAGCAACCTGTGAATGGCAGGTTAACACCTTCAGGGTTCAAAATGGTTATTGGGGCAAAGAGCACAATGGAGAAATACCCCTCTTTCTATTTATAAACTGTACTCTGGAAGGGAGAGGGGCCATATTGCTCCAAAGGGGGATTATTTGTTTATTATACCAAATTGTCTTCTCAGTTGTTAAGACCCTATATTTTGTATCACCTTTTCATTTCTTGTGACTGTCATGTATATGCAATTTAACAAATGTGTATTATCCTTTATCCCTAGAAGAATTGTAAAGGGGAAAAATAGTGCTGCTTAATTTATTTTTCTGAGATTATACATACATGACAGAATCATTAGGGAGTGGGTTTACATAGAACAGAACTGTGTTTTCTTTTTCTTTTTTTCTCTGCCTCTCTCCTCACCCCGTTGGCTAAGGTTTGTGATGATCTCAGCAAAGTAGAAAACGTTTGCAGTCCTTTGACCTGTTTGGCTTGAAACTCAATTTGTTTTGTATACTTAGTTTTATTTTTCTAAGCACTTCATATTGTTTACTCAGTAACTAAGTTCCTGTCACTTTTTTGTAAATAATTTTTGGGGTGGAATGTTGCATGAAATGTTATGGACGCACACAGGTTCAAATTTTCAACACAGGCTGGCTAAATAAAAAAAAGTGGCAATGTCCTACATTTGTTCTCAAATTCTAGCCTCTTGTGTCAGTTTGCTTCCAAGCCATGGGGTCAAAGGGACTTTCTTTAAAGACAAAGGAAAATATTAACTATTTTTAAAAATTGTAAATATCCAATTAAGAGATTTAAGGGTTTAATATAGGATATTGACATTCCTTTCACAATATAAGACAAAGTAAAATCTTTCAGAATCTTTAAAATGTGTGTTGTGATATTGATACATTAATTACTCTCAGAGAAGTTGATTAGGAGTCTTATTGTATGTCTTCACTACAGCAGTAGGTCGATTTCCCTTAAGTCGATTTTTTAAAGCAGACTGTATAGAGCAGGGGTCGGGAACCCATGGCTCGCGAGCCAGATGTGGCTCTTTTGAGCCTGTCATCTGGCTCGCGGCGCTGCTGTGACGGCTGGGGGGCGGGGGAGGCGGTGTGGCGCGGCTCTGAAAGCAAGGCGGGGGAGGCGGTGTGGCGCGGCTCTGAAAGCGAGGCTGGGGGGCGGGGCGGTGTGGCGCGGCTCTGAAAGCGAGGCTGGGGGGCGGGGCGGTGTGGCGCGGCTCTGAAAGCGAGGCTGGGGGGCGTGTCGCTCCTCTCCTTCCCTCGCTGGAGTTGGGTCACAGCAGCGTGACCCAGCGAACAAGTAAGCGCCGGGGGGGGGAGCCGTTAGCAAAGGGGCGTTGGGGGGAGGCTGGGCTGGGAGCCGTTTGCCAGGGGGCGTTGGGGGGAGGCTGGGCTGGGAGCCGTTTGCCGGCGGGCGTTGGGGGGAGGCTGGGCTGGGAGCCGTTTGCCGGCGGGCGTTGGGGGGAGGCTGGGCTGGGAGCCGTTTGCCGGCGGGCGTTGGGGGGAGGCTGGGCTGGGAGCCGTTTGCCGGCGGGCGTTGGGGGCAGGCCGGGCTGGGTGGGTCAGTTGGGGGGGCGGGAAGGAGAGCGCGGCGGCGGTGGCGGGGGGGGGAAGGAGAGCGCGGCGGCGGTGGCGGGGGGGGAAAGGAGAGCGCGGCGGCGGTGGCGGGGGGGAAGGAGAGCGCGGCGGCGGTGGCGGGGGGGGGAAGGAGAGCGTGGCGGGGGGGGAAGGAGAGCGCGGTGGCGGGGGGGGGAAGGAGAGCGCGGCGGCGGTGGCGGGGGGGGAAGGAGAGCGCGGCGGCGGTGGCGGGGGGGGGAAGGAGAGCGTGGCGGCGGTGGCGGGGGGGGAAGGAGAGCGCGGCGGCGGTGGCGGGGGGGGGAAGGAGAGCGCGGCGGCGGTGGCAGGGGGGGAAGGAGAGCGCGGCGGCGGTGGCGGGAGGGGAAGGAGAGCGCGGCGGCGGTGGCGGGGGGGGGAAGGAGAGCGCGGCGGCGGTGGCGGGGGGGGGAAGGAGAGCGCGGCGGAGGTGGCGGGGGGGGGGAAGGAGAGCGCGGCGGAGGTGGCGGGGGGGGAAGGAGAGCGCGGCGGCGGTGGCGGGGGGGGAAGGAGAGCGCGGCGGCGGTGGCGGGGGGGGAAGGAGCGCGCGGCGGTGGCGGGGGGGGAAGGAGCGCGGCGGCGGTGGCGGGGGGGGAAGGAGCGCGGCGGCGGCGGCGGTGGCGGGGGGGGAAGGAGAGCGCGGCGGCGGTGGCGGGGGGGGGAAGGAGAGCGCGGCGGCGGTGGCGGGGGGGGGAAGGAGAGCGCGGCGGCGGTGGCGGGGGGGGGGGAAGGAGAGCGCGGCGGTGGTGGCGGGGGGCTACTATATGGCTCGGCCGGGGCAGGGGGGGGGCTACTATATGGCTCTCTGAGCCAAAAAGGTTCCCGACCCCTGGTATAGAGTCTATTTTGTGCGTCCCCACTAAGCACAGCAAGTCGGCAGTGTCTGTCCCCACAACTGTGACAAGCGTCGACATAGCGAGCATTGCACTGTGGGTAGATATCCCACCGTTCCGGGAGTCCCTAGCAGGCACCACCTTTCAGGGCAGCCGGGCACGCTCCCCAGGGGACCAGCCACCAGTCCGAGCAGCTCCGCGCCCCCCCCCCCCCCCCGTGCCCGCCCGAGCAGCTCAGTGGACCCCTCCCCCCCCCCCCGTACCCTGGAATCATGGTTGAAACATGAAGGGACACATGAATCTTTATTGCATCTGGCACATAAATATCTTGCAACACGAGCTACAACAGTGCCATGAGAACACTTGTTCTCTCTTTCAGATAGTGTTACCTCCTGCAAATGTAAACAAACTTGTTTGTCTTAGCGACTGGCTGAACAAGAAGTAGGACCGAATGGACTTGTAAACTCGGAAGTTTTACATTGTTTTGTTTGAGTGCAGTTATGTAAAAAAAAGTTACATTTGTAAGTTACACTTTCACAGCAAAGAGATTGCACTATGGTACTTGTATGAGGTGAATTGAAAAATACTATTTATTTTATCATTTGTACAGTGCAAATATTTGGAGTAAAAATATACATTTTGATTTCAGTTACAGCACAAAACACAATATATGGAAATGAAGAAAAACATCCAAAATCTATATATATATAAAAGTCAAATGGTGTATGCGTGTATGTACGTTCACTTACTCCTTCTACACCGTTTGAGCTAGAGACTTGAAATTTGGTACAGTTAGAGGCCTTAGGGTCCTAATCAGGGTAAGAGTTGAAAATTTTTCAAATCTCACCTCTGACGCCCCCACAGTGGTGAAATTATTTAAAGGCCAATCACATCAGCTGGGCAGCTGCTGTTCTCTGTGACATAGTTATGATGTCCTAATACCCCCTCCAACGGACCCTGCACTCGCTCAGCTCTCTGCCCCCTCCCCCCTCCAACGGACCCCGTACTCACTCAGCTCTCTGCCCCCTCCCCACCTCCGACGGACCCGAGTTGGGTTTGGTCGGAGGGTAAGTGAGGTCGGGGTGTCGGGTTTGGTCGGGGGGTAAGTGAGCCGGGGGTGTTGGGTTTGGTCTGGGGGTGGGGGGTGGGAAGGTGTCGGGGTGGGTGGGGGGTGAGGTGTTGGGGTTGGTCAGCGGGTGTTGGGTTTGGTGGGGGGGTAAGGTGTGGGTGTTGGGTTTGGTTGGGGGGGTGAGAAGGGGGGTCGGGGTTGGTCGAGGGGTAAGTGAGGTGTGGGTGTCAGGTTTGTTTGTGGTGGTAGGTAGGGGTGTCGGGTTTGGTTGGGGGGGAAAGTGAGGTGGGTATGTCAGGTTTGGTCTATGGGGGGTGAGGTGTGGGTGTTGGTCAGGGGGTGTTGGGGTTGGTTGGGGGTGACGTGGGGGTGTTGGGTTTGGGTGGGGGGTGAAAATGTGAGTCGGGGTTGGTTGAGGGGTAAGTGAGGTGGGGGTGTCAGGTTTGGTTGGGGGGGTGAGGTGGGGGTGTCAGGTTTGCTCTCTGCCCCCTCCAATGGACCCCGCACTCGCTCAGCTCTCTGCCCCCTCCCCACCTCCGACGGACCCAAGCAACGCCGGGTATTTTTGCTAGTATTTAATAAATTTCAGTTGGTATTCTATTGTTTAACGGTGCAATTAAAACTGATTAATTTGAGTTAATTGCATGAGTTAACTGTGATTAATCAACAGACCTAATAATTAATAGTATAATCGGTTTGTATTGAGGTTAATGCCCAAAGTCCCTGATTAGGATTAGGTTAATTATACAAGATGTCATACAATCACACAAGTGGACATGGTCCGACCCAGTTAGTTGACAGCCTCATCTGAAAAAGACATAAGTGAGTGTGGCAAACAATAGTAGGAAAGGAGGAATAAAGGGAGGAGAAAGAGTGATCCAGTCTGAGTGCTCCAAAAGAGTATAAAAGCAAAAACAAAAAAATCCATCCTGCACTGAAATATGTTCTTCCATTGATGTTTTTATTTTATTTTCTTCTGGGGCAATTATGGTGAATTGTTCAAGGTCTTAATTTCAGGTACAACATACAATATTCTACTATACATCAGCACATTTCTCAATCTGATGCAACTAAAACTGCAGGAGAGAAAATATCCCTGTATTTGTAATGTTTTCCTTTTAAAATTAATTGATGTTTGTGTGTTGTTTTTATAGTTATTTTACATGGCTCACTGCCTGTTTTTCCTTGTGGTGTTCTGTTGTCTGTTTACTTCATAGTAGTTTGTTTAACGTTTGCAAGTTTTCAAAATGATGATCTGAGTGGTATGAGAGTATCTACCCTGAGTAATCTAAGAGCTAAGAGTTTTGTTTGTGGGTCCCTAATGATTTTTTAAAGTTCATCAAGTTCTTGGATGCCATGGCTTTGCAAGTCTACTGGGGGTATGTCTACACTGCAGTAGGTGGTATGATTTTCCACTTAGGTGGGCGTACTCATGCTAGCTTTAATCTAGCTAGCACACTAAAAATAGTAGTGCACGCATGTCCACATGGGCTTCAAAGCAGGCTGGCAATGGGCATACATACTGAGAAACCAGTGGGTTGTACAGCCCCTTCACTGTGATAACAAAAGACCAGAGTCTGTTGTCAGTAACGCTGGAACAAATCCAAAATGTTTCTGGTATAACAGACTAATTTGATGACTCCAAGATATATTGACTAGGGATATATTGATGATTAAATCTCAAGATTTTAATTCTGATCAGAGTGAAAATTATACTTTAAGGAATGTATTGGAGAGCACCTCTTTCGTTACAGCTGTACAGTGCTTAATTTGTATGTATAATAATTATAATATCAAATATGCAGTAGTTAACCAGCATCTGGTTTACATTATAGATACCTTTACCTTCACTTGAATTAAATAAGTGTGACATTTATGTAACTTGAAAAATCCATGAAAATGTATTCGCTGCTAGGTTAGATTTTTAGTTACATGTCTCACCTACCTTTTGATATAGCTAAGTATATTCATTCTATGTAAAGAGATCATAATTTAGATTAAAAACTAAGAAAGCACTGTGTGTGTGTGTGTGTGTATATATATATGTATGTATATGTATATGTGTGTGTGTGTGTGTATAATATTTTCTGTTACAGGCTGCAGCAAATCTGAGAATAATAAAATGGCAGCTGTCTCAGCTCGGAGACTGAGGACCAGATTCTCAGCTGCTGTAAATGGACATAACTCCTTGACTTAATGGAACTACAGTGATTAACACCTGCTGAGAGTCTGCCTAGAATTAGTAAAAATGTAATAGTGTAGGACCCAGAGAACAAAAGTATGATACAGTGGTATGTTCTATAGTTGTAATTGATTTCAGGTTTCTATAAGCACCCAGATTTCACCCATTCCTCAACTTCCCCCCAAATAAAACATTTCTGAAATTTTGCATTACATCTCATTCCAGGTTTGAATTTTTCTAGGAAACTCTGGGGAGAAAAAAATTAACAGAAGTTTTAAAGTTAGGCTGCTAAATTCTGTGTTCTACTATGACCCATTTTAGCCACCTTGGAAATGCAAAAAGGATCATAAAGCCAGTGGATCCAGGTACTGTGGTGCATATACCACCTGCCTGCAGTCCCCAGTGTACAGTGAAGGGAAGGCAGAATGGCCAAAGTGGCACTGAATTCTAGCCATTCTCAGCAGCCAAACAGTGTCTTTGAGCCACAGGTAACTTGAAACTGCCTTAAATTTTGTCAGGGGCTCGGTCCAGAATAGTAGAGGCGCAAAGGTAAATTTGTGTATAGCACACTTCCTTGAAGGAATCTGCATCTCAACATTTGAGAACAAAATTGTAGGTTTTGTGTACTGGATTTGGGAAGGCTTCCATCTCTGGCTAAAGACTGAACTCCAACAAATTGAACCGTTGTAGGAGGTGCCATTATACTTGCTATCCATTAGGGTAAGCCTCCTAATGGCTATTATCACCAATCAGATGAATTTTTATTTTAAGGAGCTTCCTCTAATAAGAACCAATATTGTACTTTCAATTCAGACAGGTTGTCCTCTCAACTGTCATAGCATTCATTCCTTAAGTAAATTCAAGATATATTCCTCCTTCAGTTAAGCATCAAAGTCCAGTCTTGAGGAGCACTGATAATCCTGTATTGAGATCTGATAGACAGCCAAATGGCCATCAGTACATAGGTTCACCTGATTCTGCACATTAGTCACCTACCTTAGTCATTGTCATTTCCTGTCTTTTGGCAGAAGTTTTCTCTGTGCCTTACTGCACAGGAGAAGAGGAGGAGATAGACTATATATAATCTATCTCATTTTGGATGTCTCAACATTTAAAGGATGATCTTGCTTTTACCTTAGAGTCACACTGCTATGAAAATCACATTGTAACAGATTTGTGGTCCTTTGTACAAAGAATAGAAAAATTTCCTTTTTTCAAGTAATATGGTCCACAAATCCAGGCCACTTGGAAACAAATGGATCATTTAGAATAGAGATGGAAATTGATACTGAAGGATTTAGGTTTTTTGTCATTAGATCCAATTTATCATGCTCTGCAGTTGGAAAAATTGCTGTGCTTTTCCTCAAACTATATTTAACACAATCTGTAATTTAGGAAAGTAAATGTGAATTATCCTGGCCATGTGGAAGTTATCTCAGATGCAGGGAACTTCAGGAGGGGAGGCATTCCCACCTGCCAGTGACTAACAAGTTCTGGTTCTGCCCCCAATATGTAAACAAACTGAGGTATCCACTCTTACAGATCCATGTGCCTTATTACTCAAAGATAGGAAATCTTCAGATAAGCAGAGACAGATTTTCCTATTCTTATTTGTTTGTTACACTGTGGTTTTTAAACAGTTAATGAAAGAAGAGAATTGAGTGGATATTGCTTTAATAATCTGAACAAGATTGTGGCATATTACGGAAAGGACATTGTGGCTTGTAGCTCAATGACATGAAAGACGTATTGCACTTCAATTTAGCAACTGAGGTGATCCAGATGCCATCTCACAGCCAAAATTCTAACTGGTCATGTGCTTTACACTTTATTAAATTACTTATTACAGGATGCACCATGAAATGTTGTAACTCTAATTACATAATTTTGCAATACATATTAGGTACTATACAAAATTTATAACTGTAACAGGATATGAAATTGGGGCATTCATTTTGTACATTTGTTTGCAGTATTGCTCAAGCATTGTTTATTTCTTGTAATGTCTTTATTACTGTTCCAGTCTGTTTCATCTGGTTAAAGAGTACCCAGGACACCCATATCGGACTGAACCGCTAGAAAGAGGCACTTGTTAGACCAGGGGTGGCAGCCTAAGAAGGAGACAGTATTTACCAATGTACATTGCCAAAGAGCCATAGTAATACAACAGCAACCCCCCATCAGTTCCCCACCCCACTCCCAGCACCTCCAAACCCCCTGGCAGCCCCACCTATCAGTGCCTCCCCTTCCCTCTCTGCACCTCCTGATCAGCTGTTTCCTGGCATGCAGGAGGCTGGAGGGGAGTGAGGGCCTGGCATGGAAGGGGTGAAGTGAGACAGGGCCTGGGGCAGGGGTTGAGCAGTGAGCATCCCTGGCACATTGGATAGTTGGCACCTGTAGCTCCAGCCCTGGAGTCAGTGCCTATATAAGGAGCCGCATATTAACTTATGAAGAGCCACAGGTCGGCCACTCCTGTGTTAGACAAAAAAAATGGGCCTGATCCACAGCCCACTGAAGTCAATAGGAGTTTTTCAGTGCGCTGTGGAAGGGTGCGTAGGGAAGGCTGTGTCTCCTCAAACAGCCTGGTCCTGTCCCTATCTGACCCCTTCCCATCTCTTAACTGCCCCCCATAGAATTCCCGACCCATCCAACCACCACCACCCACTCCTTGTCCCCTGACCGTCCCCTCCAAAGACCCACACACACCCTAACTGCCCCACCCGGACCCTACCTGACCCCTCCTGCTCCCTATCCCCTGACTGCCCTGACCCCATCGACCCCCCCACACCCTCAGGACTCCCACACCTATCCTACCCCCCCCCCATTACCTGTCCCCTGACCATCACCACCCAGAACCTCCGCCCCATCCAACTGCACCCTGCCCCTTATCCAACCCTTGGCCACCTTACCACGCGGAGCCAGACATGCTGCCTCACAGGAACCTGCAGCACTGCCCATGCGGCATGCTAAGGCTCTGGGAGAGGGGGCAATGGGGGGAGGGGCTAGAGAGAGCCTCCTAGGCTGGGAGCTAGGGGGCTGGGCAGGAAGATCCTGCGGGTCATAGTTTGCCCATCCCTGTACTAGACAATAGGGATAATGAATAGCAAACATCAGTATACATCAGCAGTTGTGCTGTTCTTGTAGTAAACAGAAATGAACATACTTTTATTAATTCAAATTTTCATTTTCTTTTTTTCCCCAAAGAAGAAAATTGAGGCCTTGATCTTGTAGCATTTTTATAAATATATGCAGTAGGTGAGAATCTCCCCTCTGGGTAAAAGGAGGTGTAATTGGGTGCTAACAGATCAGATCCAGCTGGGAGAGAATTCCCCATGCCTAGGAACTGTGGAAGAAACCTGGTGTCAGAGGCAAGCTGGGGATGGGGTTTGTGGCAGGGAGAGTGTTCCAGGAGCACTCAAGTGCTGCTGCTCTAATGAAAGAGCTGTTGTAAATTAGAAAGCCTTCAGAGGCTCTCTAAATTATGCAGCTCCTGGAGCAGCCCAGTATCAGGTATGGCTTAAAAACACCTTAGCCCTCTTTCCGTCTGTGAGTTCATATAACTAAAAAACAAGTTGGGTTCATAGAATATCAGAGTTGGAAGGGACCTCAGAAGATCATCTAGTCCAGGGGTCTCAAACTCAACTGACCACGAGGACCGCATGAGGACTAGTGCATTGGCCCGAGGGCCGCATCACTGACACACACCCCTCCCCACCCCCGCCCCCACTCCACCACTTCCATGAGAACCCACCCCTGCCCCGCCTCCTCCTCTGAGTGCGCTGCTCCCCACTCCTCCCCCCAGAAAGCACTAAACACTGCCAACAGCTATTTGGCAGTGGGAAACACCTGGAGGTACGCAGGGGGGCATGTGGAGCTTGGCAACTGCAGGAAATCAAGTGTGGGGAGAGAAGGGGCGCGGGGAGCTTGGTGGGGCACAGAAAATACCCCTGTGGCTCAGGTGTTTGAGACCCCTGCCTTAGGTGAACTACTCCACCGCCTAACAAATTGGAGCCTCATATTCAGCCTCAGTGTTACACCTACAATGATACAGAAGTATAGCCAAAAATGAAGAGTAATATAGTGTGCTATTAAATTTACTAACTTTTGTTATCAACTTACTTTGTTATTTACTTCTGTTAAAGCTCACCCCTGCACTGGGCTGCACTCCTGCTCCACTTCTTCCAACCCCTTCCTTGTTCCCTTCAAACTCCTTCCCCAAAGTCGCTGGACAGTGAGTCTGCAGCAGAATTAAGAGACAAGGATTCAGTTCCTGACAGTGTTCTCAGCTACCCACTGTAGGATCATGTTTGCTGCATTTGTTTTAGCCTTGTAACTATTTATCTGTTCCTCTCTTCCTTGGCACAAGGCTTTGATACAGCAATTAAAGCAGTGACATATGCAGGCACTTAAAAAAAGCACTTTATGCTGGAGAGCTGTACCTGGCCCTAGGCTATGGGCTGCAGGGTGCCACTCCCAGAATCTCCCTCCTGCCAGGGGAGGGGAGGAAATCCCCTGTTCCCCCTCCTCCTCAGGCAGCCTCCTTTGTGAGGGCTCTGGCCTGACCTGCTGCTCTGCGGGAGCTACAGCCATGCAGGGGAGCGTCCAAGGGCTGCAGACAGCCAGGAAAACCCAACCCCCTCCTGCCCCCTGCCAGGCAACTTGAGGGCTCGGCCCTGACATGCTGCTCTGCCCGAGCTGCAGCTGCACTGGAGAGCATCCGAGGGCTGCAGACAGTTCTGGAGCCGACAGAGCTGCTGGAGGGCAATTGGAGCCTGCCCCGGGGAGAAGTTTCCCTGCCGGTGGAAAGCAGTGAGCCCGAGAGTGCCCATGCTGGCAGCACCGCAGGGAGGGATGTTACGGGCTTGGGTGTCTGGGAGGGGACAACTTTCCTCAGCCCTCGACCCTCCCCCCTCTCTTCCCCCCGCGAGTTGTTTTCTGGGGCTGCCAAGCTGTGCTCACCCCACCCCACCCCCGCTTCCCCGCTGCTCTACCTACCACCAAGCAGTTCTCTGGCGGCATAGCAGTTTCTGGCAGCATAGCAGTTCTCTGGGAGAGAGGGGCTAGGAGCGGCAAGCCATCCGCAGAGTGGGGCGGGGGGCCATGGGGAGTCTGGCGGGGCCTCCTCCCCTCTGCGTGAGACTTACCACTCCTGGCCCCTCCCTTGTGGAAACTGCTGTGCCTCCAGAGAACTGCCTGGCGGTAGGTAGAGCAGCCGGAAGCAGAGCACCGGGAGTGTGAGGAGGAGGGAGGAGACGGAGAGCTTAGCGGCCCCAGAAAACAAATGGGGAAGGGGGGGGGGCGTGGGGAGCTTCGCGGGCCACAGGGAAGGGCTTGGTGGGCCGCATGTTTGAGACCCCTGATCTAGTCTAACCCCCTGCTCAAAGCAGGACCAATCCCTAATTAAATCCCTAAATGGCCCCCCTCAGGGATTGAACTCTCAACCCTGGGTTTAGTTTAGCAGTCCAATGCTTAAACCACTGAGCATGCAGCCTTATTCTATGCTGCACCTCTTAGAGGCATAGCACAGCATTTCACCCTCTTTGTACAGCCCTTTTTGAAAATAATTTACTTGAGCTTGTATTTATTTGAAATACAGAACTGTTTCTGCCTCTTGAGTAAGTTAGGGCTTCTCCACAACCTGCATTAGCCTGCACCAGAGGGGTGTAGATTCTTGTGCACACTAGTTTGTCATGCACTAATTTACATATAGGGTCCTGGCTGGCACATACTAAAAGTTCCCTAGTGCACGTTAATGTAGTACTGTTTGAAATGGGACTACATTAATACTGCACCAGGGAACTTTTAGTGTATGCCAGCAGGGATCCACATGGACCAGTTAGCGCACAACATGCTCGTATGCATTTGAGTTTATACATCTCTGGTGTGGACTAATGCACTGCATAGACAAGCCCTTAGATGCACTTTTAAAACACTGGCAATATGTAGGAAAATTTGTTGAATCTCATTGGCTTATTTTCCCCTTATTAATATATTTAAAGAAAAACTTAAATGTAAAAATACACTTGAATAATGCTGAAAATGTGACATAAGCCAATAACAAGGCTTGCTTTCTTTCTTTCTTTCTTTCTTTCTTTTCTTTCCTTTACTTAGTTAAATTTAGGGCAAAGCCATAACTTTGCATTTCCTGATTTTTGCTGGTTTCTATCAACCCTCATGTTACTTAAACACAATCTTTCATTAATAGTATAGTATGTTAATACATTTCAACATTAAGAAAACAGTGGAACTCGACTTTGTTGCGCTTGATTAAATTGGGCATCAGAAAGATTGAAAAGCAAGAGAATAATTTTATTCTTTTTCATGGTCGTACTGTATTTGCTATTCTCATGATCCAGAATGAGGACTAGAGAATACTGTGTCTGTGTAGGCTCAGGAAAATATAGTGATGTATATAACCCCTATGTGTTTTCATAAATTGCTTTCAATTCAACAAATTTTCATTTAATTTCACCTTTGGTTTGTGTCTTTAAATATACCAGTAGGACATTAAATACAGATTTCTTTCTTTGGTGGAAGCTAGTGGTCTCAAATGTTATGTGAAGCTCTCATCACTATGGTAATGTCTTTAAACACATAAATTGTTCAAGACCAAAAGAAGAATGGAACTCAATGTCAGTGAACAGATCACATTTATTATTTTATTATTAAAAGTATTTCTACAATGACAAAAATCAACCCCTAGGGAATCATACTGTAAAAAGGAACAGTTGGTTTAAATTAGGTTTCCATGTGAAATATCTGTTTTTTGTGAATGTTGTGGGAAAGTAAACTGAAAATTTTCAGAGTGGTAAATATCTGTGCCTGATCAGCTTTTAAGTATGAACCGAATCACATAGTTAGTTGATTTCTGATGCTGACATTAATTACCAAGCAACTTGACAATAAGGTCAAATTTGGAAAGAGATATATTAAGAAATGAAGCAGAAAATAACAAATAGCTATAGCAGTTAATTATTAAATGTATTTAGAGTATATTGCAGTGAACAAATTTGTACATCAAGAAAAAATATATACAAATGCCAGCTCAATCAACTCAAGTAAAAAATATTCTCTCATTTATAAACTGCTCCTTCTTACATGTTGCCCAAGTTTAACAAATGGATTATCTTATCTAAGACTAAAATTTTCAAAGCCACATAGGAGATTTGCAGAGGTAACAAAGTCCTGTGGCACGTTGGCATCCGACGAAGTGGGTATTAGCCCACGAAAGCTCATGCTTCAAAACTTTATAGTTAGTCTTTAAGGTGCCACAGGACTTTGTTACCTCTGCTATTCCAGACTAACACGGCTACCTCCCTGATTCTTGATAGGAGATTTGGGTGCCAGTTCCCATTGATTTTAATGGGAATTGGTCTTGCAAATCTTTTAGGCAGCTTAGCCTTAGTCCACGACACAATGTCTGTTGTTATTCAACATTTTTGGTTGAAAATAAATAACTTCAAAAGGCATTTTGAGATTCAAATACTTTGTATATATGTACACTAGACTCTCGATTATCCAGGATTGGATTAACCAGGATGTGGATTAACCAGGATGTCAAAAAAAATATGCGCAACTCACAGGGCCGGCTCTGGCTTTGCTGCCGCCCCAAGCACACACACACAAAAAAACCCTACCAGGGCACAGGGCAGCCAGTGAACCGACACCCCCTGCCCCTGGCGCAGGATGTCTGGTGAATCAACCCCCACTCCCCATATTCCAGGATTTTATTAACCAGAATTATTTTTTTCCCTATCATCCTGGATAATCGAGAGTCTACTGTATATATAACATGTGGTGAATGTTTTTGTGTGATTTTATTGTGTGTGAGTGTGTATATATATATAATTTGGTGAAATATTTTATTTTCCCCGATAGAGACAATTTAAGATTAAAATATGTTTATTATATTGCATTAAATGTGTCTGAATGTTCCAAATGACATAGGCTGATTTCTTGTACTGTACATTTTGTTTTATTAGGTGAGCTCTTGGGTTACATGGTTGATCCTTACTGCTGGCTCTATGGAGGAGAAACGAGAAGTCTTCTCATATTTAGTACATGTGGCAAAATGCTGCTGGAACATGGGAAACTACAATGCTGTAATGGAATTTTTGGCCGGGCTTAGGTACTGGCAACTCATTTTTACATAAGGAAGTTTCAGAGATAGAGATTAAACTACAGCTTCTGTTAAGTACAACTCCTCTCTGAAGAACAATGTGAGGCGTTGAATCAATCACTCTGTTAAGCAATATTCTGTTTCCAAGTTGTATCATTTCATTTTTTGAATTTCTCATAATTATTCTGGAAAAACTAAACATGGTGAAAGACAGACATTTTCTCAGAATGCTCTGGAGACATCATCATCTCTCCTGGTACATGCTAAATATGCTAAATTGAAAACATGGACATACATTTTTCAAATAGCTGATTTAAATGAGAAAAGAGAAGTGTAAAAGCAGTTCTATTTTAACTATCTGTAACCTGCTACAACTACTATAGTTTTAGGGTCGGAGTTTCAATAACAAAGGTAGTTATTACAAAACTAATATTATAATTATAAGTCAAAAAAGAAATGTCAAATAAGGCTCTTTCCTTAGCTCACTCCTTTTTACCTACGCTAACTGCTGCTGGGTTCTCATAACAGTAGGTGATCGTACGTGTAGTATATAAGGAATTGTTCTGTAGTAGGAAGAGTTAAGTTTAAAGTTCCAGCCTCTTAACTCTGCCTTTCCTTGTATTTTGTCTTTGCATAGCAACCCTTTAATGTGTTTTTACTGCAGCTTTTTGTGGTTTAATAAGCACACTCATTGTGCTGTTAGTTTACATTTTTAATATATGAAACACATTCAAAGCACTCACAAACACAAGAGGCCTTGTCCTGCAGAACACATCCACGGCCTCCCAGGCCATATAAGCCTGAGAAGGCTGTGAATGGTTGTTCTATGACAAGCCAGCTATTCAGGGAGAAGTCAAAATTGTAAGAGTTTTATTATTCCTCTTATGAGTAAGCTGCATGAGGGAAGGGGAGGAAAGGAAGGGTGGTGCTAGAGCTTCATGCAGTGAACAAGGAGATAGAGGGGAGAGGGATTAATTAGCTGTCCTAGAGCACTGCTGATGAGCAAGTTGAGGAGGGGTGGAATTGCCATGGCTCTGCCCAAACATGCTCCTCTGGGGATGAGGGAGCTTCTAGCAGTGCTAATGTATTCTCTCATGCAGTCCTAAAACCATTTTCTGTTTGGATATAAACATTCCATTGAGCATCTATAACACAAACATTACTGAAACATTCTAGTGCATGCGAGCTGGAAAGTGAAACTAACAAGAAACAAAAGTGAAATTGTTTATTTTTATAGTTTATTTTCATTGTCCAATCTGAGGGAAATGCAAAAAATGTAATCAACATTAATGAGTTAAAATCAGTTTTGAAAATTATTTCACTCTTGCTTATCAAAGGATCACTAATAATACAGCAGAGGAAATGTTGTGTACAGATAGTTAAAGGAACAATGTTACGGTAAACCTATATCTGATTTCCTCCCACTACTCTTTATTTTGAAGGTAGTATAACAAGATAAATGTAAAAGATTCCTCTTTTCCTTCCCAAGCTGTTTAGCCTAACTCTCTTAGGCTCTGTTGAAAATCCCAGCTGTAACTACAGCAATATCTAGATCTCAGTACTCAGCTTTGCACATTCCTTTTGGTGTTCAATTATTCAAAAGGAAAAAATTGCTCTGTTAGCCTGAGCTTTTCTAGGAATACCCAGCTAAATTTGTCTCATTCATTTACATGGGCGAACAGCGTGTCCATACATGAACACAATTCTCTGTAGTAAAAAATTTGAGGTCCGTGGAAGCACTCACCTGGGGTGGCTCTCCAACCCTGCTGTTGCTGGCAGAGGTGTGGCCAAACACCAAGTGGCGCTGCAGGCACACTGCCTCTGTCCCCCCCCTACCCAAATGCTGACTCCGTGGCTCCCCAGCCTATTGGCCGGGAACCCACAGTCAGTGGGAGCTGCAGCTGCAGGGCGCAGCACCTGCAGACTGAGGCCGCATGCCTCTGCCAGCAACAGCAGAGATGGAGCCACTTGCGCAGGGAGGGGAGTGAGCCACCCAAGGTGAGCTTCCCCGCAAGCGGCTCCCCATCCCTGCTGTTGCTGGCGGAGGTGGATTCAGGTGGCTCTGCCTGCTGCCTCTGTTCCCTTGCCCCCCAGCACTGACTCCGCAGCTCCCAGCCCACTGGCTGGGAACCACAGCCAATGGGAGCTGCGGGGGCAGCACCTGTGGACAGGGCAGCGTGCAGAGCCGCTTGACTGCAGCTCCGCATAGGCGCCAGAAGGGGGACATGCTGCTGCTTCCAGGAGCTGCTTGAGGTAAGGGCTGCACGGAGCCCGCACACAGACATGCCCGCTCCCCACCTCCTGGCCCAGCCCTGATTCCCCCTCCCGTCCTCCGAACTCCTTCGTCCCAGCCTGGAAAACCCTCCTCTACCTCAAACACCTGATCTCCAACCCCACCCAGAGCCTGCCTCCCCAGATGGAACCCTCACATCTCCACACACACCCAACCCTCTGCCCCAGCCCAGACCTCCCTCTTGCACCCTGGACTGCACCCCAGCCCAGAGCCCATACCACTTCCCACACCCCAACCCACTGCCTGAGCCCAGAGCCCCTGTCAATATCTGTCAGTAAGTCCGGTAATTTTGTCAAGTGTCTGTTGTGCAACATGATCGTACTGACCCATTTCTGAATAATGGTAATGAAAGTAAGACTAATTTTCCTTAATAGAAGAGATCAACTTCCAGTGTTGAACTTCAATGTAAACTATGTTGTTTTTTAATTTTCTTACAAATATTTTGTTGTCTATTTGCATTAGGTCTAGAAAAGTTTTAAAAATGTGGCAGTTCATGGATCAGTCTGATATTGAAATCATGCGAAGTCTGAAGGATGCTATGGCACAACATGAATCATCCTCTGAATATCGGAAAGTGGTAAATCGTGCTCTGAATATTCCAGGCTGTAAAGTAGTTCCTTTCTGTGGTGTATTTTTAAAGGAGCTTTGTGAAGTTTTAGATGGAGCAGCAAGCCTCATCAGACTTTGCCCACAGTATAATTCCCAGGATGAAACATTAGAGGTAAATTATTAAGAGATGGAACTGATGTTCTAAATGTTGCGTGCCCATACCTGTGTACAGTGAAAATGGCTCCCTACCAAATTGTAGATGATGGTGAAATTATTATTTGACTGTTATTGAAGATGCCAATTGATTGAACCTTCTTTGTCCAATGCAGTTGATGAAACTTTTTGTGGCCCTCTCTAAACCAAAGTGTAATCAATGGTATCAAATAGAAGGATCTCAATTCAGTTATTCAATAACAACTTGTATTCATTTTTTAAAAATTAATTTAAAGTGGATTGTTTACATATAGGAATGACAAATATATTGCAACTACAGTTACAATGAACAATGAATGTTTATGCCAAAGAACCTCATTCTCGAAGGTGCTAAGCACTTTCTTTGAAGGATAGTGCTCTTAACTCCCATTTAATTCAGTAGCAACAGAGGTAAAGAAGAGTTCAGAACCTCAGTGTTTCAGGCCCTTAATATATGAAAAGAAGCCATTCTTCGAGTATGTGTCAGTGTGGATCCTGAGGTAGGTGCTCAGGCATGTGAGCCTGGAATCTTCTGAATTGCAACATCCATCAGGGCCATGGATGCAGCCCTGTGCTACTTCATGCTCTCGTGCAAAGACATAAAGGGTGGAGAGGCCCTGACCTTCTCTCAATTCCTTCTTAATGTCTGTGACAGGGAGACAGACCTGGAATTTGTCTGACCTGCTTCTGGTTTCAGAAACCCTTTTCCAGTGAAGAAACCCTTCTGCACTTCTTCTTTTAATTAGATCCTTCATCTTAGACTATTTTATTGGGTACTAGCGAAAATACCCGGCGTTGCTCGGGTCAGTCGGAGGTGGGGAGGGGGCAGAGAGCTGAGCGAGTGCGGGGTCCGTTGGAGGGGGCAGAGAGCAAACCTGACACCCCCACCTCACTTACCCCTCGACCAACCCCGACTCACATTTTCACCCCCCCACCCAAACCCAACACCCCCATGTCTCCCCCATACCAACCCCAACACCCCCTGACCAACACCCACACCTCACCCCCCGTAGACCAAACCTGACACACCCACCTCACTTTCCCCCCCAACCAAACCCGACACCCCTACCTACCATCACAAACAAACTCGACACCCACACCTCACTTACCCCTCACCCACCCAGACACCTTCCCACCCCCCCAGATCAAACCCAACACCCCCGGCTCACTTACCCCCCGACCAAACCCGACACCCCCACCTCACCCCCCCGACCAAACCCAACTCGGGTCCGTCGGAGGTGGGGAGGGGGCAGAGAGCTGAGCGAGTACGGGGTCCGTTGGAGGGGGGAGGGGGCAGAGAGCTGAGCGAGTGCAGGGTCCGTTGGAGGGGGTATTATGACATCATAACTATGTCGCAGAGAACAGCAGCTGCCCAGCTGATGTGATTGGCCTTTAAAGAATTTCACCCCTGGGGGGCATCAGAGGTGAGATTTGAAAAAATTTCGACTCTTACCCTGATTAGGACCCTAAGACCTATAACTGTACCAAATTTCAAGTCTCTAGCTCAAACGGTGTGGAAGGAGAAAGCGCAAATACATACACGCACGCATACACGCATACATACACGCACGCATACACGCATACACCATTTGACTTTTATATATATAGATTCATGAAAAAAAGGAGAGCAAGCAATTAGGATAGACATGGGGGAGATTCCCCTGTACATCAAAGTGAGGTGCTTCATGCTAATCTCTAGCTATGGAAGGCTCAAAACCCCTAAATTTAATGTGTGTCCTTCCTGTTATGGTTTCATGCCTCTCATAGATGGACAGAAGGGATCATGTGGTTTGGCCTCCTGTATAAGACAAGCTATAGAACTTTCTCAAAATAATTCCATTTGAAATAGAACAGATTTTTTTTAAAAAAATCTGGATATAGTTTAAAATTGCCAGTGATAGAGACTCTACCCTAACCTTTGATAAATTGTCCCAGTGGTTAACTTACCTTCACTGTTAAAAATTATATGCCTCATTTCCAGTCTAAATCTGTCTAGCCTCAACTTCCAGTCTGTTCTGCCTCGGGGAAGGTTACATCACCAATAAATGTTCCATCTGCCACTCCTTTTCAATCCACACCTGGAAATCCCAAGACATGAGGCTCTAATTGCCCCTCTTGGATCTATCCATTAGGATAGCTTCAGATTCAGGAGTACCAGAACCAAGGAGATTGTGTTCATTGATCACCCTGTCTATATCCGGCATCACATCTCTGGCCCCAGTTTGGACGAGAACGCAAAAAGGGTGCAAACACCATTGTCACCAGTGCCAACATCACCGACTTTACCACTGACTGCATTTACATCATCTTCAGGACTGTGGCGGGGTGTCCGCCCGCCCCCTACCGGAAGGGGCTTGGAAAAGCCCCAAAAGGGGTTTAAAACAGGCAGGGAAGGGGCTGTAGCCAGGGAAGCCTGCAAACTCCCAGGCTGATTGGGAGTTAGGTGCAGCTGTGAGGCCACGCCCCAAACACTCCCAGCCAGGATATAAGGGCTGGGAGGCAGAGAAGAAGGGGAGGAGTCTCCTCAGTAAGCAGAGGGAGACAGGCCTGCTGCAGGAAGCTGTAAGGAAGGTACTAGGCTGGGTGCAGGGCTGGGGCTAGGTGGAAGGAGCTGGGCAAAGCTCTAGCCTGAGAGCCCCAGGCTGCAAGTGCAGGCAAGGGCCTAAAGTCAGTCTCCCCTATGACTAGTGGGAGACAGGGCCTGGCTGCACGGAGCCTGTACCAGGGTACCCAGACTGGGACAGGGCGTGGGTGAGGCAGCTGGGAGCCAAGGAGCTTAAACTCTAGCGAGAAGGCCCCAGCTTGCTGGGCCTAGAGGACGCCCGACCCACGGGGTACTGGGGGTTGCCAGGAGGTGGCCCAGGGCTGGTAATAGCAGCAGCAGGCCAACCCCTTCTTGCCTGTGATGAGAAGCCATGATACTGCAGTCCGCCCCAGTGAGCGGGGGCAAGTAGTGACTGACAGTGGCACATTCTGAGGCGAGTTGGGGATAGTGGGCA
Source organism: Sternotherus odoratus (assembly GCA_032164245.1). Lineage (NCBI taxonomy): Eukaryota > Metazoa > Chordata > Testudines > Kinosternidae > Sternotherus > Sternotherus odoratus. The sequence goes on along the minus strand of JAVMKO010000005.1, from coordinate 80,085,312 downwards.
TTGGGTTCCCCGGGGAGGGGAGACCCCTAAGACCAGGGGGGTACTGCAGGGTGCAGCACCCTCAGCAAGAGGCTCCGGGTCCGGGAGGGGCACGGAGCCAGGTGTGGAGAAGCGGACGTCGGTCGGCAGAGGGCGCTCAGAGGTCAAAAGAGCTAATTCCCGAGACGACCAGACGGGGGCGCCGCAGGGGTGAGTGACCGACCCCGTTACAAGGACAAAGAGGCGTGGCACTGGCTTCTGAGATGGAAAGACACTCCACAAAGTGCAAACACAGCAATCAACTGGTATTAAACTTGGTTCTGCAGAGAGGACTCAAGGACTAGAGAGAAGCCCTTGAAATCCTCAGCATCGATAAGGCATAGTGTCATGGCATTGGTGAGACCAAGAGACCGGATGGTTGCACCGGTACTGATATTGATACAGTGAACTGCTCCAGTACTGATGCTGGAACCAAAACCCTTCGTGATATCAAGACTCCCCTTGTTGCCAGAATAAGCCCAGACACCAGTACTGATTTTGGCACCAGCTCCACAAACATCAGTGCCAGAAACCATATGTATTGGCACTGTAATTTCCAGAGAGCTATTTCTCCTCATCATAACCAGGCCATTCCTTTTCCCCCACCTTAGGCAAGGAACCATTGCCCAAGAGGAAGGGACAGTACCTGCAAGGGTACTCCGAAGGTATGTAGTGTACACCCACAGTGTAGCCAGGACCAAGATAACTTGCTGTACTGGTTTAATTGAGGCCCCACCTTCTCAAAGGTCCCCTTCCCATGGCTCAGAAAAGAGATGATCTCAGTCACCATCAGCAATGTTTACTGAAGCGCCCTCGCCAGTGCTGCATGGACCTTCCTAAGACATGGTAGGTCTTAGAAGACACTCCAGCTTCCCTCCCTACCTAAAGAATTCTCCTCATCCCTGGATGAATCAGCCATCATAGCCCCAACACTGGCTGTCAGTGACTTCCAGGTTTTCCTGGAGTTGCTGCCAAGGATAGCTGACACATTGAACATGGAAATGTTGGTGCTCCAGGGAGCCCTATTTGACAACCTCAGCACCTCCATGCCCACAATAATTGCCCTCCTAATCAATAAGGGCATTTTAGACCCAGTGAAGGGTTTGGGACACATCCCTGCATCACTCCCTTCTGTCTTGGAAGTGGCTGGAAAAACACTACCAAGTCCTGCTCAGAGATTTGGATTACTTTTATGCCCATCTGACACTGGGATTGCTCATTGTCGCTGCAGTCCAGGAGAGGACTAGATCCACCTAGGGGACTTCAGAGACAAGGACCCTGAAAAGCTGGACATTTGTGGAAGGAAAACATCTCTCCTTGCATAATCAGGAAATCCTGGCATCAAGCGGGAAACTATCCATAAGGAAAACTTACTCTTCTAAATGGAAAAGGTTCTTGATGTGGGTAGCCCAGCATGGCCTGGACCCAAAGCAGGTTCCAATACTGAAGATTCTGGTCTACTTACTGCAATTAAAACACTCTGGGATTTTCATTCAATTAAGGTCCATCTGGTGGCAATTTCAGCATATCATCCACCAATTCAGTCTCTTTCAATCTTCTCTCATCTGTCGGTATCCAGATTCCTTAAATGCCTTATGCATTCTCTCTCACTGATTAGAGAACCTTCATGGGACTTCAATATTGTCCTTCACAGGCTTATGGAGTTCTCCTTTGAGTCTCTTTCCAATATCTTGCTCTACAAAACAGTATTCCTAGTTACCATCACTTCAACCTGAAGAGTCAGTGAGATCCAGCAGTTCATGGCAGAACCTCTGTCTACCTGGTTTCACAGAGACAAAGTGGTCCTGAGACCTTATGCAAAATTGTTTCCCAAGGTGATTTTAGAACTACATTTGAATCAATCAGTGAACTAACTTGTGTTATTCCCATAGCCACATTCAAGGCAAGAGGAGAAGAAACTCCATACCTTGGTTTATCCCAGATTCTTTGAAACTATATTGGTAGAATCAAATCTTTCACACTGTTCCCACGATTATATGAAGCTATAGCTAGCCACTCTAAAGGGCAAACCATTTCATCCCTAAAATTTCAAAATGTATCACACTGTGCTAACCAGATGGCTGATGTTCCTCTCCCACTGAAAGTTTAGAGACCATTCTGCCAGAGCTCAAGTGGCACCCTCAGCTTAGTTCTGCAGTGTGCCAGTATCTGAAATCTGCCAGGCTGCTATTTGGAGCAATCTGATCACATATTTCTCAAGCATTATGCACTGGACTTATTGCAAAGTTTGGGAGAGCTGTACTCCCATTTGTCTTCAACAGTTGTAGCTGATTCTCCTCATGCCTACCATCCTGAAGAGGCTACTACTTGACAGTCACATACAGTGGTATCTTACACATACCTGAAGAAGAAAAACCAGTTACCCTACAGTAAAGCTAATTCCTCGGGATGTTGTTAGCAGTGTGTATCCCCTCACCTACCCTCTGCTCCATCCACAATTTCAGTCTTCAGCTAACACAAGCTTCAAATTGCAAGCGAACTGAGTAAGGGTCAGTTCCTGGACCCTTTATCCTCTTTCATGGGAGCACAAGGGACAGGGCACATATATGGTCCTAATTAAAAAAAAAAATCCAATCTCGCACAGATGTGGTACAGCCATATCTACAGTGGGATCCACGCTGACTACAACATCTTGAAAAATCAGTCGTTGCAAGGTAAATAACTGTTCTTCCCATTTTTTTTTCTTTTCAAATATCCCTCAAGTGTAGAGATTAAAGCTGAGATTTTCAGTCTAAAGGAATTAATATTTGTTTGTTTATAGTATTGTAATGCCTAGAAGTCCTAGTAATAGACCAGAATTAGGTGTCCAACTTCCACTGAAAGTCAATGATTGATCTGTACCTGACACACCAAGGCCCCTTTGAAAATCTCAAGTTACATTATATTTCTGTCAATTTACATAACTATGTACTATTCTAACTGTTCTTGTGTTAACTATTTGGGTTTTTTTAGTTTGTTTCAGATTACAATGGGCAAGATCATTTCTTGCAACGAGTAGGCCAAGATGGTTTAAATAATACCGAAAAAGAATCAACCGCAAATGGTATCTTTCAAACCATTCGGAGTTGTAACCGCAGTTTGGAATCTGAAGAAATTGAAGACAATTTTAGTGAAGGAGGCAATTCAAGAAAAAACTCTTTGAAAGATAGAAACCGATATCAGTAAGTTTTACATTGTATAGTTTACTGTGCTATTTTTCTGTGTGTTTCAAGATTTTTCATGTTTAATTTGCTCTTGTCTGAGTCTCAATTATGGTAACAATATGAAACTTTAATATAACCTTCCTTGAATTTTGCCCCTTCCAATTTCAGCTGTTTTCCCAGAGTTATGCTTGATATCAGAATGCTCAGAGTCTTGGAATCTCTCAATAGTTTTCTCTTCTTTTGTGATGTAATTGCTTCCAGGAAAATCCCTTTCATCTTGTCTAGAAAGCTTTAGAAACCCACGGTTACATTATGATTGTGATCAGTTGTGCCAGGAATAGTACCATGGCATCTCTGTTATCAGAACTCAGAACATTATATCCTGTGAGTTAGAAGAGCTTTCTGCCCTAGTTAATATAAAGGTTATTTATTATTGTTTGTAAACCTGCTACTTTTTAAGGCTATGTTCATTTGAGGTTCATAATTATCTCAGGAAGAATTTTTGAAAGCTATTAAACACTTTGAATTTTCACACTGGATCAGTCCAGTTATTTAGCATAGATGTTCCTTTAATTATGACACATGGGAAACTCACTGTTCAGGAACCTCTGATTTCCAGTTCTGGTTTGTACAGTGAGCGGTCCAGTAATAGATCAGTATCATACCAATATACAGTACAGTATTGGTCACATGGGAATAGTGATAAGTCCAAAGCCTGCTAAATCATTTGATCTTCCAAAGTGTTGCTTTGTTTTTCTCGTTGTCTTTCTTATTCAATTTAAGGAGGAAAACATTTTAAAGGGGAATAAAAGTGGTTTTATGTATCTAGCTTCCAATTTGAGACAAGTCTCCCACAGTTCATTTTTAACTAATGTGACAGATTGCCTTCTCACCCCTCTTCAGAAACAGGCAGGAAACTCTTCTTTGGCTCCAACAGTGCTCTTTATTTCCCAGTGCAAGGCCCCACCACCAATATACACAGCTTTATACAGTTCAGCTTACAGCTCTACTTACAGCTCTATAGCTCACTCCATACCACCACCACCCTGGGCTTCCTTCCTGGCAGCCTTATATTCCCCTGAGGAGGATGTCAGGTGCAACCCATCCAGGCTGATTGCCCTGCAGCCCAGGTGGCTGATTAGGCTTTCTGCAAGGGAGGTTTGCAGAGGGCTTTTCTCCCTCTTAAAGGGGCAGCAGGCTGGGTCAAGCCCACCCTGTCACACACCTCCCCCATTAGCCTAGCCCCTTCGGGCTGGCTCGGACCCTTCAATATTTCCCTAGGCTTCGGGGTGTCCTGCCCGTCTGTGGCGGAGACCCCTACTGCCTTCTTAGGCTAGGGCCAGCTTCCTCTGCCTCAGCTTCCCTCACGGCTGCGGCAGAGAGCCCTACTTCCAGCCTTGTACAATAAAGGCCAGGTATCGGCCGCCCCTGTGCCCTCCAGCGCTCACACCACTCACATGGTGCTTCATCACACAGGGCAACTTCCCCGGCCTCCATTTCCCCTAGGCTCTCACAGGAGCTCGGGGCTTCATCTGTGGAGCTCACCTCCTGTCCTGTCCTCAGCTGTTCCTGGCCGTCTAGGTCCTCCCCTTGGTCATTGGATTGAGGCCCGCCCCTTCGCTCGGCCGAACCCCCCTTGCGGGTTCTCACGCTCGGCCTCGGGGCAGCCCGGGGCCTCATACCTCCCACTGGGCCCCAGTCCTGCCCAATGATCACGGGGCAAGGTAACCCCTCTGGCACCCCGACCCGCTTCCAGCGAAAACGACCGCTGATCTCTAGGGGGACCTGGGCCACCCGACAGGACTTCCTGTCCCCGTGGACACACTGCAGGTCCATAGTAGCCCCCGGGATCAGCCACTCGGGGCGGACCAATGCTCTCCGAACGAGCGTGTAGGGGGAAGCTGAATCCACCACCCCCTGGTGGGACTTCCTCCCCACCTGCACCTGCACGGTGGGTATCCCCTTCCGCGGCTTCCGCCCCCAAACCTCTGTCCACCCACACCAGTCAGTGTAGTCACACTCCATTGCTGGGCAGTCCCTCTTAATGTGCCCTGGCTTCCCGCACTGCCAGCAGGTAAGCCGGGCCGCTCTCTCTGGCGCCCCTCTGGGCTCCCCATCAGTCCTTTTCCCTCTGGCTGGGGGGGGGGGGTCCACGGGCCGACACCCCAAATCCCAGACCTGTCATGGTCGGTCTTCTCCCCGAGGTCCCTCTGCCTCCACGTACTCCTCGGTCAGGCGCACTGCAGACTCCACCGTCTCTGGCTGGTGCCTCCTGACACCAATATACACCACCACCACCAATATACACAGCTTTATACGGTTCAGCTTACAGCTCTACTCACAGCTCTATAGCTCACGCCACACTCCATACCACCACCACCCTGGGCTTCTTTCCTGGCAGCCTTATATCCCTCTGAGGAGGATGTCAGGTGCAACCCATCCAGGCTGATTGCCCTGCAGCCCAGGTGGCTGATTAGGCTTTCTGCAAGGGAGGTTTGCAGAGGGCTTTTCTCCCTCTTAAAGGGGCGGCAGGCTGGGTCAAGCCCACCCTGGCACACTAATCACAGCTATATAGCATAGAAACAGGAGAAAAATGCAGTTGGGTGAGATGATGGTTCTGTGTCTATCACGGTCTTTCCCAAGGACTAGTGTATTCCTATTATAAAGAGAGGAACTTTTGTTTTTACTAAGAGCTTAAGTCGAATCTAATGAACTTTAAATATCACAGTAGCAGATAGTTAACAGGAAGCATGCTCCCTACCTCTGTAGGCTATTAGATAAAGTAGTCTGAACCACATGACAGATAGTAGAATACCCACATGGTTAGAGGTATCCAAACTGGTTCAATCGTCTATATATAAAGTCCAATATTTCCTTCCTAAAACTACATTCTGTTCTACCATTTCCTTTTATCTGTTTCCTTCCTTCCAAATGCATCTCAGTACCACACATGCAAAGAAAGCCTCTGAGTCAAACCGAGTTCTGAGAAGGAACTACCAGCTTCCTGTGTTTATTTCATTTGCATGCAATTGAAAATTTCATTTTAAAGAAATAATCTTTGTTTCCTCAAACAATGTTTTCTAATAGAATTATTAACATCTGGCCTTAGTTCCTTCTGAGCAGCAAAACAGTAGCTGATGCCAAGAAAGGCTGTCCTACTTCACTGTCCATTTACATCATCCCTTGATTGTGGAAGAGTGCAGTATAAAGCCCATAGTCTTTAGAATTTCTAAAAGTTACGTGCTTCCTTCCAGAAATTATTTTTCTTAACTAACATCTAACATTTTTAAGCTAATATTTAATTCACAGCTCAGATTTAAAAGAAATTTGGGAAAACAACATTTCACTTATTGAAACAAAGTAAAATGCTTCTAATAATGGTAAAACAATATATGGGAAGATAACTTCCCCTGTAAATGTTTAATCTTTGCTTTGTAGCTTATGTTCTATATCTATATACACAAATGAAATTAAATAAATGCATCCTTCTTTGAGCCATACCAGTCTATCCCATCTGCTTCCCTAAATACTTTATCCCTCTGTAGTCAGGCCCTCCTGGCTGACAGCAGTCAGTGCTTGAAGTCTTCTTTCCTTTCCCACTGTCTTGTTTTTTCATTCTTTTGCACACTGAGAACTCTGGGAGAGAGAGGAGCTTGAAGCAGAGGAGGATGAGGCAATACCATGTTTCTCTCTTTTTACGTAGAGGCTGGAAAAGCAGGATTGTTTTAAAATATTGTGCATTGCTGACCGCTTTTCCACTGAGATGGGAGTAGTATTTTACATGTAGTATGTGAGGTCATTCATTTATGCTCTTCTGTATATGCTAATATTTGGTTTCTTAGTAAAGTTATAAAATATTTTAATTGTCGTTATTTATTTAAACTAAAGACTGTTTAGTAGTAGAAATCTTGATTTTTGTAAGGGTGATATATGAAACTGTAATTTTTTTATGTTTGAGGGAAATATCACATAATTTGCTTCAGTGTCATAGTTCAAAATGAAAATGCAGATCTTACATTCATTGATTTTTCCTGAATGAAATATAGAACTGAGATCATGAGTCCACAAAATAGATAACTTAGCTTGAAATGAAGACTATAAGGGGCATCTAACAAAATCAGGGAATATGTTTATCAATTTTCCCACTCTGACCTGTTGATAGGATGTTTAGCACTCTGTGATCAGTGACTTGGCTATTCACCAGGAATTTCCTGACATGCGAAGTATATATCCATGATTCATTTTTATTAGAGCTTCCTCTTTTCAGGGATAAAGCAAGTTGGTTGGGTAGGAAGACAGAAAATTGCCAACGCAAGTAAAATTCCTTTCATCTCCTTCATATCTTCACTCTTATGACAGAGAGGATAGTTATTTTTCTAATTTAAAATGCTTATATATTTCAAATTATTTCAAACTGGTGACATTTAAAAATTGTCAATCAAGGTAGACCTGAGTAAACTGAGATAGAAGCTTCCCCTGATTTTTCTGTGGTTTAATCTTTTCATACACAACAATATATAAGAGTGGGAATCTATAAATCATGGGTGTCATTGGAGAAGGGAAATTACATAATCTACTTGTAATTTGATGTCCTTGAAAATGATATGGTTGTGAGAGTCACATTCACCAGTCCACTCCAAAGGAAGAACTAAAATTTCATTTTGATTTGTTAGAAATCTTAGAAATTCATTAGAAATTTTGATTGTGGATGGGAAAGAATTGACCCGGAGAAGCTTGCCTATAGTATATGTATCAGAGGGTAGACATGTTAGTCTGTATCCACAAAAACAACAAAAATATCTGAAGCTTACCCACAAAAGCTTATGTCCAAATAAGTCTGTTAGTCTTTAAGGTGCCACCGGACTCCTTGTTATAGCATATGTATTTTTTCAAGGTTTATTAATCAACTAACTTAAGCAGACATTCTAAATTTTGCCACATAATCCTTTTAATGATGGATCCCACTTTGGAGACACAAGCCTTTAAAACACAATGATTTCTCTTTAGAATAAACATGAAAATCCACAGGATTTTCTTTTTTATATATTGCATCCTTTGCTATTTCCTTCCTAAAACTACATTCTGTTCTAACATTTGCTTTTATCTGTTTCCTTCCTTCCAAATGCATCTCAGTACCACACATGCAAAGAAAGCCTCTGAGTCAAACCGAGTTCTGTAAGTTTGTTCCCAGCACTTCCTAAGCTATATTGCTTGTGCTAGCTACTGCCAGATATTAATTGTAAATGTTTTGTGTGTGGCTGCTTCAGATGGCATGAACAAGGCTCTGCCATCCCTGTCTATCCCTGACCGCTCTTTGCAAGTCCTCTCTGTTGTTAAATCTTGTACATATTTTCTAGGATAGGATTGGCTGCTTTTTTACAATTTGAAAAAGTTATTCTTGTATGGTCATGACAAATACATTAATGTTTAGATATGAGATGAGATGCATTGAAGTCAACAGCAATGTGCACTAGCTGAGGATCTGGCCTATGGTTGTTCTTTTTATGTTCAGTGCAGCAGTACATGTACATTTCAATTTGGTAGAAGAAGCTCCTGTAGGGAGGAGATTTTGGATAAGTGAAATCTGTTCTCATAAACCATATTTGTTAATTTAGAGTTTTCTGCTTCATAGCTGCTGTTTCTATGAGCAGTAAAGGTATTCACTATATTTGGATTGGTAGCTCCAAACATTGTGAGTGATAATTATATGTTACTTATATAATATTTTACATGTTCAAAATAGAAATATTCACTAATTAATTCTCACAACACTCTTCTGAGCAAGGTCTGAGCTGTTGTTGTCACTATTTTATAGATGATAACATTAAGGGTATGTCTATGCTATGAGCAGGGGGTGTGATTCCCACCTCGCTGTCATTGAGTTACCATGCTAAAAATAACGATGTAGCCACGGTGGCACGCATAGCGGTGAGTAGTGGCATGGGCTAGCCGTGCTGAGTACGAGCCCTCCTGAACCCTGTGGTCCTTGGAATGGCTTACCCCCCTGCCTGTGCTACCTCAGCTACACTACTATGTTCAGTGTGCTAGTTTGATGGGAACTAGTGTAAGTATGTCTGAGTGAGCTGGGAATCACTCCTCTTGCTCCTAAATGTAGATGTAGCCTAAGACAGACAGAGTAAATAACTTGCTCAAGGCCACAAAGTGAATCTCTGAACAGTAGAAACATAGCAAGGGAATTAGCCCTCAACCCACTAGGCTGTGCTGCCAGTGTCCACAAAAGAGATTTGGACATATTTCAACCAAAGCTATTATATGGATTGGATATAGAAGCTGGAATCACTTTTGTTTTTAGATCCCTTATGAAAGTTCATTATTACTAACTTTTTAAATGTGCATTTTTATTTTTTGTACATGTGAGGTTTGGGAGGGAAGCCTAAAAAAAATTGTCATGATACATTTTTTCCTCTGTCTCTAATACCGTGATATCAATCCTAACAATAGCTGTTAATTAATTTGTCCCAAATTACAGTAGTATATAGGTACATTCTGTATACTATATGAGCAATACTGTCAAAATCTTTAAGCATAGATGTCATTATATCTCTAAACAGTATAATGTTAATCTTCTGCTGAATTTAAACTATAGTAGAACAGGTTTTAAAGATAATATTGCAGCTAAATGTGCATAGAGTAAAGAAAATATGTGTATCAGATGTTCCGCTATGTATACAGTATATATACAAATACTGGAAAATGTAAGTGTTGTATCCTACTTCACATACAGGTTTATAATTGGAGATCTCTCAGATTCAGAAAGTGACATATCTGAGCAGTCAAAAGAGTGGGACACAAATACAACTGAAGAGCAACAAAAGGCATACAGTCATGGAATAGAACTCATTCCGTGGTATGTGTTATCAATCAGAGCTGATGTCCATCAGTTCATGCTACAAGGGGCAACTGTCATACATTATGACCAGGAGATGCACCTCTCAGCGCGCTGTTTTCTTCAGCTTCAACCTGACAATAGTACTTTGACATGGATGAAACCCACCACCGCCTGTCCTGCAAATACTAAAGTAAAACTGGGTGTGCTAGGTAGCACTGCTGAGCTTGGTAAATTTCAGTTTCTAGGCAGTACTGGATTGAATGGACTGGTGGAAGGTTTCTTGGATTTGTTTTCAGCAAAGGCCGTATACATGGGACACCCGGGCATTGACATGCACACTGTGTGTGTTCAAAATAAACTTTGTAGTATGTCCCTTGAAGAGAATGGAGTAACACTCCTATATGGACTTCAAACTACTGATAATAAGTTGCTGCACTTTGTGGCTCCAAAATACACTGCCAAAATGCTGTATGATGGATTGCTGGAATTAACAAAAGCTGTAAGAAAAATGAGGAAATTTCCTGATCAGAGATTGCAGTGGCTACGGAAACAATATGTCTGCCTTTATCAGGTAAGGTACATTGTAATCATCTAGTGAATAAATAAGAGAAAGTTTCGAAGATACCGACAATATGAATATTCATATCCGTTTTAGACAGTTTAAGATTAAACATACAAGATCTGATTCTCCACCGTTACGACACTAGCATAAAACTAGTGAATCTGGCCTTTGATTTTGCATTTAATCGAAGGCTATTTGATACACTAAAATCGGGTATTAAACAGATCTTTTGTATTAAGAAAATCTTAATAGATCATAAAATAAAAAGTGAAACCAGTATGATAATTGGACCTTTGAAATTAGCATTTGATTAAAGAGGAAGCAATGCTCATAACTACACAAAGGGCTCAAATCTTGAGCAGTTGAGAGGTGGGATAAAAAAACAAAACAAAAAGCAAAACATTTTGTCAGTAATAATAACAAAACAAAGAACAGTACTTTTACTGCAAGTAAAACTTGCCTTACTTTTGATGTTCAGTCTTTCACTGATTTATAGTGGGTATCTTCAATACTATTTCAGAAAATGTCCGAGTCTTTCTGCAATACTATACCTAGTCCTTTTTTTTTTTTTTTTAATACTGAGAATTTTTATAGGAGGATGGCAGGTTTGAAGGCCCAACTTTGGCTCAGGCTGTTGAACTGTTTGGAGGCAGACGCTGGAGTGCAAGGAACACAAGCACAGGGGCCCTGACCAGAAGCACTGAGAAACCCAGTGTGCAGAGAAACAATACTCTGGGAATAAGCACAGCCAAGAAAAAGAAGAAAGTACTCATGAGGGTAGAATATTTCATTATTTATGTACTAATCCTGTGGGTCTAGCTGATTTAAGCAATTTATAATATAGTTTTTGTATAGCTAGCCATGTATTCTGAACCAGAGAAAAGATCACTATATAAAAATCCAGTTGTTATAACTTTGAAACTATGTTAATTGCAATGGCAGTTTCCTGGATAATTATTTATTTTAGGAATGAGTGGCTTATTTTTCCTCACACCTGGGGAGGCCCAGGATTTTGGGGGACAACATGTAGAACAATGGGATTCAGACTGATTGAGACCTTTAAATGGTACCTCCCCTCTGAGCTATTCCAGTAGTTGGAGATCCAGCTGCGCACAGGAGTTGCCCAGGCCACATGTTCTTTTTCCTGGACGTACATCCACAAGTGGCCAAGAGAGGGGTCATGTAGGAACTGGTATGGTGGCTCTACGCTACCCAAATATTCCTTTAGTCAGGGGGATTCCTCATGGGGCCAGATGCACCTGCTCTATGACTGTTTTATGCCAGTGGAATAGCGCAAAGCCAACCAGAGCACTCCAGAATATCAAGGCCATTGTCTTGTTCTGTGTGATGTCACACTGAGATGATAGCCAAAATTCCCACACTCCTATGTGTCTCTTTCATGAGACTTAAATTTCCTCTTTTCTATCTAGAGTGATGGTGACAACTATTAGCATTTAAAGCAGTCGTCTTTAGTATTTAAGGTAGAATTGCTGATTCATGTCCACTTCTTGTCATTCACAAAAAAGAATATAGGCTAAAATAACATTTTAAAGATAATTATGACAATGTCCACTGTTTCCAGGGTGAAAGTGGAGATGCTACTGATGATGAGATGGCAACTCGTAAGACAAAAAGTTATAAAGAATATCGTAATAGAAGTGGTTCGGATCCTCAAGACATTGATGAACAAGAAGAATCAGGTATATATATAATAGTCCAGTAGTTAGATCACTTTTAGTGCTTTGTTTTGAATAATTGTGATACAGCTAATGATGGGTGAAATGTTACAATGAGAAAAAGTTTCAATAGGCTTCATTCTGTAAAAAAATACAGTTCAAGATATGTTTTTGAGTGGTACAAAACAAATTTAGAAACTCTTTGGGGTTTTACTCAGTTTAATTCAGTGCTAGTATATGAGTGTTATATAGAAATGATGCTAGTGATGCAAATTTTCGTTTTCTTTTATAGATCAGAATATTGTGACTGCCTCTAACACTCTGCCATCTAGAAGAGCACATTCTCTGACCGCATCTGGATCTCCTAGCTTAGCAGCTGGGGCATCTGCACCAATCAGACCAGTCTCCTCTCCTGTAATGTCATCTTCAAGCAAGAGTCAGGCTAGGTGGGGACAAAATCAGTACTTTACTTTTTAAAAATCTAATTATTAACATTATAAGTTATGACACACGTGCTGTCGTTGATGTACATAAGTATGGAGCTTACCTTTTCCAGCTCTTGGATATCCCAGAGATCATCTGCACAGATTTTGGTCACAGATGCTCCATGTGTATAACTGTCATTAACTGAAGTATTTCAGCTGTGTAAATTGAGATGCATAGGTGCTTTGCACAAGTTAGTTCAACCTCAAGGAGCTAAACCTGCACTGGGATTTCTGGTGGAAGTTACCCTGTTTTGCCAGGAAATAATAGGGATATTTTGGGGAACCTTCTCTTTCCCACACACTTCCCTTCTTTTTTTACATACAGTACTTTTCAGTCATATATTCAGTGCAGAAGGTCACGTTCTTGATTGTGCAGTGGCATGGTATGCTACCATGCGTTATTCATTATAATTATTTATGATTTCTTTTATTATACCATAGGTGAAAACGTCACTTTACAGGCATACAAGATGACAAAGTCCCTGCCATGGGGACCTTCCAGTCTAAATGACACAGATAACACAATGAATAGCGTGGGTAGGGATGATAAGGAAGAAGGAAAAGACAACAGTAAACAGCATGAAAGATCATTGCTGATATCTGTAGTGCAAAACTGTCTGCTTTTGCCTTGAAAGTCACTTTCTAGGGCTTTTTAGTTCTCTTTACATACAATGTGCTGTTCTGCACTCCATCATGCAGGACCAATGGGTGTATACACCACAATAAGATTTCTCTCTACTATATGGCTTTCATGCTATATTTTTTAAAAGGCTAAAACAAATTTAGTTCACAGGACACTGAAAAAGCATCATAAATTGATGCCACAGCATTTGCTTCCCAATTTTTAAAATCTATGTTATGTTTAATTTCATTTGCCAAAATAATTGATGTTCCCTGTACGAAGAGCACCTAGACCTTTGTAGTATTTCAGTGTGCCATTAATTTGGCACAGGCAAGAAAAATCTGCTGTTGAGTGTACTGTAGCATTCCACTGCTCCATCCCCATTTTGGGTTAAATCCTGAGGACCCATAACTCCCGGTGACTTTAGTGAGAGGTATGAGTACTCAAGTATGTGTTCAACACTTCTTAAGATTTTGGGTGAGATTCTGTGCTGTGCCTCTGAAGCAGGGGTGGGCAAACCACGGCCCGTGGGCCAGATCCGGCCCCGGGCTCCTCCTAACTGGCTCCCAAGGTCCTGCTTGGGAGGCTGCTCCGGCCCCTCCCTCGCTGTCCCCCTCTCCCCGTGTCATCAGCGGCCGCACTGGGAAAACTGCTCCCCCACTGACCCTTTTCCACGCAGCCTCAGCGGGACATGCTAGGGAGCCTGCTCCGGCAGACTCTCGCCCTGTCTCCCTCCCCCATGGCCTCAGAGAGCCGCATGAGCAGCGCTGTTGGGCAGGGCTTCCTGACAGCGCATCCAGCTCCTGGCCAGACACGCTGTGCGCTCGGGGAGATCAGCGGCTGCGTGTCTGGCTCTGGGCCAGACACGCTATTCTAAGCAGCGGCGAGGTAAGAGGGCTGGGGCCGGGCGGATTAGCTGAAGGGGCAGAGGGTCTTGGTGGGGCAGGTTGGATGGCACGTGGGAGTCCCAGGGGCCTGTCAGGGGGGCAGAGGTGTAGATAGGTATCAGGGTAGTCAGGGAACAGGGAGCAGGGGGGTTGGATAAGTGGGTAGGGTCCTGGAGGGTGGGTAGGGAAAGGGGGATCTCTGGAAGGGGCGGTCAGGGGCCAAGGAGGAGGGGGGCTCAGATGGTGGGGGTTTTGGGGGTGGTGGTTAGGGGCAGGGGGGGTCTCTGGAGGGGGTAGTCGGGACCAGGAGAGGGGGGCTTAGATAGGGTGGTGGGTCTCAGGGTGGTGGTGGTTAGGGTGGGAGGTCTTGGGAGGGGGCAGTCAGAAGACAGGGGGCTTAGGGAGTGGGGTTCTGGGGCCGTTAGAGTGGGGGTTCTCCAGAAAGGGCAATCAGGGGACAAGGAGCAGGGAGAGGGGTTGGATGGGTTGGGGGTTCTGAGCGGGGGCAGTCAGGGGGTGGGAAGTGAGTGGGAGTTGGATAGGGGCCAGGGGCTGTTTGGGGAGGCACCACCTTCCCTACCCGGCCCTCCACACAATTTTGAACCCTGATGTGGCCCTCGGGCCGAAAAGTTTGCCCACCCCTGCTCTAAAGCTATGACTACACAGCAGTGTAAGCCGATGGTTAGTGAGACTCAGGTCAGCTGATCCATTCAGTGAACCCTGGGCTTGAGTATCTACATTGCATTTTAACCCTAGGTTAAGAATTTCCTGACCCATGCTCAAATCTAGGGTTGAGGCATCCACATTGCAGTGCACAGACCCGAGTCAAAGTAAACATATCCCAAAGTAAACATATCCCAAAGTGCTTGCTGCCCCCCCTCCCCATGTCAACACTCTAGCCCACGGTGTATCAAGACAATGGCCTTGATACACCGTGGGAAAACTCTACTACCCACCCAGTTTCCTAACTGGTAGTACTATTGATGGGACTCAGGTGCCCATAATGAGCACCCAAGTACATAAATTGCATAACTGACTCCTTTGGTGGCTATCTCACTGGAATGACTATAGTTTGAGAAGGGATTATACTGGCTGCAGAACAGTGAAGTGCATCCCCAAGGCTTGGGGTGCAGTGTTCTCTAGCATGCCATGTGGATCCTTTATCTTTGTATAGGGTCAAATGCTGGAGTCCTGGTTTCAGTCCCTGCCCAGATATAAGTCTTATTTCCTTCAGTAGGAATACTCATATGAATAAGGCAAGCAGGATTTGATCCTGTGTATTATCTTTATGAGGTTGAGAACCATCTCCAATAGCTCACTTTCCTTGGCTAAAGAAAACCTTGCATTTCTCTGAATAGTATTCTTTCTTTACTTTTTGCTGAAAAGTATTCTTACTTGACTAGAGTGCTTGTTGGTTGGGTTGGAGGGTTGGTTCAAATGTATTAACCAGAAATTTAGCATGGATATAAAAGTTGAGGAGTTTTTTTTCAAATAAAGTATCAAAGCCATAGTGACCCAAGTGAGTATGAAAACGTGTAACTGAGTCATTCAGCCCCATTTCGTAGTCCTCCCCTATCTGCTTCATGAGTGCCAAAATCCTGACTCTGTGTGGACCATGGCAACTATATTTTAAACCTGAAAAATAATCCAGCTCAGAGCAGGATTAGCTGCCACTGAAACATCAGATGTTGCTACCCAGCTGGCAAAATGCCATCAACTTCTTCTTAATTCCTTTTTCTCATTTAACCTGGATTCCTTTTTTGCTTAAGTCAAAGAGAGTATGGCCCGGGGATCCTTTATCCCTGCCCCTGCCATACTGAAGAAGGAAGGGGTAAGGGATCCCTGGGAGGTTGCAGAAAATTTTGGGGACTGGCTCCCACATTCGGTCCTCACGCTGCATGCTTCCCATGTGTCCCTGCAAGGAGGAGCTGGAGCTACCGCTGCAAGAGGCTGTGAGGAAGTTTTGGGACTGGCTCCCACTCACTGCCCTGGCAGCCCAGACATACGTGCCAACTCTGTGGGTGCTCCAGAGCTACAATAAGATGTAGCCTAGAAGATTGTATCCAGCTTCATTTGGGGTTTTTCCTCTGAAGTTCTGTAAATATCAAGTTATGCTCATAGTTACTATGAACCTACCAATTTTGCTGCCAGCACCACACATGAAGATATCCAGATTTTTAAGATGGAGGATACAGACCTCTAATTTTACTTTTATTTCTGGTCAATATTTAACATTAGCATCACAAGTCACTATAAACCTGAGCAATTAGTTATTTTGATGTCTCCGTTCAGGCTGCAAGTTCAAAATAATTTTGTTTAAAACAAAAGGAAATAGTGTAAGTATTACTGTTGTACATTTTAAAGAATAAGTTTCTCCATCATTCCAAGCAAATATTATGGGAGAAATAGCTATTTAGGGGCCCAGCCCCTTGGAGTGCTGAACAACCTTAATTCTCATTGATGTTCCATTCTAGATTATATGGCTTCATTCTATGTTCTTGAGCCTGGAGACTTTTTCCGTATTATTTTTAGTTATTTTCATTGTCTGGCAAAAATGTTTTGAGTGACATTAGTCAAAATATTACATGCCATAATGTACATGGCATAGTAATGCCAAACAAAATGAAAATTACTAGCCAAAGCAGGTGGGTAGGTTTTTGGGGGGGATATTAGGCCAAATTTTGCTTTCACAGGGGGAATCTGAGCAACTATATTTTATACCCTCACAACAAAAGTCTTTTAGGGCTTGATCCTGCAAGGTCGTGAGTGCTCTCAATTCCTATGGACATCTGCAATTCTGTGATGGACTATTTTCAAATCTATAAACTTGAAAACTGTAGAGTGTTGAGTCAGATACATAGCAAATAGCCATGTGATGGGCCAAATTAAGATTGTGTGTAGGTAGACACAACATCATTGATTTCATTGAGCTGCACCAACGTGGACCATGGCTGATTGTGCTCTTTTGTCCCTAGAGCATATATTGTGAACCAGAAACTTAGAATATAGAGAAATAAAATAAAAATAATCCAGGATAAGTTATTAGTTCTTCTTCATCATCTTTCTCTTATCCCTTCAGCTAGGGTCAGGTCAACACAGGGCCGGCGACAGGAATTTTGGGGCCCCGTACGCAGATCATGCGCCCCCCCCCCCGGGCCGGTCTCCCGCGGCCCCCCCCACCCGGCTGGTCTCCCGCCGCCCGTGGGCCCCAACCCCTGCATGCACTCTGGCCATGTGGCCCCCGCATGCGCTCTGGCCGTGTGGCCCGGCCGGGAGAAGCAATGGGGGGCGGGGGGAGGCTGCTGGGTGCCGGGGGAGGGGGCTGATGAGCGCTGCAGCGACTGCCCGGAGCTGCGCCTTGCTCACAGGCCCGGCGACAAGGGGGTACAGCTGCATACCGGGCCCGCCCCGGATTTAAGAGGGCCCCCCCTTAAGTCCGGGGCCCGGTACAGCTGTACCCATTGTACCACCCTGTCGCCGGCCCTGGGTCAACATGCCAGCATCAGTCATCTTCGTCTGTCCGAGGTGACACTACGGTTCACCTGCTTACCATGTTTGGTGTAATCCATTTTAGCTTCCTCAGTTTTCCTCAGAGTCTGTTTCCTACCACCTTCTTCTGCCATGCTGTTTTCACCAGATCCCCTTCATTCATCCTCTGCTTGTTTCCAAACCAATGAAGTTGTGCTTCCTGGATTTTGCCCAACTTTGATTTCCATCCTAATACTTTCATTTTAGAATCTCTTTATTCATGTAATTCATCTTATGGCAAGATACCATTTCTTAGCTAGACAACTCTGACACACTAAATTTGAGCAGGAGAGTGCCCCAAATGGTAATTCTTTCTTACAAGAGACCAGGCCTGAATGGAAAGGTGGGGTAGCCGTGACTTAACTTCTCTGCATGCCACTGCTGATATTCCTGGCTGTTTCTTGGGAAGCCCTGGTTGCTTCTGGGGACTGCCTCCATCCCTGTTCCCTCCATTACATGTGACTGGGGAAATACGGGGGAGGGGAGAGGAAGCCTAAAGCCTGTCACCTGTTGGAATCAGCAAGCAGCGGGCCCTCTATGGTTCATCTCCCTGCCTCACCGATGCACCCAGCTGTTGGAGATGTCCTAGGGTCACCAGTCAGCAAGTGTGTAAAATCAGGACAGGGGGTGGAGGGTCATAGGAGCCTATATAAGAAAAATACCCCCAAATCAGGACTGTCCCTATAAAATTGAGACATCTGGTGACCTTAAGATGTCCAAATGTGTGACACCTTTATTTCCTGCATATAATCCAGAAAGAATAATTTCTTTATGATGCTAGCATTATGCCTTAAGGAATTCTGTATGTTTCCAGCATGCTTCCCATTTTAATTGTCTTGCTGATAAAATACTAAAAGCAAACTTCCTGTGATCTTCATAAACAGCAGGACATATTTATTTTTGGTTTTACGCTATAGCAATAGTAGGATTATTTTGTTAAGTGAAAAAAAGAAAACTCGTTGATTTGTGCCTATTTAAATTAGATTCTTCCATGCATGGAAAGTTTTCAATAGAATGTCTTTATTTGCTTTGGCAAAGTTTGCAGTGGTCTATAGGGAATGAGTGGCCAGTATGAACGACAGAATCAAAGTATGAACTCTGTTTGCATCCACTAAGAAGTATTGGTTTTATTTCATTCTTTCAAATATTGATAATAAATAAAGAAATCCTAGTATAGACCTTTAGTGCAATACTGCCTAATATTTCACAACTAGTGGAAGTTAAATATATGAAAATAACAGCAATCTTATTTTGTTTTAGTACTTGGAGCAGCAGTAGCTGGCATGGCCGAGTCAAAGGAGGATTGAAAGGGTTTCAGAACTTCATGGTTTCCGATAGTAATATGAGTTTTGTTGAGTTTGTAGAGCTCTTCAAGTCTTTCAGGTAAAATCTATTTGACTAATCACATTCATCACATCAAAGTTGGTAAAAATCTATTTTAAGGAAAAAAGCACAAAGTGAACATTCTTCCTGTATCCTAGTGTTCGAAGCCGCAAGGATCTTAAAGACCTCTTTGATGTCTATGCTGTATCCTGCAATCGATCAGGTTCTGATTCTACTCCACTTTATACTAATCTGAAAATTGATGAGAACACCAGTGGACTCCAACCTGATTTAGGTTTGTTACATTTAATTTCAGCAAGAAAATAACACCTTAGAGAACTGAATTATTTTAAATTATTAGCATTGTAAAAAAATGCTGCTGATGTGGGGAGCAAAATCAGGCTTACAACTGATAGTGAGTTAGGACCTTAACTAAAGGGTCACTACCACAGCTCCATAATAACAGTTCATCACATTCCATCCATACATAACTGGCTTAGCTAATTTTAAGAAGTTTAACAAATTCAGAAAGTTTTATTTCACATAAGATTTACCAAAAGAGTTCCACTGATGTAAATAGGAATCTTGCCTGATTAAGTCTTTGATCCATAGTTATTGAAAGTTAATTTTTTCCAATGAATACAATTTTAATTCCTTTGAATTAAAGTGTCATATGAATAATAGAATAGTACTCACCTAATTTATCCCCAGGTGATAAAATGAAACTTCTCAAATATTTATGTTCATATTTATCTTTTAGATTTATTGACCAGGAATGTATCAGATCTGGGTTTGTTCATTAATAGTAGACAGCAACTATCAGAAAACCAGAGACAGATATCTGATGCCATTGCTGCTGCTAGTATTGTAACTAATGGTACTGGAGTAGAAAGCACATCACTGGGAATATTTGGAGTGGGCATCCAGCAACTCAGTGACTTCTTGGTGAATTGCCAAGGTGAACACTGCACCTATGATGAAATCCTCAGTATTATCCAGGTCTGTAATATAAACATTTTGCAGTGCATCTATTCATTGTATAGGGGTTTTTGTTTTCTCCATTTTTTTCCCTGCACATGTTCTTTCTCTGTCCAGTCTCCAGAACACTACCTGCTGTATCACCTATATGGAAATTGAATTTCCTTCTTTGGACCCACTGCCAATTCTATTCCCTGAGTTTGCATGAAACTTCTCTAACCACATTGTACCTTGTCCATGAGATGAATGTTTCATTTCTATAATGTGTCTTATCTCCATTGAATATGAACCAAATGATCAAAGGTTGAGTTTTGTATTCATTGTGTTATAAAAATTGAATGACTAGCTACCATAATGTAAATTTTGAGTCCTTTTAATTTTTTCTAATGTAATCCAAAAATAATCCAGTACTCTACCGGGTTTAACAAAACTGTCAAAACATTTTGTACAGTTCAGATGTTAGGCAAGTATGTTCAATATACATTTACAGCAAGGTTAAAAAAATCAGGATGTCTAGGGAAACTTCAGAATAACATTAAATTATTCTACATGGGTTTTTGTACAAGTTGATGTGTTGTTGAACGCTGGTAAATAAATACAAATAGTTATTTCCTTTTAGACAATGGCACTGAGTATTATATATAAGAATAAGAACATGCATGATTTTAAATAATAATCTGGATTAACATTCTACATTTGTAAGATCTGCAGTATTATTAATTTTATATATTTAGTGACTTTGCTAACCCCTATAACTATTATCATTATAGTCAAGACACTTCTGAATGATATTCAGACTGCATAAATACAGTTTTCATGTCAACTCATTAGTTTGATATACAAATAACATTGTAAAAAATGAATTAAAGCCTTTTACCTAAAGCATGAGATACCTATTTCTTTTGATCAAAATAATGTTATTCTCTTACTGTTTCTCGTAGAAATTTGAACCCAGTGTCAATATGTGCCAGCAGGGACTACTGTCATTTGAAGGATTTTCAAGGTAATTTACCATGTATGAAGTTAACATACATGTGATATTATTTGTGCGCATTTTGCTAAATATTCGTCACAAACTATTGTTTCTGCACCTTTAGGTTTTTGATGGATAAAGATAATTTTGCCTCAAAAAATGATGAGTCACAAGAGAATATTGAAGAATTACAACTACCGCTGTCATATTATTACATTGAGTCTTCACACAATACATACCTCACAGGCCATCAGCTTAAAGGAGAATCATCAGTAGAACTTTACAGCCAGGTATACAGAGTTAGAGCATTGCATAGTTTTCAGCATGAATTTGTTTGTTTAACTAAGAAGTTACAGAAACATGGCCTTTTTGCGTTGAAACCCCTAATGTTTTGAGCCCCTGCTTGTAAAATGTAGGAAAACATGATGTGTGGGAAAGCTGCCTGTGTGCACAGTTGTGTTCAAATGCTTTTACTAAGGCAAAAAAATGGGTTTCGTTTGAGGTTCATAGCATTTAAACACTAGTCATTCTGACCTAACTTACTAAAATTAGACTTTCCCACAGGAAAGACTGAGCTAATATGTTAGTTCATTTAAAAGTCAAAAACACCATTCAGATATTGTACATTGTACTGAAAAGACAAATTTCTAATGAAAACATCACTCCTGACAATATACTTCTAGGAATATTATGCTATTTATCTGACCCTATGTCTAATTGGTGACGAACCTGGAAAGACTGATTTCTCTCTATGGGTTTTGGGTCTGTATTTTTGATATGTGTATTCAACAAATGTTACAGAAAACATCAAACTTCCTGTGATTTGGATTTTTATTATTCACCCTGTTAAAGAGAAATCCATTCAAGTGTGACAGGTACACACAAGGTCCTCTGTGCCACTTCAGCCCTCTGTTTATGTTTAGATTTGAAAGTGGGGAGGTGGATTCTGTGAGAGAAAGCCATGAGTAAAGTGGCTGCATAGCGATGCTGTGGAGTAGATTTCTATGACAGCCTCACACAGGATGGCAGTGTTGCGGGAGGTAGGGTAAGGATTCATTGTTCGTAACACCCAAAGTGATGTGAAAGAGCTGCAGGCACTCTTTCAGCACCCCATAGGCTAAAATAATGGTCCATAAGGTGAGACGGGAACACAATTGCAGCCCTGCCCCCCTGGTGGGGTGAGGGTGCCCCCTCCACTGACATAATGTTCCATTGTCTAGGGCTTTGAGCAGGATAAGTAAATTTCATCCTAATCATATATGTACTTTATCTGAAGTTATAGATAGATTCCAGAAAGCTTTACTTCCAATAAATAGTTGTAGTCCAGAAGGCTCTTTGCAGTGGCCCTCCTCCATCCTGGAGAAAATATCTGTGTATATACCCACTGGTTTCTACAGGCGGGAAGATGTAAATATTTCTCCATCAGTGTAAGCTCCTGGCCCTTTAAGGGACACTTTTTCCAACTGTAACAGAGTTTCTTGCCCTTATGGGCTGGAGAGGAAAACCTGGGTTGGATCAGGTGATTCCTTATAAAAGGCAGCAGATGGCAACAGTGAAGTGGGAAGCTCAGGGAACTGCAGGAAGAAATGGAGGCAGTCAGGCTTCTGCAGTGATACCCTTGATACCAGGCAGTTTGGAAGCCAGAGATATATGATTGCAGCAAAGTAGGGCCTGGGGGTGCCCTGCTAAAGCAGGAAACGCTATAGACAGGAAGGCCTGGTAATAGGGTGAATTGGAGTCTGCTCTGGGTGAGCAGGCTCCAGCAGAAAGACCTGGGACATGGGATTTCCCTACTGAGGGTATGTCTGCTCAGCAGAAAAAGACCCACAGCAGTAAGTCTTGGAGCCCTGGTCAATTGAAACACAGTGAGGGGGAAGGGTCCTAGGCTCCAGTCCAAGCACAAATGTCTACACTGCTATTTTTAGCCCCAGAAAACAAGGCCCAGTCAGTTAACCTGGGCTCTGAGACTTGCTGCTGTTGTTTTTTGGTTTGTTCTATTTTCTGTGTAACTGTAGCCCAAGACTACAGGCAGGAAAAGGGCCTACAGGCCGGGGAGGGTAAAGCTGTGTTTTCAGACTTTGAATTTTATCTTGGAGATTTATTTATGTGAATAAACTCGAACCCTGTTAGGGGGGTGATGAATGGACAAGAAAGCCCTATGTAGAGTTTGTGTAAGAAGACTTTTGAGGGAGAAATTGTTAGCAGAGCTTCAGAGAGGTACCCTGGGTTAGGGTTGCCAACTTTCTAATTTCAGAAAACCGAACACACTCTTGCCCCGCCCCTTCGCTGAGGCCCCACCCTCGCTCATTTCCACCCCCCCCCCTCCTCCATTGCTCTCTCTTCCCCCCAGCCCTTGCTTACTTGCTCATTTTCACCAGGCTGGGGAGAAGGATTAGGGTGCTGCAGGAAGGGGTGAGGACTTCGGCTGGGGTAGGGGTTCTAGGCTGGGGTTGGAGATGAGGGGTGTGGGGTGCAGGCTCCAGGAGGGAGTCTGGGTGTGGGAGGGTGCTCCAAGCTGTGGCAAGGGGTTGGGACATGGGAGAAGGTTCGGGGTGCGGACTAAAGGCAACTCTGCCTAGCGTGGTTTGTGGGGCTCCGGCAGATAGTTTTGTCAGGTGGCCCCTTAAATAGCAGACATACCAGTGCTGCCCTGGCATTTCCTGGATCTCAGAGGCTGCTCGATCTGCTATGAATCCTGGACACATGACTCAGCCAGCGTACCGAGGACAAAAGTATTTCCTGTTCTCTGGAATGCGGGGCAGGGGAATGCTGCTCCTGGCTCACTGCACCCCCAGCATAGCCCACATCACTGTAGGGAGAGCGTTGCTGCAGGCACCTTCCATCTTCCCCCGCTGTTTTCAGTAACCCCCCTGGTCCCTCGCCTTCATCCCCCCTAAGCCTGGCCGTTGGCTGGGGCCTCCGTGCCCAACTCTGCTGGGATCTGTTCCCAGGGAGAGCAGCCCAACTTTAGCCCCATGCTTCTGTACAGCCCATTCACCCTTGGGAGAAGACTGACAGCTGACAGCCTCTTACCTGCTGGTTGCGTGGTCCTGCATATGATGGAGCCGGCTACTGGGACCGGGAAGGCGGTGGTGGCTCGCCCTGGCCCTCTTTCCTGCTGCCAGCTGCATGCAGCCCCTAGGGAGCCGGGCCAGCTCGTCTCTCTGCTTCCGCCAGCTGGGAAGCAACAGTCTGGGCAGGGAGGTGGCTGAAGGTACTTGCTAAAGGCCACAATGCCCACTCTGCAGGGAGCCTCTGGCCACAGTTAACCCTGCTGGCCTCAGCCTGCAGCTGGGTGCCTTTCCCAGCCCTCCCGCTGGGATCTGCCCTATGCCCACTAGGGCTCACACCACTCCCGAGCTCCACAGAAAGAGCTACTGCAGGCCTCCTCCTCACCCCCTGCTGCTGTCGGACTTTCAATGTCCCAGTCAGCAGTGCTGACCAGAGCCTCCAGTGTCTCTTTTTGACTAGGCATTCTGGTTGAAAACCAGATGCCTGGCATCCTATCTGGGGCATGAGGGGCCGCATGGGAGGCAGCTGACCTCACTCAGCAACCAAATTCCCATTCTCTCCGCCTCCAGCAGCAATGCTGGTAGCTTCTGAAATTTCTTTCTGTTTCTAATGGGAACCTTTCTTTTTAATTCTTACTTTCTAATATTCTTCATTTCCTGCTCGCTCTCTCTCTCTGTGGGATCCAACTGTTTGGGATAGTAGCTTCCATGGTTTCCTTTCACTCCCCAGTAAAGTAGCTTTCATGGGCAGCAACTTCCCCCAGCTGCCATTTTGCACTGCAACCCCTCTTCCATTTGTTTTTTTACAGTTACTGTTCACATGGGATCTATTGTTCATTTGTGTTACAGGTTCTTTTGCAAGGCTGTAGGAGTGTGGAATTAGACTGCTGGGATGGTGATGATGGGATGCCTATAATTTATCATGGACATACACTCACTACTAAAATCCCTTTTAAGGTATATTGAGAATTTCTTGCAGAAAATAGAAATTAATCAAGAAAGAAGTTTAATAACGTGTTCACTTATAGGAAGATACCAGTTTAATGAAGCAACAATTATACTTCTAGAAGAAAACAAGTCACTAAGGGTTTGTGTACACTGCAGTTAGACAGCTGTGGCTGGCCTGTGCCAACTGATGCGGGCTTGTGGTGCTCATGCTAAAGGGACTGTGTAACTGCAGTGTAGACATTCAGGTTTGGGCTACAGGTTGAGCTCTGGGACCCTCCCAGCTTGCTGGGTCCTAGGACCTAGGCCCTAGCTTGTGGCTATGTCTACACTGCACATGGGAGCATTTTCCCAACACGGGTAGTAGATACATGCTAGCATTGCTCAAGCTAGCACACTACAAATAGAAGAGTAGCAGGGATAGCACAGGCAGCAGCTTGGGCTAGCCACCTGAGTACAAACATTCCTGGATCCCCAGGTATATACTCGGATGAGTAGGCCAAGCTGCAGCTCATGCTACCTCAGCTACACTGCTATTTTTACAGTGTGTTAGCTGACGCAGAGCTAGCGTGTGTCTGTCTGCCTGTGCTGGAAAGCACAATCTCAGATGCAGTGCAGACAACCCTAAATGGATTAGTAACAGACAGTATAAAATCATACTGTATTTCAAATCATGGAATCAATACTCAAAAATAATCAACTATAAATATTTCATGTTTTTAAAATTAGAGAATTCTAACTCTTGTAATATTTACATTTTGGTTCTTACAGGATGTAGTTGAAGCTATTGATCGTAATGCCTTTATCACCTCTGATATGCCAATCATCATATCTATAGAGAACCACTGTTCGTTGCCTCAGCAACGCAAGATGGCTGAATTTTTTAAGGTTAGTCATAGTGTATTATATTATTCAAAGTGCATGGCTGGGGATTTTGTTTTTAATGATACCTCACATATTCTCAATATTTCAGACTGTATTTGGAGATAAGCTGGTAACTAGGTTTTTATTTGAGAGTGACTTCTCTGATGATCCAATGCTCCCTTCACCAGACCAACTGAGAAGAAAAGTGCTGCTGAAAAACAAAAAACTCAAAGCCCATCAAACTCCAGTGGATATTTTAAAACAAAAGGTAAATTATTTCCATAACAAACGTGCTGATATTTAAATTATGGTTTGGAAAAAAGCAATAGTAGTTAAAGTTTTGCCTATTTAACATGGACAACAGAATCAGTCTAATGCACATTGGGAAATCCATTGTGGATTATATATCAACATAATATAAATATATAAAATAAAAATATAATTACAAAAATACTTGGTTTATTTTCATATTCTTTAGTTTTAATTATAATGCATAGTAAACAAAACATAATTTATTGATAAAAGTAATATAGTCTTACCAAACACTTCAGTAATAAATGTTTTCTCAGAAATGGGGAGAAACCACCCCAAGGGGTTTTTTGTGCGCATTTTGTTTTGTGATACTTTGTTGTCTTTTTGGATTTAGCAAAGTTGTGCTGTATTTTTTCCATATTCAAGCCAGGTTCTTCTTTCTTAAGCAAATATTTTTTTTCACTTGTTACCAATTGATTTTATTTTATGGCAGAATTTTACCGTTTTTATTATACTGTATTTCCATTGATAGGTAGAAAATTTTCCTGAAATATTTAGTATTTCTTAATTATTTTTATATATATCCTTTTGTGACATCTCCATCTTTTAATTTTTGCAATGAATGAAATACTCTTTGCAAGTTGGAGTCTTCTCTTTACAAGATAATTGAGTGCCATGGGGACAACAACAGTGCAAGCTTCCTTTACTTTACAATCCCTTTTGTGTTAATCTGTACAGTCTCAGCCCTTCCTTCATTTTTTCTACAGGGACTGTACAATAACTGTGTTCCAGTTACCAAGGGTTTAGAATGGATGGCAAACATCCCATGTAGTAAAATGGCTTATTAGTGGGAACTGGACTTTTTCAAAAGTGTGATCTTATCTATAGATCCACAGTGACTCCCTTTTCACTTTGGGTAAATGTAAGCCCAGTAAATAATCCAGAAAGATGGACAATTAAATATGATTCACATTCAGATCTTTCTTGAAATTCTAGTTTATTAACAACTCTTGTAATCCAGGTATCAATGTTACATGGACTTTCAGAGATTATAGGAGGAGATTTAAACCCATGCATGAAATCATAGTTAACGGAAAATAAACTATTTTGGGAGATGGGAGGAATTTGGCGGCTTCTGTACATAGGAAAGTTTCACCAGTTAAACCACTAATTCCCCTTACATTTTTTTGATGTTTTTTGTTTTGTCTAAACTGCTTCCAAAGTGCCATAAACTAAACCAGAAAAAGGGTACACCTATATTGGACTAACATTGGGCACATGAGGTTTTATACCTATGTAACTATATATGTTTAAATTTACTCTTCACTTTTTACTGGTATAACTTTCCCATGTAGAGAAGTCTTTAGAATAGCTATTTTCCCTCCTGTAAAAATAGTACACTGAACAGATACATATGAATAAAAATATTATAAATAGAACTTTTTTGCTCTTTGAATATTTGAGTGCTTTAAAAATTATTTTAATGCTGTAGGCTCACCAACTAGCATACATGCAAGCCCAGGCCAATAATGGTGGCAATGCTGGTAACCCCGCCACTAATAATGAAGAGGAGGAGGATGAAGAGGATGAATATGACTATGACTATGAATCTCTCTCTGATGGTAAAGAAATATAGTTATTACAATACTGTACTTAGAGAATTCTTGATTATAAAGTTTCTCCATACTTATGACTGACTTTAACTGTTTACATTTGCGTCAGTCAGACTAGATCAAGCAAGATGCAGTGAGACATTTGAATCAGAAAATCTAGTATCACTCATAATGAATGATAACGTATATTCATTCTAAATTACATCAAGATAATAGTGTATATAAATGAATTACAAAATACTGTGTTTTACATAAACCCTGTTTTCTTTGCGGGTTTTAACATCTCAGAGTTCATGCATTCTTCATATTAATTCCTTTTCCCTAAGGGCTGAAGAGTGGCCTGGCTTATGCAATGGTATAAGCAGGTAAGGGGGCATAAGGCATTCCCTTACCATCTTGCCATACACTTTGTAGATAGCAGCCCAAGATGGAAATCAGGCTTTGCAGAGCCCCTATAACCCATGGCCTACACAAATGGTCAGGGAGTGGGCAGACCCTTGGCTCCGTCTCCCCCAGAGCTCCTGATACTATAGATGTACCGGGTGTCTGGTGGCCTAAGTTGCACTGGGTATAGGCCTGGCAAAGTTTACTCCCTCACTAGAGCAGTGGGGAAATTGTGAAAGAGATTTTGACTCTGTACTTCCTTGACTGCTCATGGGGCAGGGCCCCATCACAGAGGCCCTTCTTCAGGTCAGATCTTATAGTTACAATGTAGCCCAAAGTGTTCCATATATATTTTCAAGCATGGCATTGCTGTCATTAAGAAGTTAAACTAGTGATTTTTGTGCTAAGAGTTAAATCATGTTGCCAGTGTTCAAACAATTTTTCAGGGACAGTATTCAGAACAGGTGCAGAACATACTTCTACTGAGCGCAGCATATACACTTGCAGTCTGGGGCCTGGACATGTTCCTGAAGTCAGTGAAGTTACACTAGGAATGAATTGGCCCAAGACATTCAAAAGTGATGTTAGTTTCATAGTTGATAACTGTCAGAAAATGTGTCATGTTAAGGTACATCACAACTAGTAGCCAAATTCATACCACCCAGAGGCATGGCAAAAGAATAAAATATTTAATTTATTAAAACCTAAGACCAGATAGTGCCTGGCCTTTACACAGGTGACCAAGTTTATGAAAACCATAAAGCTCAGCGCTTCCTGTAGTGCCAGATTTGTGTTTAAGTGGCACAGCCAAAACTTTTCACAAATGAAATTTATTTTATTGTTTCTCTGTTGGTGATGATGAAATTAACAAAATAAAATTTAATATGGAGACTTAATAATTGCTTCTGATTTTCCTAAGATAAATATGAAAATGGGTCAGATTCTGATGCCTGCTCTACCTGCTTTGTGCTGTTCCAGCAGCACAAGATAGCTGGAAAGACTGTTTAATTGTCTACCTGAAGATTCTCCCTGTGTAGAAGAATCTTCAGGTGGCATAGATGACAATATGCTGTTCAAATGCAGATGTTTCTTACATATTGGCCAGGAAGAAATTACAAGTTGCCCATTGTAAGTTGTACTTGAAATATGTTCCAGTAGGAGAAGGCTGGAAAAATATGAAGTCAGCAAACAATTGTGCATAGTGCAGTACAAAAAGTAACCTGCGGCATGCTTTACTGCTTTAATATAATGGTTACACTGTTTGTTTTAACTATTATAATATTTGGCAGAACTAATCTAAATAATAACCATCTGAAAACTTTAGAAGATTTCAGTTTTATTTATCTTTAGCAATGCTGTAGTTTTGCATAATGCTCATAGTTTTAAAATTGACACCTAATTTTCATTTTTTCTGGCTGTATTTCTTAATTTCCTTTACTCTTATCCCCTTTCTGACTCTGTTTTCCTGTAGCTGATGTCCTTAATGCTTCTCCTGCTCCTAACAGCCAGGAAGGTAAAAGTCATTTGGTTGAGCATTTTAACTGCATGAATTTTAGCACTGTGTCTCCAACTTGTTAAAAGTCTGTAGTGTAAATATATGGTACCTCCTTTGTATTAATTGAAAATTTATTCAAATTGTGTCATTACGCCTTATTTACTGGTCAGGTATCATTGGAAAGCTGCATATGAAACACTGGTTATTCATAAAGATATTGTGGTCCAAAAATGTATATTTAATAAGCTACTGAGACACTTAGGAGATTTTATTTATTTACACACACACAAACACACACAATGTATAGAGAGCCAGAGTGAACAAAAAATGGTTCCCATTGTGACAGTTTTTTATTCTTCTAAATCACGCTAAATTGGGGGGGGGGGGCAATCAGGGTAAATCTGTAGCTATACACGAGGCATTCTTTTTAATGAAGAATGACTCAAGCAGATAGGAAGTGTGTGTATGTGGTGTGCGGGCAGCATGAGAATCGAAGTCTGAAATGTGAAGATACCTTTTAAAATAACTGATTACTGAATAAACTATATTACCTGACAAACTTCTGCAATTCTTGAATATTCAAGAATATCACCTCTTAAATACTTTCGGTGGCAGGCTTTTGTTTCTTTGTGTCTTGATTTGCCAAAGAGGATTTGGAAATATTTTAACTCATATTTATTAAATGATTTTCTGGTTTTAATATCTACTGAACAAAAAAGACAATGTCGAAGGTTTCATAAAAGAGTCACATGCTAACAAGAATCAATCTTTATTCTTAAAAAAGAATATTACCAATGAAGGAAAAACGCTTTAACAAGTAAATACGTTATTTTTGCCAGTTGGTTATTCAAACATGTAAGTAGGTGCTTTATTCAAAACAACTTGTAGTTGAAATAAAATTTGTAGTTAATTCTTGGCCTGCATATTGTTTATCTAAAATCAATTAATTTCTAGATAACATTCTGGAAGACCGACCTGAAACTAAATTATCCAGTGATAAATTGCAATTTGAATATAATGAAGAAACTGTCAAGAGAATAAAGAAGACTGATTGCATTACTTACAACAATAAAGGAAAGGTAGTACTTTTTTTTCTTTCCCCCAAACCTTTTGACATGGATCCAGCTTCAAAAGGATTTGATTTGCTCAGATGACTAAACCATCACATGGCAAATGCACTTTAATATAGACAAATAACTGGAAGCAGGATACCATTCTAGGGAAGATAAAGTAAATGCAACAAGCATTCAGGTCAAGAAAAGGATTCAGAGGTTATTGTGGGTACAACAGTGGACTCATTAGACTAGTATATAACAGCAATAAAAATAGACAGAGTTTGTAGGCTGTGAGCTAATGTCCACTGAAGTCAATGAGTCTTTCTACTGGCTTTAATGGGCATCGGATCAAGTTCCTAACCTTACTAGCAGAGAAAAATAATATAAAACAAAAGAATTGATTTTAATAGAAGGTTGTTGTTAAATCCATCTGGATAATTTACACAGTTTTGGTTGGTTGTACTGTAGGTGGGAATATATTGTTTATTAACTCATTAGCATGTGGTGGCAAAGTGACCTAATAACTCTAAAATATTCAAAAGATTGCTAAAGTTGATAAAAGATAAGGGTTTCAAAACATAATCTAAACAGTGGTGGCCCAGTTCTGTTCTCAGTGAGGCTGTCCCCTGCTACATCCCTGCCCACTGCAGGAGACAGCCATGCTGCACCACCCCAGATGAAGAGTGGAGTCAGGAAGCATATTGTGACTCAGTCACCACTCAGTCACAGTGGTTCCTTGCTTGGCTCCTGTCCAACACTGCTATTATGGATTGAGGGTAAATTCTTAGTCAGGCTCATATCTAGCCATGAAGTACAGTGTCCATTCACAATTATAGTAGTTCACTCTTGTTTCAAATTCTGTTGATGCAGTTTAAGCTTCCCGGCCCCTGATCTTTATAAAAGACTGTCCATCTCACTATCAAAATTATACAAGTCTTGATTTTCTGTGATTATGCTCCATATGTATAGTGCTATAACTGATTGTGAAAGTAAGTTGAGTTTTTATATAAAAAGCAATCGTTGTTTATAAATACCATATGGTTTTTCAGAGTACCTAACTGCAGCTTATAAAGTTTATGCTTTATCTTTATGACTTTCGTAATTCCATGGAACATGCACTATTTATCAGATTTGAGGATTACTTTTTTCCCAAACCCAAGCAATTTACCAGATATTATTGTACTTCACAGTGAACTCATTTTTGACACACACTCCTCATGATATATTGAAAATGCTGGACTCATCAGAACATTTTTCCAGGCTTATATGCACTGTATACTGACTCAATCGTTACTGTTTCCATTTAGTTCAATGGGAGTTCTTTGCACAGAACAAAGATATAATGTGGCCCACTGTCCACAATGGTTTTAAGAAAGCCAATAAATTTATCACTATAATTATTTAAAATGATAGTTTTCATAGTAGAGTTTAAAAGAAAAATCTCTTTTAGACTTTTTCCTGACAGGTATATCTTATACTGTTTTAAATCAAGATACAGTAGACTCTCGATTATCCAGGATTGGGTTAACCAGGTTGTGGATTAACCAGGATGTCAAAAAAAAAAAATATGCGTAACTCAAAGGGCTGGCTCTGGCTTTGTTGCCGCCCCAAGCACCAAAAAAAACAACAACCCAGTAGGGCACAGGGCAGCCAGTGAACCAACACCCCCTTCCCTCGGCACATGGTGGCTGATTAGCCAACCCTCCCTCTGCATATTTCCTATGGATGGTGATTATCCAGGATTTTATTAACCAGGATTAATTTTTTCCCTATCATCCTGGATAATCGAGAATCTATTGTAATATAAATTTATTTAGAACAGATCTGTGCAATATTTTTTATTAATGATCCAGGTTTATGTGAGTGTTGAGTTGTTAATCAGTAATAATTGGAGCATAATGTATTTTATATGTATATTAATATTATGAGATACATAGAGAAATCCACACTCAGTATATTCCTGCAAGGTATTGAATATCTTGAATTTCTATTTGCACCTTTCTCTTTCAATCGAAAGTGAAAACAACACCAATTAATAACTTCTTTCAAAAATTGATTTAAAAAAATAAACACTGGGAAACAAACCTGACAAAATTACCAAGCTTCCTTTAATGGTTACTCCGTTACCTTGAAATCAAGTCAGTTTTTTAAAAAAGAGCACCAGTATATTGGCTGCATATAAACTGGCTCAATATAATAAATGTCAATTTCTGCATTAAGTTATCACATTAATAATCCAACTTCTACCATTTTGCTTGCTTATGTGACAATACGCTTTGTAAAACTATGCCTCAGATAGGTGATTAAAAATGAGTCTCTCTACCTCCAAGCAACCCCATGCGTGCTTACTAGAAGAAAAATGGTGCCTATGCATGCATATTTGCATTGTCTTATTTTACAGGCAAAAATGAACTTTTTCATAAGATTACATTTATTTTTTCTCACTATTTCAGCTGGTTCATCCCATTTGATACAGCCCCTTTTGACTCATTTTCTTTTTTGCAATTTTGCTAAAAACTCCAGACATCTCCCCTTGCATATTCACTGTCCCTGACAGCTGTATTTTGTCCTACAGTTTCCCACCAGTCTTGTTTTCCGTCAAGAGCATGTAAAAAATATTTTCACTAGTATATAAAACAAACAAAACAAAAATATATGAATTTGAAATAATTTTTCACTCATTTAATGATAACCTTCTGTGGAATTTTCTTCCAGCTGTTGGACTGTCTCTCTCTCTCTCTCTCTCTCTCTCTCTCTCTCTCTCTCTTTCTCTCTCTCTCTCCACAGCTATTGGTTGATGAGCTTCAGATTGTAACAGATAGTGTAGGTCTCCCATTAATGATTATGCATACATTCAGCCAGTGTTAATGTGAGCTGTTCTCATGCACACAGGGAATCTCGCCTCCCAGATTATTGCTGGAAGTTCAACTTGAACATCAACCTTCCCCTCCTCTCAACTATGCACATATTATGTGGTACAACTTTTTCACTTAACTGCAAAACTGCATTTTGCTTTTAGTAAAATTTACAAAAAGTAAAATGAGAGATTGGTTTTTAAAGTCATTTTGTTTTTATGAACAGAATGGATCACACACTTCTGCTTTACATTGAGTAAAGCTTTCTATCTATGGATAAACATGTATAAAAGAGGGTTAAAAATAAAACGTAGGATGGAGAAGCCTCCCTTCAGGGTCTTGACTGGTGATTCCTTAATATATAAAGGAATACTATTACTGTTTGTGTCATGTTGAGCAGGGATTGCAAGACTGCTGCACTCCACAAGTGTGATCAGAGCCTACTTGGGGGCACAAGTAAAGTAAAGTACTAGTGGTGATATTTTCAAGAGCTGAGCTCCCATTTATTTAGTCACTTACATAAATGACCAGATTGGGTGTTGCATTCTTTGGGATATCAGGTCTAGGTATGAACCCTCATACTGACTGGTAGTAAGTCTCAAGCCCTCCATATTCTTGGTTTCCTGCTTTCAAGAGTTCAGGATAAAAACTATAATGTGGAGAATGACATGGAGGGGGTGTAGGTGGAGAATGAGCATATTTAAGGAGACATGGGCTTAAGTATCATCATCAGAGTCATAGAAATGCAGTGCTGGAAGCGATCTTGAGAAGTTATCCAATCAAGCCCCCAGTGCTAAGGTAGGACCATCCCTGACAGGTGTTTCTCTAACCTTTTCTTAAAGACCTCCAGTCATGGAGACTCTACAACCACCACTGGAAGCCTATTCCAGAGCTTAACAGCCCTTATAGTTAGACAGTTATTTCTAATAGGTAACTTAAATCTCCCTTGCTTACATATTAATTTTTCTTGGCCTACTTTCATTGCACATGGAGAACAATTGATCACAGTGCTCTTTATAACAGCCCTTAACATAGCGGAAAACTGTTATCGGGTCCCCCTTCAGTTTTCTTTTCTCAAGACTACATATGCCCATTTTTTAAATCTTTCCTCATAGGTCAGGGTTTTTATACCCATTATCATTTTTGTTGCTCTTCTTTGAACTCTCTCCAATTTGTCCACATATTTCTTGAAGTCTGGTACCCAGAATTAACACTATACTCCAGTTTAGACCTCACCAGTGCCAAGTAGAGTGGGATTATTACCTTCATGTCTTACACAGGACACTGCTGTTAATACAACCCAGAATATTAGCCGTTTTCGCAACCTCATCACACTTCTATTCAGTTTTTTCATCCAGTATAACCCCTTTGTCCTTTCCAGCAGTACCAGCGGCTAGCCCAGGGGTCGGCAACCTTTCAGAAGTGGTGTGCTGAGACTTCCTTTATTCACTCTTAAGTTATGGTTTCGCATGCCAGTAATACATTTTAACGTTTTTAGAAGGTCTCTTTCTATAAGTTTTTAATATATAACTGAACTATTGTTGTATTTAAAGTAAATAAGGTTTTAAAAATGTTTAAGAAGCTTCACTTAAAATTAAATTAAAATGCAGAGCCCCCTGGACTGGTGGCCAGGACCCAGGTAGTGTGAGTGCCCCTGAAAATCAGCTCACGTGCCACCTTTTGCACCCATGCCACAGGTTGCCTACCCCTGTTGTGTATTTGGTATTTCCTTCCTAAGTGCAATACTTTGCACTTGTCTTCATTGAATATCATCTTGTTGAATGCAAATGAGCTTCTTAGATCTCACTCCTGCTATTAGTCAGAAGTAACTTAGGGCCAGATTTTCAACATTATCTAGGTGTATTTTGAGTACTACTGCAATACAAATAATACTAATAAATAGTAACAAATGGGAAAAATAGATGCATTCATAAATCCATTATGTGAAGATATAGAACCATGTGTGCTGAATGTAATAAGAACACATCAAGTATGTATATGAGGTATGCTAGAATACTTTCATTTTCAAACCTTTTGTAATATACATCACTTGAATTGTCACTTAGGTTTATGACATGGAACTGGGTGAAGAATTTTATCTTCCACAAAATAAGAAGGAAAGTAGACAGATAGCACCAGAGCTCTCAGATATTGTCATCTATTGCCAAGCTGTGAAATTCCCTGGTAAGTATGCTTATTGCTTTACATTTTCTAATTCTTTGGAACATTACAGTGATCTAATTGTAACAGCTTATACTTTGGAATTCAAACAGTAGTATGAGGGGAATATGCCTTTTTTGGTTATGGATTGTGTATGATGACTGATGATTCTATGTGCTGTGTTTGTCATGGAGGAAAAAGCACACCAACCTTTAGACTGTAGTGAATTGCAAATTATTTCTAGTCTGAATTTGTCAAGCGTCAACTTCCAGCCATATTGTTAAACAGGATAGGGCCAAGAATTGATTCCTCTGAGACCCCACTGGAAATGTTACACTGAAAAATCCCTGCCTAGAGAGAAAGGGAGAATGGGTTGTTTGCAGGTGCTAAGGGAGAGACTCTGCAAGAGGGACTGAGATAGGCAGAATGTGCAGCAGGGCTCTATGGGATGTATCAGAGGCAGTTGAGTTCACTTATGCTTTGACAGAGGTTATGAACTCTAGACAGCACAGGCAGGCATAACTTTTGTGGTTTTAACCTTTTCCTCTGTTTGCTGTATAACTTTCTGTGAATGGACAGTATGTCTCTTTGGGAGGAGCTGTGCTGAGTCACCTTAATCAGACAGCGGTCGCAGGCTCCCAGAGAGAAGTGTTTTTCAGGGATCAATAACAGCTGTGTCTGTCATCTTAAAAAAGTTGGAATCAGGGAGTTGCCACCCAGGAATCCAGTCCAGGAGTGATAAAGCCAGGGCGTTACACCAAGAGAGAGGGAAAGGCAGAGAAACCTGTCACCTGAGAGGTGCACTTGAGAGGTCCTGTAACTGTGGCAGTAGAGTGGGAATAAGGAGTGGTGTTGCCCATTGATCCAATCCAAAGGGTGCCGCTGTGGGAAGAGCACAGCAGGTAGAGGTCCTGTCACTTGGAAAAGGTGCCTAAAGGAGAGATTGGGGGACAGATCACAGATGTACTTTGCCCTGAGCCATCACATGTGGCTAGGGCTCAACTTACCCTAGTGTTTTGCTTAGCCCTCAGATAATTTAGGCAACAGGTTAGTCTGTTTCCTCAGTGACTGTCTCCACAACACGGTCTTGAAACATAAACTTCATTGACTCAGACTTTAAGGTCAGAAGGGACCATTATGATCATCTAGTCTGACCTCCTGCATATCGCAGGCCACAGAATCTCACCCACCCACTCCTGTAATAAACTCCTAACCTATGTCTGAGCTATTGAAGTCCTCAAATCATGGTTTAAAGACTTCAAGGTGCAGAGAATCCTCCAGCAAATGAACTGTATCCCATGCTGCAGAGGAAGGCGGAAAAAAACCAGGGCCTCTGCCAATCTACCCTGGAGGAAAATTCCTTCCCGACCCCAGATATGGCGAACAGCTAAACCCTGAGCATGTGGACAAGACTCACCAGCCAGACACCCAGGAAATAATTCTCTGTAGTAACTCAGATCCCACCCCATCTAACAGCATATCACAGTCCAGTGGGTATATTTACTGCTAATGATCAAAGATCAATTAATTGCCAAAATTAGGATATCCCATCATACCATCCCCTCCATAAATTTATCAAGCTTAATCTTGAAGCCAGATATGTCTCTCCTCCACGGCTTCCTTTGGAAGGCTATTCCAGAACTTCACTCCTCTGATGGTTAGAAACCGTCATCTAATTTCAAGTCTAAACTTCCTGATGGCCAGTTTATATCTTTTTGTTCTTATGTCCACATTGCTACTGAGCTTAAATAATTCTTCTCACTCCCTGGTGTTTATCCCTCTGATATATTTGTAGAGAGCAGTCCTGTCTCCCCTCAGCCTCCTTTTGTTAGGCCAAACAAGCCACGTTCTTTCAGTCTCATTTAATAAAACAGGTTTTCCGTTCCTTGGATCAGCCTAGTAGCCCTTCTCTGTACCTGTTCCAATTTGAATTCATCCTTCTTAAACATGGGAGACATGAGGTCTCACCAGTGCCCTGTATAAAGGTACAAACACCTCCTTATATCGACGGGAAATACCTCGCCTGATATATCTTAAGACCTCATTAGCTTTTTGCACAGCCATATCACGTTGGCGGGTCATACTCATCCTGTGATCAACCAATACTCTGAGGTCCTTCTCCTCCTCTGTTACTTCCAGCTGATGCCTGCCTTTTGTAAAACCATGTTATACTTTGTCCCAATTACCATTTACCTCAATGTCCTTAGCTACTTTCTCCTTTAAAAATTTTTCCAAGACCTTGCATACTACAGATGTCAATTTAACAGGTCTGTAGTTACCCGGATGACTTTTTTTCCCCTTTCTTAAAAATAGGAACTATGTTATCAATTCTCTAGTCATTATGAAAAGTTTTGCTCCTTTGAGGCCTTACTTAATCCTCCAATGTGGAAAGGACCCAACATTAGAAAAAATTAACGCACCCAGTGGGCCCAGTTCTAGGGTCCAGGTGACATCCACTTTGTACCACCTTTTATGCTCGTGGCCATGGGCTGGGCTGACCTCACTTTAGCACTGATCTAGTTTGCTCCTGGCTACAGATGGCCACCAAAAGACTATTCGGGCCATCAGGGCTCTGGCCATGCCTTGTATGTCAGGAAGCAGAAGAAGAGGTGCTATAATAGGGCCGGCTGTGCAGCCTCTACATACATGGTTAATTTCCAGGTTAACAAGTAATCCCAGTTTTACAGATACATTGAGCAACTGGACCAGTGCACATGAGCTATATTGAGGTCCAGGATCTGGCCAAATACATGTTGAAAGGCCAGAAGTCTGCTATGAGTTATCAGTTGCTCCATGTTCTTCCTAAATCATCTGAAGTTTTATTTGCAACTGATTTCTTTGTGCAATATTTTTTTTCAAATTTTAATAAAAAATTAAGAAAAATTTAAGTTGCAAATATGTCATGGAGTTCAATAGCGTTCTTCACCTGGCTTTCATGTGTTGAGCTGATGGCAAAAGAACTCCTTGATGTATTTTTACTTTGTATTTCAGTTAGATCTGATCAAAACCCACTGAAATCAGTGGAAAGGATTTAAATCAGTGGAAAAGGAATCCATTGATTTCAGTGGACTTTAGATCATGGCCTTAATGATTGTTTTGAATATATATATATATATATGGAATACTAATATTTATTATAGTGCTTTTCATTTGAGTATCTCAAAACAGGTCACAATCATTAAGTGATTAAAAGATTTTCCTCACTTACAAATATTTTCCATGCTTGAAATATGAGTTATAAATAGTAGTTTTAATATAATATAAGATGAACTGGAAAAGACTCATGGGTCAACTGTATAGTGCCCAACGATTCTTTGGGATGTTCCTTACAAGAATTTTAGTCATTTTTGTCAGGTTCATTTGAACACGTAGTCAGTGTCAGCACCATGATATGGTCTACTTGTATGTTTTGATTTACCAGAAAAACAGGTTGGATATGTGATGGGTAGCATTATTTTTTAGGTCTGAGTTTGTGACTGTTGGTTGTAAAATTTGTTTTGAGAGTCACTGGGGCTATTCTGTAATATGAGACTTAAATCACTTCCTGCTCTCCACCCAAAAATAAATCTTGGGCAACAGTTATGTCACAAAGATTTTTTTCCTGTGTTGCATCGCATATCATCTTCTTGATGTAATTATAGTGAGACTCAGTTACTGGGAATAATATGGTAGTTGTCCTGTGTGCTACTTTCGTATTAGTGCCTCAAAGAATAAAGTGAAAAATGATGGAAAATGTCATGCCCTCTTGATCATGTTTTTTTGGCTTATTTATTTTACTTTTATGGGAACAGGCCTGTCAACGCTAAACCCATCTGGCTCTAGCAGAGGAAAGGAAAGAAAAAGCAGGAAGTCCATTTTTGGCAACAGTCCTGGCAGACTAAGCCCTGGGGAGACAGCAACACTTGCCAAAGCATCTGGAAAAGGTAAAGTCAGGATCTTCTTTCAGCAATCACGTGGAATAACTCTATAGTCCAACACATACACCAGATCAAGTTGTTAAAGATCAAACAATTTACTGTGCGCATGCTGCTCTTGAAGTTTGGAATCACTTTTCATTAACAGTGCAGCTATTACAATAACTTCTTTATAAAGAATCAAATGTAGAGTATGGAATGTTAGATAGGAATAATTTGCTGGAGATATAAAATTAGTCAGTTAAAAGTTACTGATGGGAATGCTTGACTCACAACCAAAATATTTGTATCTTACAGCTTGAACATATCTTAAACCATTGGTTCTCAAAGTGGGGGTCAGGACCCCTCTGGGGTCACGAGCCAGTTCTGTGGGGGTCGCGAGCCGGCCCCGAACTATGCCGCTGCTGTGGGCTGCTGGCATCCGACCCCTGCTGCTGCAGGCAGCCCGTGCCCCTGCCGCAGTGCGCTGCCGGCGCCCCCATAAGGCCGGCCCCGGACGCGGCTCGTGCCGGCCCCGCGAGCCCGGTCTGGGCCCTGGCTCCTGCTGCAGCAGGCTGCCGGCACTGCCACATGCCCGACTCGGCCCCTGCAGAGGTGGGCTTCCGGCGCACCTGTGAGCCCAGCCCCTGCTGCGGTGGGCTGCCGGCACCTCCGTGGGGCTGCTGGAACCCCTCCCCCTCACTGGCCTCGGGGAGCTGCTGGAACCCCCCCTCAATCCTGACCCCTGCTCTGGGGGGCTGCTGGAATGCCCCCATCCCAGCCCCTTCTGCAGTGGTCTGCAGGCACACCCCCTCCCCCGCCTGACCCCTGGGGGGGTCGCGCTTCAAGGCCCGGTGTGGGAAAGGGGTCACCACTACAAAAAGTTTGAGAACCACTGTTAAACGATACAGGAGGAGATTTTCACGGGTGCAAATATCAGCTCAACAGGTAACTGCCATTTTATGTCTTGGAAAGCTTCACCGTAGTCTTTGGGCAAAATTTTGCACATAGGGCTTGTCTTCACTACGCTGGTGAGGGATCGATCGCCAGTGGCTCCCCCGTCGACTCCGGAACTCCAGCTTGCCAAAAGGCACAAGCTGGAGTCGACGGGGGAGTGCGCCGCCGATGGCTGCCGCCGTGAGGACAGCAGGTAAGTCGGCTGTAGATATGCTAATTCAGCTACGTTATTAACATAGCTGAAATGGTGTATCTACATCCGATCTCCCCCCCGGTGAAGACCAGCTCTTAGACTTGGTGCAAACTTCAGTGGGACTGGAAGGGATATAAATCAGCAAAAAAATTGGCCCTCCATGTTTTACTGCAGCCTGTACAGTAAAGTTTGAAAGTGACATAGTAGTCTTAAAGAAATTGTATATTCTTTCAATTTAAACAATCTCTGTATTCCAAGCAGCATACTAGCAATATTATAAAGGTTTCCAGCAATGAATTAAGAGACAAGACTCATTTCAAAATTAAATATGTTCTCATTTAATTCAAGGAAATTATATTCAAACATTTATTTGTGGAAATACTTATTAATACATGCCTACTTAGAGTATCAATTAGTATTTAATCATTATGTAGTCTTTCACTAATTCCTCTTATTTCATATGAAGAAAGAAATGTGATTCCTATGTGAACAGTGTGGTTTCTAGAGATTATTTATTTTTACCCTATCCAAAGTACATCACAGGAAAAAAATAATGCTTGAGGTCTGAAGATCTACAGCTATAATTTGAGATTAATGTTTATTTTCCAGGTCCCTTTGAGGGTGCCCGGCAAACCTGGGAAGAACTTTGTTCTCCGCCTTTCAACCCTACAACTTCTCTCAGTGCTATCATAAGGACACCTAAATGTTATCATATCTCTTCACTGAATGAGAATGCTGCCAAACGTCTGTGCAGACGGTATTCTCAGAAACTGATTGAGCATACCACCTGTCAGCTGTTGAGAACATATCCTGCTGCCACACGCATTGACTCTTCAAACCCCCATCCCCTTATATTCTGGCTCCATGGAATACAGCTAGTGGCAGTTAACTATCAAACTGATGGTATGGGTAGAGTAATTCCTCTAGTAATGTACATTTTAATCATTATAAAATAAATGCTTCCTTAATTATGAAACTGTATTTACCATAATATTCCTTTATCTTACCATCACCTCTATTTGTGTATTTATTAAACTGATGTTGTGTTATTTGACAAAGATACTGTACTTGAAAAAGATTTAAACCAGCTACAAAAAGAAAAAGATATACAGTAAACTACATTGTGGCAGATGTGAAGTTTTGAGTAAACATATACCTGGGTGGTAACTCAAAGAATACGGACCAGATTGTATCCATTAGCACAGCCTGCGTAAGAGGTGTTGCATAAGGGCCCCACTCCAGAAATAGCGCTGGGTGAAATTGTGATTCTAACAGGCACAATTCATCCCGTGCTCTCTCTTGTTCCCAGGGAGGTAATTTATGTCAGCTCTTGAAAGGGTGCATCTTCCTTCCCAACCAAGCAACCTTCCTCACACACTTGCTTGCCGCAGAGAACATCCCTCCCTGCACAGTACCCAGAAGGGAGACAGACGATTTGGGTAAAATTCCATGTGGCCATTTGAGATGGGGGGCATGAGCTGGGCTTTAGCTGCCCATACTCCCTTGTGCAACCATGTTAAAGCTAAAATCAGTCTAGCCCTATGTGAATTAATGCTTCCAGAATACTGGAATTCTGTGCCTAATTTGATAGGTCTTTTACCTCACTGATGACATGGAAGTGCCTAGAGCACTGCACCCACGGATACCATCATTGGCTGGAATCCAGCACTTTTACAGTGCCTTTGCCATAATATCATTTGTGATAACTTTTTAAGTATACAAAGAAACTGAACTCCCTTATCCTAGAAATTATTCTTCTGGAACAAAGTCTGGGTACTGATGCAGTGTTGGTTACAGTCTTTGGGCTATATTCTATCCCTACTTACGTTCCCTTACCTTTTCGGTTTTCATAAAAAGTTGCTCCGTTTCAGCTGTCTTCAAATTACACAACCCATGTTTTTCATCCTAGATTGTGGGGCAAATTTCAGGAAACTTGCTAGGTATTGCTAGTGGGTGTGGCCAAGTCCCAAAGAGAACAAAAACTAGAAACTGGGTGAAACTGGGAAATCCTTATTTTTTAAACTATTTGGGCAACTTGCATATGTAAGTTAAAGCTGCCCCCAGAAATTTAATATTACTTTTATACTGTCAATTCAATTTTAATAGTAACTTTAAAAAGCCCACATTTTGCTGTCTTTCTATTGAATCTTCACTATTTTTCAGTTGTGACTGCTTTACTTTTGCAGATCTCCCTCTGCATCTTAATGCAGCAATGTTTGAGGAGAATGGTGGCTGTGGGTGTGTTTTGAAACCCCCTGTTCTGTGGGACAAGAACTGTCCAATGTACCAGAAATTTTCTCCATTAGACCGAGATCTGTATAATATTGAGCCAGCAATATATTCTTTAACAGTAAGTACATTTTAAGGGAATGCTCAATATTTAAAATATTAATATTTAATATTAAAAGCTAAATATTCAAACTGGATGTTGTGTAGCTTCAGTCCTAAAAGGGTTACAACCACACTTTTATATTAATATATTCTATAATAATTAGAACATAAGAATGGCTATACTGGGTCAGACCAAAGGTCCATATAGCCCATTATTCGGTCCTCTGACAGTGGCCAATGCCAGG
The DNA here is from genome assembly GCA_032164245.1 of Sternotherus odoratus. Taxonomy (NCBI): domain Eukaryota; kingdom Metazoa; phylum Chordata; order Testudines; family Kinosternidae; genus Sternotherus; species Sternotherus odoratus. The sequence continues at coordinate 80,041,993 of JAVMKO010000005.1, read as the reverse complement.
TGCCCCACAGGGAATGAGCAAAACAGGTAATCATCAAGTGATCCATCCCCTGTCACCCATTCCCAGCTTCTGGCAGAGGCTAGAGATATCATCTCTGCTCACCCTGACTAATAGCCACTGATGGACCTATCCTCCATGAACTTTCGTTCTTTTTTTCAACCCTGTTATAGGGTTGACCTTCACAAAATCCTCTAGCAAAGAGTTCCACAGAGTTACTGTGTGCTGTGTGAAAAAATACTTCCTTTTGTTTGTTTTAAACCTGCTGCCTATTAATTTCATTTGGTGAAATTTGTGTTATGAGAAGGAGTAAATAACATTTCCTTATTTACTTTCTATACACCAGTCATGATTTTATAGATGTCAATGATATCCCTCCTTAGTTGTGTCTATTCCAAGCTGAAAAGTCCAGTCTTATTAATCTCTTCACATAGGGCAGACTTTCCATACTCCCCTTATTATTTTTGTTGCCCTTTTTTGTACGTTTTCCAAGTCCAATTTTTTTTTTAGATGGGGCGACCACATCAATATGTATGGATTTATATAGAGGCAATATGATATTTTCTGTCTTATTATCTATCTCTTTCTTAATGATTCCCAACATTCTGTTTGCTTTTTTGACTTTCGCTGCACATGGAGTGGATGTTATCAGAGAATTGTCCACAGTGACTCCAAGAACTTTTTCCTGAGTCGTAACAGCTAATTTAGACACATCGTTTTATATGTGTATTTGGGATTATGTTTTCCAATGTGCATTTCTTTGCATTTATCAAGCTTTAATTTCATTCCTCATTTTGTTGCCCAGTCACCTAGTTTCATTAGATCCTTTTGTAGCTCTTCACAGTCTGTCTGGAACCTACAAAACTACTTAGGATAGTTTTAGCTGCAAATTTTGCCACTCACTGTTTACCCCGTTTTCCATATCATTTATGAATATGTTGAATAGGACTGGTACCAGTAAAGACCCCGGGGGACACCACTGTTTACCTTTCTCCATTCTGAAAACTAACCACTTATTCCTACCCTTTGTTTCCTAGCCTTTAACTAGTTACCGATCCATGAGAGGACCTTCCCTCTCATCACAGCTTATCTGGGGACCTTGTCGAAGGCTTTCTGGAAATCTAAGTACACTATATCCACTGGAACCCTCTTCCCCCCCTTGTCCACATGCTTGTTGACCCCCTCAGAGAATTCTAGTACATTGGTGAGGCATGATTTTCCTTTATAAAAACCATGTTGACCCTTTCCCAACAAATTATGTTAATCTATTTGTCTGACAATTTTGTTCTTTACCATAGTTTCAAACAGTTTGCCTGGTACTGAAGTCAGGCTTACTGGCCTGTAATTGCTGGGATCACCTCTGGAAGCCTTTTTAAAAATTGGCGTCACATTAACTATCCTCCAGTCATTTGGTACAGATTAATAACTTGTAATAATTAAGATCAGTATAACTAAAGGAGTTACGGGCGGGGGAGGGAGGGAATTCTCTAGTTGTTTATTTGTGCATTGACAGCACTGTTTTTATAGAGACTTTCACTGTTTCCCCTTGCTGACGTGAGTGCTTTCCCCTAGGGTGTCCTTACCTACTGAGACATGGCGATGCATGGGACTGCACCTCTCTCACCCCTCTGGTGGCCACCTTCTCGGCTCTGATGACCAGGGTCATCTCTCTACTCTCTGACTGGGTCTTCTCTGGCTCAGCCCTTTGCCCAAGTCACACAACAGTTCCCCCCCCCCCCCTTTCTGAGGTTCAGCTGAAAAACAGTTTTTTTCACACCACCTGGACTTAACCCTAAACAAAAAGGTCCTTTGCCCCTTCTGGGCTCCTCCCCCCATCAGGATACTGACTGACTACTGGGAGTCCAAATATGACTTAAACTACCCTTCTGCTTGTATCTCATTCCCGGGTATTCGCAGACCCTAGATTGTGGGTTCCTCTCTGCTCTAGGGCCCCACCATAGGAAGTGGCCCTACTCCTGTAGCTAATCTTTCCAGCCACAGACAATCCCAAATACTGGACCTTCTTTGAGGCCCTTCCGAGGGGCAGGGAACTCTCCCTAGCTTCTCTCTCCTGGGTCCCTCACCACCAACTGAACTCCTTTAGCTCCTTATACAGCCTAACTCCGCCTGCCAGGGGTCTCTGCTAATCATGCTTCTTGCATCTTCTCAGTCCCTGCCAGCTCCCTTTTCAGCCAGTCCTTTCTCAGCCAGCTCTATTACTCTTTTGGAAGAACAACCCCAGGGCAATTATGGAATAATAGAAATGTAGGGCTGAAAGGGGCATTGAAGTCAGCACATCCAGCCCCCACTTGTGGCACCTCCTGCTGGTCGCTCTGGGTATTAGCTCTGTCTCATGCTGTGTTCACCTCAGCAGTCTCTCCACCAGTCACGTTCTCTCTGTATGCAGCCTCTCTCACTCTCCATGCTGCTGCTTCCATTCCGTGGCTTGGCCCTCCGACCAGATCTCTAAGTCCCTCCTCTTCTGGGGAAGTCACAGTTTTTCTGGATCAGCTGTCAGACAGCTGTAGCTGGTAGTTTAATCCAAATTAAACAGCCTTTTAGAATTGGTATGCTAATGTACAACCTTTTTCTTCTTTTTTTCCTTTCTGTGTATATAAATACATCTTACTTCTGTTCCATTCTATGCATCCGATGAAGTGGGCTATAGCCCACGAAAGCTTATGCTGAAATAAACTGGTTAGTCTCTAAGGTGCTACCAGTCTTCCTCGTCTTATTTAGTAAACCTGTAGAACTCATTGCCAGGGGATGTTGAGAAGGCCAAAAGTTAACTGGCCTCAAAAAAGCATTAGATAAGTTCATGGTGGACAAGTCCATCAATGGTGGTTAGCCAAAATAGTCAGGGATGCAACCCCATGCCCTCAGTGTCCCTAACATCTGACTGCCAGAAGCTGGACTGGACATCAGGGGATGGATCACTCAAGAATTTCCCTGTTGTTTTCATTCCCTCTGAAATATCTGGTACCAGCCACTGTCAGAAGACAGGATAGATGGACCGTTGGTCTGACCCACTATTGCATGGGTGGGCAAATTATGGCCCACGGGACTGTCCTGCCCAGCCCCTGACCTCCCAGCTGGGGAGGCTACCTCCAGCTCCTCCCCCGCCTTCCTCCCTACTCTGGAGCTATGCCGCCACGCAGGCAGTGCTGTGGGAGGAAGGGCTGCGCACTCCTGTGGGGCAGCATGTCTTGCTCCACGTGGCTGCCAGACACGCTGTTCTGAGCAGCATAGTAAGGGGGCTAGTGCTGGGGGGTTGTATCGGGGACAGGGAGCAGGGGGCGGTTGGATGGGGCGGAGGTTCTGGGGGGGGGAGTCAGGGGACAGGGAAATGGGGGGGATAGGGCATGGGAATCCCGGGGGGGTCTGTGAGAGGCTGGGGTGTGGATAGGGGTTGGGGCAGTCAGGGAGAAGCGGGGTTTGGGTAGGTGGTGTGGTTCTGGGTGGACAGTTAGGGTGAGGGGTCTTGGAAGGGGGCAGTCAGGGGACAAGGAACAGGGGGGTTTAGATAGGGGGTGGGATCCCTGGGGGGGAAGTCTCTGGAGGGGATGGTTAGGGGACAAGAAGTGGGGAGGGGGGTTGGATGGGTCTGGAGTTCTGAGGGGGGCAGAAAGTGGGTCAGATAGGGAGGCGAGGCCAGGCTGTTTGGGGAGGCACAGCCTTCCCTATTCAGCCTGCCATACAATTTTGGAACCCCAATGTGGCCCTTGGGCCAGAAAGCTTGCCCACCCCTGCACTATGGCCATTTGTATAGTCTTATGTTCCAATAACTCCCACATTTTCCTGTCCTTTCACAGGCCTTTATAGCCTCATGTGTAGCCTGTCCCCTTTTAATCTGTTCAGTTCAGCCTACCTTCTCTGACACAGGGAAGTTGTCTGGTTTACTCACAGGGCCCAGCTATTCTGTGACGCACTGTAGTGTCAATTAGGAAAGCCCTGATTCTGCAAACGTTACACCGGGGCTACTCACTTGAATAAAACACAAATGCTTGGGTATTTTCAGGGCTTCATTTCTTCCTTACTGAAAAGACTTTTATAAACATCAGTAGGGGTGCAGTGAAAAACCCTTAAATCTTTTTTAAAATGTGAGGACATTAAAGGATGTTCTGTCAGAAATGTGGATGTTTTGAAATTGGTCCCTTTGTGGAGAAATTTGAGAAAATGTATTTGAGATTAACAGAAAGCAAATATATCCAGATTCTGAGCATTTAGGGTCAAATTATCTCATTTATCAGAGTAGTGGAGTTACTCTGATAACAGAGGAAAATTTCACCCTTATTATCTAGATTCCAAATGCAAGTACATTTTTTTTATTAACCTTCAAATACTTTGAATTGTTACATTCATGATCTATGTTCTATTTTTCAAAAGAAAGATACACTAGCAATTCTATTTGTTTTAAGCTGCCCTGTTTCTGAAATTACTATTTTGGCAATTCAGGATACTGAAGCAGGGTTGTAATTAGATCAGCATGTTAACAAATTGTTCTTTTGAGTATGATAAATTGTATTTAACTTGAAAATGCAACATACAAAACCCCAACCCACTAATTGGTTACTTTGTGTTCTCCTCTGCTTCAGGTTGTGTCTGGACAAAATGTTTGTCCTAGCAACAGCACAGGAAGTCCATGCATTGAAGTTGATGTACTTGGGATGTCTCTGGATAGCTGCCATTTCCGCACAAAACCCATTCATCGCAATACTCTCAATCCCATGTGGAATGAACAGTTTCTCTACCGGGTTCACTTTGAGGATCTGGTCTTTCTTAGATTTGCAGTTGTTGAAAACAACAGCTCAGCTGTAACTGCTCAAAGAATCATTCCACTAAAGGCTCTAAAAAGAGGTAAATACAATTTGCACTAACTTTATACACAGTATCTAGATCCTGAATTATGACAGAGTGCTCAGCATCATTTATTGGTGGATGTATATAGTTCTGAGGCCATCTATCTCAGATGAGAATTAGAGCATTTTCAGTGCTCGATTTATGCTGTGCTGGCTACCCTTTGCCCCCAGAGGCCATTCCAGGAACTAGGACAGAAAGATGTCCCACCCTTTTCCATGGCTATGCAATGCACACTGCACCAATGGCTGGAAAAGATGGGGGGGGAAGTGTAGAGGTGCTACAGTAACTGTCACCTAGGATTTCCTCTCCACCCTGAAATCCTCAACGGGGTGGTCAGGTTGGTCTCAGGGCTATCTTGTGCTGCTGTGGTAATACAGAGTAGTCTTAACATACTGGATGATCTGGTCCATTACATTCATTGTCCAGGATAAAAATAAATATTTCTATGCTGTTTAATACTTGTAATTTATTTTGTTGCTTTCATGAATGAATGTATTTTGTACACAAAGGAACGTATGACTTCAGTGGGAGTTAAGGGTATTCAGTCTCCTGAGGTACTCAGCACCTCATAGGATCATGCCCATGTTATTGCGCAAACAGGAATTTTAATTCAAATCATTACAGTACTTTAATAGTTCAAGCACAGCAAAATCTTAGATGTTCAAGTTTTCAACTTTATAAATCATGTATTCCACTTTAACATAATAAGCTTGACAAATTTTCTCTGCCCCAATGACATATTGTTTTAGGGTATAGACATCTCCAGCTACGAAACCTACACAATGAAGCCTTAGAAATCTCAAGTTTATTCATAAACAGTCGGAGGATGGAAGAAAATCCTTCTGGGAATGTTGTGCCTACCTCTTTGGTAATTTACTTTATGTGAATATCAGATATATTTGTTCATGTATTCCAAATGACTAATCAACTGTTATAGTACATCAGAAAAACGGTGGGTGAGACAATATATTTTATTGGATCACCTTCTGTTGGTGGAGACAAGCCTCTGAACCACACAACTTGTCTCTGTCTCTTCCATCAACAGAAGGTGGTCCAATAAAATATAATATCTCACCCACCCTCCTGCCATGAAACCTCCCCGACTTAGGGCTGACCTGGCTGAAGCGCTTTTCTTATAAAAAAACAAAAGCGGGGAGAGAGGCCCATGACAGGCAATAGGTGAGTGGTCAGGCCACTCACCTGGGACGCGGGAGGCCTCTTTTCAAAATCCTGCTGTGTCTGATTTGGAGCAGGGACTTGAACTTGTCTCCCATATCCCAGGAAACCACTAGGCTATAGAGTCAATTTCTAACTCTACCCCAGTGAATATTTAATAGTTTATACAAAATGGAGTAGCTTCAACAGGAAAGATGGAGAGTGACCCACCTGGTGGTTTGGGCACTCACTTGGGATGTCAGAGACCTGGACTCAGGTCCCTCCTCTAAATCAGAGTGGGGATTTGAAAACATTTTCCACAGCAATGGTCAGTGCCCTAGCTATTGGGTATTCTGAAGGACACACATGCCTGCCAGCCCCCAAAACACCTGAACTGGTTATCCCAAACTGTCTTTGTGTAAGGCCCAGTCTGGTCAGTGTAGTGCTGGATCAGAGCCCACTGGGGAATGCCTAATTTGATGAGCTACCACTCTGAGCAGCAAAACAGCATCAGGACTAGTGCCGGGTGGAATTTTTTTGTCAAATAGTAAATTGTCAAAAAGGCATTTTTGGGCTTCTGATGCGATTCACAAATTCAGGTAGAATTCAGCAAAAAACAATTTGGTCCAGAAGTTTTATGTAGAAATTTAGCTATATTTATTAAAACAAAGAAAACAAACATAGCAAACATCCCAAAACAAAATGAAACCAGAAAAATTTCATTTTGGATTAGAAAACGCCCTGAAAACAAAATGAGCTGCTCTCCATATTGGGTATTTTTAAATCTCAAATTATTTGATTTATTTTGGTGAGCAAAACCAGAAAAATTCCATTTGGTTCAGGAGCCAAATTAGCAAGCAGCATTACCCAAAAGAGCCACAGTCGTGTGAATTCATTGTTCCATTTAGTATAGTATTATTCATAGTTAAACAATAAAAGCATCCTGCTTGGTTAATAACTTAGATTTGTTAATAATTAATTTGCGCCATGGTTTAATATCATGTGCTGAAAAGAGCTTCAGGAGACACATTAAAGAATCAGTTATGGCTCAGGGGCCTCAGTCTGAGTCATAGGCGCTGCCTCCATGAGTGCTCCAGGGGTGGAGCACCCACAGGGAAAAATTGGTGGGTGCTTTGCACCCACCAGCAGCTCCCCATCTGCCCCACCCCAACCCCTGCTCACCTCTGTTCCGCCTTCTCCCCTGAGTGCGCTGCCAAATCCTGCTTCCTCCCCCTCCCTCCCAGCACTTGTGCTGCGAAACAACTGTTTCGCCTGGCAAGCCTAGGAGGGAAGAGGAGGAACATGGCCCACTTGGGGGAGGAGGCAGGGCCAAGGCAGGGATTTGGGGAGGAGTCCAATAGGGGCAGGGGTGGAGGTTGGGACAGGGGGTGTGAGAACCCACTGGCACCAACAAAAGTTGTCACCTGTGGTCTGAGTATCACTGAGCTAGATTCTTGGGTCTGGTTAAGTTATATTCAGTGTTTATTGGGCATAGGGACGGGAGCAAAGTTGTCTGTCCAGTTTCCTTATAAATATATCATTAGCAGTTCAGTTGAAACCAAAAGTGATGCAAGTCAGAGACAATAGCTTCTGTCTGACACAATGAGATGGCTCTTTGCAGTGCTATAGCTGTGTTGGTCCCAGAATATTAGAGACAACGTGGGTGAAAAAATGGGAAGATGATAGGGATGTAATAGGAAAAGGGGCCTCACCCAGGGTACAATCTGTATAAAGCAGCTCAGAGTGCTAGACTTTGTTTCTTTGCTTATTTGAAAATGCATTATTACTCCCATTGCTGATGCCTAATGTCAAACAAAACATCTCCTGGCTATCCCATGTGCAACAGGCATCAGCAGAAAAAAGGCTAATTAATAACCCACCAAGAGGAAGTATATTATATATACATACTCATGGATTTTAAGGCAGGAAGGGCCATTGTAATCATCTTGTCTGACATTCATAAACCATAAAACTTCACCCAGTAATTACTGCATTGAGCCTAATAACGTGTGGTTAACAGACATCCAGTAATGGAGAATCTAGCAGATCCTTGGGTAAGGTGTTTCAATAGTTAATTATCCTTACTGTTAAACATTTGTGCCTGATTTCCAGTTTGAATTTTTCTAACTTCAACTTCCAGCCATCAGATCTTGTTATGGCTTTATCTGTGCATTTTCCATGAGATCTAGAAATAATATGCCTCTATAGCTGAAAAATTATTCACTGTCTTTTGAACAGTTGTTTAGCACAGAAGAGAAGAGAACTTCAACATTGTACAAGGTGACAATACATGGAATTCCAGGCCCTGAACCCTTTACTGTTTTTACTATAAGTGAAGGGACTACAGCAGCACAGCTTCTTCATCAAGTAAGTATGTCCACTTGCCCTATATAGAAGATCACAAGAATCCATATGTAGAAGCACGGCGACTCACCCCTGCGGCGCCTCCTGCTGGTTGTCTAGGGAATTAGCTCTTCCAACCCTGGAGCACCCTCTGCAGGCCGGTGTCCCACTGGCCCCGTGTTCCTCCCTGGACCCCGGTGCCCTTTGCCTGGGGTGTTGCCCCTGGCAGTACCCCCAAAGTCTAGCTCTGGGTCTCCCCTCCCTGGGGAACCCCCAACCCTCTGAGCCCCACCTTGCCTCAGTCTGGGCTACTGCCAGTCATCATCAAGCCCTCACTCCCTGGGGCAGACTGCAGTGTAACAGCCAGTCATCATAGGCAAGGAGGTTTGGGTCAGCTGCCTTCCTCCTAACCCCCAGTACCCTTTTAGGCCTTGTCTTCAAGCCTGGAGCTCCCCAGTTCAGTCTGCCTCTTTCCCCGGCACTGCTTCACCTTAGGTCCCTTCTCAAGCTCCTAGAAGCTGGGCCCATCTCCCTCCTCAGCTGGAGGAGACTCTACACCAAACTCTGGGCCCTTTTATCAGGGCCAGCTGGGCCCTAATTGACCCAGCTGCTTTCACTTGCAGCTCTCTGCTGGGCTACCCTTCCCCAGCCACAACCCTTTGTAGGGCTGTTTTAACCCAATTTCTGCTGGAGTGGGGCAGCCGCCCCACTACACCATAGTAACCAGCTATGTGCTGTGCAGTATCTGACCTTCCTACTTTTATTTGGAATCATTATATTTAATAAAATGGATGCATTAACAAATATTTTTTTTGCCACTTTAAAGGGTAAGAGATTGTCTTGTAAATCTGTTTCCTAAGGAATTAATTGAACAGCTAAGATATCAGTGAAGGTTTTCAGATCTTGACCTTTAGGTCATGATTTTTAATCTATGAAATGCAAGTCAGCAACAATATATATATATATATATATAAATGTAGTTTTCTTTTTGCAGTCCCTCAGTTTGAATTAATCAATATGACAAAAAATAATCAGCTGAAATTACAGGAGTCTACATCTCTATATATAAAAGTCAAATGGTGTATGCGTGTATGTACGTTCCCTTACTCCCTCCACACCGTTTGAGCTAGAGACTTGAAATTTGGTACAGTTATAGGCCTTAGGGTCCTAATCAGGGTAAGAGTCGAAATTTTTTTAAATCTCACCTCTGACGCCCCCCAGGGATGAAATTCTTTAAAGCCCATTCACATCAGCTGGGCAGCAGGTTAACACCTGCTGTTCTCTGTGACATAGTTATGATGTAATAATACCCCCCCCCAACGGACCCCGCACTTGCTTAGCTCTCTGCCCCCGCCCCCCCTCCAATGCCCCGGCACTCGCTCAGCTCTCTCCCCCCCATCCAGGGGCCCCCACACTCGCTCAGCTCTCTCCCCCGTCAGGAAAGAATCAAAAATTTTTAAAATCTCACCCCCCTCCCTCCCTCCAATGCCCCCCCACTCGCTCAGCTCCCTCCCACTCCCCCCCTCCCAACGGACCTTGCACTCACTCAGCTCTCTCACCCCTCAGGTAAGAATAAAAAAATTTTTAAATCTCCCCCTCCTCCCCACGCCCCCCACCCACCCTCCAACGGACCCCGCACTCGCTCAGCTCTCTGCCCCCGCCCCCCCCTCCAACGGCCCCGGCACTCACTCAGCTCTCTGCCCCCTCCCCTCCAACGGACCCCACACTCGCTCAGCTCTCTTTGAGCAACACTGGGTCCCCTTCCCCCCCTCCGACGGACCTGAGCAACGCCGGGTATTTCTGCTACTTTTATTATAAGAAGGAGCTGCATATGGTTAATTATTTAATGACAAATCATATCCTACGTTTCTTTTTGGTTTTATATATATTCAGTGTCACAGCTCCTCTAGTGGTTTTAATGACCATTGTAAAGTTCATTATAAGAATTCCTCATTGCCATACTACCTTGGGCTATGAGTTAAAGGGGTCTCCAAACGTTTTGAGACAAGGGCCATATTAGATTTTTGAAGGGGCTTCATGGGCCGCTGCCACGCCCCACCTCTTTCCTCCTCCGGCCTCTGCCGCGCTCCCCTCCCCCTTTGCTTCTCTGGCCACGCTGCAGGGACACTCACCCCTTTGCTCCTCCGGACGTGCCTGGTGTATCTAATGAGAATGTCCAATCTATCCTTCAAATCCCTTCCTCGCAGCATTTTCTGTCAGGGGATACCGTAGGCCATTAACTGTGATTGGACCAGTTTGATAAATACTGTATACTGTGAATAGCTTCTGAGCAACAACTGAACATGAAGTTAAAGCTGGATAATGACAAAGTTTTTTCTGTGGTGCTGAAGATCTGTTTGGACACCATATTACATATCACTATTTTAATGTTTGGGCAAACAAAGATGAGAAAGCTTTTTGAACAGTGAGTTAGGCTGGTTGCCCTTGTATGTAAACTTTTCTGTTTAATTCTTGGAATATTCTAGAAATACAGAGTAAATGTTAAAGAGCTTAGGTCATGAATAGAAAAACCTAAAACTGATTAACTCAACAGGGGTTGTTATTTCAGCAGTGAGAAAATACTGTGCTTTCCTGGGATTATGAATAAAAACTGGACAGATAAAAATTCAAATAGTATTGCCTTGTTTGGAGTAATAGCACTGGTTGGGTAATCTAAAGAGAACTATATATTAGTTATGAGTAGCAGATCAGAAATACTTGTCTACACCACCAGAATTAAATTATTGATCATAGAAGCTTTTTGTATCCACATTCATTCATAGCTACTAAACATGCACTGTGTAGGTCTAGCATTCTAATAATTGTGTATGTGTTGTGATTCTGTCTCAGATTTTGGATACCACAACAAGCACTGAATCACCTGCTCCAGATTATTTTCTGATGGAGGAAAAATGTTTTATATCTAAAGAAAAGACTGAGTGCAGGAAACCACCATTCCAAAGGGTGATTGGTCCTGAGGAAGGACTAGTACAGGTTTTGAACAGCTGGTTTCCAGAAGAAGGATATGTTGGAAGAATTATCTTTAAAACCCAAGAAGAAGTAAGTCTGTTCTGGAAAAACTGTCATTTACATACGTAGCTAAAAATAATGATCAGAAGAGGGACAATAAGAGCATTACATTTGGTTTGCTAACTGGAAGTTAATCTTATTGACACACTTAGCATTAACAGAGGACAGCTGAGCACTGTCAAGTTTTATACACCTATCATTTAGTATACCTGTGCAAAGACAAATATACTTTCACCCAGCCCTGTTGATCTCTGAAATGCAATACATCATCGTTATCATTTAGTATTTGTAAAATCAGAATCAGGCCATTATTGTACTGGGCGACTGTAAAAAAAAAAATACACTCCCTGCCCCCAAGGAGTTTAGGTTTTTAATAGTGACCAGATATGAAGGGATGGCAAATATAAGGAATGAAAGGAGTAGGGTAGATGAGGGTCATAGCTCTTGGAACACTAGGTTGCAATTATTAGAAAGAGTATTCTATGGAGTCAGCAAGGCTTTTTCTTATTTAAATTAATAATTACTGTTAAGCAACTGAGAGGATGGGGAAGGTGTTCTCAGTGACAAAATGGGGGAAGAGGCAGGGCTCTATGAGGGAAGAGATGTCAGTCAGTTTTAGCTGCTGCCAGTCAGGACATCCATGAGATGTTCTCAAATACAGGGATTCAGGTGCAGGGAGAAGTATCAGAATTGGAAAGGCACCCAATGAAATGATCTGGTGTCACGGAGTGCCCGGGGCTCCCTAGGAAGCCAGTCAGGAGTTCTGGGGAAGTGTCCCCTCTCCGTACACAGCCTGTTTCCAAGGCTAGGAGCTTCACGGGTACCCACTTCAACCTTCCTGGGTCTGACCTCGGAGCATTCAGCACCTTCTGCCCCTCCATGCACTTCCCCCAGCGAGCCCACCCGGGCGGGGTCCTGGGGGAGCCCGTGGATTCTGCACCCCAATTCCACAGTCAGACGTGACTCTCAGCCAGCCAGTAAAACAGAGGTTTATTCAATGACCTCTATCTGGTCTAACCCAGACCATACAGCGAGCATGAGCCCTCAGCTGGATCCATTTTGGGTGCCAGAGAGCGAGATGGCTCCTCTGCCTTCCCTACCTGACTCCAGCCAGCTTCAGACTTCCAAACCGAAAACTCAATCTCCAGCCCCTTCTCCCCCCTGGCTCAGCCAGGTCAGGTGACCTCCCTCCCCCACTTGGAGTCAGATTACAGCTTCAGGTATGGACACCTGCAGAAGGCCGTGCTTTGCAACACTCTCAGCCCCTAGTCCTTCACATAGACTCTCAAGAAATGCGTTGGGGAAACTGAGGCACACACACAGTATTCCTACTCCGTCACACCTGGTTTTCAGGAATATTGACAACTGAAACCACTGTTGGTACGTGTGTGTGTGTCTCCGTCCGTCCCCATACATATCCATTTGTATATTTAGAATAGGGGTCAGCAACGTTTCAGAAGTGGTGTGCCAAGTTCACTGTAATTTAAGGTTTCGCGTACCAGTAATACATTTTAACGTTTTTAGAAGCTCGCTCTCTCTCTCTCTGTCTATATTATATAAACTATTGTTGCATTTAAAGTATATAAGGTGTTTAAAATATTTAAGAAGCTTCATTTAAAATAAAATTAAAATGCAGATCTTATCAGTTTAGTGTGATCCTTACCCTTGCTGGGTTTTCCAATGTGGGCAACAGCACGGGAGGGCTGAAGAGCACTGGGCTGAGGAACAGAGCCCTGGACTTCCAGTATCCCAGGCCAGCAGTGGGCTGAGCAGGGTTGGAGGTCTGGACCCCGGCTGGCAGGGGGCTGAGCCACTCAGCCCACTGCTGGCCCCGCTCAGTCTGCAGCTGGCCTGTCGTTCTGGCAGGGGTGAAGGTAACTACAGGTACTATTGTATTACAAACCCCCTTGCGGGCGTAACTCGGGCTGGGGATGTGTGGTTGTGGGGGGGAGCACTCAGGGTGGGGATGGGGATGTTGATAGTGCAGGAGTCAGGGCTGGGAGCATAGGGGGTGCAGGAGTCAGGGTTGGGTGGCATGAGGGGCTCAGGAGAGGGAGTTGAGGGAGTGTAGGGGAACGTCCCAGAGGGGCGGGGGCTTTGGGCTGGCCTGGGACAGTCCCGGCTATGGCCAGGTTACCTGGATGGGTTCCTGGCAAGGGAGCTGTGGGCCAGCTGTGTGGGGCCACTGCATCTGCAGGCAAATGTGGGGTGGCATCAGAAGACCCCTGGCCTGCCGCTCCCTTCCCCTACCCTCCCAGGGGCCACAGCAGTGAATGCCGCAGAGACAGCACCTGCCTGCAGTGCCCTGGTGTCCAGCCAGTGGTGAGAGGGGCAGCAGGACAGGCTGGGATTTGGACACCTCCACCTCCAGTGCGCCTCCCGCAGCCCCTTTCCCTTGCCTAACTGCCTGCTGCTTAGTCCGGCACACGGGGGCCACCAGCACCAGCCTGCAGGAGAGTTCTGGCAGCCAGCAGGACCCCAGCTACTTCCACCCACAGCAGAGCGCTCCAGTTGGGTTCCGGTTGCGGCTGCCAGCCCTTTGCCAGACGGGGTCTCGGCTGCTGGCCCACTGCCAGCCTGGGGTTCCTTTCACCCAGGCTGGCAGCGGGCTGAGCAGGGCCGGTGGCCAGGACCTTGGCATGCCATTAAAAATCGGCTTGTGTGCCAGCTTTGACATGCATGCCATGCCGTAGGTTGCCAACCCCTGATTTAGATAAACACATACACACACATTTATGCAAGTTTGTTTAAGTGGAGAGGCTCTTAGGATGTTTGAGAATGAAAACTTCTGACAGTGCAAATTTTATCTGATAAATTTGCAGAGAAATATTCTTCACCCCTTTACAGTTTCTAGAGTTTTGCAGCTTAGTTCATAAAATCTTTACTGGATGTCTTTTTTCCTAGCTTCCAATCCAGTCTTATTTTGGTGCATTTACTTCATCCTCCACAAAGCAAAAGGTTACCAGGTGTGCATTTGCTTGGGGGAACAATGTATACTTATTCAGTTGAAAGCATTACTTTGAGTTTTGTGTGAGCAGCTAGGTACACTGAATCATGCATGAGCCCTTCGCTTCGGAAAACATAGGTCAACATCCCTCTTAAATAATAACTGAAAATGAGTGTGAAGGTTTTGTTTTAGTCCTCATGGGACATTCGTCATTATCTAAACACCTTTACGATTTGGCACAAGTTCTAGGCAGTGGAGGTGCACTAACATTCCCATTAGGTGACGTAAGACCCTTTTAAAAAATCCAACCTTTGGGTCACTTTTCTCAACTAAATACATTTTTTGTTTTCTCTTTACATTTTTCTACAGAATTTGAATGGGAGAAACATTTTTCAAGAAGAGAAAGAAGATGCAAACATTAGCTCTGAAGACGACAGTTTCTTTGTTCAAGTGCATGATGTCTCCCCAGAGCAGCCTCGCACTGTCATCAAAGCTCCCCGCTTTAGCACGGCCCAGGATGTCATCCAACAGGTAGAAAGTCTTTCTTTTAGCTTTTTCATGTTTCCACTGAGTAAGTTCCCTATTCATTTGCTAGAGCTGGGTTCAGACAAGAAATGTTCACTGAGTTTTGTTCTCGGTTAATGGACCAGATCCTCAGCAAAGAAGCCCCTGGTGTCTGCCAATTTGGACTGAGCATCTACTCAGTAAACACAACGCGGTATTACATTTTAATTTGTGCCCTTTTTTTTTTTTAAACAGACTCTTTGCAAAGCCAAGTATTCCTACAGCATCCTGAGTAATCCCAACCCAAATGACTATGTCCTGTTGGAGGAGGTGACAAAAGAGGTAGGGAACAAAAAGTCAACATCTAAGCCATCGCAGAGGATTCTCTCTGATCAAGAGTGTGTGTTTCAGGCTCAGAGCAAGTGGAAGGGAGCAGGGAAGTTTATCCTTAAACTTAAAGAACAGGTTCAGGTAAGTGATTGAAAACCCTTTTGTTGGTTTTAAAAATGGAGTGTGATCGAATATTTGGAATGGCAATTGAAAACCTATTTATTGACAAGAACATACATAAGAATGGCCATACTGGGTCAGACCAAAGGTCCATCTAGCCCAGTATTCTCTCTTCCGACAGGGGCCAGTACCAGGTGCCCCAGAGGAAATGAACAGAACAGGTAATCATCAAGTGATCCATCCCCTAGGACTCATTCCCAGCATCCGGCAAACAGAAGCTAGGGACACCAGCTTCTGGTGTACTTTAAAAATATATATATTATTAGAGTCTTTGGCGAGCTGTTTTTAAAATTATTTTTTGGCCTTCCTCATTATATTTTCACAATTCATTTGCCAGAGTTTATGCTTCTTTCTATTTTCTTCATTAGGATTTAACTTCCACTTTTTAAAGGATTCTTTTTTGCCTTACTGCTTCTTTTACTTTGTTTTTTAGCCACGGTGGCTTTTTTTTTTAATTTGGGGTATATATTTAAATTGTGCCTCTATTATGGTGTCTTTAATATTTCCATGCAGCTTGCAGGGATTTTACTTTTGGTGCTGTACCTTTTAATTTCTGTATAATTAACCTCATTTTTGTGTAGTACAGTGTGGGGCCACTGTGGTGTTTTCCCCACCACAAGGATGTTCATTTAATTATAGTATGGTCACTATTACCAAGCAGTCCAGCTATATTCACCTCTTGGACCTGATCTTGTGCTCCACTTAGGACTAAATCAAGAATTGTCTCTCTTGCAGGGGGCCAGAGAGTAATTTTAAAATGAAAGTGCTAAGCTGATTCCACTTCATTTTATACTAAACTAGCGAAAATACCTGGCGTTGCTCGGGTCCGTCGGAGGTGGGGAGGGGGCAGAGAGCTGAGCAAGTGCGGGGTCCGTTGGAGGAGGGAGGGGGCAGAGAGCAAACCTGACACCTCCACCTCACCCCCCCCCCGACCAAACCCGACACCCCCACCTCACTTACCCCTTGACCAGCCCCGACACACATTTTCACCCCCCCCACCCAAACCCAACACCCCCACATCACCCCCCTACCAACAACCCCTGACCAACACCCACACCTCACCGCCCGTAGACCAAACCTGACACACCCACCTCACTTTCCCCCCCAACCAAACCCGTCACCCCTACCTACCACCAAAAACAAACCCGACACACCCACCTCACTTTCCCTCCAACCAAACCTGACACCCCTACCTACCACCACAAACAAACCTGACACCCACACCTCACTTACCCCTCGACCAACCCCGACCCCCCTCCTGACCCCCCCCAAACAAA
The DNA here is from genome assembly GCA_032164245.1 of Sternotherus odoratus. Taxonomy (NCBI): domain Eukaryota; kingdom Metazoa; phylum Chordata; order Testudines; family Kinosternidae; genus Sternotherus; species Sternotherus odoratus. The sequence continues at coordinate 80,025,370 of JAVMKO010000005.1, read as the reverse complement.
ACCAACACCCCCTGACCAACCCCGACACCCCCACCTCACCCCCCCCGACCAAACCCGACACCCCCACCTCACCCCCCCCCCCCCGACCAAACCTGACACCTCTACCTCACTTACCCTCCGACCAAACCCAACTCGGGTCCATCGGAGGTGGGGAGGGGGCAGAGAGCTGAGCGAGTGTGGGGCCGTTGGAGGGGGGAGGGGGCAGAGAGCTGAGCGAGTGCGGGGGCCGTTGGAGGGGGTATTATGACATCAGAACTATGTCACAGAGAACAGCAGCTGCCTAACTGATGTGATTGGCCTTTAAAGAATTTCACCCCTGGGGGGTGTCAGAGGTGAGATTTGAAAAATTTTCGACTCTTACCCTGATTAGGACCCTAAGACCTCTAACTGTACCAAATTTCAAGTCTCTAGCTCAAACAGTGTGGAAGGAGTAAGTGCACGTACATACACGCATGCATACACCATTTGACTTTTATATATATAGATATGGTCAAATAATAAGGAAAAATCCCACAAACTCCAAAATGCCAGATCTCTGACAATTCTCAACTAGAGACAAGGTGGATGAGAATGGATGCACTGCAAGAGTCAGGGAAACATTTTAGACTGGATGTAGCATAAAGCTTCCTTACAACATAACAAATTCCTGCTGTGTCATGCTTTCATAGCCAAGTGAACTACACTCTTGTGCATCTATTACTACTACAACTGGTGAGCTAACTTCGGGCATGTCTTCACTAGGACTTAACGTTGACTTTAACGACGTTAAGTCGAACTAAACGTGTACCTGTCTTCACCTGCATGCCCTTAAAGTCGATTTAAAGGGCATTCAAAATCGACTTTGTAACTCCTGCTTGACGAGAGAAGTAAGGCTAAAATCGACTTCTCTACGTCTACTGTCAGTAAGTGAAGAGGCATCTGACTTTATGCCTCCGACCTCCGAGCAGCCCCGCGAACCCCCCCGCTCGCCCAAGTAGCCCCACACCGGACACCCGCCTGACCAAAGAGCCCCGCGAACCCCCCCGCTCGCCCAAGCAGCCCCGCGCTGGACACCTGCCTGACCAAACAGCCCCGCGAACCCCCCCGCTCGCCCAAGCAGCCCCGCGCCGGACACCTGCCTGACCAGAGCCCCGCGAACCCCCCCGCTCGCCCAAGTGGGGCTGCTTGGGCGAGCGGGGGGTTTCGCGGGGCTCTTTGGTGAGGCGGGTGTCCGGCGCGGGGCTGCTTGGGCGAGCGGGGGGGTTCGTGGGGCTCTTTGGTGAGGCGGGTGTCCGGCGCGGGGCTGCTTGGGCGAGCGGGGGGGTTCGCGGGGCTGCTTGGGCGAGCGGAGGGGTTCGCGGGGCTCTTTGGTCGGGGGGGGGGGTCCGGCACGCATTGCACTGTGGGCTACCTACCCACAGTGCAATGCGGGCTATGTCGACCCCTACAAAAGTTCTAGGACAGACAGTGTCGACCACTGTTGACCTGCTGTCCTGGTGGGGACACACTGTGGTAGACCCAGGGCAGGCAGCTGCCAGAAGGACCTGTAATTAGAAGGGCTACTACAGGGGAATTGGGTCCAGCTGAGCAAAGCTGCCACAGCCAGGAGCAGGGCCAGCTGAGGCCAGTTAAGGAGGCTGCCAGAGCCCTTTAAAGAGACTCCTCCCCAGGGAGGAGTGTGGGAGTTTGAGGAGTGAGTTGGAGGCAGTAGGAGCTAGAAGAGTGAATTTGGTAAAAGCAGAGGAGTGTGCAGAGTAAGTTGAGGGAAGCAGGGACAGAGAGGCTGCTGGCAAGCAGGGGACCAGAACAAAAGGGTCCCTCCCAGGGGGAACCTAGCTTTCCTAGGCTGCAGGAGCCTGACCCTGAGAGAGAGAGAGACAGGGAGTGGGCTGCTAAGGAGCAGCAGAAACACGGGGTCTGCTTCAGCCTGGCCAGGGCGCCAGTGCTGTGCCAGAACCCCAAAGGACTTGAGTCAGGGGAGCCGAGGAGCCACCTTGTCACAACACTGATTCGATTTTCTAAAGTCGAGTTTAGAAAATCGAATTAAGGGAAATCAACCTAGTCCTGTAGTGAAGACATACCCTTCAGGTTGGATCCTGCTAGAGGCTGAGGGCTATAGCCACAAAGGCTTAGTTTCAGCAATGCAGCGTCTTGTCTTTAGGTGCCTGGCTGTCCAGTGGAATCCTCAGCCCAGAGTTTGATGCCGTGACTCCCTATACAATGCACAGGGAGAGAGAGAGAGAGAGATTAATCAAAATGATGGAATTCACAAAGCCAGAAAACAGAGCAGGAACCAACAAACTAGCCACTAGGAAATGCCAAGAGGGGCATGTCTAATCCCTGACCCTCAAAGAGACTAGGTACCTAACTCTGGGCTGGAGGGAAGCCCCTGATTCTCAATTCACAGGCTATGAACCTTGTACTGGGGTGCGATACCTAAACCAGACCAACCTTTCTCACACAAGTTGGAGACCACATTCTTATACCAACAGCCCAGCAGTTAGAGCCTGTTCAAATCCCCACTCTAGCTATGAACCTAGGTCTTCCCCTCTGAGGCGTGTGCCCGAACTACTGAGCTGTAGTGTATTCTGGATCAGAGTTTGTCTTTCCTGTTGAAGCTGTTCCACTTTGCTCCAATGAATATTTTATACCTGGATTAGCACCCAGGTCTCCTAGGAGGCAGCCCAAATCACTAGGTTATAGAATCAATTTTCACTGTCTCATGTCCAATGAATATTTAAATATTTTATACAAAGTGGAACAGTTTCATAAAGAGACCAACCCCAGCACACCCATGGAGTTAGGGCACTCATCTTGGAGGTAGACCCGTCAAGTGCCTCTTCCACATCTTGCTGACCGGGGATTTGAACTGGGGTCTCCCACATCCTGGTCTGTTGGCTACTAAGGGAGAAGGAAGTGGCCTGGTCTGGTGGGCATGCTCTCTGGTGGCATTGGAGCACACCTACTGTAATAGATTGCAGGAGAGGGATGCTTAGAATTCTGCCAGGCTTTGGTGGCTACACACGTCATGGATGAGGTGGCAGCTGAGCAGGGGGTTTGAGGATCTAAATTGTTGAAATATTCCTGCATGCTCCCAACATTCATGTCAGTGTTTTATTGACCATGCTGGGACATGAGAATGCACAAAACTTACAGGAGAGTCACTGAAAGACAGCAGCAGAGTAAAATTCTATTTTCCCACTAATTTACTTCACCTAATAGACACCTGTTGTGGATTCCACTAGTGTGGGTTGTCACTACTTGTCCTGCAACTCTGGGAGTCTTAAAATACTTTTCTGCTGTAGCTCCCAGCTTGGGACACACACGAGTCTGCAAGCATGCAGGTCACACCCCGAAGTCTGTGTGCTGGACAGCCCTGGTACAGCAGCTCTGATCCCACCAGCCTGTCTACAGACCCCTGCTGCTTTCCACCTGCCTTGGCTACAACCAGGAGTGACCCGCAGCACACCCACTCCTGAGTTTCCCCAAAACGTGTTCTGCAATGTCCAATCCATTCCTGGACAGTTCAGAGAAGTAATATGGTTCCCTTTGTTCAACACACACACAAACACACCACATTATTAACTTGCATAAATACACCCTCCTAAACATTGCACTAAGTTGGTTTACAGCAAAAAATAACGCATTTATTAACAGAATGGAGGTTAAGTGATGCCAAGTAAAGTAAAGTTAGAGTTGCAGGCAAATGAAAGTGAAAACACCCCATCTAAAACTTAATCTAGCAAGGTTCAGGCTTTATTCAAGATGGTTCCTCTCACCAATCTTCCTCCTTCTCAGCCATAGCTGACTTTCCCTCAATCAGGACATTCCAGAGGAGCACACGGGGCTGGCTTGCCTTATCTTCCTGGCTTGAAAGATCTTTGTCTAAGCAGGTTTCTTACCTATATTCAGTTGCTGGAGACTTCAACCACACTTTGGCTGAAAATCCCTTGTGTCTGTCTAGTTGTGGATGCCAAAAACAGCTTCTTTCTTTGCTTACGTCTTCCAAAGCTCAGTAACTTTGTTTCAAGAGGCAGGATGATCTCATGCTATTCTTCTGTTCTTGTGGGCTTCCTATCCTGCTGCATGTGAATGAACCTTCCATTCTTTTGATTGCACATACAATCATAATTCACACAGAAGATGGATAAATAACTTGTATGGGAGGGAATCTGTTTCTCCCTGTTTGACCACAGACTTTAAGATGTAATATCATTACATAAGTATCCCTATTTCCAGATAAGTGTTACACAATATTATTGTGAAATGTATGTACTAACAGTTTTCTACACTTTTATATTACAGTAATATTGTATACAATCAGTTGATTCATTTACTTAGCACTTGAGATTGTGCTTGCCCCATCCACCCAACAGTTTATAGACCAATAAACTATTGCAATTTATTCTTCCGAAGGTTACTCCACACACTAGTGATTAGCAAGGTAACAAAATGAAACGTTAACCGGGATGACTTTAAATGAGGAGTAACTGTATCTGGGCAGCAGACTTGCTAAGACTTAAAGCAGGGGTCTCAAACATGCGGCCCGGGGGCCACATGCGGCCCGCAAAGCCCTTCCCTGCGGCCCGCCAAGCTTCCTGGTGCCCCTCCTCCCCCCCGGTTCCCCCATAGCAGTTTGCAGGACGGAGGGGCCAGAAGTGGAGGCTTCTTTGCTGCCTGGCTGGGCCGCGCGTGTTTCTAGCTCTGGACTTCCTATATTGCTCTTGCTTTGTTTGCCAAACAGCTGTTGGTGGTGCCTAGCGCTTTCCAGGAGGGAATGGGGAGCTGCGTGCTCAGAGGAGGAGGTGGGGCAGGGGTGGGACCTCTTGGAAGGGGTGGAGTGGGGGGCGGAGCCGGGGCAGCGTGTGTGTCAGTGGTGCGGCCCTCGGGCCAGTGCATTAGTCCTCATGGAAGGGGTGGAGTGGGGGCAGAGCCGGGGCAGTGAAGGTATGTGTGTGTGTCAGTGGTGCGGCCCTCGGGCCAGTGCACTAGTCCTCATGCGGGCCTCATGGTCATTTGAGTTTGAGACCCCTGACTTAAAGCCATGTTTAGCAGCATTCTAGTTCTACAATAATTTTTGAGTGAAGAATGCTGCTATTTGCTCTCACATGAAATCTAACCCATATTTCAAACATCAAGTATCAGCTGACACATTCTTGTAATTTAACTGGCTGATGGGGTTTTTTTTGTTGTTGTTTTTTTACAGGCAGCACGAGATGATAAAAGAAAAGGCATTTCATTTGCCAGTGAACTTAAGAAATTAACCAAGTCAAGTAAACAGTATCGCGGCTTCACATCATCACCTTTGCAGAGCTCACCAGACAATATCCAGACTAAAGATGAAAAATTGACCTTCACTGACAATATGGAATAATATCCATAATCGCCAACAGTAGGTTCTATGTAGGTATGATGTATTCTCCTTATTTCTAAATCAGATATGTTCTCTGTTGATTTTTCAAGGTACAATTTATAATTTTTTTTCCCCAAAGTGTGCTTGGTAAACCATAGTGAAGTACAATAAGCAGCCAGAATAGTTCATGAAAACTCTGTGCTTTTAGGTTATTACTCTGTACTGGCACAAACCTATACACATTGCTATGCGTTGGCAGTCCTATCTAGCCCCCCCTCCCCCATGTAAGCCTAAAGATAAATGCAAATCTAAATGGTGTGAAAATTGCTAGGAACATGGGAGTTTTACTTCATCTACTATGCCTCCGTAGTCCTAGGGTCCATCGCATCAGGTAACCTAACAATGGCCAGTCCGAATGTAACTTGGCTTCATCATACACTGTGACAGAGAGTTCCACACGTAGTGCAATGTACTTACTGGTACTTCCACACAGGCTCTTAAGAGATGTCATCATTTTGTGTTATGGGACAGCTGAACTTTACTAAACATTAATTTATATGCACTTAAAAATATTCAATATAAAAATATGGATGTGTGATCTCTTACTCCTCTCTCCCTCCATAAACTGTTTTTAAATCTCTGTATAGAAATACTTGTGGCAGAGTTTCTAAGAATGTTATTGTTCCTTTCTGAATCTTTTAAATTTCTTCTAGCTTTCTTGAGCTAAAGTGACAAAACCAAATGCAGAATTCAAGATGTCAGCGTGGCATTTATGTATATGACGGACAATAGTACTAGACACATTACAATTAGCACTGGGCCTACACGAACTCTAAAAGATTTTTTTTAATGAGAGGTCAGCTAGTTAAGAAAGAAAATCTTGTCCAAATAATTCTTAATAATCCCATATCACATGGAGCATTGATCAATTTCCATATTTCCTTTCTGCTCACTGTCAATGATCAAGATATTATTTATATCTACTGTGTCACTTCATCAGAATTCAAGTAATAAAGCTGCCAATAATATTTTGTTTACAAAATTCCTTAAAAATGTATTTCATGGTATGCAGGCATCCATTTATACACTTGTGTTTGTATTTGAATTTAAATGCTATAATCTCTTACCCTTTCCAGGTGACTTTCCAGGCCCTAAAATGACAAAGGCAAAAAAAGCCAATCTGAGGCTGACAAAAACAGAGGGAGACAGATTGTCAAATTCCCTCACATTTACTTGATAACTGGAACCATCATCATGGATTCCTGATTTAAGATATTTCTGCATTCTCCATGAAGAAAACTACTGAGGCCTAAACTGTTCAGCACTAGCATAGCCTAATCCAGACTGTGCTTCTCGGTGACAGATACAGATCTGGTAACGGTGAGTGGGATGTTACAGTTTATAATGTTTGGAAAACGTTTGCCAGCATTTGAAAGAGAAATTCCTGTCTTCCCAAATATCTTCACATCTGTAAAGTCTAGAGAGGAAGATTAAGCAGACTTCTTAAATTGTACTTTGTAAACAGAAATGTGTCTTTTTTAATAAACAAGATATTTTAACTAATTGCTTTAAGGAAAGAGAATTAGAACTAGACTGTTCTGTGTATTGTATGAAAATAATGGTTCCTGTTAAACACTGTTAGGTGACTGTAAACAGATTTACATAGACTGTAATTTTCTTGGCATCACAGATTTAATTTTGGTGATAAACCAGAAATAACTATGGTAAGCATTTTGAGTATCTCTACTTTCACAAATTAATCATGTACAAACAGCTAACTACACCTAACTAATTGTTGTTCCCTGTCAAAATATTACTTTTTCTTCATTCAAATTCTAGTTTTCCAGGCTTGTGTTTTAAGTAAGAAGGATTATTTATTTTCATGTTCCAAGGTATGTGTCACTGTGTAATATATTTATCATACCTTACTTTTTAAAAACTGCAATTTCAGAGTAATTATTTTCTGTTGAAAAGAAACATTCAGAAAATAACTATTTGAAACATGCAATTGCTTAAAGTTTCAATTGTGAAATCATAGTAAAATAATCTCAACATTAGTGTTTGTTAGAGAATGGAAAATATTATAGTCATCTAAATATTTTTTTATAAATGAGAAAATAATTTCCGCTTATATCCAGAGTGTGTAAAGAACCCAGGCTACTCCATTTATTTTCCAATATAAACCTCAACTTTTTGTTTATATAGAAGCACTACTGTAAAGTTTTGTATATGTTTGAAATCATGATTTTTTTAAGTTAGTTATAGCTATGTTATTTTCTTCAGTGCAAGCAGTTCATACTGACTTATACAAAAGTAAGGGCACAACTGAAACTGCTGAGGTCAGCCATCCTTCTGATGTCCATACAGAAGAACCTTATCTAGTAACTAAACTGTTCAGCACAAGCTTTGGCTCCACTTAAGACCATGTCTGACACAGGGATTGCTGTAGATGACTAAAGCATGGAATGGAAAATCAGTTAACTAAATTCATAGGACAGTAAGAGAAGTAAGGCTCCATTAAACAATCTGAAGTTGAATGAAATGTAGAGAGACTATTCAAGCAGTCTGATTAGCTAATATACAGGCTATTAATTCTTTGTGCTGTAGGGTCTATATCCCCAGAAATGCCCTCTAGCACAAAAAGTTGCTGTGCCTAAGGAGGAGTGGAGAGAAAGAGAAAGATTTTCACAAAAATTACGATCTAGCCAAAGCACTGGAGTTGACTCCAAGAAATAAATGTAACACTAAAAAGTCATAAGTTGATTTCTGAGTGTGCAGAAACTATGCTGTGTTCAAGTAAAAATGGGAGAAAAAAATTAGAAAGCAACTATCACCTTTTTATGTGCAGAAAGTGCCCTCTGCAGGCTGATTCCAACATTAGAAAAAAAAAAACTACACATTCAAAACTCCCTTACTGAGGCATACCCAGTAGTCATTCACTGAATCCATGAGCTTACACATTTACTTTGTAATTCACCAGTCTTTATTCCATTTTAAAAATAGCAGCCATATCAGCTAAACTTGTTCTGAGAAATTAGTGATATTTTCAAGCAATGCTGTATCATTTGTCTAAGCCTGGTTTTCAGAGTTACATTAGAGGTTACACATACTGTTTTGAAAAGTGAGAGCCATGTAGCAGCCACTGACTTTCCAGGACCCTAAACTGCCTAGGCTTCTCAATTACTTCAGATTTCAGAGTAAAATTTTGAGGACTTTGTTTATGGTGAACAAAAATAGCTACTCAAAAGTTGTGCTGCTCTTCTATCTAGTCCTTCCATGTCTAAAGTAATCAGTGCACTCTGAGAGACAGAAAATTCACTCTCCATGGCACATAATTCAGAGCTGATATTAAGTGAAATTACATGATGTTTTATATGCTCATTAGCCTTCAAGCAATATTTGCATTAATAGTGTATAGCTACTGTATATCTTTCTTATGTCCTTTTGTTTTAGTTCATTACCTAAACTGGATTTAACAACCATTGCATTGGTTGTTAAATCCACTTAGACGCATTTCTGTCATTTTGGTCACAGATGAAAGTAGAGAAAGCACATAAGATTTCCATTTTCACTAGCCTAACAATCCCCCAAAATGAAATTATAGAGAGCTATTACTCTTGCGATAAACAGCTTTATCTTATTTAAAACACCATAAACAGATTTAACATCAGGCTGTTGGGTTAATAGGAAAATTTGTCCTGCTTTCCCATAAGTTTCTTTTCTTTAAAAATGCAAGTTCAGAGATACATATTAATGGATGGACAGCTGTGATTCTGCCTCCCTGGCAGTTCAGGCTGAATGCCATCATATGGATCTGTGGACCTAGGTTTGAGAAGTAAACATTTTTATTACAAACTATTCATAGGAAATAATTATACTGTGGGTAAATATAACCCTTCCAGAAACCTATAAATGATAGCAGGACTTACCATAGGCAGTCAACTTCCTGTTACCTGTTTTGTAAAGAAAACATTTTCTTCTACCCTAAACTATTTTTTTCATCTTTCCTACCTATATCTGTCTGTATTTGTTCCTATGTATAGTGAATGCTGGTATCAGTGCTTATATGGGATTGACAATGGAAGCCATAGATCTTGGCTGTGTTACAACATTACTCAGTTTTCAGGAACTGGATTGTTGCATTGGCTGGTGTTCTGTCAAGTTTTAAGATAATTAAAATTAAAAAAACCTTAAGATATAAAAGTACTATGCCACATTTTAAAAACATACACCACATTTGTTTTTAGTTGTATTACTAATATTACTTGGTGGAATGTCTCAATAACCATTTCCTGAACATAACAATTAGCCTCTAGAGACCACTATCAAGTTACCACGAATAAGATTTTAACAGAGAAGTATATCAACATTAAGATCATTTTCTTTTTAAACTCAGTTTGGCTTTATAAAAGAGAACTTATCAGTGGCTTTTTACTTCAAAACTGAATCTTCAGCTTCTGAATGTTAGTGATTTTGCTCTAGCTCTCTGAATGCAATTTAGCATCAGCAGATGATTATTCATTTTGTTGTTAGTTCATTAGCTGTAATGATGGTGGTGTGTTTTCTATTTGTGATCAACATTTCATAATTGCTGCAGTGCTACACAGTTGACAGAAGTAACAAATACAAACAAAAAATACAATAGCAGTAAAAAATTTCTCTCACACGTATATAGGCTATTTCAGACTGATTTATTAGTTGTGAATTGTCTTCATTCTGCTTCTTTAAAGTGTGTCAAAATGTTTTGTCAATGTTCTATCAGTATGTGCCAGTTTTTTATAAATTTTATGTAATTTAAAAACTATGTATTTTAAAACTGACTTTCCACCTGGACTACTTTTTCTCTGACTTGAAAAGTAAACTTATATTTGTATATGTTGGAAAAATAAATGGTTTGAGAAGTGCACCTTTAGTTCTTGCCTGACCTGCCAAAACTATTGGTAATGGGCACACTTTCTAATGTTTTCAGAACTTAAATCACACCTCTTCCCCCCCAACTATTTGTACAAAGCCACAAGCATTATATTGTTCACCTGATGAAAACATAGGTTTTATATATGATAATTTATAGGAAGACTCACCAGTACCTACTTTATAAGTGAGATTTTTGTGCATTTATGCCTTCCTACTTAGGACTATTTTGATTGAAAATTGATAGCATGGTGGTATTAAATCAGATACTGAAAATAGATTTTACAGTAATTATGATAGCACCTAAAGGTCTGATCTGTTCTAGAATAAAGGAAACATTTTCTAAGTGTTGCAGGGATCATCTTTTTTGTTTTGTGTGTGTGCAGTGCCTAGCACAATGGGGTCCTGGTCCATTCCTAGACTCCCAAATGCTACAATACAGACCACCACCACCTTGCACAACTGACATCTCCATTGCCAAGCATACCACACACCAGATCAGTGCTACACACAGTCATATGTAAAGTGAATGTTAGAACTCTCACTTTTTAATTATTTCATGCAATACATCTGCGAAGCCAAAATGGAAATGGCATTAAAAACACAGCTTATGCTAAGCTAACCAACCAAAGGCTGGGGACAAATACTCATAAGATGAAAAAAAAGAGTTTGAATCTTTACCCTGAATCTCTTTAACAGTGCTGGTTCACTGACAATATTGCAGAATGTCTCATTCCATGACATACAAAATTGCATCCGATGAAGTGGGCTATAGGCCAAGAAAGCTTATGCTGAAATAAACTGGTTAGTCTCTAAGGTGCTACAAGTATTCCTCGGTTTCTATACAAAATACTGTCAAGAACTTAGCATATTATGATGCCCAATTCTGAAATACCTTCAATGGACCAGTAAGTACCAAGAGAATTTCACTGAAAGTCATTTAAAAGAATGAGATTGATGGATAGGACAAATTAGACAAGAGAAACAGTTCAAGTTATTGCTCTTTGGATGCAGAGTCCCCAGATGTCTTAAAATAAGCATCAGAGAACACAATCCTCTGTGAATACTTCCTAAAATATGCATTGTTAGTTGTAAACAAACATAAACCCAATGAATCTCTTGCAAAATATATATTTATGTAAACAAAAAAATTGCAATACTATGCATCTCAAGCAATATTACAGTCACATGCCTTCAGACTTCTATACTTTCAGAAGTTACTTCAGTTACAGTTCAGTATGGTTCCTGTGAGAATGCAGCCTATTTAGTTAACCAATAGGTTCTGGTTAACCACAAAACACTGCTGATCATACATTTTTATCTTTCCATAGCAAGACTTATCTGAATTCCTGTAACAATGATGGGCAACATTTTCTTTCTGCTATTTTCTCCCCTCTCCCCCACACATCCCAATTAAGAAGTCAATTATACTTGGTTATAATAGTTATGATAGGGATGATTCCTTTAAGTGTTGAGCAAAATCCAAGGGTCTATGAACAGCAGCCTCATTGAGATGTGTTTGAATCAATTCCTCTAAATCTTCATTTAGAAATGAATCCCCTTGGAAAAATTTATCCTGGAAAGAATCAAAATGTTAGATATTTTACATCATTTATACAACTATCTAAATAAGGTCAACATAGGGGCTTCCATTAATGTCTCAAAGTAATAGTGTTAATTGTACTATTTTTCCTATTCACATAGTAGGGAAGGCTTGCTTTCTAGACATGCAAGTTTTTCCTTTCTTCTTTGTAATTAAGCTTGCCACATCAGCCTTTGGCTAACATCATACAAACTATTTTGACTTCCTCTCCATTTTAATAACTCTTACTTTTAAGAATACTACAGTGTGAAACACCCATACACGCTGCCTGTCAAAAGACTGTCCTCTGCCTCTAAGGAGAGGCACAGAAGACAAAAGGATCCTGAATTTCCACTCATGGTTTCTGTCCAAGGGCCCAGTCAGAAGTGCTCTGTCTCACTGAGGTATGTTGCAAAGGCCTACGGTGGACAGACTCCAGAGGAGAAGCAAGTGGGCCAGAGTATGGCAAAACTGAGATACTGTCAGTTTGTCATTTAAGAGACTAAGTCACTTTAACGTAAAACAACGCAGAATTACTGATTTGTTTTGCTAACTATTTTCAAAGGTATATATTCTCACTCAAGTACTAGACAGTTCTACTTCCATCTGCCAATCCCATGGCTGCTTTGCCAGACATGCAGGTAATGTGGATAATCTGGGGGAACAGGCAAGTTTACAAGCCATTTTCAGAGGAGTCAGTTACTTACTTAAAGAAATTCTGTGCTGTCAGAGGACTTTGCTGACATTAGCAGATTATCAGTAGGAGACTCCATTGCAATTCATAGGTTACCACACTTTCAAAAGAGAAAGTGGGGATAAAGTCTCACTTTATAAAGGGGAGAGCACTCGTGTGATGTGTAATAGGAGCTGTCAGTTGGAGAATGTTTCACAGTGGAGCTGTGACACGTTAGAACTTTTATGGATGAAAGAAAAAGGTTATGTTCCCCTTTCATATTTATACTTTTCAGTTACACACTGGCACTGATGGGGGTTACTTCCCGCTCTATATGCTGAATCAGGGATCTCGGCCATCCTGCTGATTCCAGACTGAGACAAGAAAGGGCTTTCACACAAAGGCAATAGATGCAAACTTGAACTGAGCCACAAGACAGTGTGACAGATCAGAAAAACAACAGACACTACATTCACGTTACTAAACATGCTCATACTATGGGAGATGGAACTATTCATACAATTTCTCTTCTTTCACAGTCAGCAGCTAACAATCTCTCACACCACTAAAGAGAACTTGGCTGGGAAAGTACTCTGGTCATAAGAGTCAAAACCCCTTGGTGCTGAGGAGTGAGTCAGGAGTTCTAGTATCTGTGAAAATGCATGTTTAAGAAAGGATCTTGAAAGAGACAGTACCTTTATTCTAGGTGTAACTGATGGTACAGGAGGATTAAAAGTCATTCCTTTCATAGTATATGTCTCAAAGAGTTCTGTGCCAGACCTATAATACAAGTTCAGTTTACACAATTAAAAGAAACAGTATAAAGTATATGTCCTTAAAACGAGTCTCACTTCAGTACTCTATGAACTCAGAGTAACCTACTCCTCAAATCACTACTTCAGTCCTGCAAGGGAAGAATACCCGGTAATACAGAATATCAGTTGGAAAAGTGATATGAATCAGAAATGTAGAGATAGGACAAATTAAAAGCACAAAGTAGCTTTAAATTATTATACTTATATTAACTACACAGCTGAGACATGAACAAAGATGGAAATGAGGGAGATTAGAATCCAGCTCAGAGATGATTGCTATGAACACATGACAAAGTTCCACAGTCATCTATACTCACACTAATTTCCATCAGTACATACTCCAGAACCCAGCACCACAATTAGTTTTCATTGGACTTTTGCAGCTCAGCAGTGCTACTCCTTATTAAGATCCCTGGGTTGCTAAGGAGCAACACAAAGTGGTTTTGCTCCTATGAGGGCAGAATATGCTGCATTTGCAGGACTTTAATCCTCTGCATGGCCAGGAAACAAGTCCTTAGAGAAAGCTGCCAGCTTTTGGTACTTATTAAAGAACCATTATACTTTTGTTCTTCAAAAATAATTTTCTTGCAGCATATGGAAAATTACTCATTCGGGAATTTTATAACACAGAACAAACAGCTTCTACTTTGCCAGTGAACTATTTTTCAAAACATATCCATTGTATATCCCACCTTCGGCTCAGATCTGTTCTGAGAGCTTCTGAACCTTCAGCTGGAGCTCCAGCAATAAGGTGATCTGCAAATTTCTGCACTGTCGGATGATAGTGTCTCTGAAAGGAAGAAGGAGCTTGGTGAGGGATAGGATAGCATGTACTTATGTATGTACTTCACCAATACTACTACTATTGTATTTATACACTGCACAGAAAAATTTCAGAAAACTTCTTTTCTGTTTCAGGAGCAGACTAAAGATTAGCCAGTGTTAAGTGTTACACACGCTATGTTACCAACTCATAAAACCACTCAAATAGTTTGGATGCAGTGCCCATGACAGTTTCACTATAGTTAATCTTAACTCTTTTTCTTCCAGTAGATTGGTCCAGCCAGGGTTAAAAACATACATTTTCCATTACATAGCTGCAGAGGTAGGCCTTAACTATAATTTCTGGAATGAGTAGGCTGAATTAAAAGTATACTGATAAAACATAAGGGCCATAAAGGTTTCCATTAGGCTACCAGTTCCACTGAAACAATTTATCAAACAAACAGGTTAATGTTAAGATTTCCCTTACTGCCATCTTTGTCCCTGCCTCAGATGGGTAGTTAATCTCAGTATAATAATTTAAAGTCACTTCACTTCTTTTTAATTTGTCTAGTTGGTGGAGTGAAGCACACTCTAACACTCAACTCCATATCATTTCTCCACCTACCTGCAATACAATAACTTTGCAATGCCACATCCCAATCAATGTCAAAATTAACAGAAATGTTTTAGGCACTGGTGGGCACAAACCTATTGATTCTGATGCAAATTAGAAGACAGGAAAAGACAGAATCACAGGAAAATCAATACCACCGTGATCTCTCTCTTCCCCACCCCCTGCTGCTGTCTATACATATCAAAGGCAGCACATTAACCTGTTGTGTGAAGAGATTTAATTCTACCAAAAAGAAGAAAGTCTTTCAGGGAGGATTTTGAGAGATGGGGAGGAGAGAATCCACGACTGCAGGGATGAGTTAGCAGGGGGAGTAGAGACCCAGAGAAAACAGAGGGGTGGGGCTGAAAAGTGGTGGTGATGAGAGATATTGGGTGGATCGGCAGGGAAGCAGGGATCCGCAGTGGGGGGAGTGTAGGAGACAGGGAAGGGCAAATGGCACTGAAGAAAGGGGGAGAGACAGGGACCTGGAAAGGGGAGGAATGAAGGGACCATATGGTGAATAAGTGGAGAATGAGGGTGCGCACAGAGCCCCTGTCATGGTACATGGGGAGGGGGATACGGAATACACACAGAGCTCATGGCCTGTGGCAGAGGGGTGGATGGGGGCACACAGAGGGAAGGGTTGGGGGGGGAGGGGGGAGTTGCAGGGAGGCCCTGAAACAGGGTGCCACACTGGAAGATTGTAGGGAAGAATGGAGGAATGCAAATAGGCCTGGTGGGTGTAACATGCCTGGCCTACACTAGCCACAAAGCATGAGACCCCCCCCTAGCATAAATACACAGAGAGGGTGTATGCAGAATACAAGATTTCATCAGCCAACCTGGTGATTTCAACAACCTATCTGGAGATACTGTTGTAACGAATTCAAAGTAGTGTGTTAGCAGAAGTTAGACAGGGGTATGTCATTCATCTAGAGTCCACAGTCAGAGATTACAGCATTGAGCTGTGCTCTGTATTTAGTTAAGTATATAAACATTTAGCCAGCTCCCCACAATTACCCAAATAGTAACTCACCCGTAGTGCATGTAATTCCCACAGAGCTGTGTTCTGAGCATTGCAACACTCTGGCTCATCCAGTTCTGGGAGATAAAGTCCACTGCCTTGAGCCTCATTGTCTAGCAGGAGGTCTGTTTTTGGGAATGTCTATCACACCATCATACAGAAAAATTGATTACTTCACATACAAAAGTTCAACGCATATAACATGGTAATGCAAGTTCAAGAGTGTAACCAAACATTCCGCACTATTCAGACTCAGCAGTACTTAGGAAATCCTGCTTTCATGTTTAAAATATATCAAAATATTCTGTAGTAAAATAAAATAAAAAAATACTACATAACAATTCATGGACTAGCAAATTCTGCAGCCCAGTGTCACGCACAATTCTGGGGGAAACACTGCTAGCAGAAAGGAAATAATCAAATAAGAAATTTTCCATTCCAGCAAGTGACTAAGAACTTACTTGCATCAATGTTCTGTTGGTTGCCAAGATCCCGAGACTGGAATTTGGAAGGACATGGAGAGCAAGTGTGGAAAGTCGCTTTATGAAAGCAAGCGCTCGTTGCTGGGAAACCTGTTTCCTACGTTTGGTAAGCATTACATCCAGGCACTGAAGCACTATCACCATGTCATCATTCGTAGCACCTCAAAAAACAGAATATGAAAAAACCATTTAAAGGCAACAAGAGACCTTCCACATAAGAAAGAAAATATTCTATGAAGGATGTTGTTTATAAATTAGAGCCCTAGAATATTGTACTAAAGCATAAATAATAGTTCAACAAACAGTGGTTATTTAGGATGATAGACAAATACACATATCTACTTTTATAAAACTATTTTTATAAAACTATTCCTGCTTTGAGAAGACTCAATATATCTGTTTCTTTCAACAATACATTTATTCAAAACAAGGATGTTTAAATTCACAAAGATTCTTTTGGTCCTAATTACACTGATCATTCTATCAAATATTTATAATTATAAAAGTGTACTCATCCAGTGTTTTTGATGCATACACAATAAAAACAATGTACAACATATAGTTAATTCAAGAGCTCCTCCTATACAAGTTAATGAAACCCATTTTAACTAAATGAATCCTTACTTTAATAGGCATCTTTTCATACAGTGTTAAAGCACATATTAAAAGAAATTAATGTGGAAAATATAAAACTTACAATCAATAGAGATTTCAATTGCCTTTGCAAAGAATCAAGTAATATGGAGTCAAAAGACAGATTTCTATGAGGACAGGTTAGATCAGGGATGGGCCACTAGCAGATCATTTTATTTGGTCCATCACAGCCCAGCTCAGGGCAAGCAATCCAGCAATGCCAAGGGCAGGAAAGGGTGGGTGGCCCCGCCTGCGTACATACGTGTCATATGATGCTGTAGCAAGAGCCAATGGACCGGAGCAGGATGTCAGGCCCAGTCCAAGTTCCACAGGACAATAGCTATTGCTGTGGGATGAGTGCAAAGCAAACGTGCTCTCCATCCCCTCCCCTAGGCAGTAGAACATGACATTCCCCCAGTCACACCCATCAGCCCACCAGAGGGTTTTAGTGAATGTTGTGGTCCTGTACTACCTTAACGTTACTGTGGCAGGGTGCTGGCCAGGAGTGCCTGAGCCAGCCCTGCCGGCCCTTTAAGAGGGAGCAGAAGCCTGCAAACCTCCCTTGCAGAAAGGCTAATCAGCCACCTGGGCTGCAGGGCAATTAGCCTTGAGGGGTTGCACCTGGTGGCAGCCTCCTCAGGGGGATAAAAGGCCTGCCAGGAAGCAAGCCCAGTGTGGTGGGGATGGTATAGAGTGAGGTGGTGGTTGGAGCTATTCAGAGCTGTGTTGGTATTGAAGCTGGACTATATAGAGTCTGTAGAGCTGGGAGCTGTAAGTTGAAGAACTGTACAAAGCTGTATATATTGGTGGTGGGGTCTTGCACTGTGAATTAAAGAGCACTGTTTGAAGCAAAGAAGGGTTTTCCTGCCTGTTCCTGAGAGGGGTGAGAGAGCGGTCTGTCACATTACACATACCTGGGTTAGACGCTGATCCAAAGTCACTCACTAGCCACTAATGAAATCTGACACTATTTGAAATTGGTACTAAGTAATGCCATGATATATATACTAACTTGAGAGAAGGACTAAGCAATTAAAAACACATTTATCATGTGTCTGTAAAAGGATGGCAATGGCATCTTAAAATTAGCATTTTTAAGAGTATCATACAAATAAAATCAATAGTCTATGCATTCAGATGTTAAAATAAGACTTACCTGCATGTAGCCTAAATAGTGTCCTGTATAAGTGAGTATAGAACTTCGAAGGGTCAATGTTAAGAACATCACCTATTTAAAAAATAATCCCAAATAAGTAGGTTTACTTCACTAACCTATCAGCTAAAATCAAATTATAAAGTTTACATTTTAGAGAATTTACCTTGGCCAGACAGAATATGAAAAGCAGTGAGAACGCAATGAAGGCTCTCCCGATAGCTTAGATCCTGGAAATACAAAAGAATACTGATACACAATAAATAAAGCTTTATTTATTAAAAATGTCTCAAAAAATTACTTCATTAGGAAAAAGCTCAACTTACCCCAGATGCAATGAGAGAATGTAGGACAACCAACAGATCATCAAAAAATTCTACATTTATGAGATGGGCAAACCTAGAATCAGGGAGATTTTTATTTTTCTGTAACTAAAGACAATTTTCTCTGCAAGCTCATTCAAAGCATTCTGTGATCTGCCAAAGACTACATCTTCATCCTCTACTTTCAACAAATGCCATCTTAAATCTACTCTATATTCGCACAATCCCTAGAGGCATATCTCAACTTTTCATTAATGCTACCACACAGAGCAAAGAATGACTTTCAATTTCTTTATTAACAAACCAGACTAAATAATGCAAATGACCTCATGATTTGTAGGATTTTTGTCATGCAATTCCCATTCTGACCATCAGATACTACAATGAAAGATGTTAGAAATTTTCAAATATACAAGCTGATGAATTTTGGTATGCTTTAGTCATATATCCTTCATGCAGTTCAACTGCTCATACAAAAGATTCTTAAAATGTCTTTTTACTGACTCATATTTTTTCTAAAATACATGAAAAAAAATAGACTCAGCTCTTACTTTGCAAGACCTTCCAGTACTGCAGGCAAAAGAGGGGATTTCTGTACTTTCTTCAGTATTCTGAAGTAGGTTAAAAATACAATGTTCAGAGTCTCTGTGTGCTGTGGGGGGAAAGTACATACAAATCATATCAGCACGCATAGAAAACAGGTATTGTTGATTCATTTAAACTAAACTCTAAACTTTCCATTTCCTCTCACTTTTTTGAACGCACTAGTCCCCAAAATCCTAATAATTCAAATACAGCTGTCCAAAAATTCCTATCATAGAGGATGCAGTCACACATTACTGAGTCAGCAGGTGGATTTTAGATTCTGTAGTAAACTAAAATTAATAGCGATATTTCTAAATTTGACCAACATAAATCATGCTTTTAAATTCCATTTTGATGCAACACCTCATTCAAAGAAAGAATTGAGAAGATCTGCTTAAATATAAATGAAAGGGAATAAATGCCAACGAACGGATAGTGAACGGTTGTACATATTTAAAGGGAAGCTGTTTTAAACAGGCAGTGTCAGGCTGTCAGTGTGCCTGTCACATTGGGGTAAGGACTACACAACTGAAACTGAAAACTGACATCGTAACAAACACTAATAGGACTTCTAGCAGCAGAATTTTTCTGAGACACACAAAGGAAGATTCAGGTAATTCCCCCTTACTGGAGTCCTCTGCTGTAGACTGTAACCTAGTCAGTCAGTTACAAATTACAGGTATCATTTTCCTTTCTTCATGCTCCTCCTGTGTTTTTATAATTTGAGTCGCCTCAACAAATCTAGGTCTGTTAGTTGCAAAAACTGAACTCTCCCTAGATTCTACCTCATGACATACAATATCCTTTTTGCCTGAGAAGAGGTCTTCCATGCCCCATATCACTAGCTTCTTAGTGCACTATCATTACCTACTGAGCTAATGTGACAAAGAAAAGACAACAAATTGGACCAAAAAATAAACTTCAGACAACTAGTTTTAATTACTTGCAAGAACACATACAAAAGCAGAAAAATAATTTCTCCAATTCCCTACCAGTTTCAGTTTTTTTTCTTTACTCTCTGAGGCTTCTGCTTCCAGGAGTTCTCGTTCCAGTTTCTCTTCTGTTTTCTTCCACTGAAAATATATTCATTTTAAAGATATTAAATATTCTGGCAAATTCAAAAATTCCACTTCTCACTAAGCCTGAAGGCCCAGAGTCCACAGGTGTGTGGAATAATCGTGTTCAATGATCTGCTGATTCTTTGTGAGTTCCATGGTGGAATGAAGTTGTTTTAATGATGGCAGGCAGGTAACTGGAGGGTAACTCATTTTCTAAACATCCCCTTTCCACCAACTAATAAACAGACCTGAGTCACTATTAGAAGTTTTGCTAATTATTGTAATAAATACAGAAGAAAGGACAGAATTAGGAAGATCAAAAATTCCTTGATGCTCTATACAGAGCGATAATGCCAAAATGCTCTATACATAGTGATAATGCAATGCATTTACCAGCGCCAAAGGATAAGGAAGGTAACAGAGGTATCAATTTCAATTATACCTTTCTTTGCATCCTTGAAAGATTTTTCCTTTTCTCCTTAAAGGACATGAACTTTTTCTTTGCAGTAATGTCTTCTGTGTCTTTTTTTACTTCTACTTCTTTAATTCTTAGATGAAGAAAGATTTTTAGCACCTAAAATTGAGAAAGAAACCATAAAATATTTAGTGCCTGAAGTTTAACAAAGTCATGTGCAGCAAATTTACAACAGCAGATTATCAACATCAGGAACTTCAAGAGTGGGTGTGTCTGACTGAGCTTTGCCCTGTAATACTGGAGAATCTTCATAGTTTTATATAGTTAATTAGAAAACATACACCATGTGTTTTCATAAAATATTAATTTACAGCAGTCTTCTTTTAAGTGACTGTGACTATAAACTCGGACTCCTGTAACATATTTGGTCATCTTAACCTATTATCTTGGCTTAAATCCAGTGACTAGAACCTATAATCTGAGCATGCCTTAATTTGTTTGTCAATCAAACAAACAGACTATACCCCTTGTAGGCACAACTGCAAACTATCCCAATGCAAAGATAGGAAGAATAGTAAGAGTCCAATATGGCTTCATCAGAAGCTATTTAATTACTTAATAAAAAAAGAAGCCTACGAAAAGAAGAAAAATTAATAACCAAGGAGTACAAAAGAGCAGGACAAGCATGAAGGGACAAAATCAGAAAAGCTAAGGCACAAAGTTAGTTGCACCTAGAAAAAAGCAATAAGAGGAGGTTCTTCAAATGCCTCAGGTTTGTCAATCAAACAGACCACACCCCTTGTCTCCTTTTTAAGGGAAGTCAAGAAGCCCTAAACTTGTTCCATGCTCAGGAAAAGTGAAGAAATACTGGATGGCTTTCACTATTTTTGCCATTGTCAAAAGAAAATTCTAAAGTACAACAGAAAGCAACTTACCTCAGGTCTAACATCATAATTTCTGCTTTTTACAAGGCCAGAAATCACCTTAACAACACCCAGAGAAACAGAGCCCAGTTTGTCTTGTTTAAAGAGCTTCTTTACAGCTTCACAACACATTTCAGAAATCTGTAAAGTTAATTGAAATGTTTATCATCAAAAAATGATATAAAAAAGAGACATCCCAATAGTTACTCAATTACGTTTCTGTCAACATTTACAATTGTGTGAATATCCATTTTCAATTAAAAAAAGAAGTCATCACGTCCAGAGAGAAAGTCTGTAAAACAAAGTGTTGAAAAGAGAGGCATGCTACGGTTGCTTTGTAATTAACTTTCAAAAATCAGAAAAAAATTTCACATAAGAGAATTGCTCTTAAATTCAAATAATTAAAAAGATACCCACCAATTTTGATGTGTCATTCATGAGAGGTACAATCAGGACAATGATGTTATTGTGGAAATTGAAGTGAGGCAGCACCACAAGAAGCTCACACAGACACTTGACTGCAATCTCTGCTAGACCTTTATAAGCTTTTAATGAGATCACATTACTTTTCTTCAGCTTCCTTTGCTTCCAGTCTGAATAAAATATTATTTATATTATTATTATTATTATTATGCAAAACTTAGGTACTGTATTATTTTTGAGCATTCTTCTGATGATGTTCTTGATGTTTTAATAAAATAAATCTTAAGTACAACTTTCTATGAAATAATCAAAAAATGTTAGGTGCAGAAAGCAATATTCATTCCAAGGATAAACAGTAATCCTGAAAAGACTTATTATACAGGCAAGTATCTTTGTGCACATAACTGGGCCCTTTCAGTTCAACAGGACTATGCATGTGTAATTGATGGCAGGATCAGGACCTTGTATCTAGGAATGTACTTAACTAAGAAATTAGGGAAATCCACACTATACCTTTAACTGTTTGTTCCAGATTTTCCAAGTAAAACTTGTACTGGCTCACAAGGCCTTCTTCAAACTCTCTTAATTTCTGAGTTTCTTTTCTAACCTGTAAACATAATACAAGTGAATTATTTTTAAAGACCTAAGTATTACAGTTAACTATTATTGCCAATAAAAGGTTTGGTGTTTTGTTATTTTTTCTTGGTTTGGGGACTTTTTTTTTTTAATCCAATGAAGTTTAGTTTTTACCAAAGCTTTCCCAGGTAATCTATTTCACTAACAGGTATTTAAGTGGGATTTGGGAATAGGACTACCTTTATGAAAAACAAGTTTAATGCCAGAATTCTGAGTTGTGCCACCTCAACTGGTAAACACCTTCTAAATCAACATTTTCCAAAAAATCCAGGAGAATAAGGTATTCTGCCTTTATTTAGCAGAGAATTAAACATACATGCAAAGATCTGATCCAATATAAGGGCATCTACACAAGAACAACTAGGAAAATTAATCTGAATTAACTAAAGTGTGAATTTGAAGTGGATTAGTAAAACCGCATTAAACCCCATGTGAACACTTATTCAGCATTAAAGTCGCCTTGATTTGGTTTAGCTTAAATCACTTTAAAAATGAGTTAAAATAAATCAAATTAAGGCCATTTTAATCCTAAATCAAAGCATCCACATAGGAATTTTAATGCAGTTTAACTAATTCACACCTTTAGTTAATTCAGATTTTCCTGTATGTCCCCATATATACAAGCCCTAAAATATATGAATGATTGTATTATAGCATTTATAGCTTTTCTTTTGGCTCAATACCCTCTGCCTGACATTGAGTACTGTTTTGTTCCAAGGCTACTGCTACTGAAAATTACCTATATATATATACCGGTATTACATATTCCTTAATGCAAAACCTTTTTAATGGCTCTGAATTTACAAATATAAAAAAAAGTATCAAACACTTTACAAATTATACTTTGATTTTCTCTCGTTTAATATTTTATTTCTTTCAATTTATCACCAATACTTTAAAGTAAAGCTGTAAATTCTTATTGTTTATTAAATAAAACTACATAAACTCTCTTCACACAATGGCTATAATTAAGGCTGCAAGTCTGTCATGGAGGTCATGGATTCTGAGACTTTCATAGCAGCCAGCAGCAGTTTGGGTGTCTGGAAGGGGATTTAGGGTGGGAGGGGCGCTTACCTCAGGGTAGGAGGCTCCCTGACTCCCATTGGCATGGCCCTGCAGCTCCTAGGCGGAGGAGGGGCCAGGGGGCTCCATGCATTGCCTGCACCCGCAAGCCCCCGCAGCTCCCATTGACTACAGTTCCCGCCAATGGGAACTGCACAGCCGGGGCTTGTGGCACGAACAGTACATGGAGCCCCTTAGCCCCTTCACCACCTACGAGGGGAGCCCCTACCAACCCCACAACCTTCCCCCCATCCAGCACCAGTGGTGTCCCGGGCCACGTCCCCCAGTACCCCACTGTCCCTGAAGCAGCACCCACAGAGCACCCGGGGCTTCCCACCCAAGTTTTAGTTAGGGGTATATAGTAGAAGTCATAGACAGGTCGTGGGCCGTGAATTTTTGTTTACTCCTGTGACTTTTACTAAAAATACCTGTGACTAAAACGTAGCCTTTGCTATAATCTCATTAACACATAGGACCCCAAAAACAGGGAAAGTGCGGATGGGAGTGGAGGGTGCGGGGCCAGGCCAGCCCCAACAAGGGGAAGAGGAGGTGCCACCCAGCCCTGCTCTGCCCTCCATTCCACCCCAGCTGTGGCTCCACTCCAGGCTACAGCCTCAGCCCCCAACCATGGCTTCTGCTCCTGGCCCCAGCCCTGCCCCCAGCTGTGGCGCTGCTCCCAGGCCCAAGCCCTAGCCCCAGCTGCAGTCCCAGCCTCGGCTTCCTTACCCCATCTGTGCCCCTCACCTCCCTCCCGGAGCAGGGGTCCTGCTCCCAGCCGGGGTGGGATAAGGGGGAGGAACAACCCTGAAAATTTTTGGGACCACTGCATTAACAGGTCAAGAGCCTCTATGTAGAGCTGCACTGTAATGCAAGCCCAGGATTAGCGAGACTTGAGTCAGCTAACCAGCGTTTAGGAATCCTGGGCTTGAGCATCTACATTGTGTTTTAACCCAAGGTTAAGACATTTTTAACCCATACTCAAGCCTACAGCTCTGGAGGCTACACTGCAGTGCGCAGACAAAAGTCAAAGTAACCATATCTCAGAGTCCCTAGTGCCCTCCCTGCAACCCCCAAATGTGGCTGCTCCAGCTAGGACCTAGGTGCACTGTGCGAAACTTTACTGCCTGCCCTGCATGCTACAGGAAGTTTGAAGCCTGCTTTGCAAAAGGCGTGATCAGTACGTTCTCCATTGCAAACCCAGAAGGTTCTCGAATAGTGCACTTGAAGGTTGGTGATCAGAAGACAACAGGTTAATGATAACCTGAGCTGCTGCCATTCACAAAAGGGGGCTGGGTTTCCATTTTCAATCAAGAGGATTGCAGACTGTTGGGACAGAGAGGAATAAGGAAGTTGTCCAATGGAATTGTGGGGTACTTCCAGCTGACTCCTGGGAGATGAGTCAAGCAGGGCTCTGTCTATTCTGTAAAGCAATAACACAAGCTCAGACGCTCCAGCCCTGCAGTGTCCTAGGACCCTAGGCCCAAGCCCTGTGTTTGTGCAATTTAAGTATAGACACAAAGGGGTTAGGCTTGATTTACGGCTAAGCATGCTGCAGTGTAAACATAATCCATAAGTACTTCATGTTAAAATAGGATTTATTAAATTTGTTCAAAAATTAGATTTCTCTTAAACATCTGTTTTAGATCAGGGATAGTCTATTAAAAACAACGAACAAGCCACCCTATTTTATAAAGACACCGGCAGTTTCACCTTGGTATTTTTTTCTGCTTCAGTCAGAGGCCGAATTTTGTAAGAAGGAGTAATATCTTTGAATATTTCCATCAGAGAAACCATCACCAGCTTCCGAACAATCACAGCCACATTGGGGTCTTGTTCCATTAGCATGGTACGCAACTCTTTCAGCTTCTTTATCTATTCAAGAAAACATATCGTGCAGGATAAATAAAGGTTGTATACCAAAGAGAAGCAAATTTACCACATGCACGCTACTTTACGCAAAGGGTAGCAGTAAGAAAAACTACCATATCTGGAAATAAAACTACTGTAATAGAGTGATATTACGCAAACAAATTAGCACACACTATTAAACACCAGGGAAGGAGTCAGCAGACCCCAAAGACTCTAATGAAATGAATAGTTCAGGAATGTTGCAACTAGCAAGTCAATACAACATTAAGCAGAAAAGTGCACACTGGAACACTGAAAAGTAAGCGTTCAATCATGAGCCTGCAAGCAGAGCCCAAATAGACCCACAGAAACTAAGGGGCTTCGTGGAATGGGAGATGTATGGAATCCTCATTCTTAACCCATCAATAACACCAATGACTTCATGGAGAGTCCAACTACTGGTGAGTATGAGTAATATCAAACAGTCATGCAGATTTACTCTGTCTGCAGAACAACTGCCAACAACCATGCACCCTCCTTTGCTGTGCTGTCTCAGTTGATTCTGGCTTCTCTCTGGGTTCATAACATGTTGCAGACTTTACAAAAATCTGAAGTAATCAAGGAATCGCGATTACTTGATTTACTGTACCACACACAAAAAAAATTAACACTACTCACGCTGTTTTCTGGGTCAGACAGAATGGCAGCTGCTAAGGCTGCAATGTGTATCTTCTTCTCCTGCAGCTTCCTTCTCCTTTGAATTAGCAGTTCATCTGTAGTGAGCACAGGCTGAGGCCCTTCACTAGAGTCTAAAACAATAAAGTTTAATAGTTAACTTTTCCCCATTAGTTCCACTCTTTAACTGTATGTTAGAAACCACTTAAGTATCATACTGTAAAATTCAATTCTATTCATTTTATTTCAAATTGTTACCTAGCAGATACAATATCATCATGTTAAGTTCAGCATTATTGCACTCAAAAGCAGCCCAAGAAGTTTTTCAGGGCCATGTGGTGACTTGGAATTTGCATAAGACTTACTTCACCTCTTCCAACCCAAAACAAACAAACAAAGGAATAATGATGTCAAACTTGGTAGGCTAGGTCTGGGCTTGAGATACAATTTTTCTGTTAAATTTCAAGTGTATTGGACAAGGGTGTTTTGAATTGCAGTACCCTAAGAAATGGAAGTGTTTGCATGATTAAATGAATAAAAAAGAACGGTGATAAAACATAGTTTTAAAGACTCATCAACCTGAGCTCACATGCACTGAACCAAAGACTAATTAATTAAATCAAGCCTCTTATTGCTTGAATGGAGGTGTTGGAAGGCAACTTCAAAATGAATCTTCAAATGTTTTCTAGGAGGCTGCTGAACTCAAGATTTCTATCACTGTGCATCTCCAAACATTGTGGGCCCCAGTAGATCCACAGGAAGAGGAGGAATGCTCCCTACAATCCTCCTACTCTACCCACTTCTCCTCAGGAAGATATACCCTTAGAAGGTGTACAGGAGAGAGTATGTCTGCACATCAAGCTGAAGTATAATTCTCAGCTGAAGGAGGTATATCTGTGTTAGCTCTCACTGAGCTGGCATGTTAAAAACAGAGTGCAGTTGTGGCAGCACGAGGGGCTCAGTACTGGAGTACGTGTCTGTCCAAGATACTATGTAAGTACTCGGGATGGTTAGCCTCTCCCACTGCCCTGGCTACACTCTATTTTTAGAGTGCCAGCTCAATCAAAGCTAGTATGGGTATGTCTCCTGAAGCCAGGAGTTATACCCACAGGCTGATATGAAGACACACTCTAAACTACAGGCAATGCAGAATTTTCAAAATGCCTTTAAAAATGTACATAAGAACATAAGAACACAAGAACGGCCATACTGGGTCAGACCAAAGGTCCATCTAGCCCAGCATCCTGTCTACCGACAGTGGCCAGTGCCAGGTGCCCCGGAGTGAGTGAACCTAACAGGTATGATCGAGCGATCTCTCTCCTGCCATCCATCACCCCCCTCTGACAGACAGAGGCTAGGGACACCATTCATTACCCATCCCGGCTAATAGCCATTTATGGACTTAGCCTCCATGAATTTATCCAGCTCTCTTTTAAACCCTGTTATAGTCCTAGCCTTCACAGCCTCCTCAGGTAAGGAGTTCCACAGGTTGACTGTGCGCTGTGTGAAGACCTCCAAAATGTGTACATACAGTTTGGCAGTTGGTAAGACAATACTCTCCTGGCTGAGTTTATAACTCTTGTAAAAAGGAGTAGAGTGCATGTCTGCTTTGAATTTGAAAGTAGTTTTCTCTATGTACACAGTGACCACATACAAACCTAATGCATAAACCAAATATTGACAGCTTGACTGGCAAGAGAATTTGCAAGATTGTGTTTTGATGTAAATTTATCACAACCGAATTCATACTATAGCATTACAACCACTTGACGTGCATTTCCTGAGGATGGTTTAATTTTGGCTTTTGTTGCCCCGATTAAAATTGGCCAAGACTCTCAGGATTCCTGGTTTGCAAGAAATTTTGGTATTTTGAAATTTGATTCTGTTCTGATGTCAACAATTTTGTTTTCCCAATCAACTCTAGCTACAACTAAGACAGAGATAGGGTTGTACTTAGCATTTGAGTGAGACTCTGTGGCTTATTGTGGAAGTCCAAACTGAATTCCAAGTTTTCTGGGTTTCTCATATTTGATTGTTCAACTTAAAAAAAAATCTTGAAAGGCAATATATACTCAAAAAAATGGATACATGCTTCGTTGTAAGATATTTTTCTTTTGGAATAATAACCATGAATCAGGCAAGTTAGAGATTCGGAACTAAGAATGAGGCTTCTTCCCTCATTGATGAAAAAGGCAAAGAAGTTCCAAGGGCTTAGCCTAAGCATCAATTCTGGAGACATCAACACATCAAAATAAAGTAATTCTGAAGTCAGTGACAGAATTTTTTTCCTGCCAGTCCTGAAATTCTTGCAGGTGAGCATGAAGCAAGACAGGACACATTGCCAGATTGTGTGGGTAAAGTGATGCTTGACAGAATTGAGCTGTCTGTTCCAAAACCTCCTAAGCAGAACACATTCTGTGGTAAATGACTCTCTCTATTAAGCAGAAAAATCACTTTCAGTGACTAAGTGTATCAGGATGTTTTATTACCTTCTACCACCTCCATTTCTTCTGCATATTCCTCCTCTTCATTCTGTGCAACACTGATGACTGCAAGAACAGAGTGTAAATTACAAACCTAACAATAGACACTCAGTTTTAAAAAAATTAATAAAATACAACCTTGTTGGCAGCTATGTTGAATCCAGCACCTGTTTCTTACCTGGCTTTTCCATTGTTTGTGGAATAATGCCACTTTTGTCTTTGATAGGAAGCAGGTGAATAAGTTCTTTTTCTGGCTCAATGTGCATGCGCCTTGGCATTTTCTCATACCTGTCAATCACGCTTTCCTGTTTTCGTTTCTTGGCATGAATAGGTTCACTGTATAGTGCAAGACAGACTATTTAATTCAAAATTAAACTCCTAACTAAAAAAAAAAAAAAAAAAAAGTAATGCAATACATCAGAACATTTGAGTGAGTTTCAGTGTCAGTTTCAGTTGCCCCTCCATTTATTCCCTGTTCTATGAATAAAAATGAACAAAAAATCCACCCTTCTGTTCACCTCCAATGTTTAGTAAACTTAGATATGAAATCATGGTGGCTTAGTTAACCTACTAAAAGAATACACTATAAAACTCATAACCAAACACTTTACGTGAAAGTTACAAGTAAAAATAAGTCATTCGTGTTATTTTGTGAATGTCAGCATTATTACACTAGCCCTCAAGCTAGTTTCTAAGGGTTGGTAATCAAAATCAGTTTAAAAAAACCAAAAATATTTAATTAAATGGTGCAACCCCTTAGCATTGACAAAAGTATTTATCTGGTTAGCTGCTGACAATCTAAACCAAAATAAACATTTTTAAACCAATATAAATGGGTCCAAACTAGGGGGGGCTCCAAGTTCAACTGCAAAAACCTGTGTAAGTAAGTAAGTCTTAAAAAAGGAATGAAATTCCCATTAGAAGAACTATGAAAACCTAATTAGAGTGGCTACTATCAGTCAAGATGCCTTGGGCCAAACATGCAAAGAAAAGAGCAGTAGAAAGAGGCCTCACCGTCATAAGATCTGCCATAGCAAACAGACCAGTGTCCTAGTTTTAGTCTAGTGTGCCATCTCCTTTTACAGGCTGTCATAATTTAGTTTGTTTTCATTCAGTTCAGACTCCTAACCTATGTATGTTCATAGGTGATTACACTAATCTTTGTTTTGTAAATAATAGGTAATCATCATGGTCCGGCAGGCCTAGATCCACAAGAGATAAGGCATTGCAATGCCTAATTTTTAGACACCTAGAAAATCAATGGAACAGTAGCAGGATCCACAAAGCATGCGATACTGCCCAAGGCTAGGGAATGCACAGGAAGAAATAGATGCCCGAGAACACAAACCACAAAAGCCAGCAAGCTAGGCCGGGAGCTGCCTAATCTAGCCAATGGAAGATGCCAGCGAGACGGGTATGTCTTCAGCCCTGCCCCTCTCACAGTTAGGCACCTAAGTCAGGACTGCAGGAAGGTACTTATATGTGTTTGCAATGCACAGCAAGGAACCCCTCTTTGGAATCAGGCAACTTAGGCACCTCACCTGTTTCTTATGGGAAGGAGTCAGACAAGTACCTAACTCTGTGCCTAACAGTCAGAGGAGGTGATGCCACTGTCACCTGCCTTATAATTTTTAGCCAAGTGCTCAGAGCACTCTCCTGAGACATGGGGCACCTGGATTCAATTACCTCGTCTGTCTGATAAGAAGAAAGAATTTGAAAAGGAGTCTTCCACTTCTCTAGAGAGTGCTCTAGCCATTGGGCTATGGGATATTCTGATATGGGGCTCCCTCACTCTCTCCTGTTGAAGCTGTTCAACTTTAGATAAATAATTAGAGAGTCATTAGAGCAGGGGGACTGGACCTTGCAACTCCCATCTCCCAGGCCACAGAGTTTCTCACTATCTTTCTCTGGCCCAAGTAATTTAATTAATCATTGGGTTAAAAACTTATAAGGGAGGCACAACCATTTCCACCTCTAGACAGATCTGATCCAGTAGATATGCTCAGAGCATTGAACTAAACCTACAGTTAAAACACCATTCCCCTCAGTATATGGATCAACTTGGCTCTTAGGCAGGAGATGGGAACCAAGAGTGTGGCAGCAGCCGACATGCCCAGAGGCAGAAATTAAAGAACTTTTACAGCAAAACTTTAGGCAGTTTACATGGCAGCTGAGTGAGGATTCTGTTGGTTGTAGTGGAGTCTACAACTGGAACTTAGGTGCCTAAGTCCCTCCGTGAATCTTGGCCATAGTGGCTACAATGCAGATGTTTCTATGAACTTTTCACAACTGATAAGAATAAAAGGCAAAAAAGTGGAGGAATTTTTTAAAATTGGAAAATGCTACATTCTGTGCTTTAGATTAGAAGACAATATGAACAACAAATATTTGGCATTGTAGCTAATTTTCAAATGTTTATCTCAACAATTTAAAAATGTATTTTTTTAAATGAAAAAAACCCTAGGTTAAACTAAAACATCTACAGGCTCCACAATGTCATTCAATAACTATTGTGACAAAGCTCCACGCCTGTACTTGTGGGTCCTGCGTTTCTTGGCGGATTTCACTAGCCTCGGTGACTAATTGCGGAAGGCAGGAGGGGGGGGGCCAGGCCCGCCCTCTTCTCCGGGCTCCAGCCCAGGGGCCCTAACAGTATCAGTTGAGAAGGCTGCCCTTTTAACCACCAAGCACAATACAATTCCCTGGGCTTCTTCCTCACAACAGTTCCTGCTTCTTTACTCTCCACTTCACCCTTACCTCAGGGCCTCCTTCCAAACCGCTCTCTGCTTCAATGCCTCCAAACTCTTCTCTGCTCCAATATCTCCAAACTCCTCTCTGCTCCAAACACCCACACTGTCTGCCTGAGGCAGGGGTTTTTATTAAGGCCTTACTTGACAGCAGGTGCTCCTAATTGCCCTGCTGCCTGCTAGAACCTTCTTAATTGACCCCAGGTGTCTAGATTGGCCTGGAGTAGCCTTTGATTGGCTATAGGGGGAACAGAGACCTGCACATCCTGAGACTGATGTACCTGCCTTCCAGCACTCTCCTATACCCTTCAGGTCTGACTCTATCACATATCCCCCCCCCCTGCTCAACGCCAAGGGATTGGGCAACTTGGGTCGACATACAGTGCATTCGTGATAAGCCATCTGCATTGCCATGATGACTTCCGGCCCTGTGTTGTATGCGGAACTGGAAAGGTTGGAGGGATAAAAACCATCTAGTCACCCTCGCATTTTTCTCCTTGTTCCGCTGCATCCACTGAAGAGGGGCATGGTCAGTCACGAGGGTAAATTTTCTTCCTAGCAGGTAGTATCTCAGTGTTTCCATGGCCCATTTAACAGCAAGGCATTCCCTCTCAACCACAGCATACTTCTGTCCTCTTGGGAGGAGTTTTCTACTGAGATATAGGATTGGATGTTCTTCTTCCCCGACCATCTGGGATAGGACAGCCCCCAGTCCTACTTTGGATG
The DNA here is from genome assembly GCA_032164245.1 of Sternotherus odoratus. Lineage (NCBI taxonomy): Eukaryota > Metazoa > Chordata > Testudines > Kinosternidae > Sternotherus > Sternotherus odoratus. Next base: position 79,993,483 of record JAVMKO010000005.1, on the reverse strand, counting down.
CATCCGTCTGCAAGATAAACTCCTTGGAGAAGTCTGGGGCTATAAGTACGGGGTCACTGCAAAGGGCTGTCCTCAGATCTGTAAATGCTCTCTCTGCTGTATCTGTCCATCGTACCATTTCCGGACCCCGAGCTTTTATGAGCTCAGTCAGGGCACTCGCCCTAGTGGCAAAATGAGGAATAAAGCGTCGATAATAGCCTACCACGCCTAGGAACGCACGGACTTGCTTCTTTCGGACTGGCCGGGGCCAGTTTTGAATTGCCTCTAGCTTATTAGTTTGGGGCTTCACTATGCCCCTTCCGACGATATATCCCAGGTATCTAGCCTCTGCTAGCCCTATGGCACATTTAGCGGGATTAGCAGTGAGGCCAGCTCGCCTTAAGGTGCGCAGTACTGCTTCCACTTTCTCCAAGTGGGTTCCCCAGTCCGGCGTATGGATGATGACATCATCTAGGTATGCGGCTGCGTAACTAGTATGAGGGCGCAACAATTTATCCATGAGGCGCTGGAATGTGGCCGGTGCCCCATGTAGCCCGAACGGGAGGACAGTGTATTGAAATAGCCCATCTGGGGTGGAGAACGCTGTCTTCTCTTTGGCCTCCTTAGTCAGGGGAACTTGCCAATAACCTTTTGTCAGGTCCAATGTAGTTAAGAAGCGGGCACTACCCAGTCGGTCAACCAGTTCATCGATGCGTGGTATGGGGTACGCATCGAATTGGGATACTTCATTCAGTCGGCGAAAGTCATTACAGAATCTCATGGTTCCGTCAGGTTTAGGGACCAGAACAATTGGGCTGGACCACTGACTGTGAGATTCTTCAATAACCCCTAATTCTAACATTTTCTTTACTTCATCCTTGATTTCCCCTCTTGTAGCCTCTGGTATTCGGTAGGGTCTCAATGTTACCTTGGCTCCTGGGATCGTGCGGATATGGTGATAGGCTTCAGTTGTTCGCCCCGGTTTTATAGAGAACACATCTCGGTTGCGACTGATCGTGTCGGCTGCCTCCCTCTTTTGGATCGGCGTCAGGTCTGGAGATATCTTTACTCGCTCATGTGAACCATCCTCCTGGGGGAGGCTCTCCTGGGTGACCAAGTATGCCTCTCGATCGCGCCAAGGTTTTAGAAGATTAACATGATAAATTTGCTCCGGCTTCCGACGGCCGGGCTGCCGTACCTTATAGTTCACCTCCCCCACAGCTTCGATAACTTCGTAGGGTCCCTGCCAATGAGCCAATAGTTTACTTTCTGCTGTGGGTACCAGAACCATCACCCGATCTCCTGGCTGGAACCGTCGAAGCTTTGCTTGGTGGTTATAATGGGTTCGTTGGGTCTCTTGTGCTTTCTCTAAGTGCTCACGTACGATGGGCGTAACTTGGGCTATCCGATCTCGCATCTGCAGTACGTGCTCGACTATATTCTTTCCAGGATTTGGCTCTTCTTCCCAAGCCTCTCTGGCTATATCCAGTATGCCCCGGGGATGGCGCCCGTACAGTAGTTCGAACGGGGAGAAACCCGTGGAGGCTTGTGGAACCTCCCGGATGGCGAACATGAGGTAAGGCAACAGGGTATCCCAATCTTTCCCATCCCGACTGACCACTTTTCTAATCATGGCCTTGAGGGTCCTATTGAATCTCTCCACAAGGCCATCTGTTTGTGGGTGGTATACGGAGGTCCGTAGGGCTTTTACCTGGAGCAATGAACACAGATCTTTCATCAATTTGGACACAAAAGGTGTCCCTTGGTCAGTCAATATCTCCTTGGGTAGCCCAACTCGGGCAAAAATCTGTAGTAGCTCCTTAGCTATTGTCTTGGAGGCCGTATTGCGTAGGGGGACGGCTTCCGGGTACCGGGTTGCATAGTCCAGTACAACAAGCACATGCTGGTGTCCCCGAGCTGTCTTCTCAAGGGGTCCTACCAGATCCATAGCTATGCGTTCAAAAGGTACCTCTATTATTGGAAGAGGTATCAACGGCGCCCGCAAGTGTGGACGAGGACTGTGTAACTGACACTCTGGACAAGAGATGCAATATCGCCGAACATCTTCGTGCACTCCTGGCCAGAAGAACCTCCGCAGGATTCGTGCCTGGGTTTTCTCGACCCCTAGGTGTCCTCCAAATAGGTGACTGTGGGCGAGGCTCAATATGGCCGTTTGATGTTTTCTTGGCACCAGAAGTTGATGGATCTCCTGTTCCTGTATTTGTACCACACGGTACAAAAGATCTTTCTTTAGTATAAAGTAAGGTCCCGGACCCCGGACTTTCCCCTCCACGGGTGTCCCATCTATCTCGGCTACCTCTTTTCTGGCGTTATCGTATCTAGGGTCCTCTGCTTGGTCCCGCCCGAAAGATTCTCTCCCAGAACTAACGTGCCCGAGTTCCCAGGGCCTGGCTTCTGCTTCTCCTAGTGGCTCACTGCCATCCTGACGTGGGGTGGCCTCTGGCTCGCTTTCTGGGGTGGGAGTTTCTCTGTTGGCTGCACGGGTCCGTCGGCCGACTAGAGCAGTCTCCTGATCCTGGGTCAGGATCCGGGTTCCTAAGGCCTTTGCGGCCCTCCTCTCTTTTTTCGTCCTCCGGGTCCTTTGGTGGGCTGGGAACAGATCCTCAGAAATTTCCGTGAACATCGGGGGTTGACATTCTCCTGGTGGTAAATTGCTATCCTCAGGGTCCCCGCTTTCCTCCAGCTTCGCTGGGGGGGGGGGGGGAGTAGATTATCAAACCCTGGATAGTCTCTCCCAATAACTACAGGATATGGGAGGTTAGGGACTACGCCCACAGTTACCTCAATGGGGTTCCCCTGAACTGCTATCTCTACTGGAATAGTGGGGTAATAACTTACAGCCCCATGTACACAAGTCACAGCTATGCGTTTGGCTTGTAACAGCTGCCTTCTTTTTATCAGCTTGCCCGACACAAGGGTAATAGCACTCCCAGAGTCCACAAGTGCTGTAGTTTCCATCCCATTTATCTTCACCGGTCTGGTGTAGTTATGTGGGGCTAACGTAACCCCTACGAGGTGGAGAAGGGAGCACGGAACCTCCCAATCCCCGAAGTTACATTGCCTAGGTTTCCTCCTGTTGGGACACTGCGCTGCTATATGCCCCCACTCCCCACATGCATAGCATCTATAGTCATTTCTACTAGTTTCCCTATCATGGGAATTAGGGAATTTGAACCCCGGCTTCCTCCCCCTCCGACTGGTCCCTTCCTTCTGGGGTCCCCCAGGGTTTTCAGGCCTCCCTTTCTTCCACCTAGGGCCTCCTGGGGTATTGGGTGCCCAAATTTCCAGTGTTGGGTTTGGGTGCCTGTTCCAGAAGGGGCCTCTTTTAGGTAGTCGGGTCAATTCCCTGGCTGTCATCCGTCTTTCTACCAGCGTGATCATCTCGTCGTAAGCGGATGGATCATTCTGGCCTACCCATTTACGGAGATCTGGTGGTAGACCCCGCATATAATGATCGATAACCAGGGTCTCCAAAATCTCATTCGGGTTGCATGCCTCGGGCTGTAACCACTTCCGTGCAAGGTGTATGAGATCAAATAGTTGGGACCTTGGGGGTTTGTTCTCCTGATATTTCCACTCATGGAACCTCTGGGCCCGTACCGCTGCTGTTACCCCTAATCGTGCTAGGATTTCTGCCTTCAGCCGGAGATAGTCAGTGGCATCTGTGGCAGGCAAGTCAAAGTAGGCTTTCTGGGCCTCTCCGCACAAAAAGGGGGCGAGAATGCTGGCCCACTGCTCCTGGGGCCATGTCTCCCGCTGAGCAGTCCTCTCAAATGCGAGAAGATATGCCTCAATGTCATCCTCTGCTGTCATCTTTGGCAGACGAACAGAGGCCCCCAGGGTTTGCATCCCGTCAGACCCTTGGGGCTGAGTGGTGAGGACCTTTAGCTGATCCATTACCTCATGCAAGAGGGCACGATCTTGGGTCGCCTGATTCATTATTAATTGGTTTGTTTCCTGCTGAACCCGGGTAGCTTCCTGCTGGGCTGCCGTGGCTTGTACCAGAGCCCTTATCACCTCCTCCATTGTGGCACAAAGCAGACAACCCACCAACAAGAATTCAAAACCCCAGTGACCCCTTTTTTCTTTTTTTTTTTTTTAATCCTTTCTTCCGCCACGCTGTGTACGGACATCCCACCTCTAACACCAGTTGTGACAAAGCTCCACGCCTGTACTTGTGGGTCCTGCGTTTCTTGGCGGATTTCACTAGCCTCGGTGACTAATTGCGGAAGGCAGGAGGGGGGGGGGCAGGCCCGCCCTCTTCTCCGGGCTCCAGCCCAGGGGCCCTAACAGTATCAGTTGAGAAGGCTGCCCTTTTAACCACCAAGCACAATACAATTCCCTGGGCTTCTTCCTCACAACAGTTCCTGCTTCTTTACTCTCCACTTCACCCTTACCTCAGGGCCTCCTTCCAAACCGCTCTCTGCTTCAATGCCTCCAAACTCTTCTCTGCTCCAATATCTCCAAACTCCTCTCTGCTCCAAACACCCACACTGTCTGCCTGAGGCAGGGGTTTTTATTAAGGCCTTACTTGACAGCAGGTGCTCCTAATTGCCCTGCTGCCTGCTAGAACCTTCTTAATTGACCCCAGGTGTCTAGATTGGCCTGGAGTAGCCTTTGATTGGCTATAGGGGGAACAGAGACCTGCACATCCTGAGACTGATGTACCTGCCTTCCAGCACTCTCCTATACCCTTCAGGTCTGACTCTATCACACTATACACACATTTAGAGTTTTCCAAGATCTATTTCAGCTGTTCTGTAACACAGCTGGAAACCGAGTTGTGTTTTAAAAATAAAATTGTATTTTAGATAACGACTTGTAGACCAGCTACAGCAACTTACACAGCATGACAGAATGCAGGAGAGCTATAACTCTGTATGTCAAAAAATAATTTTTAATATATTTCAAAAACTAGCCTTCACTACTGATTAATATTTTATAGATTTAGCAAAATCATTTGAATTAGGATTAGCAAAAATAAGTGTTGGTAGCAGAACATTTCTTCCTCCTTTTAAACAGTAAAAATCAATTCCAAAATCAATTAAAAAAAAAAGTTCTCTGAGATGATGCTTTCTATGTCAAATGAAGAATTATTTTTATAACCCATTAAACAGAAGAGTTGAGTTTACACTGAAAATTAGAACTATTAACTTCACAGCTCCCATAGTCATGGCATTTCCTACTGGTTGTCAAAGGATATTGTTAAGAAATAAGAAAAGACACTAGAATTCTGCTCCTCTGTAGGACTGAGAATCCTGCTGAGATCTTATTTCAGGAAATGGAAGAATTATAGGGTAAATTATTTCTCTGGAGATACCACCTTCAAAATTTCACTCACCCGCCCACTCTCCCACCCACAAACATTGCAGGTACTTTTTACCCCCCTTCATATCTGCACCTGAAGTTTATCATCATTGCATTTAAAGCAAGATAGTTTTCAAACTATTCTGATAATTGGCTTAACACTGCGGGGAAAGTCTTTGTATTTAGTTCAATCAGGAATTGACATGAATGTTCAAAGGACAGTGGCTGGAAGTCCAGGGAAGCACTTGACCACGAGTAGGAGACTGGTTCCTTCTCCCTAGCTGCTACCACTTTATGTAAGAAACAAAAAACATCTTGAGCTTTGGGGATTCCACCTGTCTCACACTAGGTAGCTGTGACAGGAGTGAAAATTCTGCAGACAAGGTACCTTAGGAGAAAGTAATTTTCCAGCATTAGAGGGTAGCTACAGTAGTGAGGATTAATGTGTTAATAGAAAATGTGCGACTAAAATAAGTAACCTCACTACAGCTTATGAACTGCAAGGGTACATGAGAATACTTACCTAGAAGAAAGGTCTCTCGTTACAAATGATGCTTTTTGAGCCAAATCTTCCATTAATTTCAGGTCATCTTCATCCATCATATCCAGTGGAAGAGCCTCCTCTTCCTCCTCTCTTTCAGCTGTATCAGAGGACGATAGACAAACTTGTGAGCCACTGAACTTGTATGCAAACTTGAAAATGCACCTTTCCTGTATTTGTCAATCTCAGCTTCACACTTCAGCACAATCGTACTAACACACACGCTGAACTTTATTCCTGTGAGTAGACCCATTCACGATTTTAGGACTATTCTTACGAGTAGTCACTCACATTCATAAGTATTTGCAAAATCCAGGCCCTTAAGTCTTCCTGGCTCCACAATCACTATCTAGATAATAAAAAAGGACCTCATCAATCTCAGTAGGCCAAATAAACCTGACTTTGAAGAACAGTCCCATCTAAAAGGATTTAGTTTGGGGCAGTCATGCCCAATTAAGTCTTTCCTTCACATTTCTAGTGTTCGGAAGTTGTTTTTGTTCTCTTTTTAAAGAAAAAGAAGATTAAAAACTAGTACATGTGCATTATGCATCATCAAAGAATCTATATAAACAGTTTTGACATGCTTAAGTTATGGGGGCTTGTTCTAAAAAGATAGAATAGTTAGGAATTCAGGTTCAAAATAGCTTTTGAGTCCGAGTCTATAGGAATGTACAAATGTGACAGTCTGAAAAATAACAGGCTCAGGATTTAGTTGGAACAGGGGTCAAGAAGATGAGCAGTGCGATTACCAAACAAACATAAATTGGTCCAGAGAGTAATATATACAGGCACTCTTGAGGATCAGAAAAGAAAGTTCAGAGAAGTCAGGAATAAAAAAAATGATTGTGTGAATATTGAAGCATAAGTTTGTCTTTATAATGGGAAACTCGGATGTCACACTTTTTCTGCAGTTCATTTTGTAAAGCACTGCATGCTGTTTACTCTTGCATAAAAAATAATGGAAGCATTATTACAATTTTCTCACCACATTCCATGTGTGTAACTCTTTGATGCAGTGGCAAAGAACTGACTGATAATAATCTACAAAAAGGAAAGTCAAGACTCAAGCATCTGTACATATTCACTAACTGGCAGTACCAGAAAAATGAACAATTTGTAACTACAGTAAACCCTCGATTTAACGGACCTCGATTTAACGGACTTCGGATGCAACGGACAAAATTTCTAAGCAAGTCTGATGCATCCAAAATCCATTTGTCGAGGGCTGGCTGCCGGCTCCCGGCTGCCGCCCGGGTCCAGACAGCGGGCGGGCTGGCTGGCTGCCGGCTCCCGGCTGCCGCCCGGGTCCAGACAGCAGGCAGGCTGGCTGATGGTTCCCGGCTGCTGCCCGGGTCCCAGCAGCCGGGACCCGGGCGGGCTGGCTGCCGGCTCACGGCTGCCACCCGGGTCCCGGCAGCGGGCGGGCTGCGGAGCTGCCGCCCCGGCCCTGTGGCGGGCGGGCTGCTGCTCCGACAGCTCGTTTTTTTTTTTTAATTAAATAATGGACTTTCTGATTTAACGGACACCCCCTCGCCCGAATTAGTCCGTTAAATCGAGGTTTTACTGTATTTGGTTCAGTTCTGGTTTCACTAGATGTAAATTACAATGCCATGCTTACCTCTCATCCCCCATCTATGCAAAATAGATCAGAAATCTTGCTAAATTCACTACCTGACACAAGCAAACACTCACCTGCATGTTTTTTCTTGTATTCCTCCAATGGAACAGGTGTTCTGGATGTAACATCTCTGACAGCTCGCCTAAGTTTTCTTTGCTCTTTTCGATATTTCTTAGCATCGCTCTGCTGCTTAAACTGTTTATTCTTTAGCTTGTTGTCAAGTTTTACTTTACTAGTTTTCAGCAACTTGCGAAAGCTTGGAACTCGTTTTTTACTTTTTCTCTGGAAACCAACAGAAAACTTCAGTTAACTGATTCATGGTGTTTTTTTTTTAAAAAAGCACAAAATCACATTAAATTTAAGTGAAAGATTTAAACCAGATGCGCTAAAGCTCACTAACACCCAGGTTGGATAACAAATTTCTTGTGAACAGAGATTTCTGTGTTTAGGTTTAAGTACAATATACCCAATTCCTAATTAGTCAAATTAATTGCATAAGCAGAATAACCTAGAAATAAATGTGCCAAAGATTACAGAAACATTTCTGAACAATACTAGTTCTATCAATATCCAGCACAGAAAACATTGCAGTTTAAATGCTGTCCTATCACACATTTATTTAGCCTTCCCTTGTTTTGGAAGGATTCAAGTATTAGGAAAGTGGTGATGGGACAGTTCCAGCAACATCTCACATTCAGACTACCTCTGCCCCCATTATTCTAGTTCCAGGCATGGATACAGAAATGTGACCATACTGATCTCTTCCTAGGATAAGCTGTATAGCATGTAACATGATGGAGTCCTACTAGTTCATGAGGAGGGCTCCCAAGTGCCAGGGTAGTACGAACAATATCCCTGTTAACTGTATTATCCGCAATCTTTGAAGCCAATTGCCATAAAATATCACGGATCTGCTCCCGAGATCTCTGTAGGGGCGATGAAGTGACCATTTCAAAAGGTGCCGCCTTGCTCCCGAAGAGGTGTGAGAAGGCAGAGAAGTCGCTGCCTGTGCACTAGGGCTTTCCTCATAATCCACACTCCTGGTCTATCTCCTCGCCCTTCCCCTTCAACACCGGGCCTGCGGTGCTACGTGCGCGCCCGGGGGCTGCTGCTAGGGACAAGGCGGCGCAGACACAGAGCTTTGGCCGGCCGCAGTCTGCAGCCGGCGGAGGGTGGGATCCTGAACCCCGGCGAAGAGCCCAGGAACCGGCCCTGTGCGCGCCACTCTCGGGCCCCCTTGGAGAGCCTGCGCGGGCCTCAGCAGCCAGCCGGGCCGGGGCACAAGGCGCCCGTGTACCGGCCCTAAAAGGGCACCACAGCCCCCCCCCCTCCCCGTGCTCATACCCCTCGCCACAAGGGAGAGCGCCACGCCGCCCCCGCTCCCCCCCCTGCCCGGTTCTCCACTTCACAGCGCCTCGGCGTCCCCCCCCCCCCCCCAGCGGGCCCCGGTCCGGGTCTCCCCCTCACAGCGCTCGTCCCCGCCTCGACTTCGAGCCCCGGCCCCGCTCTCCGCCCCAGCCCCTCACCGGCTTCATTGTGGCGTCTCTCGGGGTCCCGGACACACGCGGCCACAGCCCGAAACGCAGGCCCGGAAGCGCGGGGCGGGGCTGAGCTGCCTCACAGCGGCCTCTGGCGGCAGAAAGCGAGCACAGCCCCCGGCCGGTGACCGCTCGGGCTGTGTGGGGCCCAGCCCCAGCTAGGCCCCGCCCCTGCCGCGGGAGCAGGGTCCCGCCCCGGCCATAGCACCGCCCGGCTCCATTCCACCCCCACCGGCGAGCTGGGACTGCAGCGTCCTGCCCCGCCTGCCCTCCGCCCGTGAGGCAACAGCGGCAGCAGGAGCCCTTGAAATCCGAGCAACTCAGGCAGGATCTGGGCTACTCTCCTGAGTGTGAGAAAACCAGGCACCGGCTTCTCGCTCCATGGAGTTGTTCCTGGTCAGCTGCATGTGGGGCGAGTCCTGGTCTAGGCTACGTGAAGGGAACTGGATTAGATGAGCTAGAAGTCTCTGCCAGTCCTATGAAAGCAATACAGTAAAACCTCCATTTAACAGATTAATTCGGGCGAGGGGGTGACCGTTAAATCAAAAAGTCCGTTATTTAATAATTTTTAAAAAGAGCTGTCAGAGCAGCAGCCCACCTGCCACAGGGTTGGGGCGGCAGCTCCGCAGCCCGCCCGTTGCCGGGAGCCAGCCCGCCAGAAATGAATCAGGAATGCATCAGACTTGCTCAGAAATTTTGTCCCTTGCATCCGAAGTTCGTTAAATCGAGGGCTTACTGTAGTAACCATTTCACTAGGGCTGGACCAATCCCTTCATTATACCCTTGAGGATTAGACTGATCCTCTAATTAGTATGTAACTTCAGCAGAAGAAGTGAAAAGAGTCCTGGGGCACCTTAAAGACTAACTAAAGTATTGAAGCATAAGCTTTCTGGGGCTAATACCCGCTTCAGCAGCTGCAGTGGGTATTGGCCCATGAAAGCTTATGCTTCAATACTTTAGTTAGTCTTTAAGGTGCCACAGGACTCAGTCTGGAATTGCAGAAGTGACAAACAAACACCTCTCAGATTCTTCAGCAGAAGAGAATCTGAAACTAGGGAAACCAGTTAGCAAATGTCAAAAAGCAGGGGGGGGGGGGGAGGGAAGGGAGTGTATAGTTGTGAATATAAGACAAAGACCCTAATATAAAGGACATCTGGTCATCCTACCTGAAGCACATATATTACTGCTCACAATTCCGGTGTCTCCTATACTCCAACTTCTATCCAATTGTTAACCACTTTACTGCCTGAATTGTAATAGATCTTCTGATCTATTGAGAGAGGAAAGGTCACCCTCATACTTCTATCCAATTTTTCCCTATTTCCCTGGCCTAGAACTTGGCTTGGTGATGATAGTGTGAGGAGGAGGTGGAAATCAGTCTATCAGAAAAGCAAGCCCATCAGAACAAACTCAACATGTGCCTTTGGGTCAACAATGAAATAAGGAGCAACTCACTTAATACAAATCAGTTTTTCCATCCCCTTGACTAGCCCTGGCAACACAATTAAAGTGCCTATCAATTATCAAGATAGCAAAATACCCCCCTTGACACTGACTTCATCAACACGAGGACAGGACCACCAGTGGAATATTTTCATGGGGGCATTCCTCACATTCCCAGCCTAGCTCACCAGCAAACCAGCACACACAGAGATCAATAAACACATTTGTATTATAGTAGTGCTCAAAGGCTCTGCTATGCTGTGCACAGTACATACATTAAATGGGATAGATCAGCAACATTGCTGAATCTATCACTTGGGATGACCAGCAACACAGTACATCAAGCTCAATGAATACATTATTTCAATTTTCCTCACTACAAGAAAATCCTTTAGGCCTTGGTTACACTGGCACTTTATAGCACTATAAAGCCTCCAGAAGCGCTATAACTCTGTACCCAAACACACTGGCAAGGCACATATTGCGCTAAAAGTCCGAGCTTATAGTGCTACTTGTAAACCACATCTTCACGGGGAATAAGGGCTGTTGCGCTACCACTGTAGCGTGTTATGGCAAGTGTAAACAGTCATTACGCTATAAGTGATCTCTGGCACGCCTCCGAGCCATTTAAGGCAATCGACGAGCCATTTAAGGCAATTGACATCTGTGTTGTTTTGAAAACGGCAGGAGGAATGCAGAAGTACCTTTTCAGAGTTTCTCTTTTAACTCAGTAAATAAGCAATGTAAATGTTTACGGACGGAGCTGTGTGACTGAAATTCAGAGCCTCCTAGTTTTCTCTAAGGAAAACTCACTGACAGCATGAAGTTTCCTCCCTCCGAATACATACAACACTTCCCCCTCACCCCCCTCATTTGAAAAGCACGTTGCACCCAACTGAATGCTGGGATAGCTGCCCATAATGCACCACTCCCTGTGCCACGGCAAGTGCCGCAAATGTGGCCACGCCATCCCATGCTATAGCGCTACACCTATTGCTGTATATGGGTACAGCTATAACCAAAAGCACTATAATCCTGTAAGTGTAACCAAAGCCTTAGGTACAACTATCAGACTGAAGAGAAAAGTTTTGCCTAAAAAACTTCTTGCCAGAGAGTTTTCTCTCGTATTGAACATGCCCCCAAAAAGCGAAGAGAGACTCAAGTACTTGTTCTGCTTATGAGTTTTATTTACACAGGATTGTTACTAGTGGTCTTAAATGAAGGCTAGATCCCTTCTATTTACAATTTTATATACATGTTTGTAGTTGAAAAGTAAGAAAACTGTACAACAGAACTCAAACAAAAGACAAATAAATTGGATCCGATTAAAGTAGTGAATACACAAGAAAAAATCTCAGACATTTTAACTTTAAATTGTATGTTATGCGTAGTATATTTAAATGTAGTTTTAAACCAGATAGCAACATAAAAAGTTACACCACACCGTAATTCAAATCTTTAACCAGAACAAGTTATGCAGACTCTGCTTTTAACACTGGACAACCAAAAAACTTCCCAAATTTAAAAATATGTAATGATAAATCTGACTTCATTTCCACATAGAGGGACCAATTACAAAATCACAGGTAAGCAATTTATTTACATTAAATACTATCAAAAAAATGGACTCCGAAAGAGCAAGTGTTAGCTACTTGCACTATTATCTGTTTTCAATTTCTAATCCCTAGGATTGAACATTGTGTTTTACACATTTTAGAAACTAGGAAATATCTGCTTGTGTGACATGTACCATATGATCTTGTTTCTTATACAATTAAAAGAAAAAGCAAAGTATTGCCAAACAATATGCTTTTTGGATTTTTTTTGGTATTGCACACCATTAAAGAAAGTTTCAAAATTATTCACTGTCTGCATTTTTTTTCCAGCATTTGTGTGGATTGGAATTTTTAGTATCAATGCTCCTGAAAATATACAAAGACTGTCGTCAGAAGACTGTTTTTAGTGTTTACCATCAAGCATAAGAGTAACCATTTCTTTTATTAGTAATGGTTAAGCAAGATAAACTGTTGGTGGCAAATAACTGTTCATGGAATATCCATTTAATTTTCCTTTAAGTAAACTGCATACCCAACACTTCAAAAAAACAAAGTGTTACCCATGTTAACTAGATTAAAAATTGTAGCACCGGGATACCTTAATTTGAAGTGTAGACACACCTTTATAATACATTACAAATAATGGGCCTAATATTGTCAGCATTTTAGCCAACTGGACTTTTGCTACTGACTTCATTTGTAGCAGGATTGGGCACAATACTTCTACAGTTCCTGAGTTTAATTTGCCTAAGATGAAGAATGAAGCTACAATTTAAGTGAACTAAATAAGACATACCCCAATACTTTATATTATCTAATACAAACATATCTAAACAAACTCATTTGGTCCACAATATTTCTTTCTTGATAATTGTGGAAGTAATATTTGTACCAGAGTGTTTGGTTCAGATAGCAGTTATTGGGTCTTATTTAATATTTTCGTCACTCCCCCCAAAAAGTGCCTTTGTGGTATTCGTTACAAAAAAATAATAATAATGTATGCCTAAAATTTTGTAAGTACCAAGTTATTACAAATGTTTATTGCATTAAGCAGATTCATTTTAAATATTAAATATGTATTACCCACTTCTCAGTTTCACAAGTTTTAGTATTTTGCTCTCTGTGAAAATTCTTCCCACAAAAAGCTATTTAATACTGGCAACAGGGGGAAGATATCAATTTCTGCCATAGTACTCAGCCAAATACTGTCTCTCCTCGTGTTTAAGCTTCTCTCTATAGTGGTTTTCACATAAAAATGATGTAATAATTCCTTTTTAATCAAGTGGTTTTCTACAATGTCAATAGACCTTTACAACAATTAGCTTTTCAATGCTGGGCTATGGTTCTTGTCCCCTTCTTTGTTGTCCTTCATTAGTGAGGCAAACACCTATAAATTAGTGTCAAAGAGACAGGTTAAAATAACTTGCAGTTTTAAAAATACAAACAGCAATTTTAATATTTAATTAACATTTATCGTACCATTGGCTACTCTCAAAGAGATCATAATACAGATGTTTTTCTCAACAAAGATTATTTACATTTATCATAAACCTGAGGATCCCTATGTTTCTCCTACTGTCTAACCTTTAGGCCGAGTACTATAACTTCCAATCCCACAAGAGGAGACTGACAAAGGAAATAAAAGCCAGATACCACTAATCCTTACTGGCCACAATTAAGGCACTTCCCTTCCCTTTTGAACACTGAACAGTGAAGAACAAATACTTTAAGCGAAGCAGTCATGTTGGCTTGGTAGTACTTTGTCATGTAAAATCTCTGAGCTCAATTCTGTTTGCTTCTGGAGGAAGCTGGAGCTGTGGGAGTACTACAAAGCCTACATGACAGCTTCGCTTAAAGTACCTGTTCTTCACTGTTCCGGTGTTCAAAGGGGCCTGATACGGGGACGGGGGAGGGGGGGGGGGGGAAGAGTGGCTTCTCTTTCATCCCAACTATGGGCTTTGTACTCTTGTAGTCCTATATGGATTTCAGCAGCAATAGTGCAAACATTTGCTGAATACTGGATTTTAAATATTCTTCTAAACCTTCCAAAGAAAGAAATTCTGAGCATATATAGAAAAATGTGATCAGCTCCTGAGCTGCTAAAGCCCGTAAGAGATTCAAATGCCACAACAATTCAAAGCTGCACTAAATAGAGCAAGACATTTTGCTGAAAAGGTGCCTTATATAAACTTTAAATCATACATCTTAGTCAATTTCCCAGTTAGGAGATACTTCACATAATATCTAAGATTTAATGTTTTACAATAAATATTTGTTTTCTGGAAATATTGGTTTACTCACAACTCAACTATGGCATTTTCCCCTAATGTTTCTACACTGGACTGGAAAGTTGGTTTTATACAGGATCTTAAGGATGCCCGAGCCTATTCATTTCAGGGCAACCATTTTATTATGGTTCCCTTCAAAGCTCCATGACCACGGAGCAGGCAAAAAACAACTTCTCGTAACTCTTGTTCAAGACGTGGTGTTCACGTCCATTTCAATTAGGTGTGCATGTGCCTCATGCACAACAACCGGAAAGGTTTTCCCCTAGCAGTGTCCGTTGGGTTAGCTCAGGTGTACCCTGGGGTCGTGCCTTTATGGCGCTGGATATAGGACCTGCCACCCCCTCAGTTCCTTCCTGCCAGCTGCTCTGACAGACATAGGAGGGTGGGTATCGGAATAGACATGACCACCACATCTCAAAGAACGATTACGAGAAGGTAGGTAACTTTTTCCCCCCCCAAGTGCATGTTCATGTCAATTTCATTTATGCAATTACCAAGTCCAAGTGTGGATATGGGGTTTAAGCTTAGAGGGATGCTGACTGTAGTACCACTCTACCAAAGGCTGCATCATCTCTGGCCTGCTGGCTGATAACATAATGTGAGGTAAAAGTGTGTATTGAGGACCATGAACATGCTCCAGGAATGCAGCTGACAAAGCCTGCGCCCTCACAGAGTGCACTGTAAGCAGAGGGGCAGGTACCTTCACAAAGTCCTAGCATGTCCCTTCACAAAGTCCTAGCATGTCCCCTCTCGGGTCTTCTCTTCTTGTGAGGGGACTGGAGAAAGAGGTGTAGCCCATTGTCCTGTGTGGAGTTCCTATGAGGAAATGCCTGACAGTGCCAAGAGCCTCTACTAGAGTCCTTTCTCCGTGCCCACTCATGTTCTGACTGTGCTGGGGCACCACACACACCGATGCCAAGGCACTTGGCGTCAGCTCCCCCAAGCAAGGGTCCAAATGGGGACACAAAGCAGCCTCCATCAGCAGTACTTTGAGGTGCTGCTCCCTTTTTTTGGGTGCTTGGCCAAAAAACCCTGAAAATCTTGCAGCGTTCCTTGAGGTGGCTTTCACTCAGACACGTCAGGCAAGAAGTGTGAGGATCACTTTTTGGCATATGCTTGCCACAGTCTATGCAATATTTAACCCCAGGGATTGAGGCATGCACTGGTACTGGAGGAAAGAGGTGGGAGCCAAAGGGTGCACCCCCAACTAAATCCTATCTAAACTAATACAACTATACACAAAACTATTTACACAAAGAAGTCAAGAAACTAGGGGAGTTGCACCTACAGAGCAAGAGCCATGAACATTCCAGCCAACTATCAGAGGTGGTAAGAAGGAACTAAGTGGGTGACAGGTTGGCAGGGTCCTATTATCCAGGTGCCCCTCTGGGGTTCATCATAAAAGGTGTGACCCCAGAGAGGCACCTGAGCCGACAGGAAGGATACTGCTAGGGGAAAAACTTTCTGGCTACCGTGCACACAGTGCATGCATAACCTAACTGGAATTGACATGAACAAGCACTCCAAGAAGAGCTTCCATTCCTGCACTTATTTTCCAATGAAGGAAGTAATAAGCTATCACCTCCATGAATGACACCGGATTTGTTCTTCAAATAGATAAGAAGGATGCACTTCACATGGAGAGCAATCCAAACAAATTTTTGATACAATATTTTTTTTAAAAAAATAAAAATATCTGCTGGAATCTAGCAGAAAGTAGGACGTATAATGGAATTACCCTACATGTTTTGAAAATTTTACAGGTCACTATATTTTGAAAAAATGTGTATTAACAACAACTTCAAGTCACATTATTTTACTCACCTGGGCCCATTTTTTGTTACTATTCTGCATCTGAATAGCTGCAATGCAACTAAAAAGCTTTTCTGGTGTGATGTCTTCTGGCAGTTTTGTTAGAAACTGTGCTATATGAATGAAGTCCATCTGTAAGAGAATATCTTCATATAATCGAAGGATTCCTAATCCTGTTCTAAACAAAAACTCTTCTCCATCTCTACAAAAGACATCCCAAACTCTACAGGCCAGATCAAGTGGTAGTGACTTGCTGTAGAGTGTGAAGATCCTATAATTGTATAAAAAGGTAACTGGTTAGTGTCATTGTTTTACCTCAGAAAAATGATCAGATTCCATACCTCTCCCTTCTCTAGGTTACTGAAAGCCATCAAACAACAAATTAGCACTGTCATTCAAGAGCTAAATGTTTTCTAATTTTATTCTTTGTCAAATAGTTGCAATTTAAAAGCTAGCAGTTTTATATAGTCCCCTAGAATCTGAATGCCCAGTCTGAGATTGTCTGGCATTTCCTTCCCATGCTACATGAAACAGTTCTTTTGAGAGCCTTCTTCCCCTGCACCGAACAATTCCAGCGTCTCCAAAGAGTGAGTGTGGGGTTGAGATATACAACACACTGAACAGGGCTTTTTTCTTGAATTTTATTTTGGTTTAGGCTTCAGTAGTATTTTTGTCCAGTTGTCTGGAAAAGGCTTGAGGCATCATATGGACATGTTTACAAAACAAATTTTAGCTGTTCTGACAGGCAAATAGCACATTCAAACTTTAGGTTGTTTAGCAGTTTCTGAACAATTTCACTGTTTAGGGACAGACCAACATTTTGTTCTTCTGGGGAAATGATTGGCATGAAATTTACTTGGGTGACAAGACATTGGCAACATATACAACTGAGGATATACATTCATGATCACTATTTCTAAATCCAGTTGTTTCTGGGATGAAGACAACTCTTTAGTGTACACCACCTCACAAAACACGTTAAAGTCATAAAAGGAGAATATTGGAATCAATTAAAAATGTAGGGAAACTTGGTTAGAGGGGAAAAAATTGTACATGTATGTTTATATTGGTCGCAATCCAAAACTCCTTTGAAGATGTGTTGAGGTAGCAAATTTTAATATTTCCTTCCAAATTTAATATATTTAATATAATAGCACAACCAATTAATGCATCTTCTAGTTACCAATAATGGATCAACTCAATTAAAAGTGTTTTTAAAATGTTAATCTGTTAAATGTATTTATAAATATGTATTATGGTACTTTGCCCACATTTTTAAAGAGTACTAACTTGTTTCCATTCTTCCTTTATCTTTTTCTCTCCTCATTTTTAGTGTATTCCTCCAACTTTAACATTAAGTACTTCTACATGTTTGCTATTTCTAAGTCTATCCTTTCACTTCAATTCTTATTTTATTGTACCTCAGCTTTCCCTTCAGACTCTCCTATTACTCTTTTATTCAGTATCCCTTTACTGCTCCCTTTACCACTACGACTGATCCAAATGGTCACTCCCTTGAGCCTCCTCCTTCCTGCCAAGTTACAACTAAGCATCTCAACTATGTGGTATCAGAGCAAGGTTAAAAAGCCTATTCAATTGCATCTTGTTTTCCATATGAATGTGTGTTATTTCTACTTCCAGTTCATAAATGTACACTGATGTTGATACTACTGTTAGGGCTGCCATGGAATGTGTAGCTGTGCAAAGTAATTCTCCAGGAGATCATGAGACCCAGAAAGTTTGGAGGTAGTTTTGGTCCCGCACAAACTCCTGACCTATATTGTACTTCTGCTGGGAAGGGGGAAAAGAAAAAAGCAAAAAGCAAAATGGGGAAATCACAGGCAGTTGCTAAATCCAGTTTGTGGTGGCCATTAACTTACCAATCTATCAAGTATATGTCTGGAGTAAGACTGTATGATTTGAAATGAAGAAACAGTTTGGGGAGATTTTCTTCAAAGAATACTTCAAACGCTGCAAAATATTTCAGCATCTGTAGGGGGAAGTATCACAAAAATTGAAGATGTTCAAACTTTAAAACTTGTTCATAGTACAACAAATTCTGGTGTGTTTTTTCCATTGCTCTCTAGAATGTCTTTAGGTAATTAATCACAGTAGCTTGATTGCCTAATTCTAACCATCATTAGAAATGGTTTGCTGTCCAAATGAAGGATTCAAACATTACTAATAGTAAGAATACATTCTGAATCAAGGAACAAAATCAAGATTTAATACTTTGCAATTTGCTTACATACCATGCTGTGATCCACACGAAAAAAGGCCAGCTGGCATGGCTTGTTTAGGAGGTTTGCAAAGGCAATGAAAGCATCTGCCTCTTCCAGATTGAGAATGAGTACTGCGGCAATGAAGGACATCCCTTGTACCTTCAATGGGGAAGTGCAATTAGCAAACGAAGAATAAATAGCACAGTATCTTATGTGTTTGTAAATGCAAATATTTATAATCTACAAGGTCATTAACCATGTTATTTTGCATATATATCAATTATGGTTAAGTAAAGGCAAAATGTTAAATCAGTAATTTAGAAAATACTTTACAACATGCAGCTAAAAACAGCAATAACATGGCTCAAAAAAAAAATCACATTTATTTCGCGGAAGCAAGTTAGGGATGTTTGTGACTGAGCTTTCAGGAAGGCCCTGGGTGATAAAAGGAGCTCTGGGATTTGGAATGTTCCCTCTCTTGTAGGAAAGGCAACAGGCTGGATGAATAGCTCATTAGCTCAGCAAAGACAGAGATTGGCACCAAATTCATTGTTAAGGTATGGAAAAACTGCTACAGCGAAATGAATCACATGGAAAAGGGTTCAGGCACAGCCAACTAGGTTGGAACAGAGACAGCACTCCAGTTACACAGTAGTCAACTGAAACATTCCCCATTAGCCAATACCAGTTGTTCTCATGCCCCCAACTCACACTCCCTAAATGCATATATAAATAGTTAACTACATTTTAATTTTTACACCTCTGCTGCCTGAAGATCTAGGAGAAAAGTCAAAGTGCCTATCAATTTCTCCTACCATTTCTATCTGCTGACATGTTTCACCTCCATCTTGACGACAACAGTGTTTGGGAAGTTTTTAAAAGAGCATTGCAACAGCAACAATCTACTATCTTTACAGAACTTCCCTACTTGTAATAGCTGACCGTAACATCAAGTAGGTTTTCAGAGACATGCATCGTATACTCATTAAGATGGGAACTACTTTTAAAACTGCTGGTTGCACAGCAAAATAAAAGTTCAGAGAACTATAAGCTTTGCTATATTGCAACTTAAATATCTACACTATTAAAAATAGATCAGTGTACAGAGCAAATACTTACATATCCCACATCAGGTCTGTAACACGTATATGCTCCTAAGACACTATGCAGGAGATCATGGTACGGACCTCCCTTGGGAAAAGAAAAGAAATGTGAGTATTTCATAAAGGTTTCCTCAACCTAGGTAACTAAACCAATTATTATTATTTTAAGACTCAAAGGTGAGCCCCTAAATTACTATGCTATTCATAACCACTGAATCCTGAACTTCACCACACACATTAATTTTGCTTAAGGATCTACATTTATAAAAAGCAATTCTTAATATGATGTTATTGTCAAGAATACCACCACTGCTACATTAAAAAAACCTATATGGTGTCTTGCGTTCAAGGGCTATAAAATCTCAACTTTTCCACGTATTTTGAATGGAGACAGTGCAAATATACTTCATTCAAATGACATCACAAGCTCTTCAACTCTTAACATACTGTACATAATGCGAATTCACAAAGCTATGCCCTCTTCATGAAACAGATTTTAAAACCTCTCACCTTCTGAAAAATATAGAAGGATGGAAATGTGCGTGATATATCCAGCTTAATTAGTTCCAGACTGGCCTCACGGTCAGCAACAGACACACCTGCATCTGCAAGTAAACAAAAAAAGTCACTCAAAAAAGGATAAAATATGCAACTATTCTATAGACATTTCTTTATGAGCCAATATGAAGTTGCATATGCAGAAAGAACTTCAGGAAATTGTCAGTGTATAAAATAGGAGAAAAAAGGGTTAATTCTTGGTCTCTGAATGTGCTTCCTCCACAAAGCCATACTGTAAGAGTTGCATACCGAGGAACAAACTGAGAACTTTTTTGAAAGAGAAGCTACTTAGCTTACAATAACTCAAGTTCTTTTAGATGCCTTTGTCCACGTGGATCCCACTAAGTATATGCGCACCCTACACATGGAAACCTAGAGTATTTTAACCTTCAGTGTCTGTTGGAGGCTGTGCATGCCTCCTTGCGCACTCTAACTCGCCCCACCTCCAAGACAGGAACTCCTCCAAGACATGCTACAGACGTTTCTTAAGCCCTTGTAGAGAGCACCCTAACTGTAAAGGGATGGAAATACTTATTCACAGTACACAAGATCTTAATGCCATCAGTTCCATTAAAATCAGGCCCATGAAATATCCAATTGGTGCTGCAGGCCGAGGAAGCTCTTTGGCACCCTAGCCCTCCCCGGTCACAAGTCTCTGATGTCACTTCCTTAACCTCTGTGTCCAGAAACTATAAAAGTATCAGATCAGTGAAAATAATAAATAATCATCATCAGGCTTTTCTTGTTTCTCCAGTTTCTTACCCAAAACAAAACAAACAAAAAACCACAATAGGTTTCTGCCCATTGATAGCTGGAACATTCCCTGATTTTTTTAATTGATCAGGTCAACACAAGATAAAAGAAATATTCATTACAGTAAGTTCTTGCTGCCTTGACCCTCCTGCTCCCCCACCTGTCCCCGTCCCTGACCTCCCCACCACCCGATTTGCAACCTCCATGTTGTTTTATGCCCCTTAACTGCCAAATCCTGTTGAAAATAAGTTCTAGGGTCACATGGCTAGAGTCATACAACTCCTATAGCGAGGCTCTGGAGGTAACATCATGAAAGAGAACCAGAGTTAACAACCACCACTTTACTAATCCAGAATTATCACTCAAGAATTGCCAACTAGCTTTTTCAATTGGTTAGAAGCAACCACTAAACTGTTTGCCATGTGGTATCTTGATGTCAATCTGCTCAAAGACAGGTTTCAGGAACTGCACTGCAGTGAAAACAGGAATATATTAGTTTTTAATAAATTAAGTAGAATGGAAAATATTAATTTCTGTAACTCATTTCAAGTTGGCTCTTGAGTTTTTTGTAGTCCAGTAAGATTTAAAAAAAAACTCACTTCATGAAATTTAATTTTCTCTTATTATAGGTGTATAAAATTCAGAGTAAGTAAAAACTTAGGTTCCCATTAACAGATGCTTGTCAGTAAAATAAATAATATAACAACTAACAGTAGGCGGTAGACATACCTGAATATTTAAAAGCTAAAAAGTTATTTGAGGAGAAAAAAAAATAGAGAAAACTTGAAAATACATGAGATTAGAAAAGCTTCTGGAAAGACTTGAAAAAAGGTGAATATTTTGCTAAAAGAATTAAGGCCAATCTAAATACATAAAGTAAAATCTGATATTTTCTGGACTTCTCTACACAATGAACTAACAGATCTTCCTGCTCTTGAAAAATATAGAGAAAAAAGGGGGGTGGGGAGAGAAACATACTTCAAGTCCATTTGGTCTGGACTTCCCCTTGGACATTTATAAGAAAAGCAACATAAATACAATATGAATACGTTAAACCGGAGCTAAAACCCCATTTTTTCTTTTTTAAAGGTGTCAAAAAAAGCAACTGAACATTCTGCTTGAAATAATACTATATTTGATACTATAATAATAATAAAAAATTAAATCAAACTGGTGGTGGTATTACAGTGCAAAAACAAAAAGGATATTAAAGTCATTTAAACATGTATGCCAAAGATCATCAAGCTTGGTGTCATGCTCATATACACAAAGATTTTTAAAACAGTTTGCCACAGATTAGTCACAGATGTGGACTGAGGAAAGCCTGAGTAATTTACTGGCAAAGAAAATTTGGATGGTCTAACCAGAAATGTGGACAAAAATACTTTCACATGACTGCTACATTTTGAGCTAGTGTGTTTTCCAAAAAAACAAAGGTGATTGTTATGCCAGTAAACATTTTATTAACCTCTACAAAAACAGTACCCCTACTTAAAGAACAACAACAAATCAAATTTCATGAAATGACATTTTATAGGAAAAAGAACAGGAGTCCACATAGCCAGACTGCTGTTAGGGTGCTAATGCCTGAAATGATGCAGTATCCATGATTTCCACGTTTATGTATCTTGGGTAGCAAATAGAATACCCCTAGTCGGGGTTCTAGGCATGTGTCTGTATAGATCTGTTCCTGGATGGCCCATCATCTAAGGCATTGGCACTGTAACAGCAAGATTGTCTGGCTATGTGGCCTCTCTCCTCAGGCCCTGCGCTACCAGCACTCCCAGCTATCTTTGAGACACCACTGACTGCCTCAGGAAACTACAATCCATCGGTGATCTCCAGAAAACATCACCCTGGCCACTATGGTTGTAGAAGCTCTTTATACCAACATTCCACACAAAGATTGACTACAAGCATCACAATAGTATCTCCGATAATGTCACAGCAAACCTGGTGATTGGACTTTGTCCTCACCCACAACTATTTCACATTTATACCTTCGAGTCAGCGACACTAATGGGTACTTGCACGGCCCCACAGTATGCCAAAATTTTTATGTTGGATTTAGAACAATGCTTCCTTAGCTCTCGTCCCCTAGCGCCCCCTACTCTACTTGCACTACATTGATGACATTCATCATCATCAGGACCCATGGAAAAGAAGCCCTTGAATTCCACCATGATTTCAACAATTTCCATCCCACCATCAACCTCATCCTGGACCAATCCACAAAAGAGATCCACTTCCTGGACACTACAGTACAAATAAGTGATGGTCACAACCACCACCCTATATCAGAAACCTACTGACTGCTATACTTACCTATTTCCTCCAGCTTCCATCCAGGACACACCACACAATCCATTGTCTATAGCTAAGCTCTAAAATACAACTGCATTTACTCCAATCCCTCAGACAAAAACAAAACACCTACAAGATCTCTATCAAGAATTCTTAAAACTACAATACCCACCTGCTGAAGTGAAGAAACAGACTGACAGAGCCAGAAGAATACTTAGAAGTCACCTACTACAGGACAGGCCCAACAAAGAAAACAACAGAATGCCACTAGCCATCACCTTCTGCTCCCAACTAAAACTTCTCCAGCACATCAGAGATCTACAACCTATCCCTCACTCTCACAGATCTTAGGAGACAGACCAGTCCTCGTTTACAGACAACACCCCAACCTGAAGCAAATACTCAGCAGCAACCACATGCCACACAACAAAAAACACTAATCTAGGAACCTATCCTTGCAACAAAGTCTGATGCCAACTCCATCCACATATCTATTCAAGTGATACCATCATAGGACCTAATCACATCAGCCACACCATCAGGGGCTTGTTCACCTGCACATCTACCAATGTGACATGCCATCATGTGCTAGCAATGCCCCTCTTCCACGTGCACTGGCCAAACCGGACAGTCTCTACGCAAAAGAATAAATGGACACAAATCTGACATTAGGAATCATAACATTCAAAAACCAGTAGGAGAACACTTCAACCTTTCTGGTCACTCAGTAAAAGACTTAAAGGTAGCAATTTTGCAAAACAAAAACTTCAAAAACGGACTCCAATGAGAAACTGCTGAACTGGAATTAATTTGCAAACTAGATACCATTAACTTGGGCTTGAATAGAGATTGGGAGTGGCTGGGTCATTACACAAATTGAATCTATTTCCCCATGTTAAGTATCCTCACACCTTCTTGTCAACTGTCTGAAATGGGCCATCTTGATTATCATTACAAACGTTTTGTTTTCCTCCTGCTCATAATAGTGCATCTTAACTAGCCCCTTAGAGTTGCTATGGCAACTTCCACCTTTTCATGTTCTCTGTATATCTTCCTACTATATATTCCATTCTAGGCATCTGATGAAGTGGGCTGTAGCCCACAAAAGCTTATACTTAAATAAATTTGTTAGTCTCTAAGGGGCCACAAGTACTCCTGTTCTTTTTGCGGATACAGACTAACACGGCTGCTACTCTGAAACCTGCCATTTTATAGGATAAAATCTCAGTAGTAGCGGCACAAGAAATTAAAATTTAGGACAAGGATTTTTTCAACAATAAAAGCAAACCATCCCCCGTAACATGTAACTGAAGAAATTTGGGACAAAACTGGAAAATGCAGAGGATTTAAATTACACAGGTGTATGTATATAAACAAATGTTACTATCCCCATTTTATAGATCTGAAGGGGGCCAAAAGAGTCCTGCGGTTGGGAAGCAGACGGGAACGAAGACCTCAGGCAAATCAATTCATCTCTTCATCTCAGTTTCCCCATCTGTAAAATGGTTGCTCATACTTTCCCATCTCAGAGCTGTTGTAAGGACACCTCTCGATTTTCAAAGACTCAAAGAAAAAAAATAATTTTGACATTAAAAAACTGCTCCCGCCAACATGCCTTTTTGCAGGCACCTCTGTTGGAATGGGGAGTGCTAGCGGGTATCCACTCAGTGACCTGCTACAAGAAAAAAGCATCAAGGACAAACTGGACCTGGACACAGTGAAGGTTTTAATTCTCATCTGAATTGAACCTCTGAGCCTTCAGACATTTGCCCATCTGTACATAAAACCATACAAAAAGCACTGCAAATCAATGTTTGGTATTATCATTGTAAGAACACACCTTCCATATCATTCTCTGAATTTGTCTCACTGAAGCTTTTCCATCGTTCCTTGGCTCTGGATAAGAAGATTTCATAGAGTTCTGCAAAACAACACAGCAAAAACATAGCCAACACACAGAACCATAATGCAATACTCTGGTCTCTATTGCCCCCGGCCCTGCCCCAAAATCTATTCTACGATCTTAAAATGAAATGAGGTTACTAATATGTCACTGTATTATACTTTTACACATACAGTGTTCCAGAAATATCTACTATATTATGTTTTGTTCGGTAATGAACGTTCAAATCACAAAAGAGGGTGTAGAAAAAATCCTTGTTTTCATTACACATTTATTTAAACAAACCCACTTGTAAAAGCAGAAGAGTACTGTGCCCAGTTCTGGGAAAGATGTCGACACACTGGAGAAAGTCCAGAGGAGAGCAACAAAAATTATAAAAGGTTTGCTAAGCCTGACCTCTGAGAAAAGGACACATTTAAAAATTGGACACATTTAGTCTTCAGAAAGACAACTGCAGGAGGGGGTCAATAAGTCTTCAAATATGTTAAAGGCGCTTTAAACAAGGATAGTGATCCGTTGTTCTTGGTTCTATGTCTTGTTGTCTCATACTTCCTTAGTCTCACCAAATTTACATGTCTTATGTAAGGCTCAAGAATTACTATCACTTATTTTTAGAATGAAAAGCTAGTAATTTTACTTTGAAGTTTTCATTAAAAATTGATATTAAAGAACTTGTGAAGGAGCAACCAATCAGCATTTGACTGTACATTGCTCTTTACCCCTGAAGATGTGTCTTGGCCTACCAAAACTGCTACTTTTACAGTGTTTGGGATTGGGAGATTTATTTTTTATTTGCAATTTTAAAAAACTGTCAGGCAATTGAGCCATCGCTCCTCTTTCCTAAGCACTGGCATTGGCATGGTCTACCAGAGCTTTTCCTCTATGTAATATCTTCAACAGAATTTAGAAGTGCTCTTCTATAGGTCTTTTAGCTATATAAAGAGTTATTTGCTGTGTTTTATTTGCTATTCACCAACAGTCCATAGCACTTGACCCATGAAAGCACTTTATTTAAAAAAACCCCACACACACCCCAGGCAGAGTATATACGATATATAAGGAATAGAATAGCACTTGGTTGGACATTATGCGCTTGCAAACACTCAGGTATTTCATTTTGATAGTCTGGGTTAAATGCCTGATGAACTGAAATAGTTTTGAAGGAGGTTAATATTTAAAACTTATGGAATGCATAAACATTTGTAAAAATTGTAGAAATTAAGTTAGCACCAAGTTTTAAACACATAATTCAGCCTTTTTATTCTTTTCTAAATGAGCTGGAGGTCATTACAGCATATTATAACCATACTCATTTAAGTATATATTATTCAAGCATTTCCTCCTGCCCTTGCAAAAAAGAAATTCTCTTCTCAATTTAGATTTTTAATTACTCTAATCCACACGTGAAAAAAAACTTTCCTTTATGTATCTTTGGGGGGAAATGTGTTTTTATACTCAAAAGGTGTGTCCCTGAATAAAAAGTTGTGCACTTTTTATATATTAGTTATATAGCAATGAAAAGAGGTGTTTAGAATGGAAACAAAAAGTCCTCATAGTTCAAAGTACTCTTCTTATAAGGCTGTGAAATATTTCTATAAGTGAACACATCTATAAAGGGGTCAATGGTTTTCTTCAAACCTGACTTTTTTCTTAATTTTAAAAACTGAATTAAACTCATGTTATTCTGATCTTTTTAAAAGAAAATACTTCATATAACCTGACAACCATTCAATGGAAAAGTGCAAGAT
Organism: Sternotherus odoratus; assembly: GCA_032164245.1. NCBI lineage: Eukaryota > Metazoa > Chordata > Testudines > Kinosternidae > Sternotherus > Sternotherus odoratus. The sequence goes on along the minus strand of JAVMKO010000005.1, from coordinate 79,966,789 downwards.
TTCTGATTTACCTGAGCTGTAAAAGGGATCATCCCCCCATATCAAAGACCGCAAACACAGGAAAGAAAGGGGGGGCAGAGGGGTAATTGGTACACATTTGGATAAACAAAGTAAATAATTATGCATAAACGCATATGTATACATGACACGCACCATGGGTAATATTTAATTCATTTCCTATAGCTAGACTCCAGACCTTCCCACGAACACTTGGGGGTAACCCCTGCCACCACAATTCTCGAACTCTTCGGGTAGTACGCCTAGGAGGGAGAAAAAACACAAAAAACTTTTTAAAAAACCAGGAAATTTAGCAATTTCTGTTTCCTGGCCTCACTGAGCAGTTTAGCAGTAACATAACATGCTACTACCCAAGTCAAAATTCGAAGCTCTCTGTTGATGTTCTTGGACTGAAAAGGGTTAAGACCACAATGCCTAGCAGCCCACTGTAAGGAACATCTCATGTTGCTATAATAATAAATAATAATAATTCCTCATCACATTTGAGGCACTAACGATGGGATATAAATCTTCTTTGGCTAATAGGATCAGTCCAACATATGGTCAGAAGTATGGAGAAAGAACAAAGTGAGTGGTTCCTCTGTGTTCTAACAGGGGGGAGGGGAAAAAACAAAATCACATTTGTATTAGACTTGCACTAGAAAAAACGTGTTTACTCACATGCCTTCCCAGTTAGGTAATATTTCATTGATCCAAATCACCATAGCACTAGCAATATTCTCCTCTTGCTTGAATCGTTCTTTCATTATTCTTTTCCTTTTATGTGCTTCTTTGATTTCTGTTAAATAGACAACATTTTAATGCATCATACTATAGGAGCACTGAGTTGGATAGTTAAATATTTTGATAGTCTCTGGAAAAGGTCAAAGCTGAGAGACATCTGAAAAAATACATTTGCATATGAACTGCTTTAGAGATCGAAAGCAGGGATTATCAAATTAGTTCTTTAAATAAACTCATTTCCCTAGGAGACAAGTCATGTACAAATACATAGGTCTTCTTACATGCCTCATTGATAGTTTAAAATGTAGTCCTGTTTTGAAAAGTGATTATAAAAATAGCAATACAGTAGTGCATCCGACGAAGTGGGTATTAGCCCACGAAAGCTTATGCTTCAATACTTTAGTTAGTCTTTAAGGTGCCACAGGACTCTTTGTTAAAGCCATTGATCATTTGGCATATTCAGTTGAAGTATCACCGTTTTTAAACACTTTCTATTGAAACTGAAGGTAAGCTATGCAGCACACCTTATCTAGCGTGCACTAGAACAGTATGCATGAAACGCTGCATTTTACAAAGTGTGCATCAGGCCATGCACAGTTAATAAAAACAGTCTGCAGGAGTCCTCATCTCATGCAGTGTACCTTTTGCAAGAGGTACAGTGAATGGGGCAGAGTTCTGCAGTCCCTGGCCTTAGTCACTGTGAATCTTTAGATATGCCAGGTATGGAGACCTACCCTCTGCCACACTTGTAACACGTTGCAGGTCCTAATGAACATTGGGGGGGGAGGGGGGGAGAAGCACTCCTTAATATGGGATATGACAGGGCATCCTAATAGTGTCTACCTTTTTCTTTTTTAAAAAAAATAAAAGTTCTAGGAAATTTAAACTACATTATAAACTTACATGGTTAAGCACTAAGTCAGAACTCCCAAAGTTAAAGTACACACAAGTTTAGCTTGACCTCTTGTGTACACATTGTGAACACTAACATTTTATTTTGCACAGCCTTTTAAAGTACATTTTGTCTGGTTCACGGGCTCATGTGTTAGTCCCTGTGCATTTTCTATACACATTACTTTCATGGATTGACACTCATAATAGTACAACAAGCTAAACTTGTATTTACGGCTGTAGGAAAAATATAACACCATATTTTAATCACCCGAGAAATAGTACGCTATCCAACTTGGGGCTTGATTCTGTCAACACTGCATTCACATAGAACTAGAAAGGAACTATTGGGCCAAGAGATTCCACATAAGACAAAAGAGCCCCAATTCTTACTAGGAGTTTTCAGTGCTACTGCAATGGAAGTTATACATAGTAAAATTTTTGGTTTATTGTGACCAGACCCGCCAACAGCGGGGGCAAGGGGGGTATCAATTGCCCAGGTGGGTCGCAGGGCTCCTAGGCACGCCTGGTGGTGGCGAAGGCAGCCAGGTGGGCATGTGGAAGCCCTGGCCATGCCAGAAGAGCGCAACCAGCAGCAGCTTGCTGGGCACCAGCCTGCACAGGCACAGCACCATGTGCGCGCACACACTTCAGTGTGCCACTTCACATATTTGTATCTTAAAGTATCTAGCAATATGCAGGAAGGCATCTTTGGCTATGACGTTTTTAGGCCGTTCAGTACAGCACGATCAATAAGACTGTATTTTTGGACAGAGACTAAAGCCCCACATTCAGCACATGTATACAAATGACTTTTCCTCTCAAGACCAGATCAAATCCAATATATTTCTTAGCAATGAAAATGTGCGTTGTATGTTTTAGTTCAACTTCCTCTTCCATAGTATATGTACTTTATGTGATCCGTCATATCCCATAAAGAATTAATTTCATAGCAGGTAGTTGCAGGCTGCTATCAAATCTCCCCTCATTCTTCTCTTCTGCAGACTAAATCTCAGTTCCCATAGCCTCTCCTTATAAGTCATGTGCCCCAGCCCCCTAATCATTTTTGTTGCACTCCAATTTCATTCCACAAATGTAATTCAAATTTAATTCAAAACAACAAATTCTACATCTTATATTTAGGCTCACAATATGTTTAATACTGGTGTTGTAAATGGAAAAAAATTAACTATATCAAACAATGCCACAACTTGCAGATAGGCCATTCTAATGTGTTATCAATAGGATAAAAAGTAGTGTTGTAACCTCAACCATCACTTTCTAGGGGGCCCACTGACTGTTCTGCCCTGGGGCCCGGAAATGTTGTTGGCAGACTTGAGTGGGACAATTTAAATTAGTCATACTGGTAGATATGGCAAGGCAGCTAAAAGGCTTTTATATACACTATCTTGTGGTTTCCATACATAGAATAATAAAGTTGTTTAAAGGATCCACTGTTAACAGTAACATCAAAAATAAAGGGGGGGGTGCAAGAGCAAAGTCTTTGATATGCACATGGACTAGCTGGGGTTTGCATGCATGTGATTTTTGAAGATCCTTGGCATTCCCAGAGGTGTATGTGCCCTTTTGCAGATCTGGCCCTAATGAATAGCAATTGTGATGGCGGCACTGGGGTAAGCCGGGAAGATTTAAGCACCTAGAAAGTTCCCAACTGATCATACTGCACAAAAAGTTAAAACAAGTTTCCACTTCAGCGTTGGAGACTATATTCAATGTAAGAATCCACTTATTCACAACAATCAGGGAGGTAGCCGTGTTAGTCTGGAATAGCAGAGGTAACAAAGTCCTGTGGCACCTTAAAGACTAACTATAAAGTTTTGAAGCATGAGCTTTCGTGGGCTAATACCCACTTCGGCCTGCATCCGACGAAGTGGGTATTAGCCCACGAAAGCTCATGCTTCAAAACTTTATAATTAGTCTTTAAGGTGCCACAGGACTTTGTTACCTCTGTTATTCACAACAGTGATTAAATTAAGAAGGCTACAAGTTGAAACTGGTGGTCTAATTTAAACTGAGTGTGTCTAAGTTTTGGAGCACAACATGTGTAGTATTCACCCTGAAATGTAGTCTTTAATGTAAATACTGGCCTAAAAGTTAAAAATGTTCTTATTCTCTCCTCATTTCTGAGAAAGGAGAGAGAACTGTATTACCATGGTTATAGTTCGCTAACATACCTCGTTTTTTTGCCTCTGCCACCATTTCATCATATTCTTGTCTGTGACGTAAAGCCTCCTCTATGGATTTGGCTGGAAGATTTCTGAAAACAAGTCATTTCTGAATTCAATATATGGATGACATTCTGGACCATTTCAAGACAGACACTCGTTTCTCCTTTTTAACTGAACTTAGTGATTATATTACGTGTCTGAATAACAATAATGGAAAATGAAGTCCACTATGGTGAAACATCTGTACATAAACAAACAATCTACCAGGAAAGTATTTTTGCATGTATCGGCACTTACGCTCCTCAATGTTAGTGAAGAGACTAAGTGACGCTGAAGATGAAACAGACTGTGGCAGAGCCAGGAACCGAATCCAGATCTCCCAAGTGCCAATCAAGTTCCACAATCATAAAATCATCCTTCCTCTTAACCTAGCTGCTGAAGAACAACCTCCAAGCTCTATGTCATTCAATCACTGCTCTCTGCTAAAAGTGGAAATAAGTTTGCCAAACACTACCACTTGCAATGGCATGTTTTGTGTGATGTATACAGAAATATACACCAACAACGAGATTATCACTAGAATGCAATAATCCAGCACTTCTATTAAGACAATGTTGTATATTATTGTAAAACTTTGTACTTCACTATACACTACAGGCCCTACATAAGTCAACATATTTTAGATCTTGCCAATAAGCTGTTTTTATCAGCACATGCACTTGAATGTACAAGCAATACCTGTTAAAGCACAGGATGAGAAAGATGCATTCTGGCAGGCTATGAAAACATCTGCTAAAATGGCCTTCATGAAGCTGCAGAACTAATTCCACTGAGGCATGCTTGAAATTCAGGGATTTCTTACTAGAAAAAACACTCTTTTGCTCATCTAGAACAAAAGTTATTTTAACTTAGTGAAATCTCACCGCTCTCAAAACCTTTACGGTCATGCAAGAAGCTTTGCATGATATTAAAGATTCATTCTACACTTCCTGTTTCATGGTTCAGTTTCATTAAGATGTATGAACTTTGAGGACTTTTTATCACAGATTGAGAGAAAATACTAGAAGTTTACTGTTCCACACCACTGACTGAGCTTGCATACTTCATGAAAAAACTAAAATATTTTAATAAATGGTGGTAAAAATTTCCCCCAAAATTTAATATGAAACAGGATAAATGCATGTTAGAATTTTTTCCATTAACAGATTAACAGTATCTTAATGATTATTTGAAACTCATAAGAAAATTCCTGCAATTCAAAGAATTCAGAACAAAAAAACATAATAATAATCAGAAGACTATATTGCTCCCTTAACTATTATTTTCTCAAAATGTCTACTCATTTGATTCAGTATTTCAAAGTTATTGCTGGCTCAGTGGCTTGTATAATGTGGTGTCACATGGTAACAGCACAGTAGTTTAGAAACAAAACTCTGGTTTCCTAGTCTTTTGAAAACATTTTAGAAATGATCTCAGCCTCCATAGAAAGGGGTGGAGGGTTCATCATATTTTAACACACCCAAATGACAGAAAACTATTCTAATCTGAAGACAGCCTTAAGATAAATACTGAGCAACAGTAAATGTATTGGGTAAGACACTAGATATAAAGGTTAACATGGTACCTTATATTTCTGCTTCAGGAAGGTGAGAGTCTCCCTTTGCAAGGCAAGAAGCAGCATGGGTTTGATTACCTCTTGATTCCTTTATTGTCAGTGATAATTAAAAACCCAGACTTCAAAGCTCTGAGCGGAGGATGGTGGGGGGAATTCAGTAACAAAACTGCTAATAGCTCAACCTCAATTTTACTTTAGCTACTCTTTATCGACCGAATAAATACAACTTTTAATGTGACTTTTGAACAGGATTTGATATAATGGATAGAAAGATTAAACTTGTACATGCTCCAGAAAGACAATCAACTCATGTACCAATAAGCATTGCTATGTGTGTATATATTAACAAGTAAAGATTGTTGACTGGGGGTAGAATTCACTTACATAAAACATTATTACTTTTATACACTGCATCACCAACTTTTATACTTCACGTAATTGTACAAGACTAATATATTGTAACAGGTGAAGGAGGGAGATCTTATAGAAATTATCTTAGTCTGTACAGTGGTCTAGCAAATTAAATATTTTAGGAACCAAGCAGTGGAGAAATGAGATTTTACGAGAGGTCCTTTAGAGAATCCTCAAGAGAATCTCTTATAAAGGAGTCTGCAGAATGAAGAGTTCTGAGAATCAATGTCAGTCAACTACATGACAGCACTTCAGGATGAATATATAGGGTAAAATTCTTGCAGTATTCACTTCAATGGAGAAAAACTCTCTGACTTTAACGAGGTCAATATTTCACTATATTTAAGGTCTCAGAGTGAGTAATTTAGAAGGAAATTGTTCCAGTTTGACCAGTATAGTACTTTGAGAAAGAAAATTGTAAACAGGATGTCTAAATTTTTTAACCTTTACTAGGTCGGTAGGCAGACTGGCATGTAGGTACATCATGTTATTATCTACTTCATGGCAGAATTCACTGTTATACTTACGACGGTCGATCCTCCAAAATAAGAGCAGTCGTTGAAAGTGGTTCAAATTCAAAATTTTTACGTCTTGTTGCCTGGGGGGGAGGTTTACATGTTCTTCCTGTTCGTGCTTCATATTCCTAAGTAATGTTATTGAAAGAAAACATTAAAAACCTCCAAATTTCAAGCTTCCTTATAACTACGGAACATGTTTACAGAATGAATCAATGAGGATCTGACACATTCCAGCTTTAAATGATTTTCATCAACCAGGAGATGCTGCTATTTCATGACCATTAGGGAGTGAAAATGGATTTCTACCACCTTTTCCCAACATCCTATTGAAATACCAATGAGAAGGTGGTGTGCTTGTTGTTCAAATTTAACTATACAACACAGTAGTACTGTAATCAAGGACTTATTTTTATCATTTCATGTGTTATGGATGTATATTTTAACTTGTATCCTTATAACGGAGAATGAAGTAAGTGACTTCCTAAATTAGACAATGTATATTTAAGGGCAGGAGGGGAGATATTTAAGATATCCCAATGCAACCTCAGATACTCACCCTTAATTGAATTCCAAGTTACCCCATGACTCATTCTTACATACAGATTACAACCCAAGATTCAGCTCAAACCCAAAGGACTTTTTATATTAAACGAACATTCTCTTTATGCCAAAAAATAAATGCTGGCTTCTCCTCTCTGATTCGGTTTCTTTCACATGCTGCAGTTTAACAAAAACAGAATATAATCGGGGTGTTTTTAAAGAGGAGAGTAGAAGGTTAAATAAATTGGAATCAACTGTTAAAATAGGCCTGTTCTCAAGATGAGCCAAGAATCTTGTCCAAACTCTCATGAAGAAGTTTAAAAAACTAAGATTATTCCTGTACATATTTAAAGCACTGTGCACTTTCAGAAGAATGATTAAATGTTTTACACTGAATTTCCTGAAACAAAAAGCATCTGTATCGGTTTCCTACAAAAATATATTAACCATCAGAAATATTTTATTTAGAAATAAATAGCAAAATGGTAAGTGATAAACTGCTGATTAGGTACAGTAATTGTTTCCACTTGAATTTCACATTATGTGGAAGAGCTTTTTGTTTACCTCTTTTCACTAGTAAGTTTTTTTATGCAGGAATTAAGGAGGTCATTGACTTGCCTATATATTCCAGTCATACAGGACATTTATTCTAAAAGGTTATGACAAATGAAGACTACTTTAAAAGTTACCTGTATAATAACTAAAGTCTTACAAAAAAAGTGACCATACAACCTCAAGACTGTAAGGAGCTACCTGAAACCTTCAGATGATGTACAAGATAGAGCAAAAACATTGTTCACCATGGAGTCATGCAACTCCCATTTGTGGTCAATAGTAAACTGCCTGCTACGGGAGTTTGCTGGTATGTTCTGGTTCCCTGGAACAGTGGTCCTCAAAGATTTTTAGCCGCGGCCCCTTTCCGGGGTGCGGCATCCGCTCACGGCCCTCCAGGTATGTCGGCTGAAATGCCACCAAACAGAAAGCTTCTGTTTTCTGCGGCATCATTTTGGTGGTACAAAAATAGACCGCCGAGTTTGGTGGTCTCCCAGGAAGATTCAACTGTGGCATCTCGTGCTCCCCTAGCGGTGGTCTTGCGCACCCCACTTTGAAGACCACTGCCCTAGAAGATAAACTCAACAAGGTGACTTGATTGATTATGCATCAATTCCATAGACTGACTGCTTCTCTGCACGGGGGTAAAAGATGGCCATCATTTCTCTGACATTATGAAGGTATAGTGATCTTCAATGAAAGGTCTTGAAACTCCAAGATGAAAAAGTTCTGGGAACTGGAGGTTCCAACGTGAGCTATACAGTTATGAGAAGGAACTAGAGAGGCAATCTGTCTAGCGCACCCTTTATCTTCTCAGCTGGAGGCACAAGAACAGAGACAGTTTTAAAAATTCTCCGGCTATGGGCACATGGAGGGCATGTGTCTCCACAGTGGAATGCACATAGGGACCAGAACTCAGATTAAATAATAGGCTTGATTCTTCAATTCATTCATCTAGAACTCTGGATACCTTAAAGAACGCCTTACTCACACTTCACAGAATGATATTTTATAATAGCCCAGTTGGATGGGTTTAAACAAAAAAAATAGTTAGATACACAGTTATGTTCATAGTCTTGGCCTCAAATTCCTGGATACAGATCTCTGTTATTATGTTGTCTTTAAACTTATAGAAATAATAGATTAAGTTGTCAACTGCCAAAAGTCTGGACTTTTAAAAATGTATGGAACTAACGAAAAACATTAATGAAACAACAGCAACAAGTACTCTCCTCTGTTTGAAACAAATGGTCTGAGGTCACAAAGACCCATATCCTAGAGAAAAGATGCAATTTTGTTCCTGGAGAAGGAAGTAAATAAATGGCTACGGGGGGGGGGGGGGGGGGGGGGGGGGGAGCCCAGGGGAACTACAATAGCTTAGATACTGTAGCAGGCATGTTGGTTGGCCAAATGACCTTTTTCCAGTTCCTGAAGCATTCCAATTGCGCACTTTCAGTTAGCAGTTCACACTGGAATCCAAGGAAGAGCCATTTTTTTATTGATAGTTTCCCTACTCCTAATGTGGTCAACGTATGTATGTCTGTATGTCTGTATGTATGACTGCGAAGTCCTCCCGCACCGTTTGAGCCAGAGACTTGAAATTTGGTACAGTGAGGGGTCTTGGGGTCTAGATGCTGGTAAGGGTCGAAAAATTTTCGGATCTCACCTCTGACGCCCCCCAGGGGTGAAAGTCTTTCAGGGCCAATCACATCGGCTGGGCGGTTAGGTGGTGATGATGTCATAATACCCCCCTCCAACAGACACCTCACTCGCTCAGCTCACCCCTCCCTCCTCCAACGGAACCCCGGAGATCACTCAGCTCACTGCCCCTCCCCCCTCCCAACGGAACCCCGGAGATCACTCAGCTCACTGCCCCTCCCCCCTCCCAACGGAACCCCGGAGATCACTCAGCTCACTGCCCCTCCCTCCTCCCAACGGAACCCCGGAGATCACTCAGCTCACTGCCCCTCCCTCCTCCCAACGGAACCCCGGAGATCACTCAGCTCACTGCCCCTCCCTCCTCCAACAGAACCCCAGAGATCACTCAGCTCACTGCCCCTCCCTCCTCCCAACGGAACCCCGGAGATCACTCAGCTCACTGCCCCTCCCTCCTCCAACAGAACCCCAGAGATCACTCAGCTCACTGCCCCTCCCTCCTCCAACGGAACCCCGGAGATCCCTCAGCTCACTGCCCCTCCCAACGGAACCCCGGAGATCACTCAGCTCACTGCCCCTCCCCCCTCCAAACGGAACCCCAGAATCCATCAGCTCTGTGCCGCCCCCCACTTGCGAAGGTCCCCGGAATCCCTCGGCTCTGGGCCCCCTCCCCGCCTGCGACGGATCTGAGTTGGGTTTGGTGGGACGGTAAGTGAGGTGGGGGTGTCGGGTTTGGTCGGGGGGGTGAGGTGGGGGTGTTGGGTTTGCTTGGGGGGGGTGGGAAGGTATCGGGGTGGGTGAGGGGTGGGTGTTGGGGTTGGTCAGGGGGTGTCAGCTGTCTGCCACCTCCCCACCTCCGACTGACCCGAGCAGCGCCGGGCACTTATGCTAGTATATTATAAAACAGTAAGAGTACTAACAACAGTTATAGTTAAAAGTCCCAAGCACACTAATTTTCTTGAAGGTATCTGCCCCCATTAGAGTCGGATAACTTTAAAATTTAGGTCATACTTGTTGTGGGGCACACCAGGCCTTGTTTTTATATTCATTATCAAAGAAGTCACCATCTTCAGGCTTCAGAATGTAAGTCAAGAACTTTGGGGGGAGGGGAGGACAACACGGGAGATGGAAGAAGAGGTTTCTGAAATATCCTTGGTCAAGGTAAAGTAGGTAAAGTGACTAAAGTGAAATCCCTGCAAGCTGCATGGACTCTCTTCAAAGATACCATAAAGGCCCAACTCAAATGTATACCCCAAATTAAAAAACGCCAGAAAACTAAAAAAGAGCCACCGTGGCTTAACAGTCAAGTAAAAGAAGCAGTGAGAGAGAAAAAGGCATCTTTTAAAAAGTGGAAGTCTAATCCTAGTGAGGTAAATAGAAAGGAGCATAAGCACTGCCAAATAAAGTGTAAGAATGTAATAAGAAAAGCTAAAATGGAGTTTGAAGAACAGCTAGCCAAAAACTCAAAAGGTAATAACAAAATGTTTTTTAAATATGTCAGAAGCAGGAAGCCTGCTAAACAACCAGTGGGGCCCCTGGATGACAGAGATACAAAAGGAGCACTTAAAGATGACAGAGTCATTGCAGAGAAACTAAATGAATTCTTTGCTTCAGTCTTCACGGCTGAGGACGTTAGGGAGATTCCTAAACCTGAGCTGTCTTTTGTAGGTGACAAATCTGAGGTATTGTCACAAATTGAAGTATCAGTAGAGGAGGTTCTGGAACTCATGGATAAACTTAACTGTAACAAGTCACCGGGACCAGATGGCATTCACCCAAGAGTTCTGAAAGAACTCAAATGTGAAATTGCGGCACTATTAACGAGGGTTTGTAACCTATCCTTTAAATCGGCTACTGTGCCCAGTGACTGGAAGATAGCTAATGTAACGCCAATATTTAAAAAGGGCTCTAGAGGTGATCCTGGCAATTACAGACCAGTCAGTCTAACGTCCATACTGGGAAAATTAGTTGAAACAATAGTAAAGAATAAAATTGTCAGACACATAGAAGAGCATAAATTGTTGGGCAAAAGTCAACATGGTTTCTGCAAAGGGAAATCGTGTCTTACTAATCTATTAGAGTTCTTTGAAGGGGTCAAACAAACATGTGGACAAGGGGGATCCGGTGGACATAGTGTACTTAGATTTCCAGAAAGCCTTTGACAAGGTCCCTCACCAAAGGCTCTTACGTAAATTAAGTTGCCATGGGATAAGAGGGAAGATCTTCTCATGGATTGAAAACTGGTTAAAAGACAGGGAACAAAGGGTAGGAATAAATGGAACTTTTTCAGAATGGAGAGGGGTAACTAGTGGTGTTCCCCAAGGGTCAGTCCTGGGACCGATCCTATTCAACTTATTTATAAATGATTTGGAGGAAGGGGTAAACAGTGATGTGGCAAAGTTTGCAGATGATACTAAACTGCTCAAAGTAGTAAGGACCAAAGCAGACTGTGAAGAACTTCAAAAAGATCTCACTAAACTAAGTGATTGGGCAACAAAATGGCAAATGAAATTTAATGTGGATAAATGTAAAGTAATGCACATTGGGAAAAATAACCCCAACTATACATACAATATGATGGGGGCTAATTTAGCTACAACCAATCAGGAAAAAGACCTGGGAGTCATTGTGGATAGTTCTCTGAAGGCATCCACGCAGTGTGCAGCGGCAGTCAAAAAAGCAAACAGGATGTTAGGAATAATTTAAAAAGGGATAGAGAATAAGTCGGAGAATATCTTATTGCCCTTATACAAATCCATGGTGCGCCCACATCTTGAATACTGCGTACAAATGTGGTCTCCTCATCTCAAAAAGGATATACTGGCACTAGAAAAGGTTCAGAGAAGGGCAACTAAAATGATTAGGGGTTTGGAACGGGTCCCATATGAAGAGAGATTAAAGAGGCTAGGACTTTTTAGCTTGGAAAAGAGGAGACTAAGGGGGGATATGATAGAGGTATATAAAATTATGAGTGGTGTGGAGGAAGTAAATAAGGAAAAGTTATTTACTTGTTCACAAAATAGAAGAACTAGGGGCCACTCAATGAAATTGGCGTGCAGCAGGTTTAAAACAAATAAAAGGAAGTTCTTCTTCACACAGCGCACAGTCAACCTGTGGAACTCCTTACCAGAGGAGGCTGTGAAGGCTAGGACTAGAACAGGGTTTAAAAGAGAGCTGGATAAATTCATGGAGGCTAAGTCCATAAATGGCTATTAGCCGGGATGGGTAATGAATGGTGTCCCTAGCCTCTGTCTGTCAGAGGGGGGTGATGGATGGCAGGAGAGAGATCGCTCGATCATACCTGTTAGGTTCACTCACTCCGGGGCACCTGGCATTGGCCACTGTCGGTAGACAGGATGCTGGGCTAGATGGACCTTTGGTCTGACCCAGTATGGCCGTTCTTATGTTCTTAAGGAAGCTACATTGCTCCTCTGGCCTTAAAAGGCCTTAGCTAAAGCATTAGTGAAACAGTCCGGCAGAAAGGACAGTGGTAAGGGCCCATCTGACCACAATACTAGACATAGCTGAAAAAGAAAGGGAGCATCAGAACTGCTTGCATACCTTTATGTTTAGGGTCCTGATAGAAGTCATACACCAGCTTCACTGACAGTTCAGAGCGGAGAAGAGTTGAGGCCTGAAGAGGATGTACAGCAGCGGTCGGCAAGCGGGACCGCAGGGTAAGTAACCTTAGTGGGCCCCACTGCTTTGTTTACCTGCTGGCTCACCATGCACCGCTTCCCGCAGCCCCCATTGGACCAGGATGGCGAACCACAGCCAGTGGGAGCCACAGGAAGTGGCGTTCAGCAAGCCAGCAGGTAAATAAAGCAGCGGGGCCCGCTAAGGGTACTTGCCCTGCAGTCCCGCGTGCCGATGCTGCCGATCGCGGGTGTACATTTTGAGTATTTCCCGATTCATTTTGGTGTACTCTCCCACAAAAAGCAATTATCAGTTGAAGATAATTAAGAAGTGCAGCAAACCAAAAATTAGACCTTTCATCCCAAATTTTCTGGATAATTCAATTGTTGCCACTCCCTATCACAAGAAACAAGCTACTAAATCGTGCAGAGAAATGTAAGAAAGAAGATTCTTCAAAAGGATTTTTCACGGACAGAAGCAATGGCTGACATTGGTTATCGGACTCCTAATCTTGTGGAAATAAACACAGTTGTAAGAATAGTTGCCAGCAGGAAAATTTAATTATACAAACTCAGTGGGATGCCACAAAGCATTAATAGAGAGATTCAAAAAACTGAGACCAGAATAGTTTCCAAACTAAGATACTATATTGTAGTTGGAGCAGATTTCAGCCATGAGACAAGTTTTAACATAGTCGTTTACTGTACAAGAACCTTCCTATGGAAGAAGATTCCTGCATAAAAAACCTTCTAGAAAAAGATACATCGTGCATGCTCAATACAATTTCATGGATCTTATGAAACCCACTAATTTAACATTATAGAAAAGGTGGATATTAGTGACCATTTTCTCCATTTACACTATGAACTACAATTGTCAAAGATTCTCCAATATTCTTAAATCTGTACCTAATATGCAGTCTTTCACAAATTCACAGCTGTGCATTGAAAATATTTCTATTAATATTAAATGAAATGTGCTGTTATAAAAAACTAGGTACATTTATGTATTTTTTTTTTATTTTGACCAAGAGGAAAAAAGTTACTGGGAATGGCAAACGTTTGAATAAATGTCAACCAAAACTTCAGATCCCAAATTGTACAGAACTGTTTGATTTTTAGTGTGAATAGCTGTTCGTTCTAGAACTCATTCACCAGGACTTCTAGGGTTGATGCTCCTGTGCCTAAGCAACTAACCTGCAAGAAAACGTATTGCAAGCTTTAGGTCTGAACTGCAGGGTTTGATCAGAATTATATAGGTTCAAGTGTGATCAACACCTTATATCTAAAAACAGTAACAGCTTAAGTTTGTTTGCAAAATCCTTTATTATTCAAAACACCAACTAATACTTGTCAGGACAGTAAAAAGGTAAGTAATAGTTACTTACACAATAGTACATCTTCAAGATGGGTGGTCCATACTGATTTCACTGTTGGCGCATACACACACAATATCAGATTCTTTTGAAAAGTTGTGTCCACTTGGACCACAATTGCACCTTGCTCATCCTCTTGCTTCGGTTAGCAGGGGAGGGGGGAATAAAAAGAACAGGCCAGCTACCACCTAAAATCAATTTCTTCATTCAGTACGAGGACTCCTATCAGCAGGGCCGGCGGGAGGGACATGAAATCTGTGTGGACAACATCTTTAAGAACTATAGTTACTTACCATACTGTAAATTATTTGTTCTTCAAGTGACCATCCACACAGCTTCCACTCTTGGTGATTAGCATGCAGTCATCCTAATCCCAGGAGGAAGGGGAATGGAGCCCTACTTGAAGAACGATTGCAGAATGGCCCAGATGTTTGTGTGGGATCTAGAAGTCTGCACCACAGAGCGCACAAGCGGTGAGGGGGAAGAGAATGAAAAAAATATGGACTAATATAGCCACACCAGAGTGAAGTGCTGGTCCTGCACACAAGGCAGCCCACTGAAACCAAATGAGCCATTGTGAAATAAAGAACAAAAAACTTCAGTGATCGTCACTCCCTCCACCTTCAATCTGAAGAGGAAACAGGCATGAACATTTGTACCATCAGTTTGAACTCTAGGGCAGGGATTTTCAACCTTTTTTCTTTCTGAGGCCCAACTCAACCTGCTATAAAGACTTCAGGGCCCAGTGGGAGTGGTGCAGGGGGGCGGGGGGGAAAGAGAGACAGAGACAGAGACAGAGCTACAGGGCAGGGTGGGCCCTTGGGTACAAGCGTACTGTTTTGGAAGGGGCCTGGACTGGCAGGGCTTGGGCCAGCTCTGCATGGAAGGGTCCAGAGAAGCAGCACCACTCAACCCCCCCGACTCACCTCAGCAGACCATCCAGCTTGTCTGGGTTATTGCGTGCGCATGGGGGGGTGGGGAGAGAGAACTGGACACTCAGGGTGGAGGGATATGGTGCATGGGGCTGTATGAGGGCAGGGGTAGCTCAGGGTGGTGGTAGGGAGTCACTAGGGGCTGTGCACAGGCAGGGGGGTAGCTCAGGGTGCAAACAGGGGGTAGCTGGGGGCTGTGCAATCAGAAGTCTTTGCCTGTGGTAACTGCTCTCCAAGGGCTCTGCCAGCCACAGAGCCAAGTCCCCCTGCCTAGGTGGCTCTTACCAGCTGCTTGAGCGGAGGAGCAGCCACACCCTGGGCACCAGCAGCAGAAGATAGAACACCACTGCTGTCTGTTTCATGGCACCAGCCGGTACAGCAGCTATCAAACTCCGGCTTCCCGCCTCTGACCTGACCAAGGGGTAGGGAGACTAGGGGGCAGGGAGAGGAGGAAGTGTGGGGGAATGGAGCGGCCCTTGGGACTGCTCTGCCACTGCGGAAATGGGGGGCAACCAGCACTTGGGGCTTCAGCCTCACAGCAAGGGGGCACTGAGGCTCAGGTTCTGGGTTCCAACTGAGGGGTCCTGCAGCCCCCCCTCTCCCCCCCCCCCCCCCGAAAGGACTTGAAACCCCCTGGTTGAGAACCACTGCTCTAGGGGATTGGGAACACAAATGTCTGACCAAAAGCAACTGTATAACTATGCTACCTGGAATTTGGAGAAGTCAATATTTCTAACCATAAGTAAGAGAATCCTAAGCTGCTTAGTATATAGAGCTTGCACATTACAGCAGCTTCTATTGCTGTCTTAGGTTTCAAAAGATAACACATTTGTGAGAGAATGTTTATGGACTTTAACCGTGTAAAGAACTCTTACTTCTTTTTAGTTAATAAATCTTTAGTTTATTATAGGATTGACTACAAGCATTGTCTTTGGAGAGAGATCTAAGGTACAAATGACCTGGAGTAAGTGACTGGTCCTTTAGGACTGGGAGTAACCTGAATATTGTGATTTTTGGTGTAAGGGACCATCACAAAAGGGCAGACTTGCCTGCATGGCAAGACTATCCACTGTGGTCTCCAGTAACTCCATGTTAAGGCTGTTCTAGGTAGAGGAATTCACACTTGATACTTGGTCGGTGAAATCTAATTCTAGAACACACAACCAGTTTGGGGTTTGTGCCCTGTTCCTTAACAGTCTCCGCCAAGGCTGGAACTCTCAGTTGAGAGCCAGTCTAGATACCTCGATGGCATAGTTACTTAAAAGATCATTAAGAGGAAAAAAACTCAGCCACCCCAGTCGTCTACTGGCTGCATTCTGCACTATACCGGTCATTGACTCTCTAACCTAGGATGAAAAAGATTTGAGTTCTAAGAAATCGAGTGTCATAGCACAAATTGATAGAATGGCAAACTGAGGGCTCTTAAGAGAGATTTTTTCCCTCCTGCTGTATATTATAGTCTTCATGAAAGGGCACTTCACTGGAACTCAGTTTCTGTTCCTATCACCAAAGACTACTTGCACAACCAGCACACGCAATTTAATTTCTCCTTGCTTTCTGTTCCTCATTGACTTCCCTCCTACAAAGTAATATTTCAGGGACAAGTTTATTAATACTTGAGGTGTTTAGATACAACAGTGATTTGTGCCTTAGAAAAGCCTACAAAATATGTACAGTTTCTTTCCTCCAAGTGGGGACTGGGTTAACAGTAGCTACATGGAAAACTGCAAAGCTAATGCATCCAGAAATTTTAAGTGCAGCACAGTAGCCTGTCTAGTGGACAGCAAATTTTCCTTGATCAGATGTTGGTGGTCATGGGGGGCTGGACAATAGGCTCTAATGTTAACTTCTAAATCATTAACATTTGTGCAAACTTTTGACTAGGTAAAGTACTATTACAAGTGATAGAATTTTTATTAAATACTTGATGAACTAAGCCACTTTGAAGCACAAAAAGGATGTTATTTTCTTTCCTCTACTGAGTCTGTTGCAGTTTTTAAAACACATTACACTTTTATCTTTTAATAGCCATGCCTGCTGCACTTCTCTGAGGCTCCCTGTACCAAGCCTGAATTAAGTGGGGAAGGTTGAGTGCAAAGCTAGCCATCTAGCCTCATAAAAAATAAACCCTCACTGGTTACAGAAATTGAACCAGGATACCGTTCCAGTACAAATGCCTGCTCAATACAGAACACTGCCAACTCCTCTTATTGCATGGAAGTTCCTGGTGAAAGCCAGTCTCTAGAAGCCAGATTCCTATAAAGTTTGATGCTGGCAGTAAGAAAACACTTTAAAAATGGAAGAGCAGTACAGTGAAGTTTGAGGGAAAAGACCCCTCCTGGCCAGTGGAAACATTGAACCATTGTCAAAATACTCCAAAAGGGTGATTTTACTAAAAACGAGAGAGGAGTTGCACTACTTTTCTGCTAGGGAAAAGCCTTCTGATACGTGATGCTAAACAAGATGATAGGAGAAGAGAAGTCAAAGCTTAGAGAAGAACAGATTGGATTCAGGCACAAGAGATTGTGTAGATCAGATATTCACACTAAGGACCATTATAAAAGAATGCACAGAATAATAACCTTTCTTCATCATCATTTTCATTAAATTTTCAAAAGGTATTTTGACAACCTACTCTGACATAGTATTGAGGAATATTCTTCAGCTCTAAAGTTGTCAGCATCATCAAGGCCGTGTACAGAGATGTCAGATGCTTTGTAGAAGTCAATCATCGGACAACATAATGTTCAATGCGGACACCAGCATGAAACAGAGGTGCATTTTATTTCCACTGTTTGACGCTGGCACAGACTACATAATGAAGTGCATTAACTACACAAATACTGGTATGGGATGGACAGATGCAAAATGCCTATCAGACTTAGACTTTGCAGATAGTGTGCTATTGAACGATACCCCAAAAAATTTACAAAAAAAGAGAGACAACCTGGCAAAAGAGACACAACCTGGCAAAAGAGTACATGCCAAGCAGGGTTCAAAATTAGTTATGCTAAAACAGACATCCTTGAAACACACACCAACCAGTAACATCATATTAAAAGGCAAAAAAAAATAATCAAGAAATTAGAGCTGTTAACCTACCTGGGCAGCACCATACTGGCCAACTGACAACAAGAAGGCAGTGACATCAAGAAAGGAAAAGGTATCCAGAATATTTACTGATCAGAATATGGAAACCAAAGATGTATGGCACCAGAATAAAAGTGAGAGTTTCCAATTCAAATTTAATTTCAGTTTTACCATATGGCTGGAGATCTACCAAATAGTTAGGAAAAAAGGAAGCCTTAGAAAATAAGCACCTATGAAAGATTTTGGGCATTGGTTGGAAAAACTTCACTACCAATTAAGAGATTCAAGAAAATCACTAACCAGCCTCTTGTTTCCATCAGAATCTGAAGGAAGCACTGGACATATTTAGGGCATATACTCCAGATGCCAATACAGAGACTCCCATGTGAAGCTATCAAGTAAACACCAACTGACATCAGGAAATGAAGGTACCCAAAAGAAGCCTTAAGAATCACCTTTGGCAGCAAGGGCAGAACAGTCAGTCAATCTCAACACCATAGAGTAGATGGAAGCTGAAGCAGGAAACAGCAGAAGAATGAAATGTGTTTCCATCCTGTGTGCCAACAGTGGCAATGGATGGATGTAAGAATTTTTACTAATATTTGGGGGAGGAACAAAGGGCAATTATCTTCAGGGAGACTGTCAGAATTCTGACAAGTCCGTAAGAAGAGAAGGGTGAAAACTCCAAATTATTTCATCTTCAAAAATTCCACATCAACTCACGTGTCTACCTAAATAAATGTGAAATGTGATAAAATATAAGTAGACAGGTGAAGACCAGCAGACTGAGTCTGAACAACATGCCATTTCCCCTTTTATTCCACAAGATAGAAGTTCACCTGACCCAGTGTTGCTGGCTCATTCATAGTTAGCAGCAGAAAGATGGGAGAATAGTTATAACAAAGCCTCTGAAGTGATAGGGACCCTGCCAAAGTTTCTTTCCTCCCTCCCTTGCTCCATGAATAAGGAGAGGCATATTTAACACCACAGTTTAAGAGCAATTTTACAAAACAAACAAATGTTTTGTCTTCAGTGGTGCCAGATAGTTAGGAGAACGTATAAATGTCCAAAAGTTCTTAGAAGACCGTTATGAAACTGTGTAAGATCTCATAAGAATGTAAAGATTATTAATTCAATATTAAAATCCAAACTTAGGTCCATAATATTGGAAACTGACAGTCATCATGTCACTAAAACAGCTGTCTAATTCACCAATTTTCATTGAAAACAGTGACATGCATCTTGTTGCCAAAAAAGTTTGTTCTAGCTTGAGTACAAGAGAAATTGGCAGTAGTTACACCTGTATTTCTAAGTTAACTTAATACAAAATAGTATTGTAGTGGCTGAGTGACAGTGGATTAGAACTATGTGGTCTAGCACTCCCACACATAGGACATCAAAATTCTCCACGGTGGACAGAGAAAAAAGCAAGTGTGTGTCGTATGCATTACACGACTTGATATCATAGTCAGCCGTCCTCAGTTTGGATCTTAAGGAGTAACTCGACTGCCAAACGAGATATGCTGGCGAGACCCGTCAGCATGCTCCTCAGGAGTTCAGGCTCCATTCCCGCAGACCGAAAGGGAAGAAAGAGCACACCGCAAAGAAACTGTTGAAAGATGGCACAAAATGTCAACGGAAACACAGGGATTGCTGGGATGCGAAGCGATGTATCATGGAGTGTTGAGACAGGATCCAGAATGCCGCGTACCCCATCATGCCCCCTTCCCACAAGCCATACCACCAGAATGGGAAGAGGTGCTCTGTGGGATTGCTGCCCATAATGCACCACTTCCAATGCCGCTTGCAGTGCCGCGAATGTGGCCACACCAGTGCGTTTGCGACTGTCAGTGTGGACAGTCTGGAGCCCTTTCCTTAGTGCGCCCATCTGCAAGTGTAGCCAAGCCCTAGTGTGTCAGAGCAGAGTTATGGGTGGTAATGATATAAATAGCACCACGTACAACAAAGAAAGCTTACATTTTAACGTGAGTGGTCTTTAAAGGACACATCAACTAGACTTTCAAAGATACTGCTCACTGAAAACTCTTCCAATTTACTGTACAAAGAGCATTGCTATATATGTACAGATTTACAGTCTCATATTACAGAATATTTACTATATAACCAAGAGCAACGCTAACCAAGCAAATTAAGCCAGTTAAAATGATGATATGGGGCTGTTTCAAAGATTTATATAAACATTTCAATTAGCTTATCCACACTTGGGATGGAAGACAACATTATAGCATTTCAAAATACTTAAACTGGAATGGAAAAAAAACCAAAACAAAATAAAAACCACAGGATGGGCTTGGTCAACACTAACTGACAGTGATCAATTAAATCTAGTTTCAAGAATGAGTATGACAACAAAATGGGGCAAAAGCCTGATGCATAAAGAAAAGGACTCTCCTCTCTAGATCTGAAGAGCTTGCAGTTGAACTGCCTTCCACAGACACAGGAAGTAGAGATGTGAGGAGCGCTGCAGCACCACAGGTTTTATGCGAGGCTGCCTTGCACCCACCCACCCCCAATCTCGCTCCGAGGCCTCCACCCCTTGGACCCCACCTCCATCCACACCAAACCCCACCTCCATCCACCCCAGGCCCCACCTATGCTTCCAGGCCTCCATTCTCGGGACTCTGTTCCTGGCCCCACATGTGGGGTCCTGGCTGCTGGCCCCTGACCAGGGCTCTGTTCCTGGCCCCATGACTGCCCCCAGCTGTGGCCACAACCTCAGCCCCCTTACTCCTCCGGGTCCTCCCCTCCTGGAGACACAGCACTGCTCCCAGCCACAGCCCGGGGCGGTGGAGTGGGAGGTTTAAGGGGGCTGATTCTAAGGCCAGAAGAGACCACTGTACTGTTCCCTCTAATTTTTCCCATGCATGTGCAGAATTAATTTTATATGGACCAATATGGAGGTGATGTGGGGCAGTGAGAGCCAAAGGGGTTTGGAGTGCGAGAGGGTGCTCAGGCCTGGGGCAGAGGATTGGGCTATGGAAAAGTGAGGACTCTGGCTAGGGGTGCAGGCTGCCCTAGGCTGCCACAATGAGAGGGGACTCCCTCCAGCCTTCTCGGCGCAGCAGCTCTGGGGATGAGGAACAGCATCTCTGCCCACCTCAGCCTTGAGCTCCTGCATGGCCCTTGATAGGCTGCTACACAGCAGCACAGCTTAGAGGGAATTTAGGATCACTGTCATCTTCAAGTCTGACCTCCTGCATAACAGGCCACAGAACTTCCCCAAATTAATCCTCAAGCATATACATCTTTTAGAACCAAAAAAAAAATGGATTTAAAAAATGCCCAGCGATGAAGAATCCACCACAGCCCTTGGTAAACTGTTCCAATAATTAATTGGTTAATGGTTAAAAATGTAAACTTTATTTCCAGTCTGAATTTGTCTAGCTACAACTTCCAGCCATTGGATCAGATTTTTCTGCGAGACTGAAGGACCCATTATTAAATTTGTTCCCCATGCTGATACTTATAGATGTAATCAAGTCACTCCTTAACCTTCTTTTCATTAATGTAAACAGATTATAAGACATGTTTTTTTAATCCTTTAATCATTCTTGCCGCTTTTCTCTGAAGCATCTGAAATTTATCAATATTCTTCCTGAACTAAGAGCACCAGAACTGGACACAGCATTCCAGCACAGCGCCAAAGACAGAGGTAAAAATAACTTCTCAACTACAACTCAAGATTCCCTTATTTATACATCCACGGATTGCATTAGCCCTTTTGGTCACAGCATTGCACAGGGAGCTCATGTTCAAATGATTATACCTCACTAATCCCTAATCTTTTTCAGAGTCACTGCTTCTCAGGACAGAATCCTGTAACTATGGCCTATATTCTTTGTTCCTAGATGTGTTTCACTGAACCAGAAGATGTTGAAAAAACTGGCTCACAAGTCAGAAGAATCAAGCAGATGGCCAGAAGCTTGAGTACATCAAAGCTCAACTTCTACTTTTCTAGAGTCCAAAAGCCTTGAATTGAGTCAACTCTAGGTAGGCTCTTTTCCAGCCCAGGACACACGTATCTAAAGTGATGCAGGTAAGGCTGTGAGAAGATAGAAGAGCAAGACACTATAAAATTGGGGTGTTGTTCCCATCAGGCCAGGGGAACAGATAGGTTCTTCCCAAAAGAGCAGAGCAATTTCCATCTGACCACAAGAAAGGAAAGGACTGAAAGGGACCTGTGTGTTCTACTCCTGAGGGAATTCTACACCAAAAACTTAAACACATTGCACACATTTCAAAATCCCTGCCAACTTCTGCATATTTTGTCAAAACAACACAATATAATCACACCATTTTCAATTATTTACTGTTTTTTAAAAACTTGTCAGGAAATAATTGAAAATGGTGTGATTATATTGTAAAAAGAACAAGAAGTACTCTTCATTCTTTTTGCAGATACAGACTAACATGGCTACTACTCTGAAACCTGACTATATTGTGTTATTTTAACAAATAAAATATTTAGAACTTTGCAGAATTATTTAAAAAAATATATTTTGGGGGTAGAATTTCTTCAAGAGTACCAGGCTTCTTTCTGTGTGGCACAATCTGGGTATGGGGAAGGGCTTATTGGGAGGTTGTGGGTGCAGGGGGAATGGGACTCCGCTGGGGAGTCCAAGTGAAGGTGGTTAGGGTTCAGCATGGAGGGTGGGGGGGGGCACTCAACTGGTGGTGTAGATACTTGGGTAGCGGAGCTTGGTAGGGTCAGGGGTCAGGGTGCAACTGGTTGGAACTCAGTGGTGTGAGAGTGTCTGAATGCAGAGGCTGCGGGGGGTCCAGGGGGAGGAAGGGGGGGACGGACTCTTGATGCATGGGGAGAGGCTCGCTCAGTGGTGTAGGTTCTGGGTGAAGGAGGTTACAGGCAGTGGTGATGCTCGGGAGAATGGAGGGATGTCGTCCAGATGCACAGGGGTTGGGCAGACAGGGGGAGCAGCTCCCCGCATAGTGACCCCTTCCCCCCCCCATGGCGGAGGAGCAACAGGGCCAGGAAGTGGAAGAGGGGTCACTGTAGTGGGAACTGCTCAACCCCCATGCATGTGGACCCCCGTAGCCAACATCCCTCCCTCCCCCTGCACATAAACCCTCTCCCCCATGCCCCCAGCCAACCCATCTCCCCATGGTGTAGAGCTTCCTGCAGCCAGGGGAGGTTTTGGGGGTTGATCTGACCCAGACCCAGCTGCTCCATGTGTGGTCCCAGACATACATCCACACCCCCTAGGCAGTGACGTACCACCTCTTCCCCAGCTGCCCAAACTGACGCACCTGCACTGCCAAGGAGGAGGGAGTACTACTGCAGCTTCTCTGTTTCCCCACAGAAACCATTTTCCTGCAGGAAGCAAAGAGAATGTACAAGGGTACATGTTTCTGCATGCGCACAGTGGTGCAGAATTTCCTCAGTCGTAATGTACCGTTGCCCATAGGAGCAAATTCACGAGTGAAACACATGGAAACACCTTTAGCCTGGGAGGACTGAAGTGTGAGAAATGTCTCATGAGAATGGAAAGCTTTGGTAACCCATGCATAAGTGATGCAATTCCTGGGAGGAAGACAGGTGAGAGACTTTCCTTGCTTGATAAAGGACCTATTGTGGGCTTCGTAAATCAGAACCCTGTCTCGGAGGAGCCAGTTTGGTACAGATGAAGAGGTCTTTCAGGTGGGATACACTTGTAATCACTATCTTAGCACAAGCTTGTAAACAGAATTGACAAGATGAAGCCTCTATGGACTAACTAGGCTACAAAGAGCAGGTACTATACTGCAAAGAAAAATCCCCAAGGGCAAAGCGAGGATAATGCAAGCGGACCAACAGCCCATGAAAACATGGAGGAATTCCCTGAAGTCCACTGAACACTCTGAATAGTAGATCTGGGAATCCCTATACAAAGTTTGTTTGTGGGACCATCTGAGACTAAGATGTAGGAAGGGGTGAAAGTCCCCATGCACATGTCAACCAGAAAATGAGTGTAGAAATTTTTGAGATAATTCTTCTCTGCAAGAGAGTCATCTTTCCCAGGACTTCTGGAAACTGTGACCAAAATATGAGAATTGGAGATCAAAAAGGGACAAGTGGCAGCTGGGAAACCTGAAGAATGAGGGGGAAAAAAAACTGTTCATCAACAACTCCCTTATGTAGGCATCTAAGGTGGCTCAACTGTTATCCAATCAATCCACCCAAAAACGTGGTAACACCCAAAAGCATAAACTGTGGGATGTGGAGGGTAGAAAAAGATGGCAAGGCCTCCAGATCTGTGACAAAAATGGCAGCATCATAGGTTGTTTTACATAAATAGATGACGAGGCAGGCAGAATCTTTAAAAAATTGTGCCTTGTGATGGAGTTTAGGGAGAAGGAATTTAAGGAAGATACTACATTCAGATGTAGAGCAAGAGATATGAAGGCCCACGGTAGTGGTATTACAAAGGTGAATGCCATACCTTCCTCTCAGTGGAATCCAGTGGAGAAACCATCAACTCAGTGGGACAAAGTAGATTTTGTATGGGCAACTTAACATATTCTCTATCCTTAGGATGAATGACAATGTCTGGGTCTTGGAGAGATTACATATTAATTTGCCATGAGACAGGATCATGCGGCCTCTTGTTCACACACTCTCATTCAAATGAAGCTATGTTGAAAATGGAACTTAAGGGGTTCTTGTGCTTTAATTATTGGGAAGGTTTCTTGGGGGGGGGGGGGGGAAGTCTCCTCAGGCTGAGACTTTAGAACTTTGACACCCCCACCCCAAATGTGGCAGGAGTGGAGAATGGACTCTTGCTTCATGAGAGGGGCAGTCTGGGTCGTGATGCATCTTCAAGCTGGTGTACTTTAGATCCTCATCAACCAAAACTGTATTCACAAGAAAGGAGACTAGTTTGGAGAAGAAACCCCACTGAAGCGGGGAAATGCGTGCAAAAAAATCACAGCAGAACTTAGGGCACTCGTTTCTCTAAAATTAGTCAGGGTGGGAAGGACAATTCCCCCAGAAAGAATTTATGCCCTTGCATGATTTGAGGGCTTCAAAAATCAAGGATTAAATCCCAGCAAAACTGCTTTGGAGTTCAGATACCATTGGGCATGACAAGCAGCCATTGCATCAGAAACATCAGGACCAAAGATGCTTGCAGCATGCACACAAACAAAAAATTATGCAATAAAAGAGATGGCAGCCAGAGACTTTTATAGAGAGACCATAATTATATTTTGCACCTTGCTTCCTAGTAGGTGAAACCAAACACATAGCAAAAAACTGTAGTGCTGAAACTCTTCATTTGACTATAACCTACTATGCATCTTCTGTTATTTAAATCCAAATTAACTGGTACATTAGTAAAAAAGCAGTGGTAATTTTATATCAGTTCTTAAATTACATTAGTGACATCAATGAATGCAAAATTTACTTGTTGCTAATGGTATCTAATGACTAGATGATTTAGTGCCATAACTACTCATGCTACCATGAAAATGCGATGTTCATTCTACTTTAATGATTGCTAAACAATCCCATGCATGGCATAGAATGTGACTAGAAGAAAAATATATTAAATTCCATACCCCTGTGTTTAACAGATTGAGAGTAGATACTGATGCAACACTGCCAGAACTGTCATCCTAATGAGAAAAACAGAAGTAAAGCCTTAGTAAAAGGTTGTAAAAAGTCATTCAAATATTGCAATATGCACATTAAAACTCATTTTTTCACAACTTCCTCTATTTCTAAAGTACTTTCTACTTTGAGGCAAGGATGCAATCTGTTCTGCCATGAGGTTGCCTTACCTTTCCCAAATATACCAGGGTGCAGCCCATACATGAGGTCTCACTTGTTAAAGACTCACATTTTGTATGTGTTGCAATGGGGATCATAGAGCTTTCATTCGGAGACCGGTTTTCCTTCTCCTTTCATATACCTCTTTCATTCCAGCTCAGTTTTTACATTTCTTCTTTTCTGGGACCAAAACCTCAAGCACTTCATAGTGTAAACTCTGTGACCAAGGCTGCAGATTATAATTGTGGAACAAACACTCCCTCCATTACTGGAAGCTGGGGATATACACATCTGCTAAACTATTAGCCTCTAATGAAGCAGAAACACACATGTACAATGTCACACCAATTTTGTGCCTCATTGTAAAAGACAGCGTGGAGACAAAAGATTAAGAAGAGTGACAAAAATGATGATTAAGTAATATTCAAGAGCTGAGCTAACTGGTGTCACTCTAGAGAATTTTTCTACTAGAAATGTTAGGAATTAACTGTAGCTAACGATCAAGCTAACAAGTTTGAAAAGACATTACAAACTTCCCTTATCATATTTTTACCCCTTTTTGACATTATGGCATCAGACTGACCATAAAACAGAACAAGATCTACCTCTTTGGAATTACAATCAGTAAAATCCATCATGTTCAAGAAAAGTACCTTTCACAGATAAACATATCACCTAAATGACAGACTTAGCCTCATCATAGGCCATTAGAGCCTACGAATGAATTCAAATCCAGATCACTGGCAATGGCGGGGGGAGGAGGAAATCAAACTCAGTTATTTACACTGAGTAATGCAAGTTTTAGCTACAAGTCTATCAAAATAAACCTAGATATTAAGCACACGCAAGAAATCTAACCACAAATCTTTAAAAAGCGGACACTAAACAGATAGCAAATAAGGGTAATTCCTATCCCAAAATACACCCATCTTCACATTTTTCACATAAAACATTTTACAGATACGTTGCCAAATCCAAAACCTTAACTTTTAAATTCAAGGACTGAAGAGTTAACTTCAGAATAAGTGCTCAATGATCAAGTTGATTGTTAACATACTGTTATGTTTGCATTACTGTTTCTACTACCCCCTCAAGAGATGTTTTAATAGAGATTTATAGGAATGCAGGAATTGCCATACTAGGTCAGATCCAGTATCCATCTACTCTAGTACCTGATAATTTAAAAGGGCAAAAACCCTACAATAGAAGATATGAGAACCTCTCACTCAGACTGACTAAACCTCATGCTTCAGGGCTGTTAATATATTCCTTCCAAAAAAATTTGCCATACACTGCAACTGGATATTTTTAATATCCTTGTGTGTCCATATAAATATCCAGTCCCTTTTCAAATCTTCAATTCTTGACCTCAGTGACTTCCTGTGGCAGTAAGTACAACAGATTAATTACAGGTGTGAAAATATTTCCTCTCATTAAATTTTTAATTTCCCAATTTTTAATTTCACTGAATTACAGATTTATTCTCATGTGATGAGAGAGGGAGAAAAGTACTGACCTACCTTTTGAATAAAAAGTTGTATGATGTCGCCTCTTATTTGCTTAAGGTAAGCAACTTCAGCATTTTCAAATCTCTTCCATGTGAGAGGTTTTCTACACCCTTGATAGAGTATGCCATTTACCAATAAATTTGAATTTAAAAATTGCACAATTTATAACTGTATATACACACTCACTGTTACACACTACTTAATAGAACCCTTCCTTTAAAAAACTATTTCTCCCCACAATATCTATAATTACCAATGCTTCAAAATGGGTCATCTGCATGTGGCAAATGATCTCTCTAGCCTGAGACAGGCAGAATGAACTGTGAGACAGCTTCAGTAGATATGAAGGTACTTGGAATTACTGGTCATCCATTCAAAGGTCACAAAACCATAGAAGAGGGTAGAATTAACTCAGACAGAACAGAAGACCAAGGTCATCCATGTTGAAATCTTTGAACTAGCAGAACAAACAGCCATTAAAACCTCCTGCAAATGTTTTGGAGAATCTTTCTTTGCTGGATCTTCTATTTTTTGGAACTAAGATCACAGTCTAGTGCACACTGTTGAAACTCCAAGATCTTAAAGATTTCCAGACATGGAAGCTACTCCCAGTAGAAAAATAAGAAATGCTCTGTTTCAAAGAAAAATCCATTTCCCTCCTGCCCTGCCCTTAATAAAGGGCCTGCAATGGCCCAGACAAAGCATCCAGTCAGAAAACTGGATCCATAAAATCAGTTGGACTCCACCAAAACTGATGAAATCTTAACTTTCTTGTTTAAGAATAGCAGCTGTGTTAGTCTTTATCTGTAAAGAAAACGAGGAATACCTTAGAGACTAACCAGTTTATTTCAGCATAAGCTTTCGTGGGCTATAACCCACTTAATCAGAGAAGCTAGATAGTGCAAACAACAAGCTTGACTCTAAAAAGGTGATAAAGAATAAATGAGCACAAAGACTCAGCCTTCCCTTAGATTATTATTTCTTTAGAGCCTTAGAGATAGAGATTTCCTATATGTTAAAATCTACATATTTTATAGCAGTCAGCAGGAGGTATTATCCCCCATCAACTTCAATACCTTTGTGGTAACGCTGATATGTCCAGTTGGATATGAGGTACAAAGCCAAGGAGATGAGATCCAGGTCATAAATTACTCAAACCCAGTGGCTGACAGCACCTTTAGAATCAGCACAGTTTGTGTGACCCTTAGATGACTCTACTATGCAAAGTGAGAGTTGAGGTTGCACAGTTGATGCTAACTGGCAGAAAGTGGGGAATGGGGGGCAGGGAAGAAGGAGTGAGAAGGGGCACCAATGTCTTGGTCTTTAATTCCAATTTACCTTCTAAAGAGACATGGTGGGGGAGCTCACTAATACCCTGGGACTGACACAGCAACTGCTACACTACATAGTGTGATGGATTCAGTCACAGAGACCCCCTTGGGACTGCCACCTGATGTGCTGAAGTTACCTCTGAGCCAATTTTCCCTGACAGGTTGGGACTCCAGAACCCTGCCTTGTTGAGCCAGACATGCTAGCCTTCTCCAACACAGACCCAGGTCTGGTCCACACCCCCAAAGCTGGCTTAACTGAAAACAGCTTAGCAGGTTACCTGCCTCCAGGACTCAGATACCCAGCTCCCAATGGGATTCAACCCTCAAATAAATCAGTTTTACTCTGTATAAAGTTTATATGGGGTAAACTCATGAATTGTCCCAACCACTATAACACTGACAGAGAGATGCACAACTGTTTGCTCCCCCAAGTATTAAGCACTTATTCATTAACAAAAGTATAAAAAGATTTACGTGGTTCCAAGTAATAGAACAAAGTTGGTCACCAAGCAACATAAAGCAAAAATATGCAAGTCTAAGCCTAATACATTAAGAAACTCATTACAGGTAAAAATCTCATCCTCAGAGATGTTCCAATAAGCTACTTTCACTGATTAGACTTCTTCCTAGTCTGGGCCCAATCCTTTCCTCTGAAACAGTCGTCTGTTGGAACCAACAGACATCTTAGGTAGAAAGCAGGGGTGTTCTCATGGGTGTTCCCTTTTGTCCTATTCCAACCCCTTTTATAGCTTTGGCATAAGGTAGGAATCTTGTCTCTCTCTGGGTCACCACTCCATCTTCTAAATGAAAAAGTATCAGATTTAAGATGGATTCCAGTATCACGTGATAATGGTCACATGTCGCTAAGTCTTCATTACCCATGGGCTGGCCCACAGGTACAGAGGAAGGCTTGCAGGTAAATAAACCATCTATAACCAATTGTCCTCTAGTCAATCGGAGCCATCAAGATTCTAAACCACCACTAATGGCCTACACGTTGCATAATCACAATAGGACCTCAAAGTTATACTTCATATTTCTAGTTTCAGATACAAGAAAAACATTCAGTAGGTTAAAACCTTTGTAAGGTATCATTACATGACACCCCCTGCATAAGGCATATTCCAGTTATAGGATACTCACATTCACAAGCATATTTCCATAAAACATATGGAGTGCAATGTCAGGGTTAGTTTCTAGACTGTCTGGGAACAGGTGAAACAGCTTTAAAATATTAGTTAAGGTGCACAACTTCACAGAGGGAATCTGAAGCAGTACCCGAGGATTTTATTGAATGGTTGCATGTGTTTGGTACCTTCTGCTTCCACTGGAAAGACAAAGCTTCACTATAGAAGCGGGAATTACTGAAATCAACAACTAAATCTTAAGCTACAGGAATTTCTCCCATCAGTCTCTCACTAGAACATGTAACATTTTAGTATCAGGTGTCTAAACTGTATTCTTAAATGTATTCACCTAAATTTGGGTTGTTACTGATTATGCATTATGTATATCTTATGACTTGCAAAATTTATTTTTTAATTTGTGGATAATCTAAGCACTATACCCAGATGTATGAACACTTTTCTTAAACCTGTGTACTACATAATTTTTTAACATTACTTTAAATTAAAAGTTTAAATCAGGTGTATGTCCTTTTTGCAGGGAGCACATAACACCCATGCTCTATCATCTGCCCTAGCTTTCATCAAGAAATAGTAGAATTTAGGGCTGGTAGTGAAGACAAGCCCTTACTTCCACTTCCCTGGGACCTATCTGTAAGAGCCTGGATTTGAGGATTTTCAGGGCACACTGCAAAACTATTTTCCTCTGGGTTTTCCTAAGGAAGCGGGGGGGAGGGGTCAGGTTGCCTGAACTAAACCCATGTATGGATTTAGAGGGACGAGTTATTGTGATGGGGTGAGAGGCTCAATGTACACATAGATACTGATGAAGCCTACTTTGTGTCTTATTTAACACACACACACAAACCCGGGGCAAAAGCCTGGCCCTAATGAAGTTTTTGAGACCTCATCTTAGAGGGCTCTACTACAGAAACGCACAGGGCACACTTCTGAGGCAAACATTTGTCATTGGTGTCAGACACAGGAAACTTACCAACTTCAACAGAGTCAGGACTTCATTAGAGTTCAGGTAGGCACTTCAGCATAGTCAACTTTTACCAATTGAAACCCTCTCACATTAGAGGTCATAATCAAAAGTATAATGTTCAATATCCGTTTTCAGAGACCTAATAACAATCGTAACTTTTTCAGATATGAGTCACAGGACATGACAAAAATAGTCTACAAGTCTTATTTGGTGTTTATCAGATTGCTTGCTTAATGCTAGCCCCCTTGGCCATGTACATGTCAGAGCGTAAATAATGATTGATGCTCATTTCTGCACTATTTTAGAACAGATTTCCTATTCTGCTTTTTAGAGTTCCCAAAATTTAGAAGGGGGTGGGGGGGAAGAGGAGGAATCTAAGGCTCCTATAAAAAAGGTTTTACCTTGCTAAAGGAGAAGATAATGCAGGCTACTTTAGAATAGGATGATGTACATCTGAGAGACAAAGACATGAGAGATACCATCTCTGTCTTCTAGACCAAGCAGGGTTCAGGAATAACTAAGCTTTACTTTTAAGGTAAAATGATTATATTGGTCTTCAAAATAACTATCATCAATAAAAAAAACTAAGAACTGAATTTAGATGCTTCAATCAATATTTCACTTGACATTCACCACAAAAACACATTTAAAATATTTAATTTCTAATAAAAAGGTATTTTCAAAAAAAATGGAAGCAAATCAGTTTTACTTAAACAGATATGCCACTTTAATCAGTACCAACTGAAATACATTATATGCAGCACATGTAGCAAATGCATTTCAGCTTCAACCTTATTTCATGTAAAAACAATTACATTTTATTTCAAAGTGTAGGACAATGGATTTTTAAAGTGAGATGGCAAGTGTAATTTACTAGTCAGGATTTCTGTTAATCCCTATATTCCCCTATTTAAATTGGCAATTTCACTTGTAGTCAGAGTTCATCAGAATAAAAACTTCAGTACACTAAATACGTTTTTGGCACTTTTCATCCTAAAAGGTTGCTATTTTTCCTTTTATTAAACAGGAGAGGAAGGAAGCACAGCTGGTGGGAGATGTCCAGCAAAAAAAAAAATCACCACATCCTGCTTGTGCAGTTTTAAATCCAATGAGAAAGCCAACAGCTGCAAGCTGAGGAAACTAGCCTGCCAAGAACTTTCAACTTTTGATCCATTTACAGCTCTAAAATCTAACCATAAGAATGTAGAAGCTATAGCTGAATGAGCAGTAATCTTTTGGAAAAGATAATATGCAATTTGCTACGCTAAACAAAAATGAAATCAATCTTACTCTTTAAACTATTTCCTTGCAGTACTTTCTGCATGTGTATAGGGTAGTTTTTCAAATCTCAGTAGTTCTCTGAAGACACCGACTACACAGAGTGTCACATTTCTGGAACCTGTGGCTTCAAGGAGTTCTCAAACCAAGTTTCCAGATTTTCTGATTTTTTTTTTGTTTGTTTGTTTGTTTTAAAAAGCCTGCTAGTATTACCACCTATCACATTTTTTGTGGAAGAATAGTTTGCACTAAAATCTAGTAGTTAGACCAGATGACAGAGTCAAACACTTGAATTGAAACCCTGACTGCCACTGACTTGCTTTGTGATCTTGAGCACATCCTTTAGGTCTGCCACCTCTGAGGTACCAAGACCAGGACATCTGAGCCCATAACACAGGACAGCTGACAGTGTGCACTGGCCACCCGTACAAATTTCCTGAGAAAACTACCTCAAAAAAGGGGAGGAAGAAGATACAGAGGTGATCTTGGGGAAACCTGGGTAGATGGACAAGCTTATTTAATTGATATCAATTTCTCCATCTGTAGAAACAGGAATACTTACCCACTGTACAAGCATACTGTGAAGATAAATCTTCAGGTTCTGAACTCTTCTTAGAGTGCTATGGTTATTTAAAGAGGCCTCAGTGTTGACTAAGTACAGCTGAACACACAAAAAACCCAAACACACATTTGTTTTAGGCCTAAATTATAGATAATAATAATAAATGGAGATATACCAATCTCCTAGAACTGGAAAGACCTTTCAGGTCATCGAGTCCAGTCCCCTGCCTACACTAGCAGGACCAAGTACTGTCCCCTGACAGATTTTTTTTTTTTTTGCCCCAGATCCCTAAATGGCCCCCTCAAGGATTGAACTCACAACCCTGGGTTTAGCAGGCCAATGCTCAAACCACTGAGCTATCCCTCCCCCCCCCCCCGATGAAATATCGAAATGTCATAGAATAAGGAACTCCAAAAACACTCTCATTTGTAAGTATAGACAGACCTCATTTCAACATTTTCAAAGTATTTTGACATTCCCTGAAACAGAATATTTTTTCATTATGTGCAAGTGGTCCATACGTGTACCCACAGGCACTGGCTTCCAACTTTCCCTGGGGTGCTCAACCCCCTCTCAGCTCCAGGACCCACACCCACTCCACCTCTTCTCCCAAGGCCCCCACCTATGCCACACCTCAGCCCCACCTCTTCCTGACAAGTTCCACCCTCTCACCCCAGCAAGCCCGGTCTCCAGTCCTCCTCCTCCTCCTCCTCCTCCTCCTCCCTCCCAGCACCTCCTGCATGCCACAGAACAGCTGATCTGTGGGAAGTGCTGGCAGGGATCTTATCTTTATAGGTATCTGTAAAGCCCTTAGAATGGGTTTAGAACTACTAATACATGGAGAGGCTGAAAGAACTGGAATTGTTTAGCCTACAGAAGAGAAGACTGAGGGCAGATTTGATAGCTGCTTTCAACTACCTGAAAGGGGATCCCAAAGAGGATGGATCTAGACTGCTCTCGGTGGTACCAGATGACAGAACAAGGAGTAATTGTCTCAAGTTGCAGTGGGGAAGATTTTGGTTGGATATTAGGAAAAAGTTTTTCACTAGGAGGGTGGTGAAGCACTGGAATGGGTTACCTAGGGAGGTGGTAGAATCTCCTTCCTTAGAGGTTTTTAAGGTCAGGCTTGACAAAGTCCTAACAGGGATGATTTAGTTGGGCTTAGTCCTGTGTTGAGCAGGGGGTTGGACTAGATGACCTCCTGAGGTCCCTTCCAACCCTGATATTCTATGATTCTATGTAACCAAACTAAGAACAGCAGCAATGAAAGAAGGTCTTTAGCACAAAAACTCCACCTCAGAGGCTACACTAGGGGTGTTCAATCTGAGCCTGAAAAGGAGCCAGAATTTAGCAATGTACATTGCCAAAGATCCACAGTAATACATCAGCAGCCTTATCAGTTCCCCATGCCTGCTCCCAGCGCCTCCCATCCACTGACAGCCCCGCCGATCAGCACCTCTCCATCCCTCCCAATCAGCTGTTTTGTGGCATGAAAGGAACCTGGGGGGGGGGGGGGAGAGGAGCAAGGTTCAAATGAGAGGGGTAGGAAGGGATGGAGTGGGGGAAGGCGTGTGGCAGAGCCAGGGGTTGAGAAGTGAGCACCACCGGCACAATGGAAAGCTGGAGCCTGTAGCTCTAGCCCCAGAGTCAGTGCCTATGCAAGGAGACGCATATTAACTTTTGAAGAGCCTCATGTGGCTCTGGAGCCACAGTTTGGCCACCCCTAGTCTACACACTTCCATAAGTTCCCCCCAGCTCTCTACTTCCTGTTATGATCAAGTTTGGCAGTGTATTATTGTGAGCAACACAATTTAGATCAGTACTAAAGGCAGTTTAGCTTTAATAAAATGCACCTTCATCCATTAGAATCCTGTTGGATTAACAAAGTGGGCCAAAGTTTTCCAAGAGACAGGACTGAGTTTTCATAGAAGCTGCTTGCTTAGAGGGAGTGGTACCACTTCTGGAAAAAGGTCCCACTATCCCACTATGTGGATTTTCAAGGCACATACTTAGGAAGTCTCAAGCTTGGAACCTCAGGTCAAGTTCTGACTCCCATAATTCACATCACCAAAGGTGTTCTCATGTTGTAAAGTTTCATGTCGTGGCTGGAATGCTGACAGTGCACTTAAACAATAATTTGAAGCCATTAAAACATTGAAGATAGATGGTTGTGTTGTCTTATCTAAGATATTACCTAAATACTATACAATATTTAGATGAACAGAAAAGAAGATGCATTCATCCATTTAAAGTTACTTATAGAAGTCTCATTTTGACTAACAAAAATTAAGCAGACATTCACTGAGGGGGAGTAGAAGGAGGAAGTCAATTTGCTGATCTGATGGACTATGGATTTGTCTCAAGAGCAACCTCCTTCACTGCAAGAAAAAAAGAGGAACTGATGACTGGAAACTGTCTAGTCCGATCTTTATTCCAAAGATGATAAACCAGAAACCTCTGTCTCCAGTAAATATGATACGTTAAAAGAATCCAGAGAGCCAAGAATGTTAATCAGCAAATACTTTTAGAACATACCTTTCACACTTAAGGAAGCTACTATTAACATTCAAACTGAAGAAAAGACTACATTTGAAGACGCACACCTTTTAAATACTGTACATATGAAAGTTTCTTAAACACAACTTTTATTGCTTAATCTAAGGAAGTGACATCTTAAAATAAAGTTTGGTTTATCATTTATCTGAGCAAGTCCTGTTTAAACAATGTTGCGATTTCAGCACAAGTGACTTTTTTTGCAGCCTTAGTTGCTCCTTCCCCAGTCATATTTTTCAGCCCACAGCAACACACTACAGGATTCTATGACTGATATTCCCCCATCCCACTACGAGTTCTTCAAACTCCAGAAAAACCTTCCCATTTTTCACTTCACTGCTTCACAAAGGGCTCCTATTGCAGATTATTATTATTATTTTTTAAAAGAAATAAGTGACAGAACATAGCTCCCTCCAGAACCTGTCAATTGCAACTGTCAGTGGAAGAATATGGGAAAAGAGAGAAGAGAAGTCAAAGAAAGAAGGGGAAAAAGCTCTCCTCTCAGGTCACTCGGGTCTGGTCTACACCTAGATATTAGATCAACCTAGCTATATCATTCAGGGCTATGAAAAAATTCACATCATACGCAATGCAATTAGGTCAACCAAACCCTCACTGTAGAAACAGCTAGGTCAATAGAAGAATTCCACTGACCTAGCTACGGTCTCTCAGAGAGGTGGATTATCTGCATCAATGAGAAAACCCCCTCCATGAAAGTGGGAAGTATCTACACTATAGCAGCATAGCTGCAGAGCCTTAGCTGCATGCTTGTAGCATAAACAAGGCCTCAGGTTACAGCCTACACCAGCACAAGAGGAAAAAAACCCTCAAATTCACTAGGTCAGCACACCATACTTCCTTTGAACTGCAGGGACACACTCATGTGTTTAGTATTTTTCAACATGAATATTGTATTACTACCAATTATTCACTTTAATAAAGCAGTGGCATTTTTTACATAGTAGCAGAGGAATAGTACATGAAAAAGATACAGGGATGAAGATAATAAGGCATTATAATTGATAGAAGCAGTATGATTTACTATCACCTTTGAATGAATTTTTGAGTCATCTCTCCCTAGAATCCAAATGCCTTTAGAAAAAACAAGCTTCTGGATTTAGACCAAAAAGAGATATAGGAATGTATTTTATTTCTACCAGGATATTCACTGAACATGTCAAACTAAAAGTCTGTCTTTGGAAAGCCACAAGATTTCTTTTTAGAGACTCTTACAATTTTTAATGAATGAATTAAATGAGAAACCTGTAGTTGCCTTTTTTATATGAAAGTCTTGAATACAAAGAAAAAAAATATTTCCTTCCAAAATCCTAGAGTTGAATAAAACCATTTTATTCAACTAAACTGGAGCATCAAAAAAAAAAAAAAATCAAAAAACATTAAATCGCATTAACTTTTCAGTCCGAGTTAAGAATTCCAGGGAATATATAGAAATGCTAATGTGATTATTCACCTATGTAAAACAAATGGCAGAGTTTAACTGAAGGCAGTGTGATTGGTACCTAAACTTTTTCAAGGAGACTGAAATGAAGTTATATACAGGACTAGGAAGGAAAATGCAAACAAAAAATATTTTATAATCACAGTATATGGCTGGGTCACCAAAAAACCAGCAAATAAAATCACATTCAATTTGGCAGGCAGAAATGTGGCTATGACAAAGAAGGATAGGACATAACCTTAAAAAAAAAAAAAATTGTTTCTGGTTTTACTACAAAAAAAAACAACAAAATTTACCTTTACATGTATAAAGCTAGGGTAACAGTCATTTATGCAGAACTGTTTATTTTATAAAACTGTGCTTGAGTGAGTTATACGCCTTTATAAAAGGTAATAGGCAGGGGCCTACCTCAGAAAAATTAAAGGTGGGACAGGTAAAGTTGTGTTAGCATACAGAACATGATCTGGGATTTTGCAGGGGGGTAAGAAGTGGAAGACATCACGGAGCACACATTAGCAAGTGCATGTTAGAAACCTAGGCTTCTGGTAATAGGCATCAGCTGAAAAGAAAAGGGGTGCAATATTGAACATCTTCTATTTACCATGGACCAAGAGATTATTTTCTAAACTTTATTTGCCCAAATGCCGAGAAATAATGAGAAAGTTGTCTATTGATATTGAAGTCTAAGGAACTTGCAAGTACAGACTGGGAGTTTGAGGAGGAGGGCAAACTCATCATGCTAGAGGAAAAAGGGGAGAAGAGAAAGACTCTTACAGAATGCTCTCTCAATGTTCAATTCAGCCAAGAACATACAAATACACTGACTAAGATTCATTTTTACCTTAATGTTTATCAGCTTAATTTTTCCAACCTGGTACACCAGCTGCCAACTGCATATCACAAGCCAACAGAATTCATATCCCAGAGAGATATTTTTACCCTTCAAGTAGCACTGTTTTCTCCCTTAGTGGGATTTCCACTGAGGATAAGCAGCTTTAAAATCTCAATCACCTGGCCAGCCTGGCCACACCCCTTTCCAAAAAATACCAAAGGAGGTAGCACTAGCTCTGTACTGGCCAGTTCTGTAGCAAGAGACGAGTTACTGGCAAAGCAGAAGTTCCAGCCTCTTTAACCACTACAAACTCCCCTCTGGGCAGACTTTTCACACTAAGAACCTTGAGCCCCACAAGAAGTCAATTTCACCAGGACCAGATCTAACCAGATCTATGCATTGTCTGTAGACAATGACTGTGTATCCACACTAAGAAAAAAAAAAACTAACTTTTTTTTTTTAATCATGTTTGTTAACAGATAAGATTCTAGTGACAAGGCAGTGTGTAGGTTCTCACAGGTGTTAACGGATTGAGGTAAACCTCTAGGGTAATTGTAAAACCACAAACTGTCTTTTCCACGGTAGGATTTTACCATTAGTCAACATGATAAAATAAAACCCACACCTTTTCTCCTTGTGAAGACCAGGCCTGAGTGGACACTTCTAACCTGATTTGGAATTGTATGCCAAGTTTTGTCTTAATATATCCAGTCACCAAGCTCTCTCCCACAATCTTCTAAGCAAACTAATGTATTACAAGTCATTTAGAATGTGGGGAAAGTTTATAAATACTGAAAGACCATTAGTTCTTTAAATCAGAATATATTATAGTACTGTAAAAACAACTGGCACGCATATGAATTGTTTTCATACTTTTTTTCTACTGTTCTCCGAAGTATGGAAGACAACTTCGTTTATTCTGTACTGAATTAAGTTCCACTGAGTGAGCTGAGGTATCCATTCTCTGCTTGGAAAGTTACTTGAGAAAAATGTAACTATTTTTCTTTCAATAAAAAGGAAGAACTCAAAAAAGGTTTTTCTGACTGTCAAGCTAGGTGCCAGTTATTGATCATTATGATGGGGACATCTATTAAGAATTCAACTAGTTTTTAAAAGAACCAAAAAGTTTCATACCTAAAACTATGTAAGATAGTTACTTACCTGCTGAATTATTTTGGAATCTTTTTGAAAGTTTTCTCTAGGAGGGATTTTACCAAATAACTTCCAGCCAGGAGCACTGTGGAGAGCAGGCTTGAGTTCCTTTGTCCTTTTGGTGAAAAAGTTTCTAGGGGGGAAAAAAAATCCTTTTAAATTACAGGCATCTTACAATACTAAAATTTGTCTCCCTTTTAGATTTGTTTTAGCCTGATACATCTTTGTAATACGGCAAACCACAACATTTCTAATAAGTTTTTGGAATGTACAAGGGACAACTTTATTCTCCTAATAGGGAGAAACTGGTACGGAAACTGAAGGTTGAAGGCAACTTGGAAGGAGTATAAACAACAGAATAAAGAATGGATTTAAAAAAAAAAAGCATACAAACTCAGAACTGATAGGGATAAGCTCCCATGGAAGGGCAATCTAAGGGAAAAATTAGTTCAGGAGACCTGGCAGTTTCTTAAGGAGGCAATATTTAAGGCACAACAACTGCAGGCAATCCCAATGTGAAGGAAAGATCAGAGAAATAGTAAAAACCCAACTACAGCTCCTTTAGGAGCTCTTCAAAGGCCTAAAAATCAAAAAAGAAAGTAGAAGGACAGACTAATTGCTGAGGAGTACAAAAGACAAAAATTTAAAAAGTAGCCGTATATTACTAAACAAGATACAAAATATAGATGCCCAGGGATATCCAATATAATTGATATTACAAACCAGTTCCAATTTCAGCACCCAATTTTCACATTCTGATTTTCTTTAAACGTACACAATTGTTGAGCTAGGAATGTGACTGTCCGCAGATAAATTTCTTTTGGGGAAAAAAATCTCTGCAATTAGAGAGTATATGTGCGATGGGGAAAACTTGTACATTCTTTTTCCATTGTGATATATTCCAACTTCTTTTAAAAAGAAAAAAGAAAATTCAGGGCTATAAACAGCTCAGCTTGAGAAATTAAAAATAAAGCTGTGACAAAAAAAACCTCACTCACTTAGTATATGCTCAATAAGCACATCCGAGGTACTAGTGTAATACAAATGAATAATGTTTAAAGTTTTTCCCAACAGAGCTCAGTAAAACCAATTCACTGATATCTCTACATGCTTGTCTTGCCTGATTAAAGGATCGTGAAGTGGCAAGGACTCCCACTAGAATTTGCACAAACAGAAATGGTGAGAGTTTTCATTGAAACATAGCAAATATTAAAACCACCAAAATCTTCATAAGCTTAGCATCAGGAACCAAAGAGAAACTCATGATGGAAAAGAATAACCAAGCCAATCCTGTAATTTTAGAAGGTCTCCACGTGACAATCTTCATTCTGAAAGTCCTAAAAATTAGGGGGGAAAAAAGGCTTCCAGAATTTCCATTGTGAGGCTAATGACCGCATAATGAAGACTGCCAAAAAAGTGTCTTTACGCAAAAGTATCATCAGTAACATTCCCTGCTTCACTCAAAATTACCTCACTATGGTGTGAGCTGCCCAGTGTAGTAGAAACGCTCACATTTAACAGTTAAAAAAGGCAATAAAGCATACGAAAATGAAACTATTATTAATACAACATTAAGTCAGCAAAGACCATGTAGTTTAGAGCTTATCTACACTGCCCCATAGTTTAGACTGCTGGGGCACATAGAGCAGTGTGCACCGAAGTGTTGCATTGACATTGCCCCCAAATGGATCTTGCAGATGCAAACTAAGAAGTTCCTAGTCTGCATTACTGCAAACTAGAAGCCTTTTAGTTTGTGCCTGCAGTATTCACACAGGGGGAGTTACAATACAGCATTTCAGTGCACACAGCTATACACACCCCAGTAGTCCAGACTGAGAGACAACATCAACTGTAGACATAGCCTCAGTCAAAACAGACAAGAAAAGTGAGAGTTAAGGTTCAAACAGCAACAATAACTATTGCACAGACTGTACCTTTCACAGCACAACAGTAATATTTAATGAGAAAAACAGAAAATACTTATGTTGTGGAACAGTTGTTACTGGAAGTTTAGTTAGGTTAGTTAACTTTATTTAATTAATTGTTTCCAATTTGGAAACAATTCTGAAGTAGTACCTTGATAAGATTTGCCATGGTCCATCTTTAATAAGTTTTCTTCAAAGCACAATTTAAAAGGCGTTGATATCCTACCCCAAACAAAAATGGTCTTTCATGACATTCAGCTATTCAGAAATTAAAAGCAGGCAGAAGGAAACTGCTGTAGTACAGTAGCAGCAATTTCAGTTTTGATTGCCATCTCTTACTTACTATTAGAGAAGTGGCTCTGCTGCATAGTACGACAACTTGAACTACTTCATAGCGATGAATTTAAGATTTTACAATGAATTTTTATTCCAGATCAGTTACTTTCTTCCCTATGAAACAAACCACCCTCCCCTAAATTTAAGATGGTTGTGTTGACTCACCCTTAAGCAAAATGTAGGATCAGCACTTCTCAGTACTGTATGCAATATTTTCTCCAGTCTTTCATGCCCCTTTTGATAAGACTCTCATCGACAAACTTTGTTAAAGGCTGTTCCAACTTTTGTGAAATGGATTAGAAAACCTTGAAACGTGCATGCAGCTTTAAATAAAGTTTCCTTTATTGTATAAAAGAATTAAAAGTCTAAATGGACAGATGTGTCTAGGGTGACCCAGGGCCGGCGACAGAAATTTGGGGGGCCCCCACTCTGATAGTTTGGGGGCCCCCCCAGCCCAGCCGGGCCCCCTCCAGCCCAGCCGACAGCAGCTGCCCCCCCCCAGCCCAGCCCAGCCGACAGCGGCTGGGGGGGACCCCAGCCCAGCGGCCCCCCCCAGCCCAGCCGGCGCTCCCTCCTCCCCCAGCTGACAGTGGCTGGGGGAGGAAGCCCAACCCAGCCCAGCCCGCGCTCCCCCCCCCCCCAGCTGACAGCGCTTGGGGGAGGAAGCCCAGCCGACCCCCCCCCCTGCCCAGCCGACCCCCCCCCCAGCCCAGCTGACAACGCCTGGGGGAGGAAGCCCAGCCGCCCCCCCCCCCCCCCCCCCCCGCTGACAGCTGGCGGCAGCGGGAGCGGCAGGAGCCGCCCTTGCTGCTTCCCCCCCCCCCCTTCTCCCCCAGACTGAGCCGCTGCCGCCAGCCGGGCTCACTGCTCGGCCGGGGACACACGCTCGTCCGGAGGAGAGCAGCGCCGGATGACTACGGATAGAGCTGTACCGGGGACCCCTAAAGTGCGGGGCCCGGTACAGCTCTACCCGTAGTACCCCCCTGTCGCCGGCCCTTGGGTGACCAAACAGCAAATGTGAAGAATCGGGACAGGGAGTGGGGTTAACAAGAAGAAAAAAAAAAGACCAAAAATTGGGACTGTCCCTATAAAATCGGGACATCTGGTCACCCTAGATGTGTCTGAATGGAAGTTGTAAGCCTTCTAAGGAGAATCTGACTAGGTCATCTTAGGGCACATTTGATCAGAGGTATGCCTGCAACCATTTCTAGCCTCAGATCAGTTGCTGCTTAGAATGAATACAGGGTTAATAACATGTAATTCTATGAAAATTTGTGCAGAGGACTTACATTGTACAACTCCAACACAGAGATTTTTTTCAAATTAGAGTTCCCCTAACCAGTTTCACAGTTGGACATACACCAGCTTTCCCAGTTCCTTGATTCAGTTGCTCAAGGCCCTTATGTGCTTGCCTCCAAATATACAGCACATCACTAGTTCTCTGTATAAATAAACTAGCA
Source organism: Sternotherus odoratus (assembly GCA_032164245.1). Classification (NCBI taxonomy): domain Eukaryota; kingdom Metazoa; phylum Chordata; order Testudines; family Kinosternidae; genus Sternotherus; species Sternotherus odoratus. The sequence goes on along the minus strand of JAVMKO010000005.1, from coordinate 79,924,349 downwards.
TTTTGAATAGTTTATTGATGTTATATGGTTACTTTGGGCAATGTATTTTGAGTGGCTCTTTGAAAGACTTTTTTTGGATTGTACAGCTAGTTAGAAAACCCTGTAGTGTTAAATTTGGTAAGTTTCAGTCAGAGTAGGACTTTCATAATATACATGTACCTTTGAATAAGATTTTTGTTGTTAGTCTTATCCATGGGTTTTGCTTATTTTTAGTTGGATACATTTCCTTACCAGCTTGACTGGAGTTTATATTATATACAAGTACCTGCATTCTACTTGTGAAAACTACAAGCATGCCTGTCTTCAACTTAAAAAGACAGTACACCTATTAACTTTCTAATCTGTCTCTCCAAACGGCATCTTTTCTGGATCACAACCATGTATCTGTGCACCTGTACCTACAACATTATCTAACCTTGTTTGTATCATGGTGCACTCTGAAAAATCGCCAGCAGTTACTCCAGCATGCTCCCACAGGGGACATAATATCTGGAGGTTATTATACAGAGCAGCATCTGGGGCACAGTATTCTAGGAAATCCTGCCACACAAACATTAAAGGGAGGATGGACAAACCAAATTCATTATAGGATGTTACAAGAGGACAGATATGTGGCTAGGACAGGGTTCTAGTAAGAGAGAAACAGGTATATCTCCATATTATTTAAATCTCATAGAACTGGAAGGACCTGGAAAGGTCATTGAGTCCAGTCCCCTGCCTACGCTAGCAGGACCAAGTACTGTCCCCTGACTTTTTTTTTTTTTTTTTGGCCACAGATCCCTAAATGGCCCCCTCAAGGATTGAACTCACAGCCCTAGGTTTAGCAGGCCAATGCTCAAACCACGGAGATCTCCCCTCCCCCATTTAACAAGGCAATGCTCCCACAGAGTTTTAACTATGTTTAGAGCTAGCTACATTAGTAACTAAATTACAAAGTTACTGGGAGATGAAGTTTTAACAAAGCCAAAATATTCATAGTAAACAAGCCTGAAGGACAAACCAGAAAACTTGCACAAGACACAGAAGGGGAAAGGACACTGCTCGACTGACATTTTTGCTGAGTTTAGAAAAGGTGTTCCAGCAGAAAGATCTAGTTTCTCCCTTTTCTCTGAAAAGATGAGAATCATGTGACTGATATTACTAATCAATGAACAGGTCCACCCCTGAGAGGAAGATTAGAAATTCTGCTTATTTATGGTGTGGTAGCAAAAGCTGTGACATTCTGCTCAGCACTGGGGATTAATTATAAGAATGAGATACCTTCCACAGTGCTCTGGATTGTTTGCTAGGAGGAGATAAGTGTATTAAAACATTACCTACTGAACATATATACTAGTTCCACAGATTACTTTTTTCATAACATGCCTTGATGTAGGCATTGCAAAATGTAAACAGTAGCACCAGGTAATGAAACTTGCAGGAGTACAAGATGACATCTCCTTACCTCATTATAATCCAGGGTGACCAAATAGCAAATGTGAAAAATTGGGATGGAGGTGGGGGGGGGGGGGAAATAAGTATCTATATAAGAAAGAACCCCAAAATCAGGACTGTCCCTATAAAGTCACCCAGCCTGAACTCCCCAAGGGAGAGAACTATTCAGTGTATGACACCCTCCTCATACTCTGCCAATTAGACCAGTCTAGTCTTGACTCCTCCCTTTTCCTACTTCTCCCATAAATGCACTAATGATTCAAAATGTCCCTTTATGCTTCAACCACCATTCCAGAGGACATGCATGATTGTTTCTGCTCGATAATGATCCATAGCACTGCAGACTGTCAAGTTCATTTTCATCATCAGAGTCAGATGCCACCAGCAAAAGGCTGATGCTCTTTTTTGGTGGTTTGAGTTCTGTAATTTCCACATCGGAACATTGATTGCTCTTTTAAAACTTCTGAAAGCATGCTCCACACCTTGTCCTTCTCAGATTTTGGAAGGCACTTCAGATTCTTAAACCTTCGGTCAAGTGATGGTTATCTTTAGAAATCTCACACTGGTAGAGTCTTTGTGTTTTGTCAAATCTGAAGGGAAAGTGTCCTTACAATGAACATGTGCTGAGTCATCATCCAAGACTACTATAACATGAAATATGTGGCAAAAGGTGCATAAAATAGAACCAGAGACATACAATGCTCCCCCCAAGGAGTTCAGTCACAAATTTAATTAATGCATTATTTTTAAATATGCGTCATCAGCATGAAAACATGTCCTTTGAAATGGTGGCCAAAGAATGAAGAGGCATATGAATGTTTATTATAACTGGCATGTAAACACCTTGCAATGCCAGCTACAAAAGTCCCACTTGAATGTCTGTTCTCACTTTCTACTGACGTTGTAAATAAGTGGGCAACATTGTTTACATTCAAGGAGATAAACTTGTCTGTCTTCATGATTGGCTGAATGAGAAGCAGGACAGAGTGGGTTTGTAGGTGCTAAAATTTTGCATTGTTCTGTTTTTGAGTGCGGTTATGTAACAAAACGAATTTTTTTTTAAATAAGTTGCACTTTCATGATAGAGATTTCACTACAGTTCTTGTATGAAGTGAATTGAAAAATACTATTTCTTTTATATATTTTAGAGTGCAAATATTTAAATCAAAAAAGTAAGCACTGTACATTTTGTATTGTGTTGTGACAAATCAATATAGTTGAAAATGGAGAAAATATCCACAAATATTTAATTTCAATTGCTATTCTATTGTTTAACAGTGCAATTAAAACTAAGATTAATCCGGATTACCGTATTTTTCGCCCTATAAGACGCACTTTTTCTTCCCCAAAACGGGGGGGAAAAAGTTGGTGCGTCTTATAGGGCGAATGTGCGCCCCGGTTCCCCCCTCCCCGCCGCGGGCGGGCTGCCGGGAGCGTCCCGGTTCCCCCCTCCCCGCCGCGGGCGGGGAGGAGGGAACCGGGACGCTCCCGGCAGCCCGCCCGTGGCGGGGAAGGGGGAACCGGGATGCTCCCAGCAGCCCGCCGCGCGGCGGGGATGGGAGAGCGGCGCGAAAAAAGCGGCGCTTTTTGTGTGGTGGTGGTTTTTTTTTTTTTGGTTTTTTTTTTGGTTTTTTTTCTTTTTGTTTTTTCCTCTTCCTTCCCCGGCTTTTTTATTTAAAAACTCGGGGGCGTCTTATACGCCGGAGCGTCCTATAGGACGAAAAATACGGTAATTTTTTTTTTAATCGCAATTATTTGAGTTAATTGCGTGAGTTAACTGCAATTAAATCAGCAGCCCCAATTTTAACCTAAAGCATCAGGTTTTAAAACCAGTTTTTAGAAAGCTTCAACTTGGCTTACATCAATAATTAAAAAAAAAAAAAAAAAAGATTTGAATCATGATCATTTAGGTTGCTCCACTCTGCTAATTCTAAATCATTACCTTGGATCTTAAAATGAGGAAGTTCTCATGGTTGATTTCAAAAATAAGCTTGTAAAGTTTCCAACTGACTGAACAATGTTCAGAGGCATTTTAAAATTAAGATAAAACTTTGAAACGGATCACTGCTTTGCTGTGCTAGCTAGTCTAATGCATCTACGTGTTGAAAAGAATTACTACAAGAACAGTCAATTTTCCTTATCTGAACAACTATGGACCACTAATTTTACATGTTTACACACAAAACGTTAATACAATATATGTGGCAGAAATTCAACTACGATCAAGATTGGAGAAATCTTCATCTAGTAAGTACCATAACTCAAACAGATGAGGATACTATCTAATTATACCATTTTGTCTTTTAATATGCATTGTATTTTGTATCTGTATATTACTTTGCAACACCAGATCACAAAATGCATGAACTGTATATTTTACTAGCAAAAACTGTGTCTCAAAGATAAAAATACAAGATAAATGAGCCAGAAAAGGATCCATTTATCAAGACTAAAGCATGCCCTGTTTTATACAGATTTATCTTCTTGCTTAGCTTGTAGGTCTCTCGGAGTTAAGATCAAGTGTAGTACCAGTTCTTCTCAGTTTAATATCTGATATGTTGAATGACTGCGTACCTACACCAACTCAGTCGCCAATATTTCCAAGATATGCAGAGTCAGGCTGTGACTTTAGGGGTAAGAGTTTCCCCTAATGTTATACTACTTTCAGGCAAAGTAAGTTCCAAGTTTTGAATCATTTGGTTCCTTAAATTCTACTTCATTTTGAAAATGTAGCAGAGAGTACACTTCATCTGTGCCTTCCATATGAACACACACTCACACCCTTCCACCCACACCTATCCAACAAGACAACTTCACGTCATGCTGACCTGCAATTGCTCATTTTCCTTCGCAGCCTCAAGAGTTTGGAGGTTTCTGAGCTCAATACAAAAAGAGTTAATTTATTATTGGGAGCAACAGTGCAGCTTAAAATGAAAGAAAGAGGAAAAAAAAACCACAGCATGTTGAGAACAAATTTTATTACATCGTTGTTGTCTCAAAGTATTATGATAATGGGTTATAGGAAAAAATAGTCAAGTAAAAGTGAAAGAAGAAAAAATATTTGCATGTGGCCAAAGTTAATGACATTTTTAAGAGGTGAGTCTTGCTGTTAACAATTTATAAGCATACCAAATGTAACTCAACACAATCTATAAATAATGAATCATTTAAAAAGAAATAAAAGATAACCATCTACGAGCCTTCCAGGTTGACAAAACAGACTCAAGGTCTTTTAAAAAAAAAAATAAATAAACGTTTGAATGCTTACAAAGTTGATTTATCACCACGGCAGAGGGTGTGTCCTTGGATTGTATTTTGTGCAGAAATCAAGATTTGGATCAGGGATCGGAATGTCATTGCCTGTCCAGTATTGCAGATCTGCATTATGTAGCCTAATCCAAGAGTTATTTTGTTGCTTATGCATATTCAACCCCATACTCTCTCTCAAATTACTAATTATGTGCAGGATTGAGAGGGTGCATGAGGGGATATATTAATATATCCCATTCTGGGCACCATACTTTAGAAAAGGTCTGGCAAAATTGGAGGGAATCCAGAGAAGAACAAAAATGATTTCTAAAAGATTTAGAAAACCTGACCTGTGAGGAATGGTGGGGGGGGGGGGGGAAACACACACCAGTTTAGTCTTGATAAAAAGATAGGGGGGGGGGGGACATGTTTTCCATGTCCTTTGAAGATGGAACAAGAAATACTGGGCTTAGTCTGCAGCAAGGGAGATTTAGTTTAGCTGTCAGGGAAAGGTTTCTAATTATACAGGTAGTTAAACTCTGAACTAGGCTTCCAAGACAGGCTGTGAAATCCCCATCATGTCAGGTTTTTCAGAACAGGCTGAAGAAACACCTGCCAGATATGATCTAGTTTAATTTGGTCCTGCCTCAGAGCAGGGGGAAGGACTAGATGACTTCTTGAGGTCCCTTCCAGCCCTACTTTTCTAGGATTCTGTAACAGTACACTTAAGTCTCATACACAAAGGGACAAGCATTAGGAATTACATAATTTCATAGTTTAATATTAATTTAATTGCCTAAATATACTTTAAATCTAGAAATAAGTAGCTTCAATCTTTATAATAGCCATTTAAAATGTTAGAGTCACTGACCTCTGTGTAACATACTAAGATACATTTGAAAAATCAGCACGCTTTAAGACCAACTCAGGACAAGATGTCCAATCCATGTTTATTATTTTTACTGGACTCAATGTAATCAGAAAACTTTCAGAAACTTATCTTTGTATTCATAATTTAGTTAATATTTTAAAAATTGAGAAAACAGAATAAGGAAACTAGGAGAGCTGTCATTCATAACGAGGTGTTTAACAGAGAAGGGATGAAAAAAAGCTAAGCACAATAATGATTTCCAGGAGTCTTAAAATACATTAAGTACAAAAGTTACGAAGATACACATCCCAAACTCAAAGAATGACTAATCTAGATGTATACAGCATGTTTCCAAATATTTTTGCTCCTCAGTTTGCAAAGTTAAACTTCTCTGTGTACTCAGACACTTCCTATAACTATACAGAAACAAGATTTTAAATTTAGACCAATCAGAATAAAGCTATTCGAGCCTTGCCCACATTAAACACAATTCAACAGTTATTTCCCAAACCACCATGCTCTGCAAAGGAATCCAGTGTACTATAAAATTGCTCAGAAAAGGAGGTACTACTTGAAGCGAGCATATAGAAAGAAAACTGGGAATTGCTATCTTTCCAGCTGTTTCTTGAAAGGCTGTCAAATCTTATAGTTTCAGAGACTGATCATAACTATAACAATACATTCCATACAGACAGCTAAATTTACATTAACGGTGCAAGAATTAGAAAAGGAAAGGTAAGGTTTAATCATATATTTCTGGATAATCCCTGCCTCGGTCAATCAACAGGCTGGTGTAGTCAACGAGGCAGCCACAATTTCATCAATATTCAATGAATGGACCTGAGCCTTATCCATTACACACTGTTAAACCTGTACACAGAAGGTGTAAAATTTCCTTTTTGGCAATTCTGAGTAAATCCATTGTCTTCCTTTCACTAACCTAATTAAATAATACAGACCCCCTCCATAATTAAGTACACAGCTCGAATGGTGTGCAGTGAACTAAGAAAGGGTATATAATGAGACCTTTCTAGACAACAGTAGATTATTTTGGGTTTGCTTGGAATTTTTTAAACCATCAGAGTAAATTTACTACATTTCATCACATTCCTTTGGTTTGCTTGCTGTACTACATTCAACCAGTGCAGCTAGCTATGAAAGTAGCTATTTAATTATAATAATGTATATAGCTGAGAAGAATTACAAGGTGTATGTGAAAACAATTTTGTCTTTCCCCACATCTCAAGTGTTTCTCTTTTCTGCCTTAAAGACTAAAGAAAATACTTTTTTGCAAAGGAGTTTGTATATCATAAAGAAGAAAAAAAAAGGGCACAATGATCACCTGATTACCCTACCTCTCTTCTCTTCCTCACCACAATTTCTCTTGCATATTTCTGACCTGAGAAATATTACAAACATTATGTCTGGTCTTCCCATAAAGTTATCCAGCAAAACTGGGAAGCGGGGGGGGGGGGGAGGGGCGGGGGGGGCTTGAGCATCTCAGATTTTTATTATGAATCCACACCTTAATTAACAGACGATGGCTGATGAATCTTCAGCTCAAGTCCTTCTCTTTAACATCTGTTTCTAATGATGATGCTCAATGTATACTTTCCCTTTCAACTGGTCAACTCTCATTTCTTGAAACATCAGTTACACTAAGGGCTTGTCCTCACTGGGGTGCAGGGAATCGACGGCAGATTCACGTAGCTGAAGTTTGCGTATCTGCCGCCGACTTCACCTGCCGTCCCCATGGCGGCGGCAGGCGGCGGTGCGCTCCCCCGTCAACTCCAGCTTGCGCGTCCCGGCAAGCTGGAGTTCCGGAGTCAATCCTGCACCGCGCGAGTGAAGACCAGCCCTAATTCTCTTGCTTATCCACTGTCTTTTAGGATGCCCAATTCTTGTATTTCTAATGTTAAACATAAATGGCAAAGCTCTTAAAATACTGAAGTCTTCTTTCTACATCATAAAACAACAAGAAGCCAAACAATTTCCCCCTCCCTTTGCAGGTCAATTTTAAGTTACAGAAGTTGTAGAAAATTCCTTTAGTTGGTTGTCGCCCCCTCCCCTCCCTCCCCCCCCCCCAAAAAAAATCAATAAAAAAAAATCCATCAACAGAACAGTATGTTTTGCATATGGTGCACACTTAATGCTTGTATCTTACTGAATGAAGCAATTTTTAATAAGACAACCAGTTAAGCAAAACCTCAGCTGCTGTCAGACTTTCCTGGCACCTATATGAACTGGTAGGGGAAGAGTTGACTGGTGGCAGAATGAGTCTCAGATGTCACTGAAGGATGCAGTGTCAGACCCTGCCTCCTGGTAGTCAGGCCTAGTAGCCAGAGTGGAGGGCAAAGCCTGACATAGGGTCGGGACTGAGGAGAGAATAGCACTGGAATCTAGATCTGGGGACAGACCAAAGATCAGAACCAAAATCAGAGTCTGCAGACAAGCCAAAGTAGGACTGTAGCTGGAGTCCACGTGCAGGCCAGAGGTCAAAGCCAGGTGATTAGAGTCCAAGAGGGTTAGGAAGAAGAGGCAAGGCTGGAGCAAGGTCAGAGTAAGGCAAGGACAAAACTAGAAAAGGGCTCAGGCCAGGTTGGGGCAGGAACAGGAGCAGAAGCAGACTGGAAAGAGGGAGTCTGAGCTGCTGCACTGCAGTGTGAGGGTTCCTGGAGGACAGTGCTGTTGTATTGGGGAAAATACTTGAGCCTAAGAGCCATCTGACTCAAGTTGCTAGTCTACATCACCACTGAAGTCATGAAAACTGAACCAGCTAAAACCTGCTCAGGGCTTGTCAACACAGTGCATTAGTTTACACCATCTGGGGTGTAATTTCTAGTGCATACCAGCATGTTGCACTTTAACTGCCACTATGGGCTCTGCTGGGATGCACTAACAGTTCCTTTCTGTGCTTTTATGGAATTTTTAGTGCATGCCAGCAGGGTCCACATGGGCAGTTAGTGAGCAACACAGAGAGCACACTGGAATTTATACCACAGTTAATGCACACTAACACTGTGTAGATAAGCCCTCAAAAAGTTACTAGAGTGTAACACCACTTAGAACTAATGAAAAGTATTAAAAGCACCTATGGGTAGATGGTGTTTTATCAGTTTGAACCAAGCTCTTAGCGAAAAGTATGCCCAGTACAGCCTTACAAGTACAACAGATTCCAGTACTCTATCAACAAACTAATAACCTTAAACTCAATCATGTACACCAAGTATTTAATAAATACAGAAAAGAAAGAAAAATATCCTCACCATTCACACGTGAACAACAGAGTTCTGGCTGCAGACTTAAATATGGAGATACTATACAGCAACTGCCCAACTACATTAATGTTTAGTGACTTAGTGTCTCAGATGTCACTGAAGGACATTTGGTGATTAGATGGGAAGTTTGGGTGGGGACACAGGGCAGAGACTTGGTGATTAGATGGGAAGAAAACATTTGAAAAGGGCTCTATTAAAACCTCAATACTGAGAACGTCACTAAGAGCATTAATACAATTCTAGTAACTTGTTCACATAAGTCTATTAGAACTAGACAGAAGGTCTCAAAAGGGCCAAGAAATAATAGCAGTATAAGATGTTCTGCTTTTACTGTACATTACATATGCCAAAAAAACCTTCAAATCATTTTTGATTGCAACTTTAAAAATATGTACTCGTGTCTTGTTTGCACAATTTTAGCCCCGCTATATTCTAGGGCAGTGATTCCCAAACTGGGGTTCACTAAATGTTACAGGGGGTTCTCGGAAAAAAATCCCTAATGGCAGACAGAGCTGTCCCTAGGGCAGCCTGGACTTCCAAGAGCTAAGCAGATCAAAGCAAGCATCTCTATCACACTGAGGAGATTTAAACTTCAAGACTTCTTATCAGAAATGGAAAGGGAGGTAGATATTTTTTGCTGTGTTTTTAATTAAATAAGCAGCTAGGGGTTTTTTACAATTATTATGACGAACAAGTTTAAGCTTTGTTGTAATGTGTATTGTTTGCCTGGACTGCTTTAGACCTGAATGCTTGTGTAGGAGGAACTCTGAGTTGGCTTAAATCCCTTCCTGCTGTTTCACATCTGATACTCCTTGATGAAACCTAGGAGCCTTGTCTTAACAGGCTTACTCACAGTGATACAAGCCGCCATTTTCATAATGTAATAAAAATACTGTAATGATCAATAATAAATTATGTGCAATGTGCATGTCATAAAAAAAAAATTATATTTCCAAGATCACTGCTTTTAAATTTACCCTCAGGTAAAGGAGAAAATCCCTGGAAATATTCATTTTTAGGAGGGATTTTGCAAGACTTCACATTTTAGTGAAAGGGGCTCACAAGTTGTTAAAGTTTGGGAACCACTGCTCGAGGGGGCAAAAATATTATTTGAAATTAACTACAATGATCACTGGGGGGGGGGGGGGAACATGGAAAGAAGAAAAAAAGTTTGGTCTAGCAGCTTTAACCTTGATTCTCCCGGAAATTGGAATTCAGGCCAAATATTTGAACTTTAAGTGGCCAGGTAGATATAAAAGACTTCATTGTTCATAAATCAATGTTTGATATGCAGAGAAATATAAGAGCAACTGTTCCACTAAAAATGTCTAAACAGGCACTGAAGCTGCAAAGGAACGAGAATGAGCAGAAGCTAAAAAAATATGCATAATAAAAAAATAGCAGTAGTGTTTAGAACAGCTACACATAGAAGATAATTTTACTGACTATTTTTCTGACGACTGACCTCTTTGCCGTTCCTCATCTGCTTAGGAGCAAGTAGGAACAAGATGGGAAGATAATCAGCGTTTGAGGTACAGCCGAGTGCTCCTTGAGCCAAAGGAACATGTTTACAGTAGAGCAAAGGACATGTGAACTTAGGTGACTTTTCCACTAGTGATCCCCTTCTCTGTCCTGTGTCCCCACCCAAACTAGCCTGGCACCATCTGCTACTCTACTCTAGGAAAAACTACTTTAAAGTTTTTTCTTTGCAGGTACAACGATGATTCCCCAGCACTGTTTTAGTCCAGTAATAATTGCAGAAGGGTTGTTGGGCTTTTGGGGGGTGTGGAGAGTAGAAGGGGGAAAAAGAGGAAACTGACGCTACCTCTGCTGACCTGTCTGCCAACTACTGGTGAATTCACAAGACTTCTTATGACCAGTCACAAAAAATACTTAGTGTGTCTTGTTCTATTTTTTATGCAACTGCCATAGTTACTATTTATTAAAAACCAAACTGTTTAGTTTACACCAGCAAGGACAACTCTTCACTAAGGTGAATTTTGGGAACAAGGAACTGAACCCTTGAACTGAAATGTTCCATGAGATTTATTTTTCTTCTGCAAAATTAACATTAAACATGCTATTCAAAAGAGCAACAATATAAAGATTGAGGGGGGAAATGAAAAGATACAGGACGAGACATTTCATACTTAAGCCAAGCTGTAAATTTGAGAATAAAACGGCAATCAAGTTTCTTACCAACAACTGTCAGGTGGCTACAAAGTGAGGTAGTAAAATGGTTCTTGAGAAATGTATCTGTTATGCACATAGCTATATATGCAAGAACATGAATAATATTATATCGTTTTTTTTAAAGTTTTAAAAACTTCTATACCCTAGAAAAGCCATCACAAAACAATGGTTCCCAACCTTCTTACTGGAGCCCTGGTACAGTTACTGCTGCCTGATTTCATCTGTTTCCTTCTCATACCTTTTACACTTCATTTTTTGACTTTGGAGGGGAGGGAGGGGGAGAAAAAGAGAGAAAGGAGGGGAAGCAGAAGCATTACTTGTTTTCCTTCCCCTTCAGTTTTCTTTTCTCACTGGGAGACTTCATGCTGCTAGAGCTAGCATTGCTCAAAAATGATCTGAACAAGACGACATACTTGGGCTAGTATGCTGCTTTCTCAGGCCATGTCTACAATATGGGAACTCTACCATCATAGCTACAGTGCTACAGCTACATAGCTACAGCTATGCTGGCATAACCCAACAGCATAGAGACAGCCTACACTAATGGAAGGGATTTTTCTGTAGGAACACCACTTCTCCAAGCAATGGTAGCTAGAGACAGAAACATTCTTCTATGAACTTATCTACACTGAGTCAGAAAACTATAGTCTCTCTGGGTGAAGATTCTTCACACACACAAGCTACACAGCTGTATCAACCTAAATTTAAAGCATAGACCAGGCCTCAAATTATATACCACAAGATCTACTGCCAGATCTAGGTACATTAAGGCTCAGTGTACATTTAAATTGACGCAACTGTGTCAAGAGGGGTAGGAAAAATCCAAACAAAACACTGCAATTATGCCAACTTGACGGCCAGTGCAGATGCAACGAGGTCATCATAAGTGTGTTTCCACCAACCTAACTACCATTGCTTGGTGAGGGGTGTTCCTACAGCAATCGAAACACCCCTTTTTTCACTGTATGCTGCATCTACATTACAGGATTATACAGATGTCACTATATAGCAGTACAGTGCCTGTTGAGTAGACAAGGTCTAAGAGAAGGCAGGTAGATTTCAAGAAGCTTTGGCCATAGCATCAGATACACACATTCAAGGAGGAGGCAGGAGGATCCAGGGACATGCAATTTTCCCTGCCCCACTGATCATCAGCTCTAACAAACCCCTCAATTACTATGGCTGTCCTACAGAAGGCTCACATGTTGGGGGAAAAAAATGAAATAAAGATAGAACAAGAAAGACGGTGAAAACTTATTTTCGAGACAAAATTTAGCCCTTATCAAACAGTTTTGACAATACTGGCACAGATTGGGACTTCGTCTCATGATTTAGTCTTGAAACAGATCAAATTTCTCCCTCATCTGGGCATTAGGTTTGATATTTAAGGTTTCGGTTTAAGTTAATATTGTGACAGTCTAGGTTCTGACTACTGAAAGTAAGAAAGTGATTATGTGATTAAGCAGAGCTGTCTGTGTTCAACTGTCACTTACAAACAGAAAGTAGTCACACTTACAAGGCAGTTTAAGTTCTAGCATGCCTGCTTTATTGAATGTTTACCAAAAAGCCTGGAGGAAACACTTATTTCTGGCCTATTAGTCTGGTCAGCTTCCTCTTTTGCATTTAAATGCCTTCTACCAAAAAACAAAACAAAAAAGGCAGCTATGTTTTAGACTCATTTTAAATAAAACAGAGGATGGCATAATCAGGGTAAAGTAAGAAAATGAAAGAGTCAGAGTTTTAACACAAAACTACAGGGAAGAACAGAACAGAGAAGTGATTCTTCCTTGTATAAAAAGCACCTTCAGTGGAAATCAAGGCATGCATAATTGGGATTGCTTCCAAGTAGCAACTTAAAGGTTTGGTACCAGCATCATTTATAACTTTGTGCTCATTGTAATACAATGATCTATTCAGAGGATTCACAAGAGATCCCATTGTCGCTATTGAGGATTCACTCACAGCAACTTTAATAGTTCCAGACCTGCCCCTCTTGGGAAAAAAAATAAAATAAACAACTTCCGCAACATTTAAATGCTTAAGAAAAGGGGGTGGGGCGCTTCTAGCCCTTAAAGTTGCAAAAATAACCTACAACACACAAAAGGAGCATACGGGCTTGTCTTACACAGAGCAACAAGGGTCCAAAGCACATTAATGGTGCAAGCTAAAAGTTCCCTAATATGCTCCAAACACTATGTTAAAGCACACTAGGAAACTTTTACCACACAGCATCATGGTCTGCCCAGACCAGTTAGTATGCTTTAGAAATCACACCCCCATAATGCAAAATTTTGCTTCATGTAGGCAAGTTCTAAAACTACTATGTTGTCCTCTCCAATGCCTTCAGAAGTGCTTCTCCAAACTGCAGAAAACTGAAACTTAGGTCTACATTAGAAAAGGTTTGCCAGTATAGCTATACCAGCTACTCTCCTAGAGTAGATGCAGCTTGCATCAGGAAATGAATGTTTTTGGCAGTATAGCTTACACAGGTTCTCCAAGTAAAAAACTGTAACAGAAAAAACACACATGCCAGTATATAACCACATCTGCATCAGGATGATTTGCCAGAAAAAAGGTACTGGGAGGAATAAGTCATCTTTCCCACACCTAACATTAGTATAATGGCACAAGTTTGTTGTGCACACCTGGATTTAGCCATTCACGGTTTCTCAGAAGACTACTCAGTGTTACTTGGCTACTACACTGGAAAGCAATAAACAGCAAGAACTGGAGTTACAGTAGACTCTTGATTATCCGGGATGATCTGGAAAACCTTAATCCCGGTTAATAAAATCCCGGATAATCAAGCGTCTACTGGGGGGAGGGGGGTTCGCCGGCCGCCCTGGGGTGGGGGTGGAGGGGGATGGTGGTGGTCCCACCACCTGCCCCAGTCAGCTCCCACTGCCAGCCTGGGTGTAGGGAACCCAGGCTGGCAGCGGGAGCTCAGAATCCGGCTAGCAGGAGCCTGCGGGGAAACTCTAAAGTGGCAGCCAGCTGAGCGCTCAGCCTGCCGCCACTTTGGGGTTTTCCCCCCAGGCTCCTGCCAGCCGGGGTCTCAGCTCCCGCTGCCAGCCTGGGTTCCCTACACCCAGGCTGGCAGTGGGAGCTGACTGGGGCAGGCGGCAGGAGCCTGGGGAGAGAGCCCAAAGAGGCAGCGGGTTGAGCACTCAACCTGCCGCCGCTTTGGGATTCCCCCCCAGGCTCCTGCCAGCGGGGGTCTCAGCCCATTGCCAGCCTGGGCTACCTACACCCAGGCTGGCAGCAAGTTGAGACCCCGGCTGGCAAGGGATCCACCGGGGGAAACCCCAAAGAGGCAGCAGGCTGACTGCTCAACCCGCTGCCGCTTTGGGCTCTCTCCCCAGGCTCCTGCCAGACGGAGTCCTGCTGCTTGCCCCAGTCAGGAGCCTGCGGGGGGAGGGGGAGGGGAAAAAGAGGAGAGAGTCTAAAGCAGCAGAGAGCTGAGAAGTGGCAGCAGCGACCGAGCTCTCAACCCGCTGCTGCTTTAGTTTCCCCGCAGGCTCCTGCCAGCTGGGGTCTCAGCTCCCGCTGCCAGCCTGGGCTTCCTACACCCAGGCTGGCTGCAGGCTGAGACCCCAGCTGGCAAGGGGCCAGCGGGGGATACCCCAAAGCAGCGGCAGGTTAAGCGCTCAGCCTGCTGCCACTTTGGGGTTTCCCCCCCGCTGGCCCCTTGGCAGCCGGGGTCCTGCCTTCTGCCCCAGTCTGCTCCCGCTGTCAGCCTGGGTTCCCCCTGCACCCAGGCTGTCAGCGGGAGCTGAGTGGGGCAGGTGGCAGGAGCCTGGGGAGAGAGCTCAAAGCGGCAGCGGGCTCAGCACTCAACCTGCTGCCGCTTTGGGCTTTCCCCCCAGGCTCCTGCCAGCCGGGGTCTCAGCCCGCTGACAGCCTGGGTTTCCTACACCCAGGCTGGAAGCAGGCTGAGACTCCAGCTCGTAAGGGGCCAGTGGGAGAAGCCCCAAAGCAGCGGCAGGCTAAGGCTGAGCCCGCCGCAGCTTTGGGGCTTCCCCTACCGACCCGTTTAGACAAACTGGTTAACCCGCAGCCTGGTTAACCCGCGCCCGGATAATCGGGAGTCTACTGTATTAATTGGAGTACTCAAAAAATGAGTCAGGGAAGCATAGAATACTGGAGACAAAAAATGATACAGAAGCAAAGGAACAGAGCAGAAGCACCACACACTCCCATTGCAGTAGCCAGGAAACTGATAGACACGTCCCTCAATCCATCCTTGAAGCAGTCAGGAGGCTCTTTAGAAAGGATGACAAACACCAAATTTATCAAGCAGTTACTAGCTTGAAAGTAACTCCAGAGCAGAATCCAGGGACAGCATCCAGTAGGAATCCAAGCACCTTCCCCTTTCCCAGCAGCTGCAGCAAGGGAAAGTCTGCTCACTTGGGCATTGTCTCTGCAGAGTGAAACTCATCTTTCATATCAATCTTGGACTAGTGGGTTTACTCTGATTTCTTGAGATTTCCAAACCTTGGGCATGAAAAAACTTTATTAGTTAACTGGATGTGAGAGATTGTACATATTTATACCTGAGGCTGATTTTGGAGAAAAGAAAGAAAGGGAGCAGGGAGAGGGAAGAAGAGAATGAAGACAATATAGGGAAAGAGAATATTGAGGAGAGTGAGAGTGTAGATAAATAACCATGATCTATCACAGGATATGCGGTGTCCATTGAGGCACGTTAAACCTGCATTATACAGGAGAGACTACAGAATTACACAGCTCTGCCTTTCAACGGTCTTTACTTCAAATGCACTCCAAAACAGGCTTAGCATTCAAGCTAGTTGGTGACTCGTACATTTTCCAAGCTCTGCTTATGAATTAAAAGCCACTGTTTCTTTATCAAGTCCCATAACTATTTGATTGAAAGTTACTGAGGAGCAGAAACTATGATAACAGTCATAGTATTTTGACAGCAATTCTCCAACCCAGAAAAAAATTATTTCAAAATATTCTCCAAAGACCTGTGGGTATAAAGTTAACATAGATCAGGCTGCTGTAACTACCTTGACAAGTGATGCAGTCTTCAGTTTTGAAGTCAACAAATTCATGGTCTGAAGTTCTAAAACCCTCTTAAAGGGCTTATCTATACTTGCAGCAATGCATCAGCTGCTGTAATGCTTCGTATTACCTTAATGAGAGCACTTCTCCCACCAGTACAGGTACTCCACCTCCCCCAGAGGTGGTAACTATGTCCACCAGGTCAGTTGCCCAGGGGTCTGGATTTTCCACATCCCCCAGCAAGGTACTTTTAACTGACATATGTTTGTAGAGTAGAGGAGGGTTCAGTCTTCTTAGATTCCCTCTCTCTGGCTGGCAGGGATAGTGGATACCCAAGTTCTGCAAACAATCCTAACTTGCTGGAAGTTAATGCTAACATGATCAGAGTTACTGAAAATTACTGTTAACATTTAAATGGTCTTTATGCCTAAAAGCTGAGTGGGGCAGTTGGGTGGGGAAGGGAGAGAGAGACCAGGTCACCGTTCCTAGAGCTAGTGTCAGGAAGCTTTAGTGAAATAGGTAGGACAGCACAGTATTGGGTCACCTTGGGAGAATCTCTGCACAGACTAACGCTATGTTTGAAGTTTCTTCCACCCACCGTCAGCTCACTGCTGTTCCTGCTCTCCCAGACACGGGGGCAGGGTCCTTTCCTTCCCTCTCCCCAGCTAGGAAAGTCAGTATCGCTCCTGCCCCGGTAACACAGGGATCCGGGGGCTGGAGGATCTCACCTAGTAATGAAGTCGGCGATGCCGATGCTGCTGCCAGGGATGGCGATTCTCTTGGTTTTGTCCGTCAGCTCCTGGGGAGGGGCCGGAGCGGTAACCGGCGCCCGCAGGTGCGGCAGGTGCTCCGGGGCGCTTCGGCGCCGGCTCACTTCGTAGGTGTTGCGGGAGTTCAGGTTAATGTCAATGAAGCCCAGAGGCGCCGGGCAAAGGGCTCCCGCCGCAGCAGCCCCGTCGCTGCAGTCCCGGGGAGTCCGAACGGCGGCGTCTGACGGGCTTTCAGTCCCAGCTCCGCTGCGCGCCGGCGGCGGGGGGCTACCGACTGCCGCGCCTCCCTCCGGATCGGGCCCCAAGCAGCAGCTCCGCAGGGGCTCTTCGAGGGCGGCCGCCGCTGGCGGGCTCGCCCGGCCCGCGCCGCCCCCCGGCTCCGGCGGGGAATCGGGGAGGAAGTGAGGGAAGCCCCCGTTGGGCAGTCTCGCGTCCTCCTCCCCCCGGGGCCCCGGCTCGGTCCAAGCAGGCGGCTCCTCGGGCGGCAGCAGGAAGCCGGCGTCCCCGTTGGTCATTCTCCCGGGGGGGCCCAGCACGCAGGCGGCTCCGTTGGGGGGTCTCTCCGGGCAGCACTTGCAGCCCAGCCCCGCAGGCGCCGCGGGGCCGACCTTCCCGGCCAGGTACCGCAGCAGCTCCTGCCCCGAGCCGCCGCTCAGGCTCCGGCTCCCATCCCGCTCCCCGTCATCCTCCTCCGCCTCCTCCTCCGCCGCCGCCTCGTCCTGCCGGCCCGCGGGAAACAAGGCTGCGCTGCCCGGAGCCCCGGCATCGTCCGGCCCAACCATTTGCCGCCCCGCAGCCCCCGGGATGCCAGTGGCGCAGCTGGGCGTGGCGGGGGCGCACGAGCCCCCCCGGCGGGGCGGACCGAGGGGGGCGGGCACGCGCTGCTCTTCGCACCGGGAGCCGCCGCCGCCGCTGGCTCCGCTCACCGCATCGGACGGCGGCCTGGGGCAGCCCGGCTCACGCACGCGCACAACCGCGGCAGCACCCAGCCAAAGGCGCTTCCACCATAGAGAAGCAGCGTAGACCTACCCAATGAGCCCTGGAATATCCGGTATCATAGAGATGCCACCTAGACAGACTCCTCCCCCCAGGAAGGGAATCTCGGATTTCCTTTACCGCGCGCCACACCTCCTTACGCTCAGTTTCCCCCTACCGTATTCTCTCTAACACTCCCTCATTCACGCGAGAAAATTGTTTCTATGACGAAATTCCATCAAAACCCACCATATTTCATCTGAAACCACCTCCTCTAAAATCAGATCCCAGTAGCCACAGGTGTAATTACTAATGAATGGATAACAGCAGCAGCACCCATAGGCATGATCTAGACTAGAGTACAGACTTCACTGGTGTCCGACTGAACCATTTAGTTCCAATATACTGATGGCCCTTCATTTCACACTAAGAAGAAAGGTGAACAAGTAGAAGCTGGTGAGATGGGGGTATGGTGTAGTTAATATCTAATGCAGCCTAGGACTCAGGCTTGCCCAGTTAAAGCTAATGATAACATTACCTCCTGCACAAGACAGGCCTTGGAGGAAGCTTCATAATTGTAAAGTAGTGCAATTAGCTCAGAAATTCCATCTAAAACATACACAGCTCAAGAGCCTAATCTTGGTTCCCAAGCAGCAACCACATTAGATGTGGCCACCTCTTTTTGACTCCTTCTAAACTAATGGTGTTCAACCTTTTTCAGCCCTTTTATTTCAAAGAGAGGACGTGACAACAATATTTAAGGGAAGGTTCTTCTCCCTTTGCACCATATGGATGGCACTGAGGGAGCAGAAACCACAGTAAATCCCATGTTGAGGATTTCCCTAATGTGGGGAGAGACATCAATGGGCTTTAGTGCCAGCACAACCAACTCCTATGCCCTCTGAACAATCACCACACAGTGCAGTGCTACTATTCCCCCAATACTTTCTGGTCCCTTGGGGGCCACAGAGAATCACTGCATGTTAGAGCGCCCCCCTGGCTTCCATATCCCACACTGGGGCAGAGAAGTAGGTAGGTATTACTGATCGTTGGGTCTCGCCGTATCTCCCCTCCTCCCCCCAACCTCTTCCTGGACTGATCAGGGTGATGCAGGGAAAACTTTGCTAGGTGCTTCCCCCTAGGCTCAAGCAGAGCCAGTGGAACATGTGTCCAGCCCTCCTTGGAGAGAGCCAGATTAAGAGAAATTGAGGTCTCGGGTGAGCCTTTCCCCCAAAAAATTTGTCCGTCCCCGTCCCCCCCGTTTCCTCACCAGATGTGGCAGAATACCCAATGTGCTGTAGCAGTACAAGATCCCTTTCTCCCTTTCCTAGGAGGAGAGCCACTGATGGAAGGGAGCCACTGAAGTACTGGCGGGGTGTCCCCTTCCAGTTCTTATTCCAGAATCTGAGGTGTTTTTGCCTGTAGGAATAGGCCAAACCTTTTGTGCACTTCTCTCGTGACAGTCTTCTGTTGGGATGGTTTTGGCAGAGCTCCCCAGAGCAGTTTGTCTTATTAAGAAGAAATTGGAATGAATGGGGGCCCACTTCAAGGCTATCTACAGACAGAGTTTACATCACTACACCAATCATGCTTGGTTCACATTTCCAAGTTTTTCTTCCCAACTATGAGGGCTGGAAACTTAATTTTTGTTCCCTTTATCTTCTAGTTTTAGACTGAAGTGGAGTGTGGTATAATTACATGACTCCAAGAACCTATTTTACAAAGTGTGCACACACACACACTTTTCTGTGGTCTGTCAGGGAAGCAGTGGATTCTCCATCACAATTTTGAAAATCACAAGGCATAGCTCAAAGAACACATTTTCAATTTACCATCCATTACACATTTTCTTAACTGTTGCCCTTGAGGGCCATTGTTTTGAGTCTAAACGCCCCAGGCTAGGCACCACTTTTCAAATCCTGCTTTCAATTGCTTGTCATGGACTCCTATATGCCTTTTTTCATAATACAAGAGCTAAGGGACATTCAGTGATAATGAAAAGGCAACATATTCAAAGTTATGAGGGCTATTTTTAAGAACATTGCATAACTAACTTATGAGATCAAGTATCAGAGGCATAGCCATGTTAGTCTGTATCTCAAATAAATCTGTTAATCTTTAAAGTGCCATCAGACTCCCCATAATTTATGAGACTCATTTTGCTAGCTCAATAGGTATACAGGAGCAGAATCCTAAGAGGGAACATAAGCCACGGTCATGTTCAAATTTTCCTATATAATTTAAAGGAGGTTCCTTAACATGCCCAACTGGGTGGAAAGGAAGAACTTAACCTTCTAGACAAAATATTCAAAAACAGCTACAGATTTTGGGTGTCCAACATGAGCCTGATTTTCATAGCACTT
Organism: Sternotherus odoratus; assembly: GCA_032164245.1. NCBI lineage: Eukaryota > Metazoa > Chordata > Testudines > Kinosternidae > Sternotherus > Sternotherus odoratus. Next base: position 79,904,191 of record JAVMKO010000005.1, on the reverse strand, counting down.
GCAGCTTCCACTGACTTCAGCACAAGCCTTATCTCCCATCATACACACACCAATGTATACACATGCAGATTCCAATTATGCAATTTCCACACAAAATTAATATCAACCTTAGATAAACTGCTTAGATCACATTACAGAAAAACATTTTAAAGCAACTATTTGCAATATAACACCATATCCCCTCCCACACACTAATAGAAAACAAAACATAGAATGTGTAATGTACTTTATTAGAGACACACTAACATTGTATCAGTCATCAAAAACATATGAAGCCATAACGAATAAACACAGACAATGGTGGACAAGGATACTTGTTATTAGTGAGTTTGAGGGTAAAGTTGTGTTACCTGAGGTTGATGGAAAGAAGATAGTTGAGAGTAAGAAGGGAAACTGCTGAATATAGTGTAGGGTGTTGAATGATTTTGTTATTAACTTTTTATGTTTCACTTTGGATCTAGCAATCTTAACTTGCAGGTGAAGAGTGTTGTGTGGGGAAATCTATAACAAGCAAAAGTTAAGTTCCGATATTAACTAGAGACTAAAGAAGGATAAAAAGCGAGGAAGAAAAAGCATAATAGTAAAAATGGTGAAAAATAAGAAAGGTGGATTTTGAGAAAATTGAAGGAGAAAGTAAGGATGCTTGGTATATAAGAAAAGAGATGTCATTCTAGGTGACAGGAGAAGCTTGGAAAACATCATGAAGGCAAGAGTGACATGAGCAGACAAAGGGTGAAAATGTGAGAAGAGCAGACAAGAACATGGGGAGCTACAGAAAATGAAGCATGGACAGGAGCAGAGTTGTGCAGGAATGGCAATGCTGTACAGACAAAGAGGTCCAGTGAAGAGGCATGAAGCAGAGGTGACAGAGTTATCAACAGAAGTGGAGAAAGGAAGCAGGGAAAAAGTTGTAGAGAACAGATATGTTCAGTTTCTGCCATTTTCTTTAAGGAAGCAGCAAGGCACCCATATCAGAAATAAATAGAAAAAATGTTAACATAGTCAAGTATGGAAAAGTAGAGTTAAGTCCTATTACAGCATAATGCTTATAATAGACTCATCCAAGCGTTAGAGTAGAGGAATGAAAACACAACTCCTGGGATCATCAGTAAAAAGGGATAGTGAGAAGGAAAAGATCTTTCAAAAATAGTGCTAAAGGAGTCATCAACAACACAGAAAATAAAGAAAGGACATAGCTACAGAAGTCCAAAAAAAGAGAGGGCCTCAAGAAGTTGGCAAGCACTAGAAAGATGAAGGAGAATTAACACAGAGAACAGACCATAGACAGGGAAAGAAAGATTACTTTTGTGATCTTCTGAGTGGGCAGTTTCACAGGAAAGGAGAGAGCAGATGCTCAAGAGAAATCAGAGCAAAATGACTAACCATATGATTAAGTGACAAAGGGTCCTGTGGCACCTTAAAGACTAACTAAAGGTGCCACTGGACCCGTTGTCACTTCTGCAATTCCAGACTAACATGACTACCTCTCTGATTCTTGACATATGATTAAGGTTTGCAGGATCAAACGAAGGCTTTAAGCAATACTCCCATGACAATGTCAATGGGCACTAATTAAATAAAGCTGCAAATTAAAGAAATAAGGGAAGCTGTATGCATGAGGAGCAGAAGATTCTAAGAGATGCATCATATCTGGTAGCTAGTACTTACAGGCAGTATCATTTGCTTTTAAGAAAAAAATATTTTTCTTTCCCCCTTTAATGCTGAAACTGGAGTGCTTAGCAAGTTTTGTTCGGCAATAACTTTCTTAAACACACTATTTTTCATTGGAAAATTTTGCAAGTTACTATCCTCCCTTTCCAGAATAAGTGTCAGAAGTAACGCTAAGTGTAACAGAGTTCTGTAATAGAAGAAAGTGTTAGAAGACTGAAATCATGTTGCTAAACTTACCTTTTGAAAGGGGAAATTTCTAATTCTCTTGGAAACTCCTGACTAGAGGAGGCCTCCATTTAATGAGTCCCTCCTCAAAGTTTCCTTTAATCTCTGGTATGGCAGAACAACCTGTCTTTATAGGTAGCCAGCTGGAGCATGCTCAGTAAAATGGAGGATACATCAACTGCACAAAAGCGTTTTTTTCCTTCATTTTAATCCTTTCTTCTATTAATGGGCGTTTTGAAAATTAATAGTTTTATCTGGGAATATTTACAGGGATCTCTTTCTCTCTCTTTTTAAATAGAATGTTGTGTTCTCTCATTGTTTACTTTCTTGAACTGCAAATCATTGCTAGAGCTTCAGGGTCAGAAAATCTGCTGGGGCTAGTTTTAATAATAAATAACTGTTTATTATCTTGGTTTTATTTTTCTCTTTCTCAATCCTCATTTTACAGATACACTTCTGAAATCATACATGGAGCACTGTATTTTTTACCACCTCTTTTGAATATAGATCTTAGCATCTGGGTAAGACCAGGAATTTGGAGCTTTCGGATTTTCCTGCTAGACAAGCCACTCTATGGCCCCAATTCTAGGGCTTCACACAGTCCTGGCCTGTAAACCAGCAGAGCCAGCACACAGGAACTGGAAAGCTAACAGATATCTCCATGGAAGAACACCCCAGGTGTAAGAGGGATATCTATGGTGGCACAGGACAGAACGGCCCTATGCTGTAACCCTTAGAGTCCCTTTCAGTGAAGGGGCATGGGTAGGAGGAGGGTCTATTGTGGTTTATGAGTTAATTGGACTATTAAGTTTGCATCCCACAAGCTGTGCCATAAATAATGTAACAGTCTCAGGCTTAGCTTTATCAATAAACTCTTATGATGACCTTTGTACTTTATTCATCTAAGCATGCAAGAAATTCAAAGTGAAACCAATTGGTTTTCTTAATCCTTTTCTTGGCGATAAAGAACTAATGATGTTACAATCAAAGTATTCCCAGGTTGCATTAATTTCCCTAACCAAAGACATATAAAGTGTCACAATTGGCTCTACTGTGATGTCATCTTATGATGGTGCCATCCCAGAAGTTTTCAGATTTCTAGTGTCTAGAAGGGGCTGGCTTCCTGGAGAAACAGTGCTCTTAAAGGGATGTTATACACCGAGAGCAAGCTCCTGGTACCTATGTGACCATCCCAGCAGAATTAGCTAAACTGGTGTTGCACCTTAGCATTGTGTGGCAACATGAATTTTCAAACACAATTACCTCAACAGCCCCATGTTGAGTTTAGGGTTAAACAAAATTTGTACCGATGCATTTTGTGGTGGGGAGATCTTTGCAATTTTCATCCATTTGACTCAAACTGTTCTACCAAATGTATTTTCTGGAGACATTAAATATCCAAGATTTTTAAAATAAACAAACAACCCTATACTAGATCTGATCTTTCACTGAGTTCCCAAGGGGGAAGTCAGCTCTGTGGGGATATCAGATCATTAGGTTCTGCATTTTAGCAATGGGCGCTTGCTCCCAAAGACCAAGATACGAAATTAAATTTTTTCTCCAAATATCTGCTCCATATGGGGCAATGGTGAGGTTTTTGCAAACCCTTCAGCAAAGAGTCACGAAAGTGGAGAAAGTTTATAAAGTAGCTTTTAAATCTCATGCGATAGTATTCTTATCCTGGCATAGTTTCTCTGAAAGCACGCTCAAGTGGTTCTATTCTCTCAGCAAGACAGATGTAGGAGATGAGTAGCACCTTGGACAAGACAATTTTGTCTCATAACTTAATTTTTTCTGTTAGAGGGCTTATTCCTTCACCCTCCCATTCTCTGGTCACATGAACAGAGAGCAGCAATATCTGACGTCCAAAGGTGCAAACAATTCAATTTATTGGGGTGAACTTCCAGCAAGCAATAATTCCAATTTCCTTCCTCAGCTTCCCAGCTCTGACACTGACTATAGAGCCTTGCCTGTGTCCCTGTTCCCATTTCCTTCCCCCCCACACACACACTTTGCAAAACATGATTCCAATTCCCCCCTTACTTCCTGGTTGATTGCAGACTGTATAGTAAAACTTGAGTTCTGCTTCTATACCTTAACAGTTAACCAATCATTTTACTGAAATTGAACTAACCAGTCCTAACATTTTATAACATGCTTATCTAACCATTTATATCCCACCACCTTAATTAGTTTACACCCAACAAAATTAATTATACAGCAGACAGAAACAATCACAGGATCAGACAGAGATTAGACCGGTGGTTCCCAACGTGGGGCACACGCCCCACAGGGGGGCAATTTGATTTTTAAGGGGGGCAATTCGAGAATGAGTTATTAACAGTGAATTTTTTGCATTTCTTAGGCTTCTAGGGGCCTCATATACCACCGATGCCCCCACCCCTGGCAGCTGCTTGGAGGGGCTCTGCACTCTGAGTGCAAACCATTCGCACTTAAGTGCAATCTGCCCGTGGGCACGCTTTTGCCCATGCCTGGTGTATCACCATCATCACAACCATCAAAGTGCATTTCACTTCATAAGTTTTTCTCACATTTATTTCTTTCATAAACCCTATGCATAAAATGAGTAGTGCAAGCAAGAAAAAAGTTAGTTAGTATTCAGAGGAATATTTAAAATTTGGTTTCATACCCCGCTATCCATGATGAACGGTCTCCTTAAAATGATCAAAGTATTACAGAAAAAGCTTCCATTAAAATTATTTTATATTTATGCATTTCAGTTCTCTATTATATGTTTTGAAACTTTATTTGCTATTTTTTCATATCACTTCATATTATTATTCTTTTTTTAACAATTTCTTAGTGATTTCTTCCTCAGTACTTCAACTGTCCTTTCGTTCTTTTATTTTTCTCTTTCATGGATGCCATGTTCTTTGGAAACTTGTTTAGACCAAGTTAATGGTCTTTTAGGCTTCCTCCACGTGAATAGGAGTTCACTTTTTGAATAATAAGAATTATATGTCACGGGGGGGCATCAGGTTTTAGAGATGCTTAGGTGGGGCATGGCCAAAAAAAGGTTGGGAACCACTGGATTAGACAGACAAACAATAGGGAAGTGGGAACTACAGTGATAGAACAACAAAGAAATGAGGATTTCACACCACAGGTATTGATAAGCGAGTTCTTGCCAGACAGGATGCTATCAAACTAAATTTTCTTTAAACCTTCTAGGCTCTTCCCTTTCTCGGAGCTGATAGTTTGGATCACCCAAAAAGGCTTTATTTCGGTGTGACTGGTGAGGAGGACATGACCGTTAGCTTCCCACTTTATGGCTGCCCCTGCTGTTTAGCCAAAGGCCTTAGCTTAAGAACAAGGCCTTTCAGACTATCATAGTGAGAGAAGGTCCTTACACAGACAGACTAGTTTTGATTCTTGTATTGTTCCTCTATAACTGGCTCAGTGATAAGAATACACCTAAATTCTTAAAGTGTAGGCCTTTGCAGACAGGCCTGAATATCTATAACCTAACATTTCCTTCTACCAGGGCATTATCACCGCCACCAACTGTGTTTATTTGTCAGGGCTCACATCTTCTTTAGAAAATAGATGACTCTTTAATCTAGCAGTGAAAGATAGAATGAGATTAAAATGGTTAGAAGCAGAAGATAGACAAATTTGACTAGGAATAAAGTGGAATAGTGAGAGTGGAATAGTTTACCACTGTAATAGTATACCTAGGAACAGAGTATATTCTCCATCTCTTGAATTCTTTAAATTAAGCTTGACTGTCTTCCTAAAATATATGCTATAACTCAAGCAGACGTTCTGAGCTTGATGTGGAAGTTACCAAGTGAGGCTCTCTGCCTTGTGTTATGCAGGTGATCAAATTATATTATAATGGTCCCTTTTCATCTTGAAATCTGTCAATCTATATGAAACCATGCAGCAGCCTTCTTCAGGACCGCTAGCAATCTTTTTCATCCAGACTCATCAGCTGCTAGAGACAGAGTCAGAGCACATATAATTTCTTCCCCCCATCATTTTCAAGGACAAGATTTTAGACACACGACATGACCTGAACCACATGTATAATACGTCTCTTGACTATATAATGTTTTGAGGTCTTAAATTCCTGAAGGGATTTCAGGACAATTTCAAAATTCATACCTTGTATTAGTGGGATGAAATCCAACTAATCACAGCTTAGATCCTTGATGGATATTTCCTTTCTGGAACTTACAGAGGTACAATGTTCTACAATAATGAGTAGTCCTTGTGAGGAATTCCTATTCTCATAGCTTTGAAAAAGTGTTGGCAAACCATCAATTGAAGAAGTCTTACTTAATATGACTGCACTCGTAATTACAGGTATAAATGGGTGTTCAAACAGCTAATGACAATCGAAGTCCTACGGACAATGGCACAAGTGCTGTTTTCATACTCTTGTACCTGGTTCTGCAAGTACTCCAGACTGAGTGAGTGTAACACTCTCTACCATGAATTGGCAGGACTACTTGCAGTAGTAAGCACTACATTTGATCATAAGTGCTTGCAAGATTGAATCCTTTATCTATATGTACTGCTTCTTTATTCTGGGTTATGTCACTGCTACCTACATATAACTCTTTAGATTCAGGCAAATATATTACTACTTTTGCTACTTTTCAGAACATTCCACTAAATACAGCTTTGTCTAATAAATGTGTTTCATTTCTGAATACCTCTGAGACTTTGAATATCTTTACGCGATTTATTTAGTCTCACATACAATAAGGATTGCTGTGAAGCTGCTTTCATATATTTAATCATTCAAATCTGGTCCTCAATAATGTTGAGCTTTTGGTTTATTAAAATAGCAATCCTTCCCCAAAGGCTGAAAAAAATATGATATTTTGTATATTATGCCAAATGTCTTTGCAACTTGGTTATCTACATTAACCATGGTTAAATAGGTTTATTCAAAACTATAACCATTTTCAAACAAAAGCAAGAAAATTATTTGATTGTTCATGATGAAAAATATTTAGGGGAGATATAACAACTGATAATCATATCCAAAGTTTAAGCTTTCACTTCACAAGAAACAAGTAGTAGTATTTCAAGTAATTTAGGCATATTCAAAAGGTCAAGATTTTATATATACATACTCAGCTGTTTCATAATAACCATATAATAGATCCTGCTTAAAACAAACACCTGTTTCTCTTTTTTATTTGTAACACAAACACTCAATGTAAAAAACAGTAGTTTGCACATATATAACATGTTTCATAGAGAATGTTAAAATACTTTAGAAAGTAATAAATAATATGATCCCTATTTTATAGGTGTGAAAATGAGGCACTGAAGTTTAAACAAGTTGCCTAAGGTCACAAAGTTCAACACTGGAAGCTAAGAATGGAATCCAGGTTTCCTGACTTTAGTTATATATCCTAACTGCTACACAGTGTAATCAAAACGAGGAATACTTGTGGCACCTTAGAGACTAACCAGTTTATTTCAGCATAAGCTTTCATAGGCTATAGCCATGCATAGAATGGAACACACAGAAGTAAGATGCATTTATATACACAGAAAGCAAAAAAAAGTTGTAAATTACCATACCAATTCAAAGAGTCTGTTTAATTTGGATGGGCCATTATCAGCAGGAGAAAAAAAACCTTTTGTAGTGAAAATTTAGTGGATCTGAAATAAACTGGCTAGTCTCTAAGGTGCCACAAGTATTCCTCATTTTATTTACGGATGCAGACTAGCATGGCTGCTAATCTTAAACCTGTCACCATGTAATCAGATATTCTTCAAACTTGTGCATTCCTTTAAAAGCCTTTAACAGGTTTTCTAAAATAAAAATCAACTCTCCATGAGATCTGTTTTAAAATCTTGTAATGGTGAAATTTGGTTACCAAGCTCCCATAGATAAAACTCAATACAAGTGGAATGAACATAAGAGTGTGTCTTGTACAATAACCTGCAGTTTTTTTGATACCGCTGCACAATTTTCAGCTACAGAGCATAACCCACTGCACAGACTGAAACAAGTTTATCCTGTCATACAAGATTGTCTAGGCCAATCTCAATGTCACCCTTTTTTGTTTACAATTTATCTGGGAATACTTTATCGTACACTGGATCTTGCTATGTTATTCAGTATCTGCCTGGCTTTATAATATGAAACTCAGTTATCACAGGTTTGTTGGGTATTGATTGTGTGTAACTGTGTGGAGTGGGGCAGCTGCCCCACTCCCATGGAAAGTGCCTTAAAACAGCCCTGGGAAGGGGTTGTGGCTGGGAGCCAGCCAACTCCCAGGCTTGATTGGGAAGCAGGCTCAGCTGAGTGGCCACGCCCCAAACACTCAGGCCTGTATAAAGCCTGAGAGGCAGGGGCCTAATGAGTCAGTCTCCTCTGTACTCAGAGGTAGACAGGCCTAGCGGCAGGGAGGCCTTAAACAGGGTACCTAGACTGGTGCAGGGCTGGGGCCAGGCGGTAGGAGCTGGGGGAAGATTGAGCCTGGGAGCCCCAGACTGCTGGGCCTACTAGAATTCAACAAGATATTACTCTACTTTTCTGGACTGCACACCTGACATCAGCCATATGGAACAAATGAATTTAATGGTGCGTTTGTAACAACAGAACCTAGTGAAAATGTCTCTTCAATGGTGACTGTCAGAGAGCATTTTCTAGAATTTATTGACATTGATGATACTACAGGAGCAGATATAACAAATATGCTTCTTAAAAAGCTGGAAGATACAGGCATTGCGATAGCTGACATGAGAGGTCAGGGCTATGATAACAGTGGCAACATGAGAGGAAAGAACAGAGGCGTGCAGACACAAATCCGAGAGTTAAACTCTCAAGCTTTTTTTGTCCCATGCAGATCTCATTCATTAAACTTGGTGGTCAGTGATGCAGCATCAGCTTCTAGTGAGGCTTCTGGATTTTTTAATGTAACTCAAAGCATCTATGTATTTTTCTCTGCATCAGCTCATCAATGGCAACTTTTGAAGCAACATCTAGGAACATCCTCTCTGACACTGAAACCACTGAGTGTCACATGATGGGAAAGTCAAGTGGAGACAATAAAGCCTATCAAACACCAAATTGGGAAGACAGATGATGCATAGTTGCCATTATGGAGGATAATGCTATGAGAGGAGCTGTTCATAAGAGAACAGTGGCAGAGGGAAATGGAATCACCAGAAACATACATAACTTCAAATTTCTGTGTGGGTTATTGTTGTGGCATGACATACGTTTTGAAGAGTGCACAGAAGTTTGCAGAGGAACTTCACACTGAAGCTATTTTCCCACCCATTCAAGAATACAAGAGTCACTGAGGAAGACATTTTGATTGCGAGACATGGGATAATTCCATAAGAAACCCCAAACAACAATTCAAAGTTGAATTCTTTAACCAGGTGCTAGATTGTGCAATACAGTCAGTTGAAGAACATTTAATGCAGCTCAAGGAACATAGCAGTATATCTGGGATGTTGTACGATATTTCAAAACTCCTCGCTATACCCGAAGAAGACCTAAACCAGCAATGCAGGGCACCAGAGAGAGTGCTGACACATGATGACATGCGCGATATTGATGCGAGTGATTTAGGTGATGAACTGAAAGCCCTTTCAAGATACATTTCAGCAGGATCAACTCCAAAGACTATTCTGGTATATATGTGCACAAATAAGATGACAACCCTCTTTCCAAATGATTTTGTTACTCTGCACATACTCCTAACACGTCCTGTAACAGTTGCCAGTGGAGAACGAAGCTTCTCCAAGCTGACGTTAATAAAAACACATCTACGCTCCACAATGACACAGGAGAGGCTCTTCGGCCTTGCAACCATCTCAATAGAGCATGAGATGGCCCAGACTGTGGATCTTCAGTAAGCAGTTCAAATCTTTGCAAACGAGAAGGCATGGACAGCACCACTTTGATTATTCAAATGGATAAAAATGCCACTGTTTACTATGCAGACAAGAAAAGTTACATTTGCTGTTCAGGCGTTTGAAAGTTAAGTGTTACTTAAAATTTTTGAACAAGGCATCTTAAGCTGTCGGTTCTCCTTTATTGGGGTAGGTAGCAGAGCAGTACCATGAGAGAAGTAGAACAGGAAGAAGGCAGAATTGAGACCTTTCAAAGTTTTGGTGCAAGCGAGGGAGTATGGGGGCATCATTTGAGCTCCACGCCTCAGGTTTCAAACTGTAGTGGGCCAGCCCTGTGTGACAGGAAAGCCACATAAATACATCAAGTGGGCCAGATCTGGTCTGGACATTTGACAATGTTGTCTTAGCGCTATGATCTAGTCTTTCATCTATCTGCATCTCAATCTTCCCACCTGTAAGATTGGGACCATTTTCACAGGGGTAATGAGGATGAATTACTTAGCATTTCCATAGCTCTTTTAAGCTGTAAAACATTTACACAAGTATAATGTAATCAACGAAATGGTTCAGGTTTTTTTTAATTGAAGAAACAAATGGAGTGTTTTCTGTTTTGCACTGTGTTTAAGAAGAGAAGAAACTTCTACTTAAAATAGATCAGTGCTTTCCTGTCTACCTAGTTTCTTCTTATACACAGTGCAGTTGGGGGAATCTCTGGACTCCTCTTGTAAGTAACCTCTTGGCCCATGTATCTGGAAAAAATAAGAATACTTGAGATATAACAGATGACAGTTTGGAAAACAATAAAACAGAAACCAGATGGGACAATAATATTTTGTGCCTGGATTCGTTGTTAGTACTTCTCGCCTCCCCAGCACTGCCAGTGTGAAGTGTTCCAAATACAGTAGGAACATGCTGAAAGATGATGGAATCTGTTCCTCTGAATACACTGGGTAGAAAATACTGGGACACATTCAAGGCAAGGTTATACTGCATAGCTATGGGGATTGAAGAGAGCTTACTTGCACGGAGGATATTTATAAAATTAAACAATGTATTTTCACTACAGTGTAGTTTGTCCCATTTGAAGGGTATTTGAGGAGGTGGCCATTTGTTTCTTTCCAACCGGGCCCCGAATCCTGCATTCCTTGTGCACTGGCACTCCTACTGTAGTCACTTGGAATTTTGGGTGTGCAAGAAATGCATTATGAGGCCTTAAAAGGAAAGCAAACAAGGATGGCAGAGGCATGACTAGTTCCCTATTACTAGATTGTATATTGCAGTGGAACCCAACAAGTGAGAGGCGTAGCTTTCGCACAGAGGAGATACAGCCCCAAATTGAGAAAACAGATGAAGGAGAAAGAAAGGGAAACAACTTACAAGCAGAGTATTTATAGGTCACTAATTTTTGGACAGGTGTTCTATAGTTCTCTACATTTACAGCAAAGAAAGGATCACTGTTAAAGTAATTGCTTGCAAAAGTGGAGTTTAGCTAAACACTTGCTAACGAGGTCCATATTTGGGTCATACTGGAAACTACCCCTTTGCAAACTGAATGGAAAGGGAAGCTCTTATTTTATTTATTGAATGATACAAGACAAACAGAAGTTTGCAAGTCCAGTTTTTGATTCCTGTTTCCCAATTAGTGTGTTTTTCCTTGATGTTTTTTCATCACAATCTTTGGGGAAAAGATGCAGGTTTTATTCTGCTATACATGCATCTTTTACAATTGTAGTTTAGGGTTTTTTTTGTCCTTTACTCTCAGTAGTGTGCATCCCAGGAGACAGGTGTCTGTCTACATGATTAAAAACCAACCTTAGAACAGTCATCTTGTTAGCAGTCTCAGCAGATAAAATGGGACTAAATAGTTTGGATGACTGTACCTTCTCATCTGAACAAATGATCTCTCTCCTGGTAAGGGTTGAAGTACATCACTGGGATGATATACAGGAGGCTTGTTGCACTGTTGTTCATGATGTGCCTGTTCAGTGTATAAATAGATGATTTTACCATTCATAATTTTTAAAAATAACCTTCCTAATCAGTTTTCTGTCTTTTACACACACTAAGCTTAGTAATTTTGGTCGATGATAGTAAAGCTTGTGGGGATTTTTACTGAAACTGATAAATACACATTATCTTTAGGCAGAAATTTAATATTGCTTTGAAATTTTTCATTCTAACCCTAGAAAATGTAGTCAGTGTTTTGAGAATAGCATTCTCTTCTTTTCAGTTTGGCTGCCGTACAATTATGGTGTTTGTTTTTTTCCATTTCAGAAAGGTCTGCAAGTAACTTAACTGTGTCCGCCAAAACTTAATTTCAGAATTTAAAATAAATCAAATTTAACAATGACTTGGAGAAGAGTTCTGGGTAAGCTCAAATACTTGTCTCCTTTAACAACAGAAATAATAAAAGATATTACCCACCAAGCTCACGTCTTTGTCTAATATCCGGGACCAATCTAGTTACAACAGCACTGCAAACAAATGTAACAATCACAGAGCCCTTTCACTGAGTCTGAAAAATATGATCTCTCATGCCTATAATGGATCATGTGTTCAACCTGCAGCGCATGGTTTTATGCTAGCAATCTCCTGCCATCTTTATATTATGCCTGGTGCCTCTGGAATAATAAATGTGATCTTTCACACAATTTGAAACCATCTACCACAACATTTTAATAGCTGAATGTTGCAGAATTGTAAGTCTTTTAAACTTCAGCAGCTCTTCTCATATTGATGCTGAAATAAATATTTTTCTTAGCCTTATTATTGTATCTTGTGTGACAGATCGCCTTCTCACCCCTCTCAGGAACAGGCAGGAAACCCTTCTTTGCTTCAAACAGTGCTCTTTAATACACAGTGCAGGACCCCACCACCAATATATACAGCTTTACACAGTTTAGCCTTTCAATTTACAACACTAACAAACTCTACAGTTTACAGCTCTGAGTAGCTCTACAGTTTCCAGCTCTACAAACTCTATATAGTTCAGCTCAATACAAACACAGCTCTGAATAGCTCTTCACACTCCATACCATCCCCACCACACTGGGCTTGCTTCCTGGCAGGCCTTTTATCCCCCTGAGGAGGCTGCCCTCAGGTGCAACCCCTGCAGGCTAATTGCCCTGCAGCCCTGGTGGCTGATTAGCCTTTCTGCAAGGGAGGTTTGCAGGCTTCTGCTCCCTCTTAAAGGGCCGGCAGGGCTGGCTCAGGCACTCCTGGCCAGCACCCTGCCACACTTGTTTATCTTCAAGCGTTATACAAGAAATAAGTAAGAAATGGACTCAAGTTGCAATGTTTGGATCCAGAATTTGAACACTCCAAATTTGGGGGGTGTTTAGATCTGGGGTTTTAGCTCAAGCCTATCCCTAAAATAAATAAGAAAAAAATCAGTTGCAACAAGGGCCAATTTTGTTTCCATAACATTCATTGGTTTTCAACCATTGCCGCAGTGTGTGTGTGTGTGTGTGTGTGTGTGTGTGTGTGTGTGTGTGTGTTCATTCCTCACAACTGTGAGGATGCATTTTCTGTTTCTTTAAATCTGTTGCAGGAAGTCAGGCAGCACAAGCTGGAAAGGATTCATACGCCTCCCCTCCCCCCCTTAATTTGTATTAAGTTCCTTGTTCAGTGTTAGAAGAAATCAACTCGTTCTGTGATTTTTTTTTACCATTGTCACATGCCAGGATGTCAGAATTTTTCTTATTTATGCTGGTTCAAAATGAGTTCAGAAGAAGCCAAAGTTCAACTTTTCACAAGACTTTCAGTTTGATCAGCCTATGCAATAACTCTATTGGAAGGGGCACTTGAGAAGATTCCAAACCACAAAGTTTAGCAAGCGAATTTAGTCAGCTCATTACTTTATGTAATGAGGGATGAAGCTGAAAATGTTAGTTATGTGCTGCATCAGAGGAAGGAGATGAGTAATTGTGATATCATTCTTAAAACATCTGATGAACATTTCATTCCAAAAGGCAAGATAATGCTCATATGTGAATGCTTTTACTAAAGGGTACAAAGGCCCAGCTCAAGTTTGTTAATCTTTGTTTTTTTCATATCAAGAATGGTGACATTAGGAAGAAGAATACATAGGACCTTCAACATGAGATTTTAAAAAAAAAATTGGGAAAGAAAATCCAAACTTAGAAAAGCTACTGAGTTTACTGTGAAGCAGGAAATACAAGGGACATGGCATTATGAGTTTGTGAACATGCAAAGTCACCCAGAAAGCAAGTAGTGAAATTATGGGGCATGAAAAAAAAGGAAAAGGAGGCACTATTACTATAATCTCTTAAAAGCACAGTTTCCTGAGCACAGTGTGGCAGGCATGGCATGGGAGAACGCAAGCTGGAGGAATCTGCTCAGCCAGTGACAAGATGTTCGGGAAACATTAGACAAAAGGAATATGTCCGTCAAAACAAATAAATCAGGGAGATTCCTACTTTCTGGGACCTTTGTCCAGAGACAGCATTCATTAACAGGTTGGACTGTTAATCTCAGTATTAACATACTGCTAAACTTAAACAGATTCATGAGCAGAGGTGACTGATTTGTAAAAACTTTTAATGAGGGGAGTCTGAGAGCAGCCTAAGTAAGTCATTTAATCGATGTGAGCTGTGCTGAGCATTTTCCTTTGCTGCTGTTTGATGTACTTTTCTATTCCTTAGCAAGGAAGCATATGTTCATCTACAAATAATCCCTGGTGTTATAAAACTGTTTCTAACTGTCATCTGTCTTTGCCAACAGTTGCTGAAAGGAGGCCAGAAGGAGAATAGTGTTTCATGAAAGCTGTTTTCCAGTGGTATAGCAGGGCTACACAACTTTTTTGTTTGTATTCAGACAATCATTTCCTCTAGCACAACAAGACATAAAACTTTTAAAGATTTCAAAATAAAAATGTGGGTATTACAAGGAAGCTTTGGTGCCCGAGCTTGCTAGGTGTCAGGTAGGGTGACCAGACAGCAAGTGTGAAAATTCAGAATGGGGGGTGAGGGGTAACAAGAGCCTATATAAGAAAAAGATCCAAAAATTGGGACTGTCCCTATAAAATCGGGACATCTGGTCACCCTAGTGCCAAGACCCTTAGTGCCCATTGACATCAATGGAAGTTGAGGGTGCTAGGGACTTTGCAGGATGAAATGATAGAGGCCCACTTCTGGACTTTCCTCGGAGAGGGTTGTAGCTCCTTCTGTAGTGCAAGAATGTGTTTTTACTCTGCAGAAGGGACAGGCTGGGAAATCTTTAGACTCCTGCCATTGTATTGTGCACAGCTGCTGAGCACCCAGCCTGGCTTGCCCCATAGTGCACAAAATAGCTGTTCAGATAAGTCAGTGTAACGGAGCTTGGAAGACCAGACAGTGTAAGGATTGGCATGTCTGATGTCCAGCCCCTTGTTTCTTTGATCAACATGCCTCAGTCTTTCAGAAAGTGGAGGTAAGGGGGCCCATGCTCTCCCACTCCACAAGGCCCTGTGTGAGTTGACCCCTGAACAGGGGGAACTCTGAGCAGGGAGTCCAAAGCCACTGCCCTGGGCTACTTCCTACCAGAGTCCTTTCAGTTTGGGGGACGACCCCAGAGGTGAAAGTAAAATTGAAAACTTACTGGGATGGCTCTGCGCCTCCCCCCTCCCCCCTCCCCCCCCCAAAGAGCGAGGCCTTGGGCAGAAGGGGCAGATCTGGGGGGGGGGGGGGAGGATCAGTGTCCCCTAGCCAGCCCTTCTAGGCTGTCTGGCCTGTGTTGCCCAGGCTCCAGTGGCTATTTTAAAGGACCCAGGGCTCCAGACGTTGTTGCCGCTACTAATTCCCAGATGAGCAGCAGGAGGCGCCACAGGGGTGAGCCATCGCACCGTTGCAGACTGGTACCAGTGGCCACTTTTTACCCATTGGCCATACCGGCCTGTACCACCTTACTTTCACCCCTGGATGGTCCTTAAAGTCCAGTTTGCTGGGGCAGCTTGTCTCCCATGGCCTCCTCCCATGGATCTGGGCAGTCCCGGGCTCCTTCGCACAGGGAAACCAAGGTTTTGGTGAAGCCAAACCCTGCAATGTCTCTGGAATGCAGTCACCCCGTTACCTCAATTACCAAATTTAAGGCACTTTAATTCTGAATCAGCATGTCCATATAAGGGTTACAGTGATTTAACTATTTACTATAAAGGTTGTCAGATTAATTTTTGTGAATGGCCCCATGTTTACAAACCACATTATATTTTTAGCTATTATGGTTGCAAAGGAAAGTTTGAAAACGTGACCCCAATGTAACTGATGCTGTGATGTGTGCCTGAATCTGCAGACAGAAGAAAGAACAGCAGCCATTAAATCCAGGGGAAACCATCTGGTCTTGCACTCATCACCAGGACAGGCCCGGCTCCTGTTGCTCTGGGAGGCAGCAGACCTGGATTATTAGGTAGCATGGATGTCCCACAGGAGTCTGCTTCTCTTCTTGGCTTCTTGACTCCACAGGTCAGACTGGGTAGGAGAGAAAAAGTGCTGTTCATTTACCAAACTCCATCCACCAAAATGAATGGTCACTCAGAGGACTGAGACGGTCTATGATCGCTTTTATTTTTTCTTACATGCTTTGACAGTAGTGAAATAGTCAGCAAAGCAGACATGCCAAAGGTCCTGAACTAGTATTTGAGTTATCATCCCATTGAAATGAATAGGACAGTTTACTCCTCTTGACGCTCGTTTCTGACTTTCTGCAGATGCAGGCAGGCATCACTTCATGTGTTTAGATTGGGTCAGGTCAAGATTTTCTCCACTACTATAAAGTCTCTTTTTAGAAAAAAAGAGAGCGATTCTGGAGAACAAGATGACAGCTCAAAGATATACCACATTACAGTCATACCTATTTGAGTCTTGCTTTAACTGCAGGCACAGTGAACAAATTCAGTGTTTTAGGCCATGTCTGCCATACAGGTGTTACAGAAGCACAGCTACTGCACTGCATGGAGTTAATTATCATGAACTTAAAGAAAGGGATGTGTGGTAAGAAAATCTAATGATACAGGGCAAAGGAAGAGAGTTAATGCAAGAGACTAGGACAGCACAATTCAGCAGGACATGGATAGAAAAATATTCTTGATAGCTATGGAGTACAGAAATGTTTTGTTGTATGCACAAACAGCAGTTATTTCAACTCCGATTCATCTCTCCTGCATGCCAGTACACTTTACTTTCAGGTACTAAACTTGTCTGGTGTTTTTAGTTCTTGACACTAGATGTCTCTCTTGTGCTGAGAAGTGGTGCTCTTTCAGAAGCAACTGGTGAGCAATCAGTATTTCCAAAGACAGAAAACTGAACTGTAGGGTTTTGGAGCAATACTGCACACTATAACATACTGGTCAAAAACACTACAGTTTAGAATATTGTTACTACAGTGTTTTGGCTCACTACTGTAGAGTACTTCTGTATTTTTAAAATGAGGTACAACTTCTGTAATTACTTAGTATTATGGTAATCACTTAGGACACTAACTGAGACCAGGGTCCCAGTGTAATACACACTGTACAAACATAGTTAAGAGACAATCTCTGCTCTGAGAGAGCTTTTGGGCTGCAAATATGTTACTACCAATATGTTTGTTTGTTCATTTTTGAGGTGGGGTTTTGTAGGGAGGCGGTTAGCTAAAGAGAGACAAAAGAAGGGAGAGGGGACATAGAAGGGAGAGGGAAAAGGAGAAGAGGATGGAAGATGGGGGCTATGGAGGGCAAGTGGAGGGAGGCTGAAATAAAGCAATGACCAGGAAGGAGGTGGGAAGGAGTTGGTGCAAACAGCCAAGCAGCAGAGGAGAAAGAACGTCCAGAGTAAAAGCCAAACATAGCCCTGATGACATTATCAGCATCCAAAGCACTCCCACTCTGCTGTAACTGCATGTCTCTGATCCTGCCAACTTAGTATCTGGGGGACCTTTCCCATCAATTTCTTTCTTCCATGAGCTCACAGGGCTGTGGGGAGGAGTGAAGCTGCATGGACCATCCTGAATAGTTATAGGTCCAGGGGTCCTAACTAGGAACAAGCAGCCATGTAGTTTTGCAACTGTAGCGAGGGGGCACAGTCTTCGTCCCTGACAGATGGGGAGAGAACCACAACTGCCCCCGGTGGGCAGAACTGGATACCCACAGCTGTTCTGTTGTAAGCAGAGGTCAGACAAGAACCGGAACTATAAGAGGCAGGCCCTTCAACTCAATGGGAGGAAAGCTGCTAGAGGAACAGGATGTCTCCCCTTGGCTGCTGGAGCTTGGAGCTGACGGAGACCACTACAGTGCCAGAGACCCAAAGGAACGGTCGGAGCTCCCAGACACCGGGAACAAAGAGGTGCTGTTGGAGCTGCCTCTAGCCATTTACCCCAGTGAGATAGATGACAACCCAGGTACCCCCAAATTGGGAGTGTAGGAAGGAGCCCAGGGAAGACGAATTGGCTTACTGACTGGAAAATGGCAGCGTGTTGTGGCCGGATTTCCCTGCTGATGCAGTGGCAGGCTGCTCTGCTACTGTTAGGGCCCTGGGCTGGGACACAGTGGAGCGGGGAGGGCCTGCATCCCCCCTGCCACCTCACTGTCAGGGGTGGCAGCCTCCCTACCTTTAGGCCAGGAGTCCTGCATTGATCTGGCACCTGCCCATGCTAGGACACCTGACGGTTTTGCTGGCTCTCGCCAGAGAGCTAAGCTCCCCAAGACTGCTGTGTTGCTCTGCCTGATTGCTGCCGTGCCCTGAGTGAGGGCCCCAGGCAGACAGACTCACTACTGCTCTGCCTGACATCAGTCCAGAGCCATTTATTTATTACAGTCCTGTCTTGATTGAGGACTCCGGGCCTTTAGACTTACTGCTACGCTGTGCAACGGTGGGCCAGGACCATTAACTGTGATGCTCTGCCTGAGCATCAGGACTATCAGCCCCAGTTGATGCCCCACCTGGACTAAAGGCTGGGGCCTATTAACTGTTGGCTAATTCCCCCCTGAATGGAATCGCTCTAGGAACATTGCAGTGAGAGCGACAGGTCTCCCTCCCTGACGGATACGAAGAGAGAACTGCAACTGCCCTACAGCAACTCTTTAAAAAGTATGAAACTACAGGTACTTGGTGATTAGCTGTCTGTAGTTTTAGTGAAATGTCTGCAGCCATGCAGCTTCAAGCTGATCTCAAACTAAGAAGCAGTGGAACAGTCAGAACTGAGATTGGAGACCTCCAGGTGCTGTAGGAAGTGGCCTGAATGCAGGTTGTATTTTTCCCACTGAGCTAGAACTGGGATAATTCAATATTTATTCATACCACTTATTTGAATCAGCAGGTGGTTTAACCCTTTTTATTTGCAAACATTTGGATGAATGTTCCCAAGCACAGCTCTCAGGAACTGTTTCCAATTATGTCCATGGAAACAAAATCATCATGAATGCCAGTACAAATTTCTTACAAGTATCAACCCAAAAAACCCAATCATGGTACTTAAAAATCATTTTATTTTGAAAAAACCCATAAAAGATTAATTGAACAGGTACAAATAGAGAATAAACACATAAAAGCCACAATTTATTCCTGGATAATTTTATGAACAGAAAAATAAGCCCTCCAGTTTAAAACCAGAATCTGATCAGAGTGGCCCTACAATTGCTCTCCATGTAACTCCTATCACTAAACTAATTTCCTATTTTTCCTCACTCATTGGCATTCATGTGGTATGGCACACAACTGCTAAGTCCCCTCATTAGGGATTAATTTTAGGGCATTTCAGTCCTGTATATTTTAGCGATTTTTTGCAATTCTGTTTTACTTTTGTACTAATATGTTAGTACAAAGGGCTCAATGGCATATAGTAAATTAAATTCAAATTGTCATCACTTGGGAGTGTTATAAAAAGGCAAAAAAGCTGAGCAATCATCTTCACTCTCTGGGTTTGTAGCAGGGCAGCGACTCACCCCTGTGGCGCCTCCTGCTGGTTCATCTGGGAATTAGCTCGCCAGTGTCCAGAGCGCCCTCTGCAGGCCGATGTCCCGCTTGCTGCTCTGGCCCCCTGTCCCTCCAAGACCCCGGTGGCCTCTTACCAAGGGTGCTGCACCCCTGCAGTACCCCCTCAGGTCCTCCCTGGGGAACCCCTACCCTCTATCCCCACCTTGCCTCAGTCTAGGCAACTGCCAGTCACCACTTGCCCGCATTCACTGGGGCAGACTGCAGTATAATTGCCACTCATCACAGGCATGGGGGGTTGGCCTGCTGCTTCTACCTCTAGAGCCATGGGCTGCCCCCTGCAACCCCAGTACCATTTTTGGGGCCTTCTCCTAGGCCTTGCAGCCTGGGGGTTTCCAGGCTAGAGCTTCCCCAGCTCCTCCTGCCTTGCCCCAGCCCTGCTTCCCTCTAGGTACCTCAAGCTCCCAGCAGCCAGGCCTGTCCAGCTCTGCATACAGAGGAGAGACTCTCTAGAGGCCCCTGCCTCTCAGCCCTTTTGTAAGGGCCTGGTCTGTTTGGGGCGTGGCCACCCAGCTGAGCCTGCTTCCCAATCAGCCCAGCTTTTCCTTACCCAGCCTGGGAGCTGCTTGCCCCCAGCCATAGCCCTTCCCACCTTTTGGGTATCCGAGAAGTGGGCGGGCCTAAGCCCACCCGTTACTAAAGTCCCTTCCCCAGCCTGGCGGGAGGGACACTAGTCCCGAGGCCAACTAAATACGGGGGCCAACTAATGAAAAAAAGGCAGGGGAGTGCGTGAAGGTCATAGGTTCAAAACGAGGGTACAGGATGGGGACACCGAGCAGAGAACCCCGCACAGCGCCCACTGCTCCGCGAAGCTGTCGAGGGAGCCAGTGGACGCTGCCCAGTGGAACTCTGCCCGGATGCGTGACTGGATAAGTGACCTGAGGTAGGCCCCACAGTCGCAGCATACCCCCTCATCTAGCATCCTCCTCCTGGTCCTGTAGAGCTCACACTCTCTACAGGTGCAAGTGATCCCCTCTAAAGGGAACATCTAAGCAGGAATAAAGAACCTGTGGCTCCAGCTAGGCTAGGTCAGCTGACTCAGACTCATGAATCTTGGCTGAATGGCTAAAAATTGCAGTGTAGATGTTTGGGGTCAGGCAGAACCCCAAGCTCTCGGACCCTCCATCTTTACATGGTCCCAGAGATCAGGGTCCTGCCTAAACCCAAATGTCTACACAGTAACTTTTCAACCCTGTAGTTCAAACCCAGTGATCTTTAGTCAGCTGACCGGGGCTAATCACAGTTGTTCTTTTTAATCCCTATGTAGATGCACTCTGACCTTCCAAATTCAATCACACTACTTATGCCTTCCTACTCTAACTACACTCAGTGTCCTGTGTGTTCTAAGTGACCAGGGTGCTGGCTCTCAAAGAGGGCTCTATTTATAACTGCTCACAGCACAGCCACAATTAAAGAAGAAATAGCAAAAGCACATATATGAAAAACATTCTGAGATATCTTGTTACATATTATTTCATTCTGAGAAAATTACATTTCACCCATCAAACATACAAGTTTCAAAGTATCTAAAGTTGAGTGAATAGAGAAATTGTTGTTGATGTAAATTCTAGTAGCCCCTCTGCTCTTTCAGGCATTGAGAGATTGAGAGGAATGGGGATGCTCTTGTTTCTTGAAAGGGTGGCATATATTTTTTCAGATGTGATTGTCTGGTTGGGGATTGATGTGTTATATAGATCCAGGCTGGATTAGACTGGCATTATCATTATAGTTGTTTTGCCCAGGATATGTATTTTACATTCTGTCCCAGTGCTTAAATCATGAGGGGCATATACTTTCAGTCAAATTAAATAAATGAGTGTTCATAAAAGATATGAGTTTAATTAAAATGGGCAAGATTCATGTAGATACAGCGCAATAATAGTTGTACCAGAATAACTCCTTATGTGGACACTCTTGTTCTGGAATAGAAGTACCTTCCTCAGATTTAGCTTAATCCACTTTCAAAAGATCACTTTCAGTCATCCCAAATTATTATTCTAAATTAAGTGTCCACTTGAGAAATTATTCCAGAGTAATTATTATGAAATAGCTATAATTACATTTCCAAGTGTAAACAAGCCCCACAAATGATTTCTTTAACATTATTTTGCAGTTTCCTCAAAGCAAATAAAATGAGTCACACAACCATACCAAACACATGAATAACATTTGATTAATTAAACACATTGCCTTATAAAACATGCAGCATATAGGTTTATCATTGTGGAATAGTGTAATAATGTCAAAGAAGTTCTAAGGACTCTCTCTCTCTCTCTCTCTCTCTCTCTCTCTCTCTCTCTCTCTCTCTCTCTCTCTCTCTCTCTCTCTCTCTCTGTGGGTGGGTGTATGTGTATGTTTGCATGCACCAGGCTGGGGAGGGGCATAGCCTGGGGTAGCCACTCCTGTGCTATTGATAATACATTCATGCTCCAAACACCCTTCTAACAGAGACTAATCCAGACTCACACACTTTTCTAATAGACTACTCCAGCTCACACAGTGGACGGTAAGTTTAACCAAAGAAGGAAAACAGGATCTGATTTTGTGAGGAATAGTTTTGTTTTGAGATGGGTTTGTTACTGAATTCTGGCCACAGGTTCTCTTTGATGCTATAATTAGAAAGATTTGTTCTCCCATCATGTTGTCAGTAGCCTTGTATCCATATTTACAAACATCTTTCTGTTTGTTAAGACTTTGACACTTAACTAATTTAGAGAATGTATTTTGCACTGGGGAATACAGCAAAGAGAAGCTTAGAATGCACTGAAGAGGTTGTTAACTTGCTTTAGCCATGTAAGAAAATGAGATCATTACACTGGAAAACAATACTGTAGAGAAAAACCTTTGTCTACCATTGATGAAGTTCTAAGAACCAATCTGCATAGCATAATCTGCCAAAGCAAAAACAAAGCAGAGTTTTGTTATTGCAAATGATGACATTCTCTATCTTCAGTATATTGATTTCAAGTTTGTGTAATAAAACCACAAGTGAATACCTCAGGAACAGAAACTGTATGCAGTAAAACCACATATCTGTGGAGAGTGCAGAGATGTGGTGCCTTCTGTAATGAACAGTGCCGATTGCTGAATGACCCTTTCTGACAAAGAGGAAGAGCAGTACATCCCTTGGTCTTATATTTGATTAGGATTTAGGGTGCACTAATGAATTCTTGTTTGCAGAGAGATTTGAAGTAAACACCTATATTCATGACAGGTATTAATGTCTGTTATTACTGGAGGCACTGTCTCACCAACCTTTCAGATATGCTCAATACAGGAGTTATAAATGCTTCATAGACAGGAACAATGACCAAACACTTATGAATGACTGATCTAGCGGGGCATGCCCAATGCGCGTGTGCTTGATGAGAGATGCATATTAATAACAATTAGCCCTGCCTGTGTCGCTGTGCTGCATGCCCCCGCTAAGTGTGTGCCCTGTCTGTCTCTCTAGGGCTCGGGGGATGCCGAGGGCCCCTCGCTCCTTCGCCGGGACTCTCCATCCCTGCGGCACTCGCATGACAAAAGGCAGCCGCAGCAGCGCCGCTGACCTCACGAGATGAGGATCTCCCGAGCCCTTCCACTGAGCCTCCTGCTCCTGGGCTGCCTGGGGGGCGCCGGCAGCAGGCCGGCCCGAGGGGCCGGTGAGAAAGCGGAGCGCCCCGCGCCCTGGGCGCAATCCGGGCAGTTCTCTACCCGGGAGCAGCATGTGTGCAGCTGGCAGCTGGTCCGAGGGGAGGAGGCCACCGAGCTGCAGCTGAGTTGCCAGGCGCCCGGAGGGGGCGGCAGCGCGGGGCTCCGGTGCGTGTACCGGGGCCAGCCGGAGCGCTGCGCCGCCTACAGCGCCAAGAGCCGCCAGTACTGGAAGCAGATCCTGGGCAAGCTGCGCCGGAAGCGCCACCCCTGCCAGGACAGCAGCCCGCTCAAAGCCCGGCTCTGCAGCAGCAAGAAGGGGCTGCCCGAGGCGCAGCTGCGCCTGGCACCTCCCAGCCCCAGCCCGGCAGCGCCCGGGGCCGCCAGGGGCCGGGGCAGCGCCCAGGAGGCGCCTCCGCTGCAGCAGCCCGGGGCCAAGGCGATGAACAGCGGGGCCCACGCTGGTGCCCCGGAGAAGCGGGGCAAGGCGGGCAAGAGGAAAGGGGGTCCCAGCCCTCCGCCGCCGGCCGAGCAGGGGCCGCCCACGGCTGGGGGGAGCCCGGAGCCGCCCACGGAGCTGAGCGAGGACCTGGCCGACACCTACTGCGCGGAGCAGTGGCACTCGCTGTGCAGCTTCTTCGTCAACTTCTGGAACGGCTGAGGCAGGCGGGCGGGGGGCGGGAAGGGTCGGGGCCAGGCGGGTGGGGTGGGGTGGGGTGGGGGCCAGCTGGGAGTAGGAGCGTGCAGCCGTGGGACACCCGTGTGTGTGTGTGTGTGGGGGGTATAACTTACTCATTGGGACTAACCCTGGGCCCGCTGCTAACCCCGGGGCGGGGGCGGGGGTGGGGGGTGGGGAGGGAGGAGAGCTGTGGCCAGGCCTTTGCACGGGGGCGGGGGGGTTATGGACTAACATGACTGACCAAGTCCCTCCTTCCACATTAAACAAGCACTAGAGCGTGTGTAGCTTGCGCTACTGTTTCGGAGATTTCTGCTCTGGGGTGACGTGCGCCCCGCAGCCTACACTCCGGTAATTAACCCCCTGGGAGATTTTCGGTATTGTCACGTTTACCCGCTGGGAAAGGGCTTCCCCTTGCTCACCAGGAGTAAACATGTGCCGGGGAGCTGTGTTGCAGAAGATGATGGGTGCAACATGAATAAAGGTGCAACCCTTTTACAGCAATGTGTGTGTGATCTCTGACTCGTCAGAACCTGCTTGTGGCTGGGATGTCACAACTGAGCCCCGCAGTAACAACTGAAGAGTTGAGGAAGCAGTGCCTGGCTTACCTTAACTGACAGTTAACATGATTCCCGGAAGGTGGATGAGGGCCAGGAGCTCCTGAAGGACTTCCCGAGGTGGCAGGACAGCACTGGGGAAACAGTGAAATCATACCCCTTTGAGTATATTGTGCAAACCTTTCATCCTACTGAAGCCAGCCATTCATACAAGACTTAGTTTATTTTCCAGTCTTTTGTGAAAAGTTCCAGAGAAACTACACTCAATATTTATGTGGCTATAGACCCTGTCACCATAAGCTATTGCTTTCTCTGTTCCTTGTGGAGCTGCTGAAAAAGATTGAAGGGGACCTACTTTCTCTAGGTGCCCTGGGAATATGCCCTCTCTTTTCCTCCACCCATGCAAATGAAACATTTTTCAATTAATATGCATTAAAATACACTACGCTGAGTCACACAATTTAGGTACTTTTTTCTTAGCTTATTATTTAACTCGCTTGGGCAGGTTGGTATTCTTTTCAAGGCAACACCCTCCTCCCTTCGCTCTCACCTTTTCATAGCACTTCTGCAGCACCATTTGCATCCGTTTTCAGAAAATAAATTGAAACACTTGTCTCCATGGATCCAGTTTGCACCTATTTTTCCTTAGGAAAGTGTCAGTTCTTACACTTCACTTACTTATGACTTCACTTATAGTTAATCTCATATTCATATTATTTCTGACTGTGTGAGATTGTGTGGCTGCCCTGGGGGCCAGTCATAGAAACCTTCAACCATGGAACTAGCCTTTCCTCAGTACTTTAATGGGACTACTTGCAAGAAGAAGAAAGAGAGGGGTTGTTGAATCAGGTCCATATCAGTTATGCTGAATTTTGTAAATATAAACCTAGAGCCTAAGTCTATAGATGCTTATGCACATGAATGGTCCCACTGAATTGAAAGTTACTCATGTACATAAGTGTTTACAGATGTGATTTAATTAATATTAACTGCCTCTCTTGTCATTTCAAAAGTGTGGCAATTTTATTTTATTTTAAAATCAAAGACCTGTGCTTATAATGACAAAGTGTGATATTCTGGCTTGAACAGGATCTAAAAAAAAAAAGCAATGTAAACAAAATGTATAGAAACCATCAAAGGAAAACCAGAATTGCTACATACTGAATGGAGAAGTTCATGAAGTTCTATGAAAGTCAACAGGAATTTCACATACAATTGCTGGTCTTTAAAAGCTATGACATTATGCTGCTGAAACCCCCCCAATCTTTTTCATATAGTGTACTAGTAAATTAGGAGACTAAACCAGCTGGTAGAGGTTCTTATTTATATATTTTAATTGATGGATGTTTTCAGTACCGATATAAAGCCTGAAAGACAGCTGATGTCTTCCCCAAATAACTGGTTTCTATAATCCCTAAAGATTAAAATCATATTGGAAATGACCCATCTAATGACCCTGACATTTTCAAAAATTGTTTAATAAAATATTTTTTAAATCACTAAACATAAAGGCCTCAAACAGTTTTCTCCTTTCTTGCCTAAGTCTCTTTGTGATGTCAGTAGGAACTTGAATGAATAATGGGGTCCTATTTTGGGGTAGGGAAAGATATATGGGCCCAATCTTGTTTCAATGATGTCAGTGGCAAGACTGATTGACTTCAAACAGTTACTGTTGTTTCTAACAGGTGAGAAAAGGATTCCTAAAAGTGAACTCAGTTTGGAGATTTGGGTCAGTTTTTAAATCAATGGGAGTTTTGTAGTTTGTTAACACAAAGGAACATTTAAATGGAGAAGGAAATGCTTTTTTCACATTGATAATGTATTATCCAATCTTTACAGCTGGAAATATTTAAGTAGTTTATTCATTTTTATTGGCTGGGCTTGATATTTTAGAGATAAACAAGCAGTCCTTTAGGTCCTGGTCCTCCAATAAAATCAGGATTGGGGAGAGAGAAAAATATGAAGGGAATCTATTACATGGAATATTCATTCCTTAAGGGGTCTCAACAGGAGCTATCTGTGGATCCAGATAAATGATGGTTCAACAGACTGGCCAAATCTCCACTGAATAGGGTTCAAAGATGAAAGATTTTGGCTCCTTAATATTCTGATGAATACAATCCTCAATTTGTGCACTTCCTTCCCAAGTTGGACACAGAAATTAAAGAATTTACTTACTGAAAACATGTACCAAAAATGTGTAAATTTCTTCTTTTTACATGTCTACTTAGAAAATTTTATTTAAACAGGGCTATATTTTTCTCTGCCAGATCAGACAGATCAGTTTTTGCAGGCCAAAAAAGGAGGCAGACAGCTTTAAAGATGGGGTATCCAAGGAGTGATTTACATCTGCATACAATGAACTTTGAAAATTTTCCAGAAAAGAAAGTGTGTAAATCATTCTAGATAAGGAAATGAGGAGGGATACCAGGATTTCCTTCACATTCCTTTTGTCGCAGGATAAAAAAAAGACTTGAAATAGAACAGAGTCTAAAAGATTCAAATGATTCTGAAAAGTAGAGGTTACTTACCTTGAATAACAACGGTTCTTTGAGATGTGTCCCCTTGTGGCTGCTCCATGTCAGTGTGTGCACACTGGATCAGAGATTTTTCTTCAGCAGTGACCATGATCACAACTGTGCCCTAGGCACCCTCAAACTCTGCTATAAGGGCATACAGGGCTGGGCAGACCCACCACTCCAGTTCCTTCTAAACTATGAAGTCCAATAAGAGACATGTACCAAAAGTGCGTAAATTTCTTCTTTTTACATGTCTACATGATGGGGGGGGGGGGGGGGGAAGAGTGCTGATGAGGTGATTTGAGTACAAATTGTAGAACAATCTCATCAGCTCTGGAAGCAATCACCAGAGCATAGTGCTGGAAAAGTGAGTGTAATGGTGGCTGCTCTGCAGATGTCTGGGATAGATATGTTGCTCAGGAGGACAACAGAGGTAGCTTGAAGCGACAAAGAGACCCGTGGCACCTTAAAGACTAACAAAAGTATTTCACTTTGTCAGAGGTAGCTTGACCCCTGCTAGAGTAAATAACTCTCAGAGAGGGAAAAGCCTTGAGGCTTTGTAACAGATTAAGATGCACCGGGCAGCCCATTTGCGCAATCTTTGAGTGGAAATTGCATGTCCTTTATTCATTCTGCAATTGAGATAAAAAGTCTGGGTGAAGCCCTAAGAACCTACTCCTGTCTAGGTAAAATGCAAGAGCTCATCTTACATCCAGTGTATGAAGGCTCATTTAATCTCTGGAGGAATCCTCTACAGCCCTACAGAAATGAACTGCAGAAATTAGATTATTTATTTAATTGTGGGTGGGCAGTGGATTATTTTTGCTACACAATTTAAGAAGTCCAATCAGGCTGATGCAAGCAGTGGAAGTGTCTGATTGGACTAACCTTGTCATCTCCAGCCTGGTTCTTGCCTACTTATTTATACCTGCCCCATGACACTTCCACTGTGCTTCAATACTTTAGTTAGTCTTTAAGGTGCCACAGGACGCTTTGTCACTTCTGCTATTCCAGACTAACACGGCTACCTCTCTGATTCTACAGAAAGTTTCCCCAAGAAACTTCAGTGGCTATGAAATGTAAAACAATGTAAATGACGCCTGAAAACTGTTGCTAGGCAACTAGACCTGCACATAAATGGTGAAGCAGCTCCAGACCAGCTTGTTGCTTGACAGTTGGAAACAGAGCTGGTTGGTCACATGACAAAGTTTGGGCTGCAGACCCCAAATCTTTGATCAATAGGTTCTTTTGTTTTTGTGCACAATGACCACAATGGGAATTATTCTTTCCTGGATTCTGTGCAGGGTACTTAGGCATTTAAATCGCCTAACATCAGAAAAAGGGGAAGGGAAGTGTTGGGAAAGGAAGTGTTGGGGAGGGACACCTGGACAAAATGCCACAATTTATTTGTTGAACAATCTAAACATGTAGTTCCTAGTAAGTGTTTCAGAAACTAAATGTTTATTGTAACTGCCATGATGCTTCCTGTGTGTCTTCTTCATTCTGTTCACTATCAGGTTTGCCTGGGAGATTTGTTTAAGGTTGCCAGAAGAGACCAAATTCTAACTTCATCTACCACATTGTTTATATTCACTGGCACTAAAATGTTGTGGATTCATTCTTAGTGCAAAGAACTGGTATAATGAAGTCTAGTGAGCAATCCCTAGTCTGCTTGGAAGTGCTCTGACTGAGAGGGTCAATCTAAGCATTAAGCCTGAATACTCCCTGCAACTACATTGAAGAGTTTGAGTTAAAAACTCACATTAAAATAATGCCACTGAGTCCTTAACTGTCAATTACAACTAACAGAATAGTAGAGCTTTGCATCATTATGAATGAGCAAAAGCCATAGATCAGACAAATCTCCTCCATATGAAATTGCAGCAATTTCAAATCAATACATCTTATACCGTATGTGCCCACTGTTACGTGTAGATTGCTTCAATAGATTGTGGGTTATGCCTATATGTGAACTACTTTGGACTTTTATATAAAATAGAAAATACTGATATTTATACAAACAAGCTCTTTCCAGAACCCTTTTCTGCAACTTCCACTGCAATGTATCAGCTGTTCACTCTCTCTCATTTTGAAATTGAAATCTGTTTGTGCAGAGGGTTAAACTATACTTAACATCTGGAGTTGTGCTCAGTCTCTGACCTCCACCTTTAGGTCTCAATTCCATCATTGTGAAAATCCTTATATCAGGGGTCTCAAACTCAAATGACCATGAGGGCCGCATGAGGACTAGTGCACTGGCCAGAGGGCCGCACCACTGACACACACACATACCCTCACTGCCCCGGCTCTGCCCCCACTCCACTCCTTCCATGAGGACTAGTGCACTGGCCCGAGGGCCGCACCACTGACACACACCCTGCCCTCGCTGCCCCGGCTCCGCCCCCACTCCACCCCTTCCAAGAGGTCCCACCCTGCCCCACCTCCTCCTCTGAGCACGCAGCTCCCCATTCCCTCCTGGAAAGCGCTAGCTAGGCACCACCAACAGCTGTTTGGCAAACAAAGCAAGAGCAATATAGGAAGTCCAGAGCTAGAAACAAGCACGGCCCAGCCAGGCAGCAGAGAAGCCTCCACTTCTGGCCCCTCCATCCTGCAAACTGCTATGGGGGGACCGGGGGGGGGGGAGCCAGGAAGCTTGGCGGGCCGCAGGGAAGGGCTTTGCGGGCCGCATGTGGCCCCCGGGCAGCATGTTTGAGACCCCTGCTTATATATAACCAGAGATGAAAGTAAGCCGGTCCACCCCCGTACAGTGTACGGGGGCAGACCGACTTCCCCAGGCAGCAATTTAAAGGGCCTGGGGCTCCCAGCAGTGGCCTTTAAATAAACAGCCACCCTTTAAATAGCCACTGGAGACCAGCTGCCGCTATCCCAGGGCTCTGGCAGCAGGGCTCCAGGGACGATTTAAAGGGACCAGGGTGGTAGAGGCAGCAAGCGCCCTGGGCCCTTTAAACCCCCCCAAAGCCTGGTGCCCCCACCTCTTCCAGTTGAGGCCCTGCCTCTTCAAGTTGAGGCCTTGTCCCCTCCTCAGGACTTCATAGTACTAGTAAGTCCTTTAAGTTACTTTCATCCCTGTGTCTAACCATAAAGTACAAGCAGTTGGGCTCCAATTCAGCAAAACGCTAAAGCATGTGTTTAAGTCTCATTGGATTAAAGTTAAAATTAAGTATGCATTTAAATACGTTGTTGAACTGGTGCCTTAATCAGGACAGCAAAGTTCTCTAATTTTCACAGATCTCTGTGTGAGAAACTGGTTTGAGGAAAGGGAAATCAGATCCCTATTTCTCATTAACATGATCTATGTTTAGCTTATATTGTCTTGAATGAGTTTTTTCCCTGCAATATGACTCCAGTTGTCCTCATGGCATCCTTAGTAATTTCCTCATCAGACCTAACACAGCTCAGTGCATAAACTTGTCAACAGTACTTACTATGGAGTATGGTGACCAGATGTCCTGATTTTATAGGGACAGTCCTGATATTTGGGGCTTTTTCTTATGTAGGCTCCTATTACCCCCCACCTCCTGTCCCGATTTTTCACACTTGCTATCTGGTCACCCTAGTAGTCACCCTATCTGGTCATACCATAGTATGGAGAAGATTCTACAGTGATATAGTTCAACTGGTGGTCAGTGTCTTCTTGTTATGCACATCCAACCTGAACATCTTTCTACAGCTTGGAAAGTGTGACTGAATGTGGGATACTGAGAGACTAAGGGTAAATCTACACTACCCGCCGGATTGGCAGGTAGTGATCGCGCTTTCGGGGATCGATTTATCACGTCTAGCGTAGACATGATAAATTGATCCCCGAGCGCTCTCCCTGTCAACTCCGGATCACCACCTCCATGAGAAGTGGATGCGGAGTCGATGGGGGAGCGGCAGCAGTCGACTTACTGAGGACGCCCAGGTAAGTCAACCTAGCTGAAATTATGCATCTTAGGTCAACCTCTCCCACACCTTAATGTAGACCTTGGCCTAAGGAAAGCTGTGGAGAACAGAAGTTAGTTGTCAGGATTTTGAAAACAGACAGAAGTTGTGGTTTTAATTGATTTCCAGCAGCATGGAGGGGGAGGGGGGGCGGAAGGGGAGAAATGAGTGCTTGTTTTGAAT
Source organism: Sternotherus odoratus (assembly GCA_032164245.1). Taxonomy (NCBI): domain Eukaryota; kingdom Metazoa; phylum Chordata; order Testudines; family Kinosternidae; genus Sternotherus; species Sternotherus odoratus. The sequence goes on along the minus strand of JAVMKO010000005.1, from coordinate 79,872,963 downwards.
TTCAGCCTCATCATTACCTTTACAAATTCATTTGTACACTTACTACTTGGGACAAATGAGGAACCAGAGTCTTGTCAAATGATCTCTATTCAAATAGACCCCTATTGGCTACATATGTAAATTATTTCACATCTGATTAGTTGTAATTAAATGTTTTCAAGATCCAACTGTTTGAATGGGTATCCTCAAAATTTTTAACCTTTTTTCATGTATTTGCATTGTGTTGCAGAGTACCAGAATCAAGCCCTTAACAAACAGAAAAATAAGACAGGGGCACAGGACAGCAACAATTTAAATGAAAGCAAATTGGGCAACTAAATCTTAAGTCTTTAGCGACTTCTCATTAAATAACCCTAATATAATATTGCCCTACTTTGCACGGACGAAGTGGGTATTAGCCCACGAAAGCTTATGCTTCAATACTTTAGTTAATCTTTAAGGTGCCACAAGACTCTGTCACTTCGACTTTGCACCATGAGGCTTTTACTGAAACTCACAGTAAAATCAAACAATACAACAACAGGCATTTCAGCAGGAGACCTTCCAATTTTCACTACCGCCTTAAACAAGTTATTCCACTAATAATTTGGATTTAAGGATTTCATGCTCAATCCATAAATCTAATTACATTCGGGAAGCTTTTAAACAGAAGGTATTATAGAGTTTAGATTAATTTTCCCAGTCACCACAGTGTTTCATTAAGGGAGGGGATCTATCAAGTACAATCATGTAGAAGATATTATACAGCTTTAGAAATAATTCAGGCTCGTAGAGTTTAACATGGTTTGGTATGTGCCTTGCTTTGTTAGATTTGTACAGTCTCTGTTACTCTCAGTGCAAAGAAAATATTTTGTTCTATTTATTTCAAGCATTCAGAAGGTTAATTGATGCATGTGCCTTGGAGGGGGGAAAAGGGCATGAGAGGGAAGGCTGCACCATCCTTAACTCAGCCCACATTCCAGCTTTCTGAATAGAAGAAATGGCCTGATCGCTATGGTGTGATTTTTACTCATCAAAATGCAGCCTTCCCACAGAACAGGTCCCTCCCTCCTTCTCCTGGAACACCACGTGCCTCACAGTCACATTACATTCCACTTGACTCAAACACAGTCTTGACTGATTACAAAGAGAAACACTGAAAATTCTCATGGTCTTAGAAAATGCACAAATACAGCAAAAATAACTTCAGCTTCATAACAACAAGGACAAGATTACACCCTGTAATCTGGAAGTGTTCTTTATTAACCTTTATAATCTGAAATTGTATATAAATTTATGCTAGATATTAATGTGTACCTTATGAAGGGGACTTTGCCTGATGCCGGCTTGCTGTACTTGTCTTACTGTTAGAAAGACAGTATTGGCTTCACTTAAGCAGAAGTATATTTCAATTGGCTGTAGTGAAAAACATATGCAACTCTGTAAGGCTATTGCATTCATACAATGCACATTTTGGAAGGGCATAATTAATGTACATAATATTTTTATTATATACTAACCATAACGAACATTTAAATGTTACTTTTAGAATTTTGTTAGATCACCTATATATGTTCTATGATTAAATCTCAGATGAAATCTAGATCCTTTAAAAATAAAACTCTTCAGGATTAAACCTGATCTTAATTTCAGATTTATATTTTGGCTATATTTTCCATTTTAAGATTTCTCAAATCAGAAGACATCTAATGAAATAATTTTTATGAACATAGAAGTAAATAACTTTTTGTAATATATAACACATATGTATGTAATATATAACACACATGTAATATAAAACACACATGCATTATACTGAATTTATCAAAGAAAACAAGTTAAAAGGTTTGGGTCTATAAAAAAGATCCAAATCTTAAAGTGCAACCTTTTATTTCAGATTTATGCAGAATACTGGTTAATATACTATAAAACTCTTGAAGGGTTTGATCCTGCACATCATACTCACATAAATATTCCTTCTTCATATGAGTAGTCAAAGTGAACTCAATGGATTTACTAACACGAGTAAGGATTGGGCCACAAAAGTATCTGTAGAATATGAGGTCTGAGTTAAAGAGATCACAGATCTTGCAGTTATGCTTTTCTAGTAGCATTTACTGTGTATGTCATTCAGCTTTGGAGCTACAATTATATTAAATACATCAAAATCAAACTTCAGCTAATCTAGAGAAACTTTGGAAAGGGAGATCCAATGCAGGGGTTTTTCAAAGCTTTTTTTTAAAAAGAATTCTAAAACTATAATACACTTCCCAAAAGACCCAGCCTGAACAGCATCATGATTTGCAATGAAGCAGACAATATCTAAAAGAAATGGTCATAGTCTGCAAATCAGCATGCATGTTCTATTTTTTTCTTTTCAGAGCGAAACCTTTCAAAATTATACATTTATCATTACTATTCTGTTGACAGGAAAGGATTAAGAAGGCAAAATAGTGAAATATCATTTCATGTTGGTAGAGACAAGATGTTAAGGATATAGAAGTAGTCTTTTGTCTCTGCCCAAGGACAAACAGTATTAAATTTATATGCATGCTTCTGTCCTAACACCAAAGGACTTCCACACAACTCTTACTGAGGGTTAATAGCTCTTTGAGATTCTACTCTCTAATGTACCTTGGCATGAAATGGTCTCTCCTGATTCATCTCCCCTTTTAATAGTAGCTCCAAGACTACAAGCACTTTTTTTTTTAAGTTCTTTTATCCCCAGCTGAAGCAATCTGCATTTTCATTGGATCTGAGACCACATAGCGTGAACATTTTTTTCCTTTTCAGTTCTATTCTCCAGCAGCCCTCAGACGACAGCTAGGCAATCTGAAGAACCTATTGAATATAGGGCACAATGTCATGCCACCCACAGAGGGGCCAATAAGGACTCTCTTGGACCATCACAAGGAGAAATGTACATACTGACTGTATTTTAACAGCTTCTAGGAGTATTGTAAACCTCTGTGAGTTCACTGTAAATAGTAAGGGCTTTATTCCATTGTTTTCTTGTTATTTTTTAAATTTACCTATGCTAAGTTTTCATGGTGCAGGAGTCACACAGTAACATTAAATATCAGCAAACATCTCTCTGCGCTTCAGAAAATTTGTTTGGTTCCTATCAAAATAAGAGGAAAGCCCAAATCCTCATGTCTGTCTTTGGAGTGGACGGTGCAACTCAGGAGGGCCTGGTTGTGAAGGGAGCTCTAAGGCCCATGCCAGCTAGGTGCCACATTGGTCTGTAAGAGCAGTCCAAGGCTGATCATACTTACGCTGGCTGCCAACACTCTAAGGATATGTCTACACCGCAGTTAAACACCCGTGGCTGGCCTGAACCCAGGCTTTAACTTGAAGCTAAACATCTACACAGCAATTTTACCGCCCCAGCCCTACAAACCTGAGTCAGGTGACACAGGCATGCCGGGGTGTTTAACTGCAGTGTAGATATACTTTTAGGGCAGAGGTACCCAAATGGGGAAGGGTGCAATGCAACATTTAGGGGGTGTGAGTGGGGCCATGGGCCACCCCATGGGGTGTGTGTGGAGAGGGAGTGCCACCTAGCTCTGCTCCTGGCCTCGGCCCTAGCTATTGGCTCTGGCAGCTGTACCCATGCCTGGCACCCTGGCTGCCAGCCCCACTCCCACACTCAGCTATGGCCCCAGCTTCAGTTCACTTAACCCTGACTGCATACCAGCTCTTGGCCCTGGCTCAGAAGGGCGGGCGTGAGGTAAAAAGGGGGGCTTGAAGTAAAACGTTTGGGAACCACTGGTTTAGGGGCTAAAACAGCCAAAAATCACCAGGGCACAGAGAAACCAATGCCTCTATGCCAGCCTTGAGCTGGGCTTAGGGAGCCAGAGAGGGTTTTTTTTTTAAAAGCAGTTACATCAGCTCTATACCACCAGGCGATCCCCCAATCCCTGCTTTACTGCTACTTTGCACCACTGGTTCAATACAGCCCTAAAGCAGGGGAGGATGTGGGCTAAAGAATGTTCCAGCTTCTTTTTTTTGAAGTAGATGTTGGCATAACAGCTGAAATACTAACACATGGGAGTTATGGCTATAAAATATGTCCTTTACATGAAAGCAGTCAGGCGCTCACCCTCCTCATAATTATTGATTTAAATTTGTTTGCTGCTGCTAGAGTTGCCAACCCTCCCAGACTGGCAAGGAGTCTACCAGAATCGGCCTCAATCTCCCAGTGACTATTAAAATCAATCCGGTCGGCAACACATCTGGGCTAAGGCAGGCTCCCTACCTGCCCTGGCTCTGTGTGGCTCCTGGAAGCGGCAGGTATATCCATCTCCTAGGCACAGGGGGTCTCCATGTGCTGCCCCTGCACCCTGCCCTGGCTCCGCAGCTCCCATTGGCCAGGAACCACGGCCCATGGGAGTTGCGCGAGTTGGTGCAGGGGCAATGCATGGAACCACCTGGCTGCCCCTGAGCTGAGGGGCCTCTCTAAGTAACAAGCCAAACAATTAGAAATCCTAACACCTCTGAACTCTGAGGATGTTCAAAATCTTTTCTACTTCAGACATTTCTATAACGCCCCTCACCACACCATCTAATTTTTGACATTGTGGCCCAAACCCAGACATTAGTTTTTCAATTAACGCATCTCAGTAGAATAAACCCCCCAACTCTTCTCTGTGTAATGAAAACCTCAAATTGAAAAGCCCCAAACACTGACCGTTATTTTAAAAGCAGTTACAAATAGTAACTTGTGTGCATAGATTGCTATTCTTTCTAGTAGATTAACATGTGCTCCCTTGCCAATATTCTCCTCTTAATTTCCCCCCCAATAACGCCATAAACTGAAAGCCTGAAACCTTGGTAAGCTCCTGTCCCTGCTGCAGCTGCACACACTTCATGATACACCTTTCTCTATGAGCTTGTAATTCCCTAAGTGAATTATGAGGAGATTGTCACAATAGGTGTCATGGGACCACCACTCACTTTGCGCTGCTTTGATCACCTGCTTATTTGGAATGGAGTCCTCTTGGCTATGAGGAGACTATGAACAGGTAGGCTTTTGGGGAGACTAGTCATGCAAAGCTTAACCCATTTTATAAGGAACCTTGTTGCTGCAGCAACTTCTTTTGAGGAGGTTTCCTTTGATTTTATATTGGAACTGAAAAAAGATTGGCTGAAAAGAAAGGAAAGACTCCACCTAAGTTCCACTCCTAATGGAGATGAGACTACAAAAATGGGCCAGAGGGACTGGAAGGGAAGTGTGGGCAAACTTGCCATGTATGAATTACTAGGGGAGAATATCTAACCAATGTTTTTCAGTTCTATGGTACTTAACTCTAAGAAAATGTTGTATACATCTTTATCAGTAGGTTTAAAACTTAAACACTTTCCTTTTCACTCATGCTGGAACATCACTATTACCACAGGCTTGTTCTGTTCTATATGAAGGTACAGTAACTCCTCACTTAAAGTCATCCTGGTTAATGTTGTTTCGTTATTACGTTGTTGATCAATTAGTGAACATGATCATTTAAAGTTGTGCAATGCTCCTATGTAACGTTGTTTGGCAGCCGCCTGCTTTGTCCACTGCTTGCAGGAACAGCAGCCCGTTGGAGCTAGCCAGTGGGACCTTGGAACCAGGGTGGACTGGCACTCCCCACTCTCCTAAGTTCCCTGTGCAGCAGCGGCCCAGCAGGCTATCAGTAGCCAGCAGTTCAGATGTCTCTACCCTCATTGTCAAATGCTGCTCCTGCCCTCCACTTGGAGCTGCTCCCAGGAGCCTCCTGCTTGCTCTGCGGGGGCAGGGGGGGGAGCTGTCAGGTTGCCCCCCTTCCCCCTGTCCCTGCTCTCCGCTTACTCCACCTGCATAGAGCGGGGGGAGGGAATACAACAGGGCTCAGGACAGAGGGAGCTTACTGGCAGCTGCTGTCTCAACTGGCTCATCTACTTAAAAAGGCAATGTACTTAAAGTGGTGTCGAGTACTTAAAGGGGCTATGTGCATCTCTCTCACACACTGTCTGTCTCTCTCGTCTGCCATGCTGTGTCCCCTCCCTCCATTAATGCTGCCTTGTAGAGTGTGAGGCTACATTAACAACGTATTAACCCTTGAGGGCTCAGCCCAGTGCTAGTTCATCATTTAGTGGTAGGGCATTCCCTGGGAACTATCCCACCCTCTTACTTCTCCACCTCAACCAAGCTTCACAGTCATCATTGCTGTGTACAGTATTAAATTGTTTGTTTAAAATATACAGTGTGTGTATATGTGTATATTATATATTTATAAAATCTTTTGTTTGGTGAAAAAAATTCCCTGTAACCAGACCCCACTGCCCCATTTACATTAATTCTTATGGGGAAATTGGATTCGCTTAACATTGCTTTGCTTAAAGTCGCATTTTTCAGGAACATAACTACAACGTTAAGCAAGGAGTTACTGTATTGCAAAATCATTAGACTATCAAAGTTGAAGTACATCACAAAGTTGAAGACTATCAAAGTACATTAGACTATCAAAGTTGAAGTACGTCTGCACTGTAAGCACAAGGTGTGAGTGTAGCTTGTGCAATCATACCCAAGCTAGCTTTTGAGGAAATGCTGTGTACTTTTTGAGGGTAGGAGAGGCCTTTTTCTTTAGGCTTCTTTAAGTGGTGAAATTAAACTTTTTGAAAACTTTGGTAATTACTTGAAATATCTTTTTTATGAAATGTAGAAATGTACTTTGCATTTAATCTGCCTCCCCGCTCCATTCTTGGGGGAAAAAGTTAATTCAAACTGTCAGCAGCTGTCCGTTCCCAACTCTAGTATGCATGGTTAATGCAGTTTTACATTATACCTTTCCAGAGCCTGCATCTATTGAAGAGCATCCATCCCTGCAGGAGGATAGTGTTTACTAACTAGAACTAGTGCTCTCTATTTACATTAATATTTGAATTAGAAAATGTCAGTCTAAAAATCAATATTTCTACTTGGAATATTAGGGAGCTGGCATCTCTGTAAGAATAGAAGGAGTAACTGAAAACAGCAAGATGTGCAAGGAGGGGGGAAATACAGAAATCATGTATTACAATGAGCCATGAAGACAATACTAATGTGGTAAGTCAGGGCAATATGCAAATAACTGCATGTCCCAGAAACTCTAATCCTATCAAGAATGCCTCGGATGTTAATTTGACCATCTTTCACAGCTCATAAATCTATCCACTGCAAAGCCAAGCTGCCAGATGCCATCAAGTAGCACTTCTTTCAGGCTAGAGGCTTCAGCATAGATGCCTGGATCATGCCTCAGTAAAGACTAATAAAGAGCTTTGCATGTGTGGACTTGAGAGCAGCTTCTCACATTTTGCTACAATAGAGCAAAACAGTGGGAAATGTGAATGACTGATTGTCAGAACTGGTGGTCTCTCTTGTGCTGTCTTCGCCATACTGAGCTATAGATTTCAAACTGTTAATATGCAGATGAATCTATCTTGCTTCCTAACAATTAATAGTATAAACTACTCGAGGATTAGTTTATTTAATCCTCACCTATAAACACAAATTTAGCATAGTTCCTTTTATGTTATGCAGACAATCCTTTTATATTTAAAACAAATATATACCAAATGGTGTGATTTAATTATTTTATTTCATTCAGTGTTTAGACTGGAAATTATCCAGTTTTAAAGCAGAGTAATTTACATTTTCCTCTGAAACATGCATCACTTCTACCATTCACAGTGTCATTTTAAACTCTGTCTAGCAGTCTACGCTTTTGAGTTTGAACCAGAAAACATCCATTCTTGAGATGTGCGTCTTTAAAGCATGCTTTTACAGAGTGGCTTTTGAAGAACCCAATTAAAGAGGGTGAAGTGACACAAAAGGTTGTTCACACCAGGCTTTCACCTTCACATAACCGGGTTCAGATCTGACTTTGATCTACAGAGAAAGGAGTTTTTCAACAGTTCCCATTGGAGATTTGTTCACATCACAAGACCACCACACAGAACTACCACCACTTTGGTGGTAGTTCACAGGAAGAAACCAAGCCAAAGGGTGGTATTTGATATTGAAATAGACCTGGCCCTAGAAGAATCGGAGGAAAAAAGGTTACTCACCTTTTGTAACCGTTGTTCTTTGAGATGCTGCTCATGTCCATTCCATTGTAAGTGTACTCTTGCCCCCTGCATCAATGCTGGCTCTGGTGCCCACTGGAGTGGTGCGCATATGCACCGGTATAAGAAGCGCCACCAACTCTTCCCCACGCACATTTTCTTCTTGACGAACTTCTACTAAGGGGAAGGAGGGTGGGTCATGGAATGGGCATGAGCAACACATCTCAAAGAACAAGTTACAAAAAGCGAGTAACGGATTTTTTATTCGAGTGCTTGCTCACGTTCATTCCATTGTAGGGGACTCCCAAGCAGTACCTCTGGAGGGGGGTAGTTCATTGATTGCAACGCAGTTCTGCCAAATAAAGCATCATCCCTGGTTTGCTGGGTAATAGCGTAACGCGTTGTGAACGTTTGTATCGATGAGCATGTCACGGCTCTGCAGATGTCCTGGATAGGGACATGAGCCAGGACGAGCAGAGGATGACACCTGAGCTCTTGTGGAGTGAGCAGTTACTACTGGTGGAGGCGTCACCTGCACCAATTCATAGCAAGTACAGATAAAGGCTTAGTATGCTCCAGGTAGAAAGGGCATGCCTGACTTCTAGGGTGTGCAGATGTCTATCTTCGACATGTGCGACTTTGGACAGGTATCTCCCAAGATACCATTTTGTTAAAAATAAGTATGGAAAGCAAAAAGACCAAGGAACTGGTCCAAGCACTGGTGGTTATAACAGGTATTAATTGTGCTGGAAGGGCCAGAGAGAAAGAGACAAGGGCTTAAATGGAGATGTCTGCCCTGGAAGTGGATCCAGGCACTACTACTGTAGGATCAGTGCTGTTTAACTCAGTTAGGTTCACTAGAGAGAACTTCAGCAATGATGAAGAAACTGCTGTCTGGGCCCAACACAGTTCTTGAGGGGGGAGGGAGCAACCAGAGGTGAGAGGACCAGGATCAGCGGCCCTATTGGGAGTACCCTCCTACATTAGTCGCCACCACTGCCTCAGGAGGATCAAACACAACACACACTGGCAAAAAACTACTGGTGAAAGGCATTTAGTGTACTACTTCATTTTAAAGTGCTATCTTGACCTGTTTTGGGTTAAGGACAGCTGCCAATTGCATTCCAAACTTGTTAGGCAACACTGAAATTAAATATCCCACTGCATCAAGCAAACGCCAAGGAGGGGGAAGAAAAACAACAAAACAGGTTTACAAACTAAAGCATATGATCTGTGAATTTGCCTGAGGCATGGCCTTTCCTTGACTAACAGGTGTGGCTAGGGCCCTACCAATTTCACAGTCATAGGATTTTAAAAAAAGTAAATTTCATGATTTCAGCTATTTACATGTGAAATTTCAGTGTTGTAACTGTATGGAGCCTGACTCAAAAAGGAGTTGTGGGGGAGAGGGGATCAGGTTTTATAGGGGCGTGTGTAGTACTGCTACCCATACTGCTGCAGAGAGAGGTGCTGTCTTCAGAGCTAGGCAGCTGGAGAACAGTGGCTGCTGGCTGGGAGCCCAGCGCTGAAGGAAGAACCACCCCAGCAGCTGTGCTGAAGTAAGGGTGGCATGGTATGGTATTGCCTTCCTAACTTCTGTGCTGCTGCTGGTGGGGCTCTGTCTTCAGATTTGGGCAGCCGGCTAACAGTCACCGCTCTCTGGCTGCCCAACTCTGAAGGCAATGCAGAAGTAAGGGCGACAATACTGCGACTCCTCTGCAACTCCCTTTTGGGTCAGGACCCCAATTTGAGAAACTTTGGTCTCCTAATGAAATCTGTAGAATAAGCACACAAAAGACCAGATTTCACAGTCTGTGACACGTTTTTCATGGCCATGAATTTGGTGGGGCCCCACTCATAGCTGATAGAAGTAGAGACAACCCATTGTCTGACGCAGCAAAGCTGCAGATGTTGGAGAACAGTATTTCAGCATTGGGAGTTTTCCCCATAGAATGACAGAGTGCACTTGGTTGATAAGTCTACTGGACTGCTCCATTTAACAACTTAAAAAGTACCCTAATTTTACAATACTGGAACACTTAAATGAAGGATTCCAATTCCCCTTTTTAATTTAGTTTTCTGTATATAGCAGCATCTGGAGCCAAACAAGCTTGGGTTAAAAAATACAGGGACCACTATGCTAAAACTGATGAGCAAGTGAGCTCAAGGGAGCCCATTGCCTTGACCAAAACTCAGTGAGCTGGAGGTGGTGAACTTCACAAAAGTCTGCACCATGAAATCAGTCTAGTGAGTTAGACATATTGAGCCACTGACTGTGCAATAAATACTCTGTTTTGACAGTCATACAGGCAAGCTAGAGCCACTGTGTTAATATAGTGTCAAGGAAGAGGACTGACATCAGCCCCAGCAGTTGCTGGAACTATAATGTAACCTCAGAAAGGCCTCTCTCGGACATTGGCTCAACATCTTTAGCTTGCAGACGTTGATAGTGAGGAATAGTGAGAATATCCAGGCAAGTTAGAGCTAGTGACCTCCTTGATATCAACCTCACAAGCTACTGCTGTTGTGCCAGTAATCTTCAGAAACCTGTGCCTTGACATCAGCCCCAGCTCAAGATTCTGAATGAGAGATTTCAAAGAAACTTGTGCTTTGAAATCAGGCCAACATATAGAAGCAGTGAGCCAGTAACCAGTGTGTTTTTTGATACCTTGACAGCAAACTTCAGGTGCTGGGGTGGGGAACTTCAAAAAGGTCCATGTCTTGACATTATCACAGAAAGGTTTTTAGCTAATAAACTCATGAAGGGTGTTTTCCATCAGGCAGCAATATAAAATTGTAATAGCTATAGAGGCCTGTGACTTGACATCAGCACAATAATCTGGAGCTCCTGAGCAAGGAATCAAATTAAGAACTCTATGGAAGCTTCCCTCCTCTTACAAAGGTCATTCTTTGCTCTTTTTGCCTCTTCATGATCTACAGAAATGTAGATTCTGGAGAATTTGAAGTGAGAGCAGCAGGATGGGCTGGTGCTTGTCCCCAAGTTTTCCTGGCAGAAATGGTGAGGTTCCCCTTCCTACTTTGATTTACTTTAAACCACTGTTTTTTCCATTTTTCTCAGCACGTAACATAAATCCTATCTGAAATTAGCTCCACTGTATCTAATATGAATGATGGTTTGTACGGTTAATCTTAGTCAGGGCTTTATACAGCAGGGAACATTTTCCTGAATAGTTCTAACTTCAATTAAGAATTAACCTTGAAATTATTTGTAAAGCTGTCAGAAAAACTTTGCTATATTATTTCATTAACTGCAGATAGGTTGCTATACAACTACTTACTTAAAAATTAATGTCATATGTAAAAAGAGTCTCACACTAGAGTTGATTTGTATATTTATTAAAAACCTACCCACGTGATGTGGTATTTTCAAAAACACCTAAGTTTTTCAAGAGCACAAGAACTCAGGCTCTTAAAAGTCACTTCTGAAGATTCCACCTTACAGTCTTAGTAAAGACTTACATTCCTGCCCTCTAGTGGCCATAACTGTTCTACTCCACCTGGTAAGAATAAGCCTTTGTGTTTGGGAAGCACCTACTACATTCATATTGGCTAGTGGAATAAAAATATATTTTCAGTGTTACACTAACTGACCCAAGCAATGTTCTGCCTTTACTCATTTAGATAAAATGTGCTCTGAAATCCCTCTACAGAGGGAAAAGGCTAAGCAACTGTTCTGAATTCCTGGATTTGACAATTAATAGGTTTTACAAAACTGCCTCAAACAATCAGTCAGATTATTCCTTTTCAACCTTGACCATTTTTTGTACTAGCTGATAATGTTTTAAGTGCAGAACTCTAACTGTAAAATCTTAGTTTAATTCTTCTCTCTTGTACCCAAAGATGTTGACCAGAAATTTGTATTAAATACCAAGCTGCAAATTACTGCAATACTCCACTCTTAATCTCGGTTAAGAACTTTTCCATATTCAGAACTACATTATGTTCTACAGTAATCAGCTTATTGTAATAATATGCATTCTTGTACTTAAAGGTTGATCCATTTACTTACATTATGCCTGTAATTACTACCATGCTACCAGAAAACCAGTGAATTTAAATTTATTTGTTGTTAAATGGGTATGGAATGTGGTACAGTACATGTAAGACACTTCAAGATGAGTAAAGCAGACCTAATTGTACAAGAGATAAAAGTTTCACCTCTAAAGTCAAGACTATCAAACCATTACAATTTCCATCTTCAGAATGCAAGGTATATCATGCAAAAACTAAAACAGGCAAAAACAACATTGTGGTGCCACTTAAAATGCTATCTTATGACAATATTTTACAAGACATTAAGTAATCATTCATAGAGGATGAAATATTTAGCAGTGAAACTAAAATATCAGTGTTTTAATCATATTTACCAGATTTTTCATGACCACCAGTTCCAGCATTACACTAAACCAAGGAGTGGGCAACATCCTGGGAAAAAACACCTTAAATTAAAGCCGTTTATTCACTGTCAATACTGCTTTCTGCAAAAGTTAAATTTCATCATCTTATTTATTACTCTGATTCTTTACATAATTTTGTACCTTTCCATACACTTACTCATGTACAGAATAATGACATTATCACCATATCAGCAAGACAATTTAGTAGTTTTGACTAATTATTACATTTAAAACCATGTTAAGGTCATATGACCTGCAAACAAATTAATTTATGGGACAGTGTCCTAGATGTAGAAATATAACCATTTAAAATATCTTATTCAGTTTAAAATTAAGCCCAGGATATCAAAACTATAATTTGTCTGCATTTTATTTACATATTTTTAAATATGTAGGCAAAAACTGCAGAGTACAAATATAGAATGCAGATGAACTATGATGAACAAGAGGGCAGTGCATTCATTTATCTGTAATGTGCCTTGATCAGGTGGTTTATCTCCTTTGCTCCCTTCTCCTGCAAGAGAGTCTTTTGACAACTGTAGCCAACAGCTACGTAGAAGACTAGCTCTTTCTGCTCATGCACAAGTGTTTTATCCATCAAGCTGAATGCAAGAGACTAGGATTCTACAATCCTATAATTTTCACTCAGCACAAAGCACTGCAGCAGCAAACTTCTATTACCGCTGAAGCTATCAGCCATAGCATAAACAAGAAGGAAGCATGAACAGAAAGAGACAAGGATGGTCTAAAGATGTCCACCCCATAATGTTTATAGTCTGTGTGCACCCACAAGTTATATGGGCTAACCATGAAGTGCAAGAAAATAAATCAATTTATTCACTCTCACTAGACATTATGTATTCAACTTCCTTGTGTTAATTTAAAGTGTTAGGGAGTTATCTAGAAAGACCCCCTTGATATAAAGTTTCCACCTATGTTCAGGAAAATCATTAGCCATAATTCACAGGATCGAATAGCCTTCAAAGAAGACTACTGATTAACTATAGCTCTAGTTCAATACAAATTCTAGAAAACAATTTAATGATCATGAAATGTGAAATACTGGTAAACAAGGTGGGAAAATACTTCAGTAATCAAATGGAGTGTCCTACTTTCATAGGCCATGATTCTCTGGAATGCATATTTCGTAAATAAAACCACAGGAGTATCTTTTGAATAATTGTTCAAGCATTAACAGATTTTAGGGATCATGAGCTTTCGTGGGTTAAGATCCACTTCAACTGATGAAGTGGGTCTTAACCCACGAAAGCTCATGATCCCTAAAATCTGTTGGTCTATAAGGTGCTACAAGACTCTGTCGCTTTTGCAGATCCAGACTAACATGGCTACACCTCTGATACTGTTCAAGCATTGTATAATTCTAAACTAGTTACCGGTAATTAAAACCAAATTTATTCTCCCTACCCCCCTCCCAATAGACAAACCCTGGAATCGAAGTCTTCTCCTATTTACAGTGTCTGAAGAAACACAGATGAACAATGTAATGTTTGGAAAAAAATACTTTGTACAAAGTTGCAGTTCTAAAACACTTATATTACAAAGCAATGTAAATAAATACCATGCCAGTACAAAAGCTCTTATTTACAGTTTTACAAATGAAATTGAATTCAGTGTAAATGCAGTGTTTTAAAGAACACAGTATAAGTAAAATGAATTCCTGTGTGGAATATTACAGTTTCTGCTCGATTTCAATGTAGTATTATATAAAAAGCATAGTTCAAGTTAATTTATGCTTATAATTTAGTACAGACAAACCCAGTTTACCTGGAATGGTATCTGTTAAAGTGCTGAAAAAGAGGAAGCTTTTGAAATTTTAGAAAACATACTGTACATTATTAAAGCTTTATCAAGTCAAAATGTTAGATTTTTTTCACATTTTCTACCACAATGCCTGTGGATAAAATTTTTCCATCAATTCAGTGTAATTTAGAAGATGTTAGGTACTGATATCTTCATGTTCAGATCTGTTGGTTTCCAAAAGCAATTTGCCTCAAGCTTCCATGGTGGCTTCAGGTTTTATAATCTGGTAAGTAATCAAATATTCTGGATAAGCCTGAAAAGCAAATGATTCAGTAAGGTTAATTTTCTCATCAAACTGAAAAAGAAACCCCAATAAATCAAGAAAAGAGGCTCAGTGTCAATCACATACTAGTGAAAAATGGCATTTGGGCTTCTTAAAATTAAGCATATTTTGACAACAAAACAAAACAAACCCACTACCTGTTCTCCTCTGTAAATGACGTATTCTGCTAAAGCTAGTCCATTGACACTAGGTCGACCAGTAACTGAATGATGTCCTGGGGGTGAATGAGCCATTTTCATTGCACTGAACTGCAGGAAAGACTTGCCCAATGTTACACGGCAAAACAGCAACTGCCTAGAATAAAGAAAAACTTTTACAACCCAAAATGTTTGGAAAGTAGGAAAAACATTTCTTGGTCATTCAAAAGCTTTATTTAGAGAGAGAACTGTAACTTTAAACCACTCTAGTTTCATATTCCTGATGTTTTATCCATAGTATTATATTCCCCTTTTTCATTCTTGGTTCCTTTTCCCAACCTCCAGAGATTTTTCTGACCACACACAATCCATGTTATATTAATAGTTTGCGGAAATAGAATGTTTAATAGTTAACTCAAAGACTCTCACCTCACTTCTTTATTTTTTGTCAAAGTATATTTCACTCAGACGAACAGATTAAGTCTACATAAAAGTATGTAGTAGTTCCTAACACTAAAAATTGGTGCATCGGTCTCAAAAAGGAAGCCATATTCAAACTATCGTCAGGGCCAACTACAAACTAGTCTACTACAAACCCTGGCTCAAATTAAACCCACCACGTATTGGAATTTGTCAGTATATTAGATGTGCTAGGTTTTTTTCTGTTTTATAAAAAGGGACATAAGGAAATATGTCCTTGTATATCTCCAATTGTTATTAAATACTTGGATAAGAAATGTAATTATGCTTTACACACCACTGAAGTTTGTATGTTGATTTCTACTTCCTTGGAGATCTGATTTCTGTGGCACAACCAGCAACAATACAGACTATAAAAAAGGAACAACCAATGTCCCACATATTCCTGGAAGGGATGGTAAAGAGACCTACGGCTAACTTGGGAAGAGGATATGGGAAACAGAGAGCACCAAAGAACAGGAAGACTGAATTTCCTATTTCCTCTCCAAAGGAAAGTGGCTGCTATGGCAGCACAGCTCACTCTAAACAAAAATGCATTTGCTGACCAGATGACAAATTGGCTGATCAAGGTGGTAGCTCATATAGCTCGAATTACATTTCTATTTGTTCTGTCCAGGAAGCAGCAACTGCCCAAGCGGAGTAAGTCCAGGAAAGGAGTCTAAGATGCTTTGTAGGTCAACTAAATACCAGAGCCAATTTTTTGGGCTGTGCTCATTCAAGATGCATCTTGCCCCTTTTTAAACCCTACACATAGAGCAAGCACTAAGTCCCTCTTATCTGATCTGTTGAAGGGAATCTTGAGTCCTCCTCAAATCCAAAGAGTATCATACCTTTCTCTTTTTCGTCTGGGACTATGAAAGAAACTTGGAGAGTCTTCCTTGCTTCAAATGAAAAAGGGCACAAGTCTTAGGAAGGAAAGTGAAGCAAGTCCCAATCAGAGGTGAAAGTAAGGCAGTACGGGCTGGTACGCCGTACCGGTAAAAAACCTGTCCAGCCCCTACCGCCTTAAAGCGCCGCTGCGGTAGCGCTTTAAAGGACCGACTTAAAGCGTTGTCACAGCAGCGCTTTAACGTTGCTGCTTTTTTGCCCCCTCCCTTCCCCGCCGCCACGGGGGGGGGGGGGGGGCGGGAGGGGGGGGGAGAAGGAGCAGCTACCCAGCCCCGGTGGCAGCGGAGGGGTGCAGAAGGGGCAGGGAGGTTAAAGCTGGGTCCTTTTGCCGCTTTGAAGGACTCAGTTTAAGCGCTGCTTTAGCGTTTCTGCTCCTTCTGCGCTTCCTGCTGGGAGGGCTGCAGATGGGGGGGGGGGGGGGAAAAGAGCAGCAATGTTAAAGCGCTGCTGTGACAACGCTTTAGGACGGGTCCTGTAGCAGCGCTTTAAAGATCTCTGTCCTTTTGCTTCCTCCTCCCCCCGCCCCCCCCAGCTACTGACAGGGGAGAGGGGCAAAAGGAAGTCAGGCAGAGGGACTGCTGATTTACCTAGCCCCACCCCTTCCATCTGAGGCCACGCCCCTTCCGGGGAAGCTTTTTTTGGGGGGAGGGGTGTTTTACCGGTAAAACAAAAGTTTTACTTTTGGTCCCAACTATCACTTTCTCTCTCTTTGGAAGCCAGTGGGACAATGTTAGGACAAAGCTGCAATTTCATCACCATTTCTGGTTGAAGAAGTGACAGCCAACAAACACTGCACAGTGAGAAAGCTTAAGACTGATGAGCGAAGAGGTTTCAAAAGGAGGTGCTAAGTTTCTGAAGCATGAGATTTAGATTCCAGGGGGAAACAAGACACACACAAGAAGAATGGTTTTAGGAACCCAGAAACTGGTGGGAAGTTCTACAAATTTACGTTCCCCTTCCTCAAAGCACTAAGAATCAAGGTCTGAACCTACAAGATGGGGTCAAACATTACTGAACTTATCTTGAAAGAAATACAGGATGATCATAATATTGACTCATCTAGTGGACACCTCCCTCACCATGAACCACATAATATGCAAGTATTGTGCTCTTTTAGAAGTCTTCTTGTTTATATACTGTCTGGCAGAAAAATGATTGATCAATTTTTACTTTACCTTTCATAATTTTAAAAATATCTAGCAAATCCTCTCCATTTCCAGGTTACACAATTCTTGGTTTTGGGATCTGCCAGATTTACCTCCTTTCAATGTCTTTAACAATCTCCATTGCCCCTCCCTGGCTATTTTAAGTTTACACTACACCTTTAAAGGGTGGTAACCAAAACTCATATAGCAGTATTATTGGTTTTAACTGTTAGTGCAAAGGCAGACATCTCTACTGAGCTGTAGTCCTTCAGAGACTCTGCTGGGGACCTGACTGCCTCCAACACAGGCTGCACATGAAAAATCAGATTTCTTGGTATGAATGAATCAGGTACAAAGTATTGTAACTTACCTGTGGCAAACATAACAAGATCTATCTTTGTGAAGCGGGCATCCAGTGCCACCTCCAATTCCATATACATACTGATTGCTTTTGGAAGAGTTTTCAGCAAAATATATCCCAGCACCAAACATTCCACCTATGTACGCATGTCTCTCATCAAAACCTTTATGAATGATTGCATTCACAAATGGGGAACCTAGAAGTAAATTAATAAAGGAAAAACATTTAAATTAATCACCCTCAGATTTTATGTAATCATTAATTAAATCATTTCAAGAGCCTGATTGTTATATCCTCCTTGCCAAAAAAACACTAAGATTTACGTTACCTTTAGTTGAAATAGATACATTTTCAGCAAATCAGAGCAACTATGTGATGCAGTATCAGTCTGCCACAAACACCTAATATCCACTGTATTACAGCAGTGTACATACACTGTTACATTCACAAAATATTTGACATCTAGGGACAATTCCTGACCTTTTTTACAGGGAAAACTGCATAAGTGCTGGATACCCTGTTTGTAGAGCTTAGGGCAAAGACAAGGCAGGAAAAATTCAGCAAAAAAAAAGGAAAGGGTTCAAAGTTATAAGACAACTGAAAATGGGAATTAGAATAGATACAGCTATAGTTGTCACTCTGCGATATCATGCAATATTGGTAACAGGCTTTATCAAAATTATGAAAAACTTAATTTATATTTTTATTTCCAATTGTTAATTATATAGCACATTTACCTAATTTTTTGGCACCAACAAAAAAATATTCCCCCTAAAGATTAACAGCACTGATAATGGAAGAAAATGTAAATTTCAAATATCTTACCATGAAACAGCATCCTTTCATTAGCATGGTTATGGTTTTCTTCAGAAACTTCTTTCCTCCTGTGAGTGTATCTTTCCCAGAGTTTTTTGTTACACACTTTTTGAATCTGAAATAATAAAATCCTGAATTCAAATTCTATTTTGAAGAGAAGACCTTCCAATTTTTTGCTTTATCATTTGACAGACATTTTGATGCAGAATGGGTATATCACAATAGATTCACTCCAAAAGTAGAAACATGTAGTCAAATTTCTAGAGAAGAAATGAGATTATCTCCCTCAGATTCTAAGGAATCCAATTCTTTTTGCATAGTGAGTAAAATCATCATCACCATAAACCTAAGTTAAAAGCCATTCTGTTCTAAACCACCGTTCAGTGATTTCTCTAAAATTTTTAGATTGACATTTACTCACAACTTAAGAATGTTTTGGAAAGTTTAAATAAACTAGATCAAAGATTTTTTAGATTGCAACCCCCAATCCATCCAAACTTTGATAAAATAATTCTCTCTCTTCAATCAAAGAACTGCTAACCCCCTTCTTTAGATTTCTTTACTGGCTTCCACACTTTCTATATTAATTCAAGCTGTTTATTACCACCTTCAAAACACTGCACCACCACTCCATCTCTGTTCTCAGTCTCATTCTAACTCCTGCCCCTCCAGTCCTGGTGGATAAAAGCTGATTACTTTTTTATTTAAATATATGTAATTGGTTATAGTAAAGTAAGGCCTTAATACAGGTTGTAATTTTTAAAAATTAATTTTAAATCGGTTTCTTTTTAAAATGTATTTAAATTTACAAAAATCAAATTTGTTTTGAAAAAATAATGTGATGCATCAATGAGTCTTCCCCAAATCTTAATGAGTTAAAGGATGATGCTTTTTCAATTTTTAGTTCAACTGAAGTTTTCTAAATATATCACAATGGCCATGTTCTGCATTCCATAGCTATATTATTTTAAGTCATTATAAGGGCTGTGTTACAGGCTGAATTGCCTCCAGAAACTGCAGACAGGAAAAGGCTATCCCATAGATGCTAGGCTGCAGAAAGTATGTTTTCCTCTTCCAATCTCTGAATAAAAAGCAGGTGGGAAAGGAGATTTACTAATTCTGCAGGAGAAGGGATCAGATTTTAAACACCTAAAAATGCAGATGGGCATTTTGGGGTTTTCAAAAGCACTTAAGCAGGTTAGGTGCCTAACACTCCACTGATTTCAACAGGAGGCAGGCACCTAACCTTCATAGTCACTTCTGAAAATTCCACAAGGTGTCTATTTGCATCTTTAATTGCCAAAATCCTTCTGGAAATCTGATGCATGGTGATGATGACAAACAATGAATGTCAATTCAGTAACTACAGTTAATACTTCCTTTGTTTAATAACTTTATTTTTAGAAGCAAAACATGTTTTAATAAGCTTACTTTATTATCTATCCAGCACATTTAAAGGTAGCTTTAGTTATCAAATAAAAACATTTTAAAATGGTGTTTTTATGCATTAATAGATTTTCAATTTCCATCCAAATACAGCTTGACAGATGTCTCAAGTATAAAATTATCATCTAGTAAATAAATGATAATTTTCTAACAAAATATAAAAATTAAGAATCAAAACATACATTGAGCTATACAATTGCTTAAATAAATGTGTAGGCAATGTTTCACCCTGGTTAGCAAAACAAAGCATCAATATTAATAAAAAGTCTATATTTAGCAGCAAATTAACATATTTTAACAGTCATACCAACCAATGAAAATGAACCTCTCTCTTTAGGAAAATAACGAAAAAGTACAAATGCAAAAAAAGATTAACAAATTATTTAAATCAAGGTTTCCTACTTGCTGATTTAAATCACAAACCTGAGCCTCCCTCACTCCAAGTCTTTCCATATGATCACTCAATCTCATCCTCCCACTTTTTGTTTTATGCTTTTTTCTCTTCTCACAGCCTGTGCAACCACCTCTCAAGTTCTGTGTATTAAGCACTCTGCCTTTTGCTTCAAACTTTTCTGTCTTTCTCTATGAAGCCTGTTCTTGGACTTCTCAAACCACTTCTTAATGCCTTTTGAGACCTAATCTGTTTTCCTGTATATTTATCTTAGATTTCTCTATGGAGTGTGGTCCTGCTCTTTTTATATGTTTTGTAATGTACAATGTACATTTAAGGTACTCAAATAAAACTAAAAAAAGTACTTGATAGTAATAAAATTACTTTCAGCTGAGGGGATAAGAGCATAGCTATCATTTAAGAACCACAAAAATGTGATGGTACCTTCAGAAAATTGTATTTGTTGAACACTCCACCAGCATGCCCGCCATCTCTGTGCTCTCGGACCGTACTCTGCATCTGAAGAATAAGAGTTTTAAGGCTGTACATTTTGGACAAATACTCCAATATTTTTTTTGTAATAATCAAAACAGTTGATTCTATTCTTAAAAACAGAAGACTTCTATTAGCTAAAAATTAGCACTGGGCCCTCATCACAACAAGTTGTGTAATCTTTCTACAAAAGTTCAGAAATTCTGAATACTTTGTGGAACACATTGGTGCTAGTTCTTAATTTACACTCTAACTGATCACAACCACTTAGAATCACGTGCTGTGCAATTATTCAAATACTGGGCAGAAAGTAGAGAAAGAATTGATTAGAAGCTGGATCTGATATATAGGGAAATGACTGTAGGGAAGATTTCCATGCTGCAGAAATAATTTTACTTCAGATGGAGACCTCTCAAGTATGTTACTAGAAGGAGTGACATGGAGAGAGACAAAGGGTCTTTTCACTTACACGTTGGGCTGGAGTAGTAATTTCTAGTGCAAGATGACATAAATGTGGTAGCTCTGATTGAGTGAATGCACTAAACGTACACGCAACCACTGCAGTAAGAGCAACGGAAGGGGCTAGCTGCCTGAGTATGTACCTAGTGCCTTGGCTTGACACACAGTTTGCTGTAGCGCGGTGGTTCTCAAATCCTTTTGCCTGCCCCACAGGCCACCACGACGCGTGTGTTCCACTGAAATGCCGCCGAATACAACCTTTCCACTTTCGGAGCATTTCGGCGGACATGCTGTGCGCTTCACAGTGTCTGCTGAAAAGCTACCAAAACTGGAAACATTCACTTTGGCGGCTTTTTGGAGGATACTCTGAAGCGCACAGCATGTCTGATAAAAGCGGATGCAATCTATTCGGTGGCACTTCAGTGGCACAGGGAGCTCACAATCCTCCGGGAATCAGTTCACAACCCCCTGGGGGGGTCATGACCCCTAGCTTGAGAACCGCTGCTGTAGCGGCTCCACTTACATTTTTAATATGTCAGTTCAATTAGAGGTAGTGCAGGTATATCTCCTCAAGATGGAAGTTTTACCTCCAGCTTGAAATGTAGACATACAGTAGAACTTCGAAGATACGAACACCAGAGTTACAGACTGACCAGTCAACTGAACACCATGTGAAACCAGAAGTAATCAATCAGGCGGCAGCAGAGACCAAAAAAAAATAATGAATGAAAGCAAATACTCTATTGTGCCTGTATTGCATCTTAAAGGTAGACACATCTGGGCTACCTGTCCCCACCCCTGACTTCACCCCCACATGCACCCATTTACAGCTAAGATTTGCAGGCAAAGCCATGAGCACCCACTGCCAACACAAGGCAGCTAGAGCAGGAGCAGCATTCCTGTGGGTGCTCTTTTCAGCCCTCCTCTCCTGGCCAGGGGATGCTGTTTCCTCACACACACAACCTGCCGGGAGGGGGACATGCTGCCCCGTGTCTACCCCACTCCCACCCTGGTCCAGAGGGGAACAAGCTTACAGGGAAGAAGCTACCTGCAAGGAAGCTGCCTATCTGCCTCTGGAACCTGGCCATAAGTGTGAACTGCTGGAGCTGCATTTTGTTCAGAATTATGGACATTGCAGAGTTATGGACAACCTCTAATCCTGAAGTATCCATAACTCTGAGGTTTTATTGTATGCTACATTGTGGACAAGTCAAGCATGGACTGTAACAATGGGACAGCACTGACAAAGGAAAATGGAACAAGTGTCTTGATGCAAGCTTTAATCCTTTATGTTTAGCAGTATTTGAGTCTTATATTAATAGTCTACTGGAGCTCATGTGTCTATCACCCATAAGTGACAATGCCAAAAAGAATCTGAGATGCTAGGGAGCAAAACATACCTCCTCTTCCACTGACTGAAATTCCTTATCATCAGGAGAGAGATCTATGAGAATTGTTCCACTACCAGAAGTATTCAAAGTCAGGTATGGGTTAAGACCTATAAATACAAAGAACACACATATTTCAGACACAGAGAACAAAAATTAAAAACACAGGCATAGCTCAGATTCCCAGGACTAAAAACACTGAAGATGCCATATAGACAAAGGTCAAGAAATGGGGAACATTTGAAGTTATATTGTGGGGTTTCTCAAACTAGGGGTCGTGACCCCCGGGGGGGGGTCACCGAGTGCTCCTAGGGGGGTCGCGAGCTCCTGCCGCTGCTGAAAAGCCACCAAATTGATTAGTTCTGCATTCGGTGGATTTTTGGTGTACATGCTGAGCACTTCTGAGAGTGTTCGGTATGTCCGCTGAAAATAGCCACCGAATGCAGAAGTATTCAATTTGGCGGCTTTTCGGCAGACATACAAGGGTGTGCCACACCGCCGAGGAACAGGAAAAAGGATCATGGTTCTCAAAAGTTTGAGAACCGCTGTTAACTTTCAGTTTGAGTCTCATTTCAGCCATGGTTTTGGGATCTTAAGTAGTTTAAAGTTCGTTTTTTAAAACATATTTTGATTCGCCTGTAATTCTGCTCCTCTGAAGATACCATACAGGATACTCATTTCTTAGCCTCAGCTTCCTAGCAAAACACAGACAGAACCTACAAGTCATTAATGGTAGCAGTGGTGGCCAGGGACATAAGCCAACTTCCCTCATCCCCACAAGTGATTGTGCACCACCTGAAGCCTCTGCCAGCTTTGAAACATTCCATTCAGTCAGTTCCTAGTTGAGTACCCAGTACAGGATCCCTAAAGTAATAGGCCAGTCACCTAACATTTCACAGAAAAATCATGACAAAGAAGCAGAAAGACTTACCGTATTTTTCGTCCTATAGGACGCTCCGGCGTATAAGACGCCCCCGAGTTTTTAAATGAAAAAGCCGGGGAAAAAAAAAAAGCGCAGCTTTTTTCGCGCCGCTCTCCCGTCCCCGCCGCGCGGGCGGGCTGCTGGGAGCATCCCGGTTCCCCCCTCCCCACCGCGGGCGGGCTGCCGGGAGCGTCCCGGTTCCCCCCTCCCCGCCGCGGGCGGGCTGCCGGGAGCGCTCCCGGCAGCCCGCCCGCGGCGGGGAAGGGGGAACCGGGACGCTCCCGGCAGCCCGCCCGCGGCGGGGAGGGGGGAACCGGGGCGCACATTCGCCCTATAAGACGCACCAACTTTTCCCCCCCCGTTTTGGGGAAGAAAAAGTGCGTCTTATAGGGCGAAAAATACGGTAGTTACCTAAACAGAAGCTCATCCAAACTCACGATGTTTTTTGGCTAGAGTGTTTGACTGCAAATTCGAAGACAACAGATGAGACCCAACAGAAAAGCAGGGGCACTGTATAAAAGGATACTTGCAGCAGCGTAAAACTACGCTGGAAACAGAAATAGATTAGCAGCCGAAGAGAGAGCTCCCACACAGGACACCTTCCCTGATGGTAAATCAAGAAGCAACTGACTGTTCAAGGGACAGCCACTGAAACTCCTTGGAGATACCTGAACATGATGAAGTGGTTGTCTTGTTGCCTTGACTACTATTGCTGCCCTTAAGAGCTAAAAAACATTGAGTGTGGACTGTTCTGTCTGTTTTATACTAGAGTCCAGATTTTGGGAATGAGAATCCACAGATGGTGTCTAGAGAAAAAAATCCTACCAATTCTAACTAATTGTATTCCATTTTTATGAAATATAGTGAGAATAGTCAGCAATGTTTCAATGTGACAGAATCAATACAGTGTGCTCTTTATTTTTTTCTTCAGATGTAGTCCAACAAAACATGTTATTCCTATGACTGTGCGGTCATCAACAATGCAGCAAAATAAAGAGGTTTTAGCATAAAACTCAATGCAAGTTGAAGTTGTTAAACAAAGCAGCTATGCTAATTTCTGTTCCACTGGAAAGAGCCACTCTTTTTTAAAGAAAAATATTTAAAAACTTCAATGATTCTTTTGGAAAAAAGGACACAGCTTGTGTCACTCTGAAAAGTGAATTATTTACTATCTGTATTGCGGTAACACAAGAACCCCAGTCTTTGACCAGAACCCCATTGTGCTAGGTGGTGTACAAACAGAACAAAGAAATGGTTCCTGTCCCAACACACAAAGTTCTCTAAATCTACAATCCAACTAATGGAAGTAAACGTGGATAGTGACTATGATAAAGCAATCAAATATTAAAAGCAATTGAACGCTGGTGTTCATGATCATTTATACCACTAGTGAAAGCTTCGCACGTGAGCTTCAAGTTGAAAGACAAAGCAGCACAAGTTTACATTTTGTTGTATAAAGAATTGCATTATCAGCTCTTTCTAACAAGAGATTATTTGGAACAAAACTGGTAAAGTTTATAAAAATGAACTCTATATTAAAGCAGTGTCACTTCAGTAATTCATTAAAAATATACCTTGCTGTCCAGAGATCAATCTCTCAACTCCTTTAATGATTTTATGTCTATGTCCATAAGCATTGATACCAATTTCTTTTAACTCTTTGTGGCCCATTTCAACCAATACATCCAGTGTTATCTAGAACAAAGCACAATATAATTTGTTTAGATTGCTGTACACACTTTAATAAAAATTTCATGACAAATATTTCATTTGAAAGGATCAATTATAACCTCAGAAATAAAATGTATGACAATTTAGTTACAGTAAAACCTCGATTTAACGGACTAATTCGGGCGACTGGGTGTCCGTTAAACCCAAAAGTCCGTTATTTAATAATTAAAAAAAAACCAGCCTGCCCAATTAGTCCTTAATTCAAGGTTTTACTGTACTTCCCCTCCTTCGAAAAGCCCCGATTTTTTTTTTTAAATAAAACAAAAAAAAGAAAACGTGCCCTGGACCCCCATGCACCCCGGCCCCAGTCCCCGCTGGCGGCCGGGGCTCCAGCCGCCGCCCCGGGAGCGCGGCTTGATCCGCGCTCCCCGGGGCTTGCTCCTCGGGGCTCAAGGCACGGCGCTTTCTGGGGCTCGCGGCTCCAGCCGCCGCCCGGGGAGCGCCTGGGAGCGCGGATCAAGCCGTGCTCCCCGGGGCTAGGGGCTCGCTCCCCGGGGCTAGGGGCTCGCTCCCCGGGGCTCAAGGTGGGGCGCTCCCCGGGGCTCGCGGCTCCAGCCGGCGCCGGGGGAGCGCGACTTCAGCTGCCGCCCGGGGAGCGTGGATCAAGCCGCGCTCCCCGGGGCTAGGGGCTCGCTCCTCCGGGCTCAAGGCGCGGCGCTCCCCGGGGCTCGTGGCTCCAGTTGCCGCCCGGGGAGCGCGATTGCAGCTGCCGCCCGGGGAGCGCGCATCAAGCCGTGCTCCCCGGGGCTCGGGGCTCAAGGCGCGGCACTCCCCGGGGCTCGCGGCTCCAGCCGCTGCCCGGTGAGCGCGATTGCAGCTGCCGCCCGGGGAGCGCGCATCAAGCCGTGCTCCCCGGGGCTCATGGCGCGGCGCTCCCCGGGGCTCGCGGCTCCAGCCGCCGCCTGGGGAGCGCGACTTCAGCTGCCGCCCGGGGAGCGCGGATCAAGCCGCGCTACTCGGGGCTCAAGGCGCGGCGCTCCCCGGGGCTCGCGGCTCCAGCCGCCGCCCGGGGACCGCGATTTAAGCTGTCGCCGGGGAGCGTGGCTTGATCCACGCTCCCCGGGGCTAGGGGTTCACTCCCCGGGGCTTGGGGCTCCAGGCGCCGCGGGACCCCGGCGGGCGCCGGCAGGCAGCCCGGCCACTGCCGGGACCCGGGCGGCAGCGGGGAGCCGGCAGCCGGACCTCAACTAACGGATTTCGGACGCATCGGACTTTCTTAAAAATTTTGTCCGTTGCATCCGAAGTCCGTTAAATCGAGGTCCGTTAAATCGAGGTTTTACTGTAGTTACAAAACAGAGTGGTGTGCAGATCTGCAACCCCTAGGAGACCTGTATATTGTGCAGCAGAAGTCAAATTAGGGAAGTTTTAAAACAAGCCATAGTTATAAAGCAAACCATAAAACAAGAACATATTTTATAAGTACAGTAAACCCTCGATTTAACGGATCTCGATTTAACGGACTTCGGATGCAACGGACAAAATTTCTGAGCAAATCTGATGCATCCGAAATCCATTTCTCGCGGGCTGGCTGCCGGCTCCCGGCTGCCGCCCGGGTCCAGGCAGCTCAGCAGGCTGCCGCCCGGGTCCCAGCAGCCGGGACCCGGGCGGGCTGGCGGACGGCTCCCGCCCGGGTCCCAGCAGCAGGCGGGCTGCGGAGCTGCCGCCCCGACCCTGTGGCCGGTGGGCTGCTGCTCCGACAGCTCTTTTTTTTTTTTTTTAAATTAAATAACTGACTTTTTGATTTAACAGACACCCCCTAGCCCGAATTAGTCCGTTAAATGGAGGTTTTACTGTATATTAAATTAAAATTAGATTCATGGTAACAAGAGTCACATTCTGAATGTTTTAATGTAACAGTTCATCGTTGGGTTTGCATCTGTCTTCCCTAGCATAAAATGTTGCTTTTGAATAGCATACCTGCTACAAGTCATAGTAGAATTGCTGTCATCTTTCCCACTTTTTTTGTTTATCACTTTGCATAACCCTGAGCTTAAAAAGTAGGCCTGTGATACTGCAAAGGTCACTTTCCTGACTGGGGTATTTCACTTTCAAGATATATTACCAAGCTAACTATAGTCTACACACCTTTGTAATTACTACACATAATTTCATGATATTCACTTCCTACTGACTTCATCACCTGTGCTAAGAGAACAGAAACAGGAACTTAACCTGTAGGTTTTAAATTGCAAGTGCTATTCTTCCTCCCACTTCAAAAAAAGGAACCCATTAGTAGAGTTTTCTAACCAATATTTGTACACAGCTACTCACTTGCTCTCTCTCAAATATGTCAATCAGATGTTCAAGTCCAAGATTCCTCACAAACTGATTTATGCTAAAATCTACACCTGGAACTGAATACAAAGAAGAATATATAAGTTACTTTCACATTCATATTATCTACAACACAGTATATTCCATACTTTCTCTTCTGCAAGAGGAGGAAATACAATAATTTTTAAGAGACCTAGTAACATTAAGAACAAAATTTAAGTTCCTAATAAGACACAATTATATATATATGTTTCCGGTGGCACCTAGAATACACTAGGGTCTTTATAAAAATAAAAATACATGGTCTTGGCCTCCAAAACAAGTATTTAGCTACTAGTACTGCATATTTAACAACGAACAGAAGTAATTAAAGTAACCTTGTTCATAACTCATCAGTCTTGCAAAACTTTTAGAATCTATGATATCATTTCACTGTATATAAGACCATTCCAATAACTATTTGATTTAAAACCTGATTTATCAGTAAGAGTCTACCAAGAAAAAAAGCCCTAAGACCCCTGTCCAAGTTAATTTTTTTTGTTCTTTTGGCTATCTGTTCCTTATCAAGCCACAGTTGGAAACAGATAATAAGATAAGATGAAGGTGGTTAATGCATAAATTGAAAATTCTAGTAAGAGCTGAAGAGTACCCACAAAACTTACTAAATTAGATAAAAATACTGGGGAAGAATTTTTTTCCCCAACAAAATCATGCTTTATTTAAATTTATATAACCTGCCTAAAAGTCATTAATTCACATCTAAAATTAGAACAAAAGAAAGCCTCACCTTCCTTTTTCTCTAAAACAGTTGCTCCCTCTGCATTGTTTGTACCAACAACTGAAGGGAGTTCAGAAAAGCTACCAGATAAGTTGTCAAGGCTACTGGCAGCAGACAGACTGGATGGGCTGGATGGAACGGAAGTCAGGGAATCAGCCGTAGATCCGGTGGTTTGAGATACATTTATAACCTGAGGTTTATAACAAGATGGCAATGCAGAAGGAGGCATAGCAGCTGTCAACAGCGCGTTAACATCATCTGCCTAAATATCAAAAGACAGTTTATTAAAATGGAGGAAGCCTTCCATGCAAAGTTATTTTCTGGAATAAAATAATTGAGAAAATTAAGCCCAAAGTCGTAGCGAACAAATGCTTAAGTATAATGCAAACATTTCAACCGATTAAAAAGCAATCTTTCACTTAACCAAGATTTAAAAAAATAAATAAATCTTGTTCTAAATTAAAAGTGCAATACATGTATGCTTTTATATTCGTAACTTTTTTCTGGATAAACACAAGGTCAAACAAAACTCATTACTAGTTTACTTTAGAAACAAGAAATCTCAATTTGAAGCAAGACGATCCATTCAGCATTACTTTGAAAATGTGAAGCTTTTGATTGTATTATAATAATCTAAAACAAAACCTTAAACAGCCCAATTAAGTTTTATTAAAACCTTCTAATTTTATAAAGTTAGACTAAATTTCACCTCTAACAGTTTTTTGTGGTCAAATATTATAATAGGTAGATCAAGTACAAAAGTAAAATTAAAAATAGATACAGATTCTGGAACAAATCAATGTTTGTTTTCTTTCTCCATCGGGCAGTCAGAAGAACTTTGCAGCAATCTTGTGCAAGAGAACAGAGAAAGAAGATGTAAACGGGTGTACTGGGTGGCATATCAAATGTGCATAAACACCCACGAAACCAGAGTTTATAAATTGTGCACTAACTCCAAATTTATACTTTGAATAAAAGTGTTTAAAAGCATCTTATATAAACCAGGCGAGCAACCACTAGCTGCAGCTAAGCACAGATTTCTCAAAAGATCCCATCACTTACGGTGACCAGGTCTAATGGTGTTTGTCCTTCCTGATTTTTCAGAGTAGGATCAGCTCCATGTGCCAATAACAAGGCACAAAGCTGTGTCCTTCCTTTCTGGGCTGCTTCATGCAAAGGTGTGAAAGCCCATTTGTCCGTAGCATTCACACACGCATTATACTTTATAAGTAAAGCTGCTACATCTACGTGCTGGAAAATAAAATATCCTGTTACATTCCGACATGGTAGTTTAATATACTGAAACTCTCAGAATTATTAAACAACCCTTTTTGTAACTCATTCTGGATTTTCCTAGAATTGATCTAAATTACAATAAGGTAAAAAATAAACATTAACAAAATGGAAGAGACTATTCTGAACTAGAATGTACCTCTGTATAAATTAAGTCATTTTCTTCCATAAACCAGAAATAGACCAAACCAGAATCCCAAATACAAACTCCTTTGAATTGAAGGAGAGCCAGAAGGGGGTTGAATTCAAATCTGAAAACAGCCCAGGCTGCATCCAAACACAGAAGGGCCTTATTTCCTGCTCTGGGCTGACAGATGTCTGATATCTCACAAGATCACCCACAGAACTGTAAGTGAAATTTTTAGTAGTGAAATTCTACTAGTATGCGCAGGTGAAAAGCAGTTTTACAGGACATCTTTTAGGTTGCTTGTTTTTACAATATATTTTTAAATGACCTCTCTCAACAATTTCCAAAAGTGATTTTACAAATTTAAAATATTCACTTCTACAATAGTCAATTGAATTTGAGCTTCAGTTATAATTTTGAAGTAATTCCAAATGAGGTGATATTATAACACAATGACAAAAGCTTTTTAGAGATTGTCAGGCTACGCAATGCCAATACAAGCATCATATCCAACTTTAAACACAAGTTTCAAATTGTTCCAAAAGATATTAAGTTAGAGATTCTTACCCCATAAGATGCTGCATTATGTAGAGGAATCAACCCTCCTTTATCCTGTGCATTCACATCAGCTCCATGTTGTAACAGGTACTCTGCAACCTCCAAATTGTTGTAACCAGCTAACAGGCAGTTAAGGAAGGAAGGAGGAAAACGGTCACCAGACTAATTATGATGATTAAATACAACCTTTTTATTTTTAAATCACATTGGAGGGGGAAAAAGTCTGCAAATAGCCAAATTGTGCTATGCTTTGTGAAACCATTTACCACAGCTATGGAACAAATTAATCTTCTGTATTCAATTCCACAATAAATGTGACAATTTGCAGAGTACTCCAGTACACTCCAGTACTATATGTTTAATATTTCAAATATCTAAGCAAGCACATACTCAAATTCAACATCTTTACTTGAAAATACAGATGTTAACTGTCTGCATCTAGACAATTGGTGTTAAGTATTAAGATTTTCCAAAACAAAACTTAATGGATTTCAAATCAGCACTGACATTGGAAAACCTGAATTCTCCATTTACTAAGAGTTATTTTGAATGGAGTGAGAAATTAAATACAAAACTTCAGGTAAGCATCTTCATTCTGATGGACAAGAAAATTCTGCTTCCATTCCTGACAAAACAGCACTTTTACCCTACCCTTCTCTCTGTCTGTTCTCCAGCAAGTTTTCTTCCACCTTCCTTCACCTCTTCTGCTGAATCCCACTGAGCTGTCAACCCCTTGCAATCTACCAGTTCTGCTGGCCCCACATTAGCACAGTCACTGTAGTGGCAGGGTATCAGCTACACATGATGTCTCCCCTTGCTGGTGCCTGGTTTTAAGGAGAAATTGAGGAGGCAAGGCCAGCATGGAGGGTACTTGCCAATAAAGAAATAGAAACTCCTCGTTACAGGTGAGAATCCCAATTTGGTGTGTCGCACTAAAAACTCACTAGATTTGACAAGATCAGGTTAAGTTTCTGCAGATAACATACCTGATACCAAGCCAAAAATGTAAGATAAAGAAAAGTTAAGCCACCTAACATAATATACCCTCTATTCCTTTATTGACAGTAAAGCAGCATACTTTTTTACAGCTTCCTTTTGTGTTGCATATAGCAAATAACTAATCAAATTTGTGCATTAACTTCCTAGTTTTTTAAAAATAGGAAGGTTTAAGCATTAGCTGTAACATCCCCATGCAAATCCACACAAGCCATGCTTTTCTCTTCACCCATTTGCCCCTTGGAATGGCAGCCTGTAACAGTCTAGGGCCAATGAACTTGTCACAGGAGATTCTCCTGAGGTAAACCACGATAAGTTTACTGGATGCAGAGGCTGGCTCAGCAAGAAAGCTTGGAGCTCAGCTCGTCAGGAGTTTGCCTGCCAGTTCTGCCTCATCCTGTAGAGTTTAATGGCTGAGACACTGAGAAGAGGACAAATGGAGACTGATGTTTAAGGGAGGGTGACAAACAATACTGTCAGATACAAGCATTCAAAAATAATGCGACTGGCTTAAATATAATACAACTTAGAAACAAATTGCATTTTTGTTTTCCTACTGATTTTTGAGCTTTTAGATGCAAGTCACCCACCCCCAAATTGG
Organism: Sternotherus odoratus; assembly: GCA_032164245.1. Classification (NCBI taxonomy): domain Eukaryota; kingdom Metazoa; phylum Chordata; order Testudines; family Kinosternidae; genus Sternotherus; species Sternotherus odoratus. Next base: position 79,841,115 of record JAVMKO010000005.1, on the reverse strand, counting down.
CAATGATCATTTTGGATTCAAAGGTCAATGTTAAAGGGACAAAAGTGCCACTCTCTCTCCCCTTTGGCTGTTTGGAGAAGACTCCACTTATCCAGTTGCCACTCTGTCCCTGCTCATCATTATCCTGCTTCCCCCTCCTGTCCCACTCACATTCTTCCTCCATGCTACCTAGAAGACTCATGTCTTCCATCTGCTCCCTTAATAAATTTGCTCTCCCTATCTCTTCAGTTTTCTGATCCTCATGTTTTTCTTCCTGCCTCTATTTCCTTATACTTCTCCCAACTTGTCCTACTTGTCTTCGGTCTTCCCTCTCATATTCACCTGCTCCTCACAGTGATCTCCTCTACTTCTTTGGCAGAACACAATTCCACTATCTTCACAGAGGACAACTAGTTTTCACTATCTTTGCAAAGAGCAGCCTAAATTTCCTCATGATCATGCTGTATAGAAATGGTGACTAACTTAACTGATGGCAACCTATAGGCTTAATTCCACAAAGAATAATGCAGAACACCTACCCAGCCCGTGTTAGTTCCAGTCCCACCTTAGGGCAGAAACGTGGAAAAGGTTCCAAGGCTAAAATTTGTCTTGTCAGGATATTTTTTTATTTTGGGGAATGTAATCAAAGTATTTTTTGAAAAAAGATTAGACATGCAAATGCTTCGTGGCAGGGAGGGTGTTTGGTAGTGAAAGAGGCTTGGAGCTTCCATGAGTAGAGGAGGAATTATGAGGAAGAAGATAAATAGGGATGAGTGGTAAGGAGGAGAGAGGGGCTGTGGGACTCAGGTGAAGGGTTGGGAGTTACAGGAGATGGGAGGGGAGGGACACTGGGAAGAGGGACCAAGTTTTGTTGATAAAATTTATGTTGACTACCAAAAGTCGACAAAACAAAAATCGTCAAAGGGTGTTCACACTTGCTCCCTGGGTCAACAGATCATGTCCATATTAGGGACACCAATACCGAGAGGGTGAGCAATGCACCGTGGGTATGTATCCCATAGTGCAGTGTTGTGGGAAGGAAGAGCTGATTGCTGCGCATTTTGGGATTCTCTCAGGGCTTGGTTACACTGGCACTTTATAGCGCTCCTGGAGGCTTTATAGCGCTATAACTCTCTACCCGTCCACACTGGCAAAGTATGTATTGCGCTATAAACCCACAGTTATACCGCTCCTGGTAATCCTCCCTTCCTTGAGGAATAACCGCTATTGCATATTCCCTGCAGTGTGCTATGGCAAGTGTAAACAGTCATTACGCTATAAGTGATCTCTGGCAGGCCTCCGAGCCATTTAAGGCAATTGACGACTCTCGCTTTGTTTTGAAAACGGCAGGAGGAATGCAGAAGTACCTTTTCAGAGTTTCTCTCTTAACTCCGCAGATAAGCACTGCAAATGTTTACAAAGGGAGCTCTGTGACCGAGAAACTATAGCAGGCTCTAATTTCAAAGGACACCCACTGATTACAAGACTTTGAGACGTAGAAAATCCCTCTCTCTCTCTCCGCCTGCATACACACTACACGTTTCCCCTCACCCGCCTTGTTTGAAAAGCACATTGCACCCAGCTGAATGCTGGGATAGCTGCCCATAATGCACCACTCCCTGTCCTGCTGCAAGTTCCGCAAATGTGGCCATGCCAGGACAAGCTATAGCGCTACACCTATTGCTGTATATGGGTACAGCTATAACCAAAAGTGCTATAATCCTGTAAGTGTAACCATGGCCTCAGAGTTCTCCCACAGTCCCCTCAGCTGGTAAGAACAGCATCATGAGTAGCTATGTGAGGTCTCCATGTTGAGGAATGGCAAAGCAGCACAGCAGTCTGTCCCCCTCTCTCTTCAGCAGCAGAACAGGAGCATTCCAATTATTTGCTCTTTGTTCCCCAATGGAGCAGCACACAGATACTTCCCTGAGCTTTGAAAAGGGAGGGGCGCATGCCTGCAAGCCAGCAGAGATCAAAACACTGAGCAAAGCAATCAGGGCAGACATTGTGGGATACCCCGACAAAACCATCAGCAGGGTCTACAAAGGCTCTTTGTCAACAGTAAAAGGGGAAAAAACAGAAGTCTCTTGTAGGGATGGAAGTTTGTTGTTTCCAAAACTGGGTGTTGTTCACGACAAAAGTCCCACTGCAGTGCGTAGTGTACCCTTCTTGCTGTTTTGTTGCCAAAAGGCAATTTTTGGCAACAAAACTTGTTAGTGTAGTCAAGGCCCAAGTCAACTTGGGGCACACATACACTAAAAACTCAAGTCAACCGGTGTTAGGTCAATTTACAGCCACATGAATTATGGTGGCTCATGTCCATACTATACCTTACCAGTAGTTCTTCCACTGACCGAAGAGGGGTAGTGTGGGGGGCTGAGAGTCTGGAAGCCCAGCTGCTCCTCAAGGCTCAGCTCCCTGATGTGAGCCTAGCTTCCTCCACTTCTCCATGGGAGCAAGGCAGTTACCTCAGGCTCCCAGTGGGGGAGCTCTGCAACCAGAGCTCAGGCAGCTGCTGTGTTGGTTGCAACCAGGCTCCCTGGGGGAAACTGGGACATTGAGGTCAGCTGGGTTCTAGCTGGAGCCTCCCCCACCAGCCCCAGGGTGATAGCCCAAGCTGTGAGCGGCTTTCTTGTTCATTTCATGGCTCCAGCATGGAGCCGTGAAATTGCCAGTCCATGTAAGTAACCCACAGTGTCTACATGGACATTGCATCACCCTAACTACACCAACATAAGCCATACACTTCTTATGGAAGTGGAATTGTTATGTCGGTGTAGTGGACGCTTACGTCAGTGGCAGCAAAGTTGTAGTGTGTACATAGACATAATTAGGGTGATCTAAGCTGCCATACGCCAATCTATGTACTAGGAATAATAATTTAGTATTTAACAGCACTTACCTGCTAAATGTAGTGGTGTTGAATGTCTTCCTTGTGTGTCACGACAATTTACATTGTCAGGTGAACAAAGCTTCTTTACACGGGCCAAACAACCCTTCTTGGCAGCATCTAGCAAAGCTGCATCTCCTCGTAGTAGGTCTTGAATATCAGTATCACCATCTTTAACAAGATCCAAAGCAGTATTTCCATCTCTGTTCTTCTTTGTGGAGTCAGCACCATGCTGTAGCATATAAAAAGCCCAGAAGAAATTAAGTACTCATCTTACGTTAACAATTGTTCAAAATGGAAATAATCAGAATAAGTATTTCTAGCTCTTAAATTAACAATGGGGTACATAAGCTATTTCTATTCACATTCAACTTATGTAGAGAAAAGTTATTCTTTTGGATACATGATAGAAGTCCACACATTGTGAGGGGAAGAAAAGTGTACTCTTAAAGCGTATTTCTTAATTTAAAAATGCATATGTTTCATAACCATTGATTGGGAACGCAACCTGAATAAAATCCAATTTCTTACAGAAGTCCTATCCCATACTTCGGGGACATACTTATTTCCATCAATTAACCTCTTCTCTATCAACCTGTAGAGTACCTGTAATAGAAGTTTGCAGATCTCATATTTTCCTTTTGCTGCAGCTTCATGTAAGGGAGTGAACTTCCACAAATCAGCTACATTTACAACTGCACCATGTTTAACAAGCAGTTCTGCTACTTCATAGTGCCCATAGGAACAAGCATTGTGCAAAGGGACAAGACCCCTGAAAACAAGATTAAGCAAACTTCTCTTAAATACATACTACATTTTAGGTTTACATCATGTCAAAAACAGCTCTAACTTTATTACACCATAAATATTCTACAAGTTTTCTGAAAACAGTTACATGTTCTGAACTTCTGAAGAGAAATCAAGCCATTAAAATATGAAAAATAGGTAGTTACCTAAATATTTAGAGATACTGTAAGACCAATATTTATTTTTTCCATTGTGAATGCGTTTGTCTTTCAACAGCTTTCAATCTTTAACAATCCAATGCAGAAAAACGCTCACTAATTCTTTTGTCAATTAAAGTGACTTTAATTTTATCAGTGAGTTAACTATGAACATAAGAAAGGCCATACTGGGTCAGACCAATGGTCCATCTAGCTCAGTATCCTGTCTTCCTAGCCAATGCCAAGTGCTTCAGAGGGAATGAACAGAACAGGTAATCATCAGGATCCCCTATTGCCTATACCCAGCTTCTGGCAAACAGGCCAGGGACACTTCAGTGCATGGCTTTGCACCCCTGCCCAGCCTGGCTAACAGCTATTGATGGACCCATCATCCACAAACTTATCTAGTTCTTTTTTGAACCTTGCTATAGTCTTGGCCTTCACAACATCCTCTAGCGAAGAGTTCCACAGGTTGATTTGTGCATGGTGTAAAGAAATACTTCCTTGTTTGTTTTAAACCTACTACCTATTAATTTCATTTGCTGACCCCTAGTTCGTGTTATAAGAGTAAATAATGCTTCCTTATTTACTTTCTCCACATCCGTCATGATTATATAGACCGCTATCATATTCTCCCCCCCCCCCCCATCATCTCTTTCCCAAGCTGAAAAGTCCCCATTTTATTAATGTCTCTCATGGAAGCTGTTCCATACCTCTAATCATTTTTGTTGCCCGTTTCTGATTCCAATGTACTTTTTTTTACATGGGGTGACCAGATCAGCAAGTAGTATTCAAGATGTAGGCATACCATGGATTTATATAGAGGCAATATGATATTTTCTGTCTTATTATCTAACAGTGTTGGGAATCATTAGTAAAGGGATAGCATTTTTGACTGATGTTGCACAGAGTGGATGCTTTCCAGACAATTATCCACAATGACTCCAAAATCTCTTTCTTGAGTGGTAACAGCTTAGACCCCATCATTTTATATGTATGGTTGGGATTATGTTTTCCAACGTGCATTACTTTGCATCAACGCTGAATTTCATCTGCCATTTTTCTGCCCAGTTACCCAATACCATGAGATCCCTTTAACTCTTTGCAGTCAGCCTAGGACTTAACTATCCTGGAACCAGCTAGAGAGAATGGCCCAGGATAGAGGACTCTGGAGATCTGTGGTTGGTGGTCCATACCCCGACTGGAGTGACGGGCATAAGTAAGTAAGTAAGTGAAGTAGTTTTATATCATCTGCAAATTTTACTACCTCCCTGTTTACCCCTTTTTCTAGATAATTTATGAATTTGTTGAACAGTACTGGTCCCAGTGCAGACCCCTGGGGACACCACTATTTACCTTTCTACATTCTGAAAACTGGCCATTTCTTCCTACCCTTTGTTTCCTATCTTTTAACCAGTAACTGACCCAGGACAGGAACGTCTCTTTTATTTATCCCATAATCGCTTACTTTGCTTAAGAGCCTTAGATGAGAGCCTTGCCAAAGGCTTTCTGAAAAGCTATCAATATGGCTCACCCTTGTCTGCAGCTTGTTGATCCCCCTAAAAGAATTCTAGTAGCTTGGTGAGGCATGATTTCCCTTTACAAAAAACATGTTGATTCTTAACCAACAAATCGTGTTCATCTACATGTCTGATAATTCTGTTCTTTACTATAGTCATACTTATACTAATGTTTAAAATGCATCATCTGTACTATATACACACACATCACTATTTCTCATTTGTGTGTTTTGACTGGCCTAAATTACATAATTCATGTCTTGCAAACCATATAGTGTGTATATTTTAAAGTCCTATAGCACTAGAGAGAATGAGAATTTCTTATAGCATTATATAGGAAGGATTTTCCAAAGAAATATGAAGTATCTGAAGACAGAACACTAATCAGTTAGCAAAATTCAAGTGCTCAAAACTACCACAAAACACAGACAAAAATCTTTCAAGTACTTGTATAATAAGTGGGAAGAGTACTCACCCTTTATCTTTTGCATGAACATCAGCTCCATGCTGAAGAAGATACTCAACCACAGACACTCTGTTGTATCCTGCTGCAAAGTGAAGTGGTGTGGACTGACGCCCTTCAATATCTCTGCAGTTCACACTCTGAATTGTACATAACTTCTGTGAAACAGACAAAACATGCATTACTATATATATAGAACAAAAAACAAGCATGAAGACACTGGTCATAAAATACTGTTCTGCATATCTGATTTGAAAAATTTCTTTTATTTATCATAACCAGAAGATTTAATAATACTACATTATAATCTGTACATGACATTTAATTTGCCAATGAGCTTTTACATAAAGGCTTTACTTTTCAGGGATCCTGTAGAGCAAAGAGAATCATCTGTTTCCCTCTCTTTAAACCTGTAACTATTGTCAGTACTATCTCTTTTCAATGAAGAACTGAATGGGACTCCTCAGAAAAATGGCCATTATTATTCTTTAAATCTGACCAGAGGATTTTTGAGCAGTATGAGGGGAATGAGGACCAGGATCATGAGTCTACAGCACTCAGAGAGGCTCTCCCTCTTTTTAAGCAACATAAATATAGTTTGACAAAATATGCACTCTAATAAATATTAAAACTGTGTATTCTTACTTTTACAGTATCCACATCTCCTGCCTTTGCAGCTTCTAGCAACTGTCGATCTGCATCTGAATTACCTAACAGGATGCCTTCTACAAAAGAAAACAGGGCTATAAATAAACTCTAAAAATAAAAACAATTACTTTAACTAGAGGAACATTAAAGATCATACTACAGTAAACCCTCGATATAACGGACCCCGATTTAACGGACTTCGGATGCAACGGACAAAATTTCCGATGCATCCGAAATCCGTTATTCGGGGGCCGCCGGCTCCCGCCCCGGGGAGCCGGGCAGGAGCTGTCAACCCGGCTGCCCGGCTCCCCGCAGCAGGGAGCCCGGCGGGAGCTGTCAACCCCCCCGACCCCCCGCCCGGCTCCCCGCTCCAGGGAGCCGGGCGGGGGGGTTGACAGCTCCCGCCGGGCTCCCCGCAGTGGGGAGCCGGCGCGGGGCTGCTTGGGCGATCGGGTCAGCTGCCTGGTCAATTTCAGGTGAAATTGACCAGGCAGCTGACCGATTGCCCAAGCAGCCCCGCGCTGGCTCCCCCCCACCCTCGGGCGGGCGGGGGGTGGGGTGGGGGTGGTGGTGTCCGGCGGGGGGGCTGTTCAGGCGGGCGGGGGGGGGGGGGGGGGTTTGACAGTTCCCGCCCGGCTCCCCGCAGCGGGGAGCCGGGCGGGCGGGCTGACAGCTCCTGCCCGGCTCCCCGCAGCGGGGAGCCGGGCGGGAGCTGTCAGCCCACCCGCCCGGCTCCCCGCAGCGGGGAGCCGGGCGGGAACTGTCAACCCCCCCGCCCGGGGGGTAAAACCTCTATATAACGGACTAATTCGGGCGAGGGGGTCTCCGTTAAAGTCAAAAGTCCTGTTCTTTAATGATTTTAAAAAATTATTAAATAACGGACTTTCGGCTTTAACGGACACCCCCTCGCCTGAATTAGTCCGTTAAATCGAGGTTTCACTGTATTATGTAGTACTTCAAGGGCTGCTCTTAAATAAATCAAGAAATTCTAGTCAATGTAGGTCTTTTCATATAATCCCCAAAAATTAACTTGTGGTTACACCCTCGAATTCACAGGTTTCCATAATTGTGTTAATTTGCCCCTTGCACCATCCTCAACTTTGGAATATTGCAGAACCAAACTTCTCTATTCAGTCTTTGAATTTCAATTATTCTAAAAAGCTTATATGTTTAGCGTATACATTTATTATTCATATTTTTTTCTGAAAAAATCTCCAAGCTATGTATATACTCTTATCTCTCGTCACAAATGCAAAACAAAAATAGCTAATATTGAGCCTCACTTTTAGCCTAAGATTTCTTTTCAGACTGATTGGAAGTGGCAGGTCTACTAAATACACCAAGAAGGAGTTAGCAGATGAGACAAGCATAGAAAATATTTTTTTGCTTGAGCTCAGTGCTATTTCTTAATGGCTGACGATGCAGCAAATGAAACAAAAAATGACAATTCCTAAAACAAACATAATACCTTGTAGTAATTGTTGCACACTTTCATTCCCCATCTGTAAAGCTGTGAAGCCCTGCAGTGACACAATTGAAGGATCACATCCAGAGCTCAACAATAATTTGCAGGTCTGCAGATGGCCACAATGTGCAGCTCTATGCAGAGAAGTCTGACCAAGATTGTCCAATGCATTAACCTAGAGAGAACATAGAATCTTAAGAATGTAGTTTTACAGGATTAAAGATCAAAGACCTTCTTTTCTCATGTGATCAGGTAGAAGTTCACAATGATCTTATGTCAACATATCAGACCTCTGGACCCGTAAATGAGAATCTGGATTTTCACTTTTAAAAAGTTTATAACTCATTTCCATGAAAAGGTAACCTAGAATATATGAGAAATGTTTTACAACAACCTAGAATATATGAAAAATGTTTTACAGCAAAAGAGTAGCAGGGACCTAAGGATCCCGCAACCCTTAACTTCCAGTATATTTATTTAAAATGAATCAGTGAAGGTTGGATTTTACCCAGAAAATTATTTCACTAACCTGCTCCAAAATCCTTAGGCAGTGCCTGTGCAAAGCAGTCAGAGAATGATGAACAGGAATAATTGGTAGCTAGAGGTGTTGGGACAAGTTATTTTGCTGACCCTTCACCAAATCTTAAGGGCAGCTATATTTAACAATGTTAGCCTACATCTAAGTGGGTACTGAGCCTGCTGCTAACCCAGGCAGCTGCTCTGCTAAGGGTGTGCCTGCCACTGCCACAGCAGCTGCTGTCAGAGCAACTCCACTCCTGCATCTTACACCAGTGCTGCCAGGAGCATGTGGAGAACACATTAATCAGTCTCCATAGGTTTACCTCCACCAGCCACTCCAGTAGCACATAAGGATGATTGATCAAGCTGTCACTGCACTAAGTAGGGGGCCCAGCTACTGCAACCTGCCAGTCCTCTCAGGGTATGTCTATACAGCAAAGAGACACTGCTGCTGGGTAGGGAAGCCACCCAGAGAGTGCTCTGTGAAGTGCTAAGGAGGAATAAATATGGTGGGTTGAGAGTTATTAGGGGAAGATGGCTTAGAGTAGCAATTCTCACACCACATGGCAAATAGTTCATTTAACTGAGAATGGCAATGCTAAGAGTTAAAAAAGGAACACAAAATATCTAATTTTCTCTTGAACACAACATCTAAGCTAGAAGAGGATGCATTTTTCTTTGAAGTTCAGGATTTAACAACAGCTCTTGGAACCAAAAGTCAATTTCAAAGACATTTGTGACAAATAATTAACGATGACAGTTAAACCTACTGCTTGTGAGAGTTACAGTCAGAATTTGGGGGGTGGGGGGGAGCCTGGTTCTCATTTATGATCTTATGCATTATCCCCACACTCCTCGTGGCACTGTTTAACTACTAAACAAGAGATACAGAGCAGCTTTGTCTACTTCAGCTAATATTGGCCACTCTTATTTGAGAACTTCTGGATTTTTCTAATAACTAAGGACATTCAGTAACTCAACCCTACAAGAAGTAGCGTTCTATTCTTCTCTAGACTTCTCTCTACTTCTCTCAATAGCCATGTCAGAAGTCAGCCTGTAATCAAGTTCCAAAAATCAGAATCCTACGTCTTTATTTTAGCAGTCTTGTTCAATGTGATTATATTAAGTGGCACATCTTATTTCCATACTTTCTCTATGTGAAAACTTGACCAAAATGCAGTGGGTATAGCTGCTGTGCAACATCTTGACTTGATCTGAATTTTATTGCCAGGGACAGTTTAAATTTTTCTCCATTTTATCTTTGCAAATTTAAGCCCCAGATCTCTTACATACTATTCTTCTAACTAGTTTATTTGGCACCTCCTCTCTTCATTGTGTTTTTGTAAAACAACTTCACAATTCTATTGCTTGTAATTAATCAAATACATCTTTTTCCTGTACTTAATGAAAGTAGTAGTAATTAGTAAAACTACAGAGTTTTGTGTCTTGAAACTTTACAAATGTATGAAGTCTATATACATAATTCTATACAAGTGTATTGTGGTAAACCCAGGGCAGGCGATGGCCAGAGAAGGCTGTGGTGAGAGGGATAACTGCAGTTTAATTGGATCCAGCTGAACAAGGCTGCCACAGCCAGAAGCAGGGCCAGCTGAGGCCAGTTAAGGAGGCTGGCAGAGCCCTTTAAAGAGACTCCTCCCCAGAGAAGAGTGTGGGAGTTGAGGAGTGAGTTTGGAGGCAGGAGGAATTTGAAGAGTGAGTTTGGTGGAAGCAGAGAGGAGTGAAGGAGAGCGAGAGACAAAGACAGGGACAGAGAGGCTGCCAGCAAACAGGAAAGCAGGAAGGAGGGAGTTAGCCCTTCCTAGCCTGCTGGGAGCCAAACCCCAGCCAGAAGAGAACGGCTAAAGGGCCTGAGTCCGGGGAGTCTGAGGAGCCACCTTGTCACACGTGGCGTCAGAGGTGGGATGCAGTGAGTAGACTCGGTGGCCAGTCCTCTCGGGCAAGGCAAAGGCCCCCTCAAAAAAAAAACCTAAAATGGAGGAGGTGGTGAAGGCACTGGTCCAGGCCACTGCAGCCCAACAAGAAGCAGTGCGAGTGCAGCAAGAGACTAACCAGCTGCTGATGTCCCAGGCAGCCCAGGACCGCGCTACACTGCAAGAGCTAGCAAAACAGATAAAAGTCCTGGGCACCATGGCCCGTGGGGGCCCCGACGCCCGGCCACTGCGGGCGAGCAACTACTTACAGAAAATGACGACGGACGACGATACCGAGGCCTATCTTCTTGCATTTGAGAGGACAGCCCTGCGAGAGGCCTGGCCCCGGGAGCAGTGGGCGAGTATCCTGGCCCCCTTTCTGTGTGGGGAGGCCCAGAAGGCTTATTTTGACTTGGCAACCGAGGCAGCGGCAGATTATCCCCAGCTAAAGGCCGAGATCCTGGCAAGGGCGGGAGTGACGCCAGCCCTGAGGGCCCAGCGGTTCCACGAATGGAGGTACAAGGCCGACAAGGCACCGAGGACCCAGCTGTTCGACTTGATCCACCTCGCCCGGAAGTGGCTGCGGCCCGAGACCCATGGCCCCGAGAAAGTGGTAGAAATACTAGTCCAGGACAGGTATATGCGGGGGTTGCCGCCTGACATAAGGGGGTGGGTCCGTAAGAACGATCCCTCCTCCTATGACGAACTAGTAGCCCTCGTGGAAAGACACCTAGCCTCCCAGGAGCTGCCTCGGACTACCAAGGAAGGAACGCGCCCGAATAGGAGGCAAGTCTCAGGGCCAAAACCCCGGATCACCATGACTCCAAGCCGATATATGGAAGGAGGAAAAGAGGCTGGGGATCAGCCTGAGAGCGTGGAGAAGCTTGGGGACTGGGGGAACATGACTCGGGGGGAAAGGCCTAACAGCCCGAAAACCAGGGGGCTAGCCCGAGCAGGTATACGTTGTTATGCATGTGGGGAAGTGGGGCATATAGCTGCCCAGTGCCCAAACCAGGCAGAACCTATGCAATGTGACTGGGGGGGGATGGAAAGCCCATGTGACCTGATAAATCAAGTGGGGGTGGCGATGGCCCCCCATAGATACACCCGGCCCGTTAAGATGAACGGCATTAGTACCACCGCGTTAGTCGACTCAGGGAGTGCGGTCACGCTGGTCTCGGGGAAGCTGGTTGGGCGAGACCAACTGTCCCGGGCCAAGCGCTCAGGAGTATCCTGTGTGCATGGGGATGTTAACTATTACCCCACCATCCCCGTGAGTATAGATATCCTGGGAAACCCCACGAAGGTAATGGTGGGAGTAGTCCCGAAGCTCCCTTATCCAGTCCTCATTGGGCGAGACTTCCCAGGGTTCGATAGCCTGCTCCCCGGAAGGGAGGTGGAAGGAGTTAGCGCCGAGATCCAGGAGATGGCGCCGAGGGATCGTGGGCCCCCGGCCTTCCGGGAATTTGACCCAGGGCTATTTTCCGTGCCTGGGGGACCCAAGAAGTCTCGGAGGGAGAGAAGGGCAGCGAAGGAGTTGGGGACGAAGATTTTGACCCAGTACCGGAGGGTTGTGCTGGTAGGGGAACAAGTAAGCCCCAGGGGGACGAGGGCTCGGCGAGCTCTGGGGGAACCCGACGCCAGACCTAGCGCCCCCCCAGACTGCCCCGAGGAGGAGCCAGGGGTAGATTCCCCGGAGTTGGGGCCAATTGGACCGTCAATGGAAAATTTTGGGCAGGATCAAGCCAATGATCCAGCCTACCACCATATCCAAAAGGAAGTAGTTGAGGTGAATGGAGTCCCGGTGGAAGGAAAAGTTAAGGGCCGAGGGCCGTACTATGTGATAAAGGGGGATTTGTTATACAGGGTAGACCAGAGGCCGGACCAAGCCGTAGAGCAACTCTTGGTGCCGCAGAAGCACCAGAGAGGTGTGATGGACCTAGCCCACAGCCATCTCTTCGGGGGCCACCTAGGGGTAGATAAAACCCTCGACCGGATCCTGAAAAGATTTTTTTGGCCCGGAATTTATGCGGCCGTCCGGCGGTATTGTGCCTCCTGCCCGGACTGCCAATTGCATGCCCCCCGGCCACACTTACGGGCCCCTCTGGTACCCCTACCCATCATTGAAGTCCCGTTCGAGAGGATCGCTATGGACCTGGTAGGCCCCCTAGAGAAGTCTGCCCGGGGCCATCAGCACATACTGGTTGTGCTAGAATACGCCACCCGATACCCGGAAGCCGTGCCCCTACGGAACACGATGTCAAAGACCATAGCCCGGGAGTTGGTGCAGATCTTTTCCCGAGTAGGGATACCCAAAGAGATCCTGACCGATCAAGGGACCCCCTTTGTGTCTAAACTGATGAAGGACTTATGCGACATGCTCCAAGTGCGGGCCCTAAGGACGTCGGTTTACCATCCCCAGACTGACGGCCTGGTCGAACGCTTCAATAGGACATTGAAGAGCATGATCCGGAAGGTAGTGAGCAGGGACGGGAAGGATTGGGACACCCTGCTACCCTACCTACTGTTTGCGGTGAGGGAGGTACCGCAGGCCTCAACGGGATTCTCCCCATTCGAGTTGCTATATGGACGCCACCCTCGGGGCATACTCGATATAGCCAAAGAGGGTTGGGAAGAACAACCGAATCCGGGGAGAAATGTAATTGATCACGTGTTACGGATGAGAGAGAGGATAGCTCAGGTCACCCCCATTGTGCGAGAGCACATGCAGAAGGCCCAAGAGACACAGCGAAGGTACTACGATCGCCGGGCGTTGAGCCGGAAGTTCCAGGTGGGGGACCGGGTGATGGTGCTCGTACCCATGGCTGAAAGTAAACTGTTAGCCCAGTGGCAAGGGCCTTATGAGGTGATCGAAGCCGTGGGGGACGTAGACTATAAAGTCCGACAGCCTGGACGCCGGAAACCAGAGCAGATCTATCACGTGAACCTACTGAAGCCATGGCAGGATAGAGAGGCTCAAGTGGTCGTGCTAGGAGCAACCCCCCGGGAAGGGAACCAGCCTAGCCAGATAAGGATATCCCCCGAGCTGACCCCAAACCAAAGAGAGGAAGTGATCAGCATGATCAGACGCCACCCGGACGTGTTCTCGGAGGTACCAGGCCGAACCAGGGAGGTGTACCACCACATCCACACGGAGCCTGGGGTAAAGGTACATGTCAAGCCCTACCGGATCCCGGAGGCAAGAAGGGAAGTGATTGGGGCAGAAGTCCGAAAAATGCTAAAATTAGGGGTCATAGAAGAGTCCCATAGCCAGTGGTCCAGTCCCGTGGTCTTGGTACCCAAGCCAGATGGCAGTGTGCGATTCTGCAACGACTTCCGGAGGCTAAATGATGTTTCCCAGTTTGATGCATATCCGTTACCCCGAATAGACGAGCTGATTGACCGGCTCGGAACAGCGCCGTTCCTGTCCACCCTTGACCTCACCAAAGGTTACTGGCAAATCCCCCTGGCCCCGGCGGACAAGGAGAAAACGGCCTTTGCCACCCCAGAGGGTTTGTTCCAGTATACGGTCCTCCCCTTTGGGTTGCACGGGGCCCCCGCCACCTTCCAGGGGCTCATGGACAAACTGCTGCGGCCGCATCGTAAATATGCAGCCGCGTACTTGGACGACGTGATTATCCATAGCCCCGACTGGGAGACACACTTGGGGAAGGTAGAGACAGTGCTAGACACCCTGAGGAAGGCTGGCCTGACTGCAAATCCCGCCAAGTGCTCGATTGGGCTAGCAGAAGCCAAATACCTCGGATATATAGTGGGGAGAGGCCTGGTAAAACCCCAGCTTAACAAGTTAGAGGCGATCCAGAAGTGGCCACGACCAGTCCGGAAGAAGCAGGTCCGAGCGTTCCTGGGGTTGGTTGGGTACTACCGACGGTTCATTCCCCATTTCGCCACCAGGGCATGCCCATTAACGGACCTGACGAGAGCCCGTGGCCCGGACATTGTGAAATGGTCGAATCCAGCAGAGGAGGCGTTTAGGGATCTGCGGACGGCCCTCTGCACCGACCCCGTGCTAATAGCCCCGAATTGGGAAAAGGAGTTCTTTTTGCAGACTGACGCCTCTGAGGTGGGGCTAGGAGCGGTGCTTTCCCAGATGGTGGATGGAGAAGACCACCCAGTCCTCTTCCTCAATCAGAAGCTACTGCCCAGGGAACGAAAATATGCCGTAGTAGAGAAGGAGTGCCTGGCGGTAAAGTGGGCCGTAGAAAGCCTCCGCTACTATCTGCTCGGGAGACGGTTTACCCTGGTCACTGACCATGCTCCGCTGAAGTGGATGCAGCAAAACAAGGACAAAAATGCAAGAGTCACTAGATGGTTCCTCTCGCTGCAACCCTTTCACTTCCGTGTGCAACATAGGTCTGGCCGCCTGCACGGAAATGCGGACGGCCTGTCGAGGGTCCACTGTTCAGCGACCCAAGTAGCCCAACCCCATGGGGTTGAGCGGGGGGGGGGGGGGGGGGGGGGGGATGTGTGGTAAACCCAGGGCAGGCGATGGCCAGAGAAGGCTGTGGTGAGAGGGATAACTGCAGTTTAATTGGATCCAGCTGAACAAGGCTGCCACAGCCAGAAGCAGGGCCAGCTGAGGCCAGTTAAGGAGGCTGGCAGAGCCCTTTAAAGAGACTCCTCCCCAGAGAAGAGTGTGGGAGTTGAGGAGTGAGTTTGGAGGCAGGAGGAATTTGAAGAGTGAGTTTGGTGGAAGCAGAGAGGAGTGAAGGAGAGCCAGAGACAGGGACAGAGAGGCTGCCAGCAGACAGGAAAGCAGGAAGGAGGGAGTTAGCCCTTCCTAGCCTGCTGGGAGCCAAACCCCAGCCAGAAGAGAACGGCTAAAGGGCCTGAGTCCGGGGAGTCTGAGGAGCCACCTTGTCACAGTATATATCAGGTCTGGCCAACCTGAACCTGAGAAGGAGCCAAAATTTATCAATGTACATTGACAAAGGGCCACTGTAATACATTAGCCCCCGCCAACTCCCGAACTCAGCATCTCCCATCCACTGGCAACCCTGCGGATCAGCACCTCCCCATCCCTCCTGATCAGCTGTTTTGTGGCACGCAGAAGGCTGTGGGGGAGGAGGAGCGAGGGCATGGCAGGCTCAGGAGAGGCAGAGGGAAGGTGCGGATTAGGGACAGAGCCTGTGTCAGAGCCAGGGGTTGAACAGTGAGCACCCCCGCAAATTGGAAAGTTGACGCCTGTAGCTCCAGCCCTGGAGTCGGTGCCTGTACAAGGAGAGACCTATTAACTTTTGAAGGGCGCATGTGGGCCCCGGAGCCACAGGCTGGCCACCCCTAGTGTATATCATCTGTCTTGCATATAAACATGTACACGTCCAAAACTAATTGTCTGCAATGCTGAATTTATAACTGCAGTTTTTCTGTCCACTTTGTGCTACAATGTTACATCTTATAGATAATTCTAGCCAAGAAATACAGGAAGTAATTCATACCTTAGCTTCGTGCTTCACAACAACTTCAACGACATCATTATGAGCTTTTTCTGATGCCACATGGAGAGGTGTCAAGAAGCTTTATTAAAAAATAAATATTACAATTAAGTTGTATGCTATAAAGTTATCCTGAACAATTAATAGCATCCATCAGTAGCACTCACTCTTTTGTCTTTTCATTGATGTTGGCTCCTTTTCTCAGAAGTAATTCACAGACTTGCTTTCTCTTGGGATACGGAGATGCAGCAGCACAGTGCTAAATATTTCAAAATTGCAGCATTAATAATACTGTTATATACAGCATTTTATTAGTAGCTAATGAACAGCAAACTAGTTTTCCAACACAGCATTTAACTAAATTTTAACACTAAGTTGTAGATTCTAAGACCAAAAGGCAGTGCAGAAGTAAGAGTGGCAATACCACAACCCCCCTAAAATAACCTTGTGACCCACCTTGCCCCGCAACCCCTTTTTAGGTCAGGGCCCCTTTGAGAAATGTTGATCTCCCCCGTAAAATCTGTATATAAAAGCACACAAAAGACCAGATTTCATTGTCCGTGACGCATTTTTCATGGCCATGAATTTTGTAGCATGGGCCACATAAAGGATATTACACAATATCAATTTCTGTTCTTTCCTCATCTCTTTCCTTTTACTGTGTTTGTCATTTCCTCTATCTCCCTCAACATATAACAACTATCAGAATAAAGTAATCAAGAGCAAGAGTGGGAATCAAGCATGAGTTTGTAATGATCAAGCCAAACAAATTGATTTATTTTAAAAGTTACTAAGATTACTAGATGAAGGTGGCAAGCACTTTTCATATGGACTGAAAACTGGCTGGATTCTAAGAATTTGTTTTTTTGATAAATGGCTGTGTCAGGAATACAGGCAGAGAGAAAGCTGCCTACTGCAATGCTGAGGCAGTTGGCATTAGACTGAGCTTATCTTTATTCTTTCAATTAACTGATGAAACATGCATATTAAATTACACTGAAAATTGGAATTTGTCTGTCTTAAAGCATTGCCCGACATATTTAGTTTAGCCACCACACGTCTTAAATCACTAATACATTTGAAATATTACCAATGCTGTTTCATGAGTTTGAGGATGCTTGAAATTCACTGTTTCCAAAGACAGGTATTTTTTGATGCGAGCTACATCTGATTCTCGTGCCGCCTGTAGCAAGGAATGACCTCTGAATTCATCTAGAAAAGAAAAAGATTCTATTCTTAATCTGATCTGAAAAGTATTAAAGGGATTGTTTGCTTCTAGTAGGGGAAATGCTCCTCACAGTGAATGGTAGAGAACTTAGAAAGCCATTCCTAGTAATTTACTGTACATGGGCTCATTATATGGATGTAGCCCAGCACTCTATGTACTCCAGAAAATTGCTACTTTGTCCACACACAGGCTGAGCATGAGGATTCCTTAGCTATGCCAGACAAATCATGTCTCAATTCTCCACCTTAGAAATTGAGAGAAAGTGATAGCATTTCATGTTCAGAACAAATGTATTCAGAGTTCTAAGTAATTATGCTGGTGGGTGGTGGGTTTTTTTGTTGTTTTTCAAATCTTTGCTGAGAAGAAAAATGGGGTTACTGTGAATATGTTTTTGGAAAGATCATAGGGAGAAATAGGGAAGCAGCAGGAAGAAAACAGGATTTGAGGAAAGAAAAATCTACACAAGCCATTACAGCCACAAGACTGTTGAATAGCAACTGAAATTAGTTTTTAAATCAAGGTTAAAAAGGGCCTATTAATTGTATATATTTGAGACTAATACAATCTTCAGGCAGGCATTACACAATTGTTTGCAATATGTAAACACTTTCTCCCAAACTTGAAATCAGTGTGATACTGTTTATGAAAGTTAAGGCACATATTACAAAGAAAAACGGATCAATTGGAAATGAGCTATGAAATGACATCTATCCTATTCAGTTTCACATTCACTTTATACTCACATGCCAATCGTTCTTTTAATTGTGGTGTTGGGGCTAAATCAATGGTGCTTTTATTGTGACAGTTCAACAGTGTTGGATCAGCACCATAACTTAACAAGAGAGAACACACTTCCACCCTGTTCTTAGAAGCTGCTTCATGCAGAGGCGTGAACTGCCACAGATCCATAGCATTCACACATGCTCCATGCTGGGAGTTACAAAAACAAAGCAGACTATTAAAGAAAAATTGCAATTAATTGCATCAAAGCAGACAGCAAGATAAATATATAGCTATATATATATATGTAGTTTCCAAGATATTTTTTTCAGAAATCTCTTTTGTAAATCCTTATACAGTTCCCATTATCATACTATCATAGTGCCTCATAATCTTTAATTAATTTATCCTTACAACACACCTGAGAGGTAGGGCAGTATTACTAACCCCATTTTATAGATGGGGAAAAAAGGTACAAAGAAACTAAAGGCCTAGTCTACTCTTGAAAATTAGATCAGCATAATGACATCACTCAGGGGTGTGAAAATCCAAACCCAGGTGGCACAGTTAGGATGACCTAAGGGCATGGCTACACTTGAAACTTCAAAGCGCTGTCATCGGAATGCTCCCCCAGCAGTGCTTTGAAGTGCAAGTGTGGTCACATGAGAGAGCTCTCCCAGCACTCCTGGTAATCCACCTCCACAAGGGGATTAGCTCCGAAGACTCGGACCCTGTCCACACTAGCGCTTTAAAGCACTCAGACTTGCTGCTTCACCTCCCTGAGCCAGCAAGTTAGAGCACTATAAAATGTAAGTGTACCCAAGCCCTCAGTCCCAGTGCAGACAGAAAAATTCCACCTCTTGGGGAGGTGAATTACCTATGACAACAGAACCGCTCCAGTTGACACAGGTAGTGTCTACACCAAGGGTTGGCAAACTTCAGCACATACGCCCTAAGAGTAATCTGCTGCTGGGCTGCGAAACATTGTAGTTAGGTTGACTGTCCGCAGGCATGGCCCCCCAGAGCTCCCAGTTCAGGGAACAGCAAACTGTGGCCACTACAAGCTGCAGGGGGGCCAGGCCTGCAGACAGTCAACCTAAACACAACTTGCGGCCAGGGCCGGCTCCAGGCACCAGCCTAGGAAGCATGTGCTTGGGGCGGCACATTTTAAGGGGCGGCATTCCGTCCAATCCTGGGGCGGCACATTCCGGCCGCACTCCCCACACCCTTTTTCCTTTGGCGGTGGGGCTCTGACTGCCTTTTTTTTTTTGCTTTGGTGGTGGCACTCAGACTTTTTTTCTTTTTTTTTTTTAACACCCTGGTGGGCCGCATGCTGAAGGTTACCAACCCCTGGTCTACACTGAAGTGCTGCAGCGGCGCAACTGTGACACTGTAGCATTTTAAGTGTAGAAAAGCTCTAAGTGATGTGCCCAAGGTCACAAAGAAAGCCAGCGTCAGAGCAAGGAATCGAGCCTAGGTCTCCCAAACTCTAAGCTAGCTGTAGCAACTGGATCATCCTTCCTCTCTCTATGCTCACCACTATATTATCATCCTTTCATCACTATTCTCTACATAACTGAATGGTTATTTAGCCTAAGAGCTACCATTTCCCAAGAGGAAGTTGACAGTTTTTGACAAAATGATAAATCAGTCTGTGAACACAAGAAAATGTTTAGAAAAGAAGTTGCCTTGAAGCAACTGAGAAGAGTCATTTTTTTAAAGTTAACATTTTTGTTACACAAAATACTAACAAAAAGTTTATTGCAACACTAATCCTCTTCCTGTCACTTGCCTTCAAGTGCTGAGAAGCACCTCCTTTGTCACAAATTGCCAGTCAACATAAATCGGCTAACACAGCAAGAAAAGTTTTATGTAATAGTTTGAACTTTTATCTAATTTTAAAATAAACATATTTAAAAATGAGTTGTATATTCTTTCCCCCACAAATCATCAAAATGTAGTAGTTTGGGATTAGAAATGCATTTATGACATGCCCGCAACAAAACAGTCTGTATTTTGTATTTACTCAAGTTACATATTTTTCTCCTAAAAATTTAATCATTCTGTACATATTTCTATACTTACTTGCAATTTTACACTATTAAAAAAAATCCAGATAAAAATCTAAGCTAAATTAAAGTTTTAAATAGTTATCAGTTTCTTAAGGGGAAAAAATATTTATAATATTCTATTTAAAAAAATCCCACAAGTGTCTAGTTAAGGTTAAACCTAAAAATCTTAAACATGTAAAGGCAGTTTTAGTCATCCAATGAACCTTAAATCTGATCCCATGCCTGTGCCTTCCATTATGCAGAACCATAACATCTGTGTCTAAGACAGAGACATTTCAATGTAATTTTTTATAAGAACATTTCAAAAATACTCTTCGTTTTCCTTGTCTGTGAAGTCAAGGAATTTTTGAAATTTCTAAATTTTTTACATGTACGTACAGAAGAACCTTAGCTATGAACACCTTGAGAATGGAGGTTGTTTGTAATTCTGAACAAAACATTATGGCTGTTTTATTTTAAAAATTACAATTGAACATTGACTTCATACAGCTTTGAAACTGTACTATGAAGAAGAAAAATGCTGCTTTCCTTTTATTATTTTTAGTAGTTTACATTTAACAGTACCATACTGTATTTGGGTTTTTTGTCTCTGCTGCTGCCTGATTACATACTTTCAGTTCCAAATTTGGTGTGTGGTTGACTAATCAGTTCATAACTCCGGTGTTTGAACTGTATTATGTAGGTTCTACTGTATTACGTAAGCATTACCACCACCATCTGGTATGACCCTATTGGTTTGGTTCTTAAAAGGTTTGTACACCCGGATATAAGCATCCATGTTAAGTTTTACAATACAACACATTTGATAAATGGTGTGTTCCGGAAAAGGTGTGGAAACCTATCTTTTCATAGTGGTCATAATTATGTTCTTAAAGAAGGCAAGAAAGGTTTGTTATAATGTAAACACAGGTGCACACTTGCATAACTGTATTTTGAACTACTGAATGCAATTTCAATATTTCAGTTTACAATTTAGCAGTAGACGATAAGCCTAACAACAAGAGTAAAATAATCCAGTTAAATCACTTCAGGTTTTGGCAACGCTGACTACTTCCTGGGAAAAAAATGATTTAGGACAGAGTCCTGGTAAATACGATCTTAAACTTAGTTTAAACTGGGACATTGAGAAAAATAATTGCATCAGTGTCCAGCAAGTTTCAGCAAGCACAAAAAATCTTTTCAAACTTTGGGTACATCCATTCAAAATTGAGGAATAGGCTCCATGTTCCACTACATCAAAGTTGATCTTCTGCTACAGAATGCAGCATGATATAATGGACCTAGATTGGTAGTCTACAATTCTGCATGCTTCTGATTGCTTAATGCTTCAAGCCTACAACACTGTTCTACTGTCGTTTCATATAATCAGATGTTTTCAATATTTATATAACATTGAAAACTAAAATATAAATGACGTACAACTTCCTTGAGAAAATACCAAACCAAACTGTAGACATTCTGACGTTCAGTATTATAGTTACATAATACCTACTGCAATTTTACTTTTTACTTGTAGAACGCTATCTTATTAAAAACTTGAATATGCAGCTAAAATTACAGGTGATAATGAAGCAGTTTTTAGAACAGAAAATGCCTTAAAATGGGACTAATTAGTTTTTCCCAGGGGTAGAAACAACCACAATTTTACTGGTAAAAACCACCACTGGTAAATACCATGCCAATATTTTGAGTCACCAAGGCAATGAAAGTTGATTGTAATGAAAGTAGACTTATCTCCTAGTTTGAAGGAGAGGGGTGAGGGGAGTGGTTTGTGAGCAATGACACAGGGTTAGAGTGAAGGTGGTACTGTTCATTTCCACATGAGACTGATGACTTTTTCAGGGGTTCAACATTAATTAAAACCTGGAACTTTTTCATGGGCCCTTCATGCTCTGCTTTCTCCTGGAAGGGAGGGAGCTTGTATGTGCGTATGCAGAAGCATCTTGCCAGTACTTCTAGGATGCTCTTCTCTCATTTTATTAAAGAAATAGGAAGTGCCTATAAACATTCAATATAGGGTACAAAAGAGGATGGCAGAGAGGGAAAATGTGTTTGTAAGGATGACGTTTCCATGCTAGCAGGTAATACACAAGGGGCTGTAAGGATTCTGTAGTTAGGCCTCATCTCTGCACCATTGAACTGGAGACCAAAAGGATGCTTTCAATAACCCTGCAAACAAATCAGTGGCTGACGTGAGGAAAAAAGTTCAAAATGTCAGAACTGTTACAGACAGAGCCATCTCTCCAGTTTTTAGTTCACTAAATTTTTATATTCTCTAAATACAATAACATTTAGAAAGATTACTAATTGTTTAAATGATATTTCTGGAGTATATACAGAATATATATATACAAGTAGTTAAGGTTATTTTTCTTCCCTTTATCTCCGTCTGATTGATAGTTAATGTAACAAATCTAGTTTTACACTCTGAGGGAATATTTTCCAGACCCAGAGACTATTATAAACAATAAATATTTCATTTATTAGTAATACTTATGTCTGAGATGGATGAACTTCAGTCTTTTCAAGTCCCAATTCTGCAAATTTTTGTGTGAACACTGCTGTGTCATGCAGAATGGCAGTGGCTTCAATGGGACTCCACAGATATGCACTGTTCTGCCTGCATGCAAACAGTTGCAGAATTGGTGCCTTAATTTGTAAAGGGCTGGACAAGGCTTACAAACTCTGTTTTCTCTCTATCTAGAGTGCTAGATCTATTGGGTTGGTATTTCTACAATATTTTTAAACCCTAGCAATCCTAGCCCTATGCTAATCTTACAAGCCATCATGACACCTCCATAACTTGAAAGTGAAATGTATTTACCTAGCCAAATGCTGACTTCCTCTGCAACTCCATTTTGATGTGAACAGTTTAAGTTTTAAAGAGGCAGTACATTTCTATGACCAGCCTTATAGGGCATGCTTCTAACTTAGTCTGGGTGGGAGCGTGAAGTTCGTGTACATATATCAAATTAATCTACCAAACCTGTCTTTTTTAAATGATTTTAAATACAAGAGAAGTGACACTTAAAAACCAGGAAAAATTCACAATACAAGAATCTCACCCAGTTTGAAACAGTAATGAAATTAAATACCAACCTTTACTAGAAGCTCTGTTACTTCATAATGTCCATAGGAACAGGCATTGTGAAGTGGCACCAAATCTCTAATGAGTTCGGGGGTGGAGGAAAGAAAGAGAGGGAAAGGAAAACATGATTATGTTTGGATTAGAAGTATGTAAACTCGGTAAATTACAAAATAAAAATATGTAGCATTTTAACAATTCTAAACATTAAAAAACCCAGCTATCCCACTGAAAAGAGATGGGGAAAACAGATGCAAGAAAATAACCTCCACAGTTATTGAAATTGATGCCTGTTAACATAATCACAATAAACTGCACAATGAATTCCACAGTCACATGGAAATTACACTGTATTTATTGTAAGTGACATTCTCCCAGAGATTTTATGAAATTAAACAGTAATTAAACTAAATGGAAAGCACCGTATTGGGAGAAATTTTTCCTTTACACCTAAAAAGTTTTGTTGCCCAATCTCTTTTCTTTAGCACTCTAAAGAAGTTTAATTGGTTTAGTGTTAATATCACTGAGCAAGATTCTGTATTATACATTTAAGAACACAGCACAGACCTTTCCTCCACAGGGAGGGAAAACTAAGATGGTTTAAACCACCCTTCTGATCTTGAGCTGTTCTGGTGGCTGGAGAGGCATCTAGTGTAATTTAGACAGTCAGGAGACTCAATCTCATTGCTAGGGTAGCAAGGGAGGACTGACAAAGGTTTCAAGTTTACAAGGGCCTTGTACCAGTTTGAGCAGGGAGCTGTTCTATACATCCTGAAGTGATATGTTAGGACTAAAGAAGTAACATTCTGTTTTCTATAATTTCAGCCTATTTATTCACAAAGTTTAAAAAAGGGGTTCTAGAGATTAAATATTTTCTGTAAATTTATATGAATTTACCGTGTTTCAATTAGCATTTCTATACTTAGGAATAGCAAAAGTCACTTATATACTAAGTGAATGCTTAGAAATATATTACTCCTGTGGGAATTCTGTACCACTGCGTGTGGTCAGAATTCATGTTCCTCACAGATAAATGACTTTCTGTCCGGGAAGCATGGGAAAGCTACAAGAGCAGTCACGCACCACTTCCCTAGCAGCGCAGGTACAATATTTCAGGCACCTGGCAGAAAGGCAAATCACTGCAGGTCTGGGGATCAGCTGCTATAATTGGCTGGGCTGGAGGCAGGAGAGGACAGAACTTCCTCTTCCCCACAAGGAGTGACTGGGGCTGTCAGACCCACTCCCAGAAACCTCCCCCAGCTGCAGAAAATTCAGCATCCTCCCCTGCTTACTGCCCTCATCACTCCTCAGCTGTGTGTGTGTGTGTGGGGGGGGTCACTGTATGGGAAGCTGCTCCTCCATCCACCCAACTCATGTGCATCCAGACCTTCCATACCCAGACACCCCTGCCAAGCCTTATCTGGTACATCCAAACCCCCTCCTCCCCGGCTCTCCATACCTGAATCACACCCCACTGAACCTCAACCTCTGCCTCTGGAGCCCCCAGCACTGAGGCCCCCTGCCTCTGGACCCCCATCCCTGCACCAAGACCATTCCCCACTGAGCTTCTGCACTCAAACTCCCACCCTGATTCCCCAACCTCTGTCCACCCTGATCCCCCACATCCAGACCTCCACACACTGACCAACAATTAGCTGCCCACACACTGACCAACAATTAGCTGCACCCAGATCCCCACCCCACCAAACTCCACTCCACCAGCACCAAGACCCCCACCACTGGGATCCCCACACCCAGATCCCTCCACTAAGCCCCAGCAACCTTCACCTGGAAGCCCCTGCAGAGTCTCATTGCCCCTGCACCTGGAAACCCCCCGCCATGAACCTCTGTGCATCCAGATGCCCCCACACCTAGACTCCCCACTGAGCAGCCTGCACCCAGATTGTCCGACACAGACGCCTCTCACCCCACACCTGGATCCCCCCCCCCCATTTGGATAATGCCCAGTTGAGCCGACCTGCCCCACACCTGGTGCACAGGGGCATGGCCCTAGGTATTTCTGGGGCAGGCTGAGGCCTTGTGCTGTGTCAGGATCGGGTGCAGCCTCACCGCTCTGTCCGTTTTCTGAGCGGTGGGAGTGCTGCAGGGTGATCTTCCACCTTTGTGCAGCTAGTGGCCTGTGCTCCACACTGCCATGCTGGAGCCTCTGCATTTATTTATTGACAAATAAAACTAGCAGAATTTTGCCGATTTTTAAAATACTGCAAGTAGAATTTTTAATTTTTTTGGTGCACAATGCCCTCAGGAGTAATATATTATCCAAATTCAGTGCTTGGGAAACAAAAATGATGTTTATTCTTTTGAGTCTAACCTTTTAAAAATAAGAAACCATGGGAATACATCAGAAAATCATTTTCAAAGTGAAAGGGAGTCTTCAAAGGAACATGAAAATGAAACCAACAACAAATGTGTATTGAATTTTGATAGGTATGGCAGGAAAGCATTTTTTTTAAAAAAAATTAACCCTTTAAAGTCTTTTGGACATATACAGGTTGGCAGTTCATCTCTTAGACTGAATATGTTTTATGGACAATTTGGAATTAGTTTTATTGCTTTGCATGTTTCTCATAAGGTTGTGACCAAAAATTAGAAGGTCCCAATCATAAAGTAAGAGATGGCACATGCTTTTCTCTTTTAACATCAGAATTCTTTATTATACGTAAAAGTTCATTATTGATGCATTCTAAACACAAGTGAAAGAAAACTCACCCTTTATCCTTGGCATGTACATCAGCTCCATTCTGTAGTAATAGCTGCACAATCTTAACCCGGTTATACCCAGCTGCTAAGTGTAATGGAGTTGACTGGAAAGATAGAATGAATTTACAGTGAATCAAAATTATAAGTTTAATTATTAACTAATCAAGCATTGTGAAATGTGAAAGAAATTCAGATGACTTTATTAATTGTGTCCTCAAAATATTTGTAGCATCAGTAGAAAGAGAATGTTTGAACAATTATTTAATAATTATTTGTGAAAAGGACATTTTTTCCTTCCCTGCTTACTTTCCCCCCCCCCCTGTGATCTAGTTATCAACACAAATTGCAAGGTTTTACTCACCACTAATATATTCAGGAAAATGACAACCACTGTGACAGATTTTGGCCTCTGCAGTCAGCTCCCACTTCCTTACAGTTTAGTTCTTCCACAGATGCCAAAGCCCTCCCCCTGCGCCTCCCTCTGTGACTACCAGCATATATTGCCAGATTACGAACAGTTCTCTTTACCAAGTAACAAGTTAAGTTTAACAATAAGCCACAGTGACAGTTATTTGTGCTGGAGAGAAGGGTGTGATTACATGCTATACAAACAGAAACACCTTACGCTCCACCTGAACTCCCAAGGCAGCCGACTGTTTTATTATCTGTCCAGTCAATAGAAATGAGAGCTTTTAGTGAGGAGTACCCAGCAAAAGGCCTGAAGTAACAGGATTTGCACAGAGATCTTATCTTCTTTATTCAAGAGGTGGATAGGTTCATCAACTTAAGGGGTTTGCACAATTGGACCAGATTCATGCTCCACGGGGGTGAGGGGAAAGTAGTAATACTGATGCTCAGACACTTAAAAGCTTTGGAGAGATTCAAATATCCAACTGCAGGGTGTAACACATAAGAAACTGGATTGGGGAAAACCTAGAAACAGAAGGGAATGAGCCCATGCAAATATACAACGGGAACCATGACAGGGCCATAGCTAGTGACTTGAACCTTCAGGAAATCTATGGGTTCAAACAGAAGAAATTTCAAAAACATTTGCATGGGAATTTTGGCATTTTTATCCAAGATACCCTTAACCTGCCAGTAATAAGTCCAGATCCTGGAAATGTAGCATTAACTCTACTGTAAGAAGAGATAATGTCAGAGCCAGTGCCAAGTCTTGGGGACACAGGATGGAGGTGGTGCAAAAGAAGAGCATGGATACAACTCTTCAACTCACTTGGTAATTATTAGGATCAAAGAGGGAAAGTTTTTGTTGTAACTTTTAAGTCAGCACAGCTGCAGAGGTCACTCAGAATAAGAAAATTGTTCTGCCACTACTCCTTGATCCAGATGACAAATGCAAAAAATAGT
Organism: Sternotherus odoratus; assembly: GCA_032164245.1. Classification (NCBI taxonomy): domain Eukaryota; kingdom Metazoa; phylum Chordata; order Testudines; family Kinosternidae; genus Sternotherus; species Sternotherus odoratus. Next base: position 79,814,103 of record JAVMKO010000005.1, on the reverse strand, counting down.
GAATAAGTTCTTTTTAAGCAAAGAAGAAAAATATCTGACAGTTGCCACATCGGTACATTCTGTATTCACACACAATTTTTTAAGTACAAGTTGAATATGACATACCAAAAATTGGACTCAAATGGTAGTTTTAAATGTAAAGAATTAAATCTAAATGTTAACATTTCAAAAAAAAGTTTTTAAATGTGGATTTGAGCTAAAATACCTTTCTGCCATCACTTGCATGACAGTTGACATTTAATGGTGTAAGAAGAGCCATCATCTTTTCTTCATTACCACCCCTAGGGGGAAAAAAGATGGTTTAAACACACATGGGACATTTTTGCCGATTGATACTGCATATAAAAACAACCTTTTTTGCTTTAGTATTTACAGTTCTGCACAAATAGCAGAACCAACAAAACAGTTATTTGAAATGTTTCATACCTACTAAAACTAACTTCTACAAAGGATTTTAAATTATACAATATGAACATTAACATATTACAAGCCAATAGCTACTGTGCATCACATCTTGTCTAACATTAATTGGCTACTCTCATCAACACTGCCTAACAAGTAACCCTATGGTTCTTCACGGCAAGTACAGCCTGTGACGGGATATACCAGACCCTTTGAGGCCCCCTGCTGGAGGCCTAATGGCCCTACCACCGCCCCCCCCCCCCCAAACCCCAAAAGGCATGGAAAGGGTTCTCCAAGGTGCCTAGAATGGCTCTGTTGGACACAGCCAATAGGGCTCAGCAGCCTAGTATAAGAACAGCTCCAGGGGCAGAGGGTGTTCAGTTCCTTTATGGAGCTGTAGGAATGTGGTGGCTGATGCAGCTACAGAATCCTGGACAGGGCAGTGCTGTCAGAAGCTGGGGAGAGTGAAGAGAAGCGCTGAGCTAGTTGCTGGGACTCCATTACGACAAGGCTCTGAGATAAGGGTGCCATAATTGTTTTATTAATTTCACCCAAAAATAACTGCCCAAAGCCTACTATGTACTCAGAAAGCAATCAAAGTTAATTTGTATGTATTATTTAAAAAGTGGGTTATTCTGAAAATACTGCTATATGCAAATTGTTTTCTACATTTCATAGAATCATAGAATATTAGGGTTTGACGGGACCCCTGGAGGTCATCTAGTCCAACCCCCTACTCAAAACAGGATCAATCCCCAACTAAATCATCCTAGCCAGAGCTTTATCAAGCCTGACCTTAAAAACCTCTAAGGAAGGTGATCCTACCACCTCCCTAGGTAACCCATTCCAATGCTTCACCATCCTCCTAGTGAAAAAGTTTTTCCTAATATCCAGTCTAAACCTTCCCAACTGCAACTTGAGACCATTACTCCTTGTTCGGTCATCTGCTACCACTGAGAACAGTCTAGATCCATCCTCTTTAGAACCCCCTTTCAGGTAGTTGAAAGCAGCTATCAAATCTCCCCTCAGTCTTCTCTTCTGTAGACTAAACAATCCCAGTTCTCTCAGCCTCTCCTCATGAGTCATGCGCTCCAGGCCCCTAATAATTTTTGTTGCCCTTCTCTGGACTCTTTCCAATTTTTCCACATCCTTCTTGTAGTGTGGGCCCCAAAATTGGACACAGTACTCCAGATGAGGCCTCACCAATGTCGAATAGAGGGGAACAATCACGTCCCTCGATCTGCTGGCAATGCCCCTACTTATACAGCCCAAAATGCCATTAGCCTTGTTGGCAACAAGGGCACACTGTTGACTCATATCCAGCTTCTCATCCACTGTAATCCCTAGGTCCTTTTCTGCAGAACTGCTGCCTAGCCATTCGGTCCCTAGTCTGTAGCAGTGCATGAGATTCTTCCATCCTAAGTGCAGGACTCTGCACTTCTCCCTGTTGAACCTCATCAAATTTCTTTTGGCCCAGTCCTCTAATTTATCTAGGTCCCTCTGTATCCTATCCCTACCCTCCAGTGTATCTACCACTCATCCCAGTTTAGTGTCATCTGCAAACTTGCTGAGGGTGCAGTCCACACCATCCTCCAGATCACTGATAAATATATTGAATAAAACCGGCCCCAGGACCGACCCTTGGGGCACTCCACTCGATACCGGCTATTTAATACATACCTGGCACTTTCTAAGAGTTCATCCTTCTTGTATTCACCTGAAAGTGAAAAGAAAATAATTTCCTTAACTATCAAAAACATACAACCCATGGATAAAAGTTTGCGATCTGATGTTTTCTGCTTAGCCTCTTCTTTCAGTATTTAGAGCACAAAATCTCCAGCTATTTCCCCCTCTTTAAAACAATTCACATTTTGTGCTCTCGAAATTCTGATGGGGTCTGGCCACAAATAAATAGAAATTAAATGAATATTTAAGAAAAATCCAGAGCTTCTTTTGAAAAAAGAGCAGTGGTAATCATACTCTATCAGTTACATATTTAAAAAAATCACTTACCAGTCAGCACTGCTTTTGCAGATGGATCTGCTAAATCCAAAGCTGTCCTTCCATCTGTATTACGGATGGCTGGCTCAGCACCATGCTGCAGCAGTACTATAGAATAGCAAAAATTTTATGTGAAACAACCCTGATAGAAAGTAGGCTTTTGAATGGCCCAGTTGGGGAGTCTCTTGATTCCCCTGCCCAAACCTTACATATGTTGAGACTAGTTAATCAACAGAGCTGAATTAGGTAGTCATAACTAATATCCCTAAAATGTCAGACATGCTCTTGTGCCAAGGTAAACTTATCAAAACCACCTTTGGCAAATTCGACAAGATAATTGGAAGATAAGGGCTCAAACACATTTAACTTCTTGACCACTTTACTATTGTTTAATACTTTTCTTCGCTCTCATGACTGCCTAGTTAACACACAAATTCAATTTAATCAGTTGTTTTTGGTGAAGACTGATTCCTCTGACTAAGTGTGGGGGGAGAGAGGGGAAGAAACAAAAGGCCGGAACTGAGTCATCATGTTAAAAAAGTTTGTTGCTTCCATCTGTTATGAGGACCAGCAGCAGAGCAGAATAGATGGGTCTCAGTCAGGGTGTGGGAAAAGAGAAAGACCACTTAGTAGTCAAAATACTACTCCTAAAATAAATCCACTTTACATGACTGCTTTCCCCCTCCTCCATGTAGTTCTCTCCCCTTGAGAGAGAACCATATAAGGCAGCAGGGGGTTTTTTGCATTTCTGTCAGTGTAGCATGTGTCAAGATTTTTATGTCAAGTTTCAACTCATTGTAAATTTTTTGTTTCTGTGACTGTGTACCTGACAAACTAGAATTTAGTGATGGGCAGAGATTTATTCTAAATCAAAGAATTGGGCTTTGCAGGATTTTAACCTGTCTCACAGAAGTCAATTGAGGGGGAAATCTGATAAAGTTACCTATGCAGACATCAATCTTGCCCTTAATGGCAGCTTCATGAAGAGGAGTATAGTTCCAATTATCCCGAGCATTAGGATCTGCACCATGATGCAAAAGAAGATTGACAACTTCAGCGTGACCAAAAGAGCAGGCATTATGAAGAGGAATGAGTCCACCATCATCTCGTGCATGGACATTGGCACCACTCTGAAGCAAATATTCAACTACATCCTTCCGACCAAAACCTAAAATATAAAGATGACTCTGTATAAACCAGTAGGCATTAAAAGAATCAGAAAGGCCAAAATTAAAGTTAGAAAAGCAAGACAGAGGAAAACTGCCAAAAAAAGAAACCACAGCTGAGTTCTGTGCTACAGCAATACTGTTATTGAAACCAATGTATTAAAACCCCTACATGTACTTCTAAAGAGTATACTGATACAATACCTAAGTATATAGTGTAACTACAGCTGTCTTGGTTAGAAATGCTAGAATAAGCAGTCGTAACCTGAAAATATCAGGTAACATTAGTTCAGGACATTGACAAGCACAGGGAGGAAAGATGGTTGAGTACCTAAGGTGTTCCCAGAACTCAGGAGAACTAGGTTCAATTCTCTGCTCTGCTACAGACTTCCTCTGTGAGTGTGGGCAAGTCACTAAGAGCTTGTTTATACACACAACTACAATTATATCATTACAAGTCCCATAGTGTGGACTCTTCACTCCAGTCCCTGCTTCTCCCCCTAAAAATCCTAAGGCTCTCATTTTTGAGAGCCCAGGCTAAAGACCATGATCTTCATGCAGCAAGTTAGGGCTGGTCTTCACTCGCACGGCGTGGGATCGATCTTCTGGCGATCGATTTCTCGCATCTTATGAGGACGCGAGAAATCGATCGCTCGCGGCTCCCCCGTCGACTGCGTAACTCCAGCTTGCCGGGAGGCGCAAGCTGGAGTCGACGGGGGAGCGTGCCGCCGACTGCCACCGCCGTGGGGACGAGAGGTAAGTCGGCTGCAGATACGCAAACTTCAGTTACGTGATTTACGTAGCTGAAGTTGCGTATCTGCAGTCGATCCTCTCCCCCCCCCCGTAGTGGAGACAAGCCCTAAGTTAAGCCGCTATTTCTGAGAGGTGCAACCAGCATCAGGGGGCAGCAGAGTGATTTCCTGTGTGTGCAGCACCAGACAGCCTGGGTGCCCTGATTTTCCAGTGACAACTTTTCTGGCATTTCAATTTACACACACACATTACTGAGCTGCATATTAGACCTTGCTTCACTTGGCCAATAACTAGTAAGAACATCCATAGTCACCAGAGAATCAGAAATATATAAAGAATATCCACCTTATTGGGGTTGGGCCTTTGACTGGTCAAGAAATAACTAGTCAATTGACCAGCCAAACATTGCCAACTTATGTAAAATATGGTCACATTTTACAGCACTAATTTAATGGAACAGTAACAAAGAATAAAACTTTATAGCCTTAAATCAGTGGTCTCCAATCTTTTTATGCACAAGATAACTTTTTGAATTTAAGTGCAACCCAGGATCTACCCCCTCTCTCTCCGCCATTGCTCACGCTCCCCAACCCTCACTCACTTTCACCGAGCTGGGGCAGGGGGTTGAGGTGTGAGAGGGGTTGAAGGGTGCTAGCTCAGAGGGGTCAGGATGCATGCTCCTGCTGGGCAGCACTTACCTCATGCAGTGGCGCAGCAGGGCTAAGGCAGACTCCCTGCCTGCTCCGGCCCCATGCCACTCCTGGAAGCGACCATCACACCTCTGTGGCCCCTGGAGGGAGGGCACACGGCTCCGCATGCTTCCCCTCTCTGCAAGCACTGCCCCTGCAGCTCCCATTGGCTGCAGTTCCCCGTTCCCAGCCAATGGGAGCTGTGGGGGATGTGCTTACAGGCAGGAGCAGCATGTGGAGACCCCTGCCCTGTCCCTCCACTCCGCCAGGGCCTCAAGGGCATGCTGGTCGCTTTCAGGAGCAGTGCAGGGCCAGAGCAGGGAGGGAGCCTGCCTTAGCCCTGCTTTGCTGCTGGACTTTTAGTGGCCGGAGATTGCGATCAACTGGAAGAGGCTCCAGGATTAACCAGTTGATCATGATCTATGGTTTGTTGACCACTGCCTTAGATACATACTTGTGCCTAATTACCAAAAAAAAGTTTTTATGGAGTTATTTTAACTCTGAAAAAAAATGAAAAAACACAATCAAATGAAATTCTAAAAAAATGAGAGATTAATTACTACCTTTTAGCAATTAGATGTGCATGTTATTCCAGACTCCACGGTTACAAAAGAAATACGAAATTAGAAATAAAACTACAAAGAGAGTCATTTTTAAATGCATTTATGCTAGGTAGGCAGCAGGCCAACTCCTCAAACATCTTGCTTTCATTGTCTAATTCATCTATATCGGTCAAACACAGCAGTATTGCTACTTTCTTTGTCTGATAAATACCGAGAGTTTTCTTTAAACCAAATTTTGTTAAGAGACAGGCTTAGAGCTAGTCTACATTGGCAATGCTAAAGCACTGCCGCCGCAGCACTTTAACATAGCTTCATGAGGGGCGTGGCTCTCAGCACTTGTGCACTGTCTAAACTGGTGCTATACAGCGCTAAAACCTGCTGAGATCAGGGGGGTATTTTTTCACACCCCTGAGCAAGAAAGTTACAGCACTGTAAATTGCCAGTGTAGACTAGCTCTCAGTGGCTGTGCCTCTTTGCTCCTTGTGTTGGGGGAGAAGGTTTAATAACTGAACAATCCTATACCTACCTCATTCCTTTCTGAGTTAATTTCTGTATGTTTGTCTAGTAAATTTAAATTGTTAGATATCTGGATCAGGGACCATGTCTTTTGTCTAGTTTAATGTGCTTTGCAAACCACATACATTCCAGGGCCTTATAAAAGAAAAATCTTCATACAATGTTTTCCTTGAAGATTCCAGATAATCAAGATGTTCATCTTTCCGTTAGTTCACCTCTTTTTCCCAACCATTAGCATGTAATAAAGTGAATGATTAAGACCTTTAAGTAGGTTTGCTAACCGATAGCACTATGAAGCAATTAAAAAGGTAGGCCCAGGCTCCTGCCTACACTAGACCATTCCTGCTGAAATATCTGACCATATTTGACTGTGGTCAAACAGGTGGTCAACTGACTGGCTTGCCAAGTCAAAACCTCGTTATTGAGAGCATAATCCAACCATTAAAGCAGGGTCTACACATAGCTTTTAGTGGTATAATAGTTTTAGTGGTATAACTATTTTGGTTAGGGGTATTTTTTAAACCGAATAATTATGATCTTGTACAGCTCCCAGCATGGATACAATTATGCCAGTATAACAGCAACTTATAATAGTACAGTTTCTTTCTCTTTGGAATAGCTATACTGGTTTAAGGCACCTTTATATCACTGGGGGGTACACAGAGGGCCGTTGTATCACTTTTCACTAAACCAGTGTAGTTAATAAAATGCAACTTTTGTGTTTAGTCAAGACGCAACTTCCTGGAGTTAGGAAGAAATAGGATACCAGTGTACATAGACTATTTCTCTGATTTGGTATGAAAATTCTTGAGCTTCCAAGTACACTGCAACACTTATGAAGTGTAGGTATATCTGTTCCTCCTGAGGTCTGTTTTTGTTTATTTTTTTTAAAGGTGAATCTTTAGCTCCTAGGAAGGGCATTCTGGTTACTACAAACCCCTTGAATCTGTGGCATTGTCTGATTGTCATGCCCCATGACAAAAAGGGTTGCCTACCTGCAGATCGTCCTAGGCCTGGTCTACCCCTAGAACTTAGGTTGAGGTTGGAACAATGCTCAAGGGAGTGAAAAATTCACCCCCGAGACATACCACCTCCTCTTAGACAAGAGGATTAACTACAGTGACAGAAAAACCCCTTCATCAACTTAATGTGTGTGTAGACAATGGCCATATCTGTGCTTCTGTAGCATAGAAGTAGTCTTACACATGCCCCTAACTTTTGCTAACTGGACTTGATTACATGCCTACTTTGTTGTGCAGACAGTGACACTCTTGACTTAAGCTTCAATACAACTTAACTGCCATAGGCTCATCTCGTGTGTGCAATGGAGTTATATATCAAAATTAATCTCCACCAAGATCCCCAGATTCACTGTTTCTAGATAGCATCAGGTGTGTGAGAATAGCCAGTTCTCTCAGCCCTTTCTCAGTTAGTATAGTCAACTCTAAAGTATTGTATATGCTTGTTCATAAGGATTTTTGGTAAAAACATGAAGCATCAAAGAGGAGGGTCTACACCAAAGTCTTATGATTTTAAAACTGCAGCCACTGGGAGCTAAGAGGCTCTGTGCCTGCAGATGCTCCAGGCAAACACATCCCAACCTGCCAGCATCTTACCCTGACGGGCTGGGAGCCAATGTTTGCCATCCCCTGAAATACAGGGTTGGCTTATGAAAGGGTCATACAGTTTTTGCTATTTTTAGCTAGCCATCTTGGAGTGGTCAGCTTATAAACGAATGGGCTAATGAATGAGTATATACAGTAAGTCTCTTTTAGACCAGAAGGAAGAATAGAAATCCATTTTAAAGAATGAGAGAGAGGCTGCATTTTTTAAAGTCTAAGCCAGAGTGACAATACAAGGGAGAAAAAGGAACACAAGTTCCCTGGTATTGTGGAATCATCTGTTGCAAAGCAAAAACCTACAGGATAAGTACATTTCTCCAGAATTGAACAACAAAAGCTTGCATAGCACATGCATTAATACAAAGGTGTGTACACCCAGCTTCATTAACACAGGTTCTGCTGTGCAAAACTACAGCAGAGCCTTTGTTACCACTTCCTGGTAGGTTACTTCTATCTTCAGTAGTCTGATAATCCTCCAGAGACAGAAGAGGGAGAGTAGCCCTTAATAGTCACACCTTGAATAACAGAACAAAAAAAACCCCAAAACGTGAGCTTGCTATCAATCACATTACTCTTTTTCATTTACTAGAGTTAGGTTCAGTGGAAAAGTTCCATCCAATGGAAGAATATATATCTTCTCAAGAGAGACTGAGAGGTAGGTTTCTCTAACAGAAAGATCTGGCAGTTTTGGGAGGGAATACATCAGTTACTGCCTTGTAATCCTCCTGTGTTCAGGAACCAAAGGGAGGAATATGGAATCCATGGCCTCTCCCAACATCTCTGCTACCTAATGGCATATACCACCTGTCTGTTTCTATTGGAAATTTAATCTAAGGGCTTGGCTACACTGACATTTTATAGAGCTCTAACTTGCTGGCTCAGGGGTGTGAAAAATCACCTCCCTTAGTGCAGCAAATCTGAGTACTTTAAAGCACTAGTGTAGATAGACTCCAAGCACTCTCAGCTAATTCCCTCATGGAGGTGGATTAGCAGGAGCACTGGGAGAGCTCCCTCCTGTGTGGCCACATTTGCCCTTCAAAACAATGCTGTAGGAACATTCCTGCGACAGCGCTTTGAAATTTCAAGCATAGCCAAGCCCTAAGTGTGATTTATTTTTTTAAGTTTATTCAGAGTCTTGAAAGTTCCACTGGATAAAATTAAGCAGGGTTATTCTTATCCAGGCACTTATAGGGACTATACTGTAAGCATCCCTTCAGTAACTAAATATAGATTACTTTCTATCTTCCAAGCCTGTAGTAGAAATAGCTTGACTGGCTAACAAAGAATTTGAGTTTATGAATTAACTGTATGTGTGCTGTGTAAAGATCTTAGTGAAAGAAATGAGTTTGGTACTTAGGTTTTAAAAGCATGAGGAGTTCCATAGACTATTAAAATTGTCTCGTGTTCATAAGCTTCCATTTGATAAACTGTTTCAGTGGAACACAGCTGTCCTGCAAGAGGCTTTCAGGTAATTAGGGCCAACCCTCTGAATATGAGAAAACACACCTTACCAGGTGTTTAATGGGGAACCTGAGCAGATTGGAGCAGTGATGCTAATGACATATGTCTGGCAAACAATGGGCTGCTGATTTTGTACCATTTCCAGAGTGAGTATCCCTCGAAATGAGTTGCAACATGCAAGCCTAAAGAGTCCGCATAAACGTTTGGTCAGCTACAACCAGGTCTCCTGGCCTGTTGCAATGACTGCTTTGTGAATGTGGTTATTTAGTCATCCAAAAGCATTGAATCCAAGCAATTGTCATTTAGAAGTACCAACAATCCAACAAAAAAATACATAAAGTGTGCATTGTCTGACAGGGACTTGCATTGTCTGACAGGGACTTGCATTGTCTGACAGGGACTTGCATTGTCTGACAGGGACTTGCATTGTCTGACAGGTCCCTTTTGTAAGAAATTAGTAATAGAAATCAACATGAGCTAAGCGAATTCTTCTCAGCTCTCAGTCCAGATACTTAAATATCCTAATCACTATAAAAACAATGAGTACTGGTGGCACCTTAGAGACTAACCAATGTATTTATTCCACAAGGATGCTTTCTTTTCGCAGATACAGACTAATGCAGCAACTCCCATGAAAACTACCCGCTATACTACATAAAGCATCCCAAAACATTTCTGTAGAGTAGAAAGCATTAATACTCTAGTTTTACAGGAGGGGAACCCCAGCAGCTCCTGAGAGTCAAAGGACTTGTCAAACAGGAAGTCTGGGAAACACAGCCAAGACTTGAACTCAGATCGCCTAAGTCCTGATGCAGCACCTCAACCAGAAGACCTGAACCGCCTTCCGCTCAAGGGCGTGTGGGAGTCTCTCACCGTCACCAAATGGGTGTTTGGCGCCCAGCAAGCTGGACGGATCGCCAGGCTGGAGTATGCACAACTCAACGTGGGGTGGGGTGGGGTGGATAACCCCCTCTCCCCAACGCCCGTCACTGAAGCGCAGACGCAGCCCCTCCCACGGAGATAGCGTTGGGGGCACCTGGCTCTGCACAGCCCGGCAGCTAGCGGGGCCCCACCCGCCACAAGGGGTCGTCATGGGGGTCCGACAGGGCCGGGCCGCCGGGCTCGCGCTTTGGGCAGGCACCAGGCACAGCCGGGAGCTCGCTCGCTCCCACACAGGCCCGGGCGGGAGGCGCCGGCCCCGCCGGAGCAGACGCGCGCCCGGTACCTGCGGCGAAGTGCAGGGGGCTGGACTTCCTGCCGGCCGTGTCCCTGCCGTTCACGTTCTCGGGCCGCACCAGCCGCTTCACCCGCTCCACGTCCCCGTTCCTGCAGGCCTCGAACAGCTCCCGGGCCGGCTCCGCCGCGGGCCCGCCGCCCTGCGCCTCCGCCAAGGGGGCCGCTCCCCGTCGCCCGGCCATGGCGCGCCCCTTCCCAGCGGCAGCGTTTCGGGCGCCTGTCACAGGCCGCCCCGCGCCATGGCCCCGGCTCCCGACACGCGTCGCTACAGGAGGAAACGAGCCTGGGGCAGCCCCGGCCAGACTCCCTCCCCCGCCAGCGGCCGGAACCAGGCACGCTGTGCGTGCGTGCGTACGTACGTCCGCCGTGCGTGTGCGGCACATAGAGCAGGCGCAGAAAGGTCTGCCGCCACCAGACTAAACACGGAGCATGCGTACTGCTGCGTGCGCGAGTTGCGACTCACCCAGCGCGTGCGCACTGTGCAGAGACTCGGAGTCGGCAGCGATCGAGGCAGGGGGCGGGGCCGATTCAGGGTGAGAGCCCAGTGAGGCGAGGGACCCCTCCCGGCGCACTAGTGCAACGGCATCTCCGCGCAGGGGGTGGGGCCTTTGCTCTTGACGATCTAGCGACGGGCCCCACCCGGAGCGGCTCAGGACGGGGCCCTGCTTCACGGCGGGCTGGAGCTTCCCGGAGCCCAGGGTGGGGTCAGGAGTTGCGGGCTCTAAGGCAGCCCGGGGCGCTCATGTGGACACGATAAAACCAAATTCGGGGAGGGGGGGGGCGCTACTCCCCTGGACGTAGCACCGTCCCCGTGACCTCACTGGCGGGGGGTGGCTTGTTCACCCCCTCGGGTGACAGAAGGGGTTGTGTACAAGCCCAGGGATGAGTAAAGGGCGGGTCAGGACTGTCATTGTATTTTGCTGCCTAAATCACTCCATCATCTTCCCTCTTGAATCTCACAGGGCCCTAGTGATTCCGGGCACAGAGCACCAAGACATGCATTAGATAAGGTCAAGGGCAGTCCCGGTCTATAATGTTTAGATGGATGCTGCCCAGAGTTTTCTGGTAGGTCCAAAGAGATCATATGTAAAGTAATCACAGTTCAAACTGACTGTAAATCACTTGGCAAAATGGCCCTTTAATCAGAGACAGCTGGATGTGTGTGAAGTCAAGTAAGAAGTCAAACTCATGGGCTGTATACTACCATATCTCTAAGGGACCAGCTGAGTCGAGACTTGTCTTCGCTGCTTGCTTGGAGTTCATAGCTTGGTAAAACTAAAGTGCCTTCACTGTTTACCCTGGAATAGCTCACATGCATTAGTGATAAACCCTCTGTGGGCAGGTCAGTCCATGACCCACTGAGCTCTTCCTAAACAACTGTGAGCTGCTCCTATTTCCACCTTCAGGAATAAGGCTTTGCTTTCTTGAAAAATAAGCTTTTTGAAACCAAGCTCTGACCTTTGTTGAAATTTAAACAGGAGCTCCAGCAGGATTTTCACGTGAACACTGCAGGCCCCCATTCTCTTGGAATTTGTGGGCAAAAACGCATCAGAAAAGTAATTTTAAAAATCAGAGCTGTTTTTGGAGGACCTATATCTTTTGTCAAATTACCCTGATTTTACATCAGATATTATATGCCTATACTTAAGGTGGCCTATCAGTTTCCATGGCAATCTTCATAGGCATGTGGATTTCACAGCATTTTATAAAAGTGGCTCTTAAATAGAAAGTTTGCGGCAGTCTTCACCATGAAGACTTCTTGGTGGCCTCACACCTAGTGGCAACTCTGACAATCTTTCCTAAAATACTTAATTAACTTTAGGAAAAACAAATAAATATGCACATATACATGTCCAAATCATTGCACTTTATTTATGTGGGGTTTTTTTTCAGACTCAATAGTAAAAATAATGTACAGTTGTCTCTATTCTTTACTGGACCTAAACAGAATAGAAACACAAATATGGTGCTTTGCATGTTTTGCGTTTCTGGTTACCTTTTAAAAAAAACAACAAAAAAAACCACTAGCTAGCAAGTCTGCTACTGTGAAAAGTGACATTTGTATATTTGTTAATATCACTTTTCACAGCAGATGTACTCATCCCCAGCAAGCTGAGGGACAAATTATACCCTGGATGTGGAGGTTGGTAAGTAGGCAGGAAGGCCAGGGGTAATGGGGGACTGGATGAGGGCATGGGGGAGGGGAGGTGTAGGCAGTGCGGGTCAGGGAGAGTCCTGGGCTGTAGCCTGGAGTCCTGTTGCTGAAGGAGGCAGCAGGGGCCAAGGAGAATGTGGGGTGGGGGATGAGTCCAGAGCCAGAAGCCCTGCAGCTGGGGGATGGAGCCCACCACCCCAGCGCTGAAGTCCATAGCCCAAGCCCGAGGTGCTTGAAATTTTTTATAGTGGGGGTGCTGAGAGCCACTAAACCAAACTTTAAACCCTGGATATAATGGAAACCACTTCAAGCCAAGGGGTGCAGCAGCACCCCTAGTTCCAGCACCTATGCACAAGCCCCACCACTCCCAGGAAGGTCACCTTCCACAGTATTTGTGGCTCCAGAGGGGGCAGGGACCAATCCCTGCTGGCAATTCCAGGGGAGGGGCTGCTGCTTTTTCCCCTACCCCCCACCCAATCACCACCCAGGAGGCTGTGGCTGCAAGAAAAGCCCCTGGTAGCTACTTTTGAGAAATGCTGTGTAAGATAGCTAAGAGCCCCTTTTAATTTAGGCACCTATGTGGCCTGATTTTTAAAAGTGCAAAGCACTCAGCAGCTCCCACTGAAGTCTAGAGAGAGAGACTGCAGTGGGATATTTACTTCCCCCACAAAGCCATAAGATGACATTTAAAACCAGAGATATATTTCTCAGCAGCATACAGTTTATACTGCACTGTATTTCTTTTCCTGATGGAAAGGATTCTGAAACATTAATGAACTAATTAGAAATCTGGTCTTGCTTTAAAATACATTATGTCTTTGAGGAGCTAAAGTGAAAACTATTTCAACAAGCCCACGTCATTATACTAAACAAAAACCACTTCATCTGGCTCCATGCTCCAGGAGGGCTCTGTGGTAGCTAGAGCCTGTGGGTATGTCTTCACTACAGCAGTAGGTCGATTTCCCTTAAGTCGATTTTCTAAAGTAGACTTTAGAAAATCGACTTAGTGCATCCCCACAAGGGACAGCAGGTCGACAGTGTCTGTCCTTAAACTTTTGCAGGGGTCGACATAGCCAGCATTGCAGTGGGTAGGTATCCCACAGTGCCGGGAGTCCCCAGCTGGCACCACCTTTCGGGGCAGCCAGGCACCCTCCCCAGGGGACCAGCCCCAGTCCGAGCAGCTCCGTGGCCCCCGTGCCCGCCCGAGCAGGTCCGCGGACCCCCCCGCCCGCCCGAGCAGCCCCGCACCGGCTCCCCCCTGCCCGCCCGAGCAGCTCCGTGGACCCCCATGCCCGCCCGAGCAGCCCCACGCCGGCTCCCCCCCCCTGCTCGGGCGGGGGGGTCCGCGGAGCTGCTCGGGCGGGGGGGGTCCGGCGCGGGGCTACTAGGGCGGGCGGGGGGGTCCGCGGAGCTGCTTGGGCAGGGGGAGCCAGCGCGGGGCTGCTTGGGCAGGCGGGGGGTCCGGCACGGGGCTGCTCGGGCAGGTGGGGGGGTCCGTGGAGCTGCACGGAAGGTCAGAGGTTTAAAGTCTCATGCATCCTCACTAGATCACAATCGACTCAGAGAGAGGTCGATTTCAGCTACTCCTCTCGTTAGGGAGGAGTACAGAAGTCGATTTTAAGGTCTCTTTAAATTGACTTTAAGGGCATGCATGTGAGGACGGGTACAGGCTTAAATCGAGTCGACGTTAAGCCCTAGTGGGGACCAGGCCTATGGCTCACAGGACTCTGGATTTGCAGGGCCTGAACTGGGGGGATGGGGAAGGGGGAGTTAAAATGCTTTTGTGTTAAGAGCTTAATTATTCAAAGTGCTAAGCATTCCTGCTCCCTCTGAGGTCAGTGAGAGTTGAAGGTGGATCAGTCCCTTAATATCTCCCTCAGTCTGGCTGTTGAAGGCATTACACCACACCAGAATACCTCCAGTTTATTAGTATATTTTATGTTAAGGTCACCTTTAAAGTTCAGTAATTTTCCCTAGTGTATTGTACATCATCTGAAATTCAGAAAAAATAGAGCCACATTTCTAGTCACCATTTATTAGTTACATCACAAACTATAAAATAGCAACTAATACACACTGTAGCAAAATTAGTAAGTAAAGTTAGTGGCTTGAGATGGCCTCAGAAAATACAGTGACATCTTTAAAATGTCTATAGATTTTTTTTTCTAAAAATATTTTTGTTTTATCACTAGAGGGCAGAAAAATACAAGATAAAAATTGTATGTGCAAGCCTGATTTATAAAAGGGAAAACAATGCATTTTCTATCTCCTTATTGTCAGGGTTCCCTCTCCACTCTGAACTCTGGGGTACAGATGTGGGGACCCTCATGAAGGACCCCCTAAGCTTATTTCTATCAGCTTAGGTTAAAAACTTTCCCCAATGTACAAACTCCTTCCCTTGTCCTTGGACAGTATCGCTGCCACCCCCAAGTAATTTAGACAAAGATTCAGGGAAAGGACCACTTGGAGTCCTATTTTCCACCATAATATCCCCTCAAAACCCTACACCCCCTTTCCTGGGGAGGCTTGAGAATAATATCCTCACTAATTGGTACAAGTGAGCACAGACCAAACCCCTTAAAAGAAGAATTTTATTTAAAAAAAAGTAAAAGAAATCACCTCTATAAAATCAGGATGGAAGGTAATTTTACAGGGAAATAAAAAGATTTTAAACACAGAGAATTCCCCTCTAGGTTTAACTTCAAAGTTATAAAAAACAAGAATACACCTCTCTCTAGCATAGGGAAAATTCACAAGCTAAAAACAAAAGATAATCTAATGCCTTTCCTTGGCTTACTTACTATCACAGATGCTTATTTCTGATTGTCTGTAAGAGAGAAATTTTTCTGCCCTGGTCCCCCTCTGGCTCGAGAGAACACACAAACAAAGCCTCCCCCCTAGATTTGAAAGTATCTTCTTTCCCCATTGGTCCTTCTGGTCAGGTGCCAGCTAGGTTATTTGAACTTCTTAACCCCTTCTTAATCCCTCCCTCTGGCTAGGAGGGATTTTATATTACTGCATACATAAAGATTGTTACCCTTCCCTTTATATTTATGACACCCCCTCCCCACCCAAAATCACAGACAGTGTAGTGTGGTGGACAGTGTGTTCCACACTGGCTGTGATTTCTTCCTGGATTTCTGGGAGAAAACAGAGTTAATAAGACACATGCACCTTCAGATCTACTACTGATTATATAAAAACTAACCCGCATTGCAAGGACAATTTTAACCAGTTGATTCTGGGAAACTTTCATGGGAGAGTGAATCAGCCACTTTGTTAGAAGCTCCTGAAATGTGTTGCATTTCAAAATCAAAATCTTGGTGAGCTAAACTCCACCGAAGAAATTTTTTGTTATTTTCCTTGACAGTATGAAGCCACTTCAGTGCAGCATGGTCAGTTTGTAGATGGAAAGGCCACCTCCAAACATAAGGGTGTAGCTTTTCCAGAGTGTACACAATGGCATAACATTCCTTTTCAGTGATTGACCAGTGGCTTCCCCTCTCAGACAGTTTTTGCTGAGGAACATGACAGGATGGAATTCTTGATCTGGTCCTTCCTGCATTAAAACTGCTCCCACACCACGTTCAGATGCATCTGTTGTTACTAGGAAGGTTTGTCAAGTCTGGGGCCCTGAGCAAAGGGTCAGACATGAGTGTTGCTTTAAGCTGGTTAAAGGCCTTCTGACACTCTTCAGTCCACTGAACTGCATTTGGCTGTTTCTTTTTGGTCAGGTCTGTCAGTGGGGCAGCGATTTGGCTGTAGTGCGGTACAAATCACCTGTAATATCCAGCCAAGCCTAAGAAGGATTGGACCTGTTTCTTTGACTTTGAGACAGGCCACATTTGGATAGCATTTACTGTTTGGCCTGTAGGGGGTTGATAGTTCCTTGACCCACTTGGTGTTCAAGGTAAGTCACTCTGTTTAGGCCTATTTGATACTTTTTAGCCTTTACAGTTAGTCCTGCCTCCCTTTCATTTTGTATAAATAAATAAATACCCATCGGACCAGGGACTTCCAGATGAGTGCCACAAACCCTGGGCTATATAGTAATTCTCACTCCTCCTTTTTGGCCCAATGATTATTCAAGAGAGAAAGAATGTATCACACAGTTCCAAAGTTTTTTGTTTTCCTTTTTTTTGTTTCAGCTGAAGCAATTCACTAAAATCAACATGAATTTGCAAAATATTTCAGTCAACCTGAATCTCATTTTTCAGTGAAAAAGTTTCAAAAATTTCATTCCGAACTCTAACCATAAGTGAGTAACAAAAGGTATGCATACCCCAAAACAAAAGAAAGCAAGAAGCAAGGTTCAAAAGATTACTGGAATCAAACAGGGCAACATCCGGCCAGCGGGACCATCCCATCCGGCGCCCCAGTCGGGGTGGCTGCCCCTGGCCCCTCCCCGCATGGGCAGAGCTCTGGGGGGGGCGGCGAGTTGGATAGGGGGTGGGATCCCGGGGTGGTGGTTAGGGGTGGGAGGGATCTCTGGAAGGGGCAGTCAGGGAGTAGGGGGGTTGGATGGAGCGTGGGAGTCCTGGGGATCTGTCAGGGGTGAGGGGTGGATAGGGGTCCGGGCAGTAAGGGGACAGGGGTAGGGTGTGGGGTTCTGTGGGGTGGTTAGGGGTGATAGGTTTCTAGAGGGGGCAGTCAGGGGACAAGGAGTGGGGGGTTTAAATGGGTCGGGAGTTCTGAGGGGGTAGTCAGGGGATGGGAAGTGGGAGCGGACTGGATAGGGGGTGGGGCCAGGCTGTTTGGGGAGGCACAGCCTTCCCTACCCGGCCCTCCATATAATTTTGCAACCCCGATGTTGCCCTCAGGCCAAAATGTTTGCCCACCCTGGTCTAGAAGATACCATAAGAGATGCTTAGTTTTAAAGTTCTCAAACTGTGTGTAACCCTTCTGCCCATCAGAGTTGGCAGCAACAAGGGCCGGGTTCAGTATCCAGGGGTTCCATTCTAAGGACACAATACAAAACCGGCTCGAGCCCCCACCCAGTGACCTGGGACAACAATATACCACCCTTCTGGGCGCCTCTAAGAGGCAATACTTCCCCTCTCGCAAGCACCGAGTCTGAGTGTACCAAAACCCATTTAATGACAGAGAGAAACACTGTGGCATATTATTGGGTAAATACCACAAACAAAAGTCACAACCCAAACCATGAACCAGAATCCCCCCCCACACACACACACACACACTCACACGCCAATGGGCAGTGTCCTTTCCCTTGGGTTCTTGAGTCCCACAAGCCCCAAAGTCCCCAAAGTCCAACAGCCCCAGCAGAGTTCAAAAGTTCATAGCGGAGTTGTACCTCCCCACCGAGGTGGGGGGGGCAGGTTATGGGGCACCTTACGTGGTCAGAGGCCGACTGCCCCGCCTCTCCAGTCGTGCTGTTCACTCCACTAGCCGCCCTGCTAGCCGACGCAGGAACTGCTCTGGCAGCCGTCTCAGGAACAGGTCCACTCGCTGGCACCGGAACTGCTCTGGCAGCAGTCTCAGGAACGGGTCCACTCGCTGGCACAGGAACTGCTCTGGCAGCGGTCTCTGGAACGGGTCCACTCGCCGGCACCGGAACTGCTCTGCCAGCGGTCTCAGGAACTGCTCAGGGCCCCCCACTGAAGATAAAGCTCAGTGATTTTTCAGCTCTTAAGTGATTTCAGCTTTTGAGTGATTTCAGCTCATAGTGGGGGGCCTTAGTGCAGAAGCACCACCAGACCCAAAGCAACTTCAGCTCAGTAAGCTGAAGTTAGACTCCTAATGGAAGCAAAAGTCAGCTCTAACATTCCACAGGGGAGAGAGGCCAGGTGCAATAGGCCTGTGAGGCCCTCAGACAAGTCCCTGACCACAAGGTCTAGGAACCTATCTATAGCCTCTCTCAATTCAGTGGGTTTTGGAACCCCTGTCCCTTGTTTAGCGAGTGCTACCTAGTTGATGGCGAGTCCCTCCAGCGTGCCAAAGGCCAAATCAATGTCCCAACCCCTCATTCACATAAACATGTTAATCAGCACTCTATCATTCTTGCCCCAATACTACAGAAACTGGGGGTCCCACAGTAGCCAAAGTGATCATTTTGGCTGTTAGAATGCAGGCCAGGTGCGGTGGGTGTGTCTAAGGAAATCAGGTGTTATTTTCCAAAAGCTACTGCAATTTCTGCAACTCACCACTGGATGTCACCCATACTGACACTGCAAAGTCATTGCAATTCCCTGACACTGCTTACATGTGAATTTGTGTCTCCAGAAATAATATGCTTGTTAACAGCAAAAATGTTTTAAAACAAATAAATAATATATAGAGGTGAGAAATAACAGACCTCAACTCTATTGTCCCTCTGCAAATTTGTGTATGTAAAGTCAATCCCTTACCTCTCTCTAAAAGTGCAAAGTTTCAAAAAGTTCAATGAATAGAAGACTGTTGAGGGTGGAATAGATCTGAACAAGGAGAAGAAGTCTGGTGAGAAATGTGAGATGGGAGGGACAAGGAGTAGAAACAAAAGTGAAACTGAGCAGCATATTCCAGAAGTTGTGAGGTCCTTAAGTGCTGCCATGGCAAAGACTCTTTTGAAAGAGCTCCCGTAGCACCACTTTCTTGTCGCTGCCCCGTTTGCCCCCCACCCCAGGCTGCCAATGAAGGGAGGGAGGGCAAAAGGAGCAGCTGCTATAGGGCCAAATATGCAATAGCGGCAGAAGTGGCTGGAGCCCTAGGCCCTTTAAATAGCCGCTGGAGCCCTGGGCAGTGTGGGCCAAACAGCTTAGAAGGGCTATCTGGGGGATGGTGACCCCCCTCGCCCCGTCCCTTCTGCTTTAGACCCCGCTCCTTCCAGGGGGGCCGGAGCTGGGCCGGTACTGGTAAGTTTTCAATTTTACTTTCACCCCTGCCTGCACAGCCCAGGTGCAAGGGCTTTGGGGGTATAGTAAAATACTCTCTACAACATGTATTAGGAGGCAAGCAGGATGTGGCACATAGTTTGTGAAGTAGTGTGACCTGATGTCCTGATTTTATAGGGACAGTCCACATATTTTGGGTCATTGTCTAATATAGGTGGCTATTGTCTCCTATCCCCATCCCAATTTTTCACACTTGCTATCTGGTCACCCTATCAAGGAGTTTTAGTCAGCAGACAAGTGCATGACAATTGTTGGAGACACTCACATTTATTCCAAGGTAAATTTAATTACTAGAAAATAATGATGTGGAAAAGCATGTTAACATTCCTACTAATGAAACTATTTTTATATAATCAAAAACATTTTTGTAATAAATGACCGAATTTATTTGGAACAACTGGGAAAGTCCCTAGCCTCATTCATTAATTCAGCAGCACAAAACACTTAATGATCCAGCTATAGTAGCACACTGACAAGATGGGGACTTCCTTTTTCTTTAGTAATTTCTCATTTTAATTATATTCAGTAATAATTTTAAGGCTGTCAAGCGATTAAAAACATTAATTGTGATTAATCATGCGATAAACATTAATCATGAATAATTGCACTGTTACTAATAGAATACCATTTATTTAAATATTTTGGATGTTTTCTACATTTTCAAATGTATTGATTTCAATTACAACACAGACTACAAAGTGTACAGTGCTCACTTTATATTTATTTTTTATTTGAAGTATTTATACTGTAAAAAACAAAAGCAATTGTGTTTTTCAATTCATCTCATGCAAGTACTGCAGTGAAATCTGTTTATCATGAAAGTTGAACTTACAAATGTAGAATTATGTACAAAAAACCTGTATTCAAAACTAAAACAATGTACAATTTTGGAGCCTGCAAATCCACTCAGTCCTACTTCTTGTTCAGCCAATCGCTCAGATAAACAAGTTTGTTTACATTTGCAGGAGATAATGCTGCCCACTTCTTGTTTACAACGTCACAAAGTGAGAACAGGTGTTCTCATGGCACTGTTGTACCCGGCATCACAAAAAATTTACGTGCCAGATGCACTAAAGATAAGGATATGTCCCTTCATGCTTCAACCACCATTCCAGGGGACATGCGTCCATGCCGATGACAGATCCTGCTCAATAGCAATCCAAAGCAGTGCAGACCAACGCATGTTCCTTTTTATTATCCGAGTCAGATGCCACCATCAGAATGCTGATTTTCTTTTTTGGTGGTTTGGGTTCTGTAGCTTCCGCATTGGAGTGCTGCTCTTTTAAGACTTCTGAAAGCATGCTCCACACCCTGCCCCTCTCAGATTTTGGAAGGCACTTCAGATTCTTAAACCCTGGGTCAAATGCTGTAGCTATCTTTAGAAATCTCACATTGATACCTTCTTTGCATTTTGTCAAATCTTCAGTGAAAGTGTTCTTAAAATGAACATGTGCTGGGTCATCATCCAAGAATGCTATAACATGAAATATATGGCAAAATGCAGGTAAAACAGAGCAGAGGACATAGAATTCTCCCTACAAGGAATTCAGTCACAAATGTAATTAACTTTTTTTTTTAACGAGCGTCATCAGCATGGAAGCATGTTCTCTGGGATGGTGATGGAAGCATGAAGGGGCATACAAATGCTTAGCATATATGGCACGTAAATACCTTGCAATACAAGCTACAAAATTGGCATGCAAATGCCTGTTCTCAATTGGAGGACACTGTAAATAAGAAGAGGGCAGCATTATCTTCTGTATATGTAAACAAACTTGTTTGTCTTAGCGATTGGCTGAACATGAAGTAGGACTGAGTGGACTTGTTTTACATAGTTTTGTTTTTGAGTTCAGTTATGTAACAAAAAAAATTCTACATTTATAATCATGATTTTTTTTTAGTTAATCACATGGGTTAACTCTGATTAAACAACAGCCCTAAATTTTATACAAATCGGCATTTTACCCACTTTAATATTTAATGAAGTGATCCTAAAGAATTCCATTAACTTCAGCAGCTGTTGGATTAAGCAAACATCAAGCTTTGTGTAGCAGAGGTAACTCTCCCCATGCAATTTCATTTTTATCTGGGAAGCAATGATCACAGAGGAGCATGCAGAAAAACATCAGAAGCTTCTAAGAATTTCCAATTTATGTAGAATTGTCAAAATAGTTCTGAGCAAGAGAAACTTAGAACGAAAGTAAAATTGTTCTGTACTCTCTGAATGCTTAAAGCAGCTACTCAAATATTACAGTGGGGCAACCAGAGTCACCTCCTTCGGGCACAGATGGTGCAAAGTGCAGCTCTCAGCACCTGTGAGAGCAATGGTAACAAAGTCCTGTGGCACCTTAAAGACTAACTATAGAGTTTTGAAGCATAAGCTTTCGTGGGCTAACACCCACTTTGTCGGATGCAAGCAACCCCAGGTGAGGGCAAGAGGCAATACCCAAGCTCCCACCAGGGGAGAGCCGCTTGATGTTATGGCACAGTCTATCTGGGAAATGTGCTGCATCAGTGAATTTCCAGCTGTCCTAGCCCTCGCCAGCAAAGCACTTCAGCACATGAGCAGCCACAGTGAAGACAATAGACCTACTTGTGTGCTTAAAGAACGGCCAAGTTCTTAAGTGCTCTGCCGGATCAGGCCCTTAGCAGGCTGTTGAAGTCAGCTGTGGGTCTCTAAGCCAAATGTAACCCCATGTCCTTGACTGCTGTGCTCCTTTTTCAGGCAGATTTGCTCCTATCAGAGATAGTTTTGCCTTGGCAGAAATCATGGAGGATTAAAGAAACAAATGTTATTACAGATTCCCTTTAACTAATAATCACTCAATACTATTTCATTTATTTACATTTCAGTCTAAAGGTACTTTGATGCTGAGCTCATAGAACACATCTAAGGCATATTTAAGCTTCTGTATAGAGGAACTGCTTATTCCTCTATGGAAGCAAAATTCTTACTGTTTTGAAATGTAAAAAACAAACATAAAAGTGGATCCCACCAGCTCATTCAAAATATTGATGCTATTCATAGAGCTGACAACAGCAACAGGAAAGTATGTCATTAAGGCTATGTAATCGCACTGCAGAGTTGACTTGATTTTTTTACATGCTAGTTATCTCCTTTTGAGTTAGCCTAGTTCAAGGGAAAGCAGCCACGCTGATAAGTAACACAAGTGCTGAGCTCCAGCTGTACTTACTAGTTTGAGCATCAGTGGTGCTTGAGCTTTAACCTATAATCCCTGACAGGCCAGCTATTTCAAGTTTAAAGCACCACCACACTCAAGGTAGAGATTTTTGTGTGTGGACAGGAGTTAGATTAGGGGTAACACTTGAGTTATACCATGAGCTAACATATCAGTGAAGAAAAGCCCTAAGACAAACATGGATATTTTACTTTCTGAATAACAAAGTTTTATTTAGCTTAGAAATAGCTTTTAGAGCAGGGGTTCTCAGACTCGGGGTTCGGACCCTTCAGGGGGTCACAAGGTTCTTACATGGGGGGTCACGAGTTGTCAGCCTCCACCCCAAACCCCGCTTTGCCTCCAGCATTTATAATGGTGTTAAATATATATTTTTAAAAGGTTTTTAATTTATAAGAAGGGGTCACGCTCAGAGGCTATGTGAAAGGGATCACCAGTACAAAAGTTTTGGACCCACTGTTTTAAAGAAACCAGCAAGTAAACAAATTTGTGTTTGTTTATTATTTGAAATTGCCCAGTTCCTTTTAGTTAGCTTGCCAACATACTTTGTTTAGATACTTTCAAGATTGCTTCAAAGATAGTTTAATTACTGGTTATTTTTCCTTAGGCAAGATGCCACAGTGGTTCAAATTCTGTTCTAATTTAAATTTATGCTTCTGGAACTAACTGACCTCAGTACTAGCATAAATCCTTAGGCAACTTCATACTGTATTTCCCAGCCAGAATGCCCAGGCTTCCATTCTGTAGTAGTCTGATAGTAACTTGTACACAGCAATATAGGACGGGATTTATGTAAAGAATCCAGGAACATGGTTACTTGTGAATATTGGCAAACTGTGTTTTTTTCCCCCCCACTGGTGCCAGGAAATCTGTTCATATCTTAAAACACAATCCATGCCAGTTGGAAACCCAGCCTTCTACCCACAAATCAGTGAGACAAAAACTGATGTTGACTAACGAGAAGATAGCACAAACACATTGTACACAATGTGTCAACATGTGCTACTATTTCCAACAGCTTAAAACAGCAAGAGACCTTGATGCCCAGAGAACATATCTAAATTTTGATAACAGCTGACATTAGAAATGCAGCCAAGAAACTACCTCATATTACTACATGCAGATTCTATTTTGCGCTGTGATTTTTTTGCAAGAGACTTGAACAAATACTTAATATTAGCACTTGAACTCTTAGCAACTCTAAATAAAAAAGCTGTGAGTGTCTGACAGCTTTCATGGAGTTGCAATGATGAAGGGAATATTTTGTTGAATGTATGGCTGCTAGCTACACCGGGCCTACATCCTAGAGAGAATTGTGTTGCTATGCTCATGGGAAAGAACATGCTTTAAAAAAAATGCCAAATGAAAGATACCCTGGAAAATGTGGGTAATGGTGTGAATGCCTAGACTGGATCAAGGTCAAGGGATCTCATCATTTCCACAGTATCTTGAATTATACTTGCTTTAAATATTGCTTCTTTTGAATAGTGCCTGAAAATGCATGTCATCTGAAACTACAGCTCTACAGTTAGCTAACACTGGCTGTGTATGGCAATATACTTGAATGAGGTAATTTGTACATTTTGCTACTTTCCCTACTGTTATAAATGCATTAATCAAGTGAACCATCCTTCCTTTCATTCAGCCATATCTATGGGATTTAGTCCAAGAAATATGTTTACTGCCAGGAAAACAGATATATCCTTGCACATCTGTTGTGCCTGCTAATGCTAATTCTTCTTTAAGAACACACCACCTACAGACCTAATTTCTTGATTTAAGCAGAGTTGGGAGTGGGATTTATCAGAGGTGAATCTTTTCAGATCAAGAAAAAGACTGAAATGTTGATGATTTTCAGGTGTCAAACTTAGTAAGGCTTGTGTTATTGGATTTCTATTCTGTGAAACTGCGGTAAAGTTAACCAGCAACAGGATTATATAGGGAAGTTCGCTGAGGCAAGTTCTAGCATCATGTGGGGAGTTTTAGAGTAATAAGGAAAAATCATTAGCAATAAGACACAGCTGTGGAAAGTGGTCTAAGTTTATAGCTTAGGATAGGTTATGGCTGGATTGTGTCTGGAGATCCAAGACTCAACTGGAGCCTTGGAAAGAGTAGCAAAGTTGTGGGGGCAAATTCAGAGATAATTCTAAGTAACCCTATGGTAGTGTAGATGTAGAAGGAGTAAAATTTGGTGTAACTTATTCTGTCACCCGCACTAAATTATCTGTTACTCGTACACTCTAGAGCAGTGGTAGGCAACCTCTGGCCTGCGGGCTGCACACGGCTCATCAGGGTAATCCGCTGGTGGGCCGCAAGACAGTTTGTTTACATTGACCGTCCACAAGCATGGCCACCTGCAGCTCCCAGTGATGGTTAGCCATTTCTGGCTCACCTTTATACAGAAGTAGTATGATTTACCTTCAGTATTTAAAATATGACTGTAATAATAAAAATTACTAGGGCTTAAACACAGTTGTGTCATGTGATTTAAAACCTCTGAAATGTGACAAGTTGCTTGTTTTAAAACCCTGTTAACTTTAAAAGGCCTTCACAGAGTTTAAAAATGGTAGAAAACACATCTATTGTCACATTATCTACAGTTTGATTGACAACAAAAGGAATGTCTACAATAAGCTGTCTAGGTAGGCCAGAGGAGAATGTGTATATACACACACACACCATTATATACCAATGAGTCTAGTGAAACCAAACTAGGTTGTTTCAGTTTAAAACAACATCATCAGCCATGGAAGTAGGGTTGCCAACTTTCTAATCGCACAAAACTGAACACCCCTGCCTGAGCCCTACCCTGAGGTCCCACCCTTTCTCTGAGGCCCTGCCCCCCTCCCTCCATTGCTTGCTCTCCCCCACCCTTGCTCACTTCACTGGGCTGGGGCAGGAGGTTGGGTGCACAAGGAGGGTGAGGGCTCTGGCTGTGGGAGTGGGCTCTGGGGTGGGGCCAGGGATGATGGGTTTGGGGTGCAGGACCGGGCTCTGGGCTGGGGTAGGGCGTTGGAGTTTGGGAGGAGGTTCGGGGTGTGGGATCCTGGTGGTGCTTACCGCAGCTCCCAGGAAGCAGCTGTAGGTATATTAAAAAGCCATCTTAAAGAAGGCAAGCTGCTGACTATATCTATGTAAAGTTTGTAAGCTAAAGTTTGTAAGCTGTTAATTGACTAGACCAAGGCGATACTTTGTAATTAATACATTACAATAGTAACAGTATATAGAGACTCCCACCCTCTGTAGTTTTATAAAAAACAGGGAGTCTCAAATAGATTAGTAACACCCAGAAAGTTAAGGAGACAATAAGATAAATGTGATTAAGTTAAAGAAGACATGTGAATGAGTGCTTGGTTTAAATGATGAATGAATGGTTAGGGAGTTGCCAACCTAAGAGCGGAAGAATCCAGCCTCATTGGCCGAAGAAGGTGTGAAGTGGAAACAAATGACAAAGCAACTCCAATGGACTGGTATAGGAACAAAATCCTACAAAAATAGACTCTAAAGACTGGGAACTTTGAGTCTCATTCTGCCACCAACCGCCAGGAGCATTGGATGCGCATCTGACCCAGACTCGGCTCCACTTATGTACAAGCTACCTGGCCAGTACTCTGTCACGAGCAACTTCTTAGGCTGGTAACTATAACATCTGCGCAGAACTTGTATGAATGATTGTATGAATGGATATATGAATACATAGAGGAATAATAAGTAACATAAAATTGTGGGTTTTTTGTATCTTTTTATTATATTTACAATAAATGTGGTGTTTTTGCCTTATCCCTCTTATAAGATCCTGTTAGTCTTATTTTTATAGTATAACACAGCCACCAGGTCCCTGTAGCCCCTGGATGCATGGGCAGCCCAGGAGGCTCCGCGTCATGCCTCTGTGCCCACAGACACCGCCCCCACAGGTCCTATTGTCACAGTTCCCGGCCAATGGGAGCTGCAAGCTAGCACTCGGGGCAGGGGGCAACATGTTGCACCTCCCAGGCTGCCCTTGCACCTAGGAGCCTCAGGGACCTGGCAGGTTCTTCTGGGAGCCACATGGAGCCAGGCACGTAGGGAGCTTGACTTAGCTCCAGACCCCCACTACACCACTGGCAGTGCTGACTGGAGTGACCAGGGTCCCTTTTTGACCAGGTGTGCCAGTCGAAAATTGGACACCTAGAAATCCTACATGGAAGGCATAATATAGCTTTCTGCAAAGCCTATTCTATAAAAGGAGATTTAGTTGCCAGTCAAGCAAGTGTAGATCCATGAAGCTTTGAGAAAACTTGTGAATCAGCAAGCTTATTTTTTTGTCTCTAACAACTCAATCATCACGTCTCTCCCTGCTTCTGTTCCTAGGCTATTTTATGTAAAAGGACCTCTGATTCTCTAGAATTATCCCTGCTAGGTGTTGGAATTCCGACTGCAGAGCCAAAAGACCTCTAAAATCAGATAATTTCTAGGAAAGAGGTATTCCATTGACTAACGCCTCAGCATGGTTAGAGATTACTGCATTATTGGTGATATTTTTAAGATAGGATCTAAACCTAAAACCCTTCTTCCTAGAGGTTGTTCCTGAGGTAGGTAGATCCTGAGGAATGAAAAGATGATTGATAGCAGAGAGTAGGGGAATGCCCACTGTCCTGTATTCCTTTGGTTCGATATAGCCCAAGCACTTTAGCTTCAGCTTTCTCTAAATGATTTAATAATGCATGTTTAAAACTCAATTCAGTCTTGTACTCTAGAGTGGAGCAAACCATGTTTTAAATGAGTTTCCAAATCATGCTAATTCCTTGACCTTCCCAAGGCTATAGTCTGACTCAGGATCATGTTTAAAATGTGGTTGTGACATTGCACCCCATTCTTTATGGAAATATGCTATGAATGTATACATGACATAACTGAAATATGTTTTATGCTACATAGGCCATGTAACATAGCTTTGCAAAGGCTATGATCTACTGATGTGCCTGGTGCTCTACAGGTGAATAAAATGACCTGGCCCATTCCCCAAGGAGATTACAAACTAATATACACTGAGGTCACAAGAAAGTAAAAATAGGCCACTAAAAGAAGTGCAGGCCAGGCAAAAGATAGCAAATAATAAAAAGGGAAGTGAGCACTTGGAGAAGTGGAAGTTTTGCATACAAATTGTTTTGGCGCACAATGCCTTGAGTCTTGCTTGCTCCTGGATGGCAGGGGATCGGGGACTACTGCCGAGGCTTTCTAGTGATGAAGGGAGCATATGGACTTTGAAGGAGAGGTCTTGTCCAGCCTTCCTATGATGGAGTGACTTGGGAGATAAAGAGAAGGGACCTCAGATCACAAAAAAGAGGATACCCATTTGCCCTCACCTCTTAGAGGATTCCCCAGGTCTCTAAGCTGTGTAGTTCTGTGAGTTTTCTCCTATTAAGTTATAGTTGGCATGATGCTAAAGAAAACCACTGCAGCAGCATTTTGGAGGATTGAAAAGGAGTGTGAGGGGGAGGTAGGCAGATGTGGGGGCAGATACTAAGGCAGAAGTCTAGAAGGTCGGGCAGAGGACGTTTGCATTAGTCAGTACCATAGTGTTGCTTTTATTAAGCTGTCTGACAATAATTTCTCTCTACTCTTTGGGAAGTGACCCCCAAGGATAAGGATAACTGAGAAACCAAATCATTACAAATGTGTTACTCAGGCAATAGCCCTAGGAACAACAACTTTTCTATGCTCAGAGCCCTTCCTAGCTCCCTTTCTGCCACTTGGTAAAACAAGAATGTTTCTGTTATAGGACTAGGACTTAAGAGAAGCTTCATTCTTATGAGCAAATCTGAAAGCTATGCTCTGTAGCAATCATGACCCTAGAGAATTGGGGTGGGGGAACACACATATGCAGGAAACTAAAGTGTAAACATATCAAGGTCTATTAAACCCCTATTTTAAGGTTCAAGCTATTAGAAACTAAACTAAATCTGGAGAAGGGGTTCATTCATCTTAGATCTATCCCATAGGGGAGCATTCTTTGCAAAGTAGCAAATCCAGGAAAGAAACTTGGACAGAGACTTCTACTGTACCTACTTCCAAGCTCAGATCCTTCCTCTATGATACACAAAACAAAAAGGAGCTTGTAAGAGAACCTAAAATATAGAAATGGACTGTGTGTGTTTGGTGATGGAATAAGAAAAGGAGCATTATTCAGACTCTAGGAAGGCGTCTTAAAACTCTGCCTGGGTGAGCAGTCACATTGCATGGAAACTGAGATCAGTGCAGACCTGAGTGACTTGGACTGTGATCAGATACAGAGATATTCACCCAGATGCTCAGCCAACATAGCCCACAGCAGTACTTAAGCAGGAGCCTTGTGCGGATGCTATATCATCTTGACAAAACTGCATCATTCCGGCAAGGCTGTTCCCATACAAATAAAGACGTCACCCTCTTGGCAGACAGATTGCAAACAATTAGAACCCTTTACACAGGTGGTGGGAGTGTCCACTAAGCCACCATTACTTTGCTGGCAAATAATCATTTGTATACATCAGGATTGGCAACCTTGGCATGCGGGACCGTAGGGTAAGCACCCTTAGCAGGCCCTGCTGGTTTGTTTACTTGCCGGTTCACCGAACACGGCTCCCATTGACCCTGGTTCGTTGTCCCGGCACTGAATGGTGGGATCGCATCGTCATGCAAGTGTGGGACAATGAGCAGTGGCTGCAAAACTTTCGCATGAGAAAAGCCACTTTCATGGGACTGTGTGCTGAACTCGCCCCTGTCCTGCAGCACAAGGACACCAGATTGAGAGCTGCCATCCCGGTGGAGAAGCGGGTGGCTATAGCACTCTGGAAGCTGGCCACCCCCGACAACTACCGATCGGTGGCCAACCACTTTGGGGTGGGAAAGTCGATCATTGGAGTCGTGTTGATGCAAGTGTGCAGGGCCATTAATCGCCTCCTGCTACGAAAAATCGTGACTCTTGGTGACGTGCGTGACATCGTGGCTGGCTTTGAACAGATGGGTTTCCCTAACTGTGGAGGGGCGATCGATGGGACCCCATACTTATTCTGGTGCCCGACCAGCTAGCAGACGAGTACATTAACCGAAAGGGGTACTTCTCCATGGTTCTTTAGGCGCTTGTGGATCACCGTGGGCGTCTTACTGACATTAATGCAGGCTGGTCAGGAAAGGTGCATGACACATGCATCTTCTGCAACACCGGCATGTTCAGGAAGCTGCAAGAAGGCACTTTTTTCCCAGACCAGAGGATCCCCGTGGGGGAAGTGGAAATGCCCATTGTAATTCTTGGTGACCCCGCTTATCCTCTAATGCCCTGGCTCATGAAACCCTACACAGGGAGCCTGGACAGCAGCCAGGAAAGGTTCAACTACAGGCTGAGCCGCTGTCGAATGACTGTGGAGTGTGCTTTTGGGCGTCTCAAGACACACTGGCGCTGTCTTTATGGGAAGCTAGACTTGGCAGAGAGAAGTATCCCTGCGGTTATTTCTGCGTGCTGTGCCCTACATAATCTCTGTGAGGGGAGGGCGAAGGCTTCACTGTGTCATGATCCTCGGAGGTTCAACAGCTGGAGGCCATGTATGCACAGCCAGAGAGCAGGGCTCTTAGAGGGGCCCAGCGCAAGGCTACAAGGATCAGGGATGCTTTGAGGGAGCATTTGGATGCTGAAAGCGAGTTCTAATGGGTATTCCAGAGGGAGGGAGGAAGGGAGGGAGAGTACATTCTGTTAATAGGATAAGACATTTGCTGTTCTGTAGCTATTAGATACATCTGTGCACAGAATAAAGAAACCCATTTATTATAAAGAACTAGCGAAAATACCCGGCGTTGCTCGGGTCAGTCGGAGGTGGGGAGGGGGCAGACAGCTGAGCGAGTGCGGGGTCCGTTGGATGGGGGCAGAGAGCAAACCTGACACCCCCACCTCACCCCCCCGACCAAACCCGACACCCCCACCTCACTTACCTCTCGACCAACCCCGACTCACATATTCACCCCCCCACCCAAACCCAACACCCCCATGTCTCCCCCTACCAACCCCAACACCCCCAACACCCACACCTCACCCCCCGTAGACCAAACCTGACACACCCACCTCAATTCCCCCCCCAAACTAACCCGACACCCTACCTACCACCACAAACAAACCCGACACCCACACCTCACTTACCCCTCGACCAACCCCGACCCCCCTTCTCACCCCCCCAACCAAACCCAACACCCCCGGCTCGCTCACCCCCCAACCAAACCCGACACCTCCACCTCACCCCCCCGACCAAACCCGACACCCCCACCTCACTTACCCTCCGACCAAACCCAACTCGGGTCCGTCGGAGGGGGGAGGGGGAAGAGAGCTGAGGGATTCCGGGGTTCCGTTGGAGGGGGGAGGGGCAGAGAGCTGAGCGAGTGCGGTGTCTGTTGGAGGGGGTATTATGACATCAGAACTACGTCACAGAGAACAGCAGCTGCCCAGCTGATGTGATTGGCCTTTAAAGAATTTCACCCCTGGGGGGCGTCAGAAGTGAGATTTGAAAATTTTTCAACTCTTACGGTCATTAGGACCCCAAGACCTCTAACTGTACCAATTTCAAGTCTCTAGCTCAAAGGGTGTGGAAGGAGTAAGCATACATCCGCGCATACATACACGCATACACCATTTGACTTTTATATATATAGATTCATTTATTGAACAGCTTTTTCAGAATTTGAAATAAAAGTTGAAAAAAAGTAAAATGTGTGAGGGAGGAGGGGGTGCAATTGGGGTGGGAAGGGGTCACTCAGAGATTGGTGTATGTCCTGTCCTCATAACCTCCAATGCCCTCTGAGTTGCTGTGTTCCCCCAACCCCATTTGCGGAGGCCAATTATCCTTGTTAGTAGGGGATGAGTGCAGTGAATAAGGGTGCTGGGTCTGTGGGTTGGTCGGTGAAGCCGTGGGTGGTAATAACCAGGCAGTTGTTAATAGTGGCCTGAAGGGGCCAGAGGGCCAGAAGGGGAAGGGTTAGGGAGCAACTGACAATGGGGGCGGTGAGCACGGTGCTGCTTCTCCTCCTGAATAGCAGCGATCTGCTGCACAGTCTCTACTTGCAGCTGTAATATTGGGAACAGCTTGTCAGTGCGCTTATCAGCGTGCTGCTCGTGAGCCATCTCCCTCA
The DNA here is from genome assembly GCA_032164245.1 of Sternotherus odoratus. Lineage (NCBI taxonomy): Eukaryota > Metazoa > Chordata > Testudines > Kinosternidae > Sternotherus > Sternotherus odoratus. The sequence goes on along the minus strand of JAVMKO010000005.1, from coordinate 79,782,320 downwards.
ACTGGATCTGTCCCTCCCTCCGCTTCCTCTCATTCTCCCTCTGCTTGCTCCCATTCTCCCGCCACTCCTGTGCAACGCGATTCTCCACTGAAGCCTGTTGCATAACTTGTTTTAAAAGATCTTCCTTGCTCTTCCGTGGTTTCTTTAGAATCCTCCTCAGCTTCTCAGCTGGAGATAAGACTGACGTTGATGGTGGGGTGTTCAAGGCCGAAACTAGGGAAAGTTGTTAGTGCAATGTTAAAACAAAGGATTCCCTTGTTCACAACAGATAGTGGTAGGATTCCCACGCATTCCATGTTTCTCTGTCCCGTTTGCCTGTCCCACACAGCTATAGCACACAGACAGCAACGGAGCCCCTGTCATGGTGAGTTGTCTCAGGATGCAGGGGCAATGATTGTTTCCCTGCCTTGCTGTACTATGGCTTGGGGGGAGCAGAGGGCATTTGCGGGAACTGTACTCTGAGCACTGTCCCAACATTCTCTGTATAGGTGTTTGTGCTGGAAGATATCTCGCTGCTGCGGCTGACGGAGCAAGAAAGGGAGGGCATTCTAATGAGATGCGGCTTTCGCCCAGGGCCATATGCAGCTTGCCTCTGTGCAGCAATGCTCCCCACACCCATCTTAGAACAGTGGCGGGGACTAGTGACTGTGGACGGGACAGGGATCACGCTGGCTCTCCGGAGGAACCTGCGCAGGCACAATGCAAGAGCTCTTATTGAGACCCTTGAAGAAATTACTGATGACGATTACTGTGATGTGATAGAGTACATCAATGCACTATTCCACATGTAGACAAGCATGCGACAAGCATCCCTTTCCACCCCGGCCAAGCTGCCTGCCTTCCCAATAGAAAAGTAGCTGTACCTGCGCAATCCGCTACTGCTGCCCTGCCCCCCCGCAACCGGCAGACGCTGTGGCTGGCTCTGGCTGTCCTCCGGGCTTGAGAAGAGTTCCTGGCTGCATGTGTCCTGTGACTCCTCCGTGCCCTAGGTCACTGCCGTGGCCGCTGCCTCCTCCACCTCCTCTCCATCCTCCTCTTCTTCAGCCTCCTCTCTCACCCCCCCTTCAATAATGGGCTGGGAAGAAGTGTCCTGGATGGTCAATGGAGTGCACGTTGGATCACCACCAAGTATCGCGTCCAGCTCCTTGTAGAATTTGCAAGTCACAGGGGCTGCACCAGAGCGGCTGTTTGCGTCGCGGGCTTTGCGATAGGCACTCCTAAGCTCCTTTACTTTTGCCCGGTACTGCAGAGTGTCCCGCTCATGGCCTCTGTCCGTCATGGTCTGTGATATCAGGCCATATGTATCGTAATTCCTGCGGCTAGACCGCAGCTGAGACTGGACAGCCTCTTCCCCCCAACAATAGACGAGGTCCAGCACCTTGGTGAAGCTCGCTTATTGCGAGGAGGCATGGCACGTGGAGCCATGGCCAAGCAAGATGGTTACCTGAGGAGCACTCCACACCTGGCTGGAGCAACCAGGAAGGGGATTTTCAAATTTCCCTGGGAATTTAAAGGGCGGGTCTGACGTGTGGTCACCTGAGGATGCGACAGAAGAGTTTGAAACTGATGAGCAGAGTGGCTCGAACGGGAATTATGGGCCAGGCTGGAGGCTAATTAACGTGCAATGGGTGTCCACATTTGCACTGTAGCGCTATAGCGGTAGCGCAACAGCCCTTATTCCCCGTGCAGAGGTGGTAATCCATGAGCGCTATAAACTCGGATTTATAACCCAAATGTGGACAGAAGCACAGGGATTGCTGGGTTTTGAACCAATGCATCATGGGGCATTGGGACAGGACCCAGAATGCCCCGCACCCCACACTCCCTTCCCACAAGGCACAGTGCCAGAATGGGAAGAGGTGTTCTGTGGGATAGCTGCCCATAATGCACTGTTCCCAATGCTGCTGCAAGTAGCGCAAATGTGGCCTTGCCAGTGCACTTGCAGCTGTCAGTGGACAGATTGCAGTGTTTTCCCTACTGCGCCCTCTGAAGGCTGGTTTAACTCAAAGCGCTCTACATTTGCAAGTGTAGCCATGTTAATTTCCTATTTTGCAAACAGCAGCAGTGCTTTCAGTGTATGGGAAGGAAATAGGGATTTACAATTTTCTCCCCGTCCCCTCTAAACTAAAGGTGGCTGTAGCTTGAATTTGTTCTGAGAAAATGAATGCCTTATCTTTGCTCAAATAGCTCTGGTTAGCTGTCAGAGGCCTCTTAGTACTCTCAAAAGATCTCCCTTCCCTCTTCCTACAGCTATGGGGACAGAGAAGCATGCCCTGAAGCAACAATCTAAAAGCAATAACACCAAATAAAGAACCCTGAAAGCTTGTGAATTACTTTAGTCTTGGATCACAGGTTAAAGAAAGCAGCTCTTTCATTCTATCCCTGCAGCAAAATTACTGGAGACAGAAACAAACAAACAAACAAACAAACCATTAGGTGTCTGTTAGCTGTTCTGAAAAATGCAAACATTTATAATCTGTTTCAAATGCTGCTGTTTAAAAAAAAAGAGTTGGTTAGTTTTGAAAGGCTGGAGACAGCAAGAGCAGTGGTGTTAGCTGCCTATAAAAGGATTCATTGTGGAGTTAGAAGGATATAATTTTGTCTTTGTCCAAAGGAGTCCAAAGTTGATTTGGAGACTTGTGACAGAGCATGCTTTGTAAACTCACTGAAAAGTTAACTCGTGCTGCATGTTTATGGAGAATTTAGGCTGGAAACTGTCAGAAAAATCTATCATGTATTTCAGGTCAACTGTTACTATAATCACAACCTCAGCATAATATATATATATATATATATATTGTGTGTGTGTGTGTTTTAAGGGGCAGAGAATGTGAAATCTGCTCAGTGTTTTTTAAAGGTGATAATTAGTTTCATTACAACACCTGACAATTTTAAAGGGTTTACAATCAAATTTGTCTATTTCTGTAGAACTGTTTCTCTCCCATCTTCTCGTGTGGAAGACCCACAGAACCAGATGGAAAACTAACTTTATGTACAAATTACTGTCACATACAAAAATTAAAACAAAATTCTTGCTAGTCTTTCAGTTACAGTGGTCTTAGGTAAAAAAAATTCAAACAATTTTTTAAGTTAATGATGTCTCTTTAAAGTGAAAGATGCCAAATGGAAATCAGTGGAAACTAGAGTTCTCTATTTATAAAACAGAACATGAACATTGGCAGTGCTATCTGCCAGGCTACCTTACACCACCCTATTAGTTTGCCTTAGTGCAACCTGAAGGGCCTTCTTCTAGAGGTGACAGAATAGCTCAGATGCCATACGGATTCACTTTACTAAGACTGCCAATGGGCAGCAACAGACATTTGTCCACGAGGTACTGATCTGAGATATGAATTTATTTCACGTGTAAATGCATGACAGTTAAGTGCCAGCATAATTCCTGATCCTGTTTAACCTCAGCTCTGTGACTTTATCCTCACACACAACTATTTCAAATTTGGTGACAATATATACCTCCAGACCAGCGGCACTGCTATGGGCACCCGCATGGCCCCACAGTATGCCAACATCTTTATGGCTGACCTGGAACAACGCTTCCTCAACTCTCGTCCACTCACACCCCTTCTCTATCTACGCTACATTGATGACATCTTCATCATCTGGACCCATGGGAAAGAAACTCTGGAAGAATTCCACCATGACTTCAACAACTTCCACCCCTACATCCACCTCAGTCTGGACCAGTCCACACAGGAAGTCCACTTCCTAGACACCACAGTGCAAATTAATGATGGCCACATCGACACCACCCTATACCGAAAACCTACCGACTGCTATGCCTACCTTCATGCCACCAGCTTCCATCCCGGACATACCACACAATCCATTGTCTACAGCCAAGCACTGAGGTACAATCGGATTTGCTCCAACCCCTCAGACAGAGACCAACACCTACGAGGTCTTCACCAAGCTTTCTCAAAACTACAATACCCGCACAAGGAAATAAGGACACAGATCAACAGAGCCAGACGTGTACCCAGAAGCCTGCTGCTGCAAGACAAGCCCAAGAAAGAAAACAACAGAAGACCACTGGCCATCACCTACAGTCCTCAGTTAAAACCTCTGCAACGCATCATCAGTGACCTACAACCCATCCTGGACAATAATCCCTCACTTTCACAGGCCTTGGGAGGAAGGCCAGTCCTGGGACACAGACAACCTGCCAACCTTAAACAAATTCTCACCAGCAACAGCATACTGCACCACAATAACTCCAACTCAGGAACCAATCCATGCAACAAACCTCGATGCCAACTCTTCCCACATATCTACACCAGCAACACCATCACAGGACCTAACCAGATCAACCATACCATCACTGGTTCATTCACCTGCACATCAACCAATGTCATATATGCCATTATATGCCACAAGTGTCCCTCTGCTATGTACATCGGCCAAACAGGACAGTCCCTACGAAAAAGGATAAATGCACACAAATCAGATATTAGGAATGGCAATATACAAAAACCTGTAGGAGAACACTTCAACCTGCCTGGACACACAATTACAGATTTAAAAGTCACCATACTGCAGCAAAAAACCTTCAAGTCCAGACTGCAAAGGGAAACTGCAGAGGTACAATTCATTTGCAAATTCAACACAAACAATCTCGGATTGAACAAAGACCTACAATGGCTTGCTAATTACAGAAATAGTTTCTCCTCTCTCCATGTTCACACCCCCCATTCAAATGCTAGAAGAATAACCCACCCTCCCTGATCGGAGATAACAAGCTGGTTCAGCCTAATTGGACTAACCTTTTTACCTCCCACCTGGTTCTTGCCTACTTTTCTATACCTGCCTCTGGACACTTCCACTGCTTGCATCCGATGAAGTGGGTATTAGCCCACGAAAGCTTATGCTTCAAAACTTTATAGTTAGTCTTTAAGGTGCCACAGGACTTTGTTACCTCAGAGAATCCTGTGGCTTGGTTAATGCTATCATGGAAGAGGTTAGGGCTGAAGGATTTTCAGACTCTTACTCAAATGAATGAGAGATATTTTGCACCCAAAAGTTCTCAAGTTCCTGTGAATTCTACGTTGTTCTCTAGTATTTTCAATGGCAACTCAGAGAAGCATCAACTGTACATGAGTAGGAGCTGGGCAGCTGCCTCGGTCATAAGGAAGAGTAAGTGAGAGAGAAAGAGAGCAAAAAAGGTAAGGGGGTTGGCAAGTAATAGACTTGGGAGAAGGTCTCCTTGAATACTTGTGGCTCTAGTGAAAAACAGACTCCATTCCAAAAAACCTCATTTGTATCATAGATTAGTGCTTCAGAATATCCTTGCCTGTATGACAGGTACCTTTATATACCAGCATAAGCAAGCATGTCAGTCACCAAGGATCTTAGCTCAGAAATCCAAATCTTATTGCTACATTAATTCTCTAATGAACAAAAACACAGTATTGATCATGGTGTTCCACATCTCAACAGAAAATCAAGTAGATCAAAACAGCAGGGCTTTCCTTATGCCCCTTTAATTTAGCTTCTCTCTACTTTTAGATGGCTTGTGTCCAAAAGAGAGAATCCATTTTTACACCGCCTCTCCACATACTGTCATACTCTTATACATTTCTATTTAATAAACTCTTATACAGTAAAACCCCGATTTAATGGACTTCGGATGCAACGGACAAAATCCGATGCATCCAAAATCCGTTTTTCGGGGTCCAGGCAGCGGGCGGGCTGCTTGTCGGCTCCCCGCTGCCACCGGGATCCAGGCAGCGGGCGGGCTGGCTGCCGGCTCCCCGCTGTCTCCCCGGTCCAGGCAGCGGGCGGACTGTTTGTCGGCTCCCCGCTGCCTCCCGGGTCCAGGCAGCGGGCGGGCTGCTTGTTGGCTCCCTGCTGCCGCCAGGATCCAGGCAGCGGGCAGGCTGGCTGCCGGCTCCCCGCTGTCTCCCCGGTCCAGGCAGCGGGCGGACTGTTTGTCGGCTCCCCGCTGCCTCCCGGGTCCAGGCAGCGGGCAGGCTGCTTGCCGGCTCCCCGCTGCCAGCCCGCCCGTGTCCCGACTGCTGGCTGCCGCCGGGGTCCCAGCAGCTGGGACCCGGGCGGGCTGGCTGACGGTTCCCGCCCGGGTCCCAGCAGCCGGGGACCCGGGCGGGTGGGCTGGCTGATGGCTCCCGCCCAGGTCCCAGCAGCCGGGAACCCGGGCGGGCTGGCTGATGGTTCCCGCCCGGGTCCCAGCAGCCGGGAACATGGGCGGGCTGGCTGACGGTTCCCGCCCGGGTCCCAGCAGCCGGGACCCGGGCGGGCTGACTCCCGGCTCCCGGCTGCCGTGATAAGTAAAACCTCGATATAACGGACTAATTCGGGCGAGGGGGTGTCCATTAAAGCCGAAAGTCCTGTTATTTAATAATTTAAAAAAATTATTAAATAACGGACTTTCAGCTTTAACGGACACCCCCTCGCCCGAATTAGTCCGTTATATCGAGGTTTTACTGTATACACTCCCTGTTAATGCCTTTCATTCTGCTAGATCACAAACAAAAAATAATCAACTACCGTGGTTGGACCAAAAGGCTTATAAAATCTACTGATTCATCATCTTAGGCCCACTTGGTTTTTTTAATGTAAGAAGTAGGGCAACATGCTACTTATCTGTGGATAAATCTATGCAAGGGTAAAACATACATCCCAACTACTCCCTAGGGTTGCCAACCCTCCAGCATTGTCCTGGAATCTCCAGCAATTAATCTTTCATTAAATATTATATCACATAATGAAACCTCCAGGAAAACATCCAACCAAACTTGGCAACCCTAACTACCACCATTTACTTCAAGTCACATCTTCTGGTGTGGTGAGAGTTAAAATCTTGTGGAGAGACCGAGACTGAGCTTGCATGAACATGGTTAGTGAAATCAATGGACAGCTGGAACGCTTACACTGACTGTGAAAACCACAGCCTAGCCCCAAGAAGTAGTAAGTCCCATATGAATTGCCTTTGGGAAATCTGCACTCTGCAGATGGCAGCATGCTGCCGCCAGTTGCGGTTTCCTGGCTATTGCACACTAGCTGTAGACTCTTGCACGGCACTTCATGATTACCTGTTCTGTTCACTCCCTCTGGGACACTTGGCATTGGCCACTGCTGGAAGACAGGATACTGGGCTAGATGGACCTTTGGTCTGACCCACTCTGGCTGTTCTTATGTAATCCTGTTGACCTTGGCTTAAATCAGTAGTGCCAGTAAGAAGAGCACGTATTAGTGGGGTGACTCCCTTCCCCCCAGTGTGTACATAACAAAGAATGTTTTGGCTCCATTTTCCCAGCATAAAAAAAGGAAACTTCCTGACCCCTATGTATAAATGTAACTCAAGGTCCTATAGCACAGAGAGAAAACATAGAACTGTGTGTGCAGAAGTACTTTTCCTAAGTGGCAAAGAGGTGTAGCGAGTCCTACATTGTGTATGGGGATATATATGTTCAACTACATACAGATTTGTCCCCTGCAACAAATCATGGGTGACAGCTAGTACAAAAGTTTACTTTTTACAATTTAGGCTGTTCTATTTGTTCTAAGTATGTAGGATCATTCCAACAGTAATTGAAAAAATAGTCATGATTAAACAATATCTATTTGATTTTTAAACCCATATTACAAATGCAGCGTGCTTCCCTTCCCTGTTGGTTGGAAACACAGGCCATTTTAACCCCCTTACTTGAAAGCCTTTCAGTTTGAAAATCCATTCGACTGAGGCTGTAACCTGGCTACTGTCTCCTTTCTTTGCTCCCCGAATTACAATGAGATGCTAAACCACAGTTTAGATTAAAATGTTGGCAAACAGGCTTCTCCAAGTTTGTTAGCCCCCAGCTATTCACAATAAGGCTGCCTTTGAGCAGAGAACCCGCAGGTGCCTGACTGTCACTAATCAAGGAGTGCTTTGCTCAGCTTCTGCACTGAAACAATCAGTTGAAACTTTCTTCTCACAGCTAAGTACAGTAAAAAGATTTAAGTGTGAACTGAAAGTGGAGTGGGAGGAGGGGCAAAGAACTTATTATTAAAGTTATTTCAGCTATAACACTTCAGGAAACAGATTTGATGAAGTTCTGCACTCAGCGAGGGGCATGAAGGGAAAAAAGAAAAAGAAGAGAGGTACATTTTAGTCCTATAATTATGTGGCCACTTCAGTAATGATTCAGGTTTATACTTTAATGCAGCCTCAGTGAACAAACATCAAAATGGGAATCTCTCAGCACTGTGCCAAAACAAGAGACAAGGGATATTTGTAACCAAAAATACCAACCAGTGCTGCTTCTTATATGCAAAATTTGTCAATTTGTCTCTAAATTTTGTAATTAAGCCTCCCTAGCAAATAAACAAACAAGTAAACCTAATTGAGAACCTGGTTTTTACATGTTGGGAGAAAACAGCTGCTGGGAGAAAAGAAATAAATATAGTGCCCTAGGAGATGGAACGAAGTTTTAAATTATTTTTTTCATTAAAATTATTAGAATGGAAAGTTACTTTATTTCTGCAGTTTCCAGTGCTAGTGCTGATCTGAATGAGTCATGCCCTGAGTGACAAATCAGGGACGCGGAGGAATGGATGAATGAATAATATTCATTCACTTATCATGACTGATACCTTAAAAATATATTAGTTTCTACCACTAAAACCAGTTGATCCTGAACTTATAGTTTCATGCTTTATTTCTCCTTCGTTAGAAGGCAGTCAGTCTCCAGCCAACACGTCTATCGAGTTTACAAATGCAGTAACATGAGCATGCCACTGCCCTGATTGCTTGGCAGGAGCTAGCTGCTAAGGGATTGGCTGCTCAAAGGCTTTCACGTGAAAAGGGCTGTGTGTAGATGTAGGAGCAGGCAGCAGACTACGTTCTCTAGCCTGCAAAGAGCAGCTACTGCAGAGGGGAGGAGAGAAAGGGAGGAGATTGTGTAAAGGTTTAATCAAGCTAGAAACACTAATTAACCTTCTCTGCTTCTTCTCCATGCTCTTCTCTTCTGGCTTAGTTTGCTCTATTTAACGAACTGTACCAGGTAAGCCTGCTGTAAGAGTTAACGTTGCTGATAGGGACTCTTGCGCCTGCTAAAAATGCATTGTAGGAGTTTCTGTGGAGCATGGCAAGCTCCTCTTACAAGCGCAGAAGCATTATATGGATGCTTGCTAGTGTACTGTAGTAGTGCAGATTAACATATACTTACACTGATTTTTGAGTCTATGAACTACCTAAGCTAGTACATGCATCTGTGTGTGAAATCAGCCATTTTCTAAGAATTTAGAATTTTGCTTTTTGGGAGGGATCTGAGATAAAGATTTGTATCCTGCCTTTTGTCAAGTTTTGTGTTATATAAAATGTCAATATGCATCTATAATGCTAACATTTAATGTCTCCAGAATGATCTTAACTTCTGACTTTCTGATTTTTGTCAGTTTCCTAGTTCTGATGCCTGATTGTTAATGCCCTATAAGTGTGCTCTAAAATTCAAAGGAGCACAAATAGCACAAGGAGTTTATCTCAAAATAGCCATAAGTGAAAGTTGTTTTTGAAACTTCAGTGTGTGGTGTGTGTGTTCTGATAATATAGCCAAATTTATGTTGCTTTGGTTTCAGTGGCTAATAGGGCTCTTTTTATTCCCCCTTGCCCCCACACTTCCTTAACAGGCAGAATTAAGAGACTCAAGAGTCTGCATAGAAGTTTTTCCTCCCCCTATACTTTGGCATTGTTCTGCAATACCAGTGAGAGCACTTAGAAGTAGAAAGCTTTCTTAAAGTGATAAAGCAAATATTTGCTTCATATGACTCAACAGAATTTTATCTTCATTCAAACTATACCAGTCTTAAAAGATGTATTACATTTGAAATACTACTCCACAAATATATAGAATACACAGATTTGTTTGAACTAGCCATATTTCTTTATACTATAATTATTCATAACTTTATCAGTAGAAAGGTGATTTATTTAAAAAAATGGAATAGCCATGTAGCTTTTATGCAGACCTATAGTAGACTTGTACATGGATTTAGAGATGCTTTTAGGAAAGTATACCTTTTATTAAGGGCTACTATATTAGATTACTATAATGAAATAAGATGGGTGAAGCAAGCTCTTATTGCATAAATTTAAGCAGCCAAAATCATGATATGGGATACCTCTAACACCTTTAGCAGGGTGAATTACTCTTGGAGAACAATTTTATCTAGTAGCTTGACCATTCTTGTCTGAATTATCCACGCACTGACTTTACAAATTATTTCTTTTATAAGCGTTCAGTAAAAATTGATATGTTCATATTGTTAGTTGATTTGGCACTACGCCACAATGAGTCCATACAGTGTTATCTCTGCTCCCTGATTGAGGGAACTTGCAGGAATCTATGGGGCTTGGCTTGGAGCCAGTATGACTAAATTGAGATGCATGCAGTCTAGTTGTGGCTGCGTCAGTCCCAGGATATTAGAGACTTAGGGCTGGTCTTCACTACTGGGAGGGATCGACGGCAGATATGCAACTTCAGCTACGTGAATCACGTAGCTGAAGTTTGCGTATCTGCAGCCGACTTATCTGCCGTCCTCACGGCGGCGGCAGTCGGTGGCGCGCTCCCCCATCGACTCCAGCTTGCGCCTCCTGGCAAGCTGGAGTTTGCTCGCGGCGCCCCCGTCGACTCCGGATCAATTTCTCGCATCTTCACCAGACGCGAGAAATCGATCGCTACCCGCTGATCTGGCGGGTAGTGAAGACCAGCCCAAAGATAGGTGAGGAAATATCTTTTCTTGAACCAGTTTCTGTTGGTGAGAAAGAGAGAAGCTTTCAGGCTATGCAGAGCCCTTCTTCAGGTCTGAAAGATCTGTTCCACTTTGCATTTTGCTGTGACGCTGGGAGTTCCCTTTTCAGACCTGAAGAAGGGCTCAGTGGGTTCAAAAGCTTCATTCTCCCTAACAGAAGTTGGTCCAATGAAAGAGATTACCTTGCCCACCTTGTCTCTGAAATGAGATGAGAACTAGGAATAGCTAATAACTGTGCTGCTTTATGAAAATCTTCACCCATATTCCCACATGAACATTTGGAAGAAGATGAGACCTTTCCCTAACATTTGTGTGGATAAAAACCTCTTTTCACAGAAGAACAAACAGCTGGGTGAGAATGTGGCTGAATCAAAACAATTCTGAATTTACAAATATGGTTGAATAACTTTTAATGCTATTCCTCAGCTTCTGTAACAAAGTCATAATTGTAATTTAGGTTGCATTATTTAAGAGTATGTAAAGAACAAGCAATGAATAATTAAGATGGTAAATGAAATCAAATGTGCACAGCATTTCAAAAGACTCTTGATGGAGCAAACAACCTTAACTTACCATCTTCCTGATCACATTTCAGAATGATACAGATCTTGGACCCAAGACCTTTGCCCAGCTCCATGATGCCTGTTGATGTGGCCATGAGAATTTGCTTAGCCCATTCACCACCTCTGAAGAGAATTCTTAGCCCTCTTGATAACTATCAAAGAAGAAACTTTGTTAACAGATTCAAGCCTCTCAGACCATGTCTCAATGTGAAACGTGAATCTGAGTGTCGAAACAATGACTGGAACCGCTCTCCAAGCCGTGCCAAGAAGCGAGTTGTGTTTGCGGATTCAAAGGGGCTATCTCTGACTGCAATCCATGTCTTCTCTGAAATCCAGGAGCATCCGGTGTGGGATCTTCAGTTTGACTTGTTAGATCTTGGAGACATAACTGCTGGCTTAAAACTACATGAAGAGAAAAATCTGATTCTGGGTTTTCCTCAGCCTTCAGCTGATTACTTAGATTTCCGGAATCGCTTGCAGAAGAACTTTGTCTGTCTCGAGAATTGCACCCTCCAAGAAAGGGCTGTGGCAGGGACTGTGAAAGTAAAAAACATGAGCTATGAGAAGAAGGTTCAGGTTCGAATTACCTTTGATACATGGAAAACCTACACAGATGTTGACTGTGTCTATATGAACAATGTGTATGGCGACTCTGACAGTGACACCTTCTCATTTGCCATTGAGCTGCCTCCAACCATTCCCACTCAAGAGAAGATTGAGTTCTGCATTTCTTACCAAAGCGGTGAGCACATCGTCTGGGACAATAATGAGGGTCAGAACTACAACATTGTCCATGCAGAATGGAAACCTGATGGTGTCCAAGCACCAGCATCTACTAAGAGAGACTGCACAGTTCATAAGATTCCAAGGAAGACCCATGAAACAGAGTCTGAGCAGCTTGGCAGTCCAAGGCTGTCAAATGGCTTCTTTCCTGAGTGGCAAAGCTGGGGTAGGATTGAAAACTCAACCCCCTATTGGTGAATGAACTACTAGCCCATGAGCATTCCTGCTTTCGATAACTAAACAGTGTTAGTCTTCAGCCTCTGCTTCTTGTACAGTATACCAAACCTGCTAGAAAGTTTTGCTGACTCTTCTTAAAAATCCAAATTTACTAGCTCGTTGGGACTTGTTGAGTTTAAGCAATTGACCATCTGAGAACTTCTAAACTTCTCAGGCACATCTTACCCTTGGAGAAAAAAGGGGTCCATTTCAAAATGGAAAAACAAGCCCCTCAGTTACCTACTGTAGAAATAGCATGTCTGTGTTAAGTATACATGACTTCCTTTGCTATTCACTAGCCTTAATCATGGTGTAAGAGACACTTGTGAGGAAGTACAATGTGTGCTGGTGTTTTGGGAAGCTGTAATAATTGTCTGGGGGACGTTAAGTGAACGGAGCCACAATTCATTTTGTGCATGGCTGAGTATGTAGTAGAGATAAGATATTGCTGCTGAGACAGAGGTTTGTCTTAACCCTCTACATCCTCATGGAAACAAAATGCAGGTTTATGATTCTGTGGTACGAATAAAGAGTATCTTTTTGGATGGATAACGGAAAAGTGAGAGAAGGGGAAGAGGTAAGATGCACTATATATTTTAGGAAAGCGCAAAAACTTTTGGAAGCTGGTCTTCCAAAAATCACATGGGAAATTTTTAAGGGGTAAAAATGAATTAAGCAATAAAGAAAGTGCAATTAGCTTAAACTGCAGCCTTTTTGTTCTAACTACTTCATGTGTGAAAATAAGTGACAGAGTAATGATAGATGGGAGGGGTGAACTCTGTAAATATGCTTATGTATATTTAATCTTGTGGGGGGTGCCTATATTGTACCATAAACTCAAAGTTCTGCCTTCACTTATACCCATGCAATCCCACTGACTTCACAGGCAGAATTTAAGAAGCCATGTGCCTTTTAAAAATCCCCAAAATGCCAAAAATCATATCTGGAAAAAATATTTACAAGACAGATCATGTAACTTATAAAATGCCCTAATTTATAGATGAGGTAAATGTGCGTCATCTGCTGATCTGATCTTTCTTATGAATGTTTCTCTTGAGTCTTTTGGTGTCTTGTTCCCTATTGCAGTCAGTAACACTTTCCCTCAGAAATAGTTTTCCAAAGCAGTAAAGTAAACTTAGGCAAGTGAGTCCTTCATATTGAAGGTGGTGAGGTAACTGCACTTTTTGAAAGCTAATCTGTTAAAAAGAGCAGAGTTGCCACTGGTTTTCTCTAGAAAGAATACTTTTTCATAGTTAAATATCTTGCACATAAATAGGAGCGGTTTTCTATGCTTCGTCTCATACCTCAGTCATTTTCTGTGAAGTCAAAATGTTTGGCGTGTTTTTTTTTTTAAATATATATTTCAGCAAACCCAGTGTATTTTTGCACTTTGTGCTTCGAATCCTGAGCTATCCATGTAAAGATAATTTTTTTCCCTGTGAGAATGAAGTGGGAGATATTAAGAATGTATGGGATGCAGCAACTCTAAATATGTACAATACACACACCTGTGTTCACTTGTCTGGTATACTGAGCTGATGTTGACATGAAAATGCAGGTCACATTACTCACTCAGATACTGAGGATTGGAGCATTTTTGTAATAAAAAGGTAAATGTTTTAAGGTGAAATTAACCTCTTCCACTACCACCCAAATATTTTTATACTGTAACTATCACTGTATTATGTAAACTGGTCCATTTTAAGAATAAATAATATTTTGATATATCAGACTGTTTGTTTTCCTGAGGGATTTAAAAACACTCACCCCGCCTTCACCACCCATTGTCCTGCTTATGTGATTAAGAGGGCAAGCGAGAGTGAATGGTAGGAAGGCCTGGTCTGCAAGGAAGCACTGCTAGAGTTGGTAAAAAAAATTAACATTAACCCATGGAAAGCTTCAATTTTCAACCTGAATTTAAATGAAAAAGTTAATTCTGAATGAAAGGTCTAGAAAAATTTCAGTACTATTCTTTGGGTCAAAGTGTCAAAACAACATTAGACATTACCAAATTAAACATGTGGTTGGGATGTTTGAAACCAAATTGGAACATGAGTTTGACAAACTGTCTGCTTGAGCTGCTGTCATGTCTCTAAGGGCATGTCTTCACTATGACTTAACGTCGACTTTAACGACATTAAGTCGAAATAAACGTGTACCTGTCTTCACACGCATGCCCTTAAAGTCGATTTAAAGGGCCCTCAAAATCAACTTTATAACTCCTGCCTGACGAGAGAAGTAGCGCTAAAATCGACCTCTCTAGGTTGATTGTGATGTAGTGAAGAGGCATCTGACGTTAAGCCTCCGACCTCGGAGCAGCCCTGTGGACCCCCCCGCCCGCCCGAGCAGCCCCGCGCCGGACCCCCCCGCCCCCCCGAGCAGCCCCGCGAACCCCCCCGCCCGCCCGAGCAGCCCGGTGTCGCCCCCCCCCTTGGGCGGGGGGGTCCGGCGTGCGGCTGCTCGGGGGGGCGGGGGGGTTCGTGGGGCTGCTCGGGGGGGCGGGGGGGTCCGGCGGGGGGCTGCTTGGGCGGGGGGGGGGGGTCCGGCACTCCCGGCACAGTGGGCTACCTACCCACAGTGCAATGCGGGCTATGTCGACCCCTGCAAAAGTTTAAGGACAGACAGTGTCGACCACTGTCGACCTGCTGTCCTTTGTGGGGACACAGTAAGTCGATTTTCTAAAGTAGACTTTAGAAAATCGACTTAGAGGGAAATCGACCTACTGCTGTAGTGAAGACATACCCTAAGAGTAGTAGTTCAGGTGCCTTATGCCTCCATTCTTTTTTATGAGCCAGGCTTCTACAATGGACTACATTTCCCATGATGCACTGTATTAGCGGCACTGATAAAGTTCAGACAAAGCGGGAAGACCATGATCCAGGTCCATCCACGGAGTTTGATCTGTAGGGGAGGATAGGGACATGAGGCATCTGAACTCTCTCTCCCATACAGCAGCTCAGGTGGGCCTAGATTAATGTCAAATTGAATAAAAACCGAACATTTGGACTTTGTTTGTCAAAGCAATTATTTTAATTTGGGATGAGCTGAAATTAAAATGGATTTTGCTAAAACTACTTCCCGTTGGAAGTTTTCCCATAGAAAAAATTCAATTTTGCAGAAGCCCTTTCTCCTCTTTGCCTCCCCCTGCCCCTGTAAAAGTCATCTTCCCAAAAAAGTGTTAACAGCTCTGAGCACAGCAAAAGCAACTCCTAACTTAGCAGAATAGGAAAATTGCTCCACTAGCATTTCTTGGCAGGGGCTAGTAGGAATTGAATTAAGTCCATCTGCATCTGGAAGGATAAGCCTCTATAGCCTGACTTAAAGACGTAATACTTTGGCACAGGGGTGGGCAAACTTTTTTGCCCGACAGCCACATTGGGGTTGCAAAATTGTAGGGAAGGCGGTACCTCCCCAAACAGCCTGTCCCTGTCCCCTATCCGCCCCCCTACCACTCCCCCCCCCCCCAGAACTCTCGACCCATCCAATCCCCCCTGCTCCTTGTCCCCTGACCACGACACCCCCCCCTCCAGAGAGCCCCCCTGCCCCTAACCACCCCGCTGGGACTCAAAACCCCATCTAAGCCCCCCTGCTTCTTGTCACCTGACTGCCCCGACCCCTATCCACCCTTCGCCCCACTCCCCGGGACTCCCACACCTATCCAACCACCCTCTGGAAACTTCAAAGCGTGAGTGTTGCATTAGAGCACTGGGAGAGAGCTCTCCCAGCTCTCCTGGTAATCCACCTCCACGAGGGGTTTAACTCCCAGTGCTAGAAGCCTGTCCACACTAGCAGTTTCAAGAGCTCAGACTTGCTGTAGTCGGGATTCTCCACCCCCCCTGAGCCAACAAGTTAGAGTGCTATAAAATGTCAGTGTAGACAAGCCCTCGAGAGTTACAGTGAAGTGGTTTGAGAGCCTTCCCTGCTCTTTCCATGGCCTAACTTGTGCATTAACTCATTTCTTCTCTCCAGCAAGACAGAGAAGGGGCTAGAGTAGAAGTGCTGCTTTTTGCCTGGGGCAGGGAGACATTCCTTTCCCTATATCTAGCCTTGGGCAAGTATTTCTAAAGTGATCCTCACTGTGGGAGAGGGAGAGAGGGTTTGCTCGCATTCCTACTGCAGAGACATAAGTTGCTTTTAAACAACTCAGGCGCAGTTGTTTTTTAAACAATGTAAACCTATCTCTGCACCACCTGGGCATTAAGTCAGATCCCCTGGAATGCTATCTTGCACGGTTTGGATCTCCAGCCCTCATGCCATTCTCTTAACTCCATAGGTCCCAGCCATAAAGACAAGCAAAATGTTTTCTCTCTCCTCCCCCCGAACCCCATGGGTTCAGTTTCAAATCAATCCCCTTTACACAGCAAAAAAAGTATTGGTCTAGTCCACCTTCCTCTCTTTACCTGCTCTATGTCCACCTTCCTCTCTTTACCTGCTGAGGCTGGATATTTGATTGTGGCCTAAGATCTCACTGGGATGTATCTATGACAAAATACGCAGCAGGGTGGATTAAGGCATTAGACAAGACAGCCTGCCAAACAGAATCCACAGCGGGATGGGCTCCTTGACCCTCTGAACCCAGCCTAACACACAGTTTCATTCAAATCAGCCTTTCAACGTGGTCCTGAAAGTTGATCAGCCCATTCCCTCAAACAGGGATAATTAAACAAAATGTTATTCATCAAAAAATGCTGCTCATGTGTGGCACCTCACGCCTTTCAGGTGGGTGCCTGACCCTCTGGACTAGAGTTAATCCCATTGTCTCACTCTCTGGCCCAGTCATTCATCCACAGTGCTACAGCTTCAGCGGGAGAGAGCCCCACATCCAGAATATCACAGAGCGCAGTGACTAAAGCACTCTCCTGACCGGTGGGAGAGCCCAGTTCTAATCCTTTCTCCCTTGTGGCAGATAGGAGGGAATTGAACCTACGACTCCCACATCTTAGGTTAATACTCTGACTCCTGGGCCAAGAGTTATAAATTGGATAAGAGGATTGGTCCTCTCGGGCAAGTTAGTCAGCCACACAGCTGTGTTCTCCTGGTTTGTGAATCACTCTCGGGTTGAGGGGGGAGATAAGACTACCAGAGGTGGGAACTGTTTACTTTGAACAACATAGGCAGTGAGCGAGTTTAGGTGCCTACTGTGTTCAGCAGCAGCCTTGTGGATTGTGAATCTGGGTGCAAGCACCTCACGATACATCTACACTGCAAAAAAACCCCACACCAGCAAGTCTCAGAGCCTAGGTCAACTGCCTTGGGCTTGAGCTATAGGGCTAGAAATAGCAGTGTAGATGCTCCCACTTGGGCTCTGAGACCCATCCACCTCACTGAGTTTCGGAGCCCAGGCTCTGGCCCCAGCAGGAATGTCTGTTATTTTTAGCCCTGCAGTGTGAGCCCCAGGAGTCAAAATATAGCTCAACACTGTAACTGCTCTTTTGCTGCTTTCAGACTTGGGACTATTGGTTATTTTATTTCAAAAGTAACGGTCTCATAAAACTAGCACAAAAAGTATTGAGAACGCGTACACCATAACAGATCCTACAATGTTCCTTAGTATGTCAGTCTCTTAACTATTTATTGTCAGTCATTGGCACTCATGGCTGAGGAATATGTTTATTTGAGCTACCTCATTGCCTTAGTTTATCCGGGGGTTGTCATTTCATTCTAGGGGAGATCCTTTGCTCATTAGTTTTAACCTCAGACCCAGAGTGCAATTACATTTTTATGAATTCTATTCCATGATGTAGGGCTAAACACCATATGAGGAATCAAGTGACTGGTTTGGACCAGGAACATTGTGTTACAAATACAGGTCTCTTTGACCTTCCTCCAAGCAACAAAACTATTTCTTTGCCCATATTTTTATTTATTTAAAACTTCCCACGCAAAACCCCAGCAACATCATAGTGCAAAACAACATGTGCCATAATTATACAACACAAAACCATAGTCAGCACACCGTGAAAAAAGACAGCTAAGAATACATGCTGGTGCAGTTTAAAAATCTGAGACCTAGAGGTGGGGAATAGGCTGATGCTCAGATTAAGGAATCATGTTATTCAGATAATATTCAGCCCCCCAAATAGAATCATAGGACTGGGAGGGACCTTGCGAGGTCATCTAGTCCAGTCCCCTGCAGTCATGGCAGGAGTAAATATTATCTAGACCAGTGATTCTTAAACTTTTTTATGGGTGACCCCTTTCACATAGTAAGCCTCTGAGTTTACCCCCTCCTGACTCAGCACCAGCAGTAGTTCATTAAAGTCATGGTCCTAAGCATGGAAGGGAAGAGAAAAATAGGGACTGATTGGCATTGTCAAATGATTGTTCTACACAACATGTGGTGACTAGGTTCCTAGGATGACTGCACAGCCGTTTGGCCCATTAAAGAACAGTCAACATACCCCTATCTTTCTACTAATGAGCTTGGAGCAGGTCAGGAGCATGAAGGGATTATTAAGGGTAACTCGCAGGCCAATCTTGAATGCAGAATAGACTGTTCCATGGAATAATCACTTTTTACTGGAAATACTGCAGCTGCGGGTTGTTCCCACAGTACTTATCCCTGCTAAGAGACAGTAAAGTGGGCCACTACAGTCAGTGTTCTAGATGAAGTCTCTGCTGCATGAATTCATTTATTTGTCTGTTCTGCAGTTGGTTGATGACTGAAGGAACTGACTGAGGCTGAAGTTGTTTTTAGCTAAAAAGTCTAGAAAAAATAACATTTTGGTAATCACAGTGACATATAATAATAGTGGTTGCCTTCATCTAGGCTAAGTGTTCTTTTTTAGAAAAGATTTTGTATCCTCAAGTAGCTGTTTATATAAATCCTCAAGTTGCTGTTTATATAAATAACATACTTCTCTCTCCATTTTATTCCAAAAAAAAAGTCCTTGCCAATACTCTTGCCCTAAGTAAAGGGCTACTCCTTAAACCTAAAACCTCATGCAAAAAACACAACCACAAAAACCAAACTATCACACACACTCTCTCAAAAGGCACAAACCCAAATTCTTTCTGTTTAGAGCAAAAGTGTCACCTCGGCCAACAAAATGCAGCAGTGAAAATAAACTCACTTCAGCACTGGCTAAGATGGAAGAATTCTTTTTTTGTAAAGAGGAAACATTCAGTGGCATAGACAGAGGCAATGTCTGCACTAGCTACAAGTCACCATATCTTGTTGCAGATCATTATAGATGAGGCCTTTGCTTTTGGAATTAGCTCCCTTTGGCAGCCTATCAGAAGTCAATTCTATGAACTTTCAGGGCATGATTCCAGTCGTGTTCATTCTATTTATTGTTTTCCTGTTGTTTCTGTTTCTAGTTTTTATTCTGCAAATGGCATGTCTGATTTGTAATTGGGTATCATAATACTAGGTTTTAGAGAAAAAAGTAAATAGAAAAACAAAGCAGAGTGCAGTATGCCACCAGAAACATCTCTCTGCTAGGTCTAACATTCTCTTCTTCAAAAGATGGGGAGCTAGCCTTTCTCCCTATGTTCTTCAGCAGATTCCCTCCTCCAGTTCACAGAGGACTGATCCCACCAATCAATTTCTGGGGGGGGGGGGGGGAGGGGAAGGGCGCAACTTGAAATAAAACAAGAAACTATATTCTCATGGAATTTCCACCATTCCACTCCTGTTCCCAGGCAGGAATAACATGACAATAGCCTGTGTCTCATATTTTTGTGACACTGGTATGGCTGGACACAGGAAGTAACTAAAACGTCTCAGGTTTCAAAGTGGTAGCCGTGTTAGTCTGTATCAGCAAAAACAATGAGGAGTCCTTGTGGCAGCTTAGATTTATTTGGGCATAAGCTTTCATGGGCTAGAACCCACTTCATCAGATGCATGGAGTGGAAAATACAGGAGCAGATATAAATACATGAAAAGATGTGTGTTGCCTTACCAAGTGTGAGGTCAGTCTAATGAGACAATTCAGTTGACAGCAGAGGAAACATAACTTTTGAAGTGGTAATGAGAGTAGCCATTTCAAACAGTTGACAAAAAGGTGTGAGTAATAGGGGGAAATTAGTATTGGGAAAATTAGGTTTAGGTTTTATAATGACCCAACCACTCCCAGTCTTTATTCAGGCCTAATCTGATGGTGTCCAGTTTGCAAATTAATTCCAGTTCTGCAGTTTTACATTGGAGTCTGTTTTTGAAGGTTTTTTGTTGAAGAATTGCCACTTTTACATCTGTTACTGAGTGACCAGGGAGATTGAAGTGTTCTCCTACTGGTTTTTGAATGTTATGATTCCTGAACACCTACAGGATCTCTATCAAGCGTTCTAAAAACTACAATACCCACTTGGTGAAGTAAAGAAACAGATTTACAGAGCCAGAAGGTACCCAGAAGTCACCTACTACAAGACAGTTCCAATAAAGAAAGTAACAACACCACTAGCCGTCACCTACAGCCCCCAACTAAAACCTCTCCAGTGCCTCAAGGATCTACAACCCATCCAGAAGGACAATCCCTCACTCTTATAGATGTTGGGGGACAGGCTAGTCCTCTCTTACAGACAGCCCCTCAACCTGAAGCAAATACAGGCATGTTGTGACTTACACGAGGGTTCCATTCCGTGGTTACTGCGTAAAGGGGAAATCACATATACTGAAACTCTCATTGAGTTCAATGGCTTCCGGTTTTCTTTTTTCCCCTGTTTTTGCTTATCGCATAAAGACAAATTTGTGCATGTTAAATGTGCCTAAGATGCGACTCGCCTGTAGTCACCAGCAACTACACACCACACAATAAAAACACCAATCCAGGGACCAAACCCTTCAACAAACCCCAGTGCCAACTCTGTCCACACATCTATTCAAGGAACACCATCATAGGACCTACTCACATAGGGTGACCAGACAGAAAATGTGAAAAATCGGGATGGGGGATAATAGGAGCCTATATAAGAAAAAAGACCCCAAAAGAAAAAAGACCCCAAAATCGGGACTGTCCCTATAAAATCAGGACATAGGGTCACCTATAAGCACATCAGCCACACCATCAGGGACTCGTTCACCTGCACATCTGCCAATGTGTTATATGCCATCATGTGCCAGCAATGCCCCTCTGCCATGTACATTAGCCAAACTAGACAGTCTCTATGCAAAAGAATAAATGGACACAAATCTGACACAAAGCCATGAAAGCTTATGCCCAAATACATTTGTTAGTCTCTAAGGTGCCACAAGTACTTCTCTTTCTTATTGTTGATACAGACTAACACAGCTACCACTCTGAAATGTAATTTGTGTTTCATTTGTACAAGAAAGTAAGGACCTTTTGTTGACAGACATATCTTTATGCGCCCCTCCCCCACTCATAACAGATCACAGAACTCTTCAACATTCCTCCAAAGTATGCACACAGCAGAACGTTATCCTGCAGTGAGAGACCGTGTTATATATACATACCAGGGAGCACAACTACTGTTGCTGTGGGAGTTTTAATTCTGAATTTCCTACATGTCTTTCATGTCAAGAGCGATGAACCAGTCTCCTGATCCAGAGAAGGGATATTTGTGCTGAGGGATGAGCCTCGCAGGTCTAGAATGGGCCTGAGACCCCACCGCCTTGGGCTTTGGAGATTAGGAAATAGCAGAAATAAAATCCCCTGCCCCTCAGTCTGCCGGCTCATAGTCTGTGCCACCCTGCTTCGGAGTTCCTGATGGGCATAGCTATCTATAGGGGGTGGCCCATTGGCTGAGGTGCCCGCCACCGCCTCATCCAGGGAAGATGGCGATGCTAGTGGGGGAAATGGGTTCTCTTGGCCCTCAGGCACCTCCTGTCCCACCTTGAGATACATTCTAGCCACTCCAGGAACAGGGCTAGGTTCCAGAGGAGACAGTGTGACTGCCAACTCCTCTGCACTCTGAGGGGCGGGACGACTGGCTGCTGCCTCTGGCACCCTGGGTTCGGACGTCACGAGCGTGAAGCCTTGGACTGTATGTGTGCCCTGGGCCTGGTGGTACACCCATGGCCCTGCGCCCACGTCAGGTCTGTCCCACGCCAACTTGTGTCGGGGCTGCTGCGAATATTTGGACCCTGTCTCTGAGCCTGACGATGGGGACCGAGACCATGATGGCCATGGCAGTGCTGATCACAGCTGTGCCGGGGAGCAATGTCATGAACACGGTCTGTGCAGAGAGCTGGGTCGGTGCCCATACGGATGATGTGGAGATCAGGATTTACTGTGCAAAGATGACTGGCGTTGTGAGTGGCAGCACTGGGGGGACCTGGAGCTGTGCCGTGAGTCAGACCGGTGCAGCGAGTCCAATCAGTGCCGTGACTCCAAGTTGTACCAGGACTCGAGCAGTGCTGGGACTCCGAGCAGTGTCTCGCTTCTGCAGGCTGAGTCAAGGGGCATATCATCGCTGGCTCTCCTCAGGATGGTGCCACCCGTTGTGGTATTGGAGGCTTAGTGTAAAAGGCGGGGGACCTCTTGCCGTCATCACAGTGGGTTCTCTCAAAGTCTCAAAGGTGTTCTGGGCGGAAGTCAGTTCTACCTCCTTCACTACCAGACATAGGGAGTCCAACTGCATGAGACTCGATGGTCCCCCTTGTGGGGCTGAAGTTGATGGTGCAGGCTCCAAAGTTTTTGGCTCTGGTAGCCCCTTCCTGGGACACACCCCATTAACTGGCTCCAAGCGGGTGGGTCCTGAAGCTGGGGAACAACTCCCCCCCTGCTTCTGGTATTGCTTCTGTATTGGATCTGTGCTGGGCCGTTCTCGACGGCTTTGGTGCCGGAGAGTGGCGGTGCCATGGGTCTTGACCAGAGTCCATCCACGGTGCCACTTCTGCAACTGCTGCTGGGGCACTGTACATGGATTAGCTTGAGGCCAGGTCCTGTCGTGCTGATGCGGGATGCAGTCTAAGTGCCGCCTCCATAGGGCGCTGCTTCGGTCTAAAGTCCTTTTCCTTCTTGGTTCGGGGGCGCAAGCCCTTACAAATCCTGCCCTTTTTGGACTGATGCACTTCACCCAGACATTTTAAGGAAGTGTCATGGGGGTTGCCTGTTGGCATGGGCTTATCGCTGGACTTGCAGGGGTTGAACCCCTGAGCCTTAGGCATGTGAGTCCCCAAGGGAGAATGTAATCAGTGTGGAGGGTAACTCCCCCCAACCTGTCAGCTAACTAACTAACTGGAGCTATGTAGGTATATTAGAAAGCCATCTTAAAGAAGGCAAGCTGCTGACTGTATCTATGTAAAGTTTGTAAGCTAAAGTTTGTAAGCTGTTAATTGACTCTATGGTCAAGGCAATACTTTGCAAATGCTATATTACAATAGTAACAGTACATACAGACTCCCACCCTCTGTATTTTTATGAAAAACAGGGAGTCTTAAATAGATTAGTAACACCTGGAAAGTTAAGGAGACAATAAGATAAATGTGATCAAGTTAAAGAAGACATGTGAATGAGTGCTTGGTTTAAATGATAAACGAATGGTTAGGGAGTTGTCAGCCTAAGAGCCAAAGAATCCAGCCTTCACTGAAGAAGGTGTCAAGTGGAACCAACCAGGGACCTCCCCCTCCCCCAACTGGAATCCACCTGAATATCTCAAAGGAGGAGAGAACTGACAAGCACCTG
This sequence comes from Sternotherus odoratus, assembly GCA_032164245.1. Taxonomy (NCBI): domain Eukaryota; kingdom Metazoa; phylum Chordata; order Testudines; family Kinosternidae; genus Sternotherus; species Sternotherus odoratus. Next base: position 79,758,406 of record JAVMKO010000005.1, on the reverse strand, counting down.
ACAGCCATTGTGGAGTCATCATGACAAACAGCATGACAAAGCAACTCCTATGGACTGGTATAGGAACCAAATCCTATAAAAATAGACTCTAAAGACTGGGAACTTTGAGTCTCATTCTGCCACCAACCGCCAGGAGCATCGGATGCGCATCTGACCCGGACTCGGCTCCACTCGTGTACAGGCTACCTGGCCAGTACTCTGTCACGAGCAACTTCTTAGGCTGGTAACTATAACATCTGTGCAGAACTTGTATGAATGATTGTATGAATGGATATATGAATACATAGAGGAATAATAAGTAACATAGAATTGTGGGTTTTTTCTATCTTTTTATTATATTTACAATAAATGTGGTGTTTTTGCCTTATCCCTCTTATAAGATCCTGTTAGTCTTGTTTTTATAGTATAACAACTACACTAGCTATGAACTACCTATAAACTAATCAACTATGGAATACAAACCGTACCAAGCTAGGGAAGATGTGGAGAGCTTGCGAAGCAAGACGCCACAGTTCCAATGATTGTGACTGGCAGTAAGAAGAAACTGAGCAGGCGCCAGTCAGCAGGGTCATATATTGAGCACCATGAACGCGCCACTCCAGAGGGCTCAACAGCTGCCCCGATGGGTGCTGCTGGGGGAAAACTTTCTGACGACTGTGCACATGGCACGCACACACCTAACTGGAATCGATCTGAGCAATTACTCAAAGAAGAGCATAACTTTTTTTGTACTGTAGATTAAGCACACGCAAAGACAGAAAAGCTGATTTAGGGTCATAATGTGCTCTGACAGTAGTTTTACTGGCACTAGCAGTTGCTGAGGCTTTAGAGTAAAAAAGCCAAAGATACTCACGGCAGTATACATTTCTGGTATTGTGTGGCTAGAAATGATCAGGCAGCTTTGGTTTAAACCGCCAACTTTAAGAGTTGTAGCATGCACTCATTAGTATTCTTGTCTGCTAGTCCTAAGCCTGGGAGTATTCATGTTAAAGTTTAAAAGCCCATTAAGCTTTTGTCTGAAGTAAAATAAATGCATTGTTATGACTGTACTCAAGCTACCACAAATATATTTCCCTAATATGGAATAAGTACCAGTCATGGGGCTATTCTGATCTCACTAATGCTTTTATAGCTAGGTAATTATAATTCATTTGACTAGGTATAGCCCCTGGGACATAATTATCATGTTTCCAAGGGGATCCTGCAAAAAGAAAGTCTGACAACAACTTTATAAAACAGTGCTCCATCATTTCAATCTCATTTAATATCATCATTGTCTTTTAAATGTCTCGAAGTCTGATATAATTTTAAATCTTTGCAATGGTGCAGTGGAGAAGAACTGTGACATAGGGCAGAGGCCTTGGTTTTGAGCTGCACTATCCTGGGAGGCGGGGATCAAATGTCTGGCCCCTGATGCCAGTTAGAGCAAAGCAGGGACTGCCCCAGCTTAGGGCAGTTTCCCCCTGTGGATTGCTGTGCAGGTACAGACTAGTCAGAGTGCTTTGGACATCCCTCCTTTTACAAATACATCTGGTCTCTAAACACTCCTCCAGACATACTGCTGCTCCAGCGAGGGGAAGTGCATAAGGTCATTGTGCCAGCCCTCTGGCGTTGGGGGAATTCCCAGCTGGGGTGGAATTTAGTTGCTTTCAGGTCCCTTTGCAGCACAGGATGACACAGAGGGGCCAGCAAATAGCTCAGAATTGGACCTAAATGTTAAACAGATGGGACCAGGTGGTGGGTGTAAAATGGCAGGGCAGTGGCACAAGGAGCTTCTCTCCTGTGCACATGTGCATGAGAGGGAGCTACAGTCCTAGTATTTGCACACTCAGAGCACAAGTGAGCAGGACTCACCAATCTGCTTCGGGTGCTAGCCCCTCCAAAAAGGGGGCAGCTCCAAGTCCTTTTCCCTTCTTTACAAGTGATTGACCAAGGATCAGTGCAAGGTGGAGCACACACTGCACCCTTAGAAAAGATGCACTCAATCAGTGTGCCCAGATACATTCTTGCTATATCTGTACTAAGGCACCCTGCATGGCTCTGGGAACAGTTCCTGTGGGTCCCAGAGTCTCCTAACGCAGGTGGTAGTAATGGGAGCAGTTAAAGACCCTGTATTGAATTAATAGAAGTTCTGGAGTTTGGTCCATGTGCTTGGACTGGGCTATGGAAGTATTTGGCGTGCATGTGTCAGTCTTTGCACTCTTACCCCCTGCGGTGATAATGCTCAGTGAGAGTGTTTTCCTTGCCATAGCTGCTCATTAAGAAAAAACAAAACAAAACATTCTGTGCTCTGCTTGTTCTAATGCTGAGAAGGATTCAACTATTCAGAGATGCTGTGGATGTTCAACTATGAATTCCTGTCCCTAGAGTGAAAAGATACAAAATGTTTTCTTTGTGCTGACCTTGATTTTACTCTACAAAGGCATGAGTGGGTCAGGACCAGCTACAATAGTGACTACCGCGTTTCTATTCACATGGACACCTACACTCTTTGGGACACAGCCACTAAGAAGGCGTAGCATGAAGGTCCTGACCCATTGGTGAGCACCAACTCACACAAACAGTCCCTTTTGCTCCCCAGTATGCACTAGGATTGCATAGTCTAAATCTAAACATTTTCAATGAAGGGCACCTGACTTTGGAACAAGCTACTGGAGAAGATAAGGCAAAGACTCAGATGAACCCCGGGCAAAGAATTCATTTTCTTAGGAAATATATGTAAGAAAACAATTACAGAGAAAAAGCAGCTTTTGTCTTCACTGATCTACCCACAGAGTAACAACAAATAGCACAGCAACAAAACTGATAGATAAAGGCCTAGTAAATTGGCAAAACAAACAATAAAAATACAGATAAAACCAAACAGCATTGCATTCTTGTGCTGCGTGCATGCATGTGTGTGTGTGGGTATGTGTGTGTATGTGTGTGTATGTGTGTGTGTGTAAGGTTAAATAAAAAGACTCAGGGCTAGTCTACACTGGCAACGCTAAAGCTCTGCCATGGCAGCACTTTAACGTGGCTTGTGGGGTCGCACCTCCTGCGCTCACAACGATGGTGCATTGTCGACACTGGTGCTTTACAGTGCTGAAATTTGCTGCGCTCAGAGGAGTGTTTTTTCACACCTCTGAGCGAGAAAGTTGCAGCGCTGTAAATTGCCAGTGTAGACAAGCCCTCATTTAGTTTAATGACTCCTCAAATATTAAAGCCAGATCACCAGGTGGTGTAAATCAGCATAACTCCAGTGAAGAAAACACAGAGCATTGCATCAGTCAGATGATTTGTCCCATCATGCAAATGTATAAAGCATTCCAGAATATCTGCCCTTTCCCACACTCTCAGTCACAAGCACTAAATACAACAACAGTATTGGGGGCACCCAGAGCTTTCAGCAGCTACTGTTTATATTTATCCTTAGCATTTTATATAAATTGCTTTCATTTCCATAAATTGGATTTGGGCTTGAAAAAACAAAGTACAGTAATGCAACAGTGTATAAAGCTCTGCCATCCTAATATGACATGGCATCTTGGCAAAGTATCTTCTCATTAAGAATGTTTTGGTCAACTCTGTTCTTGCTTTCAGCATCAAGGCAGGGAATGTCAGATAAATAATACTTTTGTTTTAGGAATCTGGCCTCATTATCATTGGGAAGGATGGTGCAATTTTTGCTAGCTACTAGAGATCTTGAAATTCAGCCAACGGCCCACTTCTGATAGACTACTTTTGAATTTGCTCAGGGATGGAGAAAGTGGTTCTGATCAGAAAAGGACAGTCACTGGATACAGATGATCAGAAATAATTCTAAGGACCTACCCAGCACTTTTATTCAACCCCATTGTAAATTGCAAATGAAATGGGTGGATATTTTCAGCTGGATGGTTCTCTTGCGTGTACAGCACTGTGTGTGGAGCTAACATTTAATTATACCTCTGGAGTAAAAACATCTGAAAATAGCTCACAACTGTAATTAGAATCCAGGTAGAAGAGAGTGTTTCCAGGGATAATAATCTATTCTGGGATGAAAGGAGGTATGTGAGGTCTATGCCCAAGAATATTTTTTTCCAAACAAAATTTGAGAAAAATCCATCTGGCCATTTTTAAGTTAAAAAAGTGCTTTAAAATGTGTGCAGATAAAATACCTTTCCCTATTGTTGTTATTATTATTTATTACATTTATATTCCAGTAGCACCTAAAAGCCCCAGTCAGGATTGGGATCCAGTGCTTTCTAGGCAACATCAACATGGCCCTGTTCCACAAAGCTTACAATATAAGGGCTCCATCCGGCACTTGGATCCTTACACCTGGGCAAAGACCCATGGAAGTCAATGTGGGTACTACAGGGTAAAAAGTTCTGTCTAGATGGTTCCAACTGTAGGATTAAGGCTTTAGAAATCTTTTCAGAAGTGTAATTCAAAAATAGCATGGGATTTTAAAATAATTTTGTGGGCAACAGTTCTGGTTTAAGGTTTATTAATTTTTATCCATTATAACTGTTGAGTCACTTTAATTAAAAACTAAAATATATGCTAGTGGGGAAACTTCTGATCAAATGAAATTGTTTTTTCCATATATATCCTTATTACATACTGCAGTCACAGTCTATCAGGTCCCTAAATTATGAAGGTTTTATACAAACAGAACACAGCCCCAAAGGCACCGTTTATGGTCTGTCTGGTGGATGATATTTACTGTCTTTCTAAAATTAGTTATTTTTCTAAAATGTGCATTCATCTAAGATAGCCCATACCAGCTCTTAAGGTAAATATGCATGTCAGCGCTTTCCATAAAAAAATGTGTCCTAAAAAATAAATGATGATTGAGAAAACTTATTGGTAAAGTGATGCTAAAGTGGTGACCAATCAACAGAAGCCAGCACCATCTCATTTAAGACTGAATCATCTTCATTAATGTGGCCAATTATGTTTAGGTTTAGCTGCGGTACAATATGCTGTTGGAACTGATTCCCAGTCTACAATGCACTCTCTTCTTTTCCAACAGTACTTACTATACTTGGTTTCTAAGGTCTCTTTCTTCACAGATTTTGCAATGCACTGAGAACTCTCATCAAAAGGTGCCATTTTACCTTAATGTTATTAAATTCGTACTACTGGTCAACTTTCCTTTTCTGGCATTTTAGGACATGAATTTTTAATGTGTTTTAATTCTGGAAGTGCTCTATCATGCAGCTAAGAATTTGTTATTTTTAACAATTAGGAAGAACTTTCCATGGACTATCCTACTGTATGCTGCAAGGCCAAATTCAAGTCAACTGCCCTTAGCTGGAAACATTCAGTAGAGATTGTACAATATCATTTGCCATTATTTGGTATAGAGCACTGCAATGGTACTTTTTAAAGAGCTCTTGTCACCTGTATTTCAGAAGCTGCTTTCTCCTCGCCAGTGAGAGTCCTTTGATTATCTGGAAATCAGAAGCTGTACAATGGCAACGGTTGGAGAAGTTAAATCAGAGAAGGTTTCACTATAGTATGTGACTCAGAGAGCCCAATGTTTTTCTTTCCTTCCTTCCTTCCCAAATACATGACAGGCTGCTTGCCAAATAAAGGGCCAAATCAGAAAGACATTCCACCATCAACAGTTTATGATGAAATAAATGATCAGAGTCCTGAGGTGAACATAGGATTTGCAGAAAAATCTTCCAAAAAAGAGACTATTGCTAGAAAGTCATATTTCAAGGCAACAAGTAAATAGGAATCACTGACAAACCAAATGTTCATATACTAAATCCAAATGCACACAGCACTCTTGAGTAATACTGCATATCATTGGATAACTCTGATAATTACTTTTATACACTTGCATTTGGTTTTTGCTTCTTTTTATTCGTTTTGTTTGAATCCAGAAATTGGAATTTGCCTGGTTAATTTCAATTTTGTTGTTTCTCAGACCTGCACTTACATTAGCATCTTCCTCTGCTTTCTGTTGTTTTTACTGGGTTTTTACTCTACAGACTTCTCTCTGTAGAGCCAGTTAGGGGCTTGTGAGAAGGATGGTAACCTATAGCGCTGTAAACACTGGCTGAACTGATGTTTTGCACTGGACAATGGACAGAAATTAGAACATTCAGAAACATCATAAATTACTTTTTTTCTAAGTTGGCCCTAAATGCCTAATTAAGAATATATTTCAAATAGCGTGTATCTTAACACATTTTCTTATATGTGTCCATTTCCCCAAACACTCAAGCCATAGTGGCTCCCTTGTATTTGCAGGCGCATACCAACACGCTCACACATACATTGTGGGTACAAGTATTCAACTGAACACAAAAACATGGAGTTTGCATGTGCAAGTACCACCACATACACTTCTTTGCATTTACCAGTTGTATACACTGGCATTTGCACATGCAAAATCATTATTTGCATATTAAGTTGGAATTACTAGTTTAAATGGATAGTTTCATCTGCATGTGAATGTACATGTTCCTATGTGTCTTATGCAGGCACAAGTTAGCTTCACTGTTTGAACATTTGGCCCTCAGTTATTAATTTTTAGGGTAGGTAGGGCACATTCACTATGTGCTATTTGATGATTTAAAAGTATACTTAATCCTTACCGTTCCATTTTATATTTGTGGAAGAGACGTCCAGGTAACAAAAGACCACACAGCTTCCGTTGCTAAAAAGCCAACCCTATGCTTCTCTCCAGCTTTCCTGGAAGAAGCTGCTACTGTTGTCTCCACGCTATGAGGGCTGAGTTTCCGCTTAGTCAAATCAACATGACTATCTTACACAGACAGTGTTCAGCCAAGGTCTGAGGGTCTGACCTATGGATGCAAAATTGTTAAAACTGGCATTAAACAATTCTTCCCTTTGGCCTGGGGGTAGGGTTGCCAGGCATCTGGTTTTCAACCAGAATGCCCAGTCGAAAAGGGATCCTGATGGCTCCAGGTAGTGCCGCTGATTGGGCCACTAAAAGTCCAGTTGGTGGTGTAGCCAGGCTGAGGCAGGCTCCCTGCCTGTCCTGGCTCTGTGTGACTCCTGGAAGCGACCAGCATTTCTCTCCAGCTCTTAGGCGGAGGCACGGCCATAGGGGTGCAAAACACTGCTCCCGCCCCTAGCGCCAGCTCTGCAACACCCATTGGCCAGGAACGAGAGCAGTGCAAAGAGTGCCTGGAGTACCTCCACCTAGGAGCCAGAGGAAAATACTGGTCACTTCTGGGAGCTGCCTCAGGTAAGCATTGCCCGGAGCTTGCATCCCAAACCCTCTCCCACACCCAGACCCTCTTCCCCAGCCCTGAACCCACACCCAAACTCCCTCCCAGAGCCTGCACCCCATGCCCCTCCTGCACCCCCAAACCCCTGCCCCAGCCTGTACCCCCAGCCTCTTCCCACACCCATACTCCTTCCCAGAGCCTGCACCCTCTCCCACTCGCCAAACCCCTCAGTCCCAGCCCCGCATCAGAGCCCTTATCCCCAGCAGGAGCCCTCACTCCCCCTACACCTGAATCCTCTGCCCCAGCCCAGAGTCCCCCACATCCTGAACCCTTCATTTCTGGCCCCACCCCAGAGCCCACACCTTCAGCCCAGAACCTCTCCCACACCCTATGCCCCAGCCCAGAGCCACCTCCCACACTCCAGACCCCTCATTTATGGCTCCACCCCAAAATCCCTCACCCCCTCCCACATCGCACCCCCCTGCCTAGCTGGATGAAAATGAGCCAGGATGGGGAAGAAGAGTGAGCAACTGAGGGAGGGAGGATGGAGTGAGCAGTGGTGGGGCCTTGGAGAAGGGGCGGAGACCCAGGAAGGGGTGGGCAGGAGTGTTCGGTTTACTGCAGTCTGAAAGTTGGTCACACTACTGGGGGAAGAGGGGGGGATCCTTTGTTTTCTGAAAGACAAGTAAATTATTGTTAGCTTTTTCAGTCTTAGCCTCACCATGATAGGAATGGGTGCATACATGTTGTGCCTGGACTGGTAAGTTTTCATGAAAGCTGTGTTAATGATCAGCACAACATTTTAATAGGATTTATTGATATAATTGTCCCATTATTTCCAAAGAGGCTGCACAATTCTGTATGTTTGGAAAATGCACACTGTCAGCATTGCCACAGTACTGCAATATTAATTAGTTACATCTTTTATGACAGAATTGCTGCAAAACTGGTAGCTAGGAATTCTGTTGTATTCATTAGAGAGAAAAATCAGTGCTCAGTTTCACCTCAAGCTTTCCAAGTCAAATGATGGGACTCTAATTATTAAAATCAGCACCTGCTAGGCAAGCTCTTCATTTCCCCATCAGTTACTGATTCATCTCCCTGTAAAGCCAAATATACTGCACAGGCTTCACAGGTTATATAGAATCATCGGCTGAGATATTTGCGGGGGAGGGGGACGACTCTTAGATCATACCATAGAGAAAGTTGCTGAGCTCATGAAACCTTGGATATAAAATGAGCTCCTGCTCATATCAGATTGTTGCCTATTTACAGTAACTGGATCTAGTCCAAATCCCTTAGCCACTATGCTGCTGCAATGCTATGCTAGACCAAATCTGGCTGGAAAGGACACTACTGCATTCCACTCCAAACCCTCCCCACTCACAGACACTCACTGCTGACAACGGATTCAGGTCACCATTTGTTAGCACGCCTGGTTTTTTCCTCTCCCTCATTCTCTATGCTTCCTAAAAAAAATTGTCAAACTTTTGTTTATTTTTAACTCCACCCTCCTCATCTCTTTCCCCTCAACTAGTTTTATCGTGACTGTTTCCCTTCAAGTCTGCATTTCCCCCTCACTCCCACTCCTGGCTACTTTTTTCTGAGCTCATTTAATAGGGGTTTCCATCCATAACCACCCCTCATCCATATATGGGTTATTTTCTTCCCTTTACCTTACTTTGCTTCTGTTCCTGGATAACCTTCTTCCAGCTCTCTCCCTCTCTACAGTAGCTTTTCATTTTGCCTTTACCTTTTATTCATTGCTCCCACAAGAAGAGGAACACATCTGAGACAACTCTCCCTCAACACCCCAATCTTTAGCTTTCTCACCCCCAACTTTCTCTCAGTTTAGTCCTCTCCTTGCCTCCCCCCAGATTCCTTTCCTTTCCCAGTTCATTTCCAGGCTTTTCCTCATTTCCTTTTTCAGCATGATAGCAGAGTTTCCTCGGGTCAGGTCTGTTGTTGCAAATAATGTATGCTCTGCTCTGCTGCTGCCCAGCTCTCTCTTAACTTGTGGATATGATCCAGCCCTGCCAAGAAGGACTGTATTGTGCTCGGGAAAAAGTTAGTTAGCTCTAAATAATGCTCCTTTTTTCTTCTCTCTGGAACTAAATTCTCCTGGTGCAGCCAACAGAGAGCTCCAGGACTGGATGGCTCCACCCTAGGTGCCATTGGTAAATATGGGAATTTCTGGATTTTCTATGTATATTAATAGTTCAGATTCTGGTCTTAAATCAGAAGAAAAAAAGCTCTTTAAACATGGCACAAGGAAATGATATTAAAATATAGACACTATACTGTGATGGGTGGGGCCTTGCTGGGTGAGCTGAGGCTCCCCCTTCAGTCCAGTATGGGGTTGGCCCACTCCACCACTCGGTCGTCGGACTTCCCCGTTATTTCTGCCAAGTGTGGCCTGGCCCTCGGACGGGGTCACCTAAACGGGTAATCCGTGGATTCTGAACAGCAAAACCACCAGTCTGTGGCCCCGCAGCCTCCTTGTGCGGCAGGTCAGGCTGCAGCCCTGGGGTGGGGCGTGGTAAGCGACAATCTGTAACTCTGCAGTCCCCTGGCTGTGGCAGCAAAACAATCAGTCGGGGGAATTAGTCCCCTGGTAAGGGTGAAGCAGGCTGCAGCCCCTGGATGGAGCAAAGTGAACAAGCAGGCTATAGCCCTGCAATCTGCTGGCTGGGGCAGCAAACAACCCAACAGTCGGGGGGATTAGTCCCTGGTCAGGGCGAAGCAGCAAACAGGCTGCAGCAAATAATCAGTGTATAGCAGGAGTGTACCAACTTTTTGGCCCGAGGGCCACATCTGGGTATGGAAACTGTATGATGGCCCATGAATGCTCGTGAAATTGGGTGTTGCGGTGTGGGAGGGGGATGAGAGCTCTGGCTGGGGGTGTGGGCTCTTGGGTGGGGCCAGAAACGAGGAGTTCAGGGTACAGGGGCAGAGGGTTAGGGTGTAGGTGAGGGGTGAGGGCTTCAGCTGGAGGTGCGGGCTTTGGTGTGCAGGAGGGTGGGATCGAGGAGGTGAGAGGGGGATCATGAGTTTTTGTTTCTCTATTTATAAACAGGATGTCATGATCAGGGCATGGGTGGTCACAGAAGGGGGTCAGAAATCAGGCTGGATCAGATACCAGGAGGTCAGAATGTGAGGCAGGTCAGAGGGCAAAACCAAGAGTCAGGCAGGGTCAGGATACCAGGAGATCAGCAGCAGATAGTCGGAGAAGGAATTGCAAGGGAATCCGGCGGAGGCAAGGAGAACCCAATTGCGTGGACAACTTCCTGTTCCTGTGCTGGATTTAAATAGAAGCTGTGAACCAATCGGGACCCCAGCATTCCACAAGTCAGATTCCAGGACTGGAGTCCTGTGTCAGATTTCAGCTCCTATTCCAGCAACCGTTAGCAGGTCACTCGCTCAGCAGGTTCGCACTTATTAGTGTCGAAAAGCCTTGGGGTCCAGCGTTCAAGACCTGAGATCATCATCCCGACCCGAAATGATACTCTCAGGGTGACAATATGGAGCTAGGTTTTTCAAGGTGATTCCTACGAAACGCTTTTGGCAGAGCATGTATCTTTTCCACAGGTACCCAAATGCGTTCCTCAGGACCATACCCCTCCCAATCAACAAGATACCAAAGCCTGCCATGTTTATAGATTTAGAATCCAGGATTTTATGAATCCCATGGCCCTGCACCTGTACTGGTGCAGGAGGTGGCCGGGTCCTGTGAGGAAAAGGGTTTTCTGTGTAGGATTTCAAAAGTTATAAATGAAACACTAGGTGAATCTTCAGAGTGTGGATTACTAGACTGGAGACGTCAGCTTCTACAATGAAGGCTTGAATGCCATCTAGATGAGACAATATGGGTGCTGTAGTAAAGGTGAGTTTCAGCTGATTGAGTGCATGCTGGGCCTTAGGAAACCAATGGAACTGGGCATTTTTCCAGAGGAGAGCAGTGAGGGGATCAAGTTGTGTTGAAAAATATCAAGGTAAATAGTTGATAGTAATTGGTGAACCTCAGGAGGCATTGCAGGATGTGTAGTGTGTGGAGTCAGCCAGTCTTGGATAGCTTGGAGCTTGCATGGATGCACCTGGATCCCTTTTGGGGATAAGATGAAGCCCAAGACCTCTGTGGAGGTCTGATTGAGGGCACACTTCTCAAGGTTGGCATGAAGGCCATGCTGCAGGACTGGGTGAGACAGACAACCCCCTACGCTATCCAGCAACTCAGGAATTAGGAGTAGCAGGCAACGATTCCTAATACAGTAGACTCTTGATTATCCAGGATGATAGGGAATTAAATAGGAGCTGTGAATCAGTCAGGATCCCCAGCATCTAGGGTGACCAGATGTCTCGATTTTATAGGGACAGTCCTGATTTTGGGGTCTTTTTCTTATATAGGCTCCTATTACCCCCACCTCCGTCCCAATTTTTCACACCCTACCAGCATCCCACCAGTCAGATTCTGGGACTGGAATCTTCTGTTAGAGTTCAGCTCCCATTCTGGCAACTGTTAGCAGGTTGGAATTTACTAGAGCTGAGGAGCCCTGGTTAAGGACCTGTGGTCCCTGACACAGGACAATGGACACAGAGAATATTAAGCAACTCCCTCAATGTCAACAATGATGTCTGTGGCAGCACATGAATTAGAACATAAGGTCGCCTTCCTTTAGTGTTGCTAATTTTGGTTGGACGTATTCCTGGAGGTTTCATCACACAACATAATATTTAATTAAAGGTTAATCTTTAATTCCTGCAGACCCAGGGCAATCCTGCAGGGTTGGCAACCTATCTGCCTTAATATAGTCACTGAACTATAAGGCTTCCCTTTGAAGCATCCTTCATTACTGTTTCTCATGTCTTTCACTTTTGGAGTCTTCATCCCCCCACTGTTATGACAGCAGATTAAGACAGAACAGACTTTACTGGTGATATGCTCCACTTCTAAATCAAACTTAATCACAGCTGACAATAAGCATTTTTAAGCACTAACTGCTTATATATTGAGATGAATGGAAATAATAGCACTCTGTACAATAGTGTCTTCTAGTGACTTCCAGTAATGCTTCAATCCTGTAATTTGCCACCAGTTTTGGTAGTCACCAATAGGACAGCAGTCTCAGACACAAGACTGGCCATCAGGGAGAAGAAAAAGCTTCTCTTCCTCCCTTCAAACAGTGCTAGAGAACCACAAAAGCAAACATTAGCTGGCCTGTAAGGTAAGGAAATGTTTTTCTCTGCCCCAACAAAAACTTTAGGTGAAAGTAGGGGCACCCCAGCTGGGGCGCTAGGTCCGCAGCCCCAATTGGTGTCTCAGTTAATTCATCCAGCCATCAATAAACCTACAGTTCTGAGAACGCCTGAAAATGAATCCTTTGTTGCTTCAGCAATACAGTATTCATGTGCATGAATGAGACTTTCCTGCCTATAGAAATTACCTTTAAATTTATACCAAACATTTGGAGGAAGAGTATTTGGCATTTTTGGGAACCAGTGTAATTTTGTCATCATTGCTTATGCCTAAAACATCTTGTTAAAGCTATACAGTTATTTAAGATGAAATTTATAGGTATGTCAAACCCCAACCTTCTCTGGTTTCTCTTATCTTTAGTGCTCTTCAGAATTATTTACTTTGGCAGATTCTCTTCACTAAATAGGACCATGGTCATAAACATGTTCTATTACTAAGTTTTCCTTAGGCTTCAGCGGTCTGTTTCGGTATAGCAGCTCCTATGAGCTACTATATGACATCTTAGGATATGGAAACATACAATACGAAGGCTTGAAGGTTCTATTTTACTAATGCCTTCTTCAGTAGAAAACATTTGAGCATATGAGATGCATTCACTTAGCCATATTGTGTGTTAGAAAAAGAATTCATGTCATCACTGTATAAGTAAAAAGAAATAAGGTTCAGGCCAAGTTCAACATGTTAAAGTTACAGATTAGATAGCATGCTGCCTAGGCAAAAGACATCTAACAAGGAAAAAACACCTATGAAAGAACTCAGATTTGTCTGTCTCTGACTGCCTATTAAATGCATCACTTAATATTAGCTCTTGTGAATGCTACTTTCTTCTTGACACATTCATTGTACATTAATAGAATCATAGAAATATGTTACTGGAGGGGATCTCAAGAAATCATCAAGGCCAACCTTCTGCAATGTAGCAGGACCAAATAAATCTAGACCAGGGGTCGGTAACCTTTCAGGAGTGGTGTGCCGAGTCTTCATTTATTCCGTTTAATTTAAGGTTTTGCATGCTGGCAATATATTTTAATGTTTTTTAGAAGGTCTCTCTCTATAAGGCTATCTATTATATAACTGAACTGTTGTTGTATGTAAAATTAAACAAGGTTTTCAAAATGTTTTAAGAAGCTTCATTTAAAATGAAATTAAAATGCTGATCTTACACCGCCGGCCAGCTGCCGGCCTGGGGTTCCGTTCACCTACACCGGCAGCAAAAGTAAAAATTAATCAGTTCAACCCATTTCATTGATGAGCACTACTCTATTGTACTTTTAGCTAGCAATCAAGAAAGTTTCATGCTGTGGGTAAAAAGTGAGTCAATTCTATTATTTGATTAAAATACATATTACATTTAGTAATACCTAGGAAGATGTAATTGAAAAGTAGGGCAGTAGAAATTTTCTGTTTAACCTTCAGTTGTCTGCTAACATTTGCAGGGTTAAAAATATATATTGACTCTTAATAGTTAACTTGAGTTTATACATCAGAAAGAAATGAAAACGTCTATTAAAGGTCAGTTAAAATTTAACATATTGCTTTTTACTACATGATTGCAATCTCTGAATCAATGTCCAGAGTAAAGTAGGAGTTGTCCATGTAACTAACCAGATTTGAGAATGGTAACCTTTGAAAAATTGCCAATATAAATGATCTTCTCTGATAAAAGTCTGCCTTGATCATGATGAAATTTCTTGGGAAATTGCTTGGATCTGATTCACAAACCATTTTTGCCTCTTTGAGCACGTGTTGGGCTAAATATAAAAAATGCAAACAACGTTAGCTCAAAAGTTAACATGTCTGTCCAAATAATAAGTCACAGACTTCAAATGTTTTTAAAACCACATTTTCCATGTTTTAGTTAAAGACGCTTACTCCAATATTAAGTTCATTAAAATGGTCTATGTGAAGTGTATAAAAACAAGGAGCTCAGAATGGATCTGAATAATTGGGGACAGAATATTTGCTCAGTAACTCTTCACTTCCTGCTGAAAACATTTTTTTTTTTTTTTGGTATCATTACTTCAACTAGCCTATGAGCAAATTTTGTACCACAGACATAAAAATAGCTTGAAAAATTAATTAGACTGGTTTACTGGGCTTGGAAAATAACTATTTTTCATTTAATAAATATTTACAAGAAAAAGCAGATACTTTCAAATGTAATTACAAATTTGATCCAGAAAAAGATCTCTACGAAAACAAAAATGCAACCATTCCTGAAAAACCATACTAAGTTTTCTTATTTTTTAGCTTTTTTTAATTTAACTGTACATTTTATAAACAAACTTGCCATATTAAGTGGTTCTTACTCTGACAGGCTATGTCATTCCTCTTCTCAAAAACCAAAAAACAGAGCAGTAAAATATTCAGTATAGCCCACAATTCAGCAAGCACTTAAGCATGTGCTTAACTTTAAGTACGTTGAAGGGTTTTACTGAATTGGGGCCTAATGGGTACTGTTCTGTAGGGAAGAGAGGAAGAAAACAAGACTCCACAGTGGTGATGGTTACCTGCCCAGGTTTCAAAGCCACATATAACCTAGTTTACACCGTTTCTGTGTCAGTTTATGAATTTTTGGATCCCAAATCTTTTTTTCCCATCCTTGGTCTATACAGAGAAAGGGTTAAATAAACATTTTTCTGTCTTACTTAGAACAATGTTTCCTGATCTTTGGAAAGCTACATGCCTTCCCTGCACCACTCTTTTCAGAAGAATGAGGCTAATTGCATTCCTCCTTTTTTTCTTTTTTACTGAGCTGCCGCAGAACAATGTAGAGAGCTGCTTGCACCCCGTTGGTTAGCCTTTTGAACCCCACTAGTGGGTGCTCTCCACACTTTGGGAAACACTGCTCTAGGTAGGGTATCTGCCCAAAAATGTAACCCTCAGGTGAGGTTTCGGTCTACTGCCAGTGCTTTACCAGAGTATTTGTAGCCATTTTCAATATGAACCTTTTTACAGGGGCACTGTTTCTCCTATGATTCTATTAGTGAAGTATTATCACTTCCGCTCTTTTAGGTCTGATTATCACAATACTTCAAAGGCATCTGACTGAAATGCTTTTCTATCATTAGAAGCTGGAGACTGGGAATCACCGAATCAAAAGCATGTTTATTTCTTTACTTTATAAGCTGCCAGCAGAACTGAAGGAGAGTCTGTAACAGGGTGTAGGAAATCATATGGGGCAACAGAGTGTACCCTGGTGGAAAATGCTACTTCACTGCATAAAATTAGCTCACACAAGACAGAAAGTGTACTTTTGCTCCAGAATGTCTTTTGTTGCTTTCTTTGCACATAAGGATTCAATTCACTGTAAGTTAATAGGATGAAATTCACTCCAGTGTAGAGGATCTGTGTAGGGCTATGCACGCACTCAAACACCACTTAGATCTGTGAAGTTGGGTTTAAATAATGCATAGTGCCCTCTGAACTGCAGTGAATTTCAGCCATCGGTCTTTATTTGTAAAGCACGTTAGGGCACACAAAACTGTTGAATAATCTGTGAAATATTCTAACTGTCCAAAGTGTGGTAGCAAACAGGTAAGTTTAGCTGCTTCTAGCAAGTTCTGTACTGTGTATAAACTCTGATTTTGTAATAGAAAATACACAGAGCTGAGCGAAGGCATGTGAGAATGTGGTGTCTGCTGAGTGATAAGCCTTTGTTGTAGCTGCTTGCAGCACACATGCTATTTTGAGCAAGAAGCAGTGATCACTTTTGAGGATACAAGCATATTTCCAGTTAAATTAGAAGCACTGCTATATAGTCAAGGATTGCTGTGTGATATAAAACACTACATTATATTTATATATTTTGAATTTTAGTCAACTTGCTTTTAGCTTCTGTCACTGATTCCCTGATTCTCTCATAACATATTAAGTTCCCCCTATTCAACTCTGCAATGGCTTGTTTCACTATGAGTTCCATATTTCAGCACATTTTCCCAGATACCATTAGGTTACCATAGATATACTATTGTGGGGAATGAAATGGAAATGCACTGACTTTTAATGAAAAAGTTAAAATATTCAAAATCCAAGGTTTACTTTCAAGCATTTAAACTTGTTTAAATGCAAACTTACAGAAAGTGAAACTATAAGATGGCCTTCATTTTGTCACATCATCCATCAAGCAAGGGCTGTGGTAAAATACTGGGAACATTTGTTAATGACAGCCCTATTGTCAGCTAATTCTTAGAAGAGTTTGTTTTGTTTTTCAAATCTCAGTGGACATACTTTAGAAATTAAAAATATTACATGCAGTCATTTTGCAACTCTTCTCAAACGTTCATAAAAACTGACCCAGCAATACTTATAACAGTCACCACTTTCACAATATCAGAATAATTCACATTCAGATTAACTACATTAATTGAATATTTTCTGCTATTTTACAGATGTTAAATGTAATGGTTAATGCATTCCTAAATGCTAGCACCCAAACTTACTTGTACAAAGAAGCAGAAGCAAACAGTTAGTAGAGCGCTTATTTGTGAATCCTCACAAAAATATTATCAACCCAATATTTATATTATAGTGGCACACCCTGTTACATTAGAGAGCCAGCACAAAGCCTAGGCACAATTTACATTCCACTTAATCCCTGTTTAGAGGCAGCATTGCCCAGTGGATAGTGAACTGAAATAAAGGGACCTGGGTTCTACTCGTATCTCTGCCACTGATTTACTAAGTGACCTGGGGCAAGGCACTTCACCTCTCAATCTGCTGCTTCCCCCCAGCCAAGTGTCTGTCTTGTCTATTTAGGGCTGGTCTTCACTAGGGGTGGGAATTGGCTGAAGATACGCAACTTCAGCTATGTTAATAACATAGCTGAAGTCGGTGTATGTACAGCCGACTTACCTGCCGTCTTCATGGTGGCGGCAGTCAGCTGCGCACTCCCCCGTCGACTCCAGCTTGCGCCATGCGTCAAGCTGGAGTTACTGGAGTTGACGGGGCCATGGGCGATCGATTTCTCACGTCTTAACCAGACACGAGAAATCGATCGCTAAAAGAGCGATGGCTACACACCGACCTGGCGGGTAGTGAAGATGTACCCTTAGACTCTGACTTTGGGTCAGGCACTGTCACTAATCATGTTTGAACAGCACCTAGCGGAATGAGGCCCAAATTTCAGTTAGAGTCTCAGGGTGCTATTGTAATACAAATAAGCAGCAAAATTGGAAAGTTTTCCTTGGTCAAAGTGTTGCCATTTCTGCCAGCCAGTCAATGTGTTAACCATCTATATTTTCTGGTGCGGTTTTAGTTCTTTTTAGGAAATTAAACACTTACTGAGTCTCCTGTCCTGCTGAGTCCACTTGGGCAATCTCAGGTTCACTGATAATGCTAATGGCAGTAGAAGTTTAAACTGACTGGACCTCTGCAGTGTTACCATATGGACGGTTTGGCCCTGGAATGTCACCCTACATATTCTACACAGAATTTCTCCTCAGGAAGGAAAGAGGGTTCTTCAGAGAAGTACTGGTACACAGCCGAACAGGACTTCTCTCCATTAAGTACAAAGAGTCTGGCGGAATATATCAAACAAAGAACTGCGTCAGCAGACAGACCCAACCTCTGCTTGTTCTGTAAACCAAAATGATGCAATGTAATGATGACTGACTAGTTTGTTATTTCCATTCTTAAGACTGTAACTTCTTTGTACTTATCCTGGATTCTTTACCAATATTCTATTTTACTCTTGCCTCCTGAACAATATTTCTTGAATTTTACAAAGGACTGTGTGAACTTCAGGTTAAACAGAGATTATGCAAGAGACGAGCTGAAATAAAAAAAGTTGTTTCAATATTAACAAAAGTGCTTCCAAAACAATAAAGCGTGAGCAAAAGAAAACCATGTGCATCCTATTTTTGAATAATTCCACAGTCTTTCATAAACCTGATATAAAACATACACATACCATGCGTATGCAGTACAGTTTGCCTTATGCAATGGGATATGTCCAATTCCCAGGATATTAATATGGTCCGATCCAAAGCAAATTTTAATCAACAAGAGACTTTCCAGTGATTTCATCAGGCATTGGATGAGGCCAATACTGACCTTATGGAGAAGAGAAAAATAACTATTACAGACAGAACAAATCGGTGGCATACATTAACATTCCTACATTGTCCATATAGCTCCTTAGTTTTGTTCCCACATGCATCTGCCAGCTTTTCCTCCTCCACACGATGCCACATTGTACCAACCAAAAAAGAGAACCACCACTGTACTTTTATTTTTTATTATCTTGGAAGTATACAATTATGTTCCAAAGTACATATATCACGGCAGCATGTTGAGGGCTAAAAATCCTCAGAAGTTGCACATGATTAAATAGTCGCACATCACTTTGTAAATTGATTAATTTCTGCTTAAAGAGACACCAGTAATATAGGTGCATGCAGAGAAGGCTCAAGAATTGCTTTGCTAATGCAATGCTAATAGAGTATGTCCCTGAGAGAACATCATCCAATGGGGAGATCTGAACTCCCTTCTACATAAACAATGCACACTTTGGGGCAAAGATTTATCCTTCATTTCAGCAGTACCTACTGACTATCTAAGAACAAACATATGAGCCAAATATGAACCAAATGCTAGGGAAGCAGGATGAGTGAAAGTATATTTTGTCCTATCAGTGGGTGAAAAAAGGGGTTATTTAGTATATTTACTAATTAAACAGCATTTTTGTCGATGATATTAAATTGTAACAGCAGACTACAGCCTTGGCTTTAGCACACCTTTAATGTAATCAGAAAAGGCTATGTTCTATTTTAAAAGTGAGACCAATGCCCAGAATCACAAGGCTTATCATTTCCTAAACTATAAAAATGTAATTGGGACTGGGCTGAGCTAGCTCCACTGGGATATGAAAAAACCATATAAAGACAAAGAAAGCCTATTGTAATCACTAATGGAGAGTTAGAGTTGAGTTTGCAAGAAGACTATTAACTGAGCCAACAGAAGTTGGCAGCTACATATGTGTAATTATTTTTCAAAGGAAGGATCTAGAAAAAACTGGAATCTATTTATTCTGGCTTCCAGAAATTTTTGCTATGGCTAGCTACGTAGCTATTTCAGTTCCAACCACAAACCAAGAATTATCTTCATTCTCCCCTGTACTATATCATTTATTCCAGATCTCTGTCTCTGAACCAGTCATTTTTTGAAGCAAGATTTAGTTTCAGTAATGTTTTCTGTTGTTCAGCAGTGCACTTTCCACTATCTAAGTACTCAGATGGCTCCCACCACTTGAAATCTCCTGAGTGTTTATGGATTTATCCTCACAACAACCCTCCGAGGAATGTATTATCCTCCTTTTACAGATGGGGAATTGAAGCAGAGAAAGATTGATTGATGTTCCCAACATACCTTAATCACAAACCATCCTTCCTACCACTGCTCAGATCATCAGCAATCTCCAGAGACACCAAATGTAGGATGACAAAAGAAAAAATTAAAATTATAAACATTTTGTTATGCAAAATTCTTACAGAAAATAATAAAGAAAGAAGTCAATAGGATTCCATAGAAATTAAATAGAGTGCTGTAAAGCTTACTATAACCCCCCAGTGAATTTGATCAAGAATGATATCTGTTCAATAGAATTGTTAATACAGAATTATATGCCTGACATAGAATTCTATAGCCGGGTTGAAAAATTCCACAGAAAGATTATTTTGCAATACATTATATTAGGGCTTTTTCATAGAATTATGAGGGAAGGAATTCTGCCCCCCTCCCGTCACGAGTGCCATCAAACATATTCACATGGGACATAGTAAATACGCTTAAAAAGGGATTGCAAAGTGGTACTAAAAAGGTCATTGCTATATGGTCTTATATTTTTTGATGTTCACCAGTTACATACACTCAAAATAACATTGTAACTATAATTTGCTACTAAATAGGTCATATAACATGAATGCATATAAAGAGCTATTATACTCCTAATCATGGTTTTATTATGAACACTTGTGCAGTGCAGGGATTCAGATTCAAAGCTTAAGGTGTTGCTTTGGTTCCTCATATAAACACAGAATACAGTGGCAGTTTTAGATGTGTAAGGAATCTAGGATCAGGCCCAGAATATCACTTGACCTTATATCCTACCATGTGAGAGACACATGAGTTCTAAATGAAGGCCAAACAGGTGTCTTGTAATGCCAAATACCTGTAGGTCACTTGTATCGTACCAAATGTACAAACATTAAGATACTCAATATCTCTAACATCTCAGATAACAAAATATCTGCTTTGGAGTGAGCCACACTAGTTTTAAAAAGTTTCGATATGTTAATGGAATCAGGTGGCTGAATCATGCAGGCATGCCCATGAAATTGCCAGTAGAGTCCAGTTGATGTCACCCTAAAAGCCCTTCTTTCAAAAGTCATTCTATAGAGAAGGGGGGGGGGGGGAGGAGAGATAGCTCAGTGATTTGGGCATTGACTAAACCCAGGATTATGAGTTCAATCATTGAGGAGGCCATTTAGGGATCTGGTCAAAAATCTATGGAGCTTGAATGATTTAGTTGGGATTTGAAATTAGTCCTTTGGTCAATATTCTGCATGGCAAATTCTGGTTTCATTTATACTTCTCTACTTGCAAATGATGTTGGAAATGAATGACTTGTTTTGTTGGTGATGTGTGAAAGGGACTAGGATCCCATTCATGGTCCTTTCTTTGGCTGGCTGCGGTGCTAACTGGAAGAGTAAAAGTAGTAAAACTTTAGTTTGTTTCCAACCTTAGAAAGGATATGACTTTGAATACACACCGGGGGCATGATTCCAATTTTCCTTACACCAGTGATGTACTCTTCTTTTACCTTGGAGTAAGTATAATGACTTTTCAGGGTGAAACTGCATGACAATAAAATGGAGTTAAGATTGAGAGTATACGTCAGTAACAGAACAGCAAAAATCATCATAAGGATGTTGGAATTATTCCCAAACCAAGCCCTACAAACCCTGGTGTCATAAGTGTAAAAGGCTGGAGAGTGATACTCTGCCTGTATAGAGTTAATGTTATCTGAGAACAAGTGACGTAAGAGCCTCCTGACCACGAGGGAGGGAGGGGTTTAGTTAGTTCAGTTTTAGTTTTGGCTTGCCAATGTAGCTTGGTAAGGGCTCTGGAGCATCTTTAGCTATGAAGATGGCTCTACTTCCTTCTTATATTCCTGATTAGCTGTACTGTGAGTATAACCTTTTGATTATTTTAAGCCTGTGCCTATTTGGTGTGTTTCTCTCCTTTTCAGAAGGGAAAACACCTGGAAATCCAGAGTTAAGATTATATTTAAAAGAAATACAAACATGTTAAGGTATAGAAATAACTCTGCACTGTAGTAGCATAAGGGGAAAAATATGAATAAAACTAATATGCCTTTAAAAATAAGATTTGATAAATCTGGGACAACTTGCATGGTTAATGCATGGTATCAGCACAGCACAGAATTAAGATTGTTTGGATGCTTAAACTTTGCATTTCTTGTAACCTGTTTGACTTTCTTTTATGGATTCTGTAAATTCTTCTTTAGTTTTTTTAAAAGGCTCTTGTTCTAGCTAGAATAATGAAAGAAGACATAATGGTATTAAAATATATTAAACAAATATAAACACACAATAAAATAGTTAGCCCTTACACAAAGCATTACATCTTTAACATTCCTACTTCACATTGCACCTTACATATCCTCTAAGGCAGGGATAGACAAACTACAGTCTGGGGACTGCATCCGGCACTTTAGATGTTTAATCCGGCACTCGAGCTTCTGCCGAGGAACAGGGTCGTGGGCTTGTGGCATATCCCTGCTCCGGTTCCTACGTGTAGGGGCAGCCCGGGGTTTCTGATAAGACAGTTTGGAGCTGGGAATTGCTAACCTGTATACAAAGGGTTTGTATAAACAAATTCAATATAATTTAGCAGTAACTGTAAATTAAATTAAGCATTTGTAAAGATCCTCAATAGTTTTAAGAACAAAGTCTTTAACATTCAATCTATTATATTTTAATATATTTATTATCACATTCAGATCCACTTTTGCTGCAAGGGGGAGGAGGTGAATCTTTCAAAAACATATTAAATATCTGCAGAATAGGCTGAAGACATCAGTCTAGAAAGATTTATTAAAGAGGTTCCCAAACTGTGGTCTATAGCACATTTTCAAGTGATCTGTACCAAGATAGCTTGTAACAAGGTGCCAGCTCCATTCCTGTATTCCAGTTCTAAAAATTCATTAAAGCACTGATAAAGTACATCACTTTCCAGATATGACTTGTCCAGGGGTGAAAGTAAAACTGAAACCTTATTGTGGCTCAGAAGGGGTGGGGCTGGGAGGGTCAGTGTTCCTCAGCCAGCCCTTCTAGGCTGTCTGGCCTGCACCACCTGGGGCTCCAGTGGCTATTTAAAGGGCCTGGGACTCCGGCCGCTGCTGCCGCTACCAGAGAAGTGGAGGGAGCCCTGGGCCCTTCTAAATTGCTGACCCCAGGACAGCTGCTCCCTTTACCCCCGCTTTCCCCATCACTGGCAGCCTGGAGGAGCAAAAGGGGCAGTGATGATAGGGACCTGGCAGGGCCACTGATGGGGGGCAGAAAAATGGCAGTGCACTTAAAGTGCTGCCGAGGCAGCACTTTAAAGTAAGGCTGTAGGGGCCGGTACCGACGGCCACTTTTTACCGGTACACCATACTGCCCCTTACCACCTTATTGTCACCCCTGGACTTGTCTACAAAGCAATTTCTGTAATTGCCTGGGGATGTTATTTGATCGCAAATGGGAGAGGCAGTCCTATGCCGATTATGAATGGGAGGAAAGTTTTCCATGGGCCAATCTGTTTAGGATGGTATGGTCCACAGTATGAAAACTTTTGAGAGCTGCCTCATCTGGTAAATACCTAATGTTTAAAGAGCAATGGACAGCATAATTGCTTGAAACGAAATCAAAGCTGCAGTTGTCAGCTATGCTGAACAAAAGGTTACCTTCATGCTCTTGGAAAAATCAGAAATGTCTAAATTATTAAGTGCTCTAACTTTTTCTTCATAGTAATCAAATAAATGGAAGGGACATATATTACTAAAAATACTTACCCAAGGCCAGCCAGCCAGCTTAACTCAGCACTAGAGCATTAATCTTTAGATTACAGTCAAATCTCAGCATAGATGATCAAGAGGCCAAATATGAAATCACAGCAGTGAGTTCTGGACCTAGATATACACTTTAAGAAAGCAAACTGTGCACATTTGTTTATATACATTTGTTGGGTGGAGAAATGCTGCTCATAATCATATATTGACACACAGCAAAGTAACATGAAGCACTTAGTGTTGTGACAGATCGCCTTCTCACCCCACGTCACAGACAGGCAGGAGACTCTTCTTTGGCTCCAAACAGTGCTCTTTATTTACAGTGCAGCTTATGCAGACCCCACCACCTACTATACACAGCTCTATACACAGCTTAGCACTATACACAGCTCTACAGCTTAGCTCCCTCTCTATCTCACTCCTTCACACCACCACCACCGCCGCCACCCTGGGCTTCCTTCCTGGCAGGCTTTTATTCCCCTGAGGAGGCTGTCAGGTGCAAGCCATCCAGGCTGATTGCTCTGCAGCCCAGGTGGCTGATTAGGCTTCTCTGCAGGGAGGTTTGCAGAGGGCTTTTCTCCCTCTTAAAGGGGCGGCAGGCTGGGTCAGGCCCACCCTGCCACAGTGTACTCAATACTTTTCATCCATAGTAATATTAAGTACTCAGTACCGTACTTTGAGAGCTCTGATAGCTCTCAAAACAATTTACAAAAGTGGGTAAGTGTAAGCGGGGGAATAGTCCCGCTGTTGTGAGGAACTCTCCTGGCTTCTATACTACCCCGGTGAAATGGGCTAGCGGAAGGATCTGAGTCCTCGCTCCCACTTCCCTTACCCAGAGGCCTCCTGACCTTGAGGACTCCCCTTCCACTCTCCTGTCTGGTGGAGTCCTCGTAACCCCAGCAAGGCTGGGCCCAGGATTCCTGGGGGACTTAACCCCAAACCGTGCTGAGGTCACCTAGGTCAGAGGCTAGGGTGTCCCCACTCCGGGGTGCTCCCGCTGCACTGGACACTTCACTGACCCACATAAAACTTACAGCAAATGCAAATTATTTAATTAACAATTTATCTTAAAAATGAACAAAGAAGAAATAGAACGGTTAGGGAAATCCTGCCCCGTGGCAGGAAGCGTTACACACAACGTCTCTGGAGTGTCTGGACAGTTTTCAGTCTGTTCCTTGGAGGGCCCAGGCCTCCTCCTTAGCTGTGCTGCAGGGTTGCTGTGACTTGGACGCTGCCTCTGGTGGGGTCCACACGCTCCCAGCCTCTGGGCGGCTCCAGCCCAGTTCCACCCTCTGTGTCAGCTCCACGCTGCCTCAGCACGATGACTGCTGCTGCTCTGCCTCCAGAACAGCCCCTCTGGCTGTTCCAGCTCTGCACCCAGCACACGGCTTCTCTGCAGGCAGCTCCTATGTCTCTGCCCCCAGCACTGACCTCTCTGCCTCTGATTTCTGCAGCTGCTCCCAGGGCAGGTCTGTCCCTCTCGGCTGAGCTCTGGCTTGGGGGCTGCAGCTCTGCTCCCAGCACAAGGGTCTGTCTCTCTGGGCTGCTTTCCTGGCCTCTCCGGATCTGGCCCAGCTCTAGTCTCTAGCTCAGCTCTGGCTCCTTTTTCTCTGGCCCAGGCAATTCCAACTCACACGGAGGACGGGACCCATCCTGCCCTCCTGACTCCTTGATTAGCCCCCCGGCCTTGTCAGTCAGGAGTGCTGGCCTCTCCCCATTGCCCCTGGGGACCGCCAGTCTCAGGGTCCTGATTGAGCATTGACCCTCCCCCTTTAGGTCCGGGGAGCTAATAATGAAAACACCCCACTGAGTGTTAGTAAGGGGCTAACAGTCCCCTTACATTCCCCCTTGCTAAAATACTGCTACAACCACAATATTTACATCAGTACATCCGGAGCCCTATATTAACAACATATACCTACAACATATTATATCAACAATCTATTAACAATTTTGAAAAGAACATCCAACATATTAAACATTTCATATCTACTCCTTCATACTATACATGACAATATTCATTAAAACACTACATAGAACCAGTAACATAATCATTTCTAAATTTAACAGGCAGTACACCCTTATTAGCCCTCTGGGACCTTCTTAAATATGGTGGTTCGTCACTCATATTTTCTGATTCCCTGTTCTCGGGTAATACTGATCTATGCCTCCTGTGGTCCCTATGTACTACTCTCTCTGGACCTCCTCGTTCAGGCCGGATAGTGTAAACTGATAGCTCGGGATTGTTGTGAGCGACTACAATGTGGGGATTTGGCTCCCACTTGTCCTGGATCTTATTACGCCCCCGGTGTTTATGGTTATGGACTAGTACACGGTCACCAGGCCTGATGAGAGCCCCACTGGACTTGCGATCATAAGTCCTTTTCCTACTTCTAGCAGTGTCTTTAGCTATACTGAGAGCAACTTCACTGGTTGTCCTTGGCCTGTCGTGGACACCTTTGATCCAGTCATTAAGATTCATCACGTCATCCTTGGAAAAGGCTTCTTGATGCTTCTCTGGCAACACCTTTAAGTTAGCCACCTGTGCAGGAATCAGCCCTTGACGTGCCGCTTGAACCAGAACTGGCCGTCTTTCACCACATCTTTCTTGAGGGAAGGTAACTTGTTCTTCCTGCTCTCCAAATGTTTCCTTCACCTGAGGAATCACCTCCTCAGGCTGCAACTCCATAGCCTTCACGGTTGAGGTTAGAAGACTCACTGGTACTCTTTCTTTGATGGCACTAGTCATGGCTGACTGAAGTCCATTAGGTAGACTTGACCCAGATGTAGGCTCTACCAGCACTTGATGTTCATTAAGGATTTTCTCTCTCCAAGGAGAAATAAGGGTCTTCTGTTTTCTACCCACTTTAACATTTCTAATCCACCTTCTGGGGCCCAAGGGATGACTCTGTCTCTCCGCTCGAGCCAGTACTCCACTCAGCACAGCATTCATCTTAGAGTGCCCATGACGGTTCATCCTCCTGGTTCCTTTCATTGGCAACTGTAGCTCCTTCAGCTCACTAATGATGTTCATTCCTAGAATCCCTGGGATTCCTTCTCCCATATGGCTCCCTTCAGAGGCTTTGTCTTTCAGGATGAAGATGCATTTCCCTGGAAGTCTCTGGCCCATATAGTCTATGTCTGCTTCGAGGCATCCCACCACTGGGATGGCCAGTCCATTAACTGCTGTTAGACGTACAAACGGTGCGTTGTGCATGGTCAGTTCCTTGTCTTTCAAATATTTTTGAAAATGTGACTCTGTAATGGTGGTGACTTCTGAGCCAGTATCTAACAAACATCTGGTCTTCACCCCTGAAATACACATTTCAGCAGTTAGACAGTCTCCAAAAGCTCGCTTACAGAAGTCGTTAGGTACGCTGGCATGACCCATGTTCCTCTTACTGTATGCAGAGTGATTTTCCACCAAGGACAGGCCTAGGAATCCTTCTGCTACTGCTTGGCCTTCCACAGTAGATGGACCACTTGCAGCTGGTGCCCCATTGATTTTGAGTGCCTGGGACTCTGCTTTCCTTCTCAGTGGACATTCTCTGCTAGTATGTCCTGGTCTTTCACAATTGAAACAGATGTACCTTCCCAGCTCATCTTTCAGTGGGGCTCTTCGGGGTCCCAATCTTCTTGGATACTCTGGCATACTAACTGGATTTTTCTCCTTCATCAACTCAGTCACCACTCTCAGCATCTCCCCCTGTTGGACAGCCAGTTTTTGGACAGCTTCACTTAGGCTTTCCAATGTTAGCTGTGTTTGGGGTAGGACCTTTTCCCCAATCGCTGCATTCACTAGGCCCCCACTTCGTGTATGGGGGGTAGGCTTGGCTGTCTCTGCCACAGGAACTTCCTCTTCTTCTGACCATATAATGGCAGCCTGCATGAATTCATGGAACTTCTTACTGGGCTCTTCCTTAACCCTCCTTTTCATTTCACGTCGGAGAGAGTTGTCCCGGAGCCCCAACACCAACTGCTCTTTTAGAAACATATCTGGGTCTGGAACCCGTTGAGAGTCTCGCCGCTCCACTTTGCTCAATCTCTCCTGGAGGTCATATGCATATGCCCGGATAGTTTCACCAGGCTCCTGCTTTCTCTCAAAGAACTCCTTTAGTCGAGTTCCAATAGGTACCTTGTCCCCATACACTTCTAGGAGGAGCTCAAATACCTTTTCCACGTCTTTCTTGTCTGCCACTGACATGAACTTTATTGTGGCCTTGGCCTGGCCCTTGAGGTGCTCCTCTACGAAGTCTACACGATCTTCCTCAGGTACTCTTAGCACACGCAGAGCCCTCTTCACAGATTTGACCCACTCCTCTACCGTAATGTCACCCGGTCTTGTCGGGAAGCCACCAAACTCTGTGACCTTCTGTTCCCGGGGGACATAAATAGTAGGGGGTTTCTTAGCTTCTGCTGCCTGTTGGTCTATCACTGCCTTAGCCAGTGCTAAGGCTTCTCTCTGTTCTGTCCTAGCTTGTTGTAATGCCTCAGCTTGGTCTGATAATCTACGCTGCAGTTCAGCAAACTGGGCCTGTAGTTCTTTAATTCCAGCCATGGTAGGGCTCTTGACCAGGCCTGGACACTGCTACCAGAACACAACCAGTAAACCAAGGGAATGGACCCTGTGGATAGGATCCTGTTCGTGACGCCAATTATGTAAGCGGGGGAATAGTCCCGCTGTTGTGAGGAACTCTCCTGGCTTCTGTACTACCCCGGTGAAA
The DNA here is from genome assembly GCA_032164245.1 of Sternotherus odoratus. Classification (NCBI taxonomy): domain Eukaryota; kingdom Metazoa; phylum Chordata; order Testudines; family Kinosternidae; genus Sternotherus; species Sternotherus odoratus. The sequence goes on along the minus strand of JAVMKO010000005.1, from coordinate 79,730,176 downwards.
TGGGCTAGCGGAAGGATCTGAGTCCTCGCTCCCACTTCCCTTACCCAGAGGCCTCCTGACCTTGAGGACTCCCCTTCCACTCTCCTGTCTGGTGGAGTCCTCGTAACCCCAGCAAGGCTGGGCCCAGGATTCCTGGGGGACTTAACCCCAAACCGTGCTGAGGTCACCTAGGTCAGAGGCTAGGGTGTCCCCACTCCGGGGTGCTCCCGCTGCACTGGACACTTCACTGACCCACATAAAACTTACAGCAAATGCAAATTATTTAATGAACAATTTATCTTAAAAATGAACAAAGAAGAAATAGAACGGTTAGGGAAATCCTGCCCCGTGGCAGGAAGCGTTACACACAACGTCTCTGGAGTGTCTGGACAGTTTTCAGTCTGTTCCTTGGAGGGCCCAGGCCTCCTCCTTAGCTGTGCTGCAGGGTTGCTGTGACTTGTACGCTGCCTCTGGTGGGGTCCACACGCTCCCAGCCTCTGGGCGGCTCCAGCCCAGTTCCACCCTCTGTGTCAGCTCCACGCTGCCTCAGCACGATGACTGCTGCTGCTCTGCCTCCAGAACAGCCCCTCTGGCTGTTCCAGCTCTGCACCCAGCACACGGCTTCTCTGCAGGCAGCTCCTATGTCTCTGCCCCCAGCACTGACCTCTCTGCCTCTGATTTCTGCAGCTGCTCCCAGGGCAGGTCTGTCCCTCTCGGCTGAGCTCTGGCTTGGGGGCTGCAGCTCTGCTCCCAGCACAAGGGTCTGTCTCTCTGGGCTGCTTTCTTGGCCTCTCCGGATCTGGCCCAGCTCTAGTCTCTAGCTCAGCTCTGGCTCCTTTTTCTCTGGCCCAGGCAATTCCAACTCACACGGAGGACGGGACCCATCCTGCCCTCCTGACTCCTTGATTAGCCCCCCGGCCTTGTCAGTCAGGAGTGCTGGCCTCTCCCCATTGCCCCTGGGGACCGCCAGTCTCAGGGTCCTGATTGAGCATTGACCCTCCCCCTTTAGGTCCGGGGAGCTAATAATGAAAACACCCCACTGAGTGTTAGTAAGGGGCTAACAGTCCCCTTACATTCCCCCTTGCTAAAATACTGCTACAACCACAATATTTACATCAGTACATCCGGAGCCCTATATTAACAACATATACCTACAACATATTATATCAACAATCTATTAACAATTTTGAAAAGAACATCCAACATATTAAACATTTCATATCTACTCCTTCATACTATACATGACAATATTCATTAAAACACTACATAGAACCAGTAACATAATCATTTCTAAATTTAACAGGCAGTACACCCTTATTAGCCCTCTGGGACCTTCTTAAATATGGTGGTTCGTCACTCATATTTTCTGATTCCCTGTTCTCGGGTAATACTGATCTATGCCTCCTGTGGTCCCTATGTACTACTCTCTCTGGACCTCCTCGTTCAGGCCGGATAGTGTAAACTGATAGCTCGGGATTGTTGTGAGCGACTACAATGTGGGGATTTGGCTCCCACTTGTCCTGGATCTTATTACGCCCCCGGTGTTTATGGTTATGGACTAGTACACGGTCACCAGGCCTGATGAGAGCCCCACTGGACTTGCGATCATAAGTCCTTTTCCTACTTCTAGCAGTGTCTTTAGCTATACTGAGAGCAACTTCACTGGTTGTCCTTGGCCTGTCGTGGACACCTTTGATCCAGTCATTAAGATTCATCACGTCATCCTTGGAAAAGGCTTCTTGATGCTTCTCTGGCAACACCTTTAAGTTAGCCACCTGTGCAGGAATCAGCCCTTGACGTGCCGCTTGAACCAGAACTGGCCGTCTTTCACCACATCTTTCTTGAGGGAAGGTAACTTGTTCTTCCTGCTCTCCAAATGTTTCCTTCACCTGAGGAATCACCTCCTCAGGCTGCAACTCCATAGCCTTCACGGTTGAGGTTAGAAGACTCACTGGTACTCTTTCTTTGATGGCACTAGTCATGGCTGACTGAAGTCCATTAGGTAGACTTGACCCAGATGTAGGCTCTACCAGCACTTGATGTTCATTAAGGATTTTCTCTCTCCAAGGAGAAATAAAGGTCTTCTGTTTTCTACCCACTTTAACATTTCTAATCCACCTTCTGGGGCCCAAGGGATGACTCTGTCTCTCCGCTCGAGCCAGTACTCCACTCAGCACAGCATTCATCTTAGAGTGCCCATGACGGTTCATCCTCCTGGTTCCTTTCATTGGCAACTGTAGCTCCTTCAGCTCACTAATGATGTTCATTCCTAGAATCCCTGGGATTCCTTCTCCCATATGGCTCCCTTCAGAGGCTTTGTCTTTCAGGATGAAGATGCATTTCCCTGGAAGTCTCTGGCCCATATAGTCTATGTCTGCTTCGAGGCATCCCACCACTGGGATGGCCAGTCCATTAACTGCTGTTAGACGTACAAACGGTGCGTTGTGCATGGTCAGTTCCTTGTCTTTCAAATATTTTTGAAAATGTGACTCTGTAATGGTGGTGACTTCTGAGCCAGTATCTAACAAACATCTGGTCTTCACCCCTGAAATACACATTTCAGCAGTTAGACAGTCTCCAAAAGCTCGCTTACAGAAGTCGTTAGGTACGCTGGCATGACCCATGTTCCTCTTACTGTATGCAGAGTGATTTTCCACCAAGGACAGGCCTAGGAATCCTTCTGCTACTGCTTGGCCTTCCACAGTAGATGGACCACTTGCAGCTGGTGCCCCATTGATTTTGAGTGCCTGGGACTCTGCTTTCCTTCTCAGTGGACATTCTCTGCTAGTATGTCCTGGTCTTTCACAATTGAAACAGATGTACCTTCCCAGCTCATCTTTCAGTGGGGCTCTTCGGGGTCCCAATCTTCTTGGATACTCTGGCATACTAACTGGATTTTTCTCCTTCATCAACTCAGTCACCACTCTCAGCATCTCCCCCTGTTGGACAGCCAGTTTTTGGACAGCTTCACTTAGGCTTTCCAATGTTAGCTGTGTTTGGGGTAGGACCTTTTCCCCAATCGCTGCATTCACTAGGCCCCCACTTCGTGTATGGGGGGTAGGCTTGGCTGTCTCTGCCACAGGAACTTCCTCTTCTTCTGACCATATAATGGCAGCCTGCATGAATTCATGGAACTTCTTACTGGGCTCTTCCTTAACCCTCCTTTTCATTTCACGTCGGAGAGAGTTGTCCCGGAGCCCCAACACCAACTGCTCTTTTAGAAACATATCTGGGTCTGGAACCCGTTGAGAGTCTCGCCGCTCCACTTTGCTCAATCTCTCCTGGAGGTCATATGCATATGCCCGGATAGTTTCACCAGGCTCCTGCTTTCTCTCAAAGAACTCCTTTAGTCGAATTCCAATAGGTACCTTGTCCCCATACACTTCTAGGAGGAGCTCAAATACCTTTTCCACGTCTTTCTTGTCTGCCACTGACATGAACTTTATTGTGGCCTTGGCCTGGCCCTTGAGGTGCTCCTCTACGAAGTCTACACGATCTTCCTCAGGTACTCTTAGCACACGCAGAGCCCTCTTCACAGATTTGACCCACTCCTCTACCGTAATGTCACCCGGTCTTGTCGGGAAGCCACCAAACTCTGTGACCTTCTGTTCCCGGGGGACATAAATAGTAGGGGGTTTCTTAGCTTCTGCTGCCTGTTGGTCTATCACTGCCTTAGCCAGTGCTAAGGCTTCTCTCTGTTCTGTCCTAGCTTGTTGTAATGCCTCAGCTTGGTCTGATAATCTACGCTGCAGTTCAGCAAACTGGGCCTGTAGTTCTTTAATTCCAGCCATGGTAGGGCTCTTGACCAGGCCTGGACACTGCTACCAGAACACAACCAGTAAACCAATGGGGTGGACCCTGTGGATAGGATCCTGTTCGTGACGCCAATTATGTAAGCGGGGGAATAGTCCCGCTGTTGTGAGGAACTCTCCTGGCTTCTATACTACCCCGGTGAAATGGGCTAGCGGAAGGATCTGAGTCCTCGCTCCCACTTCCCTTACCCAGAGGCCTCCTGACCTTGAGGACTCCCCTTCCACTCTCCTGTCTGGTGGAGTCCTCGTAACCCCAGCAAGGCTGGGCCCAGGATTCCTGGGGGACTTAACCCCAAACCGTGCTGAGGTCACCTAGGTCAGAGGCTAGGGTGTCCCCACTCCGGGGTGCTCCCGCTGCACTGGACACTTCACTGACCCACATAAAACTTACAGCAAATGCAAATTATTTAATGAACAATTTATCTTAAAAATGAACAAAGAAGAAATAGAACGGTTAGGGAAATCCTGCCCCGTGGCAGGAAGCGTTACACACAACGTCTCTGGAGTGTCTGGACAGTTTTCAGTCTGTTCCTTGGAGGGCCCAGGCCTCCTCCTTAGCTGTGCTGCAGGGTTGCTGTGACTTGGACGCTGCCTCTGGTGGGGTCCACACGCTCCCAGCCTCTGGGCGGCTCCAGCCCAGTTCCACCCTCTGTGTCAGCTCCACGCTGCCTCAGCACGACGACTGCTGCTGCTCTGCCTCCAGAACAGCCCCTCTGGCTGTTCCAGCTCTGCACCCAGCACACGGCTTCTCTGCAGGCAGCTCCTATGTCTCTGCCCCCAGCACTGACCTCTCTGCCTCTGATTTCTGCAGCTGCTCCCAGGGCAGGTCTGTCCCTCTCGGCTGAGCTCTGGCTTGGGGGCTGCAGCTCTGCTCCCAGCACAAGGGTCTGTCTCTCTGGGCTGCTTTCTTGGCCTCTCCGGATCTGGCCCAGCTCTAGTCTCTAGCTCAGCTCTGGCTCCTTTTTCTCTGGCCCAGGCAATTCCAACTCACACGGAGGACGGGACCCATCCTGCCCTCCTGACTCCTTGATTAGCCCCCCGGCCTTGTCAGTCAGGAGTGCTGGCCTCTCCCCATTGCCCCTGGGGACCGCCAGTCTCAGGGTCCTGATTGAGCATTGACCCTCCCCCTTTAGGTCCGGGGAGCTAATAATGAAAACACCCCACTGAGTGTTAGTAAGGGGCTAACAGTCCCCTTACATTCCCCCTTGCTAAAATACTGCTACAACCACAATATTTACATCAGTACATCCGGAGCCCTATATTAACAACATATACCTACAACATATTATATCAACAATCTATTAACAATTTTGAAAAGAACATCCAACATATTAAACATTTCATATCTACTCCTTCATACTATACATGACAATATTCATTAAAACACTACATAGAACCAGTAACATAATCATTTCTAAATTTAACAGGCAGTACACCCTTATTAGCCCTCTGGGACCTTCTTAAATATGGTGGTTCGTCACTCATATTTTCTGATTCCCTGTTCTCGGGTAATACTGATCTATGCCTCCTGTGGTCCCTATGTACTACTCTCTCTGGACCTCCTCGTTCAGGCCGGATAGTGTAAACTGATAGCTCGGGATTGTTGTGAGCGACTACAATGTGGGGATTTGGCTCCCACTTGTCCTGGATCTTATTACGCCCCCGGTGTTTATGGTTATGGACTAGTACACGGTCACCAGGCCTGATGAGAGCCCCACTGGACTTGCGATCATAAGTCCTTTTCCTACTTCTAGCAGTGTCTTTAGCTATACTGAGAGCAACTTCACTGGTTGTCCTTGGCCTGTCGTGGACACCTTTGATCCAGTCATTAAGATTCATCACGTCATCCTTGGAAAAGGCTTCTTGATGCTTCTCTGGCAACACCTTTAAGTTAGCCACCTGTGCAGGAATCAGCCCTTGACGTGCCGCTTGAACCAGAACTGGCCGTCTTTCACCACATCTTTCTTGAGGGAAGGTAACTTGTTCTTCCTGCTCTCCAAATGTTTCCTTCACCTGAGGAATCACCTCCTCAGGCTGCAACTCCATAGCCTTCACGGTTGAGGTTAGAAGACTCACTGGTACTCTTTCTTTGATGGCACTAGTCATGGCTGACTGAAGTCCATTAGGTAGACTTGACCCAGATGTAGGCTCTACCAGCACTTGATGTTCATTAAGGATTTTCTCTCTCCAAGGAGAAATAAAGGTCTTCTGTTTTCTACCCACTTTAACATTTCTAATCCACCTTCTGGGGCCCAAGGGATGACTCTGTCTCTCCGCTCGAGCCAGTACTCCACTCAGCACAGCATTCATCTTAGAGTGCCCATGACGGTTCATCCTCCTGGTTCCTTTCATTGGCAACTGTAGCTCCTTCAGCTCACTAATGATGTTCATTCCTAGAATCCCTGGGATTCCTTCTCCCATATGGCTCCCTTCAGAGGCTTTGTCTTTCAGGATGAAGATGCATTTCCCTGGAAGTCTCTGGCCCATATAGTCTATGTCTGCTTCGAGGCATCCCACCACTGGGATGGCCAGTCCATTAACTGCTGTTAGACGTACAAACGGTGCGTTGTGCATGGTCAGTTCCTTGTCTTTCAAATATTTTTGAAAATGTGACTCTGTAATGGTGGTGACTTCTGAGCCAGTATCTAACAAACATCTGGTCTTCACCCCTGAAATACACATTTCAGCAGTTAGACAGTCTCCAAAAGCTCGCTTACAGAAGTCGTTAGGTACGCTGGCATGACCCATGTTCCTCTTACTGTATGCAGAGTGATTTTCCACCAAGGACAGGCCTAGGAATCCTTCTGCTACTGCTTGGCCTTCCACAGTAGATGGACCACTTGCAGCTGGTGCCCCATTGATTTTGAGTGCCTGGGACTCTGCTTTCCTTCTCAGTGGACATTCTCTGCTAGTATGTCCTGGTCTTTCACAATTGAAACAGATGTACCTTCCCAGCTCATCTTTCAGTGGGGCTCTTCGGGGTCCCAATCTTCTTGGATACTCTGGCATACTAACTGGATTTTTCTCCTTCATCAACTCAGTCACCACTCTCAGCATCTCCCCCTGTTGGACAGCCAGTTTTTGGACAGCTTCACTTAGGCTTTCCAATGTTAGCTGTGTTTGGGGTAGGACCTTTTCCCCAATCGCTGCATTCACTAGGCCCCCACTTCGTGTATGGGGGGTAGGCTTGGCTGTCTCTGCCACAGGAACTTCCTCTTCTTCTGACCATATAATGGCAGCCTGCATGAATTCATGGAACTTCTTACTGGGCTCTTCCTTAACCCTCCTTTTCATTTCACGTCGGAGAGAGTTGTCCCGGAGCCCCAACACCAACTGCTCTTTTAGAAACATATCTGGGTCTGGAACCCGTTGAGAGTCTTGCCGCTCCACTTTGCTCAATCTCTCCTGGAGGTCATATGCATATGCCCGGATAGTTTCACCAGGCTCCTGCTTTCTCTCAAAGAACTCCTTTAGTCGAGTTCCAATAGGTACCTTGTCCCCATACACTTCTAGGAGGAGCTCAAATACCTTTTCCACGTCTTTCTTGTCTGCCACTGACATGAACTTTATTGTGGCCTTGGCCTGGCCCTTGAGGTGCTCCTCTACGAAGTCTACACGATCTTCCTCAGGTACTCTTAGCACACGCAGAGCCCTCTTCACAGATTTGACCCACTCCTCTACCGTAATGTCACCCGGTCTTGTCGGGAAGCCACCAAACTCTGTGACCTTCTGTTCCCGGGGGACATAAATAGTAGGGGGTTTCTTAGCTTCTGCTGCCTGTTGGTCTATCACTGCCTTAGCCAGTGCTAAGGCTTCTCTCTGTTCTGTCCTAGCTTGTTGTAATGCCTCAGCTTGGTCTGATAATCTGCGCTGCAGTTCAGCAAACTGGGCCTGTAGTTCTTTAATTCCAGCCATGGTAGGGCTCTTGACCAGGCCTGGACACTGCTACCAGAACACAACCAGTAAACCAATGGGGTGGACCCTGTGGATAGGATCCTGTTCGTGACGCCAATTATGTAAGCGGGGGAATAGTCCCGCTGTTGTGAGGAACTCTCCTGGCTTCTGTACTACCCCGGTGAAATGGGCTAGCGGAAGGATCTGAGTCCTCGCTCCCACTTCCCTTACCCAGAGGCCTCCTGACCTTGAGGACTCCCCTTCCACTCTCCTGTCTGGTGGAGTCCTCGTAACCCCAGCAAGGCTGGGCCCAGGATTCCTGGGGGACTTAACCCCAAACCGTGCTGAGGTCACCTAGGTCAGAGGCTAGGGTGTCCCCACTCCGGGGTGCTCCCGCTGCACTGGACACTTCACTGACCCACATAAAACTTACAGCAAATGCAAATTATTTAATGAACAATTTATCTTAAAAATGAACAAAGAAGAAATAGAACGGTTAGGGAAATCCTGCCCCGTGGCAGGAAGCGTTACACACAACGTCTCTGGAGTGTCTGGACAGTTTTCAGTCTGTTCCTTGGAGGGCCCAGGCCTCCTCCTTAGCTGTGCTGCAGGGTTGCTGTGACTTGGACGCTGCCTCTGGTGGGGTCCACACGCTCCCAGCCTCTGGGCGGCTCCAGCCCAGTTCCACCCTCTGTGTCAGCTCCACGCTGCCTCAGCACGACGACTGCTGCTGCTCTGCCTCCAGAACAGCCCCTCTGGCTGTTCCAGCTCTGCACCCAGCACACGGCTTCTCTGCAGGCAGCTCCTATGTCTCTGCCCCCAGCACTGACCTCTCTGCCTCTGATTTCTGCAGCTGCTCCCAGGGCAGGTCTGTCCCTCTCGGCTGAGCTCTGGCTTGGGGGCTGCAGCTCTGCTCCCAGCACAAGGGTCTGTCTCTCTGGGCTGCTTTCTTGGCCTCTCCGGATCTGGCCCAGCTCTAGTCTCTAGCTCAGCTCTGGCTCCTTTTTCTCTGGCCCAGGCAATTCCAACTCACACGGAGGACGGGACCCATCCTGCCCTCCTGACTCCTTGATTAGCCCCCCGGCCTTGTCAGTCAGGAGTGCTGGCCTCTCCCCATTGCCCCTGGGGACCGCCAGTCTCAGGGTCCTGATTGAGCATTGACCCTCCCCCTTTAGGTCCGGGGAGCTAATAATGAAAACACCCCACTGAGTGTTAGTAAGGGGCTAACAGTCCCCTTACATAAGTATTATTACCATTTTACCACTGGGGAACTTGAGAAATAGAGACACGAAGGGTATGTCTTCACTACAACAGTAGGTCGATTTCCTTGCAGTCAATTTTTGTAAGCAGACTGAATAGAGTCGATTTTGTGCATCCCCACAAAGTACGGCAAGTCAGCAGCGTCTGTCCACACAACTGTGGCAAGCGTCAACATAGCAAGTGGTGCACTGTGGGTAGCTATCCCACAGTTCCTGGAGTCCCCAGCAGGCACCATTTTGAGTGCTGCACTGTGGGTAGGCATTTCGACGCCATTTTGAGTGCTGCACTGTGGGTAGGCATCCCATTATTCGTGCCCTTTCTCTGCGCTGCGCTGACGCCATAGCAGTGCAAGCATGGAGCCTGCTGAGGCCACCGCTGCGGTACTGGCCGTTGTGAAGACCTCGCGCATTGTTGTGGACTTTGTGCTGCATCATCTGCAGAGGAAGGCGATCCGGAGACAACTGCGCTTTCCGGAAACTGACGACAGTGATGAGGAGATGGACCTGGACGTGCACACGGATCGCCGATTCTGGGCCAGGGAAACAAGCACTGACTGGTGAGATAGCATAGTGCTATGGGTCTGGGATGACTCCCAGTGGCTCAGAAACTTTCGCATGCGTAAGGGCATGTTCATGGAACTTTGTGACTTGCTTTCCCCGGCCATCCAGCGCAAGAATACCAAAATGAGAGCAGCCCTCACAGTTCAGAGGCAAGTGGTGATAGCCCTCTGGAAGCTTGCAACGGCAGATAGCTACCGGTCAGTCGGGAATCAGTTTGGGGTGGGTAAATCTACAGTGGGGTCTGCTGTGATGCAAGTAAGCAGGGCAATCGTCGATCTGCTGCTACCCAGGGTTATGAACCTTGGAAACCTGCAAGCTACAGTAGATGGCTTTGCTGCGATGGGATTCCCTAACTGTGGTGGGGCTATAGATGGGACTCATATCCCTATCTTGGCACCGGACAACAAGGGCGCAGAGTACAGAAACCAGAAGGGATATTATTCTGTGGTCATGCAAGCACTGGTTGACCAGAAGGGACGTTTCACTGACCTGTACGTGGGATGGCCGGGAAAGGTTCATGACGCTCGTGTGTTCAGGAACTCTAGGATATTTAGAGAGCTGGAGCAAGGGATTTTCTTCCCAGACCAGAAAATTACTGTGGGGGGTGAAGAAATACCGATCGTTATCCTTGGGGACCCAGCCTACCCCTTAATGCCCTGGCTTATGAAGCCCTACACAGGATCCATGGACAGGGGTCAGGAGCTGTTCAACTATAGGCTGAGCAAGTGCAGAATGGCAGTTGAGTGCGCATTTGGCCGCCTCAAAGCGCGCTGGGGTTCATTACTCACTCGCTCAGACATCAGCGACAGAAATGTGCCCATTGTTATTGCTGCTTGCTGTGTGCTGCACAATCTCTGTGAGAGCAAGGGGGAGACGTTTATGGCGGGATGGGAGGCAGAGGCAAATCTCCTGTCTGCTGCTTTCCAGCAGCCAGACAGCAGGGAAAGTAGAAGAGTGCACCAGGAGGTGCTGCGCCTCAGAAATGCCTTGAAAACCAGTTTTATGAGTGCTCAAGATGGCGTTTGAAAACCCGCTCCCTTGCTCTGCTCAGCCCTAAGCCTGCCATCCTTGTATCCTCTTTCCCTCCCCCCCCCCAACGCTTGCAGAGGAAATAAATTCACTGTTTTAAAAATCATGCTTTCTTTATTGCTTCTTCACAAACACAGGGGATCACTGGAAAGGTAGCCCAGAAGGGGTGGGTGAGGAGGGAAACCAGCAGTTGGGGTGATGGATGAGGGGAGAGGGGGAAGAGAGGGGAGGGGGGCCAAGACACAGCACCTTTTAAAACTTTTTTTTATAAACTCAGCCTGCTGCTGCTTGTGCTGGCTTGTGGGGTAGAGTGGGCCAATCCCTGGAGCTTCCCCCCTCCCCCCGTGTTTTTACCCTGCGTCTGGGTGGCGAGGCTATGGGACTTGGGGAGGTGGTTAGACAGAGGCTGCAGAGGTGATCTTTGGTCCTGCTGAAGCTCCACCAGACACCGGAGCATGTCGCTTTGGTCCTCCATTATCCGCAGCATCACATCCATCCACCTTTCTTCGCGCTCCAGCCACCTCTCCTCCTGTGCTGCTGATGCAGCCCTGGACTCTTGCCTAGACTCTAAAAGACTTTGCCTCCATGTATTTTGTGACTCTAATTTTTTTTCTGTCCATTCACTCTGCCGAGTGGCCTCAGTGTGAGAGTTCTGCATTAGTTCATTAAACATGTCATCACGTGTCCTCTTCTTACGCTTCCTTATTTGCGATAGCCTGCTTGATGGGCATGAAGGGGGATGCAGAGATAAATGTGCAGCTGCTTTGGGCAAAACAAGGGACAAGGTTATAAGACAGATACATTTTGCAGCACAATGGTAGTAGTATTTAACGGTGAAACACAGTATTCACAGAGCTGATATGCTTTTCTGTACAAGGTCACATTCCACACCTAAATTGAGTGGATGGCTTTCATGTTCACACAGCATCATACACATGAGACAGCCTCAACACGGCTACTGAAATCACCATGCAGGTGGCCATGGTAAGCCATATTCTTTAGGGCAGCGCTCCCCTTTCCTATACTAACCGCTCCCTTCCTCCCACCACTTGACTCCCTCCTTTCCCGCCCCCCCCCCCGCGTGGCTCCCAGTGAACCGCGATCAACCCCCCCCCACTGCTTGGGCTATGGGCTGGCTATTGGAGAGGAGGGACGTTGGAGCTGCTCGTGAGAGCTGCGAGCAGCCCCCCCCCCACGCTGCTTGGGCTACGGGCTGCCTGGAGGGGGGCGTTGGGGTTGCTTGGGCTATGGGCTGGCTACGGGGGGGGGGGGCGTTGAGGCTGCTTGCAAGAGCCACGAGCAGTCCACACACACACACACACACACACTACTTAGGCTACAGGCTGCCTGGGGGTGTGTGTTGGGGCTGCTCGTGGCTCTTGCAAGCAGCCTCAATGCCCCCACCCATAGCTGTGAGCTGCTATGGGTGGGGGAAGATTACTTTACAGCCACCTTGTGTGAACAGCCCAGTGGGAACATCTGTCCCCCTACTTACACTCCCTTATCTTAAACAGGCAACCGTGAATGACATCACTCTGCTGAGGATTTCTCAGAGATAGAGAGAACACATGTTGCTGGAATCGCTCCAGATGCCTGGTCCATATGCTGCAATGCTTTGTTACGCAATGATACCAGACTATTTACTAATTGCATGGTGTGGAATGGTGTCCTATCATGGAGGACTAAATAAGGCAGCTCTCCCCAGAAACCTCCTGCGAAAGGTTCATCGCTACCTGCTAGAAAGTTTCATGGAAATGTCCATAGAGGATTTCCGCTCCATCCCCGAATACATTAGCAGACTTTTCCAGTAGGTGGACCAGCAATGAATACATCCTAAATCCTTAGGGCAAGTTAATCATTAATAAATGCTTCCTTTTAAAATCATGACTCATCTTATCCCTAAAGGCTCACTCACCAGAGGTTCCTTCGCCGGCTGGGGTACCAACTTGAGAGGTTCGGGAGGGTAATGGCTCCAGGGTGATAAAAGCTCCTGGCTGTCTGCTAACAGGGTATCTCGGCTTGCCTCCTGCTGCTCCGTGATATTTCCGTCCTCATCACCTTCGTCATCATCTGAATCTTCCTCATACCTGACGATTATCCCATCGGTGGAGTCCACGCAGACCGGTGCGATGGTGGTGGGGGGCGCCCCCCATTATCTGATTCAGTTAGTTGTAGAACCAGCATGTCCATGGCAGTCCCCCCGAGCGTCCATTTGCCTCTTTGGCTTTCTGGAACGCTTGCCTCAGCTCCTTAATTTTCACGCGGCACTGTTGGGCGTCTCTGTTGTGGCCCCTTTCCAGCATGACCTTGGAGACTCTGGCAAACGTGTTGGCATTCCGTTTGTTGTTGCGGAGTTCCAACATCACGGATTCCTCTCCCCAGATAGTGATCAGATCCAATACCTCATGCGTGGACCATGCTGGAGCTCTTTTCCTCTGGTTGGTCTCCTGTGCTGCTGAGCTCTGCATGGTGCTGGCTTGTGCTGCTGAGCTCTGAATGGTGACTGAGCTGTGCAGGTGAGCTCGCCACACTGACCAAACAGGAAATGCAATTCAAATGTTCCCGGAGCTTTTTCTGTCTACCTGGCCAGAGCAGCGAGTTGAGAGTGCTGTCCAGAGCGGTCACAGTGGAGCAGGGAGGCTGTCCAGAGCGGTCACAATGGAGCATTGTGGGACAGCTGCCAGAGGCCAATAACATCCCCATGCATCCTCACTACGCCACAATCAACCCAGAGAGGTCAATTTCAGTGCTACTCCTCTTGTTAGGGAGGAGGACAGAAATCGATTTTGATGTCCCTTTAAATAGATGCAAATGGTGGCCGTGTGAGGATGGGTAGTTTTATTTTGACTTAGCAACACTAAAGTCGACGTTAAGCCGTAGTGGGGACCAGGCATAAGACCTACATTTTCAAAAGCACTCACTAATTTTGGGTGCTGCAGTTTCTGAGTGCCCAGTTTAACTTGCCTAGCCACCCACTCTTGATGTTTTCCTGAGAATGTCTGAGATTGCTCTATTGGATGTCATAAATTAACCCCCAGGTGGGTCTCCTGAACTTTAGGCTTGTGGGAATTTATAGGAAAGTTGACTGACACTAATTTTCTGAAATTCTTGGATGAATGTTGGAATCCCAGAGGAGCATTGAGGGGAAGGGAAACAAACTACTAAGCATTTCCTTTGGTGCCAGGAGAAAAACTCTGGGTCTAGGTTGATTTTTCTAGTGTGGAGCCACCAACTCCACATGCACATGGTGAAAAGGCCAGCCCTAGTCCCAGAACTTCTACTTCATTGGGGGTGGCAGAGAAGGGAGCTGGTCTCTCCATCCCAGAGACCTGGCTGCCTACAGCAGTGGTTCTCATCCTTTCCAGACTACGAGACCTCTTTCTGGAGTCTGTGTACCCCAAGTTTCACCTCATTTAAAAACTACTTGCTTACAAAATCAGATGTAAAAATACAAAAGTATCACAGCACACTATTACTTACTTTCTTATAAATTGCTTACAGTACTTTCTCACTTTGTCTGTATGAAATTTTAATTTGTACTGACTTCACTATGCTTTATATGTAACCTGTTGTAAAACTAGGCAAATATCTAGATGAGTTGATGTACCCCCTAGAAGATCTCTGTGTGCCCCCAGGGGTATGCGTACCCTTGGTTAAAAAACACTGGCCTAGAGGACAGGGAGAAAATCCCACTCTTGGCTTCCTGCTGCTCGCTCATTTTCCATTAGAAGAGAACAATGTCACTCCAGAGCAAGAGCTCAGCTCTGCCCAAGTTGGGAAGGGAATTGGTTGCCAGCTACCTGGTAAGCTCTGGACTAACTAGAGAAGGCTGCAGGCTTGGGCAGAAAGTACACCATGCTATTTCTGCTGCTAGGAACAGGCCCAAATGCAGCCTGAACTTAGGGCTAGAAAGCTGACCCAAGAGGAAGCCGGGGGCCCAGCCACTGCCAACTGAGGAAACCCTAACCAGCATGGTGACTACCGCGATAGATGTTTGGGGATACAGCAGGGACTGGGATTCACCACTCTGAGCAAATCACATTATCCACCATGAAGATGCAAAAACTTTGAGGAAAAACAATGACTGTGTCAAATGCAAACTGAGCTCTCCATGAGATAGAAATCCAGCAACTTTTAGTTTCCTGGAGAGATGCCTTAGGGAAATAGCTAAATAGCAACAGTAGGAGGTCTTGACAAACAAAGGGCATGTTAAACTGCTTGGAAGTTATTTTAGGCGGTAAAAATAATTACCTATTTCCTTGTGTCTCACAAGGAGATACATTGCCTTCCTATGGGACTTTTTATAGCAGGAAACTTGAGAAGCAATGCAGAGAAGGAGCCCTCCCAGAACAACTCTGTTCTTTAAGAAATGTGTGAAACTTGGAGAAGAATTTAGCATCAGGTGATGCTGAACTTTAGTCACAATCTTATCAAGTCTGCTGGAATAAGAAGGGTCTTAATCTGATGATTGGTCTCATGGAAATATACCTTGGATATGGGATCTGGAGGAGTAGCTCTTGCTAGAGTTTGTTCTCTAAAACATCTTACGTCTTAAGGACTGAAGTTCTGATTTGTTGAGCTTCACCCTCAGATCAGCTATCAAAGGGACCAGAAGTCACTTACAAGCTGTTATTTAGTTGAATAGCTAAGGAAATATTTTTCTCTCTGAGTCTAAAAGATTAGTTGGATTTTGATTCACCCTTTGGTCACGCTTGGTCATCTTGGTGTGGTCACAAGATGGGGCTAAGGGTGGGTGAAGTGGGAGAGTTAATTCATGACTAACTGCCAGTTAAGTCCTTTGCTACTTACGCTGCTTTGGGAAGCCCAATAACTAATAGTTCTTCCCACATAACCTCTTTTACATGGCTGTGGGTTAGGAGCTGGCCTTTGAGGGAAACTTCCATGGGGGAGAATACCAAGTGGGAATATGGTCTCTGGAAATAGGTTTCAAGAAAAAGCTTTATGTGGCATCTTCACCAGCCAGAGCTTCCAAATTCCATGTTAATGTATAAAAGACATTTGCTGGCTTAAACAGGGACTAAATAGTTTAGATTAGAAGATACTTGGATACCCAAACACCTACAGTCAAAAAACAAAGTTTGGAGACAGAGTGTTTAGTGGACAATAGAATGCTATGTCAGAATAAATTAGAGAGAATTGGCACAGACTCTGGCTGGTACCCCTTCACAGAAGTGGAACACCACGGTCCAGCTTCACTAGGCCCAAAGACCAGTGCTGACAGTACAATGAGGTTCTAACTCTTTAACCAGTACGTTCCCACATTCTTCTCACACCATCCTTCTGACCACAGACTGGTAGAGATTCTGTCCACAGATTGTTTGCTGTTTTTCACTAGCAAACAAAAAATATGCCACAGTATTTGGTTCAGAAGCTTAACCTTAGACACAATTGAGAAGTCCGATACCATGATAAGTACACGGTGTATCTTGAAAAGTGACCTTCATTTACAAATGTAAGGGACTGGCAGCCACCTTTCCACGTTACTCATAATCTGCTGGTAAGATCCAATCCTCACAAAAGCAAGGATCTCCTGCTTATCACCTTTGATCCTTGTGTGGAAGAGAAACGAAGGCATAATTTCACCAAAATTCACTAGTTGTCTAGTTACAGTCAACTAATGTAAAGTACAGATATCTAAATACAAGATCTAGCACACCAAAACATGATGTGTGTTTATGACAGTCCCAAGACAACTGTGGCATACCAGACAATCTATGATGAAGCTTTTACAAAAGGTCACTTCTCAGCAACCAGAACTCTCTAGATGTCATCTCTCTGCTGATCCTACCACAATGATTTTAAGCTGTATGAGAGCCTATTCAAACAACTGGCTACAAGAGAGGCCTGTGGCCACTAACCTGTGAATTGCAGCAAGTTCTGAAAAATCCAAGTCCCAAATGCTTTTGTTTTTTCTCTCCTTAACAGCTTCTAACATAAGACTCCGAAGACGCTGGGAGACACAGTGGGTCAAATGCAGATGTGCAGAAGCAATGCATAAATTTCAGAGAACTCCAGTCAGTATGTATCTCTCTCCAAATTAACACAGGAGTAGGGTGACCAGACAGCAGGTGTGAAAAATCGGGACTGTCCCTATAAAAATCGGGAAAAAGACCTAAAAATTGGGACTGTCCCTATAAAATCGGGACATCTGGTCACCCTACACAGGAGCAATCCCAAAGCAGAAGACTACCTTATTGCTTAAAGACAGACAGCCAATTTAACCCCACTACTGACATAATACTGCTCAGTAAAAGTATGTAGCAAACTCCCAAGTGGTAACCTTAGAAAGACCATTATGGCAGCATGCTGTGAGGTGCTCTGCTGAGTAAATGCTAACATCTGGCACTGAAAACAGATCAATTCAGACAGCTCTTAGACTGAGACTGCTTAACCTTTATGGGTCGTTTCCATGGGGAATTATTCCTGATTAGCTATTCCTGATTAACTCCATATATGGATAATCTTATTCTGAATTAATTTAAACCAAATTTGGAATAAAGTGTTCCTATTCTGAAATAAGAATATCCACCCATTGAGTTAATCAGGAATAGTTAATTCACTTTAAATTGACATTCTACTTTACTTTGGATTAATTTTCTTGTGTAAACAAATCTTTAGCTTTTGGAGAGCAGTCTATGGAATAGATAGTGAACTCTCTAAGGGACTTAATTTTGTTTAAGAGAAGTTTGAGGGCTCCTTCTACATCCAGTATATGAAGTCTGACTTTCTCACTAATCTCTAAAGTAGACATGAGGACAAGGGAGGAGAAACAGAGGAATAATTTGACTAATATGAAACTGTGAAAGTGCTTTATGAATGTTAGAACCACCTTGTTTTTGTGAAAAAATAATGCAAGTGGAGGGTGGATTGTCTTGAAATTCACTGATGTAACTGGATGGCATAATAGCTACCAAGAAAGCCATCTATACCATGTGGTACTATAAAGGATAATCTTGAGTTAGGTAAATGGGACTCCATAAATCTGCCTAAACTACATTAAGGTTTTAAGAAAATATGGAGAAAACAGGAGGTTTAGAGAAATGAGGGGGAAAAATCTAAATGTCTAATCAGCTGGAGAAATTGTTCTGTGACCTGGTAGGTACACAGGTAGATGGAGGGTAGGGGCCTCACAACTTCAGCTAGAATGCAGGATCTCCTGGATGACGGGAACACGCAGCTTAACCGTCGACTGATGGACATGGTTCATGGATCTGAGATGGTGTGTAACTCCTGTGCTGGATAGCTGTAGTTTTAATAGAGGAAAAATGAGATGTTTTGTCACTGAGATAATCTTATTCCAATGTTGTCCATTTTTCCTCAGATGAACACTCCAAATTTTCTCAACAAAAAATAAAAAAATAAATATGAATGAAAACTACACATATGACAAGAAGTCTGGCAGAATTTAAAGCGTCATCCTTCTGGATGAGGGAAATACGTGGCTTATTTTAACAGTTTTACTAAGTCATATATAAGTACACACAAGAATAATATTTTTTTATACAAAATGTAAGATGCAGTTTGTCATGACACAGCTCATGCTTATCAGAAAAAAGGGAGATACCACACACATGCTTGACTGTGGCATGACGCCTAGCATGAGCACTGCTCTAAGACTATCATGTATTCCATGATAATAAGTAATAATCTTGTTCCTCAGACATTTGTTTGGCAGCTTAAAACTATCCACTTTCTGTGGCAGAAAGGGATAACTTTAATTGTTGGACTCAAGTAATTTTTTTTAAAATGACAAAATATTTAGTCTAGCAAAGTAATTGCTTCTCTTACTTCTTCTATTTTAGTCATGGGGGTTCCTTTACATACCTTAGCAGACACCCAGCAAAATAATCACAATCATTAACCCTGGAGATTTTATTTTTAAAGGAAAAAAAAAGAAAACAATTGACAAAACACCAATGACAGAATATAAATCACTTCAGTTGAAACCTCTTCTGTATGTCTCTTTGTGGAGAGGTTTTAGCAGAGAAAACACCGTTGAGAATGGACCGTCTTTAGGGTGCCCTTCACTTGGTAAATTAAGACCCAAAGTATAGTTTCCCAAAATTATTGTGAATCCATTCTTAGAATCTTATTAGATACTTAAACTGCCATGATAGGGCAAAATACATTTTTAAGGGCTGTTAAAAAGGGCTGTTCTTAATTGCTTTTGTTATTCTTGTGGCAGAAAAACATCAGGTAATCTTTAAAGTTAGTTTTAACTTTCTTTTTGTTCAGTACTTTTTTGAAATATTTTAAAATTGTATTAAACTCTGACACAAAATGAAATTCTCTTTTCCAAGGTACAGGTTTTAGTTCTCAAAGCAGTCAAATCAAATAACTCTTATGGCAGCATAGTCAATCCTAAAGTTACTTCCACCCATTGTAATAACACAAACAATGCCTTGACAGAAAACTTGATTATTGCTGCACACTGTATTCCTTTAGGAATGTTGGAACTGCAACACATTCAAACAGAACTTAAGACATTTCCAAAATTTTGTAAGACACAATTAGTCAACAGCTCAGCTGTTTCAGGAGGGTTTACCAACAGAGGCTTCTTACAGAACTAAAGAAATGCCAACTCTAAATAGATATCATGCACCCACCACCAGACGTTAACAATTCTTAAATTTGTACTTCTCCCAGTAAGGTGCTGTTCCTAATCATCCAAAGATGGAAAAACAAAACAATCCACACTTGATGAGTAGTGGAAACAAATCTGGCCTGTGGCAAAAATGGACAAAATGATATTTACAGTAAAGACAAGCAAATATGTGGTTCACATACTTTCTGAACTCACCAAGACAGCAACATCTGTTTGAAATAAGCTTCATATTGTATTTCAGTATAAAAATATTTAGTACACCATTGTTTGCTCTTTGGAGGACTTTTGATTCTTTTTTTCATTAATAGCTGTAAAAAGCCATTGTTTCATCATTGCATTTGAGAATTAACGCTGGATAACAAGAGTTGAAAAAGAGTTGTGTCAAAAAACCCATGTGCCAAGATATTACTTTTGTTCAAAATGCTCTTTTTCTTAATCTAGAACCAAACTATATTATACACACTTTTAAAGATCATTTAGGCGGTACACTAACCATTCTATTAGATGTTTTTGCCTTTCTTGAATAGTATTTTATAGAGTACTGGATATAAGGAAAGCTTTGAAAATGTGCTGCATAATAAGCAGTTTCCTTACCTTATATGAAATGGCTCCATGCCCCAGCAAAGCTTTCTAAGTGATGGGGCTGATAGTTACCAGCAAGGGGCATGATCAGGATTTTCGGTGGTGCCGGAGTTAAACAGGCACAGTGGTAAGGATGTGTAACTTGAAAGAGAGTTAACTTGTAATTATTGTATTGAAATCTCTTAGCCTGGTTACAATGGAATTTTCTTATTTTCTTTGAAGTTCACCATTAAAATCTAAAACTGACTTAGGGTATGAGTATACTGCAAATGGGAGCACGCGTCCTAGCATGGAGTGACGGACATGCCACCCAAATACATGCCAGGTGAGTGTACTCAGTGAGTGTCCTGTACTGCTACCTGTGCTACCTTCCATGTCCTGCTATACTGTTATTTTTAGCACATTACTGTAGCTTGAGCAGACCTAACACATCTGTATACCTGTGTTGGGAAGCATGCTCCCAGATGCAGTGTAAACATACTGCGTCTCTCAGTGCATCAGTTCCCCATCTGTAAAATGGGGATGATAGTACTTCCTCTACCACATTGGGTTTTGCAAGAATAAATACATTGGACTGTGAGGCACTCTAATACTATGGTAATGGGCACAATAAGGATTTTACACAGCTTTACTACAGATTTTATCTATTTAAGAGTATTTTAAAAGTGCTTTTTTCTCAAAAAATATTACTTGGATTTCATGGAAAAAGAGTAAGGTTTCTATCTATCCCAAATGTCTTCTTCGGGATCTTCAAGCTTCTTTGTGGAGTTCTGGTTATGCATTGCTAATTGGCTTTCAAGATTTTAGACCTACATATAGTATAAAAATAATGAAATAAATATATGAAATAAATGAAAGCTTGCATTTCGTAATCACTGTACATGTCTAGACTATTATGAATGACAGTAAATAGTACTTGAAGATTGTGAAAGGCAGTATTAATCTGAAAATAATGTAGATTTAATACTAAATGTAATGTCAGCAAGAGAAATTGCTAAGGAATTTGTAGTGCCATGTAAGAAGTAAATCCTTTTTTCATGACACACCTTTTAAGCATTAATGCTAACAATGTATCATCAGCTGTGCCTTCCAAGCTTATGACATATATAATTAGCAATCCATGGTACAACCCACTCCAAAACTTCTCTCCACATGAAACCTAAAAGAAATGAAGTCAACTTTGAGAAGCAAAGAATATTGAAACTGGAATACTGTCTAACCATGAAAGATTAAAATTTGGACGCCTTAAGTGTTTTCTGGTGATGTCCTGGAGGGAAGGAGGGGAAATCAGGCAGTACATTTACACAACTACACAACTACTACAATATGACAAATAGTTATTCTTCAGATTCAGAACTGCAAAAACACTGAGATGAGAGAATTGCAGCGTGTAAGGAATGCCTATTGCAAACTGTTGAAGATCAAATAAACAAAAAGTTTAATGCATGATAGGCAATTGCACAATCAAGCAATGGGGTCAAGAAATTCCAAAAGTTCAGTTAATGTTAATTCAGCCCTGTTGCACGTGATGTATACTTTATGCTATATATTAACAAAAGCAAAAACATTGAAGGTTTACATAAAAAAAGAGGAAAGAGAATATACTATGTGCTCAGCATAGTTGTTAATTTTACCAGAACAACTTTAACTTTAGGAATTTCCTGATTCTTGTTTGGTCTTACAACTTTAATACATTATTGTAGAAGTGTTTTTTTTTAATTAAGTATAATTTAAAAAGAAAAAGACACAAATATATGTGGGGAGATGATCAACTTGTAAAATCAACTGGAACTTGTAAATTGAACTGCTGAGGAGATTTCATTTAGACTTGCCAAAGGAAAAATAAAATTAATCTGCAATAAGAGACTAAGTATGGGAAATTTCAGTCCAAAAAAGAATATTTTATTAAGTGTGTGAAAAGAGGTGAATATGGAAATGATTCTGCAACCTTAAATTTAGTAAATCCTTTTAGGTGGTCACCACAAGACAGATTTTTGCTGAACCATCCACGTATAGCTAGGGCAGTTAGAATACCATGTAGCACGACCTACATTACAGAAATTCAGTTCTTAAAAATATTTATATATTGAATTACTCAAGTAGCTAAGTTATTTCTCCATTTTATTTCCTTGCGTTTTCTGTCCTGCTCAGCTTCCTTGTTTCTTTCCTAGCTCTCTGATCTTTTCTTAGTTAAGGCTTTTTACCTTAAACTTTTCTATACAGTAGAATCCGCTTAATTGGGCCACCAGTTAATTGGGGGCAGCCGTTTATTTGGGACAAATCTTAAAGAACAAAAACAAATAAAAAAAATAACCAGAATTTGCTTCGCTTATTTGGGACACCATGCCGCTTAATAGGGACAGTGAGTGCTAGATGGTGCGCTTGTGGCATGGCGGCCATTACTGCGGTGGCAAGGCAGCAGATTACTGGGCTGAGTCATCGCTGTTTACTGTACTGATTACTGCGCTGAGTCATTGTTGTTTTCTGTGCTGTTTACTGTGCTGAATCATCGTTGTTTCAATCAGCACAACACTTTGTAAAGTTTGTTAAATTTCAGACCCCTGCCAAGATGCCACAGAAAGATTTGACACTAGCTAACAGAATTACCTTACTCGACCAAATCAAAAGACAGCCGTCTAACACCAGTGATCGCCGGCTGGCGGAGATAACTGGAGTGCCAAAATCTACATTCGCACGTGTGACACAGCAGGAAGATAAACTTTGAGAGGATTGGGCATTATGCGAAAGACAACAGGGAACATCCCAAAAACGGAAGCATGAAGGCAAGGATCCAGATGTTGAAGAGGCCCTCAATCAATGGTTCTCTATTGTAACTAGACGAGGTGTGCATGTCAATGGTCCAATGCTGAAAAATAAGGCAGAGGAGTTAGCTAAAAAGCTGGGTCACAATGATTTCAAAGTGACAGATGGTTGGTTCTCTCAATGGAAATCTAGGCATGACATTAAATTCAAGAAAGCACACGGCGAGAAGGACAGTGCTGATGCTGTAAGTGCTGAACAATGGAAATCCACAAAACTGCCCGACTTGCTTCAGAGATTTTGTGCAGATAGCATCTACAATGCCAATGAAACAGGCCTGTTTTATTGTGCTAGGCCAGACGGTTCCCTGACCTACAAACATGCAACGCTTTCGGGTTCAAAGAAAGCAATGGATTACATAACTGTGTTATGCTGTTCAAACATGTCAGGAACTGATAAATGGAAGCTGTTGTTTATTGGGAAAAGCACTAAGCCTCGATGCTTTAAGGGTCTTAAAATAGAGAGTTTACCAGTTCTGTACCATGCTAACAAAAATGCGTGGGTGACTTCTGAAATTTTTAAGAAATGGCTAATGAGTTGGGACGTGGAACTACAGTGGAAGTCAAGAAAAATTATGCTGCTGCTTGACAACTGTGTGGCACACCCTCATTTAGATTGATGTTTTTCAAACAAACAATCTGGAATTTCTGCCTCCGAACACTACATCTTTGGCGCAGCCAATGGATATGGGAATCATAAAAAATGTGAAGACGTTGTATCGTGGAAAGTTGGCAAACTACATCCTTGAAGCAATTGAAGAAAATCTACTGACGTCAGCTTCAATAGCCAAGGAAGTCAGTGCAAGGATTAATGTTTTACAAGCAATACAGTTTGTTGCCAAGGGCTTGTCTTCACTCCCGTGGTGCGGGATTGATGTTCTGGTGATCGATTGATCTCATCTGATTAAGACACAATCAATCGATTGCCTGCGGCTCCCCAGTCGACTCCGGAACTCCAGTTTGCCGGGAGGTGCAAGCTGGAGTCGATGGGGGAGCGCGCTGCCGACTGCCGCCACCGTGGAGAAGGCAGGTAAGTCGGCGGCAGATACGCAAACTTCAGCTACGTGATTCATGTAGCTGAAGTTGCGTATCTGCCGTCGATCCAACCTTACTTCTTACTTTACTTACTTCTCATAATTGGGGCAGCCGCTTAATTGGGCCAAATTGTTCCGGTGCCGAAGTGTCCCAATTAACAAGAGTCTACTGTATTACGGTGTTCAGCTTTATATGTTCCTCTCTCAGCTCTTCCTTTTTTTTTTTTTTTGAAGTCTCTGTTTTGCTTCCGAGGCATCATCTGGAAAATGGAGTCTCCTTTTCTTGCTTCCCATTTCATTTCTGTAATGACCGAATAACCTTAATCCATATCAAGCACCTTCCATTACCTGCAGTCAGCTATCAAGTGTCATAGAATCCTCAAATATAATTCACTTGGCCAGTTTTTTCTTTTCAAAATCTTCAGCACTAGTGATGCGCTACAGAGAATTGAAGGAGAGCGCAAGGACCTATGAAGTGTCTCCTCCCTTCTGGAGAAGCGGCAAATGTTGTAGGGAGTATTGTCAATCCCCATCAAATTCTAAGTCTAAACAGAATACATGAAAATAGAAAGAGAGCAGATATGCTGATTATGCAGCAACAGCCCAGATAATTATGCAGCTATTGGTCACAGCAGAATAGGGAAGAAGGAGGCAGCAGATTTCAGTTTAACAGGAGTTCTACGAAACTTTATTTTGTAAAAATCTCAAATAGCAAAATGAAATACGAGTACTATTTGAAAAAGCAGTTTGTTGCAAATTCAGTTGCTACAGAATGAGTTCCAAAATCACCCATTTTTGAAGTTTCTCAGTAGATTGTCTCACTTTTTTTTTTAAACCCCTTTAGCAAGAAATTTAAAATACTTTGGGATCGAGGATTTGCGCCTCATGTGCTAATTAATGCAATATCTGTAATACATACGTATGCAGTGTTTGTCTGTATCATGCTCTTTCTCAGGGCAGGCGCTATGTTTTTTGCCACCCCAAGCAAAAATAAATAAATAAATAAAAAGGCAGCAGAAGCGGAGCGCCGCCAAACCAAAAAAAAAAAAAAAGTGTGTGTGTGGCGGCCAGCATGTGTCACCCCTTAAGATGTGCTGCCCCTGGCACGTGCTTGCTTTGTTGGTGCCTGGAGCTGGCCCTGCTCTTTCTCCATAATTGAAAAGAAATGCATGATGATGAATTTAATGTATTTCACGGTGATGATTCAATGTATCGAGTCAGGTAATCTGCTATTGGGGATGGAGGCAGGAAGGGAGACAGGCACACCCCCCTCTCCCACAAATGTCTCTTTAGCCACTGGCAAAGTTCCTGAGCTAGGAAAGAGGAGACCCTGAGTTCACCTTACAACTATCTGTGGTTTATGTTCCTATGCACCTCCCCAACCAAACCTAGGAGCCCCAATCACAGACGGCAGTCAAGTATGAGCTGATACATCACTCTATACAAATTCAGTTGAGAGGTTACACAATGTCACTACAGAGACAATCAGGAATAGAAGCTGGGACTCAACACAACAGGCCAAGTCAGTCTCATTTCCTTTCAGATAGGATTGACTATGCTTTGGCTATTGCTAATCCCCTAAACCTAAACTATTTTCCAAGAGCCAGGGAAAGAACCCACTTTTCTAATGGGTTACACAATGATTTGCTCTCCATTATGTTACCAATGCCTACTAAATAATAGTGTAACCTGCTAGAAAAGTGTATATCAATTCATCTTTCAGTTGTTACTAAATCGAAGTTAACAAATACTTCTGCACCACTAATGGTACGAGTCTGAGGCTTGAAAATCCAGGATTCAAACCCTGATGTTAACTCACGTGAGGGCAGCATTTCATTTTGTTTTTAAATAAACTGGTTTATTTAGTTCAGACAATGAGCATCCTGCAACATTTGTAACTGAAAATCATTTTCTGTAAATTAAGCAACATCCCAGAAAGGGTTTGTTGCATTTCAGTCATTATCAACTCCCCCCTGACCCTGAGAACATACTTACCATCCCGATATATAAAGAAAAAAAAAAACCTAAAAATTTGACCCAAACAAAAGCTTAGTTTAATGACCTAAGAACAGCCATACTGGGTTAGACCAGTGGTCCATCTAGCTAACTATCCTGTCCTCTGGCAGAGAGGGAATGAACAAAACAGGGCAATTTATTAAGTGATCTATCCTCTGTCCTCTAGTCCCAGCTTCTGGCAATCAGAGGTTATGGGACACCTGGAGCATGAAGTTTTATTATCTATCCCTTTCCTGAAGTTTCTTAACATCCTGTTAGCTTTT
Source organism: Sternotherus odoratus (assembly GCA_032164245.1). Taxonomy (NCBI): domain Eukaryota; kingdom Metazoa; phylum Chordata; order Testudines; family Kinosternidae; genus Sternotherus; species Sternotherus odoratus. The sequence goes on along the minus strand of JAVMKO010000005.1, from coordinate 79,704,302 downwards.
TGGACTGCCACTGCACGCTGAGCAGACATTTTCAGAGAACGATCCATGCTGACTTCAAGATCTCTTTCTTGAGTGGTAGCAGCTATTTAGAACCCATCATTTTGTATGTATAGTTGAGATTATTTTTTCCAATGTGCGTTACTTGGACAGGTAAGGTTGCAGCAGAATTCTTCCCTCCACTCAAAACTGTGAAAAGTTAAAGGAAAATCTCCTGCATTCCTTGCCACTTTCACACTGCCTACACCACCACCGACAACAATGAAAAGCAGCATCTACCCCAACTTCATCAAATTTGTGCTCTAGTATAAAACCTTAATAACTGACCTCATTACTGTTAAGGCAAAAAAACTTCTCATTTGTATGTTACACATGACAGATGTGGCAATCAGTTGATAGAAGAGCCTATGAAACTGCTGTTAAGATTTTGTGCTAGAGCACAAGTTTGAATCTGGTGTGTGGCTTTTAGTTATCAGATTAGATTATAGTCATAGTTTAGAATCAAAGTACTATATACACAAGATGACCTTAGACAAAGTCTGGTCACATCTCTACGTGATCTGGCATCACTTTCTTAGGGAGGAAATATTTGGCAGGAAAATTAAAGGAGGCTCCATTTGTTTATGCCACTCACTACAGATTTCTAAACATAGAAATCAGTGACACTAGAATCTAGCTATGTAAGCAAGTACTGATTTATAATGGTGCAGCATCCAAGCATCAAGAAATGCAGCTGAACTACTAATCTGTATATTTTTATACAATTTTGTTTTTCTCGTTTGTAGGGTCTTACCAAATCCATGGCCATGAAAAATGCCTCATAAACTGTGAAATCTTATCCTCCCGTGAGGTATTGTAGGGGTATTGTACGGGAAGGGGCAGGGCTGGGGGCACCCGCCGTGCACTGGGCTCCAGCTGCTAGTCCAGCCCAGTGGTATCCCACCCATTAGCCTGGCCCAGCCCCCGCAACTGACAATACCCCAATACCCCGCAACCCTCATTTCTGTGCTACTACTGGTGGTGGTGCTGGCTTTACAGCTGGACACTGACCAGTTCTCAAGGCAGTGCCCGCGCCAGCAGTGGTGCAGAAGTAAGGGTGGCAATCCCACAACCCCCCCATAATAGCTTTCTGACCCCCCTCCTAGGATTCCCTTTGGGGTCAGGACCCCATGATTACAACACCGTGAAATCTCAGATGTAAACATCTGAAACCGTAAAATCGACTGTTTTAAAAATCCTGACTGTGAAAGTGACCAAAATAGGTCATGAATTTGGTAGGGCCCTGCTCATTTGTATAAAATCAGATACAATATACTCTGTAATTATTATTTAACATTACTATTGCAGTAGTTCCCAAAGCCTCTTTTTGCTAGGTGCTACGCAAATATACAGTAAAGAGTTTGCTTACAAAAACAGACCACTCCTCCATCTTCTCCACTTGCTCCCTCCCATACATACGTTGTAGAATGAGGTAGTTTTCAATCAAATATTTTCTGTGGCTATGAACATCTTAAATCTGGGAATTTGGCTATATTAGTAACTATTACACTGTGACACAATCATCTGACCATCTTCCTTTTATAGTCTTTAGATAAAGCCATTGTGCTTTAATCAGTCAAAGTAAAAGAGACTGAGTTAGCAACCGGAATGCGGTGTCTCCTGTGGGGGGCTCTTTTGCTAGCTACCGTGGGAAGTTCCAAGTCAGTAGGTGGTGCATGATCCCCTGCTGTCTATGGGGCAAATCTCCATCCTGTTACCACTTGGCTTGGAGACTAAAAATTGTTAAGAGCTTAGAATTTTCGCCAAACATGAAAATGAAATCCAGGAGACAGAATCCTGGTGGATCGGTCAGATAGTTACTCAAAACGTACCAACGGAAAAGGAGAAACCATCTTGGAAAACAAATGTCTTAATCACTAACATGTCCTGATGAAAAATCTGGCAGAGACTGTTGCATGGGGAAAAAAACCAGCAAAAACAAAACCCTATGTTCCTATATTCTCCTTGCCAGAAAATCAGCTTTGAGAGTCAAGATCCCTCAGAACTTCTTCAGGTGTTCAGAAGGAGATTCTGAGAATGCATTTAGAACCACTGAGCTAGAACAGAGATTCTATTCTTCCTTAGCTTTAATAACCTAGCCAACCAAAAAATCTCATCACTTTTGATCAAAAGCCACAGAAGAATGCTCCATTTAGCTTTTAAAGCCCCACTAGCAGCCATTTGGACCTAAAGAGAGCCCATGCTCATGCAAGAGTGTTAAAAAAAAAATCACATTTTTAAAGGACTTAAATTTATATTCTTGTATTATGATGTTAAGGGGCCCAGATTAACATACAGGAACTGTAGACTACTGATGTGCAAGTGGCTGGTGAAGCCACCCATCTATAAAATCCTCCTTAATGAGTCTCACTTCATAAACCAGCCCATCTAACATATTCGATCACAGTATTCATGGTGGACTGGATCTTAGGCCAGAATGTCCTATTTGAAGGGAAGAATTAAAGAGTGATCTAGGCAGAGATCCAGCCAGTCTCATAACTAAAGAATCGTTAGCTATCAGGAAGACTCAACTAATTGTGTGCTCATTTGATGGAGAGGTAGAACAGAAGGTCTTCCGGGTGAAACTTCCAAAAAGAGAACACCTGTTTTCCTAAAACTAATGATACTGGAGCAGAAGACATTTGTCTTTATGTTTGAGCATAAAGCCATCAGACTCATCTGAGGACTCCATTTGTGGCAAATTAGGGGGAATGCTGACTGGTGCATTTCCTTCCCTGGATTAGTTCTAGAAGTCTGTCTGCTCTGGAGTTCAGAACCCCGGGTAACATGGATGACCATGGGGAATACGTAAAACTCCTTTTTGCTGAAAAGAGGATTTGGCTGCCATACTCTTACATTGTGCCCCCTGAATTACTGGTTATGATACTGGAGAGACAAGGGGCAGGTGAAGTAGTATCTCTGATTGGACCAACCTCACCGATCTTGTCTCTCTAAATTATTGGGGCCAACATGGCTAGAAATGGTTATGCTACTGTCTTTCCAGTCTAGAACTTTGGATCTGGGCTGAAATGGTAAATTGCCTACCAGCTGCATTAATTTCTAGCCAACTGATCAGGAGAATCTTCTCTGACAGCAGCCAGGAATCCTAGATTACAGCCTAGGAGCCTAAATGTCTATTTCTACCAGGCTCATGTCCATAGTGAGTACCATCAATTGAGAAGATCTAAAAGTGACCCATGGTGAAGATTAACAACCTGCATTCACCAGATGAAAGACACAATGAGAGGACTGAGAAGCCAAATTTGGCAAGGTAAATGAAAGCAGGTACAGGATACTAGGACTAGGCAAGTCATCTGCCATCTCTCCCTCTACAGCAGGGGTCTCCCCACGCAGCCCGTGGGGTTATTTCCTGCAGCCCGCCAAACTCCCCGCGAATTATTTCTTGTGACCAACCCAGCTCCCCCCCACCCGGAGTTATTTCCTGCAGCCTGCCAAGTTCCCCTTCTCCCCCTCCCCCCAGCGCCCCACATACCCGCTCCTCTGCCTACCTCCAGGCACTTTCTAGGAGGGAGGGGGGAGGAGCAGAGAACTATGTGTTCAGGGGAAGAGGGGAAGAAGAGGCAGGACAGGGGCGGGGATTTGGGGAAGGGGTTGGAATGAGGGCGGGGAAGGGGTGGGAAGAGGTGGGGAAGGGGAGGGGCCTCATGGAAGGAGTCGGATGCGGGGCTGGGAGAAGCTGGGGAGGAGGGTGTTAATGATGCGTCCCTTGGGCCAATGTATTAGTCCTATGTGGCCCTCCTGGTGATTTGAGTTTGAGATCCCTGCTCTACAGAGTGATGTCAAAAGAGAATTGCTCCCCCCAATCTCTATTTGCCGGAAGTAGGATTTATACCTAGTGGCTGAGCAGTCATAAAGAAACAGCATATTTAGAAAATAAAACATTTCTTCATTATACAGACCTAAAAGTAAAGTTGCAGTTAAGAAGGAACTTTGATGTTTATAATAAATAGTTCAGATATTGGTTCCTGATGTCCCCTATGTGTCACTCAAGTAGTGAAAAATGGATGGAAAGATGGCTTTAACAGCTAGCTGGAGATTATGCCTGCACATAGGGGAATCCTCAGGCAGTGCAAAGCTGGAGAATCTAGTTCTATAGTTCTTGCTCTTATCTCCCCTCAATGTAAGGGTCATTGTGGGACTGAGAGGAGCTATGGCTGGAGCATGATAATATTTCAGCCAGTTTCTATTGTCATGAATTAGAACAGCCCCTAACCTGAGGGATCAGGATTGTTCCTGGAAATAAGGAGAAAAAGGTTCAGGATCAAAACTATTTTACATTCTTGTGTTTCTAGCATGGTATGCATTACAACATTGGTGGTTCAAGATAGAATACAGATTATTATTTTAGGGCTGTCTGGTGGGTCTCTCTGTATTAATAAGTCAAGATTTCTTATTCATTGAAACATGCAAAGATTTAATAGAAGATTATGAATTGTTAGTGCAAAGAAAATGTTTCAATGGAAAAAATACTGCACTTAAATAGGTCAGACTCGAAAATTGAAACATGTTTGATTTAATGACTTCACAATTTCAATACATAAAAATAGATACCCAGTAATGAACAAATGTATACAAACCAGATTTCCTTAGGTAATGTACAAAACAACTGTAGTGAGATAAAGGGGTAAAGGGAAGGTTTCGTTGGATTACATTGCAACACAAAAAACAAAATGTAGTTGAGCAAACAATGTTAAATGAGGAGATCAGAGGCGTATTTCATAAATACTGTGCAATGCTTTCATTTAACAAATACAAAAATTACAATTATTTAACTTAATGTCAGGAAATATAAAATGTAATTCAATGACAGTTCTCTAGTTTAAAAATGGATGCAAATATAATAGCTTTTAAAATTTTGAGGTAATATTACACAGTACACCCAAAAAGCTTTTAATAATTAAAACTAAACCAAGGCAAAGTGCAATTTTGTGATAAAAGATTAAAACGTAAAGCTTTTATCTTAATGATAGGCAGAAACAATGCTTCAGTTAGTAAATGTGGGCTTGAGTCATAAAAATATTGACTTATGTGCATTTTTATGAGAAACTGTATAGCTATTAATTCAAACAAAATTGTATAAGACAACTTTCCATGAATCACCCCCTCTAGAAACAAAAATTTTGTTTCCAGTTTACTTAATAAAAATATACATAATTCTGACTTCTAAAATACACCCATTTTTGTGCTTATTAGTATTTTACCCATTTTAAATGTCTTTTTAGTTCAGGTGGTACAGTGGTGAAGCAGTGTGATTTGTGTAACGGATTCACTTTACATTTTCAGATTAAAAATATAATTCTAGAGTGGCATTTTTAAAAGCAACAATTACTGGACTAAATATGCTCCCTCTGAAGTCAATGGTAGTTTTATCACTGACTTAAACAGGAGCTGGGTTAAGCCAATGCTGAATGCTTTCAAAAATCCCACCACTAATCTCTATTACCAATAATAAAAAAAAAAATACTAAAACATCACTACCTTCTTTAAGGATCAGAACAGAATGAAACGTGTAATTATTTACTAAAGGATTAATGGCATTAAGGTTACAGAGTAGCCAGATTAGTTTATTAACCAATGTAGAAATCTGCTGGTTGTGTGTAAGTAGTATAGAAAGGAAGAAATAGCCAGAATAAGAAAAGTATCAGAAAAATTACTCTATATTTTGTTATTGCAAATAAGTTCCATTGCAAAATCTATAGAACATACAGTAGGTATTACTTAATGTAAAAAAATACAATATACTATACTGTATGCTGCTACTGTCTCAGCTTGTGATTAAAAATGGACTTGTAATTATGCCTGCATTTTAGAATCAGTTTCTTCCCCAGCTCCAAATTTGCTAAAACTTTCAGATAAGAATATCTTTACATTTACTTTATTAGTATGCAGTGAAAAAAACAAAACATTGTCTAAATACTGACCTTCAAGTTAAATGAAAGATACAGCATTTTGATATGTTATTGTATTCACTTTTGTCATACCTTACTCTAATAAACTTTTAGTAAAAGATTTCTAGAATAAAGTTGTTGATCAAATGACAGTATGGTACACGAGCTAAAATTTTAATATTTTTCCATGTGATGTGGATATCACTTATTTCTGGAGAGATTCAAAGAGATTTAGAATTTACCTGTCAACATCCAATTTCTTTAAGTAAGCCATGGTTACAAAACTACAATGTCTACAGCCAACTGATTAGTTTGCTGCCAATTTCATAAGATTTACATGCAGGTTGTTTAATACTTAAAGTTTGTCCTTGAGTACAGTTATACTGAAAATAGTACTTTTAACATTCCTGTACAAATCAATTCTGTTGATCTGTAAAAGCTGAATATATAACATCTAAAACTGTGTATTTGTAAAAATAAATCTTTAGCAATTAATGGCACTATCAAAATCCTATTTTTCCACAGGCAGTTATTTACATGCTTTTTAAATATTTTGCTTAATTATTTGATAACAAAAGCCAGAACATTAAAACTATATACTTTTTGTCTAGGCTAAAATTGCTTTGTGTCTCAATATACAAATATGGCCCTGTGTCTCACATGAATGGAAGTTATACGCTTTGCTACTACATGTATTAATTGAAGACATTCTGCCACTCGGCTTACCTAATCAATAAACCTTTTGTGTTTCCTTTCCCAGTGGAACATGCATCATGATGTAAATTATGATTAATTATAAAGTGCTCCAAGAATAAACAGAGACAAAACTGTAACCTGAAATCTGTCACCTCTGTCAGCTTTCTTCTGTCAAGTAATGCAGCATTCTATATTTTATGAAAATTACTTTGTGAAAAAACAAGCAGTAAATGTATTGCCATACAGCAAAAACATATGCACTTTGCATTTAATTTTTTAAAAAATCATGTTTTAAATTGGATAAGACTGGGACAGTATTAAGAGACAGAAACATGAAAAGCTTAAAGGCACAATAAGAGGAAAGTGAGTGCTACATAAAAAATCCTGTATTTTAAATCTTTCATCTTATTCTAGACCAAAACCTTCTGCATTTGAAATTCCAATGATCAGCTTCTGCTTCAGTTCTTTTTTGCTCTTGTAAGGAGGGAGGCAAAGCTGGTTGAAGCAGGTGTGGGCCACCGGTAACCTAAAAATATTTAAAAAATAATGCACCATTTGTTTTTAACAGAAATATAATAGCACTTGAATATTACCTGTATGTTTTTAATTCATGTGCATTACTTTTACAAACCCACATGAAGAAAGTATTACTTACCTCACAGTAACTGGGGTTCAACATGTGGTGTTCATATGTATTCTATGGTTAGTGCACATGTGCCCCATGCCCTTGAGTTTTGGCCTCATTGAAATATTGTATATGGAGGTTCTGCAGTGAGCATATGCATTTTTCTGACCTTGATAGGTGCGGTTATTGCAATCTGGAAATCTGTTTTGATGGACAAGAGGGAACGTGTAGCTAGGAGCTCAAAGGGATGGGGGAGGAAAGACTCATCAAACCTGTCAGCACTAGGTTAAGATCCCAGGGAAGAGGAGGGTCCCTGATTGGGAGATGTACCCTTATCTGGCTCTTCCGGAATCTATCTACTGTGAGGTGTGAGAATACTGAATAGCTCTGAATCAAATGGGAAGATGGAAAGCTGAAATGGCTGTTAGGTGAATTGTAAATAATTGAGAACTTCTACAAGCTCCCTAAAGGACAAGAGGTATTCTAGTATCAGGCTTCCTGAGAAGTGCAGGGACCTTGTTTCTGAAGGTTGTCGAGGTGGGCTACCCAACCTCCTAGACTGGAGGCATCTGCGACCAAGGTAGCAATGGTGGATGAGATGATGATGCAGCAGAAGCTGATGGTTTCCTTGTTTGGAGTCTCTGATATGTCTCAGATGGGCTCTGCTGTGTGTGAGGAATGGTTGCCAGGGTGCTGGTAGGAATATTGAACAGGGAGCCATGAGAGTGGGTATGATTGCCAGGGACCTGGAATGGATATTGAACCATGGGGATCAAGGCATAGTGTCTCTCCTAGAACTTTTGGGGCTTAGATAGCAGTAGTGTGCTCTAGAATCCTTTTCTGTTGTGTAGGGATCAAAGGACTCCAGGGAATGAGATGGTGACTCCTTCCTGCTATTGTTGAACAAGAGGAGGAGAAAAACGACTGCTCTTTTAATGGAGGGGCAGTACCAGCTCGGGTGCTAGGCAAGCCTTTACTATGTTGTCTACCAGGTACCACAGATGTGCGTAGTATTGAAGAGACAGAGTAGTGATGGCACTTCAGAAGGAAGTTAGATGAACAACAATGGTACTGCAGAGAGTGTGAGGCTTGTTGACGCTGCAAATGGTCTTGGTATTGAGCATGGTGGTACCAAGTGAATGGAAGAGATTGGTACCAGAAGCCACAGAGACAAGTCAGTTCTGGATGATTTATGATGTTTTATGGGAGCTGGCACTAGGATATGGTGACTGGTGTAGACTGAGTGCCAGAGGGACACCCATTCATTTCAACTACCCTTCTCAGTAGCAGAATGAGAGGACCTTGTGAGGGGAGACCTAGATCTGTGCCCCTTAGATGTGCGATGCTCCTTTCTCCCCCAACCTTAGATATTTTACCAGCCAGAGAAGAAGGTCCCTTAGACATGTACCTCAGAGGGTAGACCAAATTGCTAACTGGAGCACTTTTGGAAGAGGACTGCTCAGGAATTTCACGTCGAGCCACTCCAGTATTTGAAGAGGCACAGAACTGTCCAGTAAAAGAAGCTTCTGGAGAGTCTCTCTTCCCTATGATGTTCGCTTCAAGAACGGTTTGCAAAATGGCACCTCTCTCAGAAGTGTTCTCCTTTGCTAAGGAATAAACACCCATACATCCATCATTAAGTGGCATTACTCCCTCACAAGGACAATTCTTAAATCGTGGAAATTTCTATTCTGCTATAAGGACTAACCCTGGCTCCAAGTGAAGTCGTTGAGATAATTTTTTTTTGTTTTCAAAGAGAAGGGAAAACACTAAGTAAAAATCTAATCCTAACATGAAGGTATTTACAAACAACAGAAAGGACACAGTGATCGAGAGACTCGGCCACTGTTGAAGTTCCAACTCGTAGACATAAGCACTGAGAAGGAACTGAGGTTTCCCTACCCTTAGGTGTGAGACATGAGGACACTGAGAGCACGGGCATGGCCTCGTATGGATATTGGTAGCCAAAAAAGAATCCAAAAATCAAGTGCAGGGGCTGAATATGTGCCAACAGTGGAATACGTATGGAATTACAGTTCACCTCAGTTTGAGGTATGAAACTGACTGGACATATTGGGAAATTTCCAAAGATAGATGTCTAAAGTCATATTTGGGGTGGGATTTTCAAATACTCTCAGCAGTGGTCTAACTTTAAAAAAAAAAAATATCACAAGCTTTAGGTCATCGAAGGCCAGGCTACATATGTCTACAAGCACTGAGAATCCAATCCACCCATTTCACTAAGGTCAACAGGAGCTGCAGGTGCTCTGCACCTTTAAAACTCAGGCCACTTTCACTACTAGGTACCTATACAATGGATGTAGGACTTTAATACTGAGCACTCCAGTTTGAAAATTTTATTCATTACTACTGCCTGGATCCTGTAATATGATCCACATAGGTGGAGCCTTATGCTTATGAAGAGGCACATGGAAGTCAATACAGCTCTGCATGGGTGCAAGAATCTGACGGCAAAGATGACACTGTAGGAATAGGGCCTACAATATCCTAACATTTACCTTTTATTTAAAAGCTGCTACTCCATTTTTAGATTGTGCAACTGCACTAGACAATAGGAAGATGTGTGTTCTGTGTACCCAAATATATGTAAGATCATATACAATTTTGAGAATTTCAAAATGGGACCAGGTTAAGAACAGATTGGCAAACAGCTGCCAATTTTCTTGCCTTGATATTACTTTAACATATTATTGCATTCATGAGTCAGTTGATCTAAAAATCAGTAGAAGCATTATAAAATTATAATAAGGCCAATTACAATAAATGAATTTTTGAAAAAAAGTCTCATGTACTGTATTTATTTCAAATCTATAATTAGTTGTGATGCTGAAGACTTGACAATGCAAAGTGAAACCAGGAATTTCTCGTGATAGTAAGGTTCTTTATATAGCTCTCCAAATTAACTGAGCTGAATTTCTCCTAACCTTCTGGAGAAAATAAATAGTCATCCAAAAAACTAGCTTGAAAGTAAGGAATGAGAAACTCCCTACATGAGTTCAAAAGGATATAAAAGGTTCCAGCGGAGCACACAAATATTTAACCTTTAATGTCGTGTTACAGACTCTCTTGTTTCACCTATCCATTTTCTCTACAGAGATCCCAAAGCAATGGTCAGTCTGCTCTAATGCTAAAGAGCTGGATTCAGATCAGCTGTAAGAAACAAGGGTACCTTGCCAGCTGCAGAGATTGGTATCCATAGTGATGAACACCCAAATGGATCCAGCAGAACTCCTGGTAAATATGGTAATTTATTTTTCACCAGCTCAGCCTCATTCAAGGACTAAAGCTAATTGCTTCACTGAATTGAAGCATAAGGACCATTTGTATTAAAAAGGAGTAACTGGACTTCAGATTTACACATTGCTCAGAGCTGGTTCTGTATTAGATGAACATCTGCTAAATTTGTGTAATCAATAACTGGTTTTAAAAACATTTGTAAACCAAGCTAAAGGAACTAATATAGTTTCTCAATCAGTTTGCTTTTTCTTTACAATACATGCACAAATTACAGTAAGACTCTTACGTTAAAAATATTTAGGAATACAACTGAAAATTATTTACCAGTCAGTGGATGTTTCACTCTTTGAAATCTTGAAATTCAAATCAGCCATCCCTCCCACAGGTACTCTGTCACTTCCTGTAGTAAAATGCAGCAGCTTCTTTTGGAGATCAAGAGGAAATCCAAGTACTACCTCCCAAAAGTATCTGCAGTATTAATTAGGGAAGGGGAGAGTTAATATCTTGATAAAAGCAATGTAAAGTTATCACTACGCCCTACGCTCAGATATTGTCACTTAATATAAAAATTCCCATAAATACGTAGTTAACTGGTGAACTTAAAAGCATAAAGTATTTATGTGCATTTTCAAACACTGTGTTATCAAAAATGTCCTAGTGACACTCCTCTATGCAACTCCTCCCCACAACCCTTATTTAGAGACAGATTTTATAACTGGCATAGTGGGGCAAAGGGAAGAGATGATTTGGCTGAGCTATAGATAACATGCCTGCATTTTACAACCATTATTTTTCAAATGTTGGTTTAGTTAAAGATACACATTTACATTTCTGTCTCAAACTTTATTTAAAACTTATTAGTTACAAGAAATGCCTAGGGCTACTAGGTATTACAGAAAGAACATCAGATGGAAATATTTTCTTATTTTTTATGTATTTTACATTGTGTGTATAAACAGTTGCCCCAGTTTGTTGGATCTTTCACACATCAGAGAAGAGAGGTAACATTTTAAAATATAGGAAAATATTATAAAACCACACAGTAGCTTGGTGTTGTACCTGAAACTAACTAGACTTAAACCAATTGTGTCCTTTTAAAGATACCCGACATAGCTAAGGAGGTTCAACTAATATAACTTTTCCTACTTAAGGAGATAAGACTACAGTATTTTTATCCCATTTTGAGATAACCTTTTTAAAACTTAAGTTATATCTTAGCACTTCATGACTATATTGAAATTAGTGCATCAGTCTATACTGTTCTTCTATACGAATATTAAGAAGATTAAAAATTAAGTCTACCGTATAGTGAGATCAGTTTTCAGATAGCCATCATACTGGGTGTTTCTCTGTAGGGCGTGCATGTCCAGTTCAGGGCTTCCACAAACAAGAATTTCAACCTCTTCTGGACGAAGTAGCTGCCAAAAAGTCATAACATTTGCTGGCAGAACACTTTTTAAAAGATAAATAATGATGCTAATATGATTCAGACTAAGAATTGAAAAATTAAATTGCAGCTGTTTTGTTATGCATTGTAGACAAAGTATCTTATTTTCTTAAGAACATTTTTCATAGATAAAAGTTTGTGTGAACTCCAGTATTTACTATTTTGCAGGAAGATCAATTCCTCAGCGCTTAATTTTAAAATCTTTTACTAACAGCAAAATAAATGTGGGTAGTATCCATTAATGTGTTATTACTATTACCCTTATTGCCCTTTCCTCCTAATGTTTACACTTACTTAGAGTCAGAGATTAGGCTGTTGAGTCTGCACATTCACAGGTCCTAAACGGAACCCAATTACCCTGTACTGAGCCCAAGACCAGTAAACTATTGTATGCCACAGCCAGAGAACAGGAGGAGTGAGGCGCACTAATAGTCAAGGCCTCTGCAATGGCAGGGAATTGATTAGGTTAGATATACTCAGATGATACTAACAACTGCCATGCACGCTGCCATGCTGCAGAGTGAGGCAAAATCCCCCACGATTCCTGCCGATCTAACATGGGGAATTCATCCCTGAAAACAGAAATGGTGATCAGTATGACACTCAGCATATTAGCAAGACCCACTCAGTCAAGTATCCTAGAAGGAATCTCCTTTATGCCTCATAGCACTGGCCCATCCTGTCAAGTGTCCTCATACTTCAGAGGAAGGAGGGGAAAAAATGCAGAATACACCTCTGGGCCACTACTCCCAATCCCCCTGTCACAGAATGCGACCCCATCATACATTCCCAGCCATACATTTACCAGGCTCTCCCTTAAAATTAATTAAATTGTTTGCCCAGTCTACTATTGGGAAGTTCCTCTGATGGTTAGCAACTTTCTAATTTCTGAGCCTTAATTTGTTCATGGACAATTTATACCCATTTGTTCTTGTGTCAACATTTTCCTTTAACTTAACTAGCTCTTTTCCCTCTCTGATGTTTACCTCTTTGATATATTTGTGCATCCCTACATCCCCACCCTCAGCCTTCATTTTGTTAGGCTGAAGAAACTAAGTTCTCTCATAAGATAGGCCCCACATGCCCTGATTGTCCGAGTAACCCTTTTCTGCACCTGTTCCAGTTTGAATTTATCTTTCTTGAATATGGGTGAACAGAATTGTATCCACTATTCCAGATGAGGTCTTACACTACCTTGTACAATAGTGTTAATATTTCCCAATCTCTACTAGAAATACCTCACCTGATACATCCTAGGATCACATTTGCCTTTTCACAACTTCATCTCATTGAGAGCCATAGCCATCCTGGGATGAACCCACACACCCAGGTCCCTCTCCTCTTCTGTTGCCTCCAAAGTCTGAGCCCAACTTGTAATAGAAATTTGTATTATAATTCCCCAAGTGTATGACTTTGAATGTGATATTATTAAATTTCATCTAATTTCTATTACCCCAGTCCTCTAGTTCTTTCTGTATAATATTCCGATGCTCCAGTTGTTGAGAATGGAGCCTTCACCCTGAAAATGCTACTAGTTTTAAATCTCTCCCCCTTCTTTCTGAAGTACTAGTGTGGTGCCTGCAAATCTAGGGAGCAGGGAAGAAGTATGCATGAAACCGCAACACCTTAACTTCAGGACCAAAAAAGTTCCTAATCAGTCAGAAGCAAGACCTTGGAGCAACTCATTGATATGCTGTTGGTCAGACTGGGAGCCACATTGCCATAAAGCCAGTTCCAAGCCACCTTAATAGGCTCTTCCCTGCCCAGGCAGGAATTAACTGTCCCAGTGACCAATGAGCCTGCTGCTGCAATCTCACCAAATTCACGGCTCTCTGGTCAGTGAGTGGGAAGGATATACTCCTTCATTTGGATTTCTGGTTGTAAATCATATTCAGTCTCTGCTGATATTGTAAAACCCATATAACCAAACCCATTAACTAAAATCCTTTTTCTGTGCCTACATTAAAATTTATTGTGTAAGAAAATAAAGGAAGGCATGTACTCAGTAATGAAATGTGAATAAATTAACTCCTTTAATCTAATCCAGATGTCCAGGAAGGGACTCCTGGCACTTGCAAAGGATACTTATTACTACAGAAGTATGATATAATAAATGAGATTGGATAATTGATATGGGGTGTGTAGAATGCAATTATGTTCTGTGATTAATAAGAGTTATTTGTGAATACAAATATTTTCTGTAATTTATAAAAAATGACACATTCAAAAATGTTTTTAACTCCTTTGGAAGTGCTTGCTGGAACAGATGTTCTTAATAACTGGGGTTAGAAATCCCTTTAGGGTATCAATCATGTAAATTCAAATTCCATAAAAATTCCATAAGTAGGTAAATAAATTAAAATATTAAAACAAAACACACAGAATCAATTGTGGGAAAGTAGTTTTTCCCCTCACAACAAATAAACTTTATTTGTTCTAAACCAGTATATAAAAGGAATACATTTTGGAGAGTTAGTTGGACGTTAACAAGTTGCCATCTCAGTTATTTTTATATCTATAAAAAGAGATCAAGCTACCATCTCTTCACAATTTACAGAGGGTAGTAAAGTATACTTTCTGTATCATGCTGTATGAATCTTTAACTACTAAGCTCGAATTAAGCAATTCCCTACCATCTAGTGTTATTATTTATTAATTGTTGTTATTATATTCAAACATGAAAACTTCCCTGTGACTACTTGCAAGCTATGTGGCTGAACTATCAGGTTGCAGAAGTGGTGAAAAACAAATGGGAGACTAAGCTCCTTTCCCTGCCAGTTTCTGATTGGCTCCATGGTTCATGAGAAAGAAGAGAGATGCAGCAGCTAAAGAGACTAGCAAAGACTGGGAGAGTGAAAAAGTGGTGCCAGAGAAATGGTCAGATTCCTGCTCTCACTGTAGAGATGATCCATAAGTGGGGGTGGAGGAGGGAAAGAGGGGGGTGGAAACTGAGGGACCCAGAATGGCTTTTAAGATGGTTACCGGGCTTTTCTTCATGTTCTCTTTGAGTAACACTCAATGTACCCCTTATTTACTCCCCTGTAAATACACAACATTATGTGATCCTGGCAACCCAAACCCAATGATTCAGCTACAAATGGGGGAGGGGCAGAGGAGTATATCTGTCATTAGTCCTCATTTGGTCAGAACAGGCCTGGCTTTAAAAAACCTGCCTAAGATCCTGGTCAGCACCGCAGGTGTGCGGTGACAGGCAACCACTCTTTCCTCTACTACCTGTGAGCAGCTTTTCTCACTTGCACATATTGGGCTTCCAATTCTGATCCTCTCTAATGATCTAGAAATGTGTTCAGCTCAGTAAAGGGTTTAGTTTGGAGCCAAATGCTGCATGTACTGAAAAGAGATAGCCAGCAGGGACGAGGCATTGAGTAGACACGAGACACTTTTTGCTGCCAAAACAAGTTGGTCACTAGGAAGAGGCAAACCATGGAGAGAAGTGAGGGAAAAAAGGGAAGTTTCAGGGGGAAAAGAGGGAACAAAATTATTTTCAAGGGATGATTTTTCATGTCAGCTAGCCAGTGATGTGGGGTCTACTGAAAGATTTTGTGTTCATTCTGCTGAGTTTTGGGTGACTTCTCTTTGCTTTTTCTCCCATTACTTTCTAAGATGAAAATAACATAAAATTCACCAAAAATGCCCACACGTAGAAGCGTTTCCACTTTTGCAGGTAAGTCTTACGAGTGGAGTCTCTTCTACTAAGCAGGAGGACATACCGGACTTGCTCAGAACAGGCTAGTTCATGGGTCAGGAACCATGCCATCAGGTGGAGTTTCTGGAGCTGTGGGCAAAGAAGCCGGACATTGTCCTGAGAAAGCAGATTTGGTCTTTTGGGGAGAGTCCATGGAGGACGGACGGACATGCAGAGCAGGTAAGGATACCATGTCTGTCTTGAACAAGCTGGGGCAGTAAGTATGACCTGGGCCTTGTCGTCTCTGACCTTGCGTAGAATCCTGTGTATGAGAGGGATCAGTGGAAAGGTGTACACGAGAGAGCTGTTCTGCGGAATGAGGAATGCATCTCCTAGAGATTCCAAATCCTGCTCTGGAGCAAAACAGGTGGCATTTGCGATTCTGGGTTGTGGCAAATGGGTCTATCGATGGGGTGTCCCAGTGGAAGAAGAGCGGTCATAGTATAATGGGAGGTAATTCCTATTCGTGTTCGTTGGAGAAATATCTGCTGAGTGTGTCAGCAGTAGTGTTGTGACACCCAGGGAGGTAGGAAGCGGTGATTTCTATGTGGTGTTGTCTGCACCAATTCCATAACCAGATAGCCTCCATGCATTGGAACTGTGATCGTACTCCCCCCGTCTGTTGATGTAAAACATATGTACTATATTGTCCATTAGGACTCAGATAGATTTTTTCTTTATGAGAGGGAGAAAGTGAAGGCAGGCTTGTCTCACTACTCTGAGCTCTAGGAGATTTATGTGCAGATGTGTCTCTGGCAGGAACCAGCTGCCCTGTGCCATGTGTCCCCCCAGGTGTGCTCCCCAACCTATCAGGGAAGCGTCCATGGTGAGCATGAGTGTCGGGGAGCATTGCTGGAAGGGAACGCCCATGCAGAGGTTCTCTGGTCTTGTCCACCATTGTAGGGAAGCTATTATGTTCACTGGAGGAATTAGCATCATGCAGAAGCTGTGTCTGCTGAATTTGTAGCTGGAATTGAGCCAACCATGAAGACATCTCATGTGCAGCCTGGGTTACTTGACCACGAAGGTGGTGGCTGTCATGTGGCCAAGGAGCTGTAGGCAAATACTTGCCTGTATCCTGGGACAAACGGAGAGTGTGCATATGAGATGTGCAATAGCGAGAAGTCTGTTGTGTGGGAGTGAGGCTCTGTTTCAGATTGAGTCCAGGTGAGCTCTGATGAATTCGATCTGCTGTGTACGTGTCAGGGTGGCTTTCTGGAAGTTTATTTGCAAACCTTAGCTGTAGAAGAGGGAGATGGTGAAATGGGTAGCTCGTAATGTCTTGTCGTATGAGCTGCCTTTGATGCAGTAATCGTCTAGGTTGGGGAAAAGTATGATCCTGTGTCTGCAGAGGTGGGTCACAACTACGGCTAGGGTATTGGAGAATACCCTCGGTGCTGTGGAGAGACTGAAAGGGAGTACCCTATTGGAAATGGTTGTGTCCAAGTGTGAATCGCAGGAAGTGTCTGCATGCTGGATGAATGGATGTATGAAAACAGGCATCCAGTAGGTCGAGGGCTGTGAACCAGTCCCCTTGTTCCAGCAGGGGTATTATTCTGCCCAGCATGACCATCTTGAATTTCTGTACACATACAAATTTGTTCAGTCGGTGTAGGTCTAGTATAGGCCTCCATCCCCCGCTCTTCTTTTGGGTCAGAAAGTAGTGGGAGTAGAACCCTTTTCTTCGACGTTGTGTCGGCACAGGTGGCACTGCACCTATCTGTGCAAGATGAGGCACTTCTTCGCGAAGTAGATGCTCGTAAGAGGGATCCCTGAAGAGGGACGGGGAAGGGTAGGGTATTAAAGGGATGGAGGAACCAGACTAAACTATTTCCAGGACCTAACGGTCCTGTGTGAACTGCTGCCAGGCATGGTGTAAAACCTGGAGGAGGTGGTCAAATGGGGAAATAGGCAGTGGAGTCCAAGGGTTGGTCATGCAGACCCTTCAACCATCACTTCAAAATTACTGTTTTCCGATGGGTGGGAGGTAGCTGGTTGGACCCAGTTTTGTCTGCGCCTAGGAATTCCAGTGCAATTCCTGGATTTATTGTATGGTCTGGAGCTGCTGATACTGTTGTGTGCATGGCCTCTGATAAGGTTGATACCGTTGTCTCCTGGGAAGGGATGGATAGATGCCCAGGGTGTGCAGGGTCGCTAGAGTCTTCTATACATCCGATGAAGTGGGCTATTACCCACAAAAGCTTATGTTGAAATAAACTGGTTGGTCTCTAAGGTGCTACAAAGTCTTCCTCGTCTTATTTACGGATATAGACTAACAAGGCTGCTAATCTTAATAGTGTGAAGGACGAAGGACTTCATCTTTTTTTTAAAAAAAAGCTTATGTTTATCAAAGGGTAGGTTCTCCACTGTGGTTTGCAGGTCTTTGGGGATACCGGATACAGACAACCAGAAAGATCTGTTGCGGTAGTGCAGACTGCTGTGTCCGCCATGTCCAGAGATGCGCTTGTAGGGCCATTCTGGAGACCAACTGGCCCTCGACAAGGACTGACTTAAAGTCTGCTCTCCTGTCTACCGGGATATTGGCGGTAAAATCAAAGAGGTTATTGCAATTGTCGAAGTTGTAGCTTTCAAATAGGGCAGAACAGTTTGCAATTCTGAATTGCAAAGTGGAGGATGTATAGACCTTACGTCCCAAGAGATCAAGGCGTTTGAGCTCCTTGTCTTGTAGGGTGGGCCAGTAGTGCAGCTGTTTCGTCCTGTGCATTGCTGTATTCATTACAAGACAATTCGGTTGTGGATGGGAAAATAAGAAGTCTACGTCCTTAGCAGGCACATAATATCTATGTTAAATCTTTTTAGAAGTTGGTGGGATAGAGGCTGGGGTCTGCCAGAGGGTGTCAGCTGGTTCTAGGAGTGCTTCATTTATGGTAAGTGCATCTTTGAGGGCGCAGAGGGTTGGAGGATTATATACTGTTTTTCTCAAAATAGTTGTCTGGTCATAAGAACATAAGAATGGCCTTATTGGGTCAGACCAAAGGTCAATCTATCGCAGTATCTTATCTTCTGACAGTGGCCCCAGAGGCAATGAATAGAACAGGTAATCATCAAGTAATCTATCCCCGTCACCCATTTCTAGCTTCTGGCACACAAAGGCTAGGGATACTGTCCCAGCCCATCCTGGCTAATAGCCATTGATGGACCTATCCTCCACAAATTTATCTAGTTCTTTTCTGAACCTTGTTGCAATCTTTGGCCTTCACAACTTTCTCTGGCAATGAGTTCCACAGGTTGACTGTGCATTGCATGAAGAAATACTTCCTTTTGTTCGTTTTAAATCTGCTGCCTATGAATTTCATTTGGTGACCCCTAGTTCTTGTGTTACGAGAAGGAGTAAATAACATTTCCTTATTTACTTTCTCTACACCCATCATGATTTTATAGATATCTGTTATACCTCCCTTACTCATTTCTTTTTCAAACTGAAAAGTACCAGGTTTTATTAATCTCTCCTCATATGGATGCTGTTACATACCCCTAATAATTTTTGTTGCCCTTTTCTGAACCTTTCCAATTCCAATATATCTTTTTTGAGATGGGATGACCATATCTGCATGCAGTATTCAAGATATGGATATACCATGGATTTATATAGAGACAATATGACATTATCTATCTCATCATCTATCCTTTTCTTAATGATTTCCAACATTCCGTTAGCATTTTTGACTGCCGCAGCACATTGAATGGATGTTTTCAGAGAATTGTCCACAATGACTTCAAGATCTCTTTCTTGAGTGATCATACGCAGCAAGGCCCATTGATCTCAGTGGGACTACTCATATGCTTAAAATTTGGCATTTGCTTAAATATTTTGCTGAATCAGAGCCTCTATGAACAGTGGAAAAAAGTCAGTTGAATTATTAAAGTTTATTTATATAATTCAGATCAATCATTTTCAATTCTTTGTCACAGATTTATAATAGAAGTGAACCAAACTTTAAGATAATATTAAATAAAGTTTATTATAAGGCTTTTCATTTTATTCTTACCATCAGTGCATATGAATCACAGACACTATGGAATCCATAATAAAAAGCTGCAAACTGTTTGTAGATTGATTTGTTGAGAATGAAGTCAACATAAAGCTGCACATATTCTAAAAAAAAATAAAAACCCACAACATTTGATATCCTTTATATTAATACAATTCTTTCAGACTATCACTTATTGTATTATCTTAAACTGAGTTAAAATAATTTAAAACATATTTTACTTTATGTAGCGTTATAAATAGAAAGTATATTAGCAAGTTCATTCTGAATTTTATTTTAATCAGCTAAGTAACAAAATCTATAGTTACAAGTGAAGTGGTACATTTCAGTTGGCATATTTATATCTTTAATTTACCTTTCCTATTCTGAGCTGTAACTGGAATTTTATCACCACCAGGCTTTAGGTTATAAGATTTGATGACTCCAAATTCTTCTTGAAAAACCTGGAGAAAGAGAGAAGATGGTCCATTATGGTAAATAAATCACTTATCAATAGTTTTGCATATATATGAGAGTTTTTTTTAATTATGTGTATAGTTGTTAGTATTTTTCTTAATAAACAAATACACTTTTAAAATGTGTTAGTTGTGTGATAAGACTCAGACACCATGAAGGAGAAAGATGCAGAAAAGGATTTAGGAGATTAAATATATTAGAAGAAATAACTCTCTTTTAATTGTAGATCCTACAGAATTGAAAATAATTTAGGTTATAAAGATTCTCATACCACCTGATGACAATATAATTCCCAGCTAAAGCAAAAAAGCTTTGAATTACAACAAGCCTATGTCAGGCCTACCAAGTGTTTTCAGGCTGGTGGCAGGCCTAAATCCAAGATTCCTTGATTAAGCTAAACCATTACAGGTTAGTTTAAAACTCCCATGGCATACCAAGTCTTTCAACACTGGATCAGGATTCTCTTTAAGCCAGTCTTCCAGGCTCAAAGATATCAAATAATTAGTGCATTTGCCTAAAACTAGGTTTACCAGGTTAGGTAAAGTCTTTCAAGTTAAGTAGGCCTTTGCCTAAATCAGGCTTCCAGGCCAACTTCAATCCCAAAGCTGCAGCAAGCCTCTATCTGGGCCAACCCCCCAGGCTAGACAGCCTATTTCAAAGCTGGGTCAAGCTTTATAGTTCTTTAACCCTAACCCCGTTGAACTCTAACAATCAGCAATCACTCTCTATGATGGACTACTCTACCTATGAATAAATCTCCTGGGATGGATCAATAATTACTATAAACTGTAGAATCTGTGTTTCTACATTACCTGGAATGTTGAATAAAAGTCTTCTTCGACGTTGTCTTCATAGGATAGAAGCTCACTTAGTCCATGGGCCAATTCCTGGGGGGGAGGGGAGGGGGAGGGGGAAATTACTACATTAGCTACAATTCCACCTTGCCCTTTTGAAGTACAGTAACTTACTACTGAGAAATACCTTGGGCAAAATTGCACATTAAAGCATACTATACATAAGCAACTTCTTACTCCGCAAGTGCAGAAATGATTTTTCAACTACTAATAATTATATTTTAAATTTTTCTCCTCACCAGGCAAAGGAACTTATTTCCAATATGTTCATACTGAATTCCATCTTTCAAACATTAGCTACAAATGGATCTAAAAAAACCCTGTTAGATTTTTTTAAAACAAATGGAAAAAAGGGGGATTATCTATCAGTTTACTTATCAATTGTTCCCCAGATGTTACCTCTGAAAAAAGGTACAACTAAACAAAACTAAACAAAGAGCTCATAGAAAAGGGGCTGCTTCTGCATTTTGCCTATCACCATTATATCATACTTATTCAAGTAGATTAAATTTAGTATCCAGGTCTGTAATAAGCAAGCTGGAGTTCCTGTGCCACAGAGACTAAACTCTTATTCTACCAGGAGAGTGGTTGCTTGGAATGCTTGCTTCCAGAATGTATATTGCAAATTTGTAGAGTTGCTAGTTGAAGTTTAGTTTCCAGCTTTATATTGTTTAAATAATCATGACAGTCTTGCTAATATTGGGAGAGCAGCTCTTCAATTATTATTTTTTTAAATTAGTACTCCTTTGACACCATTTGGTTCTATTACTGTGTGTTATCCTTCTACAGTGGGGATTCAGAGGCATTTTATTGAGGGAGAAATGTACTTCTCCCGAAATGCCCAAATAACTGTGATAAGCCTGAAAGAAAAGCTCAATGTGTTCAGATGGTAACTAAATAGCCCATTCCATGGCCATCTTAGGCTTATGTAACTTCTCTTTGTGGCAGGAAGACACCATAGGCCAGATTCATGAAGGTACTTATGTACCTAAACATACAGCTAGGTGCTTACTGGAATTTACAAAAATACCTAATTAGGTTAGGTACCCAGCTCCGACTCAAAGTCAATGGGAGTTAGGCACTTAACTCACAGAGTACCTTTGTAAATCCCACTAGACACCTATCTGCATCTTTAGGCTCCTATGCACCTTTGTAAATCTATTGTCTTGCTTGCGTATGTGTATCTGGAGGAATGCTTTGCCTCCCCCTTCCTCTTCAATATGAATGCAAGAGGAATTATGACTCTCAGTATTCAAAAATGGAACCTACTGATAGATAAAGTGGTTTCTTGCCAGGCAAAATAAGATCTGAAGATCTTGTCTTCAATTTACGGTCTCATGGTTTCTTTGTTGGAGAAGCTGGATCGAAAGATCATCTCTGATTTCAAAGTCGAAGATTCTGAGACTTCTGAAGAAAGGAGTTGAGCAGGTCAGACTTCAATCCAGGGGGAGAAGCTTAAGACTGATCTCATGCTTCTTATCCCTACCCTGGAATATGGTGCCACACACACAAAAATAATACGAATGCAAGTACCCATCAGCATATAAAGTGCCTTAATGATAGGGTAGTGACATCTTCCAACTGCATGGGGCACCTTTTTTTGATTCCCAAACTCTTTTTAGGCTGTGTCAGCTTGTGTGGATATAGATTTCAGAATACTACTACTCAATTGTAAAAACTAACCCCACTAAATTTATTAGAAATGAACCTGGCCACTACATTACTTTTATGGGCTTTTTTAAGCCACATGAATGAAGAATGAGAATGATCTAGTAGGTGGTTATAGAGGAACTGAGGTCAATTAAATGGCTGAGGCCATTTGTAACTTCACTTGGAATGCTTAGATCCAGAACTGACTCATGTACACTGTTAAGAGTTTTACTGCATCTAGGGATACCATGGATTGCAAAGGATGGCACTGGTGTCTTAGAGTGGAGGTCTGCATAGTAAATTTCTTAGATGTGAAGTTTAATGTGTTTTTGTGTAGTTTTTTTTTAATTCCCATAACTTAAATGGCAGAAGGGAAAATTTTCTTCAATCTTTTACAAGCAAAAAATAAATAAGATCTTCAAGAAGACAGAAAATGGTGAGTGGTTTGGATAGCATATAAAAAGGGGCTTATAATGTGAAATGTTCTGCACTATTTAAATGAAACAGAAGCACCCAAGCACCCATAAATGAAACCAATTATTATTTAAATAAAGTATCCTTTAAAATACTGCTTTTTTACTTACTGGCATAATATGGCACAGGTCATCTAATGAAACATCACTGATGCCTACAGGTGTGTTCTGATCACAGGGAACAATGGGAGGACTCAAAAGTTTCTTGTAACAACAAGGTGGGAAGCGAATATCCAAGGTGATACTGTTATACACAGCAAGTCCCATAAGCTATACATGTCAGATGTTAAGTAGAAAATCATATTCTTATTTTCTTTTTAGATCACTTTGGAAGAATATTTTACACTGTTACTGAGAGTAGTCTGTAAGTATTAAACAAAACTGAAAAGGTAAGAAAATATGTTCCTTTTTCAACATTGCCATCGTTCTTTTAACAGTCTACTGTCTAATGTAAGAATTATTAAACTAAAAATTATTAACAATCAAATAATGAACAGAAGTTCATTCCACACTTGAATTCCTTCACACTTAAGGTACTTTACAGCATGAAGCATTTTTTGAAATACTATAATATGGAAAAAAAGTTAAAATGAAACTATAGATATGCATGTATTCATTCTATTAGTAATGACTATGCTGTTTAATGATTTTTTAAAACAATTCAGTTTATCTATTACTAATCATTTTGTTGACAAGTTGTGTCATTTATAACAGCAGTGTGAGTAACCTATACTAGATTATATATCAGTTAGTTTAACGGTCAGCAAGAAAATACTATTTTCAATCAAAGATTAAATTTTAAACATGAAACTTTATAGTCAATAAACTATTATAATAAAATAGATTTTAAACTTATTATTAATAGGGATTCTATACTTTAAAAAAAAATCTAATTCTTAATTTCCTAACTTTGGAGTGCTTGATTTTGCGAACTTTACATTATTTTAATGTAGTGTTTTGTATGTAATTTATATATATACATACACACAATATGTATTTTCCTTATTTTAATTTTCCTACAAGAATCACTAGTCAGTGTATTGTTTAGCTCTCTAAAGCAAAAAAAGATCTTTTACTGAAAAGAAAAGCATAATAAAAACTAATTCTGATATTGTATATACAATTAATCAGAATTTCCTAGCTTTTTGTTTTTACATTTAGTAACTGATTAAAATACTATGTAGGTAACACCTTCAAGTGGACAGCAAAGGATACAGCGCCAACCAATCGGAATTCAGAGTAGTTATCACATTTATAGCTGCTAAACCAGTGACAGTGTGAATCCTTGTGATATGTAAACATACCTGTGGAATGTAAAAAATATTTCACAACATTATTTATCTGCAATAAAAAAATCCCCCCAAAACATATATTTTTTTCTCACACTTCCTTAATCCTTTTTTTTAGCTAACAGAATGTGTACATCAGTGAATGCCTTCACTCTAGATACTTTCCTCCCTTTCCACAGCAGTACAGGTAGTTGTTTGGCAATCTTGAAGGATGCTGGTATGTATTCACTGACACTAATTTCACAAGCTGTATTGCCGTGTAAGGCACGGTTGTGAGTTGTGTCACAGAAATCACCAATAGTGCAACTGACAATGTTAAAGTCAATTAGCTAAAGAACTGTATTTAAGATCCATATTTATGGAGCCAAAAATTAGAGAGAGTCAAAATTGCTGGAAAAAACAAGAGCAAAATATGTTCTAATAATGGCCCTGCAATATGTGGTTTAGAAATTAAGGAGACAGAGACCCACTGGACAGTGCAATACTGACTACATGAAATGTTCACATTTCTCAAGTAAGGAGCTGGCCCTCATGCAGGCAAGTCCCACATCTATATACAATTACTGTGCTTCGGCTTACAGACACTGAAGGTATGTTTACACAGAAAAGAAAAACCTGTAGCTGGCCTTTGCCAGCCGACTCAAGCGCAGGCTACATGACCCAATAGAGAATATTTAAAAAAAAAAGATCCAAGGTGGATGGGCTAAACATTTGAAAAACTAAAAATGCCTATCCATCTGTGCTTTTAATTAATCCTCTTTTTAATCTGTTAATTTTAAAAGAAGTAAATTATGAGGATTTACCATAGTCTGGGTGAAAAATCTGGCGAATAAGGAGAAGAAACCATTCTTTTGTCAAGCCACCCATATCAAGACCAGCCTCCCCTACAAATGTAACTTTCAACTTTTTTTTCAGATCTGCCCTCTTCCGTGTCAACTATTAAAAAATAAAAATTACATTAAATCAGAGACAGCATATTTAATATTACAGAACTTCTAGATAATACAAATGTGCTTATTTTATTTCTACAGCTACTATTTTGAGTGAAATATGAATCTATAAAGTTACTGAATTTTAATTCACAATTCAAGTTTATATGCAAATAACTGCCTAGATAGGAAGAGTTAGCTAATAATAATTGGTTAGCTGCTCTCCCTCCTGACTCATGAGGTCTCTATCTAGGCTTGCAAGCCATCTTGGGAGTCACGACACCAAATAGCTCTCATCCATACTCTCTGTGAGTAGTGTCCTGGGTATGGCAGAAGTGGGTTAAAAATGTGGGTAAGAAACCGGAAGAAGAAAGCCTAACGTATTGTTCAGTGTATAGCTACATAATTGTTCCAGGCTTGTCCTGTTTGGTGTCATAGTGTTTGTGGGAGAAAGGACTTTCGAATGATACCCAACTTGACCCATTTCCGATCACACTGTATTATCAAAATGTCCACCAACCGGAGGACCTGGAATGGGGACCTGAGAAGTGAGCCCCTGTGCCATGCCACTTCAATTATGATTCTGTAGATTTTTACAGATCAAACACCAACCCACCCATCATCTTGCTAACACTAGCTTGAGATTTTACTACATTGTGCTCCTAGACTATAAAGCTTGAGAAGAGTTCTGAAAGAAGAAATGACACAGTATCTAAAGAAAGTGAGGAATACCTGTAGCACCTTAGAGACTAACCAGTTTATTTCAGCATAAGATTTCGTGGGCTATAGCCCACTTCATCGGATGATTAGGGCTGGTCTTCACTACCCGCCGAATCAGCGGGTAGTGATCGATCTTTTGTCGATCGATTTCTCGTGTCTTGTGAAGATGCGAGAAATCGATCGCCCAAGGCACCCCTGTCAACTCCGGAACTTCAGCTTGCCGGGAGGCGCAAGCTGGAGTCGACGGGGGAGCACGCCGCCGACTGCCGCCGCCATGAGGACAGCAGGTTAGTTGGCTGCAGATACGCAAACTTCAGCTACGTGATGCTGAAGTTGCGTATCTGCCGTCGATCTCCCCTGGTAGTGAGGACCAGCCCATAGAATGGAACAGAAGTAAGATGCACTTATACACACTGAAAAGAAAAGGAAAATAAAATGTTGTACATTAGCATACCAATTCTAAGAGACTGTTAAATCTGGATGGGCCATTATCAGCAGGAGAAAAAAATATCTTATGAAATTGATTTCTGTGTCTGCACGAGATAGCAAGTGTTGAAGGTAAATTAACTAGGGAAATGCAATCCATTAGTGTAATGAGAGAACCATTCGCAAGTCCTATTTAGCCCCTGGTTAATTGTATCCAATTTGAAAATTAATATCTATAGTGAATCTATCAGACTGAATTTAAAATGTTACAGATACTTTTCAACAAACAATTAATTTCCATTTTCTGTACCTCATCAAGTGAATCACTAACGAGGTGCATCCTTCTCACTTTCAAGTTTAGGAATAACATATTCATGTCAGGTCTCTGCCTGCGAGAGACTTTGTCCACCAGGCTTTGCTATTTGGAATTAAAAAAAATATTTTACACACATAACATTTTTGCTTAAGAAGCCAGATCAGTACCTAGCATCATTTCCTCTTAACAGCCACTTCTCCCCTGTATCCAACACCCTGTCCTGTGACCTGATTATGTACTGTTGTGTTCCGATTTATCATTGTTCATGTTAGCAGAATAAAACTGACAACCAACAAGGCGTTTCAGGGAAATGCGTTCCCTCAAAATTATTTTCCTCATTTATCTGGCTTGCCTGTCACTCATGGGAATGGTAAAGAAAGATTCATATATTACAGAAGATTAAAGAGCAGCACATTATACAGTAGAAACACATTTATGAAGCTACTGCAGCCCTAAGCAAACTAAACCAAGAACACTGTGTAAGCATTCTTCCTGGCCTTTTGCAGACTAGAAGTTACAGAATGATCTTTTTTTTTTTTTAACGAGGTTAGCCCTAAATTTCAGAGATTGCAATGAATAATTTTACAGACTGTTTAACAGATTAAAATGTATAACATTATTTTTACATGAACATCATTTATCACAAAGTGACTTACCCGTGCCATGCTTATCATCTGTTGTTCTGAGTCCCTTTGAATAATAACTTTTTTTGCTGCTATAGAAATAATGAATGGATACTGACAGAAAGAAAACCTAGATGGCAAAATAGACAGGAACTTAAATAAAGTGTAATTTTTACTAAAAACAATAAAACAAGAATCAATCTTCGTATTCCTGATTAATAGTTCTCCCCTATGTTAATATTTCATTTGTAAATAACTCTTCTGAAATAGCTATTGTTCTTTCTGAATTGTGGGCACAGATGTTAATTTTATCTTGTGCGAACCATTAGTATTAAGTAATAAGGACTTAGCATTCACAGTATTTGTATATACTTTTTCACAATAGACCTTTAATCTTTTCACAATAGACTTTTATTGTAGCATCTACCATCATTGCACTTTCATGTGACTAAAGAACAAAGGCAGCCACTATAGTATGCAAATAGTAGCTTTGGTGTTAAATACTAAATTTGAATTTTTAAGCAGAGCTAATGAATAAAAAACCTTAACTTTTAAATGACTGATTGCAAAAAAGATGTCTCATGTCTACAAACACCCCAGAATTCCAAAAGTGACAAACATCAATGGCTCTTTTGTTAGTTTTCTTTGTTAAATTTAAGATCTCACGAAAGTGAGGGAATAGCAGCACTAGCTTGAGTAAAGAACAGAGCATGTAGATCTTCCACGTGGCCCCGCTAGTATTCAGTCATAACATGCAATAATGTTATTTGCTTCTTTAGCCTATTCTCTGACAACTGTGTAGAACATTATACATATCATAAAGCTACTACAGTGAAGTCTGACACTCCCACCCAAACACAAAATTTGCCTTGGAACTTGTGCAGAAATTTGGACTTTGGGCCTGTAATATGAAAGTATAGTGTATTAGTCCATTGTACAATCTGTCAAAAAACTAATGTGATCTTTCATCTAATACATAAAGTTTCTTTCACCCTTCACCGTTGACAACATTATATGGGCCACAAATCAACAGTTATTATTCTTAGTCATCAGAAGCATCATTCATTAAAGAAGACAGGAGAAACACTAATTCATGTAAACTAAAAATGAACTTATTAAATATTCTACACCACTCATTAAAAATCAATTTGCTTAGCGGATGCAGAAGCTATGTGAACATCAGTAATCAAAACTGACCTACTATTTTTTTTCCACCTCCAAACCAGGCAAATCACCACAGATATTAGCTGAAGGGAGGAGAAACAGCCAGAACTGGAGCTGGTTCTGGTAGCAAGAATGGTGAAAACTACACACACACACAAAACACATCTTAAAACTGGTATACTTGTTCAGATTGACTACAGTGCTCTGTACTAAGGGCCCACTGGGGATTTAGACTATGTAATACTGCAGAAACAAGGGAAAAAACAAGGGAAAAACCCCAAAGTAAAAATAAATAAATTAAAATTACACCAAGAGTGAGATAGCTGGACCAGGGCTGGCTCCAGGTTTTCTGTCACCCCAAGTGGCGGGGGGGAGGGAAAAAAAAAAAGGTGGCAGCTTGTTGACCTGCCGCCGACAGCAGACGTGGTGGCGGCGGTATGGCCACCAACATGCCGCTGAAAGATGTGGCACGCCACCCCGCTGTTAGCCACCTCAAGAACGTGTTTGGGGGGGTGGTGCCTGGAGCTGGCCCTGAGCTGGACTAAACTACCTTATGGCCAAAAGTCAAAGAAAACATGTCTGACTGTAGACGATAGGTCCCGATGACCATAACTAACCAAGAAAAGGAAAGAACTGAGGTGGGTGGAGGCCAGCTAGCCCTTTTAAAGGCTTGGTTGTGAATGTTCAGAGCCACAAGGAGGCACTCATGCGAACCCAACTAGCATTATTTTCTAGAAAGTTCCTGAAGCTCAGCAGCTGTGGGACATACATGTGAATATGCAGATGAAATTCTGTAGTTTTCTGAAGATATTTGAGATTCCATGATCCTATAAGTTTGTAAAATGCTTTTATATTTCAAAATCCAAATATTACGCATTATACTGAAACCTGATCTAAAATACCTGTAATGGTGTGAACAAATTCTGCCTTAAGGTTTTCTTCAACTCCTACTAAAGTCAATACAAATTGCACATATATAAACACAAGGCCACATTTGGTTTTTAGTATCTTTAACTTACTGAGAACATTTCAGTGTACTTTGAAATAAAAAAAATAAAAAGTAAAATAAAGATGTAATTAATCTCTCATGATTCAAGCCATCAAGATCCCTTCAGAAATCTTTACTGCGATGCTGTATTGTTTAATCTGATCCAAAATTTTCATTTTGTAAAAAACAAGCTTTTGTGAAATCAATGAAAAAAGTTTTAATTAAACATTTTTTTACATTCAAAGGAAAGTTTTAATAAATATTCCTCTTCTGTTTTCGTAACCCAAACATTGTGCTGTCTCATAAGAATCTAAAGTCTTAATTTCACTGTATAAGCTGAGCAAAATACAAAAAAACCAGCCTAACAATGAAAAATAAATTGAATTTTACATTTTCTTCCACTTTAATAACCTGAAGTATTACTTAGAACGTGTTGCCAAAAGTGACAGTTAAAGCCCTAAGCCTGCAAAGGCGTACACACGTTTATCTTTAGGCACTGAAAATAGTCCTGTTAACCTCAGTGAAATTGATCACAGTCTGTAAAGTTAAGCATGTATTAGAGGGTATGTCTTCACTACAGCAGTAGGTCAATTTCCCTTAAGTCGATTTTTTAAAGCAGACTGTATAGAGTCGATTTTGTGCGTCCCCACTAAGCACAGCAAGTCGGCAGTGTCTGTCCCCACAACTGTGGCAAGCGTCGACATAGTGAGTGTTGCACTGTGGGTAGATATCCCACTGGGCGGGCACAGGGGGTCCGCGGGGCTGCTCAGGCGGCACGGAGGTCCACGGAGCTGCTCGGGCGGGCGGCAGCGGGGGGGGGGGGGGGTCCGGCGCAGAGCTAGCTGCTCGGGCTGGCACGGGGGAGCCGGCGCGGGGCTGCTCGGGCGGGCACGGGGGTCCGCGGAGCTGCTCGGGCGGGCACGGGGGTCCGGCGCGGAGCTAGCTGCTCGGGTGGGCGGGGGGGGGGGGGAAGCCGGCGCGGGGCTGCTCGGGCGGGCATGGGGGTCCGCCGAGCTGCTCGGGCGGGTGTGGGGGGATCTGGTGTGGAGCTAGCTGCTTGGGCAGGCGGGGGGGGGAGCCGGCGCGGGGCTGCTCGGGCGGGCACAGGGGGACTGCGGAGCTGCTCTGAGTGGTGGCTGGTCCCCTGGGGAGCAAACGGGCATTGTGGAAGGTCGGAAGCTAGCTGTCACATGCATCCTCACTAGTTCACAATCGACCCAGAGAGGTCGATTTCAGCGCTACTCCTCTCGTTAGGGAGGAGTACAGAAGTAGATTTTTAGGTCCCTTTAAATCGACTCAAATGGCATGCATGTGAGGACGTGTACATGTTTATATCGACTTAACGTCGCTAAAGTCGATGTTAAGCCGTAGTGGGGACCAGCCCTAAGTCTTGGCAGAATCAGAGCCCAAATTCTGGAAGTACACGTATAGTATATGAACGTTTGATATGCTTTATATATATAAGATGGTAAATGTCACTTGATATCAATAGGTGTCTCTCTTATTGTGTGGCAGACGAAAATAATGTTTATCATGACAAAAATAATTCAAATTAAAAAAATTGTACAGTAGAACCTCAGAGTTACTACGCATACCAGAGTTACGCAGTGACCAGTCAACCACACACCTCATTTGGAACCCGAAGTACACAATTAGGTAGCAGCAGAGACCCCCAAAAAAGCATATACACTGTTAAATGTAAACTACAAAAACGTTAAAGGGAAAGTTTAAAAAAAAGATTTGACGAGGTAAGGAAACTGTTTTTGCGCTTGTTTTGTTTAATTAAGATTGTTAAAAGCAGCATTTTCTTCTGCATAGTAAAGTTTCAAAGCTGTATTAAGTCAATGTTCAGCTATAAACTTTTTAAAGATCATAATGTTTTGTTCAGATCTATGAACATTTCAGAGTTATGAACAACCTCCATTCCTGAGGTTTCTGTAACTCTGAGGTTCTACTGTAATTAGACTTCAGTAGCTGCCATTTCTACTGTCAATATTAGTAAACAATGAACTTATATTATTGTCTACAATTACCACCTTTTATCACTTTTATCTGATTTAAATCAAAGTGTGAAATCCTTGCCCCCCTGAAGTCAATGGCAAAACTTCCAATGACTTCAATGGGGTCAAAATTATCTATTTGAAAAAGACATGCTGCTAAACTTAAAAATAAATAAACAAGCCTATAACGAACAACAAAAAAGAATAATTATTTTATTCATTGTTAGACAAAATTTGACTCTTGCCAGTTTCTCTTTTACCTGTGAGAGTTTCCATAACACTGCCAGTTTTGATACTCTTCCATGAGATCAATATGATCTAAAGTAGAATTATAAAAATCCGTATATGGAATAACAGCAGGATTAGCGAGGCTATTTGCAGCATCTACAAAGAAAACATATAGAATCACTATCAGGAACTCTCTCAAACTACTATCCCAATAAGGCACACCAATTTTCAAGTTGTGTGAATGTCAGAGCACTCAGAAAAATCAGCAGTTATACAGTTATCTCTTTTGAACCTTACCTAAGTGCTATCACTCAGCTAAAATATTGTCATGCTAGCACACCATAATGAGACTAATTTACAAACCACTATAATCAAGGAGAAAGTAGATAAACAAGTGCTAATCTCAAGATCATTTAAAAAACATTTATATTTTGCTGTTTGAATGTTAAAAATAGTTAGTCTAGGGACTCAAATTGCATTTTTGGCTATCTGAAACATGTCTCTAACTTAACATATGGAAATTTGACATGCAACTGATATGTATCATTTAATTTACTTTTTTGTTTTTTTATGAAGAAGTGACAAATTTTGTCATTGAAATTAAAGTACCAGCTAATGCTTATGATCAGTGACTTGAAACAAGGACCAAAATGCCAAGATAATTATTTTCTGCTTCCATTTTTTCCAAACATTTTGTAAGAATTTAAGGGAAAAAAACCCTTGAAATTCCAATGGAAATCTAAAGCATATTCTACTCATATATTTTACTCAAGTATTTTACAATAGAAGACTGTTTTCCTGAAAAAATATCTTAGTTTGACTGTACCTCGATATAATGGTGAAATCTTGCCCCACAAAAGAGTAATAAAACTCCTATAGACTTCAGCGGGGCCAGGATTTTACCAGAGTAGTCTACTCATATAAGCCATAAATAAAAAGAGTAAAGTACAGTCACCAGAACAATGGACACCTCTGATTAAGGAATCAATTGATTACTTATCTTATTTTTCAACACCCTGAAGTCTTGTTCAATGCAATCTTAGTAAAAGGAAAAGGATGCATCTCAGGCCCCACCTATTTCCTTTCAGGGTTGCAATTCTCTATCACCTTGTTTGAGCTTCATAGTGAAATAATTAGATACTAAATGAGAATGTGATTTAGCCAACAGTCATTACATGGGGATCTGATCTTTAATCAACTGTTGTCTTGATGTAAAAGAAGGGACCACACTGTAGACTTGAAACCACTCCCCATAATTGACCCAGTGTTCATGGCAAATAATGACTCCTTTCAATATGCCCAAATTTATGAGTTGCAATGCATTTATTGTGATCAGTCAAGCAATACATTGGATTAGAAATCCCAAATTTAATACTAAGGTGTGTAAATATCTTTTCACTCAACAATAAAAAACTTGTATAAAGTACTGCACCATAATAGGAGTTCTGACTTTCACTTGATGCGAAATAAGTTGATTGCTGCATGTTGGGAAATTTTTAAGATCTGCTAATACACATGCATGTTTGCTAACAGGCTTGTGCCAGTTGGACTGGAGGATTTATATGTCAGCAACTTGTGGGAGAGTTTATCAGTGAGACTGGTAAGGGCTATACATGTGGCTGAGAGTATCGCACACTCATTTGATCTATTTTCTTTTAAGAGGTAACAGGCTAAATGCTGACCATTCAGTTTGGTTAGTGTATACCTATATCTTTTTATATGTATTTATGTGGTAAAAATATATGTATCCTTACTACAACACATTACAGTCTTATTCAGTTGCTGGAGCAACCTACTGTATAATCATTTTATATCAATATATTCTTATTTGCAACCGTGAGTTTTGACTAAATCTTAATTGGTCACAATTCTGTGAGAGAAAACCTCATCCCCAGAAGTGCCAAGATAAGATGGAGCCTTCTCCCAAAATATACATACAGGATTACGAAAGAAGTGATAATTATGTAGACTAGATCATGTCTGCAGGGAAAATCTTGCTTTTGGGTACAGTTTAAAGGCATTTTTCTAGGATAATGGAAAAAGCATTTGGTAGGTGTAGACAGGGCTGCATTCTCCTCAGTATGAAGTGGCAAAAATAGAAGTGCTGTGGAAACATCATGGTCTAACGACGAGATTGACTGCAGAATCTATTTTGTCAGTTACCATTTTATATCTCTATGGTAAAAAGAAAAAATCATATATCCTAACAGAATTATGAACTAAGACTAATCAATTTTAATTAGAAAAACTTACTGAATAAAGACAAGACTTTGGTTGCAGATGGAATCCACCAGGTACATTTTATCATGGGTGGGAATTCTTCAGGTTTTGCAGGGAACAGACGTAAAGAAATAAATTGCAGCAACCGGTCTACTAATTGCTTAAACCTCCTCTGCGAAATCCTAGAAGAAACACACTGAAGTTATTCTTATGATAGTCCTGCCCCCACTGAAGCCCACTATAATAAATTATCACATAATGGACAAAATTCAGATATAAAAGTTTATTGACATCAGCATACATCTAAACACGGACA
Source organism: Sternotherus odoratus (assembly GCA_032164245.1). Classification (NCBI taxonomy): domain Eukaryota; kingdom Metazoa; phylum Chordata; order Testudines; family Kinosternidae; genus Sternotherus; species Sternotherus odoratus. Next base: position 79,669,960 of record JAVMKO010000005.1, on the reverse strand, counting down.
TGTGGCAATATTTTTTTTAACGATATAGAAATTCTATTGAATGCATCAGGCATATTCAAGATATGCTTTAATCTCTACATCTTTTTCAGATTATTGTATCAAAAGTTACATCTTTCCGAAATAGTTAATTGGCTCTTTATTAAAGTGGTAATTAGAAAGATAGAAATGATCTTTCTCTGTGAAGTTTAATCTTTTAATCCTGACAGCTTTTTGGAATTTTCTATTTAAATATATTTTGCTTCACTGAACAGAGACACAGAAAAGAACTTCATGCACTCTCGAGTATAGATTAAGTATTCTACAAACACTTTCTAGGTTGTACAATACATAGCTTCCATGCATGTAGTAAGAGAAATGCAAAATCTTTTTAAAAGATAAAATGTTCAAATTTTTAGTATTGTTTGGCTTTTCTATCCTGGCTTTAACAATGAAAAACGTCAATCTTCCTGTTACCTTCTTAACCAAGAGAACAATCACCCTTTTAAACCGTGAGCCAAATCAGAGTATAGCTATTAGTTTTTGCTAGACCAGGACATATTTCAGCTTGAGAGAGAAATTTTTACCTCCTCATGGAAAAGCTGCCCCCAAACCTAGCAGATAACCTGCAAAGCCAGGCTCATTCAGACAGTAGCCCTGTATCCAGATGAGGCTACAGTCCCCAGTGGCCCCTACTAGCACAGCTCCAACAGGGCTATGCTTCCACCAATGGGCTCAGTGAAAAAGTTAACTAAGGGCTGGTCTTCACTCGTGTGGTGCGGGATCGATCTTCTGGCGATCGATTTATCGCGTCTTCTTAAGACGCGATAAATCGATCACCCCGGGCTCCCCCGTCGACTCCGGAACTCCAGCTTGCCGGGAGGCGCAAGCTGGAGTCGACGGGGGAGTGCGCCGCCGACTGCCGCCGCCGTGGGGACGGCAGGTAAGTCGGCGGCAGATACGCAAAATTCAGCTAGTTGGGTATCTGCTGTCGATCCCCCACTCCACTGAGGACAAGCCCATAGTCTTGTAACTTCCATGAGTTTAGGAGAACTATGTATGTACCTTACAGCCTGCTCCTTCCTGCTGGACTCCATATATGTTTAAAAAAATAAAACTTTTCAGTTAATATAATTAAAGCTTGTCAGAATATAAAATACAGTACATTAAAAATTGAGATCCTATATGATGGAAAGTGGGTTTTTTTACTTTTTAAACCAGTGCGCTAGGAAAAGATGGTCAGCTTCTGCCAAGGTTGCTATCTGTCTCAGCAAGTGAGCATAGATGACATAAGTAGATGTGTTACTAAACTGAGGATTCTGCAAAAGATATTATAAACATGTTGTTAGTACCAAAATTAGTATAAAGAAAAAAGCCATTAGAATTTTCCAACCAATACAATCATGGATGAAAAATAGCTGTGATAGAATCAAGATTATAAAACAATAGATATTCATTTACAACTTCTGTTCAAAAAGTCAAAAGATAGGTACAACTTCAATTTAGCAACAGAAAAATTTAAAAATGCTCTTACATTTTAAACAGAAATCAGACGTTTGTTTATTTAACAAAGACTTTCCTTTAAGTGATCATCAATTAAAACATACTGGATAAGCAATACTTATGGAAGTTTTAATATTCCTGTGGCTGTGGTTAGCATTGACCTTACAGCTCAATATTACATATTATTTCATAAACACTATATATTATTACATATACACTATATTTCTCCATGATCCTCATGACTGACATCTTCCAGGATTAGAGAAAGACATTAGTCTTAATTTCTATCATCCCCCCTGCACTGGACTGATCATATTTCCACTATCACAGCAGGTTACATTTCACACAATTCACAGTTGCTTCCCCTCCCTGATATACTGAAAATCTTTTCTCCTACATGAATTAGATTCCCAGCTGACTTTATCCCCAGATACTGGTGAACTGCTCTCTTGCGCACAAAACATACTGACAAGCCTCATCTATAAGTTAGTAAAATTCGGGCTTATTATTATATGGTGAAACTCCACCAGTAACAGCAACAGTCAATGCTAGTATAAATAAGACTCAGGCATTCTTACCTCTGTATCTGATGCATTTATCGATAATATTTGTATGTTTCCTGCAACATTACAGCCTTATTTAATTGTTGAAACAAAACTCTGCTCAAAATATGCAGAATGTAGCCTGTTGGGAAAGTGGGCACAAGGGCAGATCAATGCAGGAGAGCTGGGAATGGGGAGGAAATAAAATAACCCACTTTGTTCTCTCATCCTGCAAGATGGCAGTTTCCAAGCAGTAAATTTGTATTGTTTTTTGCCTGTTAATTAGAAAGAAAGCCTCTATTTTTCATATAAATTTAAGATTTTAAAAGAAAAAACCCACAGCCGTAGACTTTTCTGCAAGGTAGCTGTAAATATTTCAGTACATAGTTTCCTTATACAAGGAAATTAAATATACATCCATTTAATGTAAAGCCTCTCAATTTATATTTTTAATTTACAGTACACTTCAGTTACACATTGATTGCATACAGAATTGTACATCATGCATTAAAGGATTATGGGTTTTTCTAAAAAGCTTCTAATTTTCTTACCTGTAGAAGTATACAGTATGCTCTAAGATCATCTTTCGTTCGTGGCCTAAGAACAAACAGATTTATACCAATATCATACATAAGTATAAAAAAACAAACAATTAATGAAAACGTGTATCTAACTTCTCAGTTTTGCTTCTCCAAAGATACCGTATCTGTTGATCTTCTACAATCTATACATACTCTGGGTTCCCTTTCAGTGATCAACCATGAGAAGCAAAAGTAGTCTATCATTGTAAACCAGAGGCTGAAGAACCCACATGCACCTACTTTCTGCCATAAAAAGGTCTTCCAAAGTTATTATAAACAAGAAGCATGTTATTATGTACACAGGGAAAATGTCTTTTAAAAGGATCTCAATATGATCCTGAAGAACCCTTTGAAGATACACCAAGTTGTTTGGCCCTACATATTCCTGCAACAATATAAAGAAGGATCAGCAGACATGCCCAGATAAGATAAATTGACAAGCAAGAACATTTATCTTATTAGAGAGACTTGCCCATTGATCTTTTACATAGAAAGCATAGCCAGAAGTGAAAAGTAGACAGGTAGGGAAGAACAAGGTTAGGCCAGAAACATCGAAAGCATAGAAAAAAATTGCTGAAGCAGCACTTCACTGAATCCTTTCCTATGAAACACTATATGACGAGATACCCAGAACTCCTTTTTGGAATTAAATGGTTGCTTTATACATTTCCTTGATTGATGCTCAAGATTTCTCTGCACATGAAAATGAAGCTGATTCAGAGAAGTGAATCCAGAGCCCTCCAAAGAGAGACCTTTGGCCTTCAATGTTTTACTAACTGAGTATTTGATTCAAGAAGAGACTCCATCCTTTTTGGATTTTCTGACTCTTAAGTTGAAGGCTAATAAAAAAAAAAGACAAAAACTTACTGCTCTATTCTCTTAAGATAAATCTTGAGCACAAACCAAAAATCTGAGATATTTCAGTTTTCTTTTTGGGGGCATTTTAGATTAGGGTAAGATAACACTATACTATGGTCTGGGCTACACTAGCGGTGGGGTTTGAACTAAGGTACGCAACTTCAGCTACACTATTTGCATAGCTGAAGTTGAAGTACCTTAGTTCAACTTACCTGGCCGTCCCCACTGTGGCGGGTCGACCGTGGCGGCTCCCCCCCATCGACTCCGCTTACTCCTTTTGGCGAGCTGGAGTTCCAGAGTCGACGGGCTGTAGCCCACAAAAGCTTCTGCCCAAATAAATATGTTAGTCTCTAAGCTGCCACAAGTACTCCTCTTTCTTTCTACTTAATTAATTTTTTTTTAGTATAGTAATACCATGAGAGCTCCAGCAATTTCTGATCAGTCACTCAGAGGGGATTTGACTAAGATTTAGATCAGGGGTGGGGAACCTTTTTTCTGTCAAGGGCCATTTGGACATTTATAATGTCATTCGCAGGCCGCTCTCCCCTCTCCCCTCCCCCAGGAAGCCCAGGCTGGCAACGGGAGCTGAGACCCTAGCTGGCAAGGGGCCAGTGGGGGAAACCCCAAAGCAGTGGCAGGCAGAGTGCTTAGCCCTGCACTGCTTTGGGGTTTCCCCCGCTGACCCCTTGCCAGCCAGGGTCCTGCCGCCTGCCCCAGTCAGCTCCCGCTATCAGCCTGGGTGTAAGGGGTGATCTTCATTTACCCCCGCCCAGCCTCCCCCCATCTAGCCTGGGGGCCGCGTGGCACCGGCGGCTCCCCCAGGCGTACGCCGCCCCCGCCTGGTGGCCGCGCAGCACCGGCGGCTCCCCCAGGCGCGAGATGCCCCCCGCCCTGGTGGCTGCGCGGCACCGGCAGCTCCCCCAGGCACGAGCCACCCCCGCCTGGCGGCCCGCGCACGTCCCTGGCCGGCGGCTGCGGCGCATCCCTGGTCCCGCCGCGGGCCGGACAGAATTATTTGGCGGGCCGTATAAGACCCGCGGGCCGGAGGTTCCCCACCCCTGATTTAGATGATCAGCAGATGTGTCTCTTCAAAGGAGAAACTTCTAAAGCAAAAAAGATGTAACATACTTTTCATTCTTGGCCTAAAAACATGCTAGATTCTTGTCATGTATTAAAGAACGATAATATACTAGTACAATAAACCCAGATTTTCCACTCATTTAAATGTGTGCAAATGCTCATTATAATTACCCTTTCCACTCCTGTAAAAGACCATTAATTATTCCTTTTAGGACAGACTTCTGAATATCTTGAGGCTAGGAAGAATGGAATGGAAAAAACAAACAGCATTAGGTTAAAAAGTACACTTCTTTTTTATAGTTCATACAATACAATTGTTGAAGCATGACATTAGGATAACATTCTTATTTAAAAGATTAGGAATAGTTCTTACTTCACAATAAAACACAACTATTTATTTTCTCTACTTCACAGAAAATATATAAAACATCCCAAACTAATGATAATACAATTAACTTTAAGAGGAAATTTATATACATACTATTCTGCTACCTTCACTGAGAGAAACGCCAGGTTAGTTCCAACTGGGACTACTCAGGTGCGTAAAATTATTCACAGGTAAATGTTTATTAGATTTTGCCCTCTGTTCACAATAAAGTAACATGAATAGATCAGTAGAAGAATTAGGGCTTTTACTATTAAAACTATTAAAACCAGGAGAGAATGTTAAACTGGCTTTTGGTGCCTCTAAAAATGTGACTTTACTACACTACTGTATTTGTGGAGGTAACAAAGAGTCCTATGGCACCTAAAAGACTAACTGTATTTGTGGTTATCCCTATAATTAAAATGGGGAATACTGCACATACAAACTTACACTGAACTACTGAGCAGTAAATTTTAAAATTTATTTCCACCCACTCTATGGGAGAAACTGATTTTAAAGTAATCTGTGAGAAACCAATGAAAATTGCATATGTAACATTATTTTACTTACAACTCTCAGATGAATATTTAGTTCAGCTAGTTGAATTTTGAATATTAGGTCCATAGGTAAATTAGATTTAGCAAGATTTATTAAATTGTTTATTAAAATTCTCTCACTTTAGGACATGACAACTAAATATGTATCAGATTTAATGCAGAACTAATAATATTCCATTTCTTAATGAGTCACTGCATATGTAATAAATGCTATCTTCACTATCCCCCATTTCCAGTCTTCAAGGTTCCATTTTACTAATTTATAATTAAAATACTAATTTTCTTATAATGGTAATAGAGAGAATTATCTTATACTGACTTTAATACTAGGTTAACTGTATAAGAAAGCTGACCTAATTTTTTTCTTAATGCGAATTACCCTCTCTACAAAAGTTAAATGTCCAGGGTCTGCTGAATACTTCTTGATCATTCTAGCTCTAGTCAACAGAAGCTCATGTTTAATAGCTTGGTTACATTTGTAAAAATTAGGAAGGGAAAATCCCATCAATCTAGACAGGCTAGAAAAAGTTCAATACATGTTTTTTTTCTTTTAATATATAAACTTAAATCTTTTAATTTGCTGACCTTTCAAAGCTTTGCTTGGTAACACTACAAGCAGAATTTGAAATAGAAAAATAAATCAGGGGAGCAAGTCTGTTTTCACCACAGCTACACTTCCCAATCAAAACATTATCAGTTTATTACCTTTTCCCCAAATTTTTATTTAGATGTGACACCTTAAGAGGATTATTAAAGTAATTCAAATTATCAAAGCTGGATGTGTAGAAAAGAAACAACCAGGGACTACCCTAGACAAATCATGGCTAGCTAGGCTCTATGTTTGGTTATATAAAATAACATTTAAGTTACCAGAAGACCTTATCTTGTATTAAGCCGTATTAAATAGACACAAAACTTTTCAATTGGATGCAAACACAGAAAAAATATGTTTAAAGAAAAAGCTACATCATCTAAAAAGTATATTACCCAAACTTAGAGAGGTAGATTTAGAGTGGGTGTCTGGTGAAAGTGATGAGAGAAAGATTGCACCACTGTTTTGAATCAATAAACATATTACTTCCCAGTATTTCTGTTGTACAACTAAGTTTAACTTCTGGTATCACTAGTGTGTCTTACATATTATATATTATCTTATGGTTTCTTTTTCAATTATCTCATTTTCCTGACTACTTGTTAGTATGTAAAAAAGGCTCTCTCTTTCTACTGTCCAAGTCCCCAATCCTGCAATCTGCTCATGAGGTCAGAGCCTTATGCTGTGCAGGGGCCAATGCCCTTCTAACTTCACTAGAACACTGCACAGATGGACCCTTATACACAATGTAAAGCCTATTTGAAATCAGTGGTATCCTGCACAATCACAGGAATATACCTGCAAAAGCTGTTTTCAGGATCTGAGCCTAAGTAAGAACCTCAGATGTTGTGAGGAAAAACCCCTCGTTACCATTTTTTTCTTTCATTCCTCTCAAAAGAGAACAGTTCAGTACCATGCAACCAGACAGCTTAGATGTAAACTAATGGTTACATAATATTCTTTACTGAACAGTAATATTAAGTTCACTATAGAAGATACAAACATTTTTGTCTAGCAAAACGCACTTAATTATTAAAGAAAAATAACTTTCAAATTATTTGGAACCCATCATTTGCACATTTAAGTTGCCTATGCATATTCATATGATTGTCACTCTCATTCCATCTTCCCCATTGCTTCCTACACTCATTTCTATATCCAGATTGAAAGCTTTTGGGGCAAGGAACCATGCCTTGCTATGACAGTGTAGCATATACATGGTGGGGTCCTGGTCCTGACTGAGGCCTCTAGACTCTACCAAAATATAAACAATATTATTAACTAAAAGTTGTTCTATCCGTAGAGTGCAGTTTTCAGGATTTTATGGTGATTTCATGTAAGCTTGCACAGTTTTTGCAATTTCAGCAGATTCCTCAGTTCATAATTGTGAATATGTTAAAACTTTTAAAAACATCTTTTTACTTACAGTATTTAGTAAGGCATCATAGACAGCATTCACAAATTTAGCATTGATTTCAGAGTCTTCAATGGTACTGAAAGGGAGACTGACATCTTTCTGCAAATTCAAATCATAAGCATTTTTTACTCAAGTTATTTCAGATGTCATTTAAAAATTCCCTTAAAAATAAAAGTTTTGGTGTGCTAACATTTGTATCAAGGTTAGAAAAAAGTATGTACAGAGAAAAAAAAATTTTTTTTGTAACAACTAAAAAAGAACCAGGTCAGATATAATATTGTATCTTTTCAAATTCTAATACAAGAATAAATTATGTCAGCAAACTTCACCCGAGTCCAATCTGTCAAACATCTAAAATAATGGGACTACATTATATGCATTAGCTGATACATGATGGGTGATTTAGTCTACCATTTCTAGTCATTGGTTCAAATTCAGCAACAGTCAAGAGCAACAAAATTATTACCACGCAATATTTGTTAGATAGCCTGTGTGACATGAATTAATAGCCTCAATTCAGATCCCACTGTTCACATCAAATAGCACAATCACATTTTGCATCGCCACAGGCACATTCTGAAAAAAATACAAAGGATTTACTCAGCATGGAGACTGAAGTACTCACCACAAATGTGATCCTTTCAGAACCTGACTGAGGCACATTAAGGCTAAGGTCACACTACAGGATTATAGCGCGTCCCATATAGCGCAATAGGTATTGCGCTAGAGCGTGTGCACACTCAGACCCGGCAGCGCTAAAGCATGGCCACATTTGCGGTGCTTCTGGCGGCACTGAGACTAGCGCAATAGGGTAGGTATCCCACAGAGCACCTCTTCCCAATCTGGCACAGTGCCTTGTGGGAAGGGGGGTGTCACTTGCGGCCATTCTGCATCCAGTTCCAACTCCCCATGATGCTTTGTGTCATTTCCCAGCAATCCCTGTGTTTCTGGCCACCTCGGGCGCCATCTTCCAACGGTTTCAGCAAGGCATGCACGCTCCGTCGTCTGTTTTCCTTTGCCGTAATGGATCGCGAACTGCTGAGGAGCATGCTGGTGAGTGTCGCCAGCACGACTCTCTGCGCGGCGGAGTTCATTCTTGAAATGGACCGTGACAGTAGTGATGAGTCTGGAGAAGAAGACGAGATCGAGCCAAGGAACAAATTGGACATTAAACTGCTCATCGCTTTAACGGACATGCTCACGACTGTGGAACGCCACTTCTGGGCACGGGAAACGAGCACTGACTGGTGGGATCGCATCGTCTTGCAAGTGTGGGACGATGAGCAGTGGCTGCAAAACTTTCGCATGAGAAAAGCCACTTTCATGGGACTGTGTGCTGAACTCGCCCCCGCCCTGCAGCGCAAAGATACCAGATTGAGAGCTGCCATCCCGGTGGAGAAGCGGGTGGCTATAGCACTCTGGAAGCTGGCCACCCCCGACAACTACCGATCGGTGGCCAACCACTTTGGGGTGGGGAAGTCTACCGTTGGAGTTGTGTTGATGGAAGTGTGCAAGGCCATTAATCGCCTCCTGCTACGAAAAATCGTGACTCTTGGTGACGTGCGTGACATCGTGGCTGGCTTTGAGCAGATGGGTTTCCCTAACTGTGGAGGGGCGATCGATGGGACCCATATACCTATTCTGGCCCCCGACCAACTAGCAGATGAGTACATTAACTGAAAGGGGTACTTCTCCATGGTGCTTCAGGCACTTGTGGATCACCGTGGGCATTTCACTGACATTAATGCAGGCTGGTCGGGAAAGGTGCATGACGCACGCATCTTGTGCAACACCGGCCTGTTCAGGAAGCTGCAAGAAGGCACTTTTTTCCCAGACCAGAGGATCCCCATGGGGGAAGTGGAAATGCCCATTGTGATTCTTGGTGACCCCGCTTACCCTCGAATGCCCTGGCTCATGAAACCCTACACAGGGAGACTGGACAACAGCCAGGAAAGGTTCAACTACAGGCTGAGCCGCTGTCGAATGACTGTGGACTGTGCCTTTGGGTGTCTTAAAGCCTGCTGGAGATGCCTTTATGGCAAGCTAGACTTGGCAGAGGGAAGTATATCCGCGGTTATTTCCGCGTCCTGTGCCCTAATCTCTGTGAGCGGAAGGGCGAAGGCTTTACTATGGCGTGGACCTCGGAGGTTCAACAGCTGGAGGCCATGTATGCACAGCCAGAGAGCAGGGCTATTAGAGGGGCACAGCGGGAGGGTACAAGGATCAGGGAAGCCTTGAGGGAGCATTTTGAGGCTGAAAGCGAGTTCTAATGGGAATTGCAGAGGGAGGGAGGGAGGGACGGACAGAGGGAGGGAGCAGTCTGTTAATAGGATAAGGCATTTGCTTTTCTGTACCTATTACATACATTTGTGCACCTAATACAGAAACCCATTTATTAAAAAGAATTCATTTATTGAACAGCTCTCTCATAATTTGAAATAAAAGTTGAAAAACAGTAAAATGTGTGCAGGAGGAGGGGGTGTGCGATTGGGGTGGGAGGAGGGGGTGTGCGATTGGGGTGGGAAGGGGTCAGTCAGAGATTGGCGTATGTCCTGGACTCATAACCTCCAATGCCCTCCGAATTGCTGTGTTCCCCCAACCCCATTTGCGGAGGGCGATTATGCTTGTTAGTAGGGGTTGAGTGCAGTGGATAAGGGTGCTGGGTCCGTGGGTTGGTCGGTGAAGACGGGGGTTGGAGGCAGCTGTGGGTTTAATAACCAGGCAGCTGTTCATAGTGGCCTGAAGGGGCCAGAGGGCCAGAAGGGGAAGGGTTAGGGGGCAAGTGACAAGGGGGGTGGCAAGCACGGGGCTGCTGCTCCTGAACGGCAGCGATCCGCTGCAGAGTCTCTACTTGCAGCTCTAATATTCTAAGCAGCTTGTCAGTGCGCTTATCAGCACTCTGTTCGCGAGCTTATCAGCACGCTGTTCGCAAGCTCTCTCTCCGCTGTTCCCTACGCTTCCTCTCCTCCTCCCTCCGGTCGCTGTCAGTGCCGTTGTCCATTGATGCCTGTTCCAGAACTTGCTTCAGAAGCTCTTCTTTGCTCTTCCTCAGTCTGTTTCGAATTCTACTTAGTTTTTGAGCCACAGATAAGACTGTTGACGATGTCAAGGACAAAGCTAGGGAAAGTTACAAGTTCACAGTTAAAACACAAGATCCCATTGTTTGCAACAGACAGTATTAGGGAGTCCTCCTCATTCCTTGAATCTCTGTGCAGTTTCCCTGTCCAAATAAGCCATATCACACACAGAGGTACCCACAGATCCCTGGGCATGGTGAGTCACGGGGACAAGCACTGTTTCCCTGCCTTTCTATACTATTGTTTTGCGGGAGCGGCGGGCATTAGTGGAAACTGCAGTCTGATAAGCATTTTCCCAACATTCTGTGTAGGTTTTCGAGGTGGAAGATATCTCGCTACTGCGGGTGATGGAGCAAGAAAGGGCGGGGATTTTAAGGAGATATGGCTTCCGCCCAGGGCCATAGGTGGCTTGCATCTGTGTGGTGATGCTGCCCCCACCACTCTTAGAAGAGTGGCGCGGACTGGTGACCGTGGCCGGGACAGCGAACACGCTGGGGCTCCCGCGAAACCTCTGCAGGCACATTGCAAGAGCTCTTATTGAGACCTTTGCAGAAATCACTGATGAGGATTACCGCGAGGTGATAGAGTACATGTAGGCAAGCATGCAATCATCCCTTTCCTTTCCACCCTCGCCCAAGCTGCCTGCCTTCCCAATAGAAAAGTATCTGTACCTGCGCAAACCGGTGCTGCAGCCCTGGCCCCTGCAACCGCCGGACGCTGTGACTCGCTTTGGCTGCACTCTGGGCTTGAGAAGAGTTCCTGGCTGCATGTCTCCAGTGACTCCTCCGTGCCCTGGCTCGCTGCTGCGGACGCGGACGCCTCCTCCTCCTTCTCCTGCTGCTCCTCGCCGTCCTGCTCCTCTCCAGCCTCCTTCCTCCCCCCTTCAGTGGTGGGCTGGGAAGAAGTGTCCTGGGTGGTCGCTGGAGTACACATTGGATCACCACCAAGGATCGCATCCAGATCCTTGTAGAACTTGCAAAACACAGGGGCTGCCCCAGAGCGTCTGTTTGCATCGTGGGCTTTGTGATAGGCAATCCTAAGCTCCTTTACTTTTGCCCGGCACTGCAGAGTGTCCCGGTCATGCCCTCTGTCCTTCATGGCCCGTGATATCAGGCCATACGTATCGTAATTCTGCCAGCTAGACCGCAGCTGAGACTGGACAGCCGCTTCCCCCCAACAACTGATGAGGTTCAGCAACTCATGATCGGACCATGCTGGAGATCGCTTATTGCGAGGAGGCATGGCACGTGGAGTCATGGCCAAGCAAAATGGTTACCTGAGGAGTACTCCACACCTGGCTGGAGCAAACAGGAAGGGGATTTTCAAATTTCCCTGGGAATTTAAAGGGCGGGTCTGACGTGTGGTCACCTGAGGACGCAACAGAAGAGTTTGAAACTGATGGCCAGAGTGGCTCGAACAGGAATTATGGGCCAGGCTGGAGGCTCATTAATGCGCAATGGGTGTTCACATTCGCGCCGTTGCGCTACAACGGTAGCGCAAAAGCCCTTATTCCTCTGGAAAAGGTGGTTTACGAGTAGCGCGATAAGCCCGTACTTTTAGCGCAATATGTGCCTTGCCAGTGTGTTCGGGTACAGAGTTATAGTGCTCCTGGAGGCTTTATAGCGCTATAAAGTGGCAGTGTAACCAAGGCCCAAGAAGGCAATGCATTGCCACAAACCATACTGTATTTGATTAGGGAATTGAGGACTTCAGTCTCCAGAGCGCTCAGATAACTATTTTAACAGCAATGGAATCTACATCAACAATAGTCTAAAAAGATAGTAAAGAAACTGCACAGTCATAAAGTATTACACATTTTAACAGAATAATATTTATATAGTTTCATTTACTATAATGCAAAGTTAATCTTTCAAAAATTAGTTGTATAGAGACAGCTTTTATAAAGTCTTTGCATTTTCTTTAATTCTCAGGACACCAATTTTTGTATTTCTTTTGTTTTAAATCCTACAAATGTGCTTGAAACCTTGGTTTACTAATACATGAATAATGGACAAATGTTTACTAAAAACAAATAATAAATGGAACTAGTAAATAAACCTATGAAATACTAGAACTACAAAGTGTATGGGGGTAACGTAAACAAGATAATACTATGAGTCTAGTCTGTTTAAGTAAACTAAGATAAAAATAAATTTTATGTGATGGATATATAGCATCTTGAAGATATAAAACCTATAAGAGCTAAGCAGCATTCTGAATTGTTTTCTACCTTAAATGCAGCATTTAGCTCCAGGAAAGAATCAAATGTTGTTAAATAAAAATCATGTACAGCTTTCCAATCTCCTGATGACTTAGCTTTTTCCATATCGTCCCTAGAAAGAAAATTCACAAATAAATATATATCAGACAAGTTATGTACAAATATTAAGCAGTTTATGAAATAGACTTTATACTTCATACTTCACTATTACTCCAGTGTCTTTCATCTCTAAACAGATTTATGAGAAGGGTAAAATTTAAGAACTGATATGTGCAAGTTAACTTCTAAGGTAATACTCTAAAATCTAGAAATATTGACACTCCAAAAGAATAGAGACATTTGAAATTAGTTAGGCAAAATATATTTCAGCACTACCTGATCATATTTATTAATTCAGTCGATTATGATTTCAGTATTTTAAAACAAATTACTAAGAATAATGTATTATCAATTCTTATGTAACGTGTAGAAATAATTTAAATAGTAAGCAACCTCCTAAAACTGTTAATTTAACATTACACATAATGATCTTTGATTCTATCACAAGCTTTAAAATTACTAAATTTTACATAGCATATGTAAGATCACATTCATTGTTGCAACAATAAAATTCAGAGATTCACATCTAGTTAAAAGCTGAGAGTTGGCTATGTTATGTGAACATTTTAAACACCCATAAGTGTCTGAAATAATGGAAAACTCCAAATACCTTGAAAATAAAGGTAAAAACATTTATGCAAAGCCAATCTACAACTTATTTCCATATTAGTAGAGCCAGTGTTCTCCAGCAATGAAAACAGTAATTTTGGATTTTCAAAGCTATATATTTCAGACATTTTTGATATGTGTTATGTTAATAAAAAATACACTTGTTGACAGACATGAGCAATATGCAATACTGGTGCTCAAACTTTTCCAGTCACACCCCGTCTCTTACCAGTAATTGAATCTGTCTATGCGCACCCCAGCATTACTGCATAGCCAAGGCTTCCTCAGCAGCAGAGCTTGGGGCTGGGGGCGGAATTGGGGATGAGGGAGGAGCTGGGGCTAGAGGTGGAGCTGGTCTGGGGGTGGAGAAGGAATGAGGGCCAAGCAGGACGGGGAGAAGACAAAAAGGTATTAGAAGCGGAGGGTGGCACTCCCTCTCTGCCCCACCATGCACCCCCTGAACAGTCCGTTGCATCCCCCTATAGGGGCGCACACTACACTTTGAGAACCAGTGCTTTACAGCACAAAATTGCTGAGCTCTGAGGGCTAGAACCTGCTGTGCAGAGGAGTCGGGGACAGACGCTGGGTACTGAGGGATAGAGCCAGGCAAGCTGTGTGCTGGGTAGCAGGGGGAAGGAGCCAGCTGTGTGCAAGGGAGATGAGTGGGGGACAGGTGCTGTGGACGTCACCCTGCATGCCCTGCTCACACTTTGAAAGGCAATTCAAAAAATTAAGGGCAATTCCGGAAATGAAGAGTTATTTTGGGAGGGGGAAAAAAAAAAAAGCAGTAAGTGTGGCAATTTCTAGAAAACATTGACCCTACATGTTACTGATAAAAATCACAATTTCATTTTTTCCTCTACAACACAACACAACACATTTTTATATATTCACTCATATAATACACTTGTTTATTTCAACGAAACACCCTGTAAATATGAAAATAGACATAATATATTTAAAGTGCTTAAAGGATTTAGGAGCATGTTTTGCTGAAAATCAATGGGGCTTAGTCTCAGATACTTTTGAAAATTTTAGTCAAAATTTATAAAATGCGTAGTAGATGGGTTTGTCATATTTCAGTCTTTTGATCACTTGAGTTCTGGCCAAATATTCTTTTACCAATTCCTTTGTGATACCTGACATTCTGCACCAAGTAAAGAAACATCTGACCAATCAGAACATGTTACTTTTAGTCTCCTACTGAATGTGAGAAGTCTCAAACACACACAAAAAGCAACCAACTTGTTAAAAGAAGATAAACTCGTATGTCAGTAAGAGCAACTGTGAACTTTTCCTTGATAAACGAGGTCAGTTAGGTTTGTGTTCTGACAGAGGGAGTAAACATGAAAGTGGAACAAAGCGAAACTGATTTGGCACAGAGATCATATTGTCCTTTTGCTAATTGTAAAGGGACAGCAGTATATCTTACCTGTATGGACTCTGATCTAAGTCCACAGAAATAAAAGGCCTATTAAGTGTAGCGCTTCTCACAGAAGGGAACTAGAACTAGAAAGAAGGGTATTTCCCCAATATGGTTTCAAGCTTATTTACACTATTTAAAAATAGCACTAACATCAATAAAAGGAGGATAAAAAAATTAAAAAGGAACTACAAAAAGAATGAACGGTTGTGTGTCCTCTGACATAATGTGAAAAAAATATTTTTACATTTTTAACATTTAAGTGAGAGGGGGCACAGCTCATATTATTAACTGCTGTTAAAGGTCCACTAATATAGGAAGTTACAAATTAAAGGCCTGGTACACAATGTCTTCAATCAGAGTTAAGGACGCAAAGTAGATGATGAACAGCAAAGCTTCAGAGATGTGGTTGAAATATTGAAAGAGCTTTAGTATCCTAAATACCCCATTATGTCTTTTCTAGGATTGAAACTAAATAGCCACTAAATATCAGTAGTTCTTTCACCCCGCACCTCCCAAGAGAACAACAATGGTAGAAAAAAATGCATGAGGCACTGAGCTGCTGATGGTGCTATCTTTTAGGTGATGCATAAAACCCAAGTGGAGCAAAGTGTCATGACAATTTCCACAGTCATGGAAGTATTAATTCCAACATCCTAGCCAAATTAACTTACATAATTACATTCTATCTAGCATTTTGTTATCTTGTACTGAACCCATCACTAGAAGTCAGCCAGAAAATAAATATATTACATAAACAAACATACATAAATAAAATGGAAAATCTGTCAATAAAAACCAAAAGAGAGTATACAGTTAAAACCAATACAACTTACTGGAAGTCCTTCATAGTTTTGGTTCGGATGGGAAGGGAAGGTTCTGGAGGGACTGGAGCTTTCAGTTCCGGTGGTAGTGTAGCTATAGAGTTGCGCTGCTTTTGCCTAACATCAAGGCAAATTGGTGGTAGATCTCTCACTTATTGAAAAAAATGTAAAGACGTGTTAAATATATTGTAATCATGTACCTAACTTACAAAGAAACTTTTCAAAACACAAAGGCATTAACTATACAAAAGGATTAAAGTTTACATTGTAATCTGTAAAGAGAACCAAAATATTTTTGTAAACTAGGAACTCCTATAGTCGTGAAACTTACAGAAAAGCCTTTTCAACCAATATAAGAATTAGCTTAAATTTGTTTCCGTGTTGCTCAAAATTTCATTTTTGACATATATCAAAATTTAAAATTTCACTGTGGAAAAAACACATTCTCAATATTTTATTTTCCTCCTACTACCTTTTTGCAGTGAAAATAAGTAGGAGTGAGAGAAAATGGTATTCTCCCCCCAAATCTTTTTTAAAAAATTAAAAAATGTAAATATATCTATATATCACATTTCAAATTAAACCAAAAATTTTCATTTCTTTTTAATTTTTAGGGAAGCTTACTTACTGCCTGACCAACTGCAATATTTATATTATACTAGCATAAGTGCCCGGCGCTGCTCGGGTCAGTCGGAGGTGGGGAGGTGGCAGACAGCTGACACCCCCTGACCAACCCCAACACCCACCCCTCACCCCTCACCCACCCCAACACCTTCCCACCCCCCCAAGCAAACCGGACACCCCCACCTCACCCCCCGACCGAATCCGACACCCCCACCTCACTTACCGTCCCACCAAACCCAACTCAGATCCGTCGCAGGGGGGGAGGGGGCCCAGAGCCGAGGGATTCCGGGGACCTTCGCAGGTGGGGGGGGGCAGTGAGCTGATGTAGTCCGGGGTTCCGTTGGGAGGGGGGAGGGGCAGAGAACTGAGGGATCTCTGGGGTTCCGTTGGGAGGGGGGAGGGGCAGTGAGCTGAGTGATCTCCGGGGTTCCGTTGGAGGAGGGAGGGGCAGTGAGCTGAGTGATCTCCGGGGTTCCGTTGGGAGGGGGGAGGGGCAGTGAGCTGAGTGATCTCCGGGGTTCCGTTTGGAGGGGGGAGGGGCAGTGAGCTGAGTGATCTCCAGGGTTCCGTTGGAGGAGGGAGGGGCAGTGAGCTGAGTGATCTCCGGGGTTCCGTTGGGAGGGGGGAGGGGCAGTGAGCTGAGTGATCTCCGGGGTTCCGTTGGGAGGGGGGAGGGGCAGTGAGCTGAGTGATCTCCGGGGTTCCGTTGGGAGGGGGGAGGGGCAGTGAGCTGAGTGATCTCCGGGGTTCCGTTGGAGGAGGGAGGGGCAGTGAGCTGAGTGATCTCCGGGGTTCCGTTGGGAGGGGGGAGGGGCTGTGAGCTGAGTGATCTCCGGGGTTCCATTGGGAGGGGGGAGGGGCAGAGAACTGAGGGATCTCCGGGGTTCCGTTGGAGGAGGGAGGGGCAGTGAGCTGAGTGATCTCCGGGGTTCTGTTGGAGGGGGGAGGGGCAGTGAGCTGAGTGATCTCTGGGGTTCCGTTGGAGGAGGGAGGGGCAGTGAGCTGAGGGATCTCCGGGGTTCCGTTGGGAGGAGGGAGGGGCAGTGAGCTGAGTGATCTCCGGGGTTCCGTTGGGAGGGGGGAGGGGCAGAGAACTGAGGGATCTCCGGGGTTCCGTTGGAGGAGGGAGGGGCAGTGAGCTGAGTGATCTCCGGGGTTCCGTTGGAGGGGGGAGGGGCAGTGAGCTGAGTGATCTCCGGGGTTCCGTTGGAGGAGAGAGGGGCAGTGAGCTGAGGGATCTCCGGGGTTCCGTTGGGAGGGGGGAGGGGCAGTGAGCTGAGGGATCTCCAGGGTTCCGTTGGGAGGGGGGAGGAGCAGTGAGCTGAGTGATCTCCGGCGTTCCGTTGGAGGAGGGAGGGGCAGTGAGCTGAGGGATCTCCGTGGTTCCGTTGGGAGGGGGGAGGGGCAGTGAGCTGAGGGATCTCCGGGGTTCCGTTGGAGGAGGGAGGGGCGAGCTGAGCGAGTGCGGTGTCTGTTGGAGGGGGTATTATGACATCATCAGCACCTAACTGCCCAGCTGATGTGATTGGCCCTGAAAGACTTTCACCCCTGGGGGGCGTCAGAGGTGAGATCCGAAAATTTTTCGACCCTTACCAAGATCTAGACCCCAAGACCCCTCACTGTACCAAATTTCAAGTCTCTGGCTCAAACGGTGCGGGAGGAGTTCGCTGTCATACGTACATACATACATACACTCATACATACACCACTTGACTTTTATATATATAGATTAGGGCTGTCAAGCTATTAAAAAAATTCATCGCAATTAATTAAATGATTAATCGTGCTATTAAACAATAACAAAATACCATTTATTTAAATATTTTGGATGTTTTCTACATTTTCAAATATATTGATTTCAATTACAACAGAGAATACAAAGTGTACAGTGCTCACTTTATATTTATTTTTATTACAAATATTTGAACTGTAAAAAACAAAATAGTTTTTTTCAGTTCACCTAATACAAGTACTGCAGTGCAATCTCTATCATGGAAGTTGAACTTTCAAATGTAGAATTATGTACAAAAATAATTGCATTAAAAAATAAAATAGTATAAAACTTGAAAGCCTACAAGTCTACTCAGTCCTACTTCTTGTTCACCCAATTGTTCAGATTAACAAGTTTATTTATATTTGCAGAAGATAATGATGCCCACTTCTGTCACCTGAAAAGTAAGAAATAGGCATTTGCATTGCACTATTGTAGCCGGCATTACAAGATATTTACATGATGGATGTGCTAAAGATTCATATGTCCCTTCATGCTTCAACCATCATTACAGAGGACGTGTCCATGCAGACGACAGGTTCTACTCGATAACTATCCAAAGCAGTATAGCCGGACGCATGTTCATTTCCATCATCTGAGTCAGATGTCACCAGCAAAAGGTTGGTTTCTTTTTTGGAGGTTCAGATTTTGCAGTTTCTGCATTGAAATGTTGCTCTTTTAAGTCTTCTGTTCCATGTTCCATGCCTAGTCCCTCTCAGATTTTGGAAGGCACTTCAGATTCTTAAACCTCGGGTTGAGTGCTGTAGTTATCTTTAGAAATCTCACATTGGTACCATCTTTGCATTTTGTCAATTCTGCAGTGAAAGTGTTCTTAAAACAAACAATATGTGCTGGGTCATCAACCAAGACTGCTAGAACATGAAATATATGGCAGAATTTGGGTAAAACAGGAGACACAATTCTCCCCAAAGGAGTTGAGTCACAAATGTAATTAACACGTTTTTTTAATGAGTGTCATCATCATGGAAGTATGTCCTCTGGAATGGTGGCCGAAGCGTGAAGGGGTATACAAATGTTTAGCATACCTGGTTCATAAATACCTTGCAATTCCGGCTACAAAAGTGCCATGCGAACACCTGTTCCCAATTTCAGCAGCTTTATCTCCCATAAACGTAAAACAAATTTCTTTGTCTGAACAAATAGCTGTACAAGAAGTAGGACTGAGTGGAGTTGTAGCCTCTAAAGTCTTACATTGTTTTGTTTCGGAGTGCAAATATGTAACAAAAAAATCAACATTTTTCAGTTGCACTTTCAAGATTAAGAGATTGCACTACAGTACTTTTAAAAAAATTTTTTTATAGTGCAAACATTTGTAATAAAAATAATAATATAAAGTGAGAACTGTACACTTTGTAGTCTGTGTTGAAATCAATATACAGTAAAAGCTGTTTTATCTGGAACTTAACCAATTGTAAAGCTCTATAAATCAGTATTTCTGATCTTCGTTGAAATTCCGGTTTATAATCTAGTTGGCATGGGGCTTGGGTCTAGAGTGCGGGCTCTGAGAGGGAGTTTGGGTGTGGGAGGGGGCTTAGGGCAGTCTGTTGTGGCGCAGGAGGGTATGCGGGGTGCCAGATCCGTGGGGCAATCACCTCAAGCGGCTCCTTGCAAGCGGCGACCTGTCCTGGCTGCTCCTAGACGGAGGTGCAGCAGACTGCCCCGGCCCTACTCCAAGCATTAGCTCCGCTGCTCCAATTGGCTGTGGGGGCAGCGCCTGCAGGTGGAGGCAGTCCACACCCACTCCCGTGCCCCAACTTGCTGCCTTGAGTTCCCTCCTGCACCACAGCTCCCTCCCTCTTAGTTAACTGGCATTTCTCAGTTACCAGCACCCCCCCCCCCATCTCTCAAACATACCGATTAAACAGCCTTTACTGTATTTGAAAACGTAGAAAACATCCAAAAGTATTAATAATAAAATACCAATTGAAATTTTTATAAACAGTGTGATTAAACGGCAATTAACGTTTTCGAGTTAATCGCACGAGTTAAAACTGCGATTATTTGACAGCCCTCTATTATATTATTCACAGCTCTACCACAATTTTTCAGCATAGAGCTGGGAATACAATATAGTAAAATATCATGCTCTGGGTAAATTAGTGATAGAAAGGTGATGGATGTGTCATTTGATTCCTAAAAACCTACAGAATCACAGTTTCAATTGTGCCACCTTTTGTGGCATGATGAGGGGGCTTACTGCTTCCTTGGCACCCAGCTTCAGGTCCTCCAGTTGGTAGAAATTTTGATAATACGGTTGATAATACAATGATGTTAGAAATGGCTCCAGCTGGGTATCATTCAAAAGCCCTTTCCCCCATCAACACAATTGCACCAAACATGACAAACTTAGAACAATTATGTTATTATTTCAGAAAATGTTTAAAATCAACATTTAAAAAATTATACCTTAGCAGAGGGATGCATTGCTTACATAAAAAAAAAAAAAAAAAAAAAAAAGACATTGATCTTTTGTAATCCTAGGGAAAATAGTCTTGACATGTAGCACTGAAAACATTTATTTATCAAAGTCATCATCAATGTCATCTCCATCTAGGTCACCATTGCTAGACATATTCTCACACTTATCCTTGTCTGAGCTGCACTTGCATATGTCTGTGCAGGGCAGGCTGCTGGCCAAACATTTACAAGATGGTGATCATCCGGTCTTTGAACATGAGCATTTGATTAGATGAAGTACTGATCTGGGACCACGTGGTATTTCACACACAACTGGTGTGATCAATTCAGTCTCCAAGACCTAACCATGCCCAGTAGCGGAGGGTAGTTTTGGATATGGTCGATCAAGCCATAGTCATTCCATTGCTTGATAATTTGCCCTCATGACACCAAGTATAAATAGTACCCCTCATCAATGGCAATTTTTCTCAGTTTATCTGCTTCTTAGAAAACATCCACCAACGTAGTTCTGCAAGTGTCGCAATTTTAATCTTCAACTGGTAAACTTGGTATATTAATGCCTCCAATTCATTTATGACCTCATCACTGACTGTCTCATACATTCCGAGAATCTTCAGAGCGAGGGGGAAAAATTGGAAACTGAATCAAATACCTTCCAGTAAGATAGTTTGATAATAAAGATAAGAGAAGGGAACTGGTGACCTTTTAACAACCCTATTTCCTTTTTGAAATTCCTCCCATGTCAGGGTCAGACTTTTTACACCTCTTATTTCAGTGAGGTAGCAGGCAATCATCCCAGAATAACTGGTTAAATCTAAAGCAAAAATATATTTTGCTATGTCTTCCAGTGTGAGATGCAAATTCTAATTAGGAGATCCAATAAAGAGCAGCAAAGACTCAACCATCTTAATGTATCACTGCACTAGTCCAAAAGTTGGCTTTATCACCAATTCAACCTCATTAAGTTTCATGATCCATTCTGTGATATTGCAGCTCTTCATCATGTACAATAATGGTCACTGAATATAGAATGCACACTGGATGTGTGGAACTCATCTTGCAAGTCCTGTACCCTTTGAGAAACAACTTAAAACACATCAGTATGCTTTTCAAAGATGACATCTGGTTCGCTTTTTTTGAAGGGTAACAAGTGTTTGGGTATGTGATTCTACAGCATGTCACAACTTTTTCCCTGCAAAAATTGGGTTCACAATGCCAAGTGTGTTCAGTCAGGTCCTCCAAGGTGGTATTCTTCAAAGATTCAGTTACTAGTTGGTATTTTTTGTCTCCCCACTTATGCCTAAAATGATTGACACAAAAGTAAAAACAAGGATACTGTAATAAATTACTCAGACTGTAATTATGTTAAGTAATGTAAACTATGTAACTATATGCATACAATTTGAAGATAGATTCCAGTTATTTCTGGATGGATGCAGATGTCTTAACTAGTGCCTCATTACAACTTCTTTGGCATAATAAACAAAGCTGATAATCAATACTACTGGACTGCTTCTTTTTTGCTGAAGATGGGAAATCAATCTGAAGCACTTCGTCCATTTGTAGTAGTCTATTAAAACTATCCAGGTACCATTTTCTGAACATTAACTGAGAACATAGGACTGGTCAGGATTCTGGGCGAAGATAGGCAGGACTAGTGGCAGGAGCTTGAGATTCCGGAACTGAAGCCAGAGGTCACAGACAGTATCAGCGTCAAGAAGAGTCAAGCTGAGAGTCAAACCGGAGTCAAAGTGAGGAGTTAAGCTAAGGGTCAGAGACAGTCAGGAACCAGGCCAAGGTCAATACCAGGTACTAGGGTCTCTGTTGCAGTACCAAGGGTCAATCAGGAATCAGAATCCAAGTCAGAGCTGAGGTAAATACTGAGAGTTTAGGAACAAAGAAGCAGGGTAGTAATCACAGCTAGCTAGGGATCCACATTGAACCTCTGCAGATTATGGGTTGCAGGGAGTGGGCAGGGAACAGCTGCTGCTGGGTAGCAATGTGGGAATGGTATATCCCAAATTATTACCTCCACAACCCACTTGTCTGTTGTAACATGCCACAAAGCCTGCTGGAAATGGCAAAGGCAGTCTCCAAAAGTGTGGAAGTGGGCAAAGGGTTGCAGCTTACAAACTATAGGGAGGGAGGGAGGAGTTGAACCCTTGATCAATCTATGAAAATTGCTGTTTTGATGATGACTGGGTACTCAGTGATGGAGGGTGAGTTGCTCTTCTCCTCTGGAACCTTTATCTTTTTCTAGCAGGCTTGGTGGTTCAGTGAAAACTAGAGAACCGAGTTGGGAGCGATCACTGGGCAGTTAAAGACCTGCTAAATCTTCTGTTATTTCACCTTTGTGCAACTTGTCTTCATCCGTCCCTCCAAGAGTTTTGTCATGGGATCAGCCCAGTGTGTTTTCAGTCTTCCCAGAGGTTACTTGTGATCTCGAAGGATCCAGTCATTGATGTGGGTTGTCCAACTATTGTCTTGCCCGGGGACTACATGACCCGCCCATCTCCACTTTGCATTGTACATTGCCTACACTAGAATTGTTGTTTTTTGGGGGTATATATACCCAGACACCTCAGTGTGGCCTTAGAGTCCTTCAGCATGTGCAGGGACTTGTCCGTAGTTCCTGAAAAGAGTTTTTGATTATCAAACAGGAGGTTTTCACCAATATTCTGAACCACTCTCAGAAACCCTAATGACTGGAGCCAAGATGCCCTGTGCATGACAACTGCTGTGGAGATGATCTGCAGCAACTAAGGACACTTGAAATAAGGTTTTGGCTAATAAGTAAGGCTACATTTTGGTCACAGGTATTTTTAATAAAAGTCATGGATAGATCACAAGCAGTAAACAAAAATTCACGATCTGTGACCTTCCACAACATGTACTATGTACCCTTGACTAAATATTGGTGTGTGTGTGTGTGCCATAGATGCTTTTGGAAGGCAGCCCAGGGGATGCTGTTGGTGCTCAGGGGACAGTCTGAGGGCACCACAGGGGTTTGGGGGGGGGGGGGGAGCAGCCTGAGATGCCTGCTGGTGCGGGAAAGGGAGGTGGGCAGTAACATGCAGCCTGGGACCTCCGCTGAGGATAGGGGAGGGGGTTGGCAGGGCTGGCAGGCTCCCTACCTGGCTCCTCAGAAGTGGCAACATGTCCCTCCCTCAGCTCCTAGCTCCGCATGCTGCCCCTGCCCCAAGCCCTGGTTCCATAGCCCCCATTAGCCAGGAGACAAATGGGAGCTGCGAGGGTGGTGCCTGTGGGCGGAGGCAGCATGTGGAGCTAGGAGCTGAGGGAGGGGCATGTTGCTGCTACTGGGGAGTCCCCAAGGTAAGTGCTGCCCAGAGCCCTCATCCCCTCCCGTATCCTACCCCCCGAGTATTCTCCCACATCCTGTTGCTGCAGAGGGGGAGGTGGCGGTAGCCTGAGACTTCCCCAACAGTGGCCAGTGTCGCTGGCCCCCAGGCTGCTCAAGCTGCCTTACTAATAAATGACCCTCCTTAATGATGACCTGGAATGCTCCTGTGGAAGATATGCAATAAAGGATGCAAACATCTTGTAATTTGTGTAATCATACTTGCTCATTATCACCTAATAGCTTGCAATCCAAAATTGGAGGGCCATTGATAAATACTCATTTAGACCTGCTGTTGACCCCACTCATCTACAGCATTCACCAGCAGTGAACTAAACTAGGAGTAAGAAAACAAAAATCCTGAGTCCTTTGTAGGAAAAGAGTATTTCTTATCTGCCAATTTACAAATTGGTGGGATGGTGGCAGGAATTTGCTACACAGTTTTTGCTGGATCCAGGAGCACTTCATTAATTGGTAGCACAACCTGGGTGGGTGTTGCTGACTACAAAATGTCCAGGCACTCATATTGAGAGTCTTTATTCTCCTTAAGAGGTACGTGTAGGGCATTAGCCATCCTTTTCACAAGGTCCTGGAATAGACACAAATTGTTGGCCATCAATGGTGGTGGAAGCATGATTGTCTCATCCAGAGATGAAATAGGGGACTGTGCGGTAGCCTCTTTGTCCACCCTAACCTCCTATTCCTCTAAGGTCTCTTCATGGGGGTGGTTTGGTAGAGGGGACTGCATGGCTCTAATCTCCATGTGGAATGGAGATGGAGGTCTGGCAAAATTTCTGCTGATACATCACCCAAGGATCCCAGTATAGCAACTAAAGAAGTCCATGCAGGAGAGGGGATATTACTCAGGGCTAATTCCACCATTCCTGATATGGGTGAGGGTCCTTATCAAAATATGGGTTCCTGGAACGAGGTGGAGGTGAATTCTGCACTGAAAAGGATGAGTCTGATTGAATGTTTCCTTCAGCCTCCTCAATGTTTTCCAATGGAAGGGCCCCATCAGAAAAGGGCAGAGAATTCTGCAGTATTGGGAAGCGATGGTAATCTGGAGACTGGGGTCTCAGCACTGAGAGTTGTTCAGTCCCCATAAGCAGTGGGGACTCCTGCTCGTCTAACACTAACAAGTCCCTGCTGTAGCAGACTTTTTGAGGTACCAAGTGGGTCAGTACTGACACAGCAGATAAAACTGTTGGTTTGGTGCTCGTAGGCACTGGTGCCAAAGGCTTCAATTTTGTTGATAACGATGTGTGTGAAGGTACTGTTGGTAAGACTGAGGTAGACAGTGTCATTCTGGAGGAATGCATGTCTTATTGCATCCTTTATGGACAGTACCAGGGCTCTGCTGGAGCCCTGTTCCTCTGAAATGCTCTGGGCTCTCCCTATTTCACTGGTACTGGAGGAAGAATCATAGAATAAATATCAGGGTTGGAAGGGACCTCAGGAGATCATCTAGTCCAACCCGCTGCTCAAAGCAAGACCAATCCCCAATTAAATCATCCAACATATTTATGAAATCATCTAAACATCCTAAATGCCCCCCTCAAGGATTGAACTCATAACCTTGGATTTAGCAGACCAATGCTCAAACCACTGAGCTATCCCTCCCCTCCATGCTACCAAGTTGAAAGGTCAAGATTTTCAACACCACAGACCTAGTGGGAGATCAGAGCTTCTTGGTAGCTGACTACTTGTGATGAGAGACAGAGCTCTCCTTTTTTGAAGTCTTCCCTGAGTCCTCAGTTCTTTCACTTCCTAGGAGATACCTTAGCTGAAGATAAAGGAGCACTGGATCTGCTCAGAGACACATGTTTGAGGGCCTGACTTAGAGGCAATCAATAGCAGCTTCAATTTGGTCTCCTGATTCTCCCATGTTCTAGATTTGAGAGCCAGGCAAAAATTACATCCCAAGCAATGCATGCACTTAGAGTGCCCATCACTGATCAGGACAGCCTCCCAACTAGAGAGGCAGCGTTTGAAACCTGGTAAGCCAGGCATGGCAAGCCAGGCCAGATCAATTCCTCAGAAAAAACGGGGAGAGGACAAACTGATATCTTTCAAAGCTATCAAACTATTCCTATATTAATAACAACACTAACTAAATAACAACTGTAAACACACTAAAGTACACATGGAGGTAGACATGCTCTGTCTCAGTCCAAGGTAGTAGAGAAGGAACTGAGGGTGGTTCACCCATGCAGCCCTATATGCCCTCAGAGCACGCCACAAGGTTATACAGAGCACATGCGCAGACACTACTAATGGAAAATCTCTAATCAACGGCTCAAGACACGTGTGCACCTTAAGCAGAGCACCGACAGGGATACTACTCAAAGAAGAATTTTAGAACGACCATGTGTAATCAAAACTTTTATTTTTGTTTTCTCTTAAAAAAATGGCATTTTAGCAGCTCAGTGATCTGGCACTCAATCACTGGTTTATCATTGACTTGGAGAGAAGAATGTATCTGAATCATCAGCACTGAATTATCAGCACTGCAGCACCAACGGTCTATTAGCCTACAATAGGAGAAGAGGACAAAGAGGTCTATCCTTCGTTAAGAATCCCTCTACTGAATTAAATAGGACACAGAGGTCTGCAAAGTCTACACATTCAACTCCAACTTCTTTGCTGATAATTTTTACTGTGTCTACTCTACCTTCCAACTTTTCATCACTATGACATTAGAACATCTTCTCCAAACAGAAGAAAAAGGGTTCCATTGAGGTCTTTTCATCTAACTCCACATTTTATCTTGATTTTTCAATCTGCCCTGCCTTTGCTAAGTTAAGTCTGTTCAAACTATAACATATCAAACTTAACATGTTTCATTGATCCTCTCTCTCTCTTTTCAAATATCTTGTTTCTCCCTTATTTATACTATTTTTTTCTCTTTTTATTAAATTATGTACAAGGATTTTGAGGTATTGTTTGGATGAAACATGCTATAGAAAGATTTCATGTACAATAAATGAATATTAAACCTAAGCTTATCTACAATTTTTATCTACAACGCAATAGGTATCAATTTTCACTAAAACTTGTTTACGAGTTTACATTTTTTCTAATTAACCAAACACCAAAGTATTATTGCTAGTTCCTGCCAGTTCCACTAATCCCAGCACGAAGCTGCAACTGAAGAAAGAATGTCGGTTCTTTTCATCCACATTAATGACAGAGCCAAACTACTGATGTGACTTATTCAGATACCACTCATGAGATGATAATAGATGAGACCTGTCCTCAGACCCTTGAATATCAGTACCATTGATTTTTGAGAGTGTTTCTTGACTGTTCTCTCAGCTGGACTTTTAAACAATCTAAAGACAAAAGTATTAATAATCAGCAACAAAGAGGACAGTGAGATATTAAATTAATCTCAAACTGATGTTCTAAACACTCCCCCATGCATACCAAATGCACAGTTGCTACACTATATGTAATATCATAATGCTGTGTCTGTAAAGGTACAAAAATATTCATAATTAAAAACCTGGCACTTGACTTCCATTCAGCTAATACTTGGAACTTTATGTGCTGAACTGATAAGCAGCAATAATGTTTTCTTTTCTTATAATAGTGTGTTACCATTTTTAGATGGTTGCTTAGTTACATTAGGTAAAACCTTAACCAATATGTTACAAGCAATGTGAAAACTGAGGAACAAAACCTTACTGGTATGGGGGGGGGGGGGGGGGGAGGGGAGGAGTGATTGTTACAAAGACTTTAAAAATGAATGGGTCTAGAACAGCTACATTTCTGAAATGACTTGACAGCCATTGAGCAATCAGCCTTTCAAGACAGTCAAAGTGAAAAAACCCTATCCATATGTTAACTATAAAGTAAAACTAGAAAAACCAACCTGATTAAAAAGACTTTTCATTATAGATATTTATTGCATCTTTTTTGTTATATTAATACAATTTTTGTAGCTGCTATTATACCAATTCTAGTTAAACATAATCTGATGATATCAACAGTACTTGCCTTATCTCATCTTTTTTCATGGTATATATTACATTCCACTAACTTTAATTTATCAAGGTGTTTTAATGTATTCATTCACTTGTATTTTTTTAAACAAATGCCATAATACTCATTAAAATAAAGGAATACCAAGGAAAAGCTTTTAAAATGTATGATTTATTTCAATGAGCAATTTCCCAAAGTATAAAGTTATATATCAGTATCTGGTACAATCTATGAAAGACACAATCAAACAAGTTTTGAAAAAAATTCTACCCCCCCCCCCCAACAGAATATTATGAAATTAGGTCCTCATCCTGCAAATATGCGAGTTCTAGCAAATTCTGTGAATCTACTCAAGTGTTTGCAGGATTGATTGTATAATAAGGGGAAAATACAGTCATAACCAAAATAAGCATTTTTCTGAATGAATACATACAAGTTAAAAAAAATCACTATTGCTTGGATAATAATTTTAACTAGGCATCTATGTTTCCTTCAAAAAGATGGACCTAAAGTCTTCTGATACTCAAGTGAAGGACAAAATATTCTCTGGCAAATACAGAAATTAAATTTTAAGATTTTTTAAAAATTTGAATATGGTTGTGAATTCTAGAAAAGGTACTATATCCATTGTGTTACTTATTTCAATATTAAATTTATTTTACTATTCCAACTTCCAATGTGCTGCAGATTTTTGTAATAACAACACAAGATTGCATTGTACAATTTTTCATGAAGCTGGAATTTTATAGCTAAAAGGAAACAGCTAGGGGTTGTAGCACCAGCAAGACTAAGGACATGGTTTGGGATTGTGGAATGAGCACATTAACTGTACATTTCTGTTCAAATTTATTTGCAGTGAATTTAATATTGACAAATTGTCCTCTTTAGCTTCCAGAGATAATACTGCACTGATTTGAATGGATAATTTTACATTTTTCAGAGCTCTTTCAGATTTTACAGCACTGCATCAGTTTATACTTAGTTTACATTTGACAAAGTTTTATTTACAATTATAAGAGTGAAAGGGAGGTACACAGGGAGCTGGTTGCAGCTTCTTGTTTCAGGACCCCTGGCTCTGGTTTAAGCTAGGGCTGCACAGAGGAAGTCCTGAACTGACCTATGTCAATGGAGCAGAGGGTACATCTCCCCCTCTAGGCTTTACCAACATGTTATCCCTGACACACCCATTCCCAACTCTACACTGGTATAATCCTCCATTAGCCTTTTCTGACTACTTTGCTCTGTTTGTATTGTGCAAAATAACCTGAGCAGACTGGAGAATCCTGCCCAAAATATCTAATTCAAGATGAACTACATGGTTTACAGGTTCATAATTGCCTTGCCTTTTGCAGATCAGCAATCTGTGATTTGAGGTACTTGTCTACTCAAGAACAGCTATGAAATGTAATTTTACTTTTTTTAAAATACACCTAGTACAGTACTCACACTATAGCCAGCATGCATACAGATAACATCATTGATAAGTAATATAGAACCCAATCCCACAAGGTATAGTCAGTCCACTTTCTCCTGTAGAATATCTACATTATTCTTCTTCAAGTACCTCTTTAGAACCTATCTTTACTATGATGTCTACAAAAATCTGCCATCTGACAATGGATAGGCAGGTGGCAAGCTGTGATTACTGCTTCTGACTGGCTCTGCAACTTGTTCATATAGCAAGTCTACACTAAAACTTCTGATTATTACTATTACTTTGTCCTCCATTCTCCATCCTCCAGCCCTCTTGTTTATCTCACCCACCTATTAGGTCTTGTCTTTTAGAATGTAAGCTCTTCAGAGCATGGGACTGTTTAATATATGCTTGTACAGTCTCTACCAAAATGGAGACTCAACCTAGTCAAGGTTTGAAGACACTATGGTAATACAGATAATTAATGATTACCGCATATTGAACATTTCCCAGAATAATTAAAAAAATTAACTAAACAACAAGGCATTTTATTCTCTTACCATTTTTGATGTTGGGTATAACAAGTTGTGTAGGTGAGCTGCTGCTTCCGGCTGCTTCTTTCTTTTGGTTGATAGTGGAAATAAAACTGCTAAAAGTAGAAAATTGGCTTTTGGCTCCTCTCTCCAATCCCTGTAATTAGGAAGGCAGTAATAATAATAAAGCACTATAATCTATTACTGCAAAAGAAATTTTACTCATGAATTATTCTATGGAACCCTTAAACAACATGCCTCTTGAATGAGGAACAGATCCATGAGTAATACTTAAATATTTTTGAACAAATTTGTTTCAAATTGAATAACAAAAGCCACTGTAAGATTCCTTCCCATTTTCCTCATGTTTTAAAACCCATATGGTAGTTTACAGTACTTAAGAGTTCTGCAGATAAATTGTGAGTAGTAGATACCACTAAAATGATTTCAATATATTATTCTAACTTACTGCATCCTAATTAATAACTAATATCCAATGATGCATCTCACATTCCTACAACGGATTTTTAGAGCTGAAATCTAAAAAAAATCTGATATTTAAAAATGTCCCCAATTTCAGTGTTCCCTCTAATTTTTCCCACCTGTGTGCGGAATGAATTTTACCGTATGTGCACACCAATATGGAGATGATGTGTCACACATCACCTTTATATTGGTGCACATAACAAAATTCATGTGGTGGGGGTGGGGCCGAGGGGTTTGGACTGTGGGAGGGGGCTCAGGACTGGGATGCAGGGATGTCAGGGCTCCGGCTTGAGGTGATGGTTCTGGGGTGGGTTCAGGGATTAGGGGTTTGGGGTACAGGAGGGCGCTCTGGGGCTACAACGTGGAGAGAGATCTCTTCCCAGCTCATTTTCCCTGCAGCAGGACCTGGGCTGGGGGGGGGGAGGGGAGGAGAGGCACCTTCCCCCACTGAGACAACTCCAGGGCTGGGGCCACAAGACAGGTATCCCTCCCCCAACAAGTCCAGGCCGGTTCCCTGAGTCCAGGCAGGTCCCCAGGCAGGTTCCCTGAGCACCTGAACTTAGGCATGTGGCCATGAACTGTGGGCTGACTGTGGTAATGTTAATCTACAGGCCAATCAGAAGGCCAATAACTTGAGTTTTCAGTGTTGGCTGCCACTCAGCTCACAAATAAAAGGTTAGCTACTGAGCATTCTCTAAGATAACATGAGAAGCTGCTTGAACATCTGATGCCAGTGAGGAAAAAATGGTTACTCACCTTTATAACTGTTGTTCTTTGAGTGCTTGCTTATAGCTATTCCAGTTAGGTGTGTGCGCGCGCCACATGCATGGCTTTTGGAAACTTTTCCCTAGCAACTACCTGTTGGGCCGGCAGTTGAGCCCCCTGGAGTGACATTGATATAGCATCCTATATAGGATCCTGCCAGCCCAATCCCCCTTCAGTTCCTTCTTGCCAGCTACTCCAACAGAGGGGAAGGTGGGGGGAGGGGGAGAATGGAATAGATATGAGCAACACATCTCGAAGAACAACAGTTACAAAGGTGAGTAACTGTGTTTTCTTCTTCAAATGCTTGCTCGTATAAATTCCAGCTAGGTGCCTTACCTCAGAGGTGGGGTTGGAGTCAAGCTATTGCAGATTGAAGAACAGCTCTGCCGCAGGCTGCGTTGTCCCAAGATTTGTGGACAATAGCGTAGTGCAATGTAAAGGTGTGCACTGAAGACTATGTGGCAGCTCTGCAGATCTCCTGCAGAGGTACATAGGCCAAGAAACCTGCTGACGAGGCTTGCGTTCTCGTGCAGTGGGCTGTAAGGGCAGGTGGAGGAACTTTTGCCAAGTCATAATAAGCACGAATGCATGCTGTGATCCAGGATGATATACACTGAGAAGATACTGGCAGGCCCTTCGTTCCTTCAACTACGGCGACGAACAGTTGGGTTGTTTTGCGGAAGGGATTCGTTCAGTCTATATAAAAGGCGAGCGCCCTTCTAACGTCCAGCAAGTGCAGCTGCCACTCATGAGGGCTAGCGTGCAGCTTCGGGTAGAAAACTAGCAGGAAGATGTCCTGGTTAACATGAAAACAGGGCATGACTTTGGGAAGAAAGGATGGGTGAGGTCTGAGTTGCACCTTGTCCTTATGAAAAATAGCGTACGGAGTTTTGGATGTGAGGGTCCATAACTCAGACATGCACTGTACTGAGGTGATGGCCACTAGAAAGGCAACCTTCCACGAAAGGTAAAGAAGTGAACAGGAAAGCTAACGGTTCAAAGGGAGGGCCCATAAATGAGAGAGGACCAAGGGAAGGTCCCAGGCGAGAATGAGAGGCTTCATCGGTGTGGGTGTGTGTGAGAATCTTTTCTAAAGCTTTCAGGAAGTGCCTGTTGATGGGGTGCACGAACACTGAGTGCCCGGAAACGCCAGGATGAAAAAGCTGATATAGCCGCAAGGTGGACCTTGAGAGAATCGAATGCCAGGCACTAGTCTTTCAAGTAGAGAAGGTAGTCCAGGATACACGGAATTGAAGCCTGGAGTGAAAGGACCTGCCATTGGGCACACCAGATAGAAAACCTTTTCCATTTTGCTTCATATGTGGCCCTGGTAGATGGCTTGCGGCTTTCCAGAAGCAGCTGCCTTGCTGGGTCCAAGTGAGTTCTGTTAGGTTCAGCCACGGATTTTCCAGGCCAGGGCCGGTGTAACCACTAGGTGAATTAGGCAGCCGCCTAGCGCACCGAGATTTGGGAGCGCCAAAAAGTGGTGCCCAACATTTTTCCACTATTGCTGGAAAACGAATGAATAAAGAGAAATGTTGTTGAACATGGATTTTAACTTGTCTTTCTCTCGTACATTACAGCTATAGCCTACACCAGCTCTTCGTTGCAGGCACAAGTGTATTGCTTCACTATGGTACAAAGTGGCAACAACGTCATTTTTCTCATCGTGTGCAGCCATTACCCGTTCTGACAGGCTGTTTATAATGCTATGTTTACTAGTTTTCGGAGGTTGTAGACGGAGGCTAACTATTTTTGATGAGTTGTTTCAGATCTAAGACTCTGGCAAGTGCTGCTGAATCATTTCGCTAATAGTTTGTGTCAATTGTGTGTCTATGTTAAGTATTTGAGTGTATATGTTTACATGCAAATATGAGTGTGTAGGTTGTTGAAATTTGTCATATTGATATTGTCAGTTGTAGGACGGAGTATTCGCCATTTTAATTTTATAAATTTTATTAATAACAGTAACTGGATATTCTAAAGGTAGAATAAAATGCAATAGATTTTGATATGAAAGAATGAAGGAAGGAAGCATACATGATTAAAAAGGGTGTATTTTTGAAAGTATTTTGAAAGTTTATAATAAGTGATGCTTGGGGCACAAGGTGGAAATTTCGCCTAGTGTGCAAAATATCCTTGAACCGGCCCAGTCATGAGGTGAGCGTCTGAGTGGAGAAGACGGCTGTGATTCTGCGAGATAAGGTCGGGGACAAGAGGTAGACATACCAGGGGCTGGTCCAGCAGGTCTCTGAGTTTCGGATACCAGCACTGGAGAGGCCAAGCCAGAGAGCCACCAGTATGACTTCTGCTTTGTCTCTGCAGACCTGGAGAATCACCTTGTGGATGAGCGGAAATGGTGGGAAGGCATATAGCAGTCGACCGGACCATGGAATCAGAAATGCATCCGAGACTGAGCCTGGGCTGTGCCTCTGGAAGGAACAGAAAAACAGGCACTTCCTGTTGGCGAACAGGTTGAGTCGGGGAAATCCCCAACAGCAGAAGATCTAGTGGATGATGTCCAGATGAATCGACCACTGATGTATAAGGAAATGTCTGCTCAGACTGTCCGCTGGCGGTTCTGAATGCCCGGCAGGCATGAGGCTTGGAGGAGGATGAAGTGGATTATACAAAATTCCCACAGTAGGAGGGCTTCCTGACAGAGGGGGGGACGATCGGGTATCACCTTGCCTGTTTATGTAAAATATGGCTGTGGTATTGTCCATGAGCCCTGCCACACAGCGACCCCATAAACGGGGTAGAAACATTTGCCATGCAAGGCGGATCGCTCTGAGCTCTTTGATGTTGATATGCAGAGCTAGTTCCTGTACCTGCCATAGACCCTGAGTTGACAAGCTCCCGAGATGCACTCCCCAGCCCAGTGCCGATGCATCCATTATCAAAGTTAATGTGGGCTAGGGGGTGGAAAGGGACCCCAGTGTTCACCATGCGGGGGTTGGGCCACCACTGGAGGAAATCGAGGGTATGCCTTGGAATAGTCAGCACCATGTCCAGAATGTTGCGACCATGGCAATATACGTAGGTACAGGATGCCATGTGGCCCAGCAGTCTGAGGCACTGTCTCACCTTGGTGGTGAAGAAGCTGCAAAGGCTGCTGATTATCTGCGAGAGGGGGTCCCAGGTGGGGTGGGAGGAGCTTGGGCTGGCCCTGGCCCTGCCCAGAAGGCGGGCGTGATGGTCTACACTGACTATATCATCTACTCCTGTGGGAGACCATGAGCGATGCAGAGATTCTGGTTGGGGGGTGGGCATCATGAGCATGGCCGGTTTGCCTCTTGAAGGTGTTGGGCTTCGGGATAACGGTGGTCGTTGTGGAGGTTTCTCCTTGGCTTGCTTCTTGCGGGCAGGGGACCACTTTTGGGTCCCAGGGGAACACTGAGCCTTGGGAGGGCGTGCTGAGTCTCCCGCAGATGGCATCACTGGAGGAGCAATCTGCACCGAGACGCTCAGGGCTGGGTCCTGTGGCGGGCAGACAGCAGACTCCATAAGGAGATGCCTTAATCAAATGTCTTAAAGGCCTTGCAGATTTTGCACTTATCTGCCTGGTGAGCCTCTCCCAGACACTGGAGACAAGTGTCTTGAGGGTCACCCTTGGGCATAGGCTTGGAGCAGGAAGTACAGGGTTTGAAACCCTGGGAAGGCATGCCCTGGAGCCCACAGGGCGCTCGTTGAAGAGGAAAAACACCCCAAACCAATATAGACTACAATTAACAGCTACTAAGAAGAACAATTAACTAACAATAAATAACTATATACAAAGATCAGCAAAGAGCTAGGGTCCACTGCTCCAAGAATTCTCACAGGCGGTAAGAAGGAACTGAAGGGGGATCGGGCCGGCAGGGTCACATACAGGGCACTATATTGGCACCACTCCAGGGGGCTCCACTGCTGGCCCTGCGGGCAGTTGGTAGGGAAGTTTCCGACAGCCGTGCATGTGGCGTGTGCACACACCTAACTGGAATAGATAGGAGCAAGCACTCAAAGAAGAACCTGCATAAACCATTGCCATCAATGTTGTATGCAAATAAACTTTAAAAATCAGCAGAGAGCCTATGTGAACCAGTATGATGGAACATGCAAATGACTATTTATGTCAACTTGTTTGAAGGAGAATATTATTTTTGTTCCCTTGAGAAACAACACTTTGCGTTTCTACAGAATTTTACAAAGGTAAGCTAAGTGACTTGCACAAGATCACACAGGAAGTCAGCAGCCGAGTGGAGATTATTAGCACTCTCAAGGCTCAATTGACATTTGGCATAGGCAGATTCAAGATCTTCTCACTTCAAGAATTTACTCTTCTGCCAGTGATAAATTTGGTCCTCACACTAATCCAGTGATGAATTTGGCCCACAAACCTTGCCAATGCTCTGACCACTACAAATATGGAGTTGTTTTGTGCTTCTACATTAAATAATAACCTTTTATATAAATCTTCAGAAGTCCAAAACTGTAATTCTAAAAATAATTAACAATTAATATTGAAATGCATTATTCCACCCAATTTTTAAAACCCAAGTTCTCATTCCTTACAAAAAAACTACAAAAAAATCATATAGCTAAAGTTCTGAGAAAAGCAATACATCCACATAGTCATTCTAAAATACTACAGTAGGCTCAGAAGGGCCCAGAAAACCACAAATTGAAGCATGGCAAGAGTTGGAACATTGCCATAAATTGTAAACAGTTTTGAAATTTCTACTGCACTTGCACAAGTGGCCATTTTCCATGGCTCAGCCAAATTTGAACAAATTTAGAACAGCACAAGATATCTTTAGGACCCCTAGACTGATGAATGTAAACCCCTAACATGCCAGAAGTGTTAAAACAGGTTATAGAAAAGCTGGCATGCAATGTGCTAGGCTACCACTCAAACTATCATTCTATCTTAAAGGTTAAAAACGAAAAACTAAGATACCTCTCAAAACTTATATGTAACATACAAGACTATAGAATAAATCCACAACCTGATGGAAAAAACATGCAAGAACTGGTCAACTGAAAATAAGGAACATGTTGAAACGAAAATCTATTTTGAGATGGCCACCTTGCAATCAAGTTCTGTGGCATGCAAAATAGAAAGCCAGACAACCTCCTGGAACTTGAGTTCAATTATGAATCTGCTTTGCAGATGAATGCAATGGAAACATCTCTGAAGCAGGATGTGGTAGCAGCCTTATCTCTGACTGGTCAAGCCTTTTCGGGGCCTTCTCAATTTCAAGCTAGCCAGGGCACAGCAATGTGAGCCACAAGAAACATTCCTTTGCGCCACAAGAAACTGTCCTCTGGAAAACAGCATTGCCCGGAATGCTAGTATCAAATGAAACAAAAAATTAAGTGAACAGTCTAATTGCATTAGTCTGCTCCAAGCAGAGCGTCAAGGACTTGGAAAAGGGGCTATGGACTTGCTAATGAGGAAATGAAACCTCCTTGAAGAGATTCTTGGATAAGTCTAAATCTCATTCTTATAAAAACTTGTAAGGTGTTCAGACAGTCAGGAGGGTCTAAAGCTCACTTACTCCCATCAGAAAAATCAACTTCCATGTGCAAAATTTAAGCTTACTGGAACTAAGTGATTCAAAAGGGTTATTTTTCATTTTTGTTAGGATCACATTTAATCCACTATAACACTGATCTGTGTTTTGTAACATTGATCTTGATGCACTAACAAGAAGTTTGGGTTTAAAGAACTTGTAAGGTACACTGGATCTGGCAGCACACTATACAAGCTCCTGGAACCCGATATTTGGTTTTAGTGAGCACTAGGATGCAGCAAAGCAATTTCCCAAGGTTCATCAGCTTCATCAAAGATGCGTATAAAGTATTTGCTCCATAACTAGTGACCTTAGCAGCCTTACCAATTTTGTCTATTCAGCTTGAAAATTTCTCTCCATGCTTACATAAAGAGAAATCCGGGGCCATGGAGAATACCAGACCTTGTATCAGGATTCCTTTTGCAGACTTTGAAGTGCCACCAACTGTCTTTCCATAATTAAAAACTTTATGCATCTGCAAGGTTTGAAAATCCCACACATGACTGGCAAGAGACTGCTGCAGGCCCAGAGCTCTACTCTTCAACAGAGCATTCTGCAGGAATGTTTGGACTACAGATGCCCCCTCTGAATGGATCTCTGAGCTGCTGCTTAAAGTCATATACAATGGTGAGATCCCCAACATTTGTTTGTTCCCTTTACATAAAAAGAGGTAAAGTTCCTCATGACTTCATAACTTCACCTGCTCTCCACTACTACAATCCTTAAGAAATCAGGAGTAAAGTTGTGGATTCGGTGTCCTTCGTTCTTCATTTTGTTAATTATTTTAACACACTTTTACTACATCTTCTCTTACTAGTATGAAGAACTCAAGTCTTTTGATTCACTCTTCATATAAGAAAGGCATGAAGAGGATGAAAGAATAATATTAGGAGTCAGGAACTCCTAAGTAATGAACCTAGGTCTGAAACCAACTCCCACTGTGTGACTCAACAATCTAACTCTTCTGCCTCAGTTTCCCCATATGCAAAATGAGTAAATACCTAACTCAAGACTACTATAAAGATTAAAGTAATTGAAGATAAAAAGTGCTAAGTAAATGTATTATTTATAAAAGTCCTTTATGCATCTACTAAACTGGGTTTATTGCTGATCAATATATATATAAATATCCTTATACCATTTTAGAAACAAGGTGATCAAAACTGAATGAAGTATTAAAGTAGCAGACATATCTACACTATCTCACTGTAGTGTTTTATGTGTTTTAACAGGACAATCATTCACTTTTTAAAAAACATCTGCAGCATATTGACCTGACATCTTCCTTGAATTAACTATAGAAGAATAATAGAATCATAAAAATGTAGGACTGGAAGAGACCTCGATAGGTCATCTAGTCCAGTTCCTTGCACTGATGCAGATCTAAGTATTATCTAGAGACCATCCCTGACAGGTG
Source organism: Sternotherus odoratus (assembly GCA_032164245.1). Taxonomy (NCBI): domain Eukaryota; kingdom Metazoa; phylum Chordata; order Testudines; family Kinosternidae; genus Sternotherus; species Sternotherus odoratus. The sequence continues at coordinate 79,631,885 of JAVMKO010000005.1, read as the reverse complement.
CTTGTCTAACTGTTCTTAAAAACCTCCAATAATTCAGATCTAAATTCAAGTTATGATATCTGCACTCTGACAATATCACTTAACTTCAGCATAATACACTTCAGATCTGATATAACATGATTTTGATTTTAAACTACAGTATAGACAGTACTGTGCCTTTCACCATTTTTTCCTTGGTCAGTGGGCCCCCTGGATTACCTGGCTGTGCTTTTTCCTTCCCTCATTCTTCCCAGAACAAAAGCATGTGTGGTGCAGCTGCCAGCCAAGAGAGCACATGCATATGGCAAGAAGGGATAGGGTGAAGGGGCAATGCAGAGGCAGCTGCTGGAACCAGAAGAGGAAGGGTGAGTAATTCCCAACAGGGTCAAGGTGGCTGGGCTCCCTTCACCACAAGGTCGTGAGTGGGTAAAAGCTTACGGAGTACTGTACTGCACAATATGGGATACCTAACCATGGGAAAAGTATAGTGTATGCAGTAGCCATTCTTATAATAGAAGATCTTTTACAGAGGGTGACTATGGATATTGGGGGACACTTGAGTCAAAGGACCCTGACTTGCAGTCCACATGCAGGGCAGAGAGAGGACAGTTTCCCTGGGGAAGGAGCATAAGATTAGCCCAGAGAGGGTTTACTCAAATACACCCTTTCTCTCCCCTCCACCCCCAGGGATATGGACAGACCTGCAAGAGAGAGCATGCCATAGCTTGGTGGCACGGGTGGCAACTGGAAACCTTTCCCCACCTCACACTGGGTAACTGAAGTGCAGCTTAAGACCAACTTTGCAGGTGGTAGTCACCTGGATACTCTTATTTGCAGCAAAGGTGGATTCAAGAGCGGATACGAGCCTGCTGAATAATACCAGCAAAGAAATCACAATGAGCCTTTGGCTGGCTTGTCTGGAGTCTGCATCAGAGACAGGAAGATATCTCTACTCGCTATTAATAAACTGTCAGGATTGTAGGATGTGGCTATGAAGGATGGGGCATCCAAGATTAGTTTGCATAAACTACAAGCCTGGCCATCTTCAATTTCACACCTTACTTGGTGCCCTTGGGATGGATATTTTGCACTTAACAGCTGGCTATTTCCTCAGTTATGGCCAGAACCTATTTATTTAGGGAAAAGAAAGAGATGGAGGTTTTGAGTGTCGAAAATCCCGTAGTCAGTGCAATAGGATTTCCATGAAGGAAGGATGGATGACAGTTGGACCTGAAAGTTGATTAGAATGTATGGGGGGGGGGGGGAGCAGAATCTGTTCTGGGATTTTCACCAAGGCAAGCAGTGCTCATTGGATCTGGGGAAGGATGGGAGCACAACCCTACAGAGCTCTCTCTCTCCTTCCGGGAGCAGTCTCCTTGCAAGAATGAAGTCAGGGACTAGAGAGGCAATTCAGGCAGAAGTCCACATTAGTAACTGGCCATCTGAGTTGCTCAGAGTATGAGGGGAGATGGAATTTTAGAGTTGGTGCTGGCAGCCTGTTAGGAAGCCATTCTGGTGCAGCTAGACCTCTGGCTGCTTAGTTCTTAACTGACCATTTTGTTTTAGTGCAACTTAAAGTTTCAATATTCAGGTGTACATTGAGGATGTGAAGGAATTTACTTCTTTCTCAATCAGGGGCTCAGCAAGGAAGGCAGATAGGTCTTCAGAATTTAGAGATTTGCAAAGGGAAGGAGGAGGGAAGCAAGCTAGTGGATCTCATGCAATGAATTTCAAAGTGTAAAAAATCAGTTAAAGGATGGCATGGTGAAACATGTGGGGAAGCGGAGATTTGCCCAATCAAAGCACTAATGAAGGTGCCACTCTTTCCCCATAAAGGAGTTACCTTGGGAAAGGATTTTCAGTTTATGGCAATGTTAAAATGCATGTTGTTGAGGTTCCTACTGATAAAGTGGAATCCCATTCCTTCAGGACTGGATTGGTTAAATCAAAAGCAGAGCTGGGCAAATTTTTATGGATGAATTATTTAGTCTTTGTAAATGCAGTTTTGGATGAATCCACATCTTATCTCTCTCAAGTGAGCGCCTTAATCAATAAGCTATCAAGTTGTTCTGATTCTCTTTCTGGCCTAATGAATAGTTAGTTATGTGTTCATACAATTCATCAATGACTATTAGCCAAGATGGCCAGGGACACAACCCCATGCTCCGGGGAGTCCCTAAACCTGAGACTGGAAGATTGGGGATGGATCACTTGATAAATTGCCCTGCTCTCTTCTGAAGCATCTGGCATCAACCACTGTTAGATGACAGGTTAGTGGGCTAGATGGACCATTGTTCTCACCCAATATGGCCATTTTAAACATATTTATAAGGTTAAAGCAGTCTGCACTAAACCATACAGCAGTAATTCTATGACAAAAATATTTTGTCATCTTTGTTAAGCAGACTGAAGAATATAAGAGAATCTTCTAAATAAATTCTTTAAATACTGCAGACAATGCAATGGGTAGAAAATAATTAGCATAACATTACTTTCAAGATGGTAAATTTACCATATGTATATTACAATCTGAAAGAGTGTTTTTAAATCAATTTGCAGTGCTTTAGCTCTCACTCATGTCCAGCAAAAAACAGAAGCATCACTATAAAGCAACCACATGCAAATTTAAAATTCACAGCTACTTCACTGATTATTGGTACGCTTTCTAAAAATACAAACTTAAAACACCCCAAAGCAAGTAACATAAAAAATAAAAAATGTCTATCTAATAAGAATTAAAGTAAAATAAAAAAATAAACAATTAATTTTGCTTCCTGGTTTTCAAGTCCTTCTAAAAAAAATTGGATTAAATCTGATTTATGCCCTTTAGCGAAAAGTGGCAGGTCACACAATCCCCTTCATAATGATTCACAAAGCATCTGTGTCAAGAGCCTTATGGCATCAGGAAAAGGCATTTGCTCTCCACATACCCCAGCAGCAGTATTAGATGCAGTCAGGATAGGAGGCAATTTCTCTTTCTCCTTTTCTTTCTCCCCGTCTTCCTCTTCCTCCTCCACTGACGGGGGAACAAAACTGTCCTCGCCCATTTTGTAACCCAGCAAGGACCCTTTCTCGGGAACAGCGGGGAGATCTGAGCCGGCTGTGGCAGCCTGCGGGGTCTGCAGTGACATCGCTACTTCGCCCAGCCAACACTCACCGGGCCTGCGACACCTCCGCCGCCCCCACCAAACCCACAAACACCCCCGAGTACCCCTACACCCCAATCACACCCCCAAACGCATCACCCCAGCAGCCCACAGCCTCCCCCAAGACACCAGCCCCTCGGTCACCTGCTCCAGCCGGGTCGCCCCAAACTCCCACCGCCTCCCCAAACCCACTAAGGCCACGCAACACCCCAGAGAACCAGTCACCTCGGCAGCCGCCCGAGACCTCCCCCCCCCCCAGCGCCCCTTGCCCAGACCGCCCAGCGCACTGCGGGCACAAGCCGCGGTGCCGCAGCGGGCGCTACTCGCGGGCTCACACACACCCCCGCACGGCTCGGCGGAGGGAGCGCGGCCCTGCGACTCTCCCTGGGCCCCGGCGGCCAGACCTGTCGCGCTCCCCGCTCTCGGCACCCTGCCCGCTGCCCTCAGCGCTCCCGGCGGCTGCCCGCGCCCTTCACAGCCGTCTACAGCCCGGGAGCCGGCACAGCCGCCATGTTGTTTACGGGCTGCTCATAGAAACGGCTCTTGGAGACACACGAGCGAGGCGCGGGGGCAGCGGGGGACACGGCTACGGAAACTCCGCAGCGTAAGAAATGCCGCGGTGCCCCGGTCACGTTGCAGGGACTGCCCGCGCGCTCTGCGCAGCCGCAGGCTCGAGCGCTCCGGCAGGGGGACCAACGCTTTACGTCATGGGTGTACTAGGGATCCAGCAGCAGCCTCCCCCGGCCGGGCTCGGAAAGGGGCCCGCCTGGGGCGTTCCACGAGCGGAGCGCTCTGCCTCAGGAGGGAGTCTCGTCAGCCTCTTCCACAGCCGTGTCTCCCTCCCCGCAGACAGAGAATCCCTCCCTTACCCCTCTCACAGCGCAGCGGAATCCCTCGCCCTCCCCCCCTGGAACCAAACCCGCCCCTCCTGTAGCGCACACGGGTTAGCCTCGGATTCATTCTCCTCCCATCGACGTAGAGTGATCGGATGTCCCGAGTTTATAGGGACAGTCCTGAGTTTTGGGTCTTTTTATTACAGAGGCTCCTATTACCCCCACCCTGATTTTTCACATTTGCTGTCTGGTCACCCTACATCGAGGGAGTCTCCCTGTCACCCCCTCCCCCCCCCCCCAGCATTTTAAAGCAATTCAGGGATCAACCCCCGTTAGTTTCCAGCTATGAACGTGGGCTATAGCTGCTGGTTGGGGTAGTTCACCAAACCCACACTGAAGCATAGGAGGGCTGGGGGACAAAACATTCCCCAACAAGGGCATGGGGCTAGGCAACAAACTTCCCCAGGAGACCGGTGAAGCCAGAGCCCTCACCCATGACCATAGGGTTGCCAACTTTCTATCTGCAGAAAACCCAATACCCTTGCCCCACCCCCTCTCTGAGGCCACATCCCCACTATCCCCCCCCTCCCTTCCCCCTCGCTCACTTTCAGCAGGCTGCGGCAGGGGTTGAGGTGTGAGATAGGGTGAAGGCCCTGGATGCAGGCTCTGGGGTGGGGCTGGAGATGAGAGGTTTGGGGTGTAGGAGGGTGTGAGGGTTCCGGCTGGGGGTGTGGACTCAGGGGTGGGGCTATAGTTGAGTTTGGAGTGCAGGAGAGGGCTCCCGGCTAGGGCAGGGGGCTGAGTGTGTGTGTGTGGGGGGGGGGGTGAGGGTGCTGGCTGGGAGTCCAGGCTCTGGGGTGCCACCAGGGTTTGGAGTGCAGGAGGGGGTTGGGGCATGGGAGGGTGTGTGGGCTCAGGGCGACGCTTACCTCAGATGGCTCTTGGGAAGCAATGACATCTCCCTCTGGCTACTAGGCAGAGGCACAATCACATGGCTCTGTGTGCTGACCGCACCTGCAGGCACTGTCCCCTCAGCTGCAGTTCCTGGCCCCCGGGAGCTGCTGAGCTGGGGTTGGGCAGGACACACAAAGCTCCTGTAGCCGTCCCGCCACCTAGGAGCCAGAAGGAGATGCTGGCAGCTTCTCGGGTATTGTGCGGAGCCAGGTAGGGAGCCTGCCTGTGATGCCAACTGGACTTTAAACAGCTCGCTCAGTGGTGCTGACTGGAGCTGCCAGAACCCCTTTTCAACCGGATATTCTGGTCCAAAACCAGACATCTGGCAACACTAAGTGACCATCTTCAGAGAATAGTGCAAAAAACTTTCCTCCTCTTCCTAAATCCCTATCTACCCTAAGAGTGATATAACACGGACGCAACCTCTTATACCAGGGGTGGGGAACCTCCGGCCCGCGGGCCTTATACGGCCCGCCAAATAATTCTGTCCGGCCCGCGGCGGGGCCAGGGACGCGCTGCAGCCGCTGGCCAGGGGCAGCTCGCGCCTGGGGGAGCCACCGGTGCCGCGCGGCCCCCAAGCGGGGGTGGCTTGCGCCTGGGGGAGCCGCAGGCACCGCGTGGCCCCCCAGGCGGGGGTGGCTCGCGCCTGGGGGAGCCGCCGGCGCCACGCGGCCACCGTTTGCCGGGCAGCGAATGGAGGAGCTGCGGGGAGCCGACGGTCAAGGGGGGTGTGTGGGTGGGAGGCTGGACTGGGGGGAGGCCAGGCTGGGCGGGCGGGGAGGGGGGCAGGAGACTAGGCTGGATGGGGTGGGCGAGGCGTGGGTGCGGGAGGGAAGGAGGTTTGGGGGGGGAGGCTGGACTGGGCGGCTCAGGCATGTGGGGGCAGGAGGCTGGGTTGGGAATGGCAGGGGGGGAGGAGGTTAGGTTCGATGGGATGGGCCGGGCCAGGCAGGGGTGGGGGAGGAAAGGCGGTTAGATGGGGGGAGGCTGGGCGGGGGTAAATGAAGATCACTCCCTACACCCAGGCTGATAGCGGGAGCTGACTGGGGCAGGCGGCAGGATCGTGACTGGCAAGGGGCCAGCGGGGGAAACCCCAAAGCAATGCAGGGCTAAGCACTCCGCCTGCCACTGCTTTGGGGTTTCCCCCGCTGGCCCCTTGCCAGCTGGGGTCTCCGCTCCCGCTGTCAGCCTGGGCTTCCTGTGGGGGGGGGGGGTAGAAGAGCGGCCCGCGAATAACATTATAAATGTCCAAATGGCCCTTGGCAGAAAAAAGGTTCCCGACCCCTGTCTTATACCAATAAACCCTGACGAACCTACCAAAGAATAAAATTTCAACAAACCCTAACCATTCAGAGTTTTTATTCTGAAAAGGGGAAAGTACCACAGATGAGGAAGTCCTCTGGAGACTTCACTATTGAGATTGATTTTACACAGAAGCTACTTAGATACTATGGTGATGGGTGGCAGTATAAAACGGGTAAATGAATAAGGTAGAATGGAAGGAGAGAGGTTTCCACCAATAACTGACTCTGTTGTGCCTTGCTACAATATTTTAATTTGCTGAGCACAACAAACAGTAGGAGTTAGGTTTGCCCCCAATTTCCATACGTTCTCCCCAGCCAATTGTTTATTTCCCGGTGTCTCAATATTTCCTTATCCATCAGTCTAAAATGTGTTACCAAATAGCTGCTGCAGGATTGCCAGCTTCTCTTTTCCGATCAGAATGGACAGCAATTTTTTAAAAACTAAAATTCCAGGACTTGTTTCTTAATACACCAGACCCTTGCTATAGCCCATGTTGTTATAGTGCGGGTTCGCGTACAGTGCTATAGATCCCAAATTTAAATATTTAAATTGGGATCCATGGCAACACGTCCCCTGTGTTAACACGGGACCGCGCATGGATCCCGAACCCCGGGTTAGAGAGGGTCCAGTGTATTGTCAAATGAAGTATTGGATAATTTGGAAACTGGGAGCACATGTCATTACAAACAAAGTACCTAATTTTTTCCTCCTCTTTTTCTTGACAACCAATAGCTGTACCAGACTCTGAAACCTAAAGCCTCCTACTGGCTATATATATGCTACAAAAGCTCCAGTATTTTCAGCTAATATTACAAAATAGGTATCAATGGAGGAGGTTATAGAACAAATTGATAAATTAAACAGGAATAATTCATCAGGACCAGATGCTATTCATCCAAGAATTCCAAAGGAATTTAAATATGAAATTGCAGAACTACTAACTGGCATGTAATCTATTGCATGCAGAACTACTAACTGGCATGTAATCAGCCGCTTTTCACTACAGTGCTGACAGATTCTGCCTGTAAAGGTGGTGGGAGCACAAGGGGGTGGGAATCCTTCAGAGTCAGAAGGGAACAATGGCTGCCATATCATGCAGCTGCATAGATTGGTTTTGGCTCTGAAGCTATTAGTAGCCAGTCTAAATTAGAATTCCCCTCAAGCTACTCTAGTTTACTCCTTGAGAATTGCCAGACATAGAAGCCATATCGGGAGTGCAAAGATGAGCTATGTGTCACTTGAAATCTTTCCAGTGTGTGATTTTTCAGATGAAGACAGAGCATATACTTTTTCTGAACACTGTCAATACTCAAATTACCCCCTGGTGAGTGGGATGTGGTGGGTGGTGGATGTAAAGAGTTATTTAGGCTCCATGCAAGGATTCAGTGAGCAGAGACTTTCAATTAAATTTGCAATAGATACTGAAGTGGTAGAATAACGTTTAATTAAGTTTTTGCTTTCTTTTTTTGAGTTAACAGGCAGTTAACTCAAAACTTAAATGTATTAGAGTTAATTAAGAATGTGCTTTTCTCCTCTCTTTTTTACTAAGATAAATTTAAAATCCATTTAAGAGCTGACTTTATTGAAAGATAACTTGTTTAACCATGTTTGGTTCCCAAATGCTTCCAGTAGTTTGTAAAAATATAAATCATCAAGCATAGTTACACAAACACCAAGCTTTCATGTATTTATCTTTTCCCTTTTATCAAGAAACTAGCGAAAATACTCGGCGTTGCTCGGGTCCGTCGGAGGTGGGGAGGGGGCAGAGAGCTGAGCGAGTGCGGGGTCCGTTGGAGTGGGGAGGGGACAGAGAGCAAACCTGACACCCCCACCTCACCCCCCGACCAAACCCGACACCCCCACCTCACTTACCCCTCGACCAATCCCGATTCACATTTTCACCCCCACACCCAAACCCAACACCCCCACGTCACCCCCTACCAACACCCTCTGACCAACACCCACACCTCATCCCCCGTAGACCAAACCTGACACACCCACCTCACTTTCCCCCCCAACCAAACCCGACACCCCTACCTACCACCACAAACAAACCCAACACCCACACCTCACTTACCTCTCAACCAACCCCGACCCCCTCCTCACCCCCCCAAACAAACCCAACACCCCCACCTTACCCCCCCACCAAACCCAACACCCCCTGACCAACCCCAACACCCACACCTCACCCCTCACCCACCCCGACACCTTCACACACCCCCAGACCAAACCCGACACCCCCACCTCACCCCCCGACCAAACCCGACACCCCCACCTCACCCCCCGACCAAACCCGACACCCCACCTCACTTACCCTCCGACCAAACCCGATACCCCTACCTCACTTACCCTCCGACCAAACCCAACTCGGGTCCGTCGGAGGTGGGGAGGGGGCAGAGAGCTGAGCGAGTGCGGGGGCCGTTGGAGGGGGGAGGGGGCAGAGAGCTGAGCGAATGCAGGGTCCGTTGGAGGGGGTATTATGACATTATAACTATGTCACAGAGAACAGCAGCTGCCCAGCTGATGTGATTGGCCTTTAAATAATTTCACCCCTGGGGGGCGTCAGAGGTGAGATTTGAAAAATTTTCGACTCTTACCCTGATTAGGACCCTAAGACCTATAACTGTACCAAATTTCAAGTCTCTAGCTCAAACGGTGTGGAAGGAGTAAGTGCACGTACATGCATACACACATACATACACGCATACACCATTTGACTTTTATATATATAGATCACATAATCATGGGCATGCAACTAGGGTCGCCAACTCTGACTGAAGCTATTCCAGGAGATTTCCCCCCCCCCCCCCCCCCCAAACATGATGTGATGTCATTTTCTTAAAATATCCTATTAAAATCTTCCGGTTTGCTTTCAATAGTCACTGGGGGTTCAATGCTGATTTTGGGAGATTCCAGGCCACTCCCGGAGGGTTGACAACCTTAATTACAATAACTTCAGTATTGGAGTTTATGCTCCTATGGGCAGGGCCTCAGCTGGAGTAAGATGGCACAAATGTATTGTGGAGCTTTCCCAATGTACATTAACTGAGGCTCTGCCCTCATCCCCCTCCCTGCCCAAGGAATGCAAAGTATAGTAAATCCTAATAAAATGAATCAAAAAGAAACAAACACAGAAAGGAGAGTATTTAAGTGAATTCACACTATTTACTTCATCTCTACTGAGATATAAATATTCAAGTTTAGACTCCTTCAAAAGCACTGAAATAATTCCCAGCCAATGTCATGTTCATAAAAATCCAATGCAATATTAAAATGAAAATTCCTTTCCTATTGTCCATAAACAATTTGACCCAGATCCTCAGCTGGTATAAACTGGCATAGCGCCATTGATGTAAATAAAGCTATACTGATTTACACCAGCTGAGGATTTGATATCTGTGGCAACAGACACAAAACTTTATCACAACTCTTGGTTTTTCTGTTACCAGAGGGGAAAAAAAGATGATCTTACTTAAGGCAAAACAAACATTTCCCCCACTCTTAAAGTTATAAAAACACTTTTTAAACTGAACATAATGTATATCTGCAATCCAGTTATGAATGTTTGCAATACAATAAGTGTCCCAAAAAATGTTTCCCAGTTTCATAACAGGACAATCCGACCTGATTTGGAGTGTTGTTTCCAGTTCCTTTCAATTGGAAAAAAGGAATGCTTGAATAATTCAAAAGATAATTCACAAATATTTTTCTCCTGTTTAAAAAGTTTCAGTCATCCAACAGGGAAAAAGAAACCATTCCACATAATATACGTGACCAGTCGCACACTACCGACAGCAAATTATGCAAGTGAGTTGTGTGAAAACAACCAATGGCTTGAGATATGTTCAAAAAAGTATTTATTAAATGCTTAAGATTCATTAATGGATGATTTATTCAAATTTATAATTCAATCAATTCTAATCACAAGTTCCCTGACAGGCATAAACTGAAAATCAAATAGGGTCCAACTCACCCCTCATTTAACTTCATTAATGCTGATGAAATAAGTCTAAGGATGGATTTGACCAATTTTGACTGTTTGCTTTCACTCACTTGCTTTGCTACTAGTTGTAGTGATGCTGCAGATCCTGATGCAAACTGGAGCATCACCATGCATCTCAGTAGTTAATGTGGATTCTGCCCTAGAAGTGTTAGTCTGGGTCTTCTGTTCTATTATTGATGTAATCTTATTCTTATTCTATTTTTTGGATTACCGTAGTACCCTGAAGCCGAGTCATGGACCCAGACTCTGGTTTGCTAGGTGCTGTACAAACAGAATAAAAAGACAATCCCTACCCCAAAGAGTTTACAATCTAAGATAAAAGACAACAGATGGATAGAGAGAGACTGATGGGAGAGTACAAGGAAACAATGAGACAATACTGGTCAGCATCATAGGCTGTGGTCACAGTATACCACCAGACTCATTGGGCAGGTCCCCACTAGGCTTAACGTTGACGTTAGCGATGTTAAGTCGATATAAACCTGTACCCGTCCTCACATGCAAGCCATTAGTGTCGATTTAAAGGGACCTTAAAATCGACTTCTGTACTCCTTCCTAACGAGAGGAGTAGTACTAAAATCGACCTCTGTAGGTCGATTGTGGACAAGTGAGGACGCAAGTGACATTACTAGCCTCCAGAGGCTGTCCCACAATGCTGCATTCTGACCGCTCTGGACTGCCTCACTGCTCCACTGTGACCGCTCTGGACAGCACTCTCAACTCGCTGCTCTGGCCAGGTAGACAGGAAAAGATCCGGGAATATTTGAATAGCTTCCTGTTTGGTCAACGTGGCCAGCTCACCTGGACAGCTCAGTCGCCATTCATAGAAATCAGCAGCACAAGCCACCATGCAGAGCTGAGCAGCACAGGAGACCAGCCAAAGGAAAAGAGCTCCAGCATGGTCCAATAATGAGGTGTTGGATCTGATCGCTATTTGGGGAGAGGAATCTGTGATGTTGGAACGCCGTAACAACAAACGGAATGCCAACACGTTTGCCAGGATCTCCAAGGCCATGCTGGAAAGAGGCCACAAAAGGGACGCGCAACAGTGCCGCGTGAAAATTAAGGAGCTGAGGCAAGCGTTCCAGAAAGCCAAGGAGGCAAACGGACGCTCGGGGGGCGCTCCACGGACATGCAGGTTCTAAATGAACTAAATCAGATAATGGGGGGCGCCCCCACCACCATCGCACCGGTCTACATGGACTCCGCCGATGGGATAACCGTCAGGTCTGATGAGGATTCGGAAGATGAGGATGATGAGGAGGAGGGAAATATCACGGAGCAGCAGGACCGAAGTGGAGAGATACCTTTTGCAGACAGCCAGGAGCTGTTTGTCACCCCGGAGCCAGTACTGTCCCAACCCTCCCAAGGGGGTACCCCAGCCCACGAAGGATCCTCTGGTGAGTGGTCTTTTTTTTGCACGCCCCCGTGCCCCCCCCCCCCCGCCAGTCTGCACAACCGACCCCCCACTCCCAACAGGTAGCCTGTACACAGCCCGGTTTGGTTTTTAAATTTCCCGGTACAGTGCGCCTGTAAGCAAACCGCACCACCTCCCCCCGCCAGTCTGCACAACCGCCTCCGTGCCCCCCCGCCAGTCTGCACAACCGCCCCCCACTCCCAACAGGTAGCCTGTACACAGCCCGGTTTGGTTTTTAAATTTCCCGGTACAGTGCGCCTGTAAGCAAACCGCACCACCTCCCCCCGCCAGTCTGCACAACCGCCCCCGTGCCCCCCCGCCAGTCTGCACAACCGCCCCCGTGCCCCCCGCCAGTCTGCACAACTGCCCCCCCCACTCCCAACAGGTAGCCTGTACACAGCCCGGTTTGGTTTTGAAGTTCGCGGTGAGCCCCACGCGGTGTGCTGGAGGAGGGATCCACGTGGCAGGTGGGGGGGAAGAGGTGGTTACTCTGGAATATCTGAGTATGGCTTAAGGTTAACATGGCCCACTGCATGGTGATTTCAGTAGCCGTGTTGTGTTGAGGCTGTATGTGAGATGCTTCTGTGACTTTTGTGTGAGGCATCCACTAACTTTGTAGGTGCGGAATATACTCATAATAGGCCATTGAATAATGTGGTTCCCCGTAGCATAGTACTCCCATTGTGATCCGTGAATGTTTCTGTCTCATAAACTTGTGCCTTTCTTTGCCCACAGCTGCACAGTTATCTCAGAATCTGCCCAACTGCCCCTCTCGCCGTCTATCGCAGATACGGAAGCGTAAAAAGAAAACGCGTGATGACATGAACTACTCCAGAACTCCAACTCTGAGGCCGCACGGCAGACTGAATGGAGGGAAAAATTGCTACAGTCAAGACAGGAATCAAGAGCTGCAGCACAAAAGCGTGAAGAACAATGGCTGGAGCGTGAAGAACAATGGCTGGAGCGTGAGGAAAGACGAGAGGCACGCGAAGAAAGGCGGATGGATGCTTTGATCCGGATAATGGAGGACCAAAGCGATATGCTCAGGTGTCTGGTAGAGCAGAACCAAAGATCGCCTCTACAGCCTCTGTATAACCACCTCTCCCCCTCCCCAAGTCCCATAGCTTCCCCACCCAAACACGGGGTGAGAACCCGGGGGGGAGGGGGGAAGCTCCGGGGACTGACCCACTCTACACCACAAGCCAGCACAAGCAGCAGCAGGATGAGTGTATCTGAAAACTTTTAAAAGCTGCTGAGTCTTGGCCACCCTACACCACCCCTAACCCCTTCCCCCCACCCGCTCCTCCACCACTGCGACTGCTGGTTTCCCTCCCCTCCCCACCCCACCCCGAATTTGTGATGAACCAATAAAGCAACCGTGATTTTTAAAACAGTGTGTTTATTTCCTCTGCAAGCATCGGGAGGGGGGAGGGAAAGAGGGTGCAAGGACGGCAGGCTTAGGGGCTGAGCAGAGCAAGGGACCGGGTTGTCAAACGTCATCTTGGGCACTCATGAAACTGGTTTTCAAGGTGTCCCTGAGGTGCAGCGCCTCATGGTGCGCTCTTCTACTTTCCCTGCTGTCTGGCTGCTGGTAAGCAGCAGACAGTAAATTTGCCTCTGCCTCCCAGCCCGCCATAAACGTTTCCCCCTTGCTCTCACAGAGATTGTGGAGCACAGAGCAAGCAGCAATAACAATGGGGCTATTTCTCTCGCTGATGTCTGAGCGAATCAGTAATGATCTCCATCTCCCCTTGAGTCGGCCAAATACACACTCTACTGCCATTCTGCACTTGCTCAGCCTGTAACTGAACAGCTCCTGACCCCTGTCCAGGGCCCCAGTGTAGGGCTTCATAAGCCAGGGCATTAGGGGGTAGGCTGGGTCCCCAATGAGAACGATGGGCATTTCCACCCCCACCCCCCCACGGAAATTTTCTGGTCGGGGAAGAAAATCGCTTGCTGCAGCTCTCTAAATATCCTAGAGTTCCTGAACACACGAGCGTCATGAACCTTTCCCGGCCACCCCACATACAGGTCGGTGAAACGTCCCTTGTGGTCAACCACTGCTTGCATGACCATTGAATAATATCCTTTCCGGTTTCTGTACTCTGCGGCCTCGTTGTCCGGTGCCAGGATATGGATATGAGTCCCATCTATAGCCCCACCACAGTTAGGGAATCCCATGGCGGCAAAGCCATCTATTGTAGCTTGCAGGTTTCCAAGGTTTATAACCCTGGGTAGCAGCTGCTCGATGATTGCCCTGCTTACTTGCATCACAGCAGAGCCCACTGTAGATTTACCCACCCCAAACTGATTTGCGACTGACCGGTAGCAGTCTGGCATTGCAAGCTTCCAGAGGGCTATCACCACTTGCCTCTGAACTGTGAGGGCTGCTCTCATTTTGGTATTCTTGTGCTGGAGGGACGGGGAAAGAAGTCACAAAGTTCCATGAACGTGCCCTTAGGCATGTGAAAGTTTCTGAGCCACTGGGGGTCATCGCAGACCCGCAGCACTGTGCGATCCCACCAGTCAGTGCTTGTTTCCCTGGCCCAGAATCGGTGTTCCATGGCATGAGCCTGCCCCATTGCCACCAAATTTGCCAGATTGTCGGTCGCCCTACTTCCAGAAACCGCAGTGTCCCTGTCCCTGCTATGCACGTCGAGGTCCATGTCCTCCTCCTCCTCCTTCTCACTGTCATCAGCTTCCGGAAAGCACAGTTGTCTCCGGATCGCATTCCTCTGCAGACGATGCAGCATAAAATCCAGAACAAGGCGGGAGGTCTTCACAACGGCCAGTGCTGCAGCGATGGCATCTGCGGGCTCCATGCTTGCAGTGCTATGGCGTTAGCGCAGCGTGGGGATGGGGCTCGAATAATGGGATGCTTACCCACAGTGAGTGCACAGCTCGAAATGGTGTCGGCGGCGCAAAAAAAAGGGCACGGAATGATGACGTGCCTACCCACAGTGCAGCACTCGAAATGGTGCCTGCTGGGGGCTCCGGGAACTGTGGGATAGGTACCCATAGTGCAATGCTCGCTATGTCGACACTTGCAAAAGTTGTAAGGACAGACACTGTCGACTTGCTGTGCTTTGTGGGGACGCACAAAATCAACTTTATACAGTCTGCTTTAGAAAATCAAATTAAAGGAAATCGAATTAATGCTGTAGTGAAGACATACATACCCATTGTCAAGTTTTTTATATGTGTCATGGCAAAAGAGAGTTTTGAGAAAGGATTTGAAGATGGTCAGTGAGGTAGTTTTGTTGATGTTTACAGAGAGCTTTTCCCAAGTGTGTGGGGCGTGATGGTAGAAAGCACAAAGGTACTTGTCTGAAAATTTAACAGGTGGATCATGGAAGTAGGCATCATTGGCCAGCTGGAGATGGGGGAGGGGACAAGTCGACCTTTTGATCTGATTATTTCCTATGTTTCTCTCTCTTGTTCCTAAGGTAAATCCCTCAATAAACCACAGGAGGAAAAATTATGCCAGCTTGGTGAATCTGACCCTGCATCTATTTTATTTCCTTGTAAAAGATACTTCCAGATTTTATGTATGGTCTTTCAAGCCAATTCCTGCTTGAGAAGCAAGTAACAAGCAAGTTTATCATGATGACCAAGATACCAGAGAATGCTGGTCTATAATAGTTTGAAGGCAAGACCTCAAGTTACTTAATTGTTTTGTATTAAGGAGTTTGCTTCAGTTTCCTAAATTCTCCCTATGAAGATGTATAAAGGTGGGTAAAGGCTTATTAGGATACGGAGTACTGCCTAATCTTCACATATGTACAGATTAGTAAAATTGCTTGATTCTTGTTTTAGGAAGCAAAACTGTTTGAACTGGTGTGACTACACAATAAAATGAGAAAAAGAGAAAGTCATTAATAAGCTCTATTACTTTAAAGGAGTCCTAAACGGAAATATTAGCACAGTCTTAGTGACAGGAATTACAAACAAAATGTGCTCGTCTCGGTGTCAGTGAAACACTATTTGTATTAGTTGTTCATATAATGTAACTGTGGCTATGGCTCCCTCTTGTGGCTGTCCAGCAGTATATGCTAAAAGTAACAATGTCCACGTTATAATATAGCATCTTTCATAAAAGTAGCATTACAAACTGCTATAGTTTTATTTCCTGCTGATTTTTTGAATTCTTCCTTACTTTGTAGGCATGATGACAAATATAGGAGTTCCGAAATATTGGAGCCCTTTTTAATAATTATTTATTTAGTGCCAGATCATGTATGGGCTTGTTTTTATTAGTATGAATAAAATCTTTGAAATCAATGAAAGTACTCACGTGAATAATTTAAAACCACAGGTAAATCTTTGCAGGACTAGGGCCTTGACACTGTTAAAGTGTTGAGAATTACATGCTACATGGTGTCTAAACATTAAAGGTACAATATCTCACTCTTCCATGTATCTTGGTTTCTATTTAATGAAACATTCCAGTAAGTAACAAATAAATAATGATGATACTTAGCTCTTGTATATCGGTTTTCAACCATAGATCCTAAAACAATTTACAAAAGTAGATAAATATTATCCTGATTTTACATATGGGGAAATAATTTTGGCACAGTGAATCCTTTTTTATAATATGCATGTGGAGTGATGCATTTGAAAACGTTGGCAGTTTCAAAAGAAAATAAACAATGAATCATATTATTGATTATTAATTTGAATATAGCCAGTCATTAATATTGTAGAGGGAAAATCCATATTATGAATGGATTTAGTGTCCTGTGCTGCTAACAACGTTCTGAAAATAATGTTTTCTTTTAGATAAATGTAGAGACCATATAAGGGAAGCAAAAGCAGTTTTCAGATCAGCCTTAGCTGAAGTAGGTAAGACACCTTGGCAGCAAAAAAAGACACATTTTAGTGACCCCATAAAAACATTGAGATGCTGAACTAGCTTATCACAAACCCAGCCAAGTCAGGACTTTCAACTATTTTATCTTTCATTATTGACTGGGATGAATGTAGGCTCCCTGGAAGCATTTAAGCTGGACCAGCATACAGTATATGGTAATATGAATCGGATCTAACACGTATTGAGGCCTATAGAAAGACTTAAATAGGAGCTTTTTGCATTGACTTCAATGAGCTCTGTGAACCTTACGGGTTTATTTTGTAGGCTTTTTGTGCCACTCCAATGCAGCTGCAACTGGCAACTTTCAGGCCTACTACTTTGGATTCAGTTCACATTTAATCAAATCCTTCACATTTTGGAGGGAGGGTTTATTACTAGAGCTGACTGAACTGATTGTTAAGACCAAATTGCTCTAAATTTGTTTAGATAATTATTTAGCTCTGCTCTCAAATTATCTTCAAAATGATGAGGATTTTCTCAAAATGGATCCTTGTTTGTAATTGCTCAACAAACTTTTAAAAAGGAACATATAAATCTACATGGGGATCTGCCAACACTGGGGTAAAGTTCTTCCTTTTGGTGTTCAGACTTTGGTATTTTGTGAGTCTGATTGGTCACCTAGGTTATGTGGCATGGGTTCTGCTTCCTGAACAGGATAGCCATCTAACCTTTCTAAACAGGAGGGATGCCTGAACAAATCATAGGAGTATTGAATACCTCAGGTAGATAAGTGGAGTGCACACTTTATCTGTGACCTCCCTCCCTTTGACTGCTGTTGCTTGCTGGCCTCATATTTCTCTCCAACAATGGCAACATGGGTCTGATTACTCTCATCCCAGTCAGCACACCTGTTATGGACACCATCACAGAGGTTCCAGGCTGCAAGGGACCATTGGAGGGTCCTGGACACCTCTTCTCTCTATTCTACTTGCTCACCCAAGAAAGGCTAACTACAATCTGGTGGCCTGTATATATTCCAGAAAGGCTCCATTATTTTCAGCTAATACTAAAAAATATCCTGGTACTACATGTGAACCATGAGGTATGAAAATAGCAATCAGTGTTCTTCCAGCTCCCTTCAAAGTCAGTGGTGTTGCCAAGTGATTATGTAATTTTATTCAACCAAGTTAAGTAGTGCTATTTATAATAACTTTTCACATGACCAAAACACATTCTTGGTAAACCCATTCTAAAGAAGATTACTTTACATCTTACAAATGCGTCAGGTGTAGGATCATAAATACTGTGGCTTAACTATTGTACATTTTTAATGTCACTTAAGATGAGGTTTTCATTATAAACTTCCAGTTATTCAGCAGTTTTCATCATGGACATTTTAAATTTACATCAAGCTGAAACCTGGCTTTCAAGCTGTCAGCCCAGATGCTAGTTTTATTCTAAAAATAGTGTAAGTTAAAAAATTTTAAAAAGTGTCAGATGGTTTATTTATGCAGTGGTTTCAGATGTTTTATTATTCAGCTGCTCTAACTACAAAAGGTTAATTTTAAAATAATACTTTTAATTTCATATCCCAGCATTTAAAGTCCTCAGGAATAAAGAACAGGAGGTAAAATAACAGTAATGGAATAACTGTACTCTCTGAGAAGAATCCAAACTAACAATAATGCGGCTGAAATATTGTTATATATATGAGTTGAGTCCTCAG
Source organism: Sternotherus odoratus (assembly GCA_032164245.1). Lineage (NCBI taxonomy): Eukaryota > Metazoa > Chordata > Testudines > Kinosternidae > Sternotherus > Sternotherus odoratus. The sequence continues at coordinate 79,613,709 of JAVMKO010000005.1, read as the reverse complement.
AAACCAGGTGGGGAAATGCAGAGACCCCTCTGATGGACATAGTATAATTCCAATGACACAACTTACCTAGCTAACCATCTTCTGCTGATTATCGTCCTTCACTTGTAGAACATGAAGAATCTCAGAGAAGATCATTTCAGCATTATTATTCTTCAGCATGCTTCCGACTTCCTTGAAGTCATCTACTATCTACAAGATATCCCACAATGCACTGTCATTAGTGCCAATAGGAACGATTGCCAGTGGATCCTCACTTATCAACTTCAGACTCCTATTCAGTCTTAGAGTGGCGTTGTGTGTCTTGGCTCCAGGAAGGAAGCACACTGCCTGGTTGCCACCTGTCCCTTGCAGAAGGTTCTTTCGATTCTTCTGAGTGTTGCATTTCCAAGGTGGATAGTTGGAGAACTCTTTTCAGACAAGCTTGATTTTCTCGGAGGAAATTTGTTTTGCCCCTTATTGAACCAACTGAGGCCTAATCTGTAGAGTCATGGACATATCACACAGACAATCATTCAGGCACATGAGACGCTTATAGATGTACATACATTCTACTTCAGAATCTTCTATTCACTTCTGCTATAGCATAGAGGCTCCCACTGCAGGTAACCTCATAAAAGATCCCAAAGACTGTCCAGTGTGAGGCACTGTTCAAGAGTGCTCAAACTCCTTTAGAAGTTCCCCAGTTCCAGTCCTTTACAAAAGCTGGGCACTGTCACAGGAATTCCCTCCTCCCCACGAGATAGTCATGCCTCATCCTGCAGATGTGAAATTTCTGCTCTTCCCAAACATGTATGTGATTTTAAAAATGAAAAACCCACATTAAGACTACGTTCTGCAGAAATTCTCCAAAATTGAAAGTTTGATTAAAGTTATTGGGTTAATGATTGAAAAAAGTATTGTGTAACTGAATGTGCAAGCACTCGGTCACCTAACCACTGCCAAGAGTAGAACTGGACATCGGGGCCGAGATTCACTGGTACGCACTGATTACTTTGTGCCACTACAGTTTAATCAGCTAGCTAAGCAATCTTTATGGCTGCTTTGCATTGCAACATAAACTATCCATAGTCGATTGATGAATCTGGCCCTGAATAGTCACAGTGAGTTGGCACTAATAAATATGGGTTTTTCTATAACTATGGCACCTTAAGAAACATGCCACTTCTTAAAAGCTGTCAGAATGTCTTAATTCATAAAACTGCGAGCAGTGGTATAAACATTCATGGACTTCTACAGACATTTTCCTAAAACAATGCCTTCTGCTGGACTGAATTTCAGATCTATCTAGATATCTGTGATTATGTTGCCCTTCAGTCTGTGACCACAAAATTGTTCATAACTGACTGAGATTATGGGTCACACTATTCACAGCTTGTGGAGATTCTCTTTTAGCCTGATTCGGCCATTATTATTTAATATGTGTTTTCTCTTAAAAAAAATTCATATCACAACACAAACTCTAGAGCTTTCACAATGGCCATCAAAGCAGGTGAGATCTGCTATAAACACTGATCATGCCCTTTGTGATTTTTAGACTCCATCTCTAGCTCAAATCCTAGAAATAAGGGTGATTTATCCTGTCTATCTTAAGGTCAGGTTACCTTCATATATGAAAAGCATGGTTGGATAGAGAAGATCAAGCAGTACACAAACAGGAGGCATTTTTTAGTAATTACATATAATATGGTTCATAATATTATATATTAAAATTATGTGATTAAGTTAAAGTAATTCTTAGTGGTTATATCCAAAAAAGGAAAAGAAAACATTTTCTGCTCGTGACTTGAGTTGACAAATGACATATTGCATTAACCTTCAAGGGCAAAGAATTATAGCCTAGTATTCAACAGATATAATTAAGGATGTATGACTTAAGTACCAGCTGAATAGCAATGGTTAGACATGATACCATTGAAGTGAGAATGTTGTGGCTGGTTTTGATTCCCATCTAAGGAGTTTTAATATGTGCCTAAAAATACTCTGTGCTGGGTTCATGTAAACAAGAAGTGTTATCACATGCAGAAAGGAAAGACAGAGTGTAAGTTATCATAGGAGAGGAGGGAACCATAGGAGAGGGAAATCTTATAACCAAAAATTTAAAGTAAACCTTTGAGTAGCTAACAAAACATGCCAGTACTTGGTTCAAATTCCTGTCCCCCATCCCCTGGGATGAACAGTTATTTATAATTAGAAATGAGACACATGTAAGTAGAACAGTGCATATATATTTGCACAATATAAAATTCCATTTTATTGCTACACACAATGCATGCTCATCTGTTGAGAATGTTGTAATGGGACTTCTTTCTCTCTTTTGTTCAGGGGGAGAAGTAATTTATTACTATCTTAATTAAAGGCACCAGTTAAAGAGGAATCAATAGTTTGATAACACTTTTCAATGGACCTTTTTGTTATTGTTGTTAAGGTCAGCAGTGTTATAAATACATGAAATAAAAATCTTCATTTGGGATGCTGTTAAGATTCACAATCAAATATTCAAAAGATGAACAATTTAGGCACTTTTTCTAAGAAAATATATTTGCAATGGAGAAAAAGTAGTAAACAGGATACTCCGGATAAAGGATTCTGGAACAAATATGATTAGATAGCAGAAAATGCCTCAGTCAGAGAGATACAGGGTTAAATTCTGCCCACTTCATTCACATAACTAGTCTCAAGCTACTATAATTATTTGCTTTTTAGGTCACTGGCTATATAATACTGAAGAAAATTAAATCTTCTATCCGAATGTTTCTACTGTTGAATATTACTTTAATAATTCTATTAATGACATATTTATTATTCTATTTAGAATATCAGATCAGGTGATATGGGGATGAAGGGTTGGGTAGAGTGTTCCAAGGGGAATGTCTGGATATAGGGATACAATTTAGTTAAACAGTGAAACCTATGCTTTGAGACACCCACGCTCTAACACACTCTGAACATTACTCTGGTGAATTTCCCCTTGTCTGTACTAATGTGAATTTAGTTTCAACAGAATACACAGAGGAAAAGTAAACAAAAATTTATAACAGGTGCACAAAATGAAAGAACCAACTGTCTATTCACTCTTCCCCGAGAAGTAGTATGGCATGAGACTGCTGGTGGGTGCTGAGCACCTACTAGTATTTTTCCTTGGGTGCTCCAGCCCCAGAGGAGCCATGGAGTTGGCACTGATGCAACAGAGTATATTAAAGTAATAAGATGATCTATTGGAAACAAAATACATCTAATCTAGATGCTGACAATGTTCTCCTGTGTGTAGCTGAACATCTGATTCTTCCCCACCCACCCTCTACTTGGGATATAAAATGTAAGCCCAATGGTCAGAAGCTCCAGAGGGGAAAGAGCTTTTTACCCCCTCCATTGGTGAAAGTGCTGCCATAGAGAGCTTCATTGGCTTAGGCTACTCAGGGAGTCGTCATAGCAATACACAACATTTACTATTATTATTTATTTATAGTACTGTAGTGCTCAGGAGCCCTAGTCATGCAGGAAGACCCCACTGATCTATGTTTGTACAGTGCCTAGCACAAGAGCAACAGAAGGTTTACACTGTAAGTGTAAGAGCAGAGACAACAGATGAACAAGGACGAATGAGGGGAGTACAAAGAAACAATGAGAAAATATCGGTCAGCAGGATAGTCAGCAATCTGAGCAGTGGGCTCCCAGAGAGCCTCAGCGAAGATAAAGAACTCTTTGTAGCAAAAAGCTCATTTCCAAACAGCCAGGAGTGGACTCTGCTCAGAAGTCTTAAGTTCTCTTGACTCCCTTCCCATAGGTACTCCACAGCAAGAGAGGACACAGACTGAGGAACCAAAGGAGATTCATCAGAGCTCACATAACTCTCCCCAAAAGGCACCTCTCTAGATATTGCCCCCATGCTCCTGTACTCACAGCCCCAGTTTCCCCAGGCCCTTCCAGTCCCCTATCTCATTCCACTTATAAATTGACAGATATCAATATAGATCAGCATTTAACATTTGAATGGAATTGATGAGTGCATGAGTGTGTGAAAGAGAGACACTGAAGCAGATCTCTGCAGAGGGGGGGGGGGGTTGGAAACAGTGCTTCCTGAGATGAAAGGGAGTAGAGTAGAGGATTAATCTAGGGTAAAATGGGAAAGGCTTGGTAGGCAAATGAGGCTTTTCAGGGAGACATAGAGGAGAAGCAGGACAGCTGTGTGTGGGAGGGGCAGAGTGGAAACCAGGGTTGTGCAAAGGACAATGGGATTTTGAGAGAAATTACTGTACAATACATTTCAGCAATGATATCACTGAAGATACTTATTCACACTGATTGGTACATACTTATTAAAAACCTGAAAAAATCCAACATAAAAAACATAATTTAGAGTGAAATAGCTGTAACTGCAATTAGCTCATTCCCAGTTAGTAAATCATTGGATAATCATTCACATCCACCCCAATACAATGCCTCAAATCCTATCTCAGACTTTTTCATTTACAAGTACACTAAAAATTTTACCACTACACATACATCTGTAAGTAGTTATTTTACAGTTTGTCTACACACAGAATAATTCCAGAATAGCTATAATTTGAAAGTGGATTAAGCTAAACAGGAACAAGGCATTCTTATTTCAGAATAAAAGTGTGTCCACAAATGGAGTAAATCAGGAATAGCCATTGAGTTTTAGGGCTGGTCTACACCAGGGAAGGGGTTGACCGATGATACGCAACTTGAGCTATGTGAATAACATAGCTGAAGTTGGCGCATCTTCGGCCAATTTACCTGACGTCCTCATGACAGCAGCGGTCGGCAGCAGGCTCCCCAGTCGACTCCAGCTTGTGCCTCTCGGTAAGCTGAAGTTCCGGAGTCGATGGGAGTACTGTTGGCGATTGATTTATCATGTCTTGATGAGATGCGATAAATCAGTCGCCAAAAGATCGATCACTACCCGCCATATCTCTCAATAGCCCAGAGCTGACGAGGCACTTCTAGGAATGAATGGGGAGTTTGGTCTGTGACTCTTTAGTCTTTGCCTTCGGCTGACCAGCAAATATGCTAGTTTTGACTTTTTTTGTTTTTGAAGTGAACACCTGTCCAGGAGGAACTGACCTCGGCTCTCAATAAATCTCCCAATAGCTGCTACGTAGTAACAACTTATGACTGCTTACAGGCTGAGTTAAATTCAGTCCCATGACTTCAAAGTGAGAGTCTTTGTATCCTGTTACCAAATCAGAACCCTCCAGTCTCCAAATTACTGAATTTCTTTACTTACAGTAAGCAAACATATGAAGCTAGCAATTCAACTCGTGTTTTATGAAGTGACACTTTTCTAGGAGAGAGGAATTATTACCACAAAAACTACATGATGTTTACCATCAGTACCTTTAAATTTTGACCAGTTTTTGCTATTTATTAGTTAAAATTCAAAATCTAAAACTAATTCCCATACCTTAACTATTCTTTCAACAAATCTGGTTTATTGTACAGATAATAAACTAGATGAAATAAAATAAACCATTGTGGGATTAGCTGTGCTTAATGGGATTAGCTGTGCTTAAACTGGACTCCTCTTTATTGTATCTTTTAAGAACCACAAAGACAGTGTTTGCTACTGAAACAGCAAAACAAGTATGGGGATTTTTGGATACGGTATGACTAGGATTAGTTTTGTAAAGAAGATACCTCATAAAACTGTGGCTGAAGTAACTGAAGCATAAGGTTTTCCATCTGCCTGCAAAGGATTTTGCAATCACTCTTGTATCAAAGTTGTGTTGGCGTAATTGTACGTTGATCGTGAGCTCTTCAGAGCAGGGATTTTGTTTTCAGTTGTAGGTGGACAGTACTTAATATGTTGTGGGTGCTACTGAACTTCAAATAAATATTTCTCTATTTTGTATAATACATTTCAACTTAGTTGGGGAAAGTACTGAGGGCCAAACTGTGATACCTATGCTCATAACTTCAATGGGACTTCTTGTGTAGTAGGATATTAGTTTGAATAAGGCTGTCCCAATCTGGCTGAAATGATTCATGAACACCAGGCATTTTAAAATTACATATACAATAGTGCAATATCATGCTGAAGAAAAAAATCAATTAAGAAGTATTTTGTAAGGCTAAATGTATAGCAAAATAGGAGAAAATAGACACTGAACAGACACTGATTAAGGAGATAAAGATAGTACTAAGAAAAATGATCCTTCATATGAAAATCTAAACACACCACAGAGCAAAATCTTTTCTAGCAAAAAGCCCATTAGTATTTATCACCTTCTATTAATATAATCATAGTTTAGTGTAAGCCTATCATAAAACTTTAATGAACTGGAAAAAGGAACATTTTGTTTTGTAACATCAGATTCAATTGTTTGTTACAGTTTAGTTCTTTGTTGATTTTGGCAACAACCTCCAATCTTTCATTTACTATCCCTGCACATTCTACCCTTCTGTAACATTGGCTTTAACATGTCATTAATTTGCCTTAGTTTCCAAATGGAATGATATAATATCGACAATCTAGTGAGCAGTGTCTGAAAGATGTACCAAGCAAGATTGTGCTAGATGTCAGAGGCTTTCAGATCTGTCAAGAACCATATATATGAGCTCACACTCTGAGATATATGAGGATACGTCACTCACCCTACTGCAGATTTAAATGGGTTACAAATGCTTGCATAAGCCTGGCATATGGCCAAGCCTGTGGATGGACAAAGAATGTGCCAGCTATGAAGTATCAGCAAAATACGCCTACAAAGTGTTATCTAATGAAAGGATCATTATTCTTTCATCAACAGTGCTTAGGAAATAAATTAGCTTTTTTTAAAAACAACTTTGAATCACAGATAAAAAATTCTTGCTTCATTAAAATTGGAAAGTTTTAATAGGAATATGCCAATAGCTCCAACAACTGAATAGTTTAAAAACCCCATAAATAAAATGTACTTATTTAAAATGGAACTTCTCCAATAAAACATACAGTAAACAAATACATGATCCAGTTTATTAAGTGAAATTGGCCTTATTGCAATTTGAAAATAATATATGCATGTTGGAGATTAACATCAGTTAGACTAGCAAAGAACTTGGTCCATAACTTTTCCCTTGAAATTTAAGTCTTTGGGGTTTTTCCTGATCAACATTCTTGAGAAATGTCTTTTCAGAGTCTATATGCCGAGATTTTATACAGCGGAGATTTTTTTTAAAATAGGAGTCTAACATTCAGCTGCTAAATACACATTTAGGCATGTGACAGAGGATTAAGAGTCCATCAGTCATGTATGTGTTATGGTGCCAGAAAGAAACTGGATGCATGCAGAGAGGAAGGACGGTTCCAGTGATTAGTGCACTAGACTGGATTCAAGTTTCTGCTTCACCACAGACTTCTTCTGTGATCTTGGGAAAGTCACTTGGCCTCTCTGTACCTTAATTTTCCATCTGCAAAGAGGTGGGTACAGTGAAACCTCCATTTAACGGACTAATTCGGGCGGGGGGGTGTCCGTTAAATGAAAAAGTCCGTTATTTAATAATAATAAAAAAAAACGAGCTGTCAGTGCAGCAGCCCGACCGCCACAGGGTCGGGGCGGCAGATCCGCAGCCCGCCCGCTGCCGGTACCCGGGTGGCAGCCGGGAGCCGTCAGCCAGCCCGCCCGGGTCCCGGCTGGCAGCCGGGAGCCGTCAGCCAGCCCACCCGGGTCCCGGCTGCCGGGAGCCGTCAGCCAGCCCGCCCGGGTCCCGGCTGCCGGGAGCCGTCAGCCAGCCCGCCCGGGTCCCGGCTGCCGGGAGCCGTCAGCCAGCCCGCCCGGGTCCCGGCTGCCGGGAGCCGGCAGCCAGCCCGCCCGGGTCCCGGCTGCCGGGACTCGGGCGGGACCCGGGAGCCGGCAGCCTGCCTGCTAGTGGGACCCGGGCGGGAGCCGGCAGCCAGCCCGCCCGCCAACCAGCCCACCTACTGCTGTGACCCGGGTGGCAGCCGGGAGCCGGCAGCCAGCCTGCCCGCTGCTGTGACCCGGGCGGCAGCCGGGAGCCGGCAGCCAGCCCGCAAGAAATGGATTTGGGATGCATCAGACTTGCTCAGAAATTTTGTCCATTGCATCCGAAGTCCGTTAAATCGAGGTCCATTAAATCGAGGTTTTACTGTAATAGTACTTCCATGCCTCATAGGGGTCTTCAGTGTATTTATTCTAAGATTATGAGTGGCTCAAACTCTATGGGAATTGGGCTATACAAATACCCTAGAATAGATAGGTGGAGGTATGAATTAGCCTTGATAGACAGGAACAAGATCAAAAGCTGATCATCATAATCTAAAGAAATGAATATTGTGGAGACTTCTGACATAACCTTGGAGACAGAAGGCTGGAAGGAAAGTCCCAGAACATAATGAGGCAATAATAACCATCTTGTCTTCCCCACATATGGGATTTCTGATCAAAGACTCTTGTGTAAAAGTTAATGAAATGTAACTTTGATGGGTTTTAATGGACAATCCCATCCAAGAGAGACATGGATGACCAGCAGGACTTTTTTTTTTTTTTTAAAGTGGGTCCTGAACATAAAATTTTGATTTTGTGGAAGCTACATTTTCAAAAATCATTTTGGTGGAAAATACCCAACCATCTCTAAGCGTGACCTTCGGTCCTAAAGCCAACAGAGATATTGGGTGCTTTACACTTTTCATGTTGGGTTATAATGGAGAAAAAAACATTTCCTCTTCTAAAATTAAAGAGGTGTATTCTAATACATCTCTTGTGGTGAAGGTGATGAAAGACAGGGCAAAAAGAGCCATGCCCACCCACTCCCCCGGGCTCAACAGAAGCGTCTGCACAGGTGCTGCACATGGTATGAACTTCACAGTGGAGGAAGTGGTCTGCCATGTGTGATAGTCATTCTCCACAACTTCATACCCCCTCTACAGTAAATCCTGCATGACTTCTGATGCAACAGAATGCTGATCTTCTCGATGTTACTTTACATCTTGTCCCCTGATACATGTCAATTCCTGTTTTATTTAAGTGCTGATTCATACACCAAAAGTGGGGTTTGATATCTAACCTTAGAGTCTGAATTTGAAAGTCAAGCCTTTCCCATTTTGTAGCCATAGGAAAGAATATCTTTCCTTCCATACTCAACAACATAAAAGGCCGAGAGTGCTCAGACAAGGAGGAACTGTCGACTTTGATATACAATAGATCCTTTTTCTGCTTCCACATTTCTGAAGAAAATCTGGAATCTCCTGTTCCATCACTCAATAAACAGAGGAAGCTGAACAGTTTTTGCACAAGTTAGCTTATAGAGGACATTTGGATCTACCTTTGTAACAGCAACTACCACTTGTAGGTACCTAAAAGAATACCAGATGTTCAAGGCTGAAGACAATTTTAAAACTTTAGTTAATCCAGTAAATATATCTTTAAATAATTCTGTCACAATTTACTTCACTTATTTTTCACAAGAGTTGCAGTTTAAAGTTGTGTTTACTGTAATTATGTTCAGCTGATATTCACCAGCTGTCTTGATATTATTTGCAAGGTTTTTGTAACATTCATTTGATCTCTCTCTCAAGGCCCCATGTTGAGGCTACAATGATCTTTCAGATTGCTTATCATGGCCATGGTCCTGCAAAAAGGATGAGATTCCCTTTGGAGCCCACTAATGCTGCTACTTAACTGGACAGAGAAATCAGAGCTGAGGAATACAAGACATTTTCTCCTCTCAGACGACTCAAAGCACGAAGCATTACTATCTTGACGAAGAGGAGAATGGCCCTGGCAACTGAATGTGCATCTCCCACCCAGCACTGAAGAACATTGCCTATGGCAGGACCAATGGGAAGACTCTTTAAAAAAATAAATTCTCCAAGCACAAAATGCAGCAGGAATATTACTAAGTGTCTTATGTGACACTAAAACAAATCAAGACTTACAATCTTATTACAGTTCCACCATGTGAAGTATAACAACCGGTGTGTCTACAGCAACTCAAAAGGATTTCAAAGTGTTTTACAAACTTCAGTGAATCAAGAACTAATGAGCAGGCAAGGTCCAACACTGGTCCAAGCCAATGAGCAGGCAAGGTCCAACACTGGATAACTTTAACACACTGACACTTCTTAAGGCCAAGAGCTATACATCTCTACTGAAACTACTACACTCCTGTTGTGTGGTCTGGGAAACCAGTTAAATAATTATCCACCAGAGATACAAAGAACAAGAACAGTGAACAAGAACAAGAACAGTTTCACTGACTCAGATACTGAAAGTTCAGATATAAATGAGTTAGAAATGTTCCAAAGAAATTCTCAAGTTTAAAGTCAAATTAATCTGATTCCGGCCTCTGCTATGGCTTTGATACACTGTCTCTGCAGCCATACAGAGGTCACAGTACAAGCTTCACCAGCTCCAAGAAATACCTCTGGTATATGGAGGATGCCCATATGATGTCAGATCACTGGAACAGCCTTCAATCTTATTTGAAAAATTTGTTAAAATTGCATTGGATGGGAATGTGCTCTGAAGAGAGTCTGAAGGACCTTAACAAATTGGAAGTAACCTGAACTGAAGGAAGGAGGAAGGATGTTATCCCATTGGATGTGGCTCTTAACAGTTCTTTAATGACTACAAATGGAGTAAATATTTTATTAATTAAATTAGCAGATAACATTAAATTGGCAGGTGTTACAAAAGCAATTGAAAAGCAAAGAATAATAAAGCAGAGACTGGAGAAGTTAGGAGTGTTTTTCATCTCACTCTGCACTGTTTCACCCTGCAAACCAGAGATATTTGCGGTCTGCAAACTTGTATTGTTGCATCTGAATTGCTAAAGCTTGTTACACAAGCTGTTAGCTTGGATAAGCAACAGATTGCATATAAATCTTTATAACTTGCCTTTTATATATTTTTTTTCACTCTGCAGAGCCAAATGAACCATTAAGACTAAGTTTGTTATAGGGAAAGAGTGAATCAGCTTGCTTTTTGACTTTGGAGATGTAGAAGGAACTTTGCGGTCACTGACTGTAATTAAAAGTTATTGTGTTGCAAATGTTTCCCTCCCCAACCCAGCTTTCTTAATGATGGGAAGGAAAGGTGAGTAGGTACTTAGTGTTCCTGTTCAGTCCATTTCTCAGGTTGGCAGCCAACACTAGTGCTATTACTGTTATCTGAGTCTTCATATGATGGACATATTCCAGGAGAGAATCCCATAAGCCTGAGCAACAGCAATGATAGCATGCTGAAACTTAGACAACAGATACAGTATGGTGACATAAAAATAGACTGTTTTAAGTATTTCCTTTTTTCATTGCATGAGAGGCCAAGACTGAATTCTACTAAGGACTATAATAGCCAAGGAGAGCAGGCTAGAGCAATGTCACTTGGTTCAGGCATTGCACAAAAGCATGTACTAAAAACTGACAGTAAAGATTTAAAATGAAGAAATATTTGCCCAACAGGTCTACTACTACAGTGGTAACAGAGATCTTGTCACAAAGGGTCTCTTGTTTTGTGTATTGAATGGTTTCCCTTCCAACTGATTTTCATACTAAAGTATGCATTACCCTTATCATTCACTTCAACAGGTTGTATTTAAAAAACATAGATTTTTTTTAAAATGTCAAGGAGAGTAATTACTGCTTCTATATAACCAACTCTGCATGGCAACTTTTATTAGTACACAAGTTCCCTATTTACTTGACTCACACGTTGACATATTAAGGGGCTCAGCCCTTTACAAGATTAATCCCTAAAACAATTTCATAAAAAGAAGTGTGGTCTAATGAGTTCTTAATTGGGAGACTTAGTGCACAAAAATTCTACTCCTGACTCCAACTGTAATTGCTTTTCTGACCTCGTGTCACAGTCACTTAATCTCTCTGCCTCATTTTCCTATCTATAAAATGGGTATAATGAATTTGTACTGATTACTGACCTCAGAAGTAGATTAGTTATAAACATTGAGTAAATGTTTGTCAACTATTTTGAAAACATACTAAGTGTTTATTGAATCCTACTGTACAAATCCAGTAGTCACTTTTTATGTTAAAATATTTAAGACCTTTTAAAACCCTTTTCTCCAAAAAAAATTCTACATTCAGATTATATGCTTATAAAGCGTTATTTTAAAAATCAAACGAAGCCATTTGCCTTGGTGTTGACACTTTGTATGTCTAAATTCATCTCAATGAGATGTGAAATGTTCAGCTCATAATAATTGGAATATAGCTGGTAATGGCAGCAGAGACAGAACTTCAGGTGTACCTTGTGACACTATGAACCATACAACTGAACACTGTATTTTAAATGCTGCATTTTTCTCTCTACATTTAGTTTCAATGCTGTTTCATAATTAAATGATGATTGCTCAGTGTTATTTGCTATTTAGACTATACATTCTGTATTGTTTGAATTTTAATGAAATACCGTATTTTTCGCCGTATAAGACGCACTTTTTCTTCCCCAAAACGGGGGGGGGGGGAAAGTTGGTGCATCTTATACGGCGAATATACTGCCTGCGACTCCCCCGCCCACGTAAAAAAGCCGGGCCAGCCCTTTGCGGGGGGCGGGGGGGACAGGAGGCTCCAGCCCAGGGTTTCTCAAACTGGGGGTCGCGGAGCGCTCCCCGGGGGGTCGTGAGCTCCTGCGGCCGCAACTCGCGGCGACTGGGGCTGGGGCGCTCCCGGCAGCCCGCCCGCGGTCACAAAAAAAAAAAAAAAAAAAAAAAAAAAAACGCGCGTGCGCCCCGGTTCCCCCCTCCCCGCTGCGGGCGGGCTGCCGGGGGCGCTCCCGGCAGCCTGCCCGCGGCGGGGAGGGGGGAACCGGGACGCTCCCGGCAGCCTTCCCGCAGCGGGGAGGGGGGAACTGGGACGCTCCCGGCAGCCTGCCCGCAGAGGGGAGGGGGGACCGGGGCGCTCCCGGCAGCCTTCCCGCGGCGGGGAGGGGGGAACTGGGACGCTCCCGGCAGCCCCCCCGCAGAGGGGAGGGGGGACCGAGGCGCTCCCGGCAGCCCGCCCGCGGCGGAGACGGGGGAGGGGCAGCGGCGCAGACGGCGGGGGGGGGTAGGCGGACCCGGCAGCCTGCCTGCAGCGGCGGGGACGGGGACGGGGGGGGGGTAGGTAGGTGGACCTGGCAGCGCGGCGGGGACCAGGGGGGGGGGCAGGTGGATCCGGCAGCGCGGCGGGGACGGGGGGGGGGTGCAGCTGCGGGGACTAGGGCAGGGGTGCAGCCGGCGGGGGGGGGGGGGGGGGTCGACGCTTTTAAAAAAATCTGCGGCTTTTCGGCGGAGGGGGTTCAGAATCTTTTTTTTCTAGATTTTCCTCCTTTAAAATTAGGTGCGTCTTATATGCCGGAGCGTCTTATATGGCGAAAAATACGGTATGTTAAAGTAAGAGTGCTTTCTCTCCATAGGGTGACCAGAGAGCAAGGGTGAAAAATCGGGACGGTGTGGGAAGTAATAGGAGCCTATATAAGAAAAAGACCAAAAAATCAAGACTGTCCCTATTAAATTGGGACATCTGTCACCCTAGCTCTCCAGGACCTGTACCAAAACAAGAGTTTTCATGAAGGTATGCGTGGAGCAAATTTTTAGATAATATTGCAAACTATTGTTATTATAAAATTACAAAAGCCCCTGCCGAAACTTTTAGTCTCATTAATTGATTTCATTGCAATTCCATGCACATGAGGATTAGTGAGTAAGGGATATGGTATAGGACCCTGTCTGAAAGCCAGGACACATAGAAATGAGACAATATTGGATTTTCAGGGCCCTTACTTAGGACCAAATACAACACCCTTTACAAGCAATAGGAATTGGTTCCCTTAAAGAAGGACCAATCTGATTAGAACTATCTTAGCTAGTAAAGCTAGTTGAATTGTTCATCGTGAAAAGTTTATATGATGAATTTTAGCCACTTTCTCCCTGTTATATGGAACCATCTTTTTCTTATATATTGAGTGCATTTATTTACTGGTCTGCATCTTCATTGCAATTTCTGTCAACCACACACAGCTTTGTAGTTGTGTATACGTGGTTAGTACTAGTTACAAATATTTTTTCACATAAACTCATCTGTCTCACTGAATGAACTGTGTTAGTTCTACTGACTGTTCATTTGTTTGGTGGCTAACATTAAAAAATATTGAAGGCCACAAAGATACAGTATGTTAGAGAGATCCAAAAATTAACAGATTATGCATTCTCTTTGGAATGCATTTAAGGAAGTTATGGGTGTAACTTGAAATTCTCTTTAACTTTGGTGAAAGCCTACTGTGAAACGTCCCTGGGAAAAGTTAAGAGAACAAAAGCTGTAAAGTATAGATTGAAAAACTATGAAACAAAAACAGAGCATCTCTTATGATTGAGAGTTTGGAAAACATTCTTTTGCTCTGGCAATTTGCCAAATGAGTCCCCACAAAAAGAGTTTAGTAAAAAAGTTAAGTGCTGAAGCACCAAGATGAATCCCAAGAGGCTGCAAAAGAGGTTTCAGATTTTTTTTGTATTCAGTGAGGGCTTCAAAAATATTTCACCTTTATTATATCACTGACTTATTTGTCTTTAATAAATTAATACAATTATAAATTTTAAGAAATGTTTAGTTTTTGAGGTGATGAGAAATAATGATTAGAATAACTGAAAGGAATTTATTTAATGACATCTTTTCAGAACTGTCATTTTGTTTGTATTTTAGAGAAAAATATCAGCAATTTAGGGCATTGTTTCAATTCTAGGTCATTTCAGAAGATATTTGACAGCTGTTTGGTAGCCTATGTGAAATGAGTGGGTCTCAGTCCAGCTGACACTGTACTCTCCATGACTTGTTCCTATTGATGTTGACCACAAAGTCATGGTCAACAACTCTTCAACTTGTGTTCTCGAGTAGGGCTGGCTGGAAAACAAGAATTCCACCCTCTGTCTCTCCTTCACCCTGCCCCAAAACAGGAGGTTAAAATTAGACCTTTCAAAAAAAATTGTGAAAACACACTGCAGAGTAGAGACCCAGCTGGGATATCGGAGTCCCAGGTTCAAGTCTCCACTCCAAATCAAGCAGAGTGGGGGCTTGAAACTGGGTGTCTTATATACTGAGGCCTGGTCTACACTTGGGGGAGGGGATCAATCTAAATTACACAACTTCTGCTACATGAATAACATAGGTGAAGTCAATGTACTTAGATCTACTTACTGCGGTGTCTTCACTGTGGTAAGTTGATGGCTGACATTCTCCCGTCAACTCTGCCTGGGCCTCTCATCCTGGCGGAGTACTCGAGTTGCCAGGAGAGTGCTCGGCGGCTGATAGCTAGACGCAATAAATTGACCCCCACTGGATCGATTGCTGCCTGTCGATCCAGCGCATAATGTAGACAAGCCCTGAGTGCCCTAACCACTGGGCTACTGGCTGCTCTGGGAAGTTTCTCTGACTGATTTCAGCGGAGGTACGACATTTAACATCATCTGAACAGCTTGCTCTATACAGAAATAATCCATAGTGTGACTCCATTGACTTCAATACCAGGATGAATTTTCTTGTTGTCCAGATCCACAGATAGTTAAGGGATCCACTTACCTCTTACTGACATTAAAATTTCTGATCTAGGTGTTAGGCAATCCGTAGTTAGAGACCAAGAACAGAACTTCCATAGTGCACCTGGATCTCTTTTCTGATACGGAAGTCCTGATTATGGAAGCCCTCCACTATGGTAGTGGTAATAACAAAAGTAGATTTGTGGATCTGATGGAAAAACCCTACCATCCTCAAGTAGATCACAACTCATTTTTGCGAACTGTTTTGGTGTATTGTTACCTTTTTTAGACTGATTTGGTAAACTGGGAACCTGGACTTTGTATCATTTAAGGCTTTTTAAAGTCCAAGACACATAGCTGCCAAAAAAGCAAATACATTCCATATATGCAAATTACATATAGGCCAGTGGTTTTCAAACTTTTTTTCTGGGGCCCAGTTGAAGAAAACAGTTGATGCCTATGACTCAATGGAGCTGGTGATGTGGAGTTTGGAGTGTGGGAGGGGCTCAGGTCTGGGGCAGCGGGTTGGGGTGCAGGGGTGAGAGCTGCATGGTGAGGCCAGGAATTAGGAGTTCAGGGTGTAGGAGGGGGCTCTGGGCTAGGGCAGGGGGTTGAAGTGCAGGAGGGGGTCAGGGCTCTGGGGTGAGGCTGGGGATGATGGGTTTGGGGTGCACGAAGGGGTTGCAGGTTTAGAGGGGGCTCAGGGCTGGGGGACTGGATCACAGGATTGGGGCTTGGACTTACCTCCGGTGGCTCCTGGTCAGCTGCGACCGAGGGGTGGGGGGAAACTCCCTGCGAACAAGTCACGTGCCTCCGCCTAGGAGCCGGACCTGCTGTTGACCGCTTCCGGGGTGCAGAAGCAGGCTTCCCGCCTGTCCTGGAACTGTGGACTGCACTTCACCCCGGAAGTGGTCATCAGCAGGTCCGGCTCCTAGGCGGAGGCGCGTGACTCTTGCCCACAGGCATCGCTTCCTCCCACCCCCCGGTCCCATTGGCCTGTTCCTGGTCAATGGGAGTGTGGAGCTGGTGCTTGAGGCAGGGGTAGTGCGTGGAGCCCCATGTCATCCCCTGCGTAGAAGCTGGACCCGGTGCTGGCTGGTTCTGGGGTGCAGCGTGGTGTTTGGAACAGGTAAGCACTAGCCGGCCTTAGCTGGGCAGCACTGCCGACGGGACTCTTAATGTCCCAGTTGGCAGTGCTGACCAGAATCACCCAGTGCCTGACATGCCTCAACCCAGTTCTGGGTTGCTACCTAAACTTTGAAAAATGCTGCTATAAGCTGTATGTTATCCTGTACTCCTGGTTACCTAAAGAGTAGAGTTTCATGCATACAGGGTATCTATCATGTCACAAGATTGCCTATTCCAAGTAGCGTAGCAATACTACTGAAGTCGCTTGAGAATACCCCTCTGATAAAGAGTTTGTTCTTCTTATGGCAGAACAGTGGGTGAGCAGGCAGCAAGTGTGAAAAATCGGGATAGAGGGTTGGGGGTAATAGGAGCCTATATAAGAAAGAGACCCAAAAATCAGGACTGTCCCTCTAAAATCGGGACATCTGGTCACCCTAGAACACACACTGAAGAAAAGACTCAAGCAGAACCTCTCTCTAGTGAAGAAGAGGCTCAAGCAGACTGAAATAATGTCCACAGTATAGCTATTCATCCATAGATGGCAATGAACAGGAGTTGAGATGGAAGGAAAACAAGTATAATGGCAGATTACAGTTTATACTGTAACTGTATAACCAGTTTGATAGGGAAAAAAAGTGAGATTTGGTTTAGTGTGCTAACTATCCATCCGTCTCTCTTGCAACACAGGAAAATGTAGTCTCTGTGAAAGGAACTCTGTCTCATCCTAATAAGGCAGAGCTATCTGCTAGCAACATAGTCTGGATGCCTTATGTATGAAATAATGCAAGCCATTAGGAGAGCTGTTTCAGTATGACTGAGGAGCCGAATCACCTTTCCATCAATAATGAAGTATGATCATCTTTGCAGGATTATTCGTGATGAGCCATACGCAAGTGCTTTGGTCATATGCATGCTGTATCTGAGTTTCATGTTACAAGCGAAACCACTTACTGTCCTGGCTTACCCTCTTGCATTCCTCCAGTTTGAAAGAGCAGTGAAAAAGACCAGCCATTATGTTTGTGTAGTAATCAATTTGCTGCACAGGGAATATAAAGTAATACCATGTGTTTGACCTCTTTTTGCCTAGGTAATAAATTTACTGTCTCTTAATTTGAACTGTGAAGTGTTTCCTCTGCTTCAATGAGAACATGATATGGTTGAATTCTTTAGAATAGTAGTTTAGAAACTTTTTAGGCTGCGTACCCCTTTCCAAATAATGTAGTCTACTGCATACCCCCATCTGAGTTAGGCAGAGGCAACATGGGGGGGGGGAGGGGCACACAGGGTCAAATTGCCCCCCCCCCAGATTTCTGCCTTCCACTTAACAGCTTCTAGAGGTTTCCAAACTGTGTGGCATGCCCCATTAGGGGGGCACAGAGGAACATTCAGGGGGGCAAGCAGCAAAACCAGGCAGCTGGGGCCAGTCACACATGGTGGGGCTCAGAGATGGAGCACCACTTCTATCTCAACTCATCTCAGAGGGTTGCCCCCCAAAAGTTTTGAACTGAGCCCTTTCCCTTTGAAATACAATTTTTGATTGCGCTCCCTCCAAGCCAGACAGGCTGGGTGACCCACTGAGGTGAGTCAGGGAGTGGATGTGGCGTTCCCTCCTCGAGCACCACCACCTGGAGCTGGCCCCCCCTGGAATGTTCCTCCATGCCTCACATTTTGAAAACCTCTGATTTAGAAGTACTAAATGAACAGGTGGCATCATTACAGAGCAGGACAGCAACTGGCTTTCCTGTCCCACAACACTTTTCACGATTTCAATTTTCCTATTTCACATCTGTATGAAACTGAAACTTTCTGAAATTTTCATGAAAAAGGTAAAAGAGCCCTTCCTCCCAGAATAGCCAATAATCCAGCAATTATGGGACTCCTCTGGGATGTGGGAGCCCTAGTTTTGAGTCCCTGCTATACCCAATTCAGAACAGGCTAATAACTAGGCTATGGCTATTATAGAGTACATGGGACTATTTTTTGAGCAGAAATGTCTGACAGTCCTTTTCTAATGAAAACATTGTCAAAATTGGTAGATTCCAGCAAGTCTTTGGTTTTGCAAATCAGCATTTTCTGACAAAAAAAGCATTTAATTGAAAAATTCCTACTCAGCTCTAGTCCTGACAGCAGTGCTTCTGCCAACTGCTGAGCACAGGGGCAGCTGGATGACCTGTTGATGCTGCTGGAAGGAAATAAGTGAGCTCTGAAATAATTCATGATGCTCCCTTCTTTTAGAAGAGGTCTTAGTTTATTGTTCTATTTATAGCAGTCACTGCAGCTATCTTAGTACATTTTGCGGTGAGAGACAGATCTCAGCAATGACATGAAGATAGGCAGTTGAAAAAAAAATCAATACAATTTCTGAGGGACAGTGTTAACGGGTAGTTTCTAAAGTAGACTCTGTGGGCTGTGTTCTGAGGCAGAGCTCTTTCAGTTCAGGCAGAAAAATCTTTTTTTTTTTTTTAAAAAAAGATAGTAAATAAATAGGAATATCACGCCCAAACTACCAAAGCTTTATAAAGGCTCCTATTTTTTGCTGCCACATTCTATAACCCTTACTGGAACAGGAATCCTTTTCAAATTAATGGGAGTTTTGCTTAAGCACAGACTGCAAAAGTTGACTCTTCCTTTAAAAGTCTGTCTTGATTTGTGGACATAGTGAGCATTTTTATTCCTTTCTGTGAGCAATACATAATAGAGTACCGTTTGGGGCTTTTTTCCCCATTTACACCAAAATTCATTCAATAACATACTCACATTTGCTTAACAGTTTTCATTAGGGGATGGTTGGATAGTCAGGTACTGCAAAGCCATTAGTGAAGATCAGCTTTTGCTTACACCACATCTATATGACCCGGGGAATGTAACTCTATTAAAGAGCACAAAGGCTTTACTATTTTAAAAAAAAGTTTTAATTTTTCAAGTACATATATGAGAGAGAGAGAGAGAGAGAGCCCACAGTTGGAAACAATTTACCGTGAAAGTGGAATAGCATGTGATATGGATCTGTCAGGTAAATTCAAGAGCATCAAAATACAATCAAAAGAATGTTAACCAAATAGCATAGAAATAACATGGTTCTTAAACTGTGATCTGTGAACAAAAAAAGAAAGCCATGTGTTTATATCCAGTTTGCATTCCCCTCCCGCCCCCCAGGTAGGCTGTTAGTTTGTCCATTGTTATGAGTTCCTAAATTTGGGGCACAATTCACTCCAGACAACTGGAAATTCCACAATGGGGCACCACCTCACACACAAAATGAAAATATTCACAGTAGAATAAATGTACCTTTGTCCCAAATCTTTGCCCCATTCGGAGCTGAAAATCTGATGGACAAACTGCCAAATGCAGGATCCACGTGAGGCAATGTCCCAGCCTATACAAAGACTTTCCTGTTGGTCCCACAAAACAACAACAAAAGGTAGATGTTTGAAGGATGCTTTTAGAAGTGCCTTTAATAATGAGTACATATAGAGCTAAGGCAGGTTATATTACGTCATCCTAGAGTCCTCTTTTTTGTAAACCACCTAATAGACGTCAGGTGGTAAGGACTTTGTCCATTTTCTACTAACCTAGGCATTCATACCAGTGGCCTAGAGGTTGCAATCTAGTCTGTAGCTCATTACCAGTTCTTTAAGCCATGTGGTCCTATGTGGAGAAAGTCAAAAGCAGCGATGATTTAACAGAGTATTGTAGGCTATGTCACTTCATTTAATTTTCAAATATATATATATTTTTCTTTAATTTTGCTCAATTTCCCTGGGAAAATATGAAATTTACCAAAAGATAACTCACTGAAAACATCAAATCTGTTATGTCCTACCACATGTCAATTAATTTTGATTAAGCGTTTTTTTAAATATTGAAAATAGGTACCATTGTACTGCAGTTATAAAGCACAGTGTGCTAAAAATCACAACCCTATTTGGTCCACAATGAAAAATTCAGTATTTCATATGTCAGAGTGAGAGTCATATAAACACTGCAGTTGATTAAACAGAGTAGCTAGATTATGTTCCCTTATTTTGCTGTTTCAAGGATCCATTAAGATTAGGCTGACCATACGTCCCGTTTTGAACGGGACAGTCCCGTTTTTTTACATATTTTCCGATCGTCCCGTCTTTTTAGTATAAATATCAAATTTGTCCCGTTTTTGCTTTTTGCTAAAAAAAACTGAACGCGGCTTATTTCAGGGACCCACGGTCGGGTCCCGCTTCCTCTCACCCCCTCCCGCAGCCCTTCAGTCCCTTCCCCTCACGGCCTCAGGCCCCCCTCCTGGGCCTGCTCCCCCTCCCCTCTGCGGCGCGATTGGCTGGGCTGCCCCCACGTGGGGCGGAGTGGAGCTGCTGGCCGGGCAGGGGCTGCCTGGCGCCTCGCTCCCCCCACCGTCCCCCCATGTGGAGAAAACGCAATGTGCGGCCCAATGAGGGGGCGGCGCAGGAGGCGCGGGCATTGCCGAGCTCAGGGAGTCAGGGGGCAAGGCCGGCAGCTGGACCGGGCGCCGAGCGGAGCTGGAGGCAGCGCGAGCCAGGGAGGGGAGGAGGCGGCGCTGCCCCGGGCCCCATGGAGCTGGAGAACATCGTTGCCAACACCGTGCTGCTCAAGGCGCGCAAAGGTGGGGGGGGGGGACGGGACCAGGCGGGGGGGGGCATGGGGTGGAGGGAGTATGGGGTGGGGGGGCATGGCTGCGTGTGAGGAGGGCAGGGGGAAAGAGGGGTACGTAGGTGCCGTGTGTGAAAGTGGGTGGAAGTGGGGGGCACAGGGTTGTGTGTGAAGGGAGGTACTGGGGCTGCATGTGAAGAGGGGCACAGGGGAAGTGGGGGGAGGCATGGCTGCTTGTGAAGGGGGTGGTAGGTGATGGGCATGAGGCTGTGTGTGAAGGGGGTACTGGGGGAGTGGGGGCCATGGAATGGGGGGCACAGGGTTGTGTGTGAAGGAGGGTACTGGCGGGGTCCAGGGCTGTGAGTGAAGGGGGTGGGGGGAAAGTGGGGGGCACAGGGTTGTCTGTGAAGGGAGGTACTGGGGAGTCCAGGGCTGGATGTGAAGAGGGGCAGGGGGTGGGTAGGGGAGATGGCAGGTGGGTAGGGGTACCATGGTTAACCCCCTCCCTGAACACATGGATGCGGGGGTGGGACCAAGTCTCAGAGCCCATTCGGGGCGTCAGTCTTCAAGGCACAGCTAAGGCCTGGGCAGGTGGTTGTGGCATGCACAGGGCCGGCGACAGAAATTTTGGGGCCCCCTACTCTGAGCGTTTTGGGCCCCCCCAACCCCGCCAAGGGCTGGCCCGGCTCTTGCAGGTGGGCGGGGGAAGCGCTGCGGGCGGGGGTGCCTCGGCAGCGGCACGTCCCGCCGTCCTCTGCAGCAGCCGGGGCAGGGGAGGCGATGGAGCCGGCATCCTGTGGTGCCGGCCCCCCCGCCCCGCCCCGCCCCACCCCGCCCCACCAAGGGCTGGCCCAGTTCTTGCAGGTGGGCGGGGGAAGCGCTGCAGTCGGGGGTGCCTGGGGGCGGCTCCTGGGGCATGGGACGAGCAGCGGCTGAAGGGCTCGGGAGGCAGCCGGCTGCGGCGCCGGACACAGCTGGGGAAATGTGGTGCGGTGCCATGGGGGGACGACTACGAGTAGAGCTGTGTACCGGTCCCCAGACTTCAGGGGGCCCCCCTGAAGTCCGGGGCCCGGTACAGTTCTACCCATTGTACCCCCCTGTCGCCAGCCCTGGGCATGCGTGGGCGATGCGGTGGGGTTGGTGAGAAGCCGTGTTTCTGCTGCAGGAGATGTAGGGAGAGGACTTGGTCAGTCAGAAGGGTTACTGATAGTGGAGGCGGTTGGGGGCCTGCCTGGAGGGGGAAGGCAGAGTGGCTGGCCTGGGGGAAGCTCTTGTTGCACAAGCTTCTGCCTGTGAGATGCTACGCAGGAAACTGAGCCATAGCCACAAGCTGATGTGGTTGGGGGAGGCAAGTAGGGGGTCATTTGAGGTGTCTGAAGAGAATCATGGAGTGTGAGAAGTTTTATGATAAGGTATTGAAAGACCGAAATTTGCTGCGTAAGATTACTTCATTGGAGAAATATTCATGGTACGATCGTGGTGAAATACAGTCCCCCTTTACATCTACCTAAATTTTTGTATGAGTTCTGTCACTGAAGAATAATTGTTAGCTCAAGTCAATATGTTCATGTAATAAAACTTTTTTTATCGTCTTACTTTTTCATGAATACAGAATATTACATAACCCTGTCCCGTTTTTGTCTCAAGGAAATATGGTCAGCCTAATTAAGATTAGTATAGACATCTACAATTCTCATGGAATTCAAACCTATAACTTAAAGATCTCTCACCTGCATAAAGAGAACGCTGATCATAAGAAATACATTAAGTAATCTCACTTCCAATAGCGCCACTGAACTCTAGAGTTATCTCTTTATCTAAGAGAAGCTATGAATATATGACATAGGAACTAATAGTACAGCAACTGTTTCTAATCTAAATTTAAGATAGGAATCATTCTTATTATTATAACTTTAAATAATTATATTTAAATTTGGTTCTATTATACTAGGTAATTGTTAAGTGCGTAGTAGCTATGCACATTAGAAATACCTCAAATACTAGGAGAGTAGCTTTGTGGAGCTGTTGATGGCTACATAGAATGTGTGTGTATGTATAGGGATTTACCTAAGTTCTATTAACACAAATAAATTTAATTTAAAAACTTTCTTTTACACTTTGTGGTCAAGCAGCAAGACTTTGGCCTCAGACTGGAATGGAAGTGAAATGAATCCATATCTCTGCATGCCTGTCTAGAGAGTACCAGTATACTACTTTTGTGCTATGGTATAGCAGACACTCTTCTTAAGTCCAAAGATGAGCAAACTAGCTCTTTTAGGTCATGATGCTCACCATAGGTATGCAGCTCATGTTACATATCACAATTCAACTAGCCATTCCCACCGTCCATATTTTTAAAATTTAAGTAGGCAAGTGCCTCTTCATTTGTAGTAATAAAAGTTTACCACTAATATTCTTCCACTTGTGGACCATGGTATCTCTGGGCATCAGACTGTATGTATACTTCTAAAAGTGTTTATTGAACAAATATAGGAGGCATGTGCCTAAGGTACTTCAACCATCGGGTATGTCTGTTTGGTACATTATTCAATCAAACCACTGCCAAAAGCATGCAGCCTTCTCCTCCCTCTACTACTAAAGTGAAGAACACAGCAAAAACACTGTAGAATATACTGCAATTCTGAAATACCATTTTCAAGAATTTTTTACCCTCAACTGTCATCAGAACTGCTGGCTTGTAGGAACTTTTGGAAGGAGACCTTCCCCCATCTCTCTCTCTTTTCTCCTCCCCGCACATTACTTTTCCAACCATGTTAGCAAACTAAATCTAGTTGGTGTAGAACAGCAAAGACACAGAAAAAACTATTTTTAAAAATGTTTGAGGTTTTGTGTCTATTTCAAACGTGATTCTGGCCTGCTCACAAAGCCTAATTCTGTTCTCATTCAGACCAGCGTAAATCTGGAGTAACTCCACTAGATGGAGGTTTCAGAGTAGCAGCCATGCTAGTCTGTATCTGTAAAAAGAACAGGAGTACTTGTGGCACCTTAGGGTATGTCTGCTCTTTCTAAATTTGCAAACCCCTTCAATCCTCTATTTATTGGTACATCTTTAGCTTTATTACAAAAATGCAGGGAAACCAATTAAAGATCATATTAAAATGACAATCTTTAGAGAGGAACAAATAGTATCCTTGAAATACTGTATATCAGTAACATTTTATAAGCATAACAGATCTTTTAAAAAAGGATAGAAAAACACTGCTCAGAGCATGAAAGGTGCCAGAGTTTTTAGCTGGCATTTACACGATGCATGCTTTTCTGATGAGAGCGATGAGACAATGAGATGCTAATATCGAGGCATAATATGCCAGTAAAAGGTCTGTGATAATCTGGATCCTGAATCTTAACTACTCACTGTACACATTCACAATGGCAAAGAGAGGAGTCTAGCTTAAGACAAAGTAGTAACCATCCAGTTGACAAGAGAATAAGATGAGTGATGGCTACCGAGGTGCTGGGTAGCAATGCATTCTCCGGTGCCATTAAATTATTCTTCGTGGCATCAGCAATCCAGAGATGGTTTTGTTTGCCTTTTATATCTTTTTGCAGAAGCTAGAATATGCTAACAAATTCTAAATAAGTCAGAGAGAAAAAAATACCCAACATATTCAGAAATGCTGCTTGAAAGCACAGCAACTGGGGTTTCTGTTTAAAAATAAAAAGAGGAATAATACTTTGATTTATATATACGTTGCATTTCACCTGAAGACCTCAGAGAATTTCACAAGCATTTACTATTTAAACCTCATGAGCCCTGCATGATGGGGAATCGTGAAGCACAGTGCCGCCTAGTGTTTCCATATGGGGGGCGTGGCTCCATAGCATCACTTGCCCAAGCTCGGTCTAAAAAGCACTGTCTGGTCCAAAATTGTTTCAGTTTTGATTCAGTGGGGGTAGGGCCCTGTTGCATTGACACAATTATTCTGTTCCAGAGTTAGGGTCCATAAACTAATGTATGAATTTTAAAAGCAAGCAGTAAATGCCACACCTCACTTTTCTTCAAACACCTCCCTCCTACCTATCTCTCCACATAAGCAAAAGGACCAAAATATGACACAGCTTTCCTTCAGTCCTAGGCTTTCCCACACAAACCTATGAGTTTTCTACAGCACAGACATTATACTCTAACAGTTAACTCCAGGCTATTACTCTTAAAGACCCACACCAAAATGAAAAAATGGAACAATGTGATGCTTCCTCAGGAACAAGAGAAAAGTTGGAGAAAACATAAGAGCAAAACCATTTACCAACTGAAAGGAGATACAGACTCTCTCAGTTAGCCACATTAAGGCTGCAACTCAAGTACTGCTCTTATATTTAAAGGGCCCAGCTACTTCAGGAGAGCATGATAGGAAATATCCTCTAAGTAAGAGTAAACCCAAACTAGAAACTACAGTGGTGACAACAAAATGGAATTATTTAGATTAATTAGAGGAACTAATTTCAGCTTTCCTGAGAGCCACTGAGATTTTGACCCTTGAAGCCCAGAATTTTGTACACAAAGCATAATTATGCTGGTGTTTTGTAGTATTCTGATGTGGATTTACACACAAGTTCATACAATGGAAATCCAGCTCTCTTTTTGCTGTCCTTCACTGTCTGTGTATTAAATATATGATCATGTTCTACTGAGTAAGAATCATTATATCTAGCCTTTTATGCCCTCGCTTCTGAAGGAAGTGTGTTTACGTATGTTGTGGGTTGAGAGATGCCTCAAGCTCCATATGAGCTATTTCTTCTAAAAGTGGAATTTATATTAATTTTAAATATTTCTGTGGTGCCCATCACCATGGCATCTAGCAATTATCTTCTGATAATGCTGCTCTGAAATGCCAGGCATATCCCAGCACAGCTTTTTCCATGCTTTTTTGGAGCAACAGCATTCTTTCCCTGTTTGAGGTAAGTACTGGGCTTTGTTTTCCAGTTTCCCACTGAATCATGCTCCAGATGCACTCAATTTAACAGACATTTTTTTGTGCAGGAAATGGAATCCGCCCCTTCAGATGCTCTATAAAGGCAATTGCTCAATTAATCAATAAAGTTCATTTTCACTCCCTAGAGCAGCCACCCACCCAAGCAGATGTTCAAATACACTCACTCTAAAACCGGAAACCCACTCTGATGCAAATGCCTCTCACCAACTGTCAACCCACAGTTAAAGATGGAATTAATGATGTATCCTTGTTTTGCTGTCCATAATGGCAATACTGGAGAATGAATAATCTATTTCTTTTCTTTTCAAAAACAGCCCAATTCAGTTCCAAAACATTCATTTTTATTTTGTTATTGCCATAAACATTTTATGTCATTTTCCTAATGAGCCAAATTCAAAAATAAAAATGGTTTAATTTGTGTGATCAAAATGTGTAAAATACATCTCCTCTGACTTTAACCCAAAGGTCAAAGGTAACTGCCTCTTTGAGTATGTCTATGCTGCAATTAAAAAGCCACGGCTGGATAGTGCCAGCTGACTCTGGCTAAGGGGTGTTTAATTGCGGTATAGATATTTGGGCTCAGGTGGCACCCAAGCTGTAAGACTACTGCTCTAGGACCAGTGCTCGGGCTATAGCCAAAGTCCAAAAGTCCAACCAAATTTCAAAGAATAAAACATCTGTCTTCTAGTTCCCCACTCAGCTCTAGCGCTTTTCAGAGATCCTGACTGTCACCTTCAACCCCAAGACCTCACAATACATCTCTTTTATAACAAAGATGTGGAAACTGATGAATTCCTCACATCTAGTCCAGCCCTACTACCCTGCACTCATGGCAAGAAACTCTGGTCCTTGTTGCAGGGCCGAGGGTTAACTTGGGAAAGGTCCAAACATCCTGTTGTAGGAGATAGGGGCAACCCATAGGGTTCAGATCCATAGCTGAACCCCCCCTGAAGTTCTGGGGTGTTCAGAACTAGGGTTTTGCTTCAGGAGCATCTTTAAAACTAGAGTTTCTAACTCCCCTCGCATCCCTCCTGCCATCAGGTGCTGGTACTGGCTCACATGATCTTAAATCTTTCACAATTGATTCCCATGTAAAAAAAACAAACTGCTTTCACTTCCAGCCCATATTGTACTAAGATTGATACTGAGTGCTAAATGCTAATTATATGGGAGATGAGTGGAACCAGGTGTATTGGACATTTAATTTCTCCCTTGGCTTTAGCTGGTCTCCTTCATTGACTGAGGAAAAGATAAACTAAGTACATATGCCCCCAAAAGGGTAATGTAGTCACTGCCACCACATCAATGACCTATTCTAAGGTGAGTGGTCTGAGGAACTTCAAAAGAACATAGTTTTTCTTCCAATTTTGTGGGCTATGATTATTGCTGTAGCTTCACCAGGTTAACAAGTAACTAAGGCTTACAGACAGAAAGGAAATATGGAGTAAAATGCTAATTAAAGGTTCTTGCTCCAAAGAATCTGTTTGCTATGGAATTTGCTGAACAGCTTCTATGGTACTTGACCAGCAGCTACAAAGAAATAAAAAAGAATAGTCTTTCACGGGGGTCACGTAAAATCTGAGCTTTTCACCCTTTATCAATGAAGATATTTTAGCACTTTTCTCAAGAATATGGGTGTTAGATCTTGTCAAATTCCATAATGGGTGATTATTGTACATTATAGCTATGACATTCTATACCTTGGGGTAGTGTGCTGTAACCCCCATATTCCTCATTTTCACATAATCGTGATCTTATGTATAAAGCATGCCTTGTAAGGTATCGGAGGAAAGGTTATGATCTGATGAAAGTCATTTCTCTATCCATATGTGTGTATCATTAATGCATATGAAGTTATGAGAATTGTGTAGTATGGTTGTCACTAAAACATGCTGTAAGTTGTGGGAATCAGCCCGAAATTAGTTTTCCAGAGGCAACAGCAAGGAAAGTAACCAACACCCAGGTGGAATGTCAAACAACCCATCAACAGCCATTGTTGAGCAAGGGAGCTACAGTGCAATGACTCACCTGCATGAGGCCACACCAGGGGAATTCCTCCACCTTGCTTGGAGAGACTCAGTAATGCTCATCTGACTCTGAAGCGGGGGGCAAAGCCAAGAGAGAGGAAAAGGCATGATAAAAGGAAGAGATGTTTGCCATGCTTTTCCTCTCTCTTCCACCTTCATCTACAGCCACCTTCACACCAAGTGACTGAAGCACTGATCAAAAGGGAGAGCCTGGCTGAAGAGCAACCAGCCAGCCTGTGGTGAGAAGCATCTAAGTTCGTAAGGGCACTGCAAGTGTTAAGCGTGGTTTAGAATGTGTTTTGTTTTTATTTCATTTGACTAAATCTGACTTGTTATGCTTTGACTTATAATAGCTTAAAATCTATATCTGTATAGTTAATGAATCTGTTTGAAGCAGTGTGTTTGGTTTGAAGCATGTCAGATGCTCCACTTGGGATAAAGGCCCAGTACCTATCAATTTCTTTGTTAAATGGACATACTCATATAAGCGTGCAGCGTCCAGCAGACATAACTCTATATTGCAAGACAGAGGTCGTGTCTGTGACTGGAGATATTGCTAGTGGCATTCGGTTGCACAATCCAGGAAGCAGCTTACATATTAGAGGCTGTATGTGAACAGCCCAGGAGTGGGGGTTCTCAAAGAAGCCCAGGGTACAGCTAGCTCCCAGAGTCAAGGATTGACCTAGCAGATTACTAGCCTAGATAACTGCAGAGGGGAACGTCACAATAGCTACCTTAAAAAATTTCCCTTGAGGTTTTAGTTAGGTTCAGTATTCTTCTTTTGTCATAAGTTACCATGTTCTATTTCTACCAATGGCTGCAATTGAGCAATGTAGCGAGTAGGGTAGCATGTGTGTGTAAAATTTATAAAACATTTTGGATTCCTTTGAAATTAAACATTTTCTAACTGATATGTTTTTCTTGCGTAAATGCAATCTGTAAAACACACACACAGCTCATTAATATCATGGACATTTGTGTTTTCCAAGTTTCCAGGATATTATTACTTCAGTTCTAAGGCTTCAATCCTGCAAATACTTATACTCACGAGAACTCCTAATTTACACATGCCTGATTGTAAGATCTTGACATCCATTTTACACAGCCATAACGGTGCAATATAAAAATTGTTTCCTTCTATTTATTATGGTTTTGGTGGAGGAAAAGGATATTAAATTGTAATTGTTTTTGGTTTCAAGGTTTTTGTAATGTAGGATGCATAAAGGGATATTAAAGTTACTCTTGAATAGTAAACAGGGCCACCTTTTTATGGGTAGATTGTAATATATGATTATTTATTTATATTTTAATAGTACTTAGGGGCTCTGATCAAGTCCCTATTTGTGGTAAATGTTGTTCAAATACAGAATGAAAGATAGGCCCATCCCCCCAAAAGCTTACAGGACAATCACATCACATATTAACTACACTAGGGTGGTACTCTGTAAAAGGAACCCATCATTTTGTGTGTTTTAATGTCTTGTTTTAATGTCTTGCAGTGTGGATTTCTGATCTGAGAAAACTTGACATTTTAAATATATTCTTGTGAGGGAGTCAGTTGCCTTCTCTGGAAACTGAACCAAGAATAGATGAACTTGTTCTCCGTCGTGGCATAACTTTCTTCTTAAATAGGCTGTAGCACCAGTCAGTTTCTTTATTTTTGTAATACATTTCAACTATTTCATGGCAACTAAGTGATATTTACATTATGTCTATATATGAATGAACACAAGTTTTACTGAGTTAGATGCAGAATGCTACTTTATTTCTTAATAATTTCTCTAAACATGCAACCACACATCTGCTGTCTTGGAATATTAGCCATAGGGCTGTTCAAAACACAAGTCTTTAAATCAGGAGAAACAGCATGTTTTGAGTTCCTTTCCTCCTAAAGGTTAGCAGTGCCAGGCCTCCATTTGTCAGGTGCCTTTGTCAGGACAAAAGAAAGATTCTGACAATTGCAAACGTCCAGAAGAGAGGGCAAGAGTGGATTGGCTAAAGTTACATCCAGACAACTCTAGTCCCTGGGAAGGAGGCGGTGTTATCCTTCTCTGTGTCCATAGATGTGCACTGCTAGGAAGAATGATAAGGGCAGCCTTGCCCTCAGAGGCAGAGGGAAACGCTACACATGGGCTGTAAAACTGCTTGAGCCTGGTTCAGAGGCGGCGAGGAGCCGCTACAGGTGCTAGTCAGGGGCGTGTTCTGTTCTGAGGGGGGACGATTCTGTTGGAAGGAGGCTGCAAAAGTAGCACGTTTTGAGCCCGCTCACATACCTGCAATGCAGAGGCCGCTGCGGAAAGAAGCCCCCCGAGTCTCACGCAGCCAGGACGGACGGACTGACTGGGCAGACCCCGGCCTGGGCTTGCTGAGGCCGTTGGGCGCCGGTGACAGACCCCGCGGGATGGGAACAGGCTGAGCGGGCAGCTCGCCCCGCGTCGAGCCCCAGCTAATGGGCGGCGAGAGGCCCCGTCCCCCGCATGAAGCCACCCGGGCGCGGGGCGCTGATCCTCTTCGCGCTAGGGGCAGCAGGCTCCTTTCCAGGGCAGAGTAGGGGTGACTGTCCACGCCTTAGCCCCACACCCCGGCCTGCCTCCCTCCACTACCCCCCCCAGCCTGCCTCCCCCAGCACCCCCGCCGCAGCCCGCCTCCTCCCGCACCCCCAGCCCGCCTCCCCTCTGCACCCTCCAGCCCGCCTCCTCCCGCACCCCCAGCCTGCCTCCCCTCTGCATCCTCCAGCCCGCCTCCTCCTGCACCCCCAGCCTGCCTCCCCTCTGCACCCTCCAGCCCGCCTCCTCCCGCACCCCCAGCCCGCCTCCCCTCTGCACCCTCGCCGCAGCCCGCCTCCTCCCGCACCCCCAGCCCGCCTCCCCTCTGCACCCTCCACCCCGCCTCCCCCAGCACCCCCGCCGCATCCCGCCTCCTCCCGCACCCCCCAGCCTACCTCCCCCCCGCACCACACCTCCCCCTACACCCTCAGCCCACCTCCCTCCGCACCTTGTCAGGTGAGCTCGGTGCTCCAGAGACGTGGAAGCGGCAGCCGGGGTGGGCCCGGGGGCTGGCTGCGTAGCGGGGCCGGTGCGGGCGGGTCTCGGTTAGCGGCGTCTTACACCCGCCGGGCGTAGGAGCAGCACCAGCCCGCGGCCAGCCGCCCCCCTCGGCAGCGCCGAGCCCGCCGGCAGCTGAAGCCCCTCCCCCCACGGCAGCGGTGACAGAACAGACCTGGAGGCACCTGCGTGGCCGCTGAGGGAGGCGGGGAGGGCAGCGGGGCTTTGGTTTGCGTCATACGGCCACGGGGACCCCGCGAGGCACCGGGTCTGTTCACACACTCCAGCCCCACGCTCCTGTACAGGCAGGAAACCCAGTGACCTGAACACTCCCTAGGGGGAAAGATCCGTTCCAGTGGTGCCAGAGCCCCAGAGCCCTTTCTTCAATAAAGTGGTTGAATCCCGCTTTAAGTACAATATAAAATTCAATTCAAGCTTAATTGTGGAGCGCAGCCAGCCCCCCCACCATAACGTCCGGTCATTAAACTACTGGAAGGGACTATTTTGTTTGGGCAGTCAAAAAGGGGTCCTTGAATAGGCGAAACAATGCCTAGGGTTAGCAGCAGCTCCAGGGCTAGCTCCTGAGCAAATCCTGACCATGTGCAACTGAAGTGGGAATAGGAAAGTCACTTCTGAAGCCAGAGCTGCAAATAAAATGTATGAAGTAGAAATTTGGGAAGAATCTGGTAAATGTTTTGCAGCTTTGTTGTCATACAACAATCCACAGAATATCAGGAGCTTTGTGTATAAATCTCCCTGATGGTAGAATGATGTTTCAAATTTTTGTACCATGACATTTTTTCTTATAGCACTCAATAGGAGAATATGCTATGCAATACCACTATGGCTGATAGCAATTTCTTGTATACAATTTTTCCTTAAAAAATAATTTAATTTTCACTAAAGAAACAGAAATCTGCTGCCAGTCTGTAATGTGAGTGCCTCACTCCAAGGGCATAGTTCCAACAACTTCATTTGGAAAAAAGTCTGCAGCATTCATAATTCATAAAACCATTGGCTTCTATCCCATTAAACTATCAGAGGAAGAGAAATATTCTTATGCTCAAAACATTCTCTCCCTCTTTTCTGAACTATTTACATATGAGGGTCTAACATTTTCCCAAGCTCATCTGCAAAGTCAGAGTCTTGTAGCACCTTATAGACTAACAGATTTTAGGGATCATGAGCTTTCATGGGCTAAGACTCACTTCATCAGATGAATGTTGTGGAAATCTCCAGAGGCAGGCATAAATATGCAGGCAAGAAAGCAAGGTAAATTCAATCAGGGTGGTGGTGAAGCCCACTTCCAGCAGGTGATCTGGAGGTATGAATTTACCTTGCTTTCTTGCCTGCATATTTATGTCTGCCTCTGGAGATTTTCACAACATTCATCTGATGAAGTGGGTCTTAGCCCACGAAAGCTCATGACCCCTAAAATCTGTTAGTCTATAAGGTGCTACAAGACTGTCGCTTTTGCAGATCCAGACTAACATGGCTACCCCTCTGCTGTATAGATATGCAGGTTAACCCCAAAGAATATGAAATCTATTTTCAAAAGAAAAATGTTGTGCTTAATGGAACTATTTGCAAGCATCATACATCATAAATTTCTCTGATTTATGATTTTCATTCACTGATATGAGAAACTTAACATTTTTAAAAAGCAAAATGCATGCATCCACCCCTTTCTCCCATTCTTCCACTCCACCTTCTTAAGTGGCTTCTCAGGTTTTTTTAGTAGTGCCAGTATTTTTCATTAACACCCACAAATATCTTTTTCTTTTCCGCATCTACATCTTTCTCAACATGGTATGATTTTACATAACTATCATATTAAAAGATATTTTAATCTGGTGCTCATCCAGTAGATATAATAAACAAAATGCAGCAGACAGACCTGGAGCCAGCTGTTTCTGCCAGTGTCTGGGTTCTTCTATTGCACCCACAGTATATGACCACCTCTAGAAAATGTATTAAAGAGGACTCAACTAATTAGGTGTAGCTCCTGCACTTCACTGGCTCATGATACTGATTTGTTAAAATTTGCTTTGTTATCCAGGAAGAACTCCCAGGAAGAGAATATTTTCAAGCAGCAGAGCTCCTGGTTCATTTTAAGAGAGACAATACATGATTCATTTTAAGAAAGTAATGAGCTGTTTGTGGAGTCAAGTGCTACTCAACATGAATAAAGGTGGTGCAATCTGGCCCTGTTACGTGTTTAGATAACATGTGTGGTTTAAAAATGCCTGAAATAGATGTTGCATTGTACTAACTTGGATAAGAAATACAACACATTCCATGAGGGAATGGATCCAGTTTAGATAAGCAGATGCAAATTGCTTCGAACAGTCTACAATAAATTTCACAAGCTGATGCCAAATGGTCTTAAAGGTTCTCTTCATACTTGCTGTATTACAGTCAACAATACATTCTAGGACTGATTAATGTAGATCAGGGCTTATAGCCTGGGTGGTGGCATCATGCAGTAAAGGCTACATTGCAGCATGAATGAAGTTTATTCAGAGTTATAGGTCTATGATTTGGAGATTTCGGAATGCTGGTCTAAGAAAAATAAAGTACTGTAGATCAGCAATTCTCAACCAGGGATCCGGGGGGGGTGGGCTGCAAGGAGGTTTTATGGGGTCCATTAAGCAGGGCTGACAGACTCATTGGGAACCACGCATAGGTGCCAACTTCTCCTGATGCTACTGGGAACTCATGTCCCCACACCCCGACTGCACCCCTGCCCCACTCCGTCCTGTTCCTTGCCCCACTTCCATTCCAACCCCTTTCCCAAAGCCCCTGCCCCAAATCCACCCCCTCCCTGCCCCTATTGGGACTCCTTCCCCAAATCACCACCCCAGCCTCTTCCCCACCTCCTCCCCTGAGCATGCCACATTCCCACTCCTTCCCGTTCCCTCCCAGAGGTTGTTACTCCAAGAAACAGCTGTTGTGCAGCGGCAAGTGCTGGGAGGAGAAGCAGGGATGGCATATGCAGGGAGAAAGCAGAGGTGAGGGGGGGGGGAAGGGGAGGGCAGGGAGCTTGGCTGCCAGTAGATGCAGAGCACCCACCAATTTTCCCCCATGGATGCTCCAGCCCCGGAGCACTCACGAAATCGGGGCTTATGGACCCAGGGCAGAAAGCCAAAGCCCCATCACATGGAGCTGAAGCTCAGGGCCCTGAGTCCTGCCACCTGGGGCTGAAGCCAAAGCCTGAACAACTTAGCTTTGCAGGGGCCCCTGGGACCTTGCCCTGCTTGCTACTCCTTAATGGCAGCCCTTTTATATGCAGAAAAACAGTCGTGGTACAGGTGGGCTGTGGAGTTTTTATAGCATATTGTGGGGCCTCAGAAAGAAAAAGGTTGAGAACCCTTGCTGTAGATCAGGGGTCTCAAACATGCGGCCCGGGGGCCACATGCGGCCCGCAAAGCCCTTCCCTGCAGCCCGCCAAGCTTCCTGGTGCCCCCCCGCCCCCCCCATAGCAGTTTGCGGGAGGGAGGGGCCAGAAATGGAGGCTTCTCTGCTGCCTGGCTGGGCCGTGCATGTTTCTAGCTCTGGACTTCCTATATTGCTCTTGCTTTGTTTGCCAAACAGCTGTTGGTGGTGCCTAGCGCTTTCCAGGAGGGAATGGGGAGCTGCGTGCTCACAGGAGGAGGTGGGGCAGGGGTGGGACCTCTTGGAAGGGGTGGAGTGGGGGCACAGCCGGGGCAGCGAGGGCGGGGTGTGTGTCAGTGGTGCGGCCCTCGAGCCAGTGCACTAGTCCTCATGCGGCCCTCATGGTCATTTGAGTTTGAGACCCCTGCTGTAGATAGTTTCTTCTTCAACAGCACAAAACACACAGGGTCAGGGCTGTGCACAGCACATGATTATTTATGGTAATGGAACCAAGAACCTCTAAGTGTCCAGAAATCAGCATCAGGTTCTGTGGTTTAGAAATGTTAATTTTACATTTATACATACAAAACACATTGAAATGTTCCTAGCAATCTCACATCAAATCAGGTGGAACAGTGGGACTTATTTAGGCTGACCATATTTCCTTTAGACAAAAATGGGACATTGGGATGGCAAAAACGGGACGGGGTGGGGGTGGGGGTGGGGGGGTGTCTCACCAGATGAAGTCAGTGCAGTGGCTGCAGAACCTGGGCTGAGGGGTGCTGGGGGGTGGTTGGGGGCTCTGGGGGGCTCTGGGCAGTCTGGGGGGGCTCTAGGGCCCAGGGGGTCTCACCAGATGAGGTCGGTGCAGTGGCTGCAGAACATGGGCTGCTTGAACAAGCGCGCGGTGACTTTGTGGCTCTTGACCACATGGATCACCTTCTGGCGCAGCGCCCCCTTGCGGCAGAACAGTGGCTTGGCCAGGCACTCCAGTTCGGTGGGCGAGGTGACCAGCGCCATGGCCCCACCTGGGCCCCCCAGCACCGGGCGGGGGGGAGACAGGGGGGGTCGGGGGGGATGGATGGAGAAATAAGCAGAACAGGGCTGGGGGGATGAAGAGGATGGAAGGAGAGAGAGAGAAGGGGGGATGAGGGATGAAGATGATGGAGGGGATGGAGGGAGAGAAGGCAGGAAGGTGAGAAGGGAGAGGATGGATGGATGAGAGAAGAGATGGGGTAGGGAGCAGGGGGGATGGAGGAGGCAAGGGACAGCGAGAAGGAGGGATGGAGAGAAGGGAGATGGAAGAGGAGGCAGTGGACGGAGGGAGAGAGAGAAGGGAGGAATGGGGAAGGGGATAGAGAGAAGGGATGGAGGGAGCGAGAGGAGGCAGCGGATGGAGGGAGAGAGCAGGGAGGAAGGGAGGGGTGGAGAAGGGGATGGAGAGAAGGGGGGATGGAGAAGGGGGATGGAGAGAAGGGGGGATGGAGAAGGGGGATGGAGAGAAGGAGGGAAGAAGGAGGAATACTGAGAAGAGGAGGCGGTGGGCTGAAGCCGACGGCGGAGCGGAGCTGTCCGGAGCCGCAGCCGGGGGTCGAGCGCGCCGGCGGGGGGGCTGCCAGCCGGGTTTTATGAGACATAATCACATAAATTCAGTTATGTGATTATGAGTCATAAAACGTCCGCCCTCCCCCCCGCCGCCGGCACGCTTGGCCCCCGGCTGCGGCTCCGGACAGCTCCGCTCCGCCGTCGGCTTCAGCCCGCCGCCTCCTCTTCTCAGTATTCCTCCTTCTTCCCTCCCTTCTCTCCATCCTTCCCTTCCTCCCTGCTCTCTCCCTCCATCCACTGCCTCCTCTCCCTACCTAAGGACTAGTATCAGATGTCAAAGTCTCCGATGAGCGCAGTTTGCTCATAGGAGATTTTGACATCTGATACTTGTCCTTAGGTAGCAAGATTCTTCACCTAAGCTCTTGGGAGTCCTGCAAAGAAAGAACCTCCCCCTAGAAAACAGCTTGGAAAGAGCTTGTCCCCAAAAACGGGACAAAATTGATATTTTTGTTAAAAAGACGGGACGGTCCAAAAACATGAAAAAAACGGGACTGTCCCGTTCAAAACGGGACGTATGGTCAGCCTAGACTTATTTCACCTAACGTGTAGACTAGCTGGCACTCTTGAGATTAACTTTTAAAGCAAATTTCTAGAAGAAATGAAGTGAGGAGGTGTGTTGATAATATCTGATTTGGAACTCCACCATCTGAAACATGATCTGGAGCTACTACGATTTGGAAGCAGGTAAAAATACCAAAAGGCACCTATTAATTGTTTCATCCCTGAGGCCCTATTTGCCACTTTTCTGAGATCAGGATGTGTGGATCTGACAATTTTTTTCCCCTTTATACTGCAAATAATTGGTGAAAGTATGCTCTAAAGGTTACTGCGTATCCTGTCTTCAACTGTAGAAGGAGAAAGCAGTGTAATGCTTGAAGTTCCATACAGCTTTTTAAAAACTTCATAAAAATTCAAGGGCCGTACATACAATGTCATCTAAAGCAGTGTGTTTCTCTACCACCGGTTCCTGAGATCTCCCCGATACCTTTAGGAAGGCAGCAAGCCAGTCCCTGGTATCAAAAAGGTTGAGAAATACCGATCTAGAGGAAGTTTAACATACAGTAGGATACTTACACAGTTAAGTGTTTGCTGGTAGTAACTAACTCAACAATCTTCCACATAAAACAAGTGCATGCTGATCTAGCAAAATATATTGAGTTCCATTTCCAATTGGTTTTGAGCACTGGTGTTCTATAACTTTAAAAGTAGGTTTTTACAAAGTTACATCCTGAATGAAGTTTTCACTTCTGGACACTCTTCATACATTTTAATATTACATTAATTGATTACTAAAATT
The DNA here is from genome assembly GCA_032164245.1 of Sternotherus odoratus. Taxonomy (NCBI): domain Eukaryota; kingdom Metazoa; phylum Chordata; order Testudines; family Kinosternidae; genus Sternotherus; species Sternotherus odoratus. The sequence goes on along the minus strand of JAVMKO010000005.1, from coordinate 79,576,193 downwards.
CCTGATTTTTCATTGCTCTAACATGGTCATGTCCTATCTCTTCTCCCCTTGTTTAGGTCAACTCTTGTGTTATATTTAACTTAAAGCATGCCTGACTCTGTGGTTAGCTGAGTGCCATTAATGACCAGTATCAGAGGGGTAGCCGTGTTAGTCTGGATCTGCAAAAGCGACAAAGAGTCTTGGGTCTTAGCCCACGAAAGCTCATGATCCCTAAAATCTGTTAGTCTATAAGGTGCTACAAGACTCTTTGTCATTAATGACCAGGACACTCCATGCCTCTAGGAGCCACTAAGCATCATATAGGATTGAGAGTTATCACAACAAGAGACTCCTTGAAGCAAGGCACCTGCCATTTAATTGGTCTATAACGCTTGCATGACTCAATTTGAAATTAGGAAATGTGAATTCAAATATTTTTACAATCTAGAGAAAAAAAGTCAGAGAAACCAGAGCAACTTTTTATTGCACAAAATAAATTATATAGAAAACAAAATGCAACAAAACAACTTGTATTTGTAGGCTGCACAACAGATGTTACAACATGAATATATTTATTGCTTTCAGAAAGGAGCAATTCAGTGCTAGTAAGCAGATTAGTTATACTTCTTGCTCATCTAGATTTTTCATAGGATTAATTCAACTGGGCCAGAGGCATCTTGCAGCATATGGACCATACACAATTGTTACTTACTATAGCAGTAAATGAAGGTGCCGTGGATATTCTTGACATGGAACACTCAAACACCACTGGTAATGAAGCATACATATGGTGACAATACGAAACTTACTTATCAAATATATTTCTTAAAATATACTCCATTTACAGAGTTTGCATGAGTTATTGTACTATAATTTACCCTCTTTACAAATGTAGATATAACTCCAAATAAACTCATTTCTCTCTGCATCAAAATACAACACAGAGCACATTTTGCCAAATGAAGGCTAGTACCAACTCAGTACCTCATTATAGAAGTGTTTACTAGTTCTAACGCAGCTATGGGCTTTTCATCCCCTTTCAGGACAACCCTCTATAATTTAAGAGTTATAACTCAGATGAAAAGAATATTCCAGAGTGACCTTTGGCAGAGCTGGGGAAATTACAGTACTTGTTTTATACACTTAACAAAAATACTCATTTAGTTATTTATCTAGGGCTGCAATATATATATTACATTTATAACTCAAACTGGTTTGAGATTCTAAAATGCTACTTTGTTTACCCTGAGATGTTGAGCCCCCATTGATTCAATATGGACATACTGTTAGCAGCTATTTAACAAGAAAGTTAAAAAGTGTAAAATATTCAAATTGTAAGATATTTTAGAAATACTGACTACTTTAAGAACTTAAGAAAAGCATAAGTGTATTAATATGGTAATGGTTTTACCAAGTATTTGCAGTCTATTGAATAAGATGAGGAAGACTTTGTAGCACCTTAGAGACTAACCAGTTTATTTCAGCATAAGCTTTCGTGGGCTACAGCCCACTTCATCGGATGCATGTAGCACTCTAAGGTGCTACAAAGTCTTCTTCATCTTATTTACAGATACAGACTAACACGCCTGCTAATCTTAAACCTGTCTATTGAATAAAATCCTTTCACTATTTAATTATGTAAATATTTACACACATTTAGGATTGTAATATTGTAATTTACTGTGGACTCCTGGGCTTATAGTTACAAAGCTTTACAAAATTTATGGAAAACTAACACAAAAGATTAAGTGCGACTAATGTTAGAGATATGACAGACCCCACACAGGTAAGGAAATTCAGAGTTAAGGTGGGAACTCTTGGCCTTATTCAAATCTGTTACTCAAATGTAAAAGCAAAGAAACACCATTAAAGTCAATTCCAGAGGTCTGACCCAGCCTCAGGACCTGTTAGTGTGGACCTATGCAGAGTCCCATTGTGTGGGTTTACACGTGTGGAACTGAGATCAGAGTCTGGCCATCTGTCTTTCACAGTGATTTGGTAGAATTAATTTGGAATGGTGTGTGTGTTGCTGGATTCTTTTAGATGTTAGATACACTACAGTACAAGCTTTCACAAAAATTGGTTAAGAATGGCATGTCAGCCAACATTTCAATTTCACCATTTCAGTGTCCATGGTTTTATGGGATTAAGTTCTACTGTCATTTCACGTGTTTTTTTGTGTTTTCAAAAAAGTAGTTTAAAAGTATGGTTGCTACAAATGACTATGTACTACTAACATAAAAGGTGCAGTTGTAACATGCATATGTTCCAGCAGCAGTTTCCTAAAATTCAAAAATATCAATGATCAGATATGTCCCAATGCACTAGGAAAATACTATTTGCTTCACATATCTGGTATGTCACTTTCATTCAGTGGGGAATTTGCTATTAAATACTGATGTCTAGCAAATCTGTCAATTTTAGACAATTTTATAGATTGCATAAACTGTAAATGGACTATATCAATATTGTATAGCTTAAAACATCCATTGGAATGTGACTCTCACAATGAAATTTGCTGTATCACAACAAATACAATAAAGTAGGAATGTTATATGGTAGGAAGAAACTAATGTCAAAAATGAAAAGAACAGCACCATCATTATATGTTATGCAATCAAACTGTTGATAATGTAGACATTTTTTGTAGTACGGTCAGATATACTTGGCTAAGTCCAGGTATACAATGCATTTAGCCCAGCTGTAACAACTATACAGCTTTACATAGAATAAACATTCCATAAATCAACTGAGAATGCATTTGAGCACAAAAATAAAAATATTTAAGTGATTCTCTAAGCAGCTTTCTGTTTTTTTAAAACATAACATAGATATTGGACTGATTAAATATCTACAAGTGCTTTTCCTTTATAAAAATACATATATTCTTAGTAGTAGGATAGACTAAGTCATTAACAATGACCTGGTATTTTTTTTCACTTCAATTTGAATGATTTATAAGCTAAATTTTACAACCACAAAAAGGTTTATTTGTAATAAGGTGTTACCACTTTTGACAAAAAGCTTAAAATATTTTATATTTTAAAAGAAAATTAGCAACATAACATTACAATATGTTCTATGATCGTTAGGTATTGTGAGGGCTGTTATATTAAAAACTGATAGCCACTGACCAGATGCAAGGAAGAATTACTGCCCACCAAGAGCTCCTTTCTTATCTTTACTTGGATCACAGCTTATATAAGGACACTTAGGCCCCCATCCAAAAAAATGCCATTTAGAGTACTCTATATAGACTATTCAGTACCCTGGAGTGTCTAACAAATCAGGCTTTGCATTGATTTTTTAAAAATGCAAAATGTTTTTGAGTTTACATTTGGGAAAATATTTACAAAATTATGCATTGCTTAATGTTTATTCCAGGAAGTTTCTACTCCAGAGAGAGAGAAAAAAAAAATAAAATAAAAAGAAAGAAAGAAATAAGAGCTACTGCAATTTTTTAAGTGACAGATTTTAAAATCCTTTGAAGTAATTTTTCTGTTTTTTTCCAATCTAGTTCAGGACTATCCTGGAAAAGAAATGCAAAAGATTTATCTAATTTTTATTTTTACTGCACAACACATAAAATAATCTTGGTATTTTTGCTAATCAATAGTCTGATGCTACTGAAAGCAATGCCATTTGCTAAAAAAATAGTTATAAAATCTGTAAAATGTACTTTAACATCTTTGTATGATTATATCTGCAAAGATGTTAAAATCTGTCCTTTTTACCCTCCAAAACTTCATTAAGCTACAGCAAGAAACCCCAAAAGTATCTTGGTGAATATTTTGTGCTTCAGAAGGTTTATGAGATTGATAGTGCACTGAAATATTTTATTAGTTCACAGGCCAGGTATAGCACAGACATCAGTAATGTGAGCCTTTATGCTTCCTTTTGCTAACAGACATAACCCATGACCTAAAAGGGACCATTCTTTTGACCCATGACTGGTAAATTAAATCCTTATGCTAATTTCCATAATTTATCTGTTATTCAAAAACTGACAGGTATGCCAAACTCTAGTTTGGCAATAAACAGCTTCCACCGGTAACATACATTTGTTTGATACCAGATGCACTACACTTGACTAATTAGATGTCCACTGCACTCCTCAATGGAAAATGACAATGCTTTATTCCAAGTCAGTTCCTGATTGCTGACCTTTAGTATTAAAAAGTCCCTTACAGCTATTAGGCAAGCAAACAAATCATAAAAATAGAGTATTTTTTAAAAAAACTTTATGAATAAATTAAATGTATAATAGGCAGATGCACGAAGAAATTTAAGTCAATCAGAATTCAGTTTTCCAATAAAAAGGTACAGTGAGCAACTCTGATTACACTGCAACAAAATCCCTCAGACACAACAACTACATCTACATTGCTAACCACCTGATAGAATACAAAACACAGTTATGGGACCAAAATATTACCACAGAATAAATGCATCTCACTTTGACAGTAAACATCTTTGCTTCACCTTTGTTTGCAATAGAAAACGTACACTATAGCCAGCAGCACAAAAATGTTTTACCCTTGTAAGAATTTTATATATTACACCATTCTCTCTTAATCCGAACCCTGCCTGTTGCTCATCACGTTAAGGGGAAAAAATAGCAACAAACTATTTATTTTCATCCCATTCATCCTTTTATGTCACATATTAAGCCCCCTTTAAAATACCTGCTAGAAAAATTATTATATATAAAGTTTACTGTAAGAAAAAGTACATATATCATAGCAATATGCAAATTCAATCTAATGCCTCTCTTTGGTTCGTTAATATAATCACGGAATCTTTATCTTATGGGACTGGCCTCTCTTGCAGTCTGAAATATTAGAGTTGCACCTCTCTTTCTACAAATACAAGAGGCAGCTCAGGTATACGGGCTTTTCCACACCCCTACCATCTCTCTTGAAGTGCTTCCAGAGCTGTATAAAAACATTACACTGCTTATTAGTAAAGGAAACAAACTTCTTAATGGTAATGACTGGATTCAGAAGTGACAATTGTAAAGACACCAGCAGAATGTCTTGTGTCAAAGGAAACCCTACTTAGAAATCCCATCTGAAAGATCCTGACCTCTCCCCCACATCCATCGGAGACATTTGAGATTAGTGAGCAGTAAGGGAAAAAAATAGCTGGGAAGTAAAGATAAGGAAAGAAGAAAAATGAGTAAACCAAGAAAAATATTCCCATTCTCTAACATTAGTAACATCAGTCTATTCTGGGATTACTGTTTGGAACACATTCCCACAGAAGGATGCTTCAGTTGAGAAATGATGATCAAGCCAATAGTGTTTTATGAAAATGTTGATAGATGACCAGGTGGTGGTGACTCAAGCTCTTTCTGCCCTAAACGCTGTCATGGCACATGTTAAGTAGGCTCTGATTGCTTCTAGAATCAGTTTGTCCACAGCTGAATATGCTTTGGTGAAGCAGGACTAGATCTGCCTGGCTATGGAGGATTTAGTGGTTTGGCCCAGGTGTTACGGGCAAAAACAAAACAATCAATATTTTTCTGAATTGTTCGGTTCCACTAAGGTATATTTTCACTGTCCTTCTTACATGTAGGATATACCATGCTTTTGTCCTCTTCAAGTGTGAGATATTGGACAAAATGAATGAATGATCTCCCGTGAAATATGATGGGTTAACTTTGTTTATGAATGCCTCTAGAGTAGAAAGAGCTTTTATCTTGTTCTCCTGGAAGATGTAGTAAGGCTTTATGTCTTCTAAAAGCAATGTTTTCTGAAACTCTTCTGGTTGACATGACACAACTTTATTGTAAGGAAATACAGGGAATTATGTATCATTGGTTCAAAGGGCTGGATTACAAAAGCTTGTTGGATTGTGGACAGATCCTATGTGGCTTGTTTTATTGGAATATAGATTATTCTCAAGAGGGAATTTGCATTACTTTGGCATTTAGACTTGAACTTCTCATGTCAATTTATATATGCCACAGTCATGGCTGAACTAGAACATGCTCCTTCCCTAAGGCATGCACTGAAGTCTAAAAGAGACAGCCTGAAGGCTCCCAAATCTAGGAAACGGATGCTCTGGAGCGTCTTCTTCTTTTTTTTAACTTTATTGTGGTGCTCCAGGTGTGTTCCACATCCTGAAAGGCTGATACCAGTGATCTGGATTTCAGAAGAAAGTTGCTACTATCATATGGGCTTCCCATCACCACCAAATGAGGCTTTGAAATACTCTGGATAGTATCTGCTTTCCTATGCATCTCTGGTTGTGACAGTTCCAGGCTCATAAAAGAGAAATCCTTGGCGCATTATACCATATGCACTCTTGTCTAGTGTGTAATCTCTATGTACAAGATCAGAAAACCAAGGGACTGGAAGCAAGCACATCTTAGAGATCAGTGCATGGGCCATGTTGAATCTTTCCTGTGTTGGTAAGGCTGCATTCAACTCCTAGGTGAATGATATTTAGGATAATTTTCTAAAAGTCCTCTCAATCTGAATATTTTCTGTTTTGTCAACCTGTTCATTTTCCTTGTCTAAGAGCACTTGGGCTCTCCTCGTCTTTTTCTTACTTTGAAGAATATGAAGCAGAGCCCCAAATCTTTGAGGGACAAGTTCTATTGCTTCTCACTCCAGGTGACTGTCTGACTGAACTAGGACATTCTCCTTCAGGTGTGAGATCTCCTTTGGGATTATTTGATGTTTCTAGTTGTTTTGTGAGATTGAAGACGGATGAAAAAGAGATGTGGAGGAGTCTGGAACTCCAAGTGCATCTCTGACTCGCTCGATTCTGAACTTACCTGTTGGAAATCAATTAGAATGAGATATCTGGAAAAGGGTATATACCCTGCTTCATAGGCCTCCTTGACTGCAAACTGTTGTAGTCAAACTGAATGAGCTGGAAAGAGGAGTTGGACTTTTTCCTGGTTTGGGCTTTCTTCTTATGTTCTTATTCCCTTGTAGATAGGAATAAAAGGACCTTTACATCCTTCAACTTGACTGGAGTGGAAGCTAACACTTTGGATAGTCCATGTAATTGGCTAGCACTGTATCAAGCTTTTCTTCCGATAGGATTCCGCCGGTGTGTTTTGAAACTCAGAGAATTGGCACTGAATAACTATGCTGTCTACAACTTGAATCAGTTAGGGCTTGTCTAGTTTGTGGCAAGCTGGGATATGACTCTACCCCACCTTATTTTGCCATGGACTAGATGACTGCATTAACAGTTCTTTAATGAACTAGATGAAGGTGTATTAATGAACTGTAAATACTTGTCAGCAGGATCAAAAGCAGGCTAGTGTAGGGTATATTCACACTGCAGTTTGTGGGGAATTAAATGTTTGTGTATATGAGCCCTTAGTGTCTGGTTGAGTTGGCTTCTGTGTTTTTGCTGCAACTCCACAGAATGCCCTTATCTGGCTCCTCACGCCTTATGGCCCCTTGACCTCTGTGGTGATAAGGAAATGGCAAACAAATAAAGTAAAAGATCTCAGTGGGTGGTCCCATTTAGGGAGAAACACCCTATACATTTTGGTTCACTATGGGAGAGTAGAGAGCAAAAGATTTTTGTTGCTGCTGTCACAAAATCAGCTCTAACAACTAGGATTGCAATGGATAAAATGGGAGCCCTGTCCACCACTCTGTGCTGCAGAAAATGAAATTTAGTCCTAAGGCGTATGACCAAACCCTTAACTCCTATGGACAAATCTGAGTTTCCTCTGGAATTTGCAAGAGAAGTACAGCCAAAATATCTCAGACTAGGAAAAAAGATAAGGATCCAGAATTCAAGATTATTGCTTAGGGGAAAATAAAATTGACTCAACGTAAGACTCCTCCTTTTAAAATATTTTCTAGTATGTGAGATACCGTATTTGCCCATATTTAAACTGCTTAATTAACAGAAAATATTTCTTTTATGTTGGCTTGTTTCACTTGAAGGTTCTTCTATGTATAGTTCTATTAAGAAATACTATTACTGAAAATATTGAGACCATTTATAATACACAGAAAAATATTCTCATTTAAAATGTACAAAGTGGGTCTAAAAGATATTCTGTATTAGTAATCCACCATTTTCCTTTAAATAACATTTTCAGTAAAACCAGAAGAGTCAAAATAATTTACAATATAAAATGTCATTAAAAAGAAGAATATAGGTACATTTTTGTTGCACATTGTTTCCTATCTGAGCACACCATATGTTAGGGTCTGATTCTGAAAACATTTATTTGAATAATCCTTACTGTAGTGATGAAGTCCACTGACTACAGTGGGGGCTATTCAGACAAAGAAGAATTATTCATGTGTTTGCAGGATAGGGCCCTTTGTCAAGGTAGTTTAATAGTACACAATGTAATGCACATTTCATGCTAATCTGATAGATTTGTATTATATATGCTTTTAAGATCTTCTGAGATCCCATTTTGTAAACTGTTAATTTACAGTATGTTAGAGGACATATACTGAATATAGATTTCTAGTCTAACAAAAGGCATTACATTTGACTTCTATTAATGGGCTAACTGGGAGCTCTTGTTTTTTAAAAAAACCACCAACTTGTGGGACAGAGTAAAAGGTTGTACAATTAGGGAAAGTGTCTCATTTTAGGTCTGACCATCCCCTGTTGCAGTTGGGTGCCAACAATATGCATACTTGTAGAATAACTATTGTGGGCTCAACTATTTTCTTCCTTCCTGATTGACTTAATGCAGTTGTGACACACTGCATGCCTGTACATAGTAGTGTCCTGTTTTACTTGGACATGTTGTGTGATTTTCATTGAATACCCATGTATTACCACTGCATTATAATCTGACTTTGGCATTCAAAAGTGTTTGTACATGCATTCAACTCTTCTTACAGTTTTCATATTTTTTAATTGGCACAATATATCAAGAGGGATAATCACATGTACATATCTGCAGACATGTCACACCTATGCAGTATAAGAAAAGAGGAATTTACTGCAGGAGAGACAGCACTTGAATTATGCAAGCTGCCCACAAAGATATCAATTTGGCTGGCATCTAACCCCTAGGACAAGCATTCAACCAAACCACAAGCAGACACTATGCTGTCATATCGAAATTCATGTGTAGGTAGCTAGATCGTATGTTTATAAAAGCACTGAAAGACAGGATACTCAGCTGAGTACATTGAAAATGTATCTGTCCTTAGCTTTTGTACATACAGTGAAGAAGATTTGACTTCCCTAATCCAGTTCTGAGCTGGATTTAAAAAAATAAACCAACCATGAAATAACACAGTTGTCAATTCTGAGCAAGACAAATTTTTGGCTTCCTGAACTGAGAATGCAGAAAATCATATGAAACATTCAAACCTCTATTCACTTTCACTCATGGGCCCTCATAATATAGTAAAAAGAATTTTCTGTGGCCAGGCTAAATCCAATATGAATTTGTTGGGTGGGTGCAAAATGCTGTCTATGTCATACCCTTAAGAATGGACTCAAAGTGATACATTTTGTGTTAGACAGGATAGGTGAGGGAACATCTTCTACTGGACCAACTTCTGTTGATAAAAGACAAGCTTTCAAGGTCACAGAGGCTCCTCTTCAGGTCTGGGAAAGATACCCAGATGTCACAGACTGTTAAACATAAGAAGTTAACATGTTTCAAGAGATCATTCAAAATAAAGTGGGGAAAATATTTGTGAAGAATGTTTACCCACAGGTAAGATGGTGTTTCCACATTGGAACCCATATACAGAATCATTAAATAATTATAACCCATACTCGATGGGGACCAAATCCTGAAAAAAATCTTTCCCGAACCCCATCTTCTGGCCTTCAAACAACCTTCCAGCCTTACCAAGGACATCATTAGAAGCAAGCTCCCCACAGAACAGGACACACCAACTCAAAGTGGCACCAGACCCCGCCAGAACAACAGATGCGAAACACGGCTGACATATCTCAACTTCTGTGATGATCAATATCTTCCACAATACACCATTCAAGATCCATAGTCCTACACATGCCTAATGCAATATGTGGGTACCTCATACAATGCACTAAATTCCCCAACAACTGTGGGTGAAACCAGATAATCACTACTCTCTCAAATGAGCTCACACAGAAAAATGATAAAAGACAAAAACCCATTGCCAAACACCTTTCACAAAGCAATTACTCCACATCTGACCTATCCTTGTCCTCAAAGGAAGTCTGCATAAACCTTCAACAGCTGGAAAAAATTCACAACATTAACAATCATGGACTCAATAAAGACACTGGATTTATGGCTCATTATAACCATCTGTGCCCCACTAGCCCTCCTTTGTCCCATGACTGCAGAGGTGTTAACTGCTCACTTTATTAATTGAATGGTCTTTTGCAATGTGTTAACACCCTTACCTGTAGCCATTTGTTCCATCTTGTATTTAGCTGTGACTCACTGTGTACTTTTCTCAGACCTTAAGAAGTCCTCCATGAGCGTGAAAGCTTGTCTTTCACCAACATAAGTTGGTCCAATAAATATTACCTCACCTACCTTGTGTCTCGGCTATCTTGGGACTACATGGCTACAACAACACTGCAGACAAATTCTGTACTGTCCTTCTCTTTGTTTAAACCACTCAGTCCAAATGTACCAAACCAGTAAATATACAACTAAAGAAATACATTATGTCTCCCAAATCAAACTAAAAAATAAGCTTGTAATATTGCTGTTAATTTTATGACAAACTGAAACCAAAAGCTTAGAAACAAACATAACCTGAACCCACCTTGAAAATACTCCTGGAATAAAAACAATACTTCTGTGATGTGAAGGACATAACAATTGGAAGTGTCATTTGTACATATGTGTAAATATTTAGAAATAACATCCTATTGCTACTTTATAAAGGAATTTAGCATGATGCAGATAATATTGATATGCAATAGAAACTTAGATTCCGCTCCTGAAAACTGATCCATATGGGCAGACCGATGTGTCTGTGAAGAGTACCACTGCATTTGTTAAAGCTCTGTGTAGGAGCTGGGGTCTACCGACATGGAGCAGTTTGTCAAATCTGCCAACGAGCGTGCCATGGACTGGGAGGACAAGAGGTGACTACTTTCTGCAACTAGCAAGTGCATCTGTTGCTATCAAGTGTATGGCCCAACTAACCCCAATACCAGCTAGCACACTGTTCCTGCAGAAGGGAGTATCAGAGTACTTCCCATGGCACCCTAGTGTCAGCACATTATATGTAATCTTCATCTGCAACGACAGGATTCCTTAATAGAATGCTAGAGGCAATGTCTCTACTCCCCCTTGTTATGTGGCTTTTGGAACACAAAGGTAGGATTTGACTCAGTGTGTACAAATAGGATGAAATCCTGTTCTCACTAAAGTCAATGGTAAAACTCCCATTTACTCCAGGAGCCAGAATTTCACCATAATGCATGTTTATTTGCATGCCCGCGCATATAAATTGTACTTCTATAGGAGCTCTCTCTCATTGTCTATCTTTTAAGAACATAAGAACATAAGAACGGCCATACTGGGTCAGACCAAAGGTCCATCTAGCCCAGCATCCTGTCTACCGACAGTGGCCAGTGCCAGGTGCCCCGGAGTGAGTGAACCTAACAGGTATGATCGAGCGATCTCTCTCCTGCCATCCATCACCCCCCTCTGACAGACAGAGGCTAGGGACACCATTCATTACCCATCCCGGCTAATAGCCATTTATGGACTTAGCCTCCATGAATTTATCCAGCTCTCTTTTAAACCCTGTTATAGTCCTAGCCTTCATGCCTTTTATGAAGCCTTTTATGCTTTGATCCTATGGTTTTTTATTTAGGTTTTTTATTTGATTTTCAAAGCATGACTAGTTCATTCTATAGTAGCTTCTGAAAGTCAATTTGTTTCCTTTTTGTTGTACATATAAATTCATATAAAAATAAGTAGGAATGCTGGTAGCTGTGCATTAAGTAGAAATTTTACCAAGTATTGAACTAAGTATCTTTGCAGAGTTTAAAATAAAAAAACCCACTCTTACGTGTAAACTGAGCAAAGACAATGGAAGACTACAGAAAATATATGAAATATAATGCTCCCTGCAATGTTACCAAAAACCTTAATACAATTTTCTTCATTAGAACCATTATATTTGTGACACCTAAGGCAAAAATCATGTTTTTTCCCACCGCTATCAGGTCTGAGGAAGAAAAATGCCTTGAACAGCCTATTATTTCACCAGACTGCTTATCTACTATATTGCATTACCTCTAGTTATATGGAACTAGCTTTAAGATGCAACAATAACAACTTAAATTAATTTGCAATAGCTTCTGAACTCCAGATAAACAGAAATTTAATGCCATTAAAGCTATGTATTTTGAAATATGTTAGTTTGTATTATTTTACTCTATTATATGCCACACTTGGACACATCTAACTCCAATCTTAAAAAGAAATCCTTAATGTGAATGGCAACAGAGTAACAAAAGATATATTAAATATTTGCCATATGGTATAATTTTAGACTGGAATTTCTGCTTTTTTATTAGACATTTAAATGATTTTAACCTCCCTTTTACGCTGACTTTATTAAAAGAAATGTAATTTGAATAGCTGCCATTATCCTAAATAGCTGTATATTATTTTCCAATCTTTAGGCAAGTCATACAATTTTGCACTCATGAGGGCTATGGTGCTATTAAGTGATATTGGTAGAATCTATTTAGACAATTTAAAATGGCTTAGTTGAATTACTATGTTCTAATATTGTTGTAAGGATAATCTTCATTCATTGCAAAAGGACTGCTGCATACTCATCATCGAGCTATATCTGGACGCATGAGAAACTTAACAAGAAAATTGTAGTGGAACAATCACCACTGTTCCAAATATCTTTTCTATATAAAATATTTTCAAGGTATAATCCATAACTTTTTTACAGTTCTCTATTATGTATACAACAATAATCAGTAAAATATGTGACAATTGCAACACCACATGGAATGAGCATTCTGCCATTTTGTTAGTGTAATCAACATTAGGACCAGAAAACTCCTCTAACAGGCAGGCAAAATATTCTGTAGTTTTTGAATCTTGACCATACACGTCATGATTTTGGCTATGACTTGCAGTACACTTTTAAGATACCACAAATATCTTATGCACATTTCAGTAGCAGAATGGCACTTGGCTTGCTCTAATAGAAACAACAAAGATGCAACTGACAATTTTAAGAAAGACAACGTCCTTATTTGCATGCTGAAAATCTGGTTGTGTCCCCTTAATCCAGGCACATCCATTCATTGTGCAATCTGTCGATGGGTAAACAAATAGTGCAGGATTCATCTCAGTGGGATCCGGCCCTTTGGTCTAACCAAAGTCAATTCTGGGTCGATACTGAAGTACCATAGGGTAAGACTAGAAACAAAAACAAAAGAAGAATGCAACAACAAACAAAAAAAGACAAACAAGGATAACATGAAGGCATGGTTTATATGAAATACAAACAAGATATAATTACACCGTACCGTAAGGAAAGTAAAAAGTTACTTCTAGGGTTAACATTAGACTAATGTGGTTTTATACATTTCAATATAAATTTACATCTACAACTAGTTTTCAAAAATATAATGAAAAGTCTCATATAACGGTGAGTTCTGAAGTCAGATTATAATTATATCATCCATACAAATACATACGTTACATAACTTAAATTGTACGTATGACATACTGGAACCACACTTGTGTGAGCCTAGAAATAATTTAGGTATTCCTGTGCTGTTATATTTGACAAAAAACATGTTTTTATTTCATATTGATCAAATCAATTCTAAGATGACAGACTTGGCCTGATATTTCAGAAGTACAGAGAACCAACAGCTCCCATTATAACCAGTACTAACCAATGCAAGCTGCAGTTACTCAACTCTTCTGAAAGTCAAGTCAACCAGAGTCACTTGATTTCATGAGAAACTAGGACTGAAATCTCCTGAATAGAATTCCCTTATCTTCATATTCATTCAGGGCTGCATTTTCAATAGCTCTCAATCTTGCATTCACAAAAATGCAACACATCCATTTGGATACATAAACTGAGGGGCACTGTGATTAGGGAAGGAAGGTGGAACTTGTGGTCACTTGCTGATGAACATTCCATTTATATAATGTATATTTTTTCAGTCTAAGTCTGATGTTTTCTCTACATAATTTACTACAGTGTTAGAGCTGCTCTAACACAAAATCAGGAATGGTCTATTTTAATCAGCAGTAGCATGGGGTTCAAATAGCTTCTGACTTCATTGGCAGAAGGGACCACAGTTGAGGTACAGACTTCTTAAATTGTGTGGATAGAATTGAGAGGTTTTATAAAATTATCATTAGTAACAAAAATATTGCATTCTTTTTTCATTCTTCAAATACAACAGGGACCAATCTCAGAGACCAAAAAAAGAATAACCATTGCATTCAAGACTTATGCAAGAAGTTAATGAATTTTTCTCACTATGGTAGAAAAAGGGTCAGAAACTGGAATGACCACAATTGTTGTGGGCTTGTATGTAATAATTAGATAATTAGAGCAAAGGTATTTATAGTAGCCAGGGTATTTGGGTAAGAAGACAGAAAGCACCATACATGAGTTCTTGTTATAAGTAATAACCATATGCACAAATAAACTCAATCTCAGATTATTTAGTCCAGGATATGATTACTACATGAGAAAAAAGAAACCATCCCATTTAACATTTAAGAATCTTTCACACTTCAAACTAATGCTTGGTCTTACAAACTATGTATTTGCTTCTGAATGCAAGCACCTAACTTCTATTAACGCTAGTGGGAATTACACACAATCACTCAGGATAATGACACCCTTAACATTTAGTATGAGACTATACTGTACTCAAAACTCCTGTGCACAAAGTCTTCATATCACTAAAAATATTGAGTTAACTGAACAAATACAAATTGTGATGTGTGAACAGCAATATTTTTCTAGAACACCCTTTTATATGGACTGAATTCTACCCTCAGTTACATCCAAGTCACTCAACTGAAGTCAGCACAATTGCAAAATGTCATTTGTAGTCAGAATTTGATCCTCGGTCATTAATTTTGGTTTTTCATGTAAGAGAAATATTAGTCAATATTGGGGTCATTTTTAAAAAACAACCATTTTTAAAAGAGATGAGCTCAAATCAAATACTGAAACCAGGTTCAGATCCAAATTTGCAGCTTGAAATCTTCTTTAAAATAGGTCAAATTAGAACACCCATTGTGAACAATATGAAAATTTGAGAAAATTTTGGTCAGATTTCAATTCCAATGTTTTGTATATAGGTGTATGGGTGTGTATAGCTAAGAGTTTTGGTTTGCTCCATTAGAGGGATATG
The DNA here is from genome assembly GCA_032164245.1 of Sternotherus odoratus. NCBI lineage: Eukaryota > Metazoa > Chordata > Testudines > Kinosternidae > Sternotherus > Sternotherus odoratus. Next base: position 79,560,872 of record JAVMKO010000005.1, on the reverse strand, counting down.
AAGCTGGGATGTCAGCCCGTTTCCAAATTTTAAAGCAGTAAAAAGGAACACATTAGAAAATCTAACATTTCTCTACTCTCCAATTTTGGATACTTTATAGAGGTATAAACATCCATTATGTTCCTAACCATGCAGTACCATGCAGTCCCTAACCATGCAGTATTACATGAGGGAGGACAAGGAGAGCCCTGCTAGTGATCATCATATGCACTAAAGCATGAAGATAAAGAGCCTTTATTTAAAAAATCAAAAGCCTTAAAACTCCTTAGTGTACTTTATTCATTCAATACAAGCTTTATGGAATGAATAAATAGAAGACTTAGATCTTATATGTCAAGTTTTAGCTCAGAGGAACATAGAGTTACAAAACCTGCACAATGCTGAGTTACAATTAAAATGTTGACAGGATCTGTAATATGTACAGTCGTGAGTGCCTCTTACCTGATAAAAAGTGCCATCCTGTGAGCAGACTTGCGAAGATGAGCAGTTCTGACACCGAAACTGCGGAGGAGATGATTTTCTGATCAGATAAGAGGCATCCACAACTGGACACATATATTTATCATTAATCATTTTTTTTTGTTGTTTCAAATGAGAGAATTAAAATTATTTTTAAAATAGGAAAGCATTTTCCAAGGAATAAATTATCATTGTTTCTTAGACTATATCTAGCTCTCCTAGTGTCCAGAGGTGTATCAACATAAGTTCACTGTGAACAGTGTCATAGAGTACGTCTTCACTACCCGCTGGATCGGAAGGTAGCAAGCGATCTTTTAGCGATGGATTTCTCGCATCTCGTTAAGACGCGAGCAATCCATCACCCGCTGCGCCCCCGTCGACTCCGTAACTCCATCTTGTCGCAAGGCACAAGCTGGAGTCGACAGGGGAGTGCGCCGCCCACTGCTGCTGCAATGAGGATGGCAGGTAAATCAGCTGAAGATACGCCGACTTCAGCTACGTTATTCACATAGTTGAAGTTGTGTATCTTCAGTCGATTCCCCCCCCAGTGAAGACCAGTCCATAGACACAGGTAATTTACCTGATCTTCATCCATCAAGAAAAGTGATTATCAACTAAGAACCAGTATAACTTCTGTACCACACTTCGGCATAAAACCAACTTGACCAGGGGCTAGACAACCCTAGAAGAGCAGATATCACTGGAGATGCCTTACTATAACTTTCTTGATAATTTTTTCCCAAAAAAAGAAGTTTCCAAACAGGTTCAATAACTGGAGAATGTGTTACCAAAAACATAGTTTGCAATCATTGCCTATTAAGGGTAATTTATAATTATCCAATGGAAAAGGTGAATGCATCACCTGGAGATTCTGTGTGATCATAAATGTTTCCAGAAGATTTCACTGAGTTTTCAGTAACATCATATACATCCAACAAAATGTTTTTCTTTTAATATTTTTGAAAAAATTAATCTGGTGCAAATATGGGCATTTGTCCCAATAGTATGCACTATTGCCTCCAAACCAATACAACTGTCAAGAATCCATGTGTTGACAGGAGGCAGTAGTTCAGCCATCATGAATGCATTCTATTATTGTTATTGCCTCATTTCTCTTCACAATTCAGAAGGTTAGTAAAACAAATATCAACTGGATTCAAGGGCAATACTACTCTTAGATTAAAATACTCTTTGATGGTGCAATATTGCATTCTTGATAGCTATTGTAATCTCAGTGAAGTATTCTGCCCTCAAGCCCAGTCAATATTTGCTATGCAGAAATTATTTTTTTTAAAGGACTTTCTAGGTTTAAAGGTAAAACTATTAAAGAAGTTTGCAAGTTGTTTGATCAACATTGTGCTTCAACTTGTCTCCTCTGCCCATGCCACAGTGAGCACTTGTAAATCAGAAAAACAGAGTGATGAAGATGCTCTGGAATTTACTACAGCTCAGTGTGTAAAACTACACCAGTACTTAACCTTAACTGAACCCATGTGCAGCTTCCCCTTGCATTGAAATGCAACCACTTTGCACACAATCCAAAGCCTTACAAGGTAGGGCAGAATATATAACCAATATAACATGAATGAATATATAAAAGAAAGATAAAATAAATACAACAGACAACTAGATGACTTCTGACAATTAGTGACCAAATGGGAGTAGTTAATGGTCCAAAGGAAACCTAAGGGTTATTAACTCAATCTGATCATTGATCCCTAAGAAATGTCCTTCAGCAAGATAGCTATTGATTTTCTAAACTACAGTAAAACCTCGATTTAACGGACCTCAATTTAACGGACTTCGGATGCAACGGACAAAATTTCTGAGCAAGTCTGATGCATCCCAAATCCATTTCTTGCGGGCTGGCTGCTGGCTCCTGGCTGCCGCCCGGGTCACGGCAGCGGGAGGGTTGGCTGGCGGGTCCTGGGAGCCGGGACCCGTGCGGGCTGGCTGCCGGCTCCTTGCTGCTGCCGGGGTCCCAGCTGCGGGCGGGCTGGCTGCCGGCTCCCGGCAGCCCCCTGGGTCCCAGCAGCCAGGACCCGGGCGGGCTGGCTGACGGGTCCCGGCTGCCACCCGGGTCCCTGCAGTGGGCGGGCTGCGGAGCTGCCGCCCCGACCCTGTGGCGGTCGGGCTGCTTCTCCGACAGCTCATTTGTTTTATTATTATTAAATAATGGACTTTTTCATTTAACGGACACCCCCTCGCCCGAATTAGTCCGTTAAATGGAGGTTTCACTGTATATATATATGGGAGTAAAAAATTAGCTGTCCTATGTGTTGTGGACATTATTCCATGTTTACTGTACATGACATGACTACAGAATTAAGCAATGTCAAAATAATTAGATGGGTTGAATGATTTCTCAGTTTCCTATCATATTATAGACAGAGCATTTGGAATACAGAATGATTGGACACAAACTCCTAGAGTTTTGCAAGTTAAGGGATCATACTATTTCAACTGAAATTCCCAGATGACTAAGTGTTTGTAATTTCAGATATTTCACCTATGAATTCAAAATTAGAACATATATTCAAACTTTGTATTCCTGATAATTCTGAATGTCAAAGTCTATATAGTATGCCTGTTGTAGTGTTTCAGTAACTAATCTTAGAATTTTTTAATATAAATAATCTGAAGAGTATGTGACATTAATTTTTAAATACAAATTTTGTAAAGATCACAGAATACCTTTTGGACCAAGCAACGAAGCCATAAAAACTCTATAAAGAAATCTATCTGTACATAGGCACACACAAATACATGTAAAAATCATAAAAGTACTCACATTTTCACCTCTTAGTCTCCATCTTGTCATATAGATGAATTCCATAGTATGATCCTTCCCCATGATTTCACCATTGCATAGTACATCCAGCTTTTAAAAAATGACAACAGAGTCCAACAGATATGAAACTGTTACTTTTAAATGAAATAATAAGTGAATCTCTTAGCTAGTTAATAATCGGACCAGTCTCTTTTAGTGCATGAACCATACATTGACTTAAATAACATGTCGATAAATGTCAATACAGATGAATTTCCCCTAAAATAGATTTTATTAATCATATACAGTTATTTGAGTAAAGAAAAAAGCTTTCTAGTGTGCCTTCGAAGATGCTCTGAACTTTGAAATACTCTTTCAGTCCTAAGGATACACATGACTACCACACTTTCCTGCTTATTAAAAAATGTAATAATAACTGAAAAATTCAAAAAAACATTCTTCATTAACTGACGATTTAGGGCAGGAAAAGGAAGCAATGTGATGAAGCGAGATAGTCTATGAGAAGCATTCTACAAAAATGGCATTGTGGGGTCCCCTGTTTATTGTATCTTAGGTCTTATCTCCACTGAGACTTTTTAGAAATTTTCCTATTGCTGTTTAGCAGAGAGGCTGCTCCCTAGGACACATGAATATTACTTCCCTACTTCACAGGGGTATTGTGATGGCAAATATATTAAAGATCATGAGGTGTTCAGATATTATGGTAATGCAGGCCATATAAGTACTTAAACATAGGTTAGTCTATCAGAACTGAGCTGCTTTTCACCTTACACAGTAAAAATGAAGGATCACTACTGAAACTGCAGAATGTTTTGGTCAGGTAGTGTCTAGTCATCACTCCTTTCTCTTTTATAGCTATAGGGCTCACTTTTGTTATTAACTATATAAAAGGAGACAAGAAAACATATACCCATATATCAAAAAACTGAAAAGATAACTAATAAATAGGGATATGATTCTGTTACAGATATTGTAACTTTCCATGACATCTAGGACTTCTTCTGAGGCAGGGCTGGAGCAGCTGTCAGCCATGGGCCGCCGAAGCAGCTGGCCGGGATTGGGTCAGCCCATGTCGCAGGAGCAGTGTCAGGGCTGGGGCAGACCTCCGGAACAGCTGACCAGCCGCTAGTCCCGGGGCCATCGGAGCAGCTGACTGGGGTTGGGTCAGTCCCTGCCATAAGAGCAGTGGAAGGGCTGGAGCAGCTGCAAGCCCCCAGCAGCACTCTATTTGTCCCTCTCTCCCCTGGGTATTTTTAGTAAAAGACAGGGACGGGTTGCGGGCAACAAATAAAAGTTCACGGAAGCCCACAACCTGTCCCTGACTACTACAAATACTTGAGACAGAATCTTAACCTTACTGATAAAACAAAATGATGGTCACTCCAAAGCTGAGCAACAAGCAATATTTATATGAAGGTGCCCAGGTAGCAAGTGCAGTTGGGTACTCCGTTGGCTAAGTGCCCTTCAGTGGGTATAGCTCATTTCCGGGTTTAGAAAACCTTGTACCAGAGACTGAATACTGTCTTGTACCTACACATTGAGTTATTTTAAAAACTTTTGTTTAGCTGAAGCTTAAATTTAATATTTTGCAGTTGGGTTGGGTGGGAAGCTTACCTCATAAGAACTTGGAAGCTTTAATTTTAAACTGAGAAACTTTTTGATGGTTCCCACAGTCACTCGTGTAGAACAGCGGATGAATTTCTTCATTAAGCCCTAAAGGAACATATCAGAGAAGGGATGTCAGATATTTTGAAACAAAGCACTCTCACTTAAATAGCATGTTTGCAACTTTTGGTACAAGAATATTTATTAGAGTGGGCATGTTTACTGTTAACTAATTTTACTGTATTACCTGCATTTATTTAGTTTTATTATTAGTTTATGAAGGATGTGTACAACTTTCTGGAAGGCATGATTTTTTATTAATCCAAGGAAGGCTGGTGACATTTACACTACCACAATTTTCTTGTACAGTGTATGGGTGGGTTTGAGCAACCCCAATCGGCTACTGCTTTGCCCTGGCTAGTTTAAGAGTACCATAAAAATTTGGAATCAGAGAGGTAGCCGTATTAGTCTGGAATTGCAGAAGTGGGTATTAGCCCATGAAATCTTATGCTTCAATACTTTAGTTAGTCTTTAAGGTGCCACAGGACTCTTTGTCACTTCATAAAAATTTGGAACAGCTATGCCATCCTGTTCAATTGGCCTGTATAAAGAAGCTACATTCACTTCAGGTCTTTTCTTGTTCCATATAAGTTCTAACAACCACCTTTGTATTCCTGCAAGAATTTTATCTGGGATAATCACAGAAAGATTTTGAAACAAGAAAGATATTCTTGGCAAAACGTTTATTTTCACTGTGACTATTCTTCCTAACCAAATTGCATACTTCTTCCAGTACTCCACATCTTTTTTAATTTGCTGAAATAATAGTTTGACATTTAAATCATAGAGCTCTTTTAGGTTGTCTGAGATTTGAATTCCCAGGTATCTTATAGAATTTGTTGCCCATTGCACTTTATCTGGAGAAATGACTTTTCAGAATCTGGCAAATTTATAGCTAGCATTTCAGATTTGACATAATTTACATCAAATCCAGACACTTTCCCAAAGTCATGGATTTCTCTAGAAATTAATTTTAGGAAAATATTAGTCTTAGTTAAAAATTATATGACATTACTTGTATTTAAAGATATTTTCTGATAATGATCTGGAGGATGGCGTGGATTGCACACTCAGCAAGTTTTCAGGTGGCATTAACCTGGGAGGAGTGGTAGATACACTGGAGGGTAGGGATAGGATAAAGAGGGATCGAGACTAGCTAGCCGACTGGGCCAAAATAAATATGATGAAGTTCAACAAGGACAAGTGCAGAGTCCTGCACTTAGGAAGGAAGAATCCCATGCACTTCTACAGAGTAGGGACTGAGTGGCTAGGAAGCAGTTCAGCAGAAAAGGACCAAGGGGTTAGTGGATGAGAAGCTGGATATGAGTCAAAAGTGTGCCCTTGGTGCCAAGAAGCCTAATGGCATTTTGGGCTGTATAAGTAGGAGCATTGCCAGCAGATTGAGGGACATGATCATTGGGATTGGTGAGGCCTCATCTGGAGTACTGTATCCAATTTTGGGACCCACACTACAAGAAGGATGTGGAAAAATCGGAGAGAGTCCAGCAGAGGGAAACAAAAATGATTATGGGACTGAAGCACATGATTTCTGAGGCAAGGTTGATGGAACTGGGATTATTTAGTCTGCAGAAGAGAAAAATGAGGCGGGATTTGATAGTTGCTTTCAACTACCTGAAAGGGGGTTCCAAAGAGGATGGTTCTAGACTGTTCTCAGTGGTACCAGATGACAGAACAAGGAGTAATGGTCTTAAGTTGCAGTGCGGGAAGTTTAGGTTGGATATTAGGAAAAATGTTTTCATTAGGAGGGTGGTGAAGCACTGGAATGGGTTACCTAAGGAAGTGGTGAATCTCTTTCCTTAGAGGTTTTTTACAGTCAGGCTTGACAAAGCCCGGGCTGGGATGATTTAGTTGGGGATTAGGTCCTGCTTTGAGCAGGCGGTTGGACTAGATGACGTCCTGAGGTTCCTTCCAGGCCTGATATTCTATGAAGTTCCTGCAAGTTTTATTCCAGTGATAGATTCATTGTTCCTTTGTGCAAAAGGCTCCATGCCAGTGACAATGGACATCCTTGCCTAGTTCCTCTGTGTAATTCAAACAGTGGTGATTTAACTCCAATAACTTTCACAGCTGCTTTTGGACTTGTGTAAAAAGCAGTTATCCATTTAACAAACTGGGGTCAGGGTCCATAAGGGGCAGGATTTGAAATTCAAAGTTCCACTCTATTATATCAAAGGCTTTCTCTGCAAGAAGTGGTAACAAAAGAAACAGATCTTTACTTGATTCAGCATTATGGATGATTCCAAGTACTCTCTGAATATTGTCTGATATTTGTCTGTCCTTAATTAATCAAGTTTGATCTGGATTTATATAAACTGAGAGCATAGAGCTTTGCAATTGGCTAACTAGTATTTTTGCTAAAATATTTGTTATGATTCAACAGGGCATAAAGTAAAATCTTTCCCAACTTTAGGGAGAACAACAGTAGCTACTTTCATGGGTTGTGGAAGTTCCTCTAACAGAAAAGGACAAAAGGTTCCCCTCAAAAGGACCCACAAATACCTCCTTAAATACCTTGTAAAATTCAGTTGGAACACCATCAGGTCCTGGAGTTTTATCATGCTTCATGCTTGCTATTGCCTCTAAGATTTCTTCCTCTGTTATTTCTTTAACCTAAATTGCTTAATAATTTTATCTTTGGCATATTACATATATTTATCTGTGGCATTTTACATATATTTTTGAATAGCTTCAGCTTGGATTATCTGACATACTGAGGTTTTTATAATAAGCAGCAAAAATAGCACTTATTTCATTAGGGTGTGTAATTATCTTTTGCTGATTGTTTTTTCTTACTGGAATAACATGTTGCTGTTGAGTCCCTTTAAGCTTCTGAGCCAAAAGATTATCATTTCTATTTCCTTTTTCATGAAACATCTGTTTGGATACCTACAGACTTTTTCAGTGGCATCTGTCATCAACATATTCAATTTTCTTTTATATTTGTTAATTGTTGATATTCTTCTTTTGAATCTATTTTTATCTTCCATTCTAGTTCTATTTTTTTCTTGAGCTCTTTCGTTCTTCAACTGAGTTCTGCTTATCCAAATGGCCCCTAAATGCAACTTTACCTATCTCCCAGACCTCTTCTTATATTGTCCATATAAAATCTGAAAGTTTTGAACAATATTCTCTAACTGCTGAAACTCAATCTTTGTCTTGGAGAAGTAAGCAGTTCATTTTCCCCCCAAAAGTGATCTTTAGAACCTATCCCACTTATGAAATACTACTTTCAGCGGTGCATGATCTGACCCAATTTGTGCAGATCCTGTTTGCTTCATTAAGGATTTAGACAGAAACAATACATCTAGCCTAGTGTGGGTGTGAATAAAATTTATAGTCTCTTTCCTACACGGGTGCAGTTCTCTCCTACAATCTGAGATTGCGTTATTAGCACAGAGAAGTCAATGCCACACCTGTTTTCCCACTCCTCTTGACTTTTTTGTTAGATCTGTCCCACTAAAGAATCAGTGTGGAACAGAAGTCTCCTCCATGTATAATTTCTCTGTCCTAAAGTGCTGCAGAATTCTAAAAATCTTTAAAAAAATTGTTTTTATTAGGAGGCACCGAGCCAACTCTTATTAATAACCCATGGTGCCCTTCAACAAGCTAAACTGGGCTTTAATGTGAAAACATACATGTTCAGAAAATATATGCACACCTCTTTTCTTTGTCTGACGCAAAAAATATCTGCCTAAACCAATTACCTTTCATGACCATAATTTGCCCCTCCTGAGAAAGATTATTCTATTTCAAGAAATTCAAAGAGTATGTGTTTTAAATTCGGCGAGAACTTTTCCCCTTTTAATGACATTATTTAGCCCTTTGACATCCAAAAATGTTATTTAAAAGGAATAACTGTTTAGCTTACTGAAAAATGTGAAATTGTGTTTTTTTTTTAGCTGTTTGATAGTATGAATCCTTGTGTGTCCAATGTCTCTCGTTTTTGTGTTGCATTCGTGACAGTTTGCCTGAATACGGCTTGATTTCAGTTTGTACTTTTTGATAGCTATTTCCTATAACACTTCCCCTCTCCTGCCTTTCCCCTAGTTTAAATCCCAAACCATAATACCACCATAGCATATAAATCACTCCCCAAACAAGTGTTTTGCTGAACCCTAAACCACTGTACTCTGCCCATAAATACTTGGACTGCTTCTCTTGTAATTCAAAAATGGTACATTCTTCACCTATGGTACCTTGACCCTCTCCCTAAGGGACTGATTATCACCTGCTTACTTGAGTTACATTTGAGCCTAAGGGTTCCTCCCTATTACCTCTTTATTGTCAATCTCCCCCATCCTTAGGATACCCCTACCCACCATTTCCTATTGTCCTTTATTTTTTTAAACACAGCTACCACAAAATTATGCTCATCCCACTTAAAGCAAACACCAAGCTAGTTCCCTGCTAACATTAATATAGTTACTTCACAATTGTTCATTCTTGATGACTTCAGGAAGTCCCTTCGGTATAATCTTTGGCTGATTCCTCAGATATCTGAGTACTCCTGTTCAGGTTCACTTCTGCCACTGACAGTACGTTATCGAGAGGATTTATCTTTTCTTTTCCTAGTGTAACAGATCGCCTTCTCGCCCCCACGTCACCAACAGGCAGGAGACTCTTCTTTGACTCACCAGTGCTCTTTATTCACAGTGCAGCTTGTGCAACCCCACCACCTACTATACACAGCTCTACAGCTTAGCTCCTTCACAGCTCTACAGCTTAGCTCCTTCACAGCTCTACAGCTTAGCTCCTCTACCACACCACCACACCACCTCACTCCCTGGGCTTCCTGCCTGGCAGGCTTTTATTCCCCCTGGGGAGGCTGCCAGGTGCAACCCATAAGGCTGATTACTCTGCAGCCCAGGAGGCTGATTAGGCTTCTCTGCAAGGGGAGGTTTGCAGGCTTCTGCTCCCTCCTAAAGGGCCCGCAGGGCTGGCTCAGGCACTCCAGGCCAGCACCCTGCCACAGTAGACTCTTTTTCTTAGAATCTGCCAGGATTTTCCCAGCATTTTATCCTTGATTTCTACCTCTGGAGTAGGTGTTCTGATTTTTTTTTTTTCTTGGAGACTCCATCTTCTGAAACCCTGTGCTCTGTTTTTTGGGAGGAATTAGTAGGTTTGGGAAGTCGATGGAGGAAGTTTTCTTTCCTGACTCCTTACATCTCAGGCTTCAGGAAGCCATTTTTGTCCATCCCCCTACTGGTTCTCTATTGCACTGCTTTTAAATTTCTTTTTAGGGAATCAACAATATTGACAAAGCAAGGTCTTCCAACCTATCAGTATTTTGTATGTTTTAAAAAAATATAGAAATGAAGAAAATATAAAAGGGCCACAGGCTAACAGGAAAGTGACACAGTCACAAGATAGCTGAACAGATGGAATATTTCTTGAAACCTCTTTGGGCTCATAAGAGTAAAAGACTAAAACCTTTCTCAAATAATCCAGTGAAAACTCTCTAACACCCCAATGTTGAGATGTGATATGTTATTGCAGATCCTAGCACCTATGTGGCTAACTCTTTTCATCAAATGTGCAAAACACAGAAACCTATCTTGGAAGAAAGAGATATTTCTTGCAGCATGTGACCTAGCGAGCTAAAGGAGGGACACGGACGCGCACAGTTCTGCCAATCCTGGGTCAGAACAAAGACTTTTGTACTGAGCAAGAGTTTCAAATATTGAGCATGACTGTTTAAAATACACACCTACATAGTATCTACCCTTTTATGATTTTCTTTCTGCAGCAGTTTGACAATTTGACAGTAAAATTGGCAAGGATTCCTAAATAGCTTAGTCCCCTTAGGAAAGGCTCAGACACAAGAGAAAGAAAATACCCAAAAGTGCTGGAAGACTGGTAAACGAGCTTCATTATCTCCATTTTTCAAATAGGGAAAGTGACTTGCCCAAGGTCACAGAACAAGTTAGTGTTCACACCAGGTTTATAGCTCAGGGAGATTTGGCTCTCAGTTTCTCAGTTACCCGAACAATCCTTGGTTAAAAATACAAAGTACTTTTTTTGTGAAAGTGATGGGAAGATATTTGAGCTTGTTCCTGTAAGTGGACAAACCACAGCAGATGATGATGTAAAATACTATAAAACTACAGTGTCCATTTCTATTTGGTATTCCAATTCTCATCCTGTTTTACCATGAGATGTGCTAGTCCTATAGATCAGCGGTCGCCAACCGGTGGTCCACGGACCACTGGTGGTCCGTGGGAAAATTCTGGTGGTCCGCGGCGCCGGGCTCCCTCATGGCCGCCCCTCTGGGCAGGCAAGAGGCTGCGGGCGCCTGTCCCGCCCCGTCCCCGGCGGCCAGCAAGCGCTGGCTCGCTACTGCCTCCCGTCTTCTGCCGCGCGAGCCAGGGGGCCCGAGCCGCGCCGCTGAAGCTGGGGGGCTGCGCTGAACTGCTGAGGCCGCGCCGCGCCGCTGAGGCCGGGGGAAGGGGGGTCCGAGCCGCGCCGCCGCTGAGGCCGGGGGGAGGGGGGTCCGAGTCACGCCGCGCCGCCGCTGAGGCCGGGGGGAGGGGGGTCTGAGTCGCGCTGCGCCGCTGCTGAGGCCGGGGGGAGAGGGGTCCAAGCCGTGCCGCGCCTCTGAGGCCGGGGGGGGGGGAGGGGAGTCCAAGCCGCTGAGGCCGGGGGGAGGGGGGTCCGAGTCGCGCCGCCGCTGAGGCCGGGGGGAGGGGGGTCTGAGTTGCGCCGCGCCGCCGCTGAGGCCGGGGGGAGGGGGGGGCCGAGTCGCTCCGCGTCGCCGCTGAGGCCGGGGGGAGGGGGGTCTGAGTCGCGCCGCGCCGCCGCTGAGGCCGGGGGGAGGGGGGTCCGAGTCGCGCCGCGCCGCCGCTGAGGCCGGGGGGAGGGGGGGTCCGAGTCGCTCCGCGCCGCCGCTGAGGCCGGGGGGTGGGGGGTCCGAGTCACGCCGCGCCGCCGCTGAGGCCGGGGGGAGGGGGGTCCGAGTCGCTCCGCGCCGCCGCTGAGGCCGCGAGGAGGGGGGTCCGAGTCGCTCCGCGCCGCCGCTGAGGCCGGGGGGAGGGGGGTCCGAGTCGCGCCGCGCCGCTGAGGCCGGGGGGAGAGGGGTCCAAGCCGCGCCGCGCCCCTGAGGCCGGGGGGGGGGGGAGAGGGGGGTCCAAGCCGCTGAGGCCGGGGGGAGGGGGGCGCGCCGCGTTGCGCTGCTGAGGCGGGGGGAGCCCGCGCCGGTCGAGGGGGGGGGGGGGTGGAGCCGCGCCGCTCGAGCGGGGGGGGGGGGGGCTGCGGTGTTAGTGGTCCGCGGGATTCAAAATTTTGACTTTACTGGTCCGTGGGGACAAAAAGGTTGGCGACCACTGCTATAGATCATTGAAATGGTTAATTGCAAATTGGTAATTTTATAGGCAGCTGATTGTGAAAATTGCAAAATTCTTTATAATGCTCCAACCAAGAGAGGATTTTGTTCTGGTGAAAATGGAGATAGTTATAGGTCATGAACACTGCAAAGCTCTCTTCCACAGAAGAGGTAACGAAGAGTCCTGTGGCACCTTAAAGACTAACTAAAGTATTGAAGCATAAGCTTTTGTGGGCTAATACCCACTTCGTCAGATGCAAGCACTGCATCCCACGAAAGCTTATGCTTCAATACTTTAGTTAATCTTTAAGGTGCCACAGGACTCTTTGTTACCTCTGCTATTCCAGACTAACACGGCTACCTCTCTGACTCCCACAGAAGTTTATCTTAAATTGTCAGGAAATAATAAGTACAGGAACTCCTCACTTAAAGTTGTCCAGTTAACGTTGTTTCGTTGTTATGCTGCTGATCAACTAGGGTACATGCTCGTTTAAAGTTGTGCAATTCTCCCTTCTAACGTCGTTTAGCAGCTGCCTGCTTTGTCCACTGCTTGCAGGAAGAGCGGCCCGTTGCAGCTAGCTGGTGGGGGCTTGGAACCAGGGTGGACCGGCAGCACCCCATCAGCTCCTGCATATCAGCTCCCTGTGCAGCAGCTGCCAGCAGGCTCTCCATTGCCAGCAGTTCAGCTGTCCCTCCCCGTACTGCCATGTGCTGCTCCTGCCCTCTGCCCTGGAGCTACTCCCGGGAGCCTCCTGCTTGCTGTGCGGGGGGGGGGGGGGGGAGGAGGCCAGGGTGAGAAGGGGGGCTAATGTCAGGGGCTCCCGCTTCCCCCTTCCCCTGCACCCCGCTTACCCCTTTTCCCTATAGAGCAGGCTGGGGACTTGGAAGGAGAGAGACAGAGAGAGCTTAAGGCAGCAGCTTCTGTCTCAACTTTCTGATCCACTTAAAACGACAATGTACTTAAGAATGGAGTCAGCTTGCTTAAAGGGGCAGTGTGCATCTCTCTCTCTCACAAGGTGTGTGTCGGTCTCCGTCTGCTATACCGTCTCCCCTCCCTCCATTTGTGCTGCCTTGTAGAGTGTGAGAGGCTACATTAACAACGTGTTAACCTTTGAGGGCTCAGCCAAAAGCTAGTTTATCATTTAGCAGTAAGGCATTTCCTGGGAAATATCCCACCCTCTTGACTCCTCCACCTCAACCAAGCTTCACAATCATTATCACTGTGTACCAGTATTAAACTGTTTGTTTAAAATTGTTACTGTGTGTGTGTGTATATACATATTATATATATATATTTTTATATATATATATATATTTGCTTAGTCACATTTTTCAGGAACATAACTACAACATTAAGTGAGGAGTTCCCATAGCACACATTTTTTCCAACAACTCACTTTTACTATGTTATCCCCTGACTGCCCATTGTTCCGTAAACAATCAAGGCAAATAGCAATCTGTGGGTCACTCCGATGATAATCTTTATCGTCTTGATTTTCATCATCCTCTTCATCTGCTTTGGGCTTGTCAGCTTTTGGACTTTCATCTGTAAAATATAAAGATCAGATTATTCAGGTACCATACAATTAAAAGGAATGGTTTGCAACATCTGGGAATGAATTCGTACACTCACGCGTGCACAGAAATATAAAAATGAAATCAAAGACATATTTAAAGCTAAATTCTCCCAAATGCATTAAAATGCTTTGGTTCAATTATTTTAAAATCTGGAATGGTTTTCAAAATATTTTCTTTAATAATAAGATATTGGACTGAATTTCATTCAATGCAGCCCAATTTACAATCCTTGGAAATTGAAGTTTAGTACTGAAATTGAAATTTTACATGCACACAATGGATTTCTACTTTACAGTTAGTGGTTAGGCAGGTGGTGAGTAGTGATCATGGTAGTCTATTTTTGTGTGTTTACTTCCTGTAATTAATAAAGCTCACATCTCAGAATAAGTCAACCCCATTTAACTATGCAAAACTAACATGCATTAGCTATCCTGCAGTAAAATCCTAGAGGCGACGAAGCACTGTATTTTTCCCATGAAGTATACTAGACAAGCTCAACCACAGGTGGAGGTACAGTATTGACTTTGCAGTAAAATATACAGGTGCCATGTCTCCACTAGGATTTTACAGCTAATGTGTTAAATATCCTGGAGTAATATCCCACTTTTTTTTTGAAGGAAGACAAAACCTCTGTAAGTATATGTTCTTATCACTCTTACCTTTTATCCTTCTTCAACCATTCCTTCCATTTATTTGTTACACTCACTTGTTGCATCTTAATTTACACTGTAAACGTTTCAGGGCATGGAGTGTCTCCTACCATGTATTTTACAGTGTCTAGCACAATAGAGCCCAGTATCAGCGGAACCTTCCTAAAAGTGTGTGTGCGTGTGGGGGGCACCGGTGACTTGCCCCTGCCGCCACCCGAGGCCTCGCCTCTGCACTGTCCCTGCTCGTCAAGCCCCAGCTCTCATGGTGCCCCTCACCCCAAGGCCCTGTCTCAACTCATTCTTCTCTGCCCCCCCGACCCCCACTGTTCTGGTACCCCTGATAGAGCCCCAATCCTAACAGGAAACTTGGGGTGTTTTTGCAATACAAATAACACTAATCATACAGCAAATTAAAAAAATTGCATTTCTAACTGGCTTAGCTTTTAACCAGTTTGGAAGACAACATACAACACACCTATTATATACACCTAATAGTGGCAATCTCCGAGTCTATTTTATTTAGGGGGTTACTAGCAAATGCTGTTCACTGCAGGCACAAAACACTAATTCAAGATATCAAGACAAAAGTGCTGACATGAGTTACAGAAAAATAAGTAGCTGATAAAAATTGAGAAATAAGAATGAAACTAGGACAAAATAAAAGTTTAAATATTCTGATCCATCAACTCTGATTCACATGCATGAAAAAACTCATTTATGAGATAAACAAGTGACTTGAATGGATTACTTTTTGCCTATTCTGATACTCTGTTAAATCAGGTTCTATTATGTTTTTGTATTTCCACCTCAAACTACTCATACATGAATAAAAACAGATAAAATGTGAAACTAGAGTCAAAACTGTATGGGAAACAAACTCTCATGTCTAAAGTAATTAATAAGTGCACACATTTTCAGACATAGTAACTTACTCACTTTGTCCATTTTTGTTACTCCAAATTTTTGGAAAGAAAAGCATTTTAGACAAACCAGAAACAAGATGACTCAATGTTTGAAAGACATCACTAATCACTGGCACATTTTCTAGTTAATAAACCACATTTTTATTCATCCCTGTGCTGCTTTTTACAATCAATAAACAGGTAATATTGTATCAAACTATCAAGGAAAGTTCTGTGAAGTTCAAGGAATTAAACTCCTTTCCTCAAACAGGCAAAGTACATATGACAAGCATTTGTCTGTGGAGAATTATCTGTGCTTCACGGCTTCTGCAGCAAATACAAAACCTTGTATAACTTTAATTTTCAGCAGTTACTAATGCTGAATAATAGAGGAAGTTTCAATTAAGGATCTGGGTTTCCTCTGAAGGCTTTTCCAATACCAGACACGAGGGAATTAGCTAACTTCCAATCAGATAAACAATCCAGGAACATGTGCAAGAGAAATACCTTTCAGGACACTGATAGGAATTCAAACTCCCCTCTCAGACCGTAAGAGCTCTGTGCTATTTCCCAGAAAAGTCCTTGCAGCTATTTCAACTATGATCTTGTCTAGGCAACTGTCCAGGCATCTGGTACAAGCGACCTATTAAAGCATGACTGGATGTGATTTAAAAAAAAATCTTCTTTAGACTTATAATACTGAATCAGTATCCAAGATATTTCTTCCAGTCAAAACAACTAAACCACATATTGCAGAAAAATCCTTCACACATTACAGTATTAAGCTGCTGCTGGTACCACAAGGTAACACTAGTGAAACTATTCAGTAAGAAATCTATAATTTCCTTTCAGAGCATATTTCTAAGCACTTTCTGGGTGTCTAACGGATTCCAAATGCTTCTGTTATGTAAACATGTCTATCCATCCTGTTATCTAGACTTAAAAGTGTCTTGTAGATCCAAACTCCTTCAGCCCAAGGTCACCTTTGCACTAACAGAAAGAACTATCTGTGGCTCTATGGAAGCATATTTTGGTAGTTTGAGACTTGCGGTGAACAGATGTCACTATTGATATTAATAAAATTATTATAACTTATTCTTAAAAAATTAGGTCATAGCAAACTTGCTTGTGCCTTTACTGAATATTAACATATAGTTACAAGCAGATTATAGTCAGGGTGCTTGGTGAGTATGACAAACATGTTTTTAGTTATTTATGTTAGGAGGTTTTCAAGCTAATCAAAGGAAGTCCCAGGAGGCTTCTGCTTCCTCCCAACTCAGAGACAAGTCCCCAAGTATCAAAGGGAGATAACTTATGACCCCTAAGAGTGTTTACAAAAACTTGGAAATTCTGCATTTTTGTAACTTTATTTTGCTTTAACCTTCTATGCCAATTCCTTTTATGCTATCCTCTGGAAAATGGATGAAAATGGATGGTTGTTGTGATAGATACTTTGCATAGAATATTTAACTGGAGTTTTAATTGTAAAAATTGCTACTGTTAAACTCAATTTGGTCAAAAGGACTTCAAGAAGAAGTAACACTGAAGATCCTTATCAAAGATGTAAAACCCAGGAGTATAGTGGGCCTCTGCGAGCTTCCCTTTCCAAGAAAAAACCTTGTAGTAAACCCAAAAGAATGCTAGAAATATCCTTATTAAAATGGGTTTTTTTCACAATCACTCTAAAATCTTCTGGAAATTCTAGAAAAAATGCCTTAGAGAAAACCTTTGTTTATTTCTTAACTGTTGAAACGGCATATTTGCAAGTATTCTAAGTGAATGAAAAACATTTAATATGGTTTGCTAATATCATTGCTAGGGTAAAATGCTTTATGTACCAACCTGAAATTTAATAACCTTGCTAAACTGATTTCTAATCTAAGAAGCCTTTTAAGTATAGAATATTTAAATTGATGAGAGCTTAATTCATTATTTAATATGTAAGCAATTGCCTCCCCCAACTCAGGAAAACAAGAATCATCATCTCACCAAAATTATGATGAATCAATAAATTCTGTAATGACTATTTAAACTAGAGGTCCTCTTTAAAAGTTATTTAATTTTAAAAAAGACTATAAAACTAAAAATGTTTATATAGTGTGTTTGGACTTTTTACAAACAGAATTTCATTTCCTGCCGGACCCTAATGAAACTGAAGAAATCTCTGAGGCCGTCTACAATACAGATTTAGTTTGGTATAACTACATCACTCAGGGGTGTGTGGATTGTTCACATCAGTAGTTACACTGACCTAACCCCAGGTATAGACAGCGCTATGTCGGTGGGAACAGTTCACCCGTCAACATAGCTATTGCCTCTCATGGACGTGTATTAACTATACCAATGGGAGAAGCTCTCCTATACGCATAGGAGCATCTTCACTTAAGCATTACTGTAGTTCAGCTGCACCATTGACACGTTTTAAGTGTAGATCTGCCCATAGGAAATGGACTGAATAATAATTTAAAAAAATAAATGAAGACAGATAAAACTCTAACTTTAAACCATTTAAAAAGATTATCTGAGGGTAAGAGAACAAAGGCAATTAGAAGTGTGCGGCAAATTCATTAAGCAGATTGTATGCTCGGGAGCTGAAGGCATGACCAAAAACAGGCATGGAGGCTTTGAAAGGATGACTGCAGAAAACCCTGAATCTAAACAAGCCTGAAAGAGGTGCATTTTCCTATAATTTCATTAAAATAGAAAGAAGAGTATAAAACTCTTAAGTGATCACCCTTCACTCACACTCTCTGCTACCCTGCTCAAGCACTCCTCCACTCATCCTGTCCATCCCTACAAGCAAGCTGCCACAGACACCTGAGAAGAAAAAGGAAACAGCTGTGACAATCAGGGTGCATACACCCCCACGTAGAACAGGGTGTGTCTGAACCCCAGAGAATAAGCAACTGAATCAACTGGTTGTATACAATGTTACTGTGTATAAATATATGCCAACTAAGGTCTTTTATGAAAGCTTGTAATGTTCTGACCTTGATAGTCATTAGGAGATTATATACAGGTTATGATTATGAATGTACACATTTGTATACAACTTTATGTACACACACATATATATTATATGTAGAAAATTGTAATAACTGTGGCGTAACTACAGCATCATCTCAGAACAGGGGGTGAAGTAATCAGGCAGAGAAGGGTACCTCCAGGTTAGCTGTTTAGTGCATCTTGAAGTCTTTAAGCCATGATTGGTGGACTTCAATAGCTCAGACATAAGTGAGAGGTTTATTGCAGGAGTGGCTGGGTGAGATTCTGTAGCTTAGGTTGTGCAGGAGGTCAGACTAGATGACCATTATGGTCCCTTCTGACCTTAAAGTCTATGAAACCAACTTCAAATACCCATCCATAATCCAGCTAGGAAGATACAATGGTTGATCATTAAAGTTAATGGAAAGACATTTAAACTGGAAAGAAAACTAAGGAAGGAGGGAGTTTCCCCTGCTCTGTGTAACAATGAATTACCAGAGCCTGACAGAAAGAAAAAACAAAACAAAATGGCACACCCTGTTGAAAGAGAGGAGGGTTTGAAGTGAAGGCTATCCAAAAACGGAGGACCACCATCTAAGCTGGGTGCTATCTGGGAAACATGGTATCCCCTCTAGAACAGAGGGTAAATTCTGGGAAACTGTTCAGAGGCAATAATAGATCATTTGTATTAGAAAAGGGAATTTAACTAATACAAAAGTGTAAAGGCTGCATCTTTACATATATTTTCTGTGTAATGTGTGTTTGCTTTCCTTTCTATTTCATCTTTGAATCTATGATTTTTCTATTAAACAAAAACTTTGGTTTATTTTTACTGCAAGCAACAGTTTGTTGTGCAAACTGTGTGGAGTGTGTGCGCCAAGGTGAACTCATGGCTGCGGGCAGGTTTCTCTCCTTCAGGGGTGACAAACCAGAGGAGAAAAGTCCGAGTGTCTGGTAGTTAAGACGCGGGCAGACAGATTTGGGGGAGACTCGAGACTAAAGGACTAGTGGGATCAGCCCTGCAAGGAGTAACTAGGCAGGTGGAAGCCAGGGTTGAGACCTTTATGCTTGTAGGCTAGCTATTGGGCTCAAAACTCTGAGCTTTTATAGCATAGCAGTAAAGCACCCAACATTACAAGACAGGTGGTGACAGAACCCCTTACCAATCTGGGTGATCCCCAAAATGTCACAACAACCACACAGCAGCAAAGGCAGGCAACCTTCCAGCCTAGATTACAACCAAGACTTCATCATGGTGAAACGGAAGTAGCCAGCCTGCATAATTCCTTTCTATTCTACACTTTGATTTACAAAGCAAAGAAATCCTTAGATTAACAACTGAACTGTATTAGATTAATAACTGAGCTATTTGAGGAAGATCTAGAAGGATGAACAGGTTACAAATAGATCAATCGTACAATCCTCTTATAATTGTATAAATAACAACTGGTAATTTACAGTGTATTTCCTTGACACTGCTATATTGCTTTATCTTGTAAATGTGACACCCCTCTTTTAATGGATCATTATGAGTAATAACACTATCAACAGTTGTTTAACTTTAATAAAAATTAATAAATTTTTCCTAAGTTTATTTAATATGTACTTCTCATTATATCTGGTACTTTGTAGTGAACTAGTAAAATTTTGTCTAAACTGAACTGTAAGTTAACATTAAAATAATTGTATTAATAGGAAGAAAAAACATTAAAGTTGCCCCTGTAATGTTTGCCAAATGTAAATGTACAAAGTAGTGAGGTAGGAAATGTTATTTTTTCAAATGGCAAAGAGTATATTATAAACAGAAAATATACTAAAAAATTATAAAAAGAGTACTTGACAATGCCTCTTTGAAACATATGACCCTCATACAGCATAATAAATCTCTCTTGGGACTGACAGCGTGTCTTTAAATGGCTTACAAAAAGTTAAACATGCTGCGGCATCCAAATCATGAAGCCGGCTTAGAGAATACAAAACCCCTGGATTTTCTGCACTAGTCAGCTCAATAAAGGACTCCCAACGATTTTTAAGACTACTAGAGAAAGACAGCCATTCTGGAATATATATAAAGCAGTTGTTTAGCACTTGTGGAAAAACATTTCTGTTACCTGTCAAACCTAATTCTTGACAACCTCCCACTTAACAGCTGGCTAAATTTGAGAACAGAAATTAATCTGTATATGAAGATTCATATAGTTCTATGTTTTACCAGTGGTAGATTATAATTAGGATCAAAGTAGAAAACATCAAGTATAAAAGGTATTAAGAATTCAAAGCAGAAAGTAGTATGAATCTCAAACACGGGAATATTATTGGGAAATGCAAGTAAAAATAAGGATATTAGATTTAAAATGTACAATTGCTGAATAGACAAACATCAGGGTACTGTGACCCTGATCCCATAAACATGTATGTAAAGGTATAATTTTATGCAGCTGTGTAATTCCAACCACTGAATTTAATGGACCTATACACAAACACAGGAGTTTGCAGGGGACTGTGGCCTATGGAGGAGCCACTACATTACTTAACAGATACATTATTAAATTCATAGCTAGAACAACAACAAAAAAATCACCTTGTCCATTTTCTTGAGGTTTGTTTTTCTTCCAAAATTCGATCTCACGCTGAAGTTCCTCTAGTCAACATCAAACAAAAGCAAAGTGATGTTTCAGATCAACAATACAGAAATATCACTAGAAATGCTGCTTCGAATAACACAAAAAAGGTAGCAAAACTAATCAAACTTACGTTCTCGAAGTCCAGGCACCAGCTTAAATATAATTTCCTCTAATGTGTTATCCAACCTTTCAAGGAAGAAAAAAAAATATTTCAAAGAAAGATGCCTACACAGGATTTTCGATACCTCTTATAAGTCATTAAAAACAAATTTAAAAAGCCTCCTAAACAAACAGTTCAGTAATTATATAACAATACTCATGGTAAGTAATACATCATTCATAACTCAATAGATCTAAAAAAGAAAAACTTGAGAAAAATATATTCAAATTTATTTCTTCTCACCCATCACTGGCACTATTTGTTACAGACTCAGGCATAACTTCAGGTGTCAATATTTAAAAAAAATAGCAAAAAAGGTGAGGAAGAAAGAGGAGAAAAACAATCTCACTATATAAAACATTCATAGTATTTTTAATTTCTGTCACATGCAAATTATTGTGTCTCACTGTGAAGTGGTTCACTTAATATTTGAAAAGGACAATTAGAAAAAGGGTAAAATGTAACCAGCCTCCTCCTCCTCATTTTAAGATGGTAGCCATTGTAGCCAACTTTAAATAATAAATTAATTGCCCGTAATGTTTCTCTGGTAAATTTCTGGTTATGACTGTGTATTTTTTCTGGACTAAAGAACATTGCTATAAACCAGTACTTCCCAAACTGTGTTCCGCGGAACACTGGTGTTCCGCACGATGTGAATAGGTGTTCCGTGAAAGAATCATAATTTTTTTAAAAGGGTCTTTAATTTTTTTTTTTAATTTTAAATTTGGCATATGTGAGGCGTAGTTTATAACTTTTTTTGAATGACTATAATTTAACATAAAACTGTTTCTGGTTACTGATAAATCTTGTATTGAATATCATGGCGTAAATAACGCAATTTTTTATTTGAAAACCAAACTACTATAAAAATGACTACAATATTATACGGGTTCCGTAAAATATTATAAGTGTTCCATAAATATAAATCAGGCTGACAAGTGTTCCGTGGCCAAAAAAATTTGGGAAACACTGCTATAAACTATTATGATCATAAGCATTTTGAAGCTGTCCATCACCACAGTATCAAGGTACCATCAAACAAAGCAAATGACAAACTCTCTCTTAAAAATAATTAAAAACAGGTAGCCATACAGAAAAATAACCACAGGGTTAATATAGAGTAATAGCACACACAAATGTTATGTTTCATAAGGTTATAGTTTGTGTCACAATCTAACAAAAGGAAGGCTACTTAAAATATATTTGCTGCCTTTATCAGTATCTTGGTGTGTGTAAACAGATGTGGTAACTATCTAGTAGTGAAGTTATCTTAAACTTTAGGAAACATGACAGAATATGCTCCTACTATCACTTCTACCTGGATAGGAACTTATTTTCTATGATACTGCTTTTTCATATTTTAACAAAACATACAGATTTCTATAGTAGTAGGACATCCAAATACTCTTCAGATTAAAAAAGAATGTATGTATTTTGGGTATAAACAATTCAGACTATTGATAAAAGATTCTAACAGCTCCATCTAAAATATAACTATGTATTATAGAATAGTAAAACCATAGGGTTAAATTCAATGGTTATATAAAGGGAGATGCAGATTGGAATAAGTGGTAGAATAGCATAAATTTGCATGGATATTGCATTAATTGGGTGTGGGAAATGAATGTAATTTACACACCAAAGGACAAGAACAAAAACTAAAAGTAAGGTCAAAAATAAAGCAAAGATAATTCCACTCTACTTTATTGTCAAGCTGTTAGCAAAGAGGTATAAAAGTGATGGGGAGGGAGGCGGGCTTGCTTTTAGACCCTTTGGTAAATTTCTTTTCCTGATCACCCCCCTTTCTGCATCCTCAGTTTGGACACTCATCATGCTAAATCCTTTGTCCCTGTTCTGGCTGCTTTGCTGGGGGACTCATCCCTGTACTCCTCCTGCTGAGAATCCCACTGGTGACACAAAGCTAGAGTAGTTGGCTCAATGCAATTTGTTTCACTTCTTCACAGAGAGGGCATGATGCAGGTGGGACATTCTAGGAGTAGGTCTGACCACACAGGGCACTGCCAGATCCCCCAGGATGCTGATCGGTTGCTGCCAGCATAAGTTAGAGGGTGCTCTAAATTATCCTGGGAATCCTTTTGGCTATCAGCCAGCGCAGGATCAAGGAAGCAAAAAATGTGGCTTTGAGCCATCTCCCAGTTTTCCCCAAGCTGCAAGGAGCGTAAATATTGCACAGATGAGAACTGAGGCTATCAGGTGCCAAATTGATGCCACCTGTGCTACTTTTCCATTTACACTGGTTTTGTGATCCAGTTACACCCAACAGGAGTTGCACCCATTTAATCCATGTCTAAATTTGGTCAATAGACAGTTGTCCTAATAGGTTTAAGTCTTCAGTTCATCTCTACAGTCTCTCATAAAAAATTCACCACATACTGTATTTATGATTAGACACTATGTACATGGACTTGTAGAGACTTAAAAATACAGGGTTTAGATATTAATTCTCTCTCAATTTTCTGATCACTAAAATGACCACCCTTTTTTTCAAAGCAGCTGCCAAGAACAGATGTACTCTTTTCCAGAAAATAACATGCATCTAATGTTTTTATTGCTAAATCTAAGAATGTTCTTTTACCTCTCTTAATCTCACCCACTCTCCTGTCCACTTAGTCTATCCTCTTCTTTCTACCTCTTCACCTCTCCTTTTCGTCTCCTCTCCCTCTCTGTTTCCTCTTCTCTCCTGTTTTCTCTTCCTTCCTCTCCTCACTGTTTCATCTCCTCTCACCAACAGTAAAGTACGTTGTTCAGAACCTGGACAACAAACAGGACTCTAAGGCAAACATATACGGTACAATATAATAATACTAGGGAAACAAAACAATTCTAGAGTCACTCAGAGGTCACATCACAAATGCAGTGCTTGCTGTTGAATTATGTGAGATGTCTGTAGCACACACTACTTGCCCTCACAATAATTGATAATCTAGAAGAGAAAATGCACTTATACACACGTCTCCTTTAATTTTTGGCATCAAAATTCAATGAAAACAGCATGTTATTTTCTGGAAATTAAAGTAAATCTCTGTGTTAAAAATACTGAAGTACTAATAAACATTTTACTAACACCAATATTAATATTTTCTAAACAAAAAGCCCTTAAATGTCCCCTCCCTGAGCCCTTATCATGCATATTAGATGTTATTGACTTGCAAAATGACAATGTAGCAAACAAAGCTGTTTGAAGCTGTGTGTGTGCATCATCTGAAACTCCTAACTGCAGTTTGTTTATTAATTTTAGACTCAGACTATAAGGTCATAAGGGACCATCGTGATCATCTTGTCTGACCTCCTGTACATTACAGGCTACAGAACCCCATCCAGCCACTCCTGTAACAGCCATAACCTCCGGTCAAGTTAATGAAGTCCTCAAATCATGATTTAAAAGCAGTGATACTCAGACTCAGGCTTGCAAGTTGGCTCTGTAAAGCGCCTTCTGAAGCTCTTTGTGGCACATGATATTAAAATACTGAGATTTAACTATTAACCAATCAGGATACTTTTACTATGTTATTAACCAACTGTAGTTGATAAAATAATACTTGGTCAGTCATTTTGTTCTATATGTGTGTGTGTGTAAAAATATATTTAAATAAATAAATACCTTAAAAAAATGAATTAACACTACTGTGACTTATGTATTGTTGATCACTAATTTGACTCCTGAAGCATGGAAGTCGGAGTATTATGTAAAGACTTCAAATTACAGAGAATACACTACTTACTCTAGTTTAAACCAACAAGTGACCTGTGCCCCATGCTGCTGAGGAAGGTGAAGAAACCCCATGCTCTTTGCCTGGAGGGAAAATTCTTTCCTGACCCAAAATATGATGATCAGTTAGACCCCAAGCATGATGGCGAGACCCACCAGCCAGACACTTGGGAAGGAATTTCATTGTAGAAACTCAGAGCCCTCCCTCAGTGTCCCATCTCCAGCAAGCAAGGAGTTACTGTACAAAGAGATCTGTATCTTAGCAAACAATAGCCAGAAACCTCTTTCATCATAAGACTCCAACCTAACAGCAGCAATGAACTTTTATCTAGTGACAACCCTCTGGCAAATGCATTTCAAAAGAGAGACTGGATTATAAAGTGATGGGCAAAAACATCCCAAGATCTCTCTCCCTATCCATCTCTCTCTCTCTCTCTCTCTTAAAAAGACAAAAGGACTTTGGGAGGAGATCCTGGCATGTGAATCTGGTCAGCAATGTTACTGGGGACATGTGGTAAAGGGACTTCATCTTGAACCAAGTCTGGTTTGGTGAGTTTTAGTACTAGAAAGCATTTTATTTTTATTTCTCTTGTAACCCTTTCTGACTATTATTCACTTAAGACCTTTCCCTTTGTAGTTAAATAAACTTCTTTTATTCTTTTAATTAAATTCTTTTAATCAAAACTAACCCAGTATTGTGGTTAAACTGGGCTGTGTGGTAACTCCATTTAAAGTAGCAAACTGTTGGATACTGATCACCTTAAAAGGGCAATTGACTAAAATATCTGAACCGTCCAGAAGAGGGCTGGACAGTGCAGAACACATATTGTAGGGGGAAATTCAGGACTGTGAGAACGCTTGGGCCAACCTGGAAGTGGACACAAGAATGTGACCAATGTGTGGCTGGCAGACTGTTTGAGCATAAACCAGGTGGGAGCTATAGGAGCAAAGCATTGTGTGAGATCCTAGGGTGCATGGCTAGGGTGACAAAAACTCTTACTGGTCTGGATGGCACCCTGGAATGTCATACCATACGCTCCATAAACTTATCAAGCTCAGTGTTGAAAACGGATAGGTTTTTTGCCCCCACTGATCTCCTGGGAAGGCTATTTCAGATCAGTCCTCTGATGCTTTGAAACCTTCATCTAATTTCAAACCTAAACTTGTTGATGGCCAGTTTATATCCATTTGTTCTTGTACCAACATTGGCCATCAACTCAAAAAACTCCTCCCCCTCCCTGCTGTTTAGCCCTCTCATGTATTTATAAAGAGCAATCAGATCTCCTCCCAGCCTTCATTTGGTTAGGTTAAACAAGCAAAGCTTCTTAAATCTCCTCTCATAAGGTAGGTTCTCCATTCCTCTGATCACTGTAGTAGCCATTTACTGAACCAGTTCCAGTTTGAATTAATTTTTCATAAACATGAGAGACCAGAATTGCATGTAGTATTCCAAATCAGGTCTCACCAGTGTCTTGTACAACAGTAATAACACTTCCCTATCTTGACTGAAAAATATCTCATCTGAGGCATTAGCCTTCTTCATGGCCCATTTCATTTTTCATGGCCGCTTATAGTCATCTTGTGATAGATCAATACACCCAGGTCTCTCTCCTTCTTTGTCACTTCCAAATGATATGTCCCCAGCTGATAGCAAAAAATATTTTTGTTAGTCCCTAAGTGTGTGACTTTACACTGTTACATTTCATTCCATTTCTATTACAGGCATGTCGCGTCTTCGACACATTTAACACACGCGATTTCCGCTTTACGCTGCCGGCAAAAAAATAAATAAAGTGAAAAATAAAAATGTAAAAACTTTCTGTAGGGCGGGCGATTTTGCCTGCCATTGAACTCGATGGTTTTCAGCTATACTGTACGCAGTTTCCGCTTTATGTGGTAACCGCAGAACAGAATCCTCGCGCAAGACGTGACATGCCTGTACTCCACTTCTATCACGTCATCCACTTCTTCTTGGCCGATATTCCAATCCTCCTCTGTATTGCTGATAGTTTCCAATTCTGTGTCATCTGCAAATTTATTTGTACCTCCCACATTCTGTGCCAAAGTCATTAATGAAAATGTGAAATAAGACTGGTCCCAAGACTGATCCCTGAGAAACCCCACTAGTAACCTCCCTCCAGTCTGACAGTTCAACTTGCAGTATAACCCGTTGTAGTCTCCCCTTTATGCAGTTCTTAGCCCACATTTCAATTCTTGTATTAAACCCCATCTTCTCCATATTAACCACCTGGAACTGTATGAAATCCTGGTAGATTAGAGCTACTGCATTTCCTTTGTCTAAAAAAAATTAGTTATCTTCTCAAAGAAAAAAATCAGGTTGGTCTGGCACAATTTATCTTTGTAAACTATGTTGCATTTTATCCTAATTACGGTTTACCTTTATGCCTTTAACTACCTTCTCTTTCAAAATTTGTTCCAAGAGCTTGTATATAATTGAAGTCAAACTAACAGGCATATAGTATCCTAGATATTTTTTTCCATGCTCTCTCAAAAATAGGCACTATATTAACAATTATCCAGTCATAGGCTACAATCCCCAATTTACAGAGTCATTAAAAATCCCTGCAACTGCACTTGCAATTTCATATGCCTGGTTCTTTAATATTCTTGTCTGGAGATTATTTGGGCTCCTCGATTTGGTCCCATTAAACTGTTTGAGTTTGACTTTTACTTCGGATGTGGTAATTTCTACTTCCATATCCTCATTTCCATTAGATGCCCTGCCATTACCTCTAATCTCATTACCTTTATTAAAAACTGAGGCAAAGGATTGGTTTAGGTGTTGGGCCATGCCTAGACTATCTTTAATCTGCACCCCATCTTCAGTGTTTAGCAGTCCCTTTCTTTCTTTGCTTTATTTATTTAATTTATATGGCTAAAGAACCTTTTACTATTGGTTTTAATTCCCTTTACAAGGTCAAACTCTGCTTGGCTTTTGGCAGTTCTCACTTTTCTCCTATACTTTCCTTGTTGATCCATCCTATCTTCCATTCCTTGTAGGCTTTTTGCTCTCTCTTAATAACCTGCTTAAGATGCTTGTTAATTTGGTTTGGTCTGCAACCCTTCCCTACACATTTTTTCTCCTTGCTTTGCATACAGGCTTCAGATAGTTCCTGAAACTTTGACAAAGTAATTCCACGCCTCCTCTACATTCAGATCATGGAGTTCTTCAGTCCAGTCCCCTTCCCCAACTACTTCCCTTAAATTTTTTAAAGTTTGCCATTTTGAAATCAAAGACCCTAGTTGCAGACCTATTTTCATTTATGCATCCATTTAGCTTAAATTAAATTAGATCATAATCACTCGATCAAGGTTGCCCTCTACAACCAGTTGTTCTATGAGGTCTTTGCTACCTATACTAAATCTAAAGTGGAATCAACTCTTATTGGTTCAGTAACTATTTGGTGAAGAAATCTATTAGATATCACATCCAGGAATATCTAAGCTATACCATTAGTAGTAGCACTCATTCTCCAAACTATATCTGGGAAATTAAAGTCTCCCCTAATCACACAATTCCCAGTAGTATTTATTTCATTTAAAATATTAAACAGGTCTCTGTCTATATCCAAATTGGATCCTGGGGGTCTGTAGCATATCCCAAGCACTATTCCATTGTTGCCTCTGTTACCTTTCTTCCATAAAACGATTTTGACCCAAATAGAGTCCGTTTGATCCATTCTTCAACTGTAAAACAAAGTACCTTTTTCAAATTTCACAGAAAAAGAAACTAAGGTACATATCCTTAT
Source organism: Sternotherus odoratus (assembly GCA_032164245.1). NCBI lineage: Eukaryota > Metazoa > Chordata > Testudines > Kinosternidae > Sternotherus > Sternotherus odoratus. Next base: position 79,532,219 of record JAVMKO010000005.1, on the reverse strand, counting down.
TCTCTGACTGAGACATTCATGCCAAGTTTCAGCCAAAACATTATTTATAATATGAGCCTCCAGTAGAGTGCACATCTGTTCACTATCTTTTCCTATAAGTGGTGAAAAGTTAAGGAAGAGGAGAGAGGTGATCTTATAGTTGGGGAATGGATAAAGGTCATTTCTATAGATAATTATCTTCATGTAGTAAATATATGAGAATTCCAGATTCTCTCTTTACAGACAGCATGTCTAATTAAAAAAGGTCAAATCAGATCGGTCACCAATGCATTTTGGTATGAGACAACTATACTACCTTTTGAACTTTAGTTCTGGACTATTGTGTCACATCGTAAAGAAAGCTCTGCTATGGCATTTTTCATATTCTAGACACTTTTACAAATCACTTACTATTTCTCAACTTCCTCAGAGTCCAGAAATGAGACTCCTCCATCTGAAATGGGTTGTCCCAACAGGTCAGGGAAGCTAAGAGAGCTGGAGGGAGAACAAGAATCCCAGGATACTGAAGCACTCTTGCTCTGATAGGTTTCAGAGTAGTAGCCATGTTAGTCTGTATCCACAAAAAGAATGAGGAGTACTTGTGGCACCTTAGAGACTAACAAATTTATTTGGGCATAAGCTTTTGTGGGCTAAAACCCACTTCATCAGATGTATAAAGTGGAACATACAGTAGGAAGATTATTATATATATAAGATAGCACACACACAGAGAACATGAAAAGATGGGAGTTGCCATACCAAGTGTAAGAGGCTAATTATTAAGATGAGCTATTATCAGGAGAAAAAAACCTTTTTGTAGTGATAATCAAGATGGCCCATTTCAAACAGTTGACAAGAAGGTGTAACAGTAGGGGAAAATTAACATGGGGAAATAGATTTCAGTGTCATATGGCAACTCCCATCTTTTCATGTTCTCTCTGTGTGTGTATACATCTTCCTACTGTATGTTCCACTCTATATATCTGATGAAGTTGGGTTTTGCCCATGAAAGGTTATGCCCAAATAAATTTTTTAATCTTTAAAGTGCCACAAGTACTCCTCGTTCTTCCTGCTCTGATAGTTTCCCCAATGAGCCTGCCAGCCTGGCCCAGGTGCACTGAGGCCCTTTTATAGTCTCAGCTCTGAACGTTCAGTGCAGCTAAGGGGCACTGTTTTGCATAAGGTTTCCACAGCTTAGTGGTGCTGGGGTAAGGTCATATCACACAAGTGGGAAATATACATAGGCCACCTAGAACTAACTCCATATCTTAAAGTAGTTCCAACTGACTCCTACAACACTCCCACTCCCGCAACCAAACAGCTCCCAATTCCCCAGAAAGGCAAACCAACCCCCCCAAAAACCTCATCCATCCTTTTCATTTACAGAGTGAAACTTCTCATCTGGTGTCTTTTATTTTGTCTTCCAACTTTGGTGCCAAAGATGTCAGTACTGCTTATATAGCCAGATATCCTGCACACTGGCTATGTTTTGAAATAGCACTGAGTGCTGGTTTCATGGTCTACAATTGTTCTTTTCTTTCTTTCAGAGCCATTTTGACATTTGCTCTCTAAGAAGCATAAATTTTACACAAATCAATATATGTCTGAAATAATAAATAAAAAATGGCAGAAAAAGTAATGTTAGGTGCGGACTACAAAATATAGGGAAGAAAAAAAATTAGAAAGGACTTATCACTTTCAGGTCTGACTTTCAGAGTAGTCCCAGCATCCTAAGGTTTTCAAAACAGCAAGGAAATGTCTTTCATTCTACACCAAACCAATTCCAAAATGAAACCTGAACAACTATGTTAGATAATTCCAAAGTCAATCTTTTCTGTCATTTATCATAATAGTTCCTGCAGAAGTTGAAGCAATTCTAATTTTAATAGATTAATTATAGTCACCTTTCCCTGCATCAAACCCCACCCCAAATATACAGAAGAGTATAAAACACCAAATGTAAATACCAGCTTTACACTAGCCCCTGACATTTTTATTTTAAAAAGACAGGACGAATTACATGGCCAAAGCAATTTCCCACTACTAATTGTATGTCACAAGGCAAACTGACAACTCATTCAGGTTTGCTGGTTTCCATAGAGCAGAATATCAAAAGAGTGTGATCGTATCTACTGGTACTTGGTGCACCCAAAGCCCCAATGATTTTTGGTGCATATATAACTGGTTAGTCAGGGAATGCAGGACAGAACCCAAAGTGATTTTAACAGTATTAGATCCCTCAAAAAGTGAATCTACATTTTCAAGACTGACAATTTCATAGTTAACTTTGCAATTTTGACAGGCCCTGAACACTAGTAACTGAAAGATATTGTAACTGAATATTTTTTTAAAATTAACACTTACGGTAATTACTCAGAATTTAGTTTATAATGATATAGTACCTATATTTCAAAAATCTAAGTGGTTCAAACATGTAATAATATAGTTCACTCATATATCACTGAGAAGTTTCAAGCATAATAAACTACAGTGTAATTCATTTTTAGTTAAAACTTCATACAGTGTTTAATGCCACTGCACATAAAATATTATTCTGTTCTCAAGCAATGAGAATGATAGGCTCTCTGAAAATTCATCGTGTAAAATATATACAGCAAGCCATATAGCCAAAATAAGAAAACTCAGTTTGATATTTCTGCTCACATGCTCTTCTGATTACTTTAACATATTTTTAAAACTGTTTTTTTTATAAATTGTAACTAGCAAACAACTTGTTTTATGAAGGTTCTTGTCAAATAAACTTCCCTTTTAGGATAAATGGGTTTAAGGAAACGTCCCACAGAATATTGCTGTTTCTGCAGTTCTAGTTTGTACAGTAATCTTAGTTTTTTGTCACCTTCCTATTTCCTGCCTAGAGCACAAAATTATTTACATATTTCAGAAATGTATTTTTCAGATCAAGTGAAATTCTCACATCAACAGACCTATTTCTACTATATTTTTATTTTCAGCATACAAGTAACATTGTTTGTGCTACACACCATCTTCAGAGAGGACAAACACAGTGCACCAGTGTCACGCAGACACTATGGTGAGGGAAAGCAATATGAATACCTATAAACATTTATATATAGCACATACAAAGAGAGAAAGATCCTTCCATGCCTAACCTCCCCAAAAGCTTAGAATGACAGTTTTTGAGATACTCCTTAACCAAACTATCTTTTTTGTATATAATTTAAACATGTCATTCTCCCATGAACTGCTCTAAATACAAACACTTAATCATAAACCTACAGGCGAGCTTGTAGCTGTCACAAGGGAACAAACAAACAACTCCGATGAAATTAAGACCTGAATATTTGCTCTTATATTGATGCCATATGGATATTTTCGTCACTTTTAATCATATGTTCTACTGGTAGAATATCTGTTACAAAGTAAGAAAAACTCAGACTACATTACTGGCGTAAAAAAATAGGGGTTTTTTTTGGTTTTTTTTTACCCTTATAGAAAGCAAGATAGTTGCTGGGCACAAAGAGATGGTAGGTAGTCCATCGTGCTTCCTCAAAAATTACCATTAACATTAAACTGTCTTTTTAAGCATGAGTCAGACACCTATTACAGCTTTTCCCAGGTGATATTAGATCAATTATAGTCAGTTTCACCATGCAAACTATACCTCAGAGAATAGTTAATTTCTTATTTGCTAATTTGGTTTCTTCAGTTCCTTCTGAAAGCACAGACAATGGGTAAACGTCCTCTTTTCAGCAGAGAGAAAAAATACCAAACCAAACTCACCAACCTAGCTCCTGTGATATCACTTCCTCTATACAGCAGTTTGTCTCTCTGCCCAATTTACTTTACACAGAAGTTACCTGAACAATACAAACCCTTCCAATATAAAGGAACAACATGGAAAATTGTTCACAGAAAACTCAACCCTAACTCAAAGAGCACCACAAAAATTGTGTTATATAGTGTGTGGTACAGAGGAATATGGAGCAACAAAATTACTTATCTCTAATACACCTTTACTCTAGTCAGCAAGAAACTGTAGAGTAGGTGCCTATAAAAAAACCCAGAAAGTAAAAGATTAATGTGCACAACTGGGCACATTTGAAGACTGTGGAGGAGGTGAAAAGCCGTCAGGACATTACATCCCCAAATCTCCTAACTCTTTGGTAAAAAGGGGTGACTGAAGCGGGAAGGAAACTTTCAGATTCTTCTTTAGCAATTTAAAATGTGAGTCTCTCTTGTAGGTCAAAACTACCAAAGTCATTTTTGCCAACCAAGTTTGTAGCCTTAATGCTTGTCAAACTAGGACATCCACAACGAAGACAAAATCCTGATACTATAACAGATGACATTTCAGTATTAATAAATGCACAGCTATGCACATTGGAAAACATAATCCCAACTATACATATGAAATGATGGGATTTAAATTAGCTGTTACCACTCAAGAAAGAGATCTTGGAATTGCTGCGGATAGTTCTCTGAAAACATCCACTCAGAATGCAGTGGCAGTTAAAAAAGCTAATAGAATGTTGGGAATCATTAGGAAAAGGATAGATAACAAGACAGAAAATATCATATTGCCTGTATATAAATCCCTGGTATGCTCAGATCTTGAATGCTGTGTGCAGATCTGGTTGCCTCATCTCAGAAAAGATATACTGGAATTGGAAAATGTACAGAAAAGGGCAACAAAAATTATTAGGGGTATGGAACAACTTCCATATGAGGAGAGATTAATAAGACTGGGACTTTTCAGCCTGGAAAAGAGACGACTAAGGGCAGATATGACAGAATAAAATCATAGTTGATGTGGCGAAAGTAAATAAGTGTTGTTTACTCCTCATAACACAAGGACTAGGGGTCACAAATGAAATTAACAGGCAGGAGGTTTAAAACGAACAAAAGGAAGCATTTCTTCACACAACACACAGTCAACCTGTGGAACTCTTTGTCAGGAGATCTTGTGAACACCAAGACTATAACAGGGTTTGAAAAGGAACTAAATAAATTCATGGGGGATAGGTGCATTACTGGCTATTAGCCAAAATGGTCAGGGCTGCAAAATGATGCTCTGAAATTTCCCTAGCCTCTGTTTGCCAGAAGGTGTGAATAGGTGACAGGGGGTGGACAACTTGATAAATACCTGTTCTGTTCATTCCCCCTGAAGCACCTGGCATTGGACACTGTCAAAAGACAGGATACTGGGCAAGATGGACCTTTGGTCTGATCCAGGATAACTGTTCTTATGTTGTTATGCCATTGCAGAGAAAAATCTCAAAAGTCTCTATTTAGGCGAAAAAGTGCTCATCAGTCTGCCTTGGAAATCAGTATTATAGACAGCAATGGCAGATTGTTGGGGAACTATCTGGTCCTTAGTGAACAATAGATTAACCTCAGTTCAACTACACCCTTCTCTTGGTACATGTACTCTGGGAAGAACCGTAAAATAACAGCTTGAGGGACACAGAGGGAAGAATGCCTATAGAATGACAGGGCTCCATACCCAAGGTCACAGAACTGAGTGGAATTCTAGGTTGTCGTCTGTTAATTTTTTTCGCTTGTGTCTACTCACTTTTGGGGGATAGTTAAAAAAAAACACAAGTATTTTCTGTAAATTTGTTAAAAAATGTTCACTGAAATGTTTCAGTGAAATTAAAACTGTCTTAATTTGAATCATCATTTTGTTTCACTTATCAGAGGGATTATTGTTGTCCTCATCTCTCCCACTAGAAAAGAGGGGGAGGAACATTGACATTTTTTTAAATTCAAAACAAAACAATTTTCACTTTGATTCATTTCACTGAAAGTTTTTATGGAAAAAAAAATTCCAGTGCCTTCAAAAAGCCATTTTACCACCAAACATTTTTGAATGAAAATTTTTCAGAGGCTCGATTGATTTTATTTCTGAATATATAAGGGCTGTTGATAAATCACAGTTAACTCACATGATTGGGTTGGGGCTTCTGAGGGGGGCGGGAAGTGGGTGGGGGTTGAAGGGAGGGTGGGGCTGGGCTGTTTGGGGAGGCACAGCCTTCCCTACCTGGCTTTACGTACAATTTTGGAAGCCTTGGGCCAAAAAGTTTGCACACCTCTGCTTAGTTGTCTAAGAGCATACTGAACAGCTTGGGGGTGGGGGGGAAAGAGGAGTGGTTCCATTACAGTCCATCCTCTGTCAAAAATGCTGTGGATAAAAATAGTCCATTGGCTAGCAATAACAAACTCTCTGACTCCAAGGAGTTCTCTTTTAGATTAAGAATGCAGCTCACCTGTTTAATTGACATAACTATATTTTCTTTTTTTTAAATTGTGACACTGAAGATAGCCAGTTCATCCCCGTAGGAATTTCTTCCCTTCAGGATTATTAGTTTTCATAGCTTTCTCCATAACAACTGTATCCAGAGAGAGACGATAATCCGCTGTGGAGAAAAACTCTGAGACTGAGGTTTCTTTCTCCTTTGGGTCAAAGGCTGAAACTGTGAGCTGTCATGAGTCTAGGACAGAGGCCATGAAGACTGGTATATTTCATATAAGGACAATAAATGGGAGAACCTGCATTTCTCCCAATTATCATTTGGCCTACTATGTAGGCATCAGGGAGAAGAGCTGGTCACCCAAATCTACAGAGTCATCCAAAGCTGGAGCTATCTCTGCAGAAAATGGACAAAAAGTGTTGGAACAGCCATCCTCAGGATAAACATTGTGTAGGCTGTTCTTATTCTCTTTCTGGCAAGTTCATGGCTCCTTCCATGATGAGCACATTTTAAAGACTGAGCAATGGGTACTAATTTTCACCCAAAAAGTTCCCTTTCAGAACTCATAGAATTACATAGACTGGACCAGGTTACATCATCAAGTCCAGTTCCCTGCACTGAGACAGGACTAAGAATTATCTAGGTCATCCCTGACAGGTGTTTATCTAACCTATTCTTAAAAACCTCTAACTATGGAGATTCCATAACCTCCCCAGGCAATTTGTTCCAGTGCTTAACTACCCTTAGTTAGGACATTTTTCCTATGGTCTAAACTCAATCTCACTTGTTTCAATTTAAGCCCAATTCCTATTGTCCAGACCTCACTGGATAAGGATATCACTCTATGTATAACAACTCTTTATGTACCTGACCATTGTTATCATGACCCCAACCCTGCTCAGTCTTCGTCTTCTCTTCTCTAGAATAAACAAATCCATTGTTTTCAATTTTTCCATGTTTTCTAGACTTTTAATCATTGTTGTTGGTCTTCTCTAGACTTTCTCTAATTTGTCCACATCTTTCCCAAAGGGTGGTGCCCAGAACTGGACATAGTACTCCAGTTGAGGCCTTATCAGTGCTGAGGAGAATGGAACCATTTTTCCTAAGGTCATTTCAAAGCACCCATCTCTAAACAATCTAATCCTGACAGAGAGGTGAGGGAAAGAGAAAAAAGAAAAGTACAGTATACACATACAGAAAAACGATGGCTAGGCTAAGAACAAGAGAACTGTAATTATGGGCTGGAGACAGACACAGCCAGTGCCCTCTATAGCAGGATTGTTGTCACCAGAATTGTACTTTTCTCCAGCTCCATATGTAGGAGCATACGTACTAATTGTACTATAAGAATTGATGTAAACTTTGATTTCATTCTGCCAGCCACCTTTTTGAATAACAGAAAAAAATGACTGTCTGAGACGGAGATCCTGTTTCCCATATTCATTACAATTAGGGCCTGTTATAAAGTTTAGTTAGTAAGAGAAAGGATTTTGTATTGTGACTATAATAAATAGATTAGAGAAAGGTTGAAAGCCTAGAAACCCCAAAGTGAATTGTTTTAGTTATAAGATTTATCAAGGCTTGAATTAAAATGTATTCTGCTGAATATAAAATACTACTGTCTGTATACCTTTGAAGGTTTCTGTGAGAGACTGTTTGTGTGAATGAGGAATGCATGCATCAGGAAAAGATAAGGTGTGAAGTTCATTGTTATACCCAGATGGTCAAGGAAGATGTGATGGTCAAGGAAAACGTGACAGACTTGGAAACACCAGCAGACAATCAGAAAACATCCATTGTATCTAATGATAAACATGTTAGCAGCATTAACAACCTCAAAGGTGAGGCAGGAACCCCCAAAGGCGAGACAACAGATAGAAGATAATGATGGGAAACCCAACAATAACCATCAAATGATAACAGCAGAAATCCCCAAGATTAACACTACAGTAAAACCTCCATTTAACGGACTAATTCGGGCAAGGGGGTGTCCGTTAAATGAAAAAGTCCGTTATTTAATAATAAAAAAACCCCGAGCTGTCGGAGCAGCAGCCCGACCGCCTCAGGGTCGGGGCGGCAGCTCCGCAGCCTGCCCGCTGCCGGGACCCGGATGGCAGCCGGGACCCGTCAGCCAGCCCACCCGCCCGCAGGTGGGAGCCGGCAGCCAGCCCGCCTGGGTCCCGGCTGATGGGATCCGGGCAGCAGCCGGGAGCTGTCAACCAGCCTGCCTGGGTCCCGGCTGATGGGATCCGGGCAGCAGCCGGGAGCTGTCAGCCAGCCCGCCCGGGTCCCGGCTACTGGGACTCGGGCGGCAGCCGGGAGCCGGCAGCCAGCCCTCCTGCTGCTGGGAGCCGGGAGCCAGCCCGCCCGCAGGCGGGAGCCGGGAGCCAGCCCGCCTGCTGCTGTGACCCGGGCGGGAGCCGACAGCCAGCCTGCCCGCTGCCTGGACCCGGGCCGCAGCCAGGAGCCGGCAGCCAGCCCGCGACAAATGGATTTCGGATGCATCAGACTTGCTTAGAAATTTTGTCCATTGCATCCGAAGTCCGTTAAATCGAGGTCCATTAAATCGAGGGTTTACTGTACTTAAGAACGAAGGATTACAGGATAACATTGCAAAATGCATGAACTCACATAGGAATTTACAACTATAAAGATGGGGTGTTTTGCCATGAAAATTTGGGTTCAGTCCTGCAAGCCTTGGAGCACTGGATTGCGACCGACAGAGCTCAGCTCTCTTCACTCATGCTCAAAACATATGCTGAAAAGCATATGCTAACTGTTGTATTTTCAATAAATGCGGCGTATTTGCCTTCTTCCCCTGAAAAGATCCCATGTGCTTTATATAGCACATCTGCTGGTAGGAGAACTTATACTCCACCATATACCTGGGCTGACATTGAGGGACACTGGAGAAACTGTTCTGGAATGTATGTAGCTCCTGTTCATTTCTGCAGCTGCCAGTACATTGGTGACACTATCAGAGACAGAAAAGGAAGGAAAGACACAGGAAATGGGGGACAGAGCTATGGCAAAAAATAAAATGTGTTTTAAAAAAAGTAATAGATATCCCACATTCTCTCCATGAGCATTATAGTGGTGAACTATTTTGGCCTTTCAGTCTATAGGATTCCATATTTCATATAAATGTGTTTCTCTCAGCAATATGCACTGTGGGAAATTAGTTATGTACTTAAGGGTGAACATTTCTAGAGGTAGCCTTGTTAGTCTAAATTTGATCAAGGAAAAGCTGCTCAACAAAGCAGATAGGACAGAGAATTTAGGTATTGGAGGGTTATGCCTTTAACTGTATGAAATATATTTTCACGTCATGACAATTCAAAACTCTGTTAAACAATTGTTTTTCTTGAAGCTTTTGAATTCTTCTGAGGAAATCTTATGTTGAAATCAAGGTGATAGGCATAGCAAGAGAAAAATCAAGAAACATGCCATTGGGAATATGACATAGTAATTCACCAATTCTGTTGTTTCTATTTCATAACACATCACACTGGATTCCTTTAGGGATGGAAAACACTATGTCTGCTGTTCTCCGGTCTGCTAAAGAGGGGATTTTTGTCTAGCTTCTGCCTGATGTCTTGAATACATTGAAGTATATTATGGCTATTTAATGCTAAACTTTAAGGATGCTTAAATCCAGATGAGAGTAGGGGTATATAAATTTTAATGCCAATCAATTTACAGGCCTAGATCAAGCCATCATCTGCATATGTACATTTATTGTATGCAATTCCTGGTGAGGCAATTCTGGAAAAGGGACTTATTAGAGATTGGGTTTGAAATGGTACTCAGCAACTGTACAAGTGCATTCTGGAATGTTTGAATTATGAATGAACAGTACAGTGAAAGGCCATACTAGAAACAACAGTACAGTGGAACCCCGCAATACCGCACCCCGCTATAGTGCGAATCCACTATAACGTGGGGCGCGCAGGGCTCCCGATGGCGGCAGCGCACGGCACTTTGATGTTGCGCGACCCCGCAATACCGTGACCCCACGTTTACCGCGATTGAGTATTTTTGAATCCCGATGGTTGCAGTATTGTGGGGTCCGACTGTACTGTTAAATATAAACATTAGGCTACAGAGTAATGGGAAAAGCCACAGACCATTAAAATATATGAACGACAACTTTTAAAAAAATTCTATTAAAAGAAGAGGCCTAGAAGAGGAACTGGCAATTTTGGAAGAGCTTTCTAGGGAATACATAGAGATTGTGCTACTGCTCCTTTCCCAGTTGCAAAATAAACATATAATATTTAGTGTAGATGTCAGAAGTAGTTTTTAAAGTGCTTTCTTCTCTTAAGTGAATTTATTCTAAATGGAAGTTAGTCAAATGATAATGGTCACCTTTCTTTTTATGCATTTGAAGACGGGGAGTAATTTAAAGGAGGGGAAATTGAAACTTTTTAGCTGACCAGTTTGCTGCTTGTGGGTTATGCTGGGTATTTGTTTAGTTTTATATTCAAAGAATATAAAACTAATAAGGGGTGCCTAGAGCATTTGTGTAAATTGAAAATAAAAAAGAAGAAATGATTATGGCATTTCCTTACAACAATGAAGTTATTACAAGGACTGTTATATTTAATCAAATTTTGTTTAATGTTGTCTTACCTTAACATTTCTAACGGATTGGTCTCATGCACCTGATTGCCACACTTCGGGCAGTCATTGCTGTCTTCAAAGTGCTGAACAATACAGGTCTTACAAACTGTGAAACAAAGAAAATAACTGTGCATTAGATAAAAGTATACATTATTACAGTGTAACTTTTAGATCAAGAAAATATTATTGCTCACATATGGCTTGCAATTAAAAAATACAGACTAATGCTGAATGCTTCTGATAGCAGGGATAAGAGGGGTATATACTTTAACACAAGTGATTACTATGCACCATTAACTTATCTGTTTCTTGCTCCCAAAAATGATGATTAGTTGTGACCTGCTGAGATATTACAACACTGAGCACGGGTTAGGAGAGTACTGTTCATAAGCATGCAATTTTAAAAATTGTTTTATATCCCTCATAGCATTGCGCAGAGATTCAGAGAAAGTGCACGTTGGGAAGTCTCAGCAAAGCAAGAGCAAGCCATGACTTTGAAAGATCTGAAATGAAGGTAAGTTTGCAGTCAGTTATGATACAGAATTCCTGCAAAAATCCTTGCAATGCTGGTGACCGAAAAACTTGACATCTACTATTTTCTAAAATTATAAAAAATTGTTTTGTGGGTTGAAATGAGCTATTTTCCCCTCCAGATATATGGCCTTTAACAACAGTGATGGAAGAAGCACTTCTGAACATTCAGTACTTGAATTTTAAAATCAAAATCATCAGGGGAGCATGAATATTGCCATTAGGAATCAACATCATCAAAATAAGAGCCTACAAATTTATATTAACACAAACACTACTACAGTTTTTAATCAAAGTGTATGGCACTGTGGTTGCTTCCAAATATGATTAATTGCAGATTTTAGCATCATTAAGATGAAAAATGGAACATAGTTTGGCAAGAAGTAATAGGTCTGCTATTATTGATTTGTTAAAATGTTCTGGATGCAGATTAACTCTCTTCTGTTTATTATTTTTCACCTGAATTGAAATGTGAACTTCAAATACTTTAATAAATGGACTGAAAAACTATTTTGTAATTTCTTCCAACAATTCTCCAAAGAACTAAGACCACTTCTGAAACAAAAACAGTGAACCCTAATAATATGGGAATCTTCGAGGGACACTTGAAATCTTCAGAAAACAAGCATTTTAATAATCTGGAAAGCCAGCCCAAGAAGTTCTAAAGTCTGCATTCATGTCTCTTTGAGTCTGTGGCACAGACTAAGGCCCACTGGCTGGCTCTCCTAATTATAAAGGACTAGCGAAAATACCCGGCGTTGCTCGGGTCAGTCGGAGGTGGGGAGGGGGCAGACAGCTGAGCGAGTGCGGGATCCGTTGGATGGGGGAGAGAGCAAACCTGACACCCCCACCTCACCCCCCCGACCAAACCCGGACACCCCCACCTCACTTACCCCTCGACCAATCCCGACTCACATTTTCACCCCCCCACCCAAACCCAACACCCCGTCTCCCTCCTACGAACCCCAACACCCCCTGACCAACACCCACACCTCACCCCCCGTAGACCAAACCTGACACACCCACCTCACTTTCCCCCCAACCAAACCCGACACCCCTACCTACCACCACAAACAAACCCGACACCCACACCTCACTTACTGCTCGACCAACTCTGACCCCCCTCCTCATCCCCCCAAACAAACCCAACACCCCGTCTCCCTCCTACGAACCCCAACACCCCCTGACCAACACCCACACCTCACCCCCCGTAGACCAAACCTGACACACCCACCTCACTTTCCCCCCAACCAAACTCGACACCCCTACCTACCACCACAAACAAACCCGACACCCACACCTCACTTACCGCTCGACCAACCCCGACCCCCCCCCCTCACCCTCCCAAACAAACCCAACACCTTACCCAACACCCCCTGACCAACCCCAACCCCCACACCTCAACCCTCACCCACCCAGACACCTTCCCACCCCCCCAGACCAAACCCAACACCCCCGGCTCACTTACCCCCCGACCAAACCAGAGACCCCCACCTCACCCCCCGACCAAACCCGACACTCCCACCTCACCCCCCGACCAAACCCGACACCCCTACCTCACTTACCCTCCAACCAAACCCAACTCGGGTCCGTCGGAGGTGGGGAGGGGGCAGAGAGCTGAGGGATTCCGGGGTCCCATTGGAGGGGGGAGGGGGAAGAGAGCTGAGGGATTCCGGGGTTCCGTTGGAGGGGGGAGGGGGCAGAGAGCTGAGCGAGTGCGGTGTCTGTTGGAGGGGGTATTATGACATCATAACTATGTCACAGAGAACAGCAGCTGCCCAGCTGATGTGATTGGCCTTTAAAGAATTTCACCCCGGGGGGGGCGTCAGAGGTGAGATTTGAAAAATTTTCAACTCTTACAGTCATTAGGACCCCAAGACCTCTAACTGTACCAAAATTTCAAGTCTCTAGCTCAAATGGTGTGGAAGGAGTAAGCATACATCCGCGCATACACGCACGCATACACCATTTGACTATTATATAGATAGATAGATGGATGGATCTAGCAGCCAAGCTGCACTGCAGGTCCCGCATAATCCTAATGAAGTGAGGAGTATCGCTTGCTAGCAAATCCAGCAACAGGGGTACACCTGCTGCACTCCAGGCTTGTGAGACGCAGTGCAGAGGAGAAAGCAGATGCCATCAAGGAGGCACAGTACAACCCTCAGGACACAAATGAACTTTCATTAGCTGGGGTTGCATGGTATAAAGTATTAATATGGAATAGCAACAAACCACAGAGACTTATTACACAGATCTCATTAGAGAAATCCACAATAAAATATTTTAATACTTCTGACTGTTTAAATATTGAACTTGACTTTCATTTATATGAAAATACACTCACAAATGCACAAAACAATCTTACAAAGCAAAAATTCTTCAAAGGAATTAACAAGAACAGAAGAACAAACTTGATATTCTGATCGTTTGCCCTTATATTAACTTTTTTTTATACCTAAACCTCTTAAACATGAATACTTCACTACTATCGTTTTTAGAGTCATCTGAATATATTTACAAACTATTACCTCAGAAAACATTATGTAACAAGTCACCAACACTTTAAACTTCAAATACAGAAGATCTATAAAATCTACATAAGAAAATTAAGGCCCTGATCCAGCAAAGCACTTAAAGACCTGTTTCACTTTAAGCAAACAAGTAGTCACAATGACTTCTTAAAGATCCACAATTAAGCTCTTTGTAATTTAGTTTTATAAAAATGACTGATAATTACCTCTGCATGCAACTTAGAATAAGCAAAAATCTTCTCATCCTCCAAAAAGGACAGATGTCAACAGGGCTTTGGAGTGGAGCCCGGAGCTGGAGCGCAAAGCAGTGGAGCTGCAGGTTTTTGCCTGGAGCTGGAGTGCAGCCGGAGTACCGCTCCAAAGCCCTGGATGTCAAGATGTCTTGCATTGGTACTAAGAACTCCCCTGCCACTACCCTCAGTTAAAGAAAAAAAGGGCATAGTTTGACCAAAATTGAATGTTACCAGCCCAAAATAGTTGGTCATCATCAGAAAAAGGAAAAACTGATTTGCAGATGAATATTGATGTTAACTAGAATAACATGTGCTCTTCATTATGTACAACTGTGCTGTCATTAGGGAGTTTTTTTTACCAGTAGCTAGATATGACTTTTACATATCTGTCAGTAAATCAGAACTCAAAATGTAAATTCTAGCACTCAAAAACTTTGTACAGACTTCGATACCCCTATAGAAGTAGGTCCATCAACCAATATTTTCATCTGTCACAGGCATGATATTATTCTATTATTCCTAATATGGAAAACTCTGCCCATTTTCCTGGGTCTATCACTTCGAAATTTCTAGAGTAGGGGGAAAAAATCTCTGAGCAGGAATTTAAGTGACAACTATATTTAATACCTTTTAAAAACTTTTACACTTACAGTACGAGCTACACAAATTTGGTACAATTTTAACTGTCTTAATTGTTTTACAGTACAACACAAAGCGACAGCCAACACAATGGAGAAAAATAAACAAATTTGAGATGGGTTTCAGAATTTTGAGACACGTGCCATGCATGTCAATGAAGTGAGAGCACCACCAGATACACTTGATTTTTGGCTGCACCATGACACTTAGGGCAAACCATTACACAAGTTTCATGACTCATTCTAGGTGACTTACCACAACTTAAAAGTAACAACGGGATATACCTTTAATACAAATCATGTCATACAGTGCGCTAGTTTCCCTTTATATAGGGTAACTGTTAATACTGATGGCCCACTTTCCACTTTTAAACCCTTGCATCGAGCCAAAGTTATGCATACATGTGTCAGTGCTGCTGCACCCACCTCAACACCGAAGGGATACAACATGATTGATACTGTATTTACAAAGACAAGATGAGTGATGTAATATCTTTTATTGGATCAACTTCTGCTGGAAAAAGAGACAAGCTTTTGAACTTGCATAGAGCTCTTCTTCAGCTCTGTATAAGCTTGAAAGCTTGTCTCTTTCCACAACAGAAGTTGGTCCAATAAAAGACATTACCTCACCCCCCTTGTGTTTCCAATATCCTGGGATCAACACAGCTACAAGACTGCAAACAATTGTATTTACATACCATTCTAGGTTCTTTATGTCAAAAATAGCTCAAGGAGAAGAGCCTCTCTGAGATACCTTTGTGATTATAATTTAAAGGTATCTAAGTACTGATTGCAACTAAGTAGAAGTCTCATATTGGAACAAGAGATTTGCTTACATTTTACATATTGCATTTTATACTGAATAACTGTTCTATTTATATAAGATGAAATTTTCAATAGAAGTGCTCATTATAGGGCAAAACCTCCCTCAGAATACAGCCCAAATCAGGAGAGAACAGGCCTAAAACTCAAAGACAAAGTGGAGTCAGTTCTCAGAGGCTACTCCAGCCTCCACTGCATTGAAGCAAGAGCGGGCATATGGAAGGACCAGAGGATCCACATAGCATCTGGTCCTCCAGTTCTGACTCATCTCTCCCTTACCCACAACTAAGTAACAAGACAGGTGCTACACAGAAAAGCTTCTCAGTAGATCAGCTACTTTATTAAACTAAATATTTACCTCTTTATAGACCAGCTTTAAAAATAACCTAATTTTTAGAACAATGTCCTTGTTAGAGAGCATAAAATTATAATTTAAAAACGCTTCACTTGTTCAAGGGCACAAATAAAGTTGACTGTTAATCAGCCACTCATTTACACACAATGTAGAATTCCATTAAAGTGTCAACTATTCCCCAAACCTACTGCAAACTTGCATGCACTGAAAGTTGCTCAGGCACTTACCTTCCACTTACATGATCCATTAAGTGCCTAAGTACATGCACAAGAGGCCACCTTACTGTCACAATTACAAGGAGCAGAGACTCAATTTGGAGTTTCCTCTATTTACAAATGGAGAGGTTTTGGTATCCTTCTTGAGGGACTCACCTTATTCCAAAACTGGATGGGTTTACTGACCTTCAGGACACACTGCAAGTCATACACATTAGGTGAGGCTTTTGAAGAGGGAAGGGCATGAAAGGGACTGAAGTATGTTTGTTGAGGGTTGGGAAGTTCTTAGGCATTCTGATGTCAGTACAGTCCTGTTAGGAGGTGCTGTAGAATGAGCTGGTAGTTTCAGCAGGGAAATTTGCTTTTGTAATTTATGTCCAAGATGCTCAGATTACTAGATGTCTAACAAACAGTTATGAAAATTCTGGTCCAGGTAATTTTTCTGTGTGGAATGGCATCCTTAAATCCTAGTAAATCTAGTACTCCCTCCTTTCTGAACTTCACAGAGTAGATATTACATACTCACTTTGAGCCTGATCTACAAAGACTATACTCTGTTTGTAAGAGATCCCAGAGAGCTCTCCCTGTCACTCTCATTCAGAAGATGGTTTAAAATTCCCAGCTGGTACTTATGACAGACATTGCACTAAGATCACTGTCCAGATACCTAAACAATATGAGTGGGAGAGGAGCCATATCTTCAACTTCTCTACCAAGAAAAGATAATACTGTACATCTGGTCTAAAGGGAGAGAAGCGAAGAGAGAATCCAGGCTGAGGAGATGCCATTCATCAGCATCTTCATCATCTGGATGTGGCTTTATTAGCTAACTGATAGGCCAAGTCCCTGAAAAGTCACAGCACTAACATCATTAATAGCCCCTTCTGTGCTGAGAGAACAGCATTTACGTTCAGGAAGTACCCTATGTGAGCCATCACAGTCTACATTACTAGAATAGTATGATTTAGGCTTGAAGAACTTTGACGGCTGATTGGGGCTAAAGAACTGGGAAGTGAAAACAATCCACTGCCCCAGAAGTTTTGGAAGTCTTTCATCATCACAAGAATATAGGTATTTTTGGCATACAGATCAGCAGGACATGCTTCGCTGCAACAGATTCCTTCTGTGCTATATCTCCCAGAGTGCTCTTCTGCAAGCCAAAGAATTCTCAGGGAGAAGTAGTCTCTGTTCTTGAATAGTCACCAGTCTTGTAGCAACTCAACTTTCCACAGGGGGAGTGGCTCCCACATGGGTGGCTATACATTGTAAAGCTGTAGTCAGTTCCATGTGCAAAAACTCAAAGGTGAGGGGTTTTGTGCAGATGCTTCAGCCACTCATTTTCAGTGCACACAGAAAATTTCTCACCAACTGGCAGAGCTTGGCTTAGTTCAGAGCCTTCCCTCCCCACAATTCATGTTCTCTTGTAATTAAAAATGCACACTGGATACACTATACTGTCATTTTAAGTATAATATACTGCCACAACCCCAATATATCCCTTTGAAATATTTGACTTCTCTCTTCCCCAATTAACTCTAAGGCCCAAAGTACTCCACACTGAGATTTTTCAGTGATAATAGTGTATATCCAAGCTGAGCAAGCTGAACATCCTGAAACACTTTATAATCTTTCATGCTATACATTTTTAAAAAAATGAGTGATACTATCTGGAGGAAGCATTACTTGTGAAGGATGGATACCTTGCAAAGTACTACTTACAAGTATGGAGGCATTCAGTAACTGTGGTTGGCTTGATAAGATATCCTTTACAGATGTAACAGGTGATATGAGGATTGAAATCTTTCACCAAGTGCTTCCTCTGGGTAGCCATTCGTGGGGCAGGCAACGCTGGCTAAGCCCTGTAGGCCAGAGGCGTGAGTTTGACAGCTGGGGGTGATGTGGTTCAGGGGAGCTGCTCTGTGCAATTGCACCTCTCCAGGCATTTGATGGACATTCCAGACCTCTTACGGGGCCATCGTTCCTAACTCCTGCTCCTTTTCTGGGCTAGGCGTTTTCATACCTGCAAGGCATGTGAAAGGAGAAGCACAATGATGATGTCGACGTCCCAGCAGACAAGTGTCACAGTCCTTGACACGGAGCAATCCACAGAACTGACTCTGTGCTAGGCGCTTTGCTGCCAAGAATGAAGCAAGTGTCCCTACCCCCCTCTACTCCCCAGCTTACTGGGAGACTAGCAAAGTGACCAGGGCAAGGTGACACTCGGGGCTGGGGGAGAAGGTGGGGACGGGACAGGTGCAGGGTCTGCGCTCAGGCTGCCGGGACCCTGGGAGATTTCCAGCAAGCCCTGGAGGAGCCTGGGAACGTCCCACTGAGCCGCGCAAAGGGCGAACTCCTCCTCCCGGAGAGGCACAGCCCGTAAACAGGCCTCACACTGGGTCCCGGCGGAGGGCGGCTCTCCCCGCTCTGGTCCCGTCCCCCGGCCTGAGATGCAGCGGGGGGGGGGCTCCCCGAGCGCTGGGCAGGCCGGGGCACCACGGCCCGGACTCAGGGTTGTGGTGTGACGCTCCCTCCCGGAAAACTCCTGACCCTCCCCCCCATGCACCTGCGGCGCCTCCTGCCCCGGGTCCGCCCCAGCCCCCCGAGCGGTACCTGCGGCGCCTGTCGGCCTCTGGCCGGCAGCAGCCCGAGCCGCGCAGCCCAGCGAAAGAGAAAGGGAAACAGCGTGCGGCTCCCGCCCCTGCAAGCCCGCCCTCCTTCCCGCCGGGCTGCCGCGGCCGGTGCCAGCGCTGGGCCCGAGCGAGAGCAGGCGGGACAGGCGCGCAGGCGCTGCTCCCACGCCGAGCCCTCCTGCGCCACAGCCCGGGCGGCCTCGCGGGGCAGGGCGCGGCGTCTCCCCGGGGCTGCCGCTCCCAAGAGCCCCAGGCACCCAGTTGGGGACAGTGGGTAGTTTTGGAGGCGAGGCAGAGGGCAGCTGCCTGGGGAGAGGAAGGGAAGTGGGGCTGGGGAGGGTAGATGGCTGGGAAGTTGCATTGGGGCTGGCAGATGGATGTGGATGGAGAAGGCAGGTGGCTGGGAAGAGGAAGTGGGGCCAGAGAGGGGAGGTGGCTGAGGAGGGGGGGGGGAAGTGGGGCAGGTGGCTGGGGAGAGGAGGAGATAGCAACACTGAAGAGGGTAGATGGCTGGGAAGCTGGAATGGGGCTGGCAGGTGGTGTGGATGGAAGGGAGGGGGGGCTGGGAAAAGGGGGGCTGGAGCCGGCAGATGGGTGTGGAGAGGAGGGGTAGCGAAGAGGCTGGATGGCTCTGAGGCAGGCACAGCTTGTGTTGAGTGGCATTAGGTGAGGAGAGCCGTAATTGGCACAAGATAGTCAGAACTCCCTCCCCTCCCCCATCTGTACTCAGTGACTTTTCTCTTTCTATCATGGTTTTTATAAAATTCTCTTCAAAGGGACTTAAGTCACACCTCTCAAGGTGATTTTAAAAAAATACTAAATTTTGTTCTTATTATAGTGCATATCAAACTTTTGGACAGCTGAAACAAATGAATTTTCAAAACTTTTATCCTTCCTATATAGTGCTGGGCATTTAGGGAGGGAACAGTTACTATCAGTAAAATACTGAAATAAATTAGGCTCAGATCCAGAAAATAATTATGCACATGCTTACCTTTAATGGGACTACTCAGGGATGTGAAATTAAGCATGAATGAAAGCATTCTCCATTGTCAGATGCTTACTGTTTTGCTCCCTGATTTAAAATACAGGGTTGCTATCAAGGTTGTTGGGATGGAGCTGCTGGTGTATTATTTAAAAAACCAAAATTGATACATAGTTGGGGGAGACACAAATTAGGTGAATTTGCTAAAGATAAAAAACGAACAAAGTACTTCCCCTGCTGTGATTTTGCTGTAGAATCTGACTCTGTCCTGCAATGTCTACCACCTGTAGCCTGTGACTTTCCACTTTACTTGTGAAATATTTGCTTTGTCTAGGCCCAGTTCAGTCTCATCTTCTATATTTAGCTATGCTGCAACAGTAGAAGGCTTTCCTAAGGCCCAATCCTGCAGTCAAATCCAGATGGGTGGAACTGTTGCACCCAAATGGAGTTCCATAACATCAGTCTGAGTGTAGGATAGGTCAAGTATTGTTCAGCAGAAATCTTACTTATTAAAGTTATGGTACAATGAAAATAATTGGATTTTTTTAAAGTATGAGATTTTTAATTCATCAAAAGTTTTTCCAACAAAAAAAGACTACAATATAAATGAAAGTTTGCTGAACTATAATCAATGTTAACTTATCAGTAAAAAACAATACATGCTAGTTTTTGTTTTAAGAACATAAGAATGGCCATACCAGATCAGACCAAAGATCCATCTAACCCAGTATCCTGTCTTCTGACAGTGGCCAATGCCAGGTATTTCAGAAGGAATGAACAGAACTGGTAATCATCAAGTTATCCATATATCTGTCACCCATTTCCAGCTTCTGGCAAACTATTGTCTAACAAACATTACATTTTCCTGGTTTTGGCCTTGAACTGTTCCCACTGTTTGTCCTACTACACTCTGGCAAGTTTTACTAAGATTAGAAAATTTCACCTTGTAAGAAGGAAAACGTTCAACATAAGGAAATATTTGTTAGATGACAAATTTGTTTAAAAAAATATAAGGAAACAGTGAAAGAGTCTCAAGTACTTTCAAAAGTTTTGATTAACAAAACATTGCAAGTTAATGAAAAAACATTGTTTCCCATCATTTAAACAACTTTTACCACAAGATATGTAAAAAGGAGGATTTTAAGACCTGGTTTTCTAAAGCTGTTCCTTCTTTACATACAGCAGACAGGCATTGACTCAGATTAGGGAAATGTGGGGGAGGAGGGAGAGGGAAATCAGTAATTTTTACAAACTACAATATAATTAAAGTCAAATAACAGCTTTGAAACATAATTAAAACCAAAATTACAGTAGACTCTCGATTATCCAGGATGATAGGGAAAAAATTAATCCTGGTTAATAAAATCCTGGATAATCACCATCCATAGGAAATATGGTGATGGGAGGGTTGGTTCACTGGCTGCCCTGTGCCCTGGTGGGGTTTTTTTGGTGTGTGCTTGGGGCGGCAACAAAGCCAGAGCCGGCCCTGCGAGTTAGGCGTATTTTTTTTGACATCCTGGTTAATCCGCATCCTGGTTAACCCAATCCTGCATAATCAAGAGTCTACTGTATTAATATACGGGGAAGTTCAGCTGTTTAAAATTGAAACCTGGAAAGGGTATGATGTCTGAATGGAGTATTTAAAAAAAAACACACTAAATTGTTACTCGTTTTAAAATCACAATGATCTTTAAAAAAATCTATTCCTAGAATACTAGACGTAAGCCCTTTTTCATATCAACCAATCTTTTATTTGGAAAATTGAATATTTCCATTTGTGATTAAGTTTTATCAATTATCAGAAGTTGATTTTTTTCAGAATCATCACTTGGGTGGCCCTACTGAACATGAAATAAAGTCTATAAGCATCAGAGTGCAATATTAAACCTGTTTGGGTATAAAATAAATAGCTGCTGACATTCTCTTGGCTGTTTCAAAATGATTGAGGCTGGGAAGGTTGCTTTAAAAGAAATTATGTTTGGATCCTAATTTTGGGGACTTCAAAACTTATTTGGTTTATAAAGGCTCTTACTTTAGTCCTGTGGGAATTCTGTGCCAAAAATGTAAAATTCTGCACACAATATTTTAAAATTATGCAAATGTCAAAATTAAACTGCATAATCACACCAGTTTCAATTAATTTGGTAATTTATTTCAAAATACCTGTCAGCAAGTATCTCTGTAACAATACAGACACACACACAAAATTCCCCCAGGAGTAGAGAGTTAAAGAAACCCCTATGACAACCCAGTTCCTGTTTCTCTGCCCCCTTTGCCCACACAAAGCCCAGCAGGGAGCCAGATACCCACAACCCCTAATCCCAGAACCCAGCAGTAGGACCCCTCCTAGCCCAGATACCCCCACCCCCTTCCTCACACAGCCAGCTGCAGGGCTCCCTGCCCAGATACCCACACCCCCTGCAGAGCCCAGCCATGCCCCTCTTTGCCCAGATACTCACACCCCCTACCCACCAAAGCCCAGCCATGCCCTGACACTTGCCCCCTACCCCTCAGAGGTCTAAAATATGTGTATGAAATCAGACTAAAACCTACATTTAATCATGTAACATTGGAGAGTCTTTGATATATTTGCACTGTGTGGGAAGACTCTCATTAATGGGAATGTCCTTTCATCTGCCTATTAAAATTGTAGACTTTACTGCCCAAAATTTAAGTCTAATATAGATATTTCAGAACTTATTAAAATAGATAATGTATTACCTGGTTGAACAGAGAGAAAATAAGGGGAAGATCAAGATACTCTGACCCTATCTTGATGTTCCTGTGTCACCCTTTGATTAACAATTTGGCAAAAAAATGGAGTAAAATTCTGTACAAACATAGACCTTAAGTAAGCCCACTGAAATCTATGGGATCACGTGGAATAAAAGTCATAGCAAAACTTGGCCCATTGAGAGTTAGAAAAAACATTCTCTCAATATTTGTTTAAGACTCTTGGATGAAATGTGAAGGTCTTTAAATGCTTTGGACTTTTATAACAGTTATTATTAACAAATGTGAGTTATTCTGGATAACATTTTACTGGAAGCATATCTTGAAACATTAATTATTTTAATTCAATATCTTAATAGAATAAAACTAAGCAAAATTGATATTTTTAATTGATTTCCTATCTGAATAATACAATTAAAGGAGGAGGCAGGCTCGGGATTGTAGCCAGAAAATTATTCTAAAATGAGCAACCGCTCACCGCCCATAAGTTGGCACTGAATGCCAGTTGGGAAGTCACTTTGACCTAAAAACTGACAGGCCTGGTTTCTTAGCTTTAACCTTGTATCTGTAATAGTATTAAATCTTTAGATGGAATTTTATGATTCTATCAACTTTATCATCATCTGTGTGAATTTTCCAAAAATTTTATTTAGAAAACCAGATTCTCAAGTATAATAACTAGTGTTCTTAATTTTATTTAAACACTAGTTTCAAGACCTAAGAAACAAACTCTTAGGGCAGGAATATGCTACCAGTTTAGTCACACTAACTTCTGGTGCTCAGGGGTGTGAAAAAGCTCCCCCTTCCCCCGGAGAGAGGGAGACCAAAAACAATTATTTTAGTCCGGAACAACAGATCTAATTGTTTTCTTCAGTTCTATCATCAGCTAATATTCTATAGGCCTAAAGTAAGTATGCGTCATTTATCAATTTGCAAAGCAAACCTCCTTGGCTTTCCCCAGTACAATATTCTTCCTCATTAGGATTTAAGAATAGAAAACAATTATGACACCATTGGTCTTTATAGTAAATGCATTAGATTTGATTAGTTTTTTGACAAGGAATTCAACTTATAAGCACTTGTTGACACACATAAGATGTAGCCTGTTCATATTATCTTAATTCTGTCTACTTATTCATTTATACCTAAACTCAATTTTATTTCTGCTTAGCTGTGGAAACTAACAAATTAAGGAGATTTACCTCTGCTGTTGAAAAAACTAGATAGCTGTCAGATGTTTTCTCATCTCCATGTGTCTTATAACTCTTCAGAAATACCAGTGCCATAGCATGCCTTCACCAACCACATACTGAAAGTTGCTTGTTTGGGTTAATTGCCCTCTGAGGATTCATGTGGATAATGAGAGAAGCCATTGTTAGTAAACAACTACAAAAAGTTAAATACCTAAAGACAGTCTGCCAATTTACACCTTTGTCTGAAATTTATTTTACCTACTGTTGTGAGTGATCCCTGTTGTTTCTGTGGGTTTTCCGCATTGTAAAAAGTAAGAGAATTTTTTTTTAAAAAAAAGACTAATATTGCAAAAGTACAGAACTTGGCAAAGAGACTCAGGGTCAGGGATAGTACCTGAAATCACTGTAAACATTTATTTAAATACATAAGTGGATTTCAATTTGCCAGTTGACCTTTAAAATTGTTGCATTTGCTGCACAAAAGGGATGAACTGCTCAGTTCTAGCACTGGCAGAGAAAATGCCTCAAACTTTCTGAAGACTACCAAGTACAACGAATTTGATGCTGGTGAAACTGCTCGACATAGAGTTCGTTATAAACAGAAGAAATTGATAACATATTTTATTTAGACAAATGACTGATATAAGTTATTGTACATAAAAGTAAAACAGGTAATTTCAAATTTCATCTGTAGGCAAGAAAGATCTGCACGTACCTCTGTAATAAGTAGATACAGTAAACCCTCGATTTAATGGACCTCGATTTAACGGACTTCGGATGCAACGGACAAAATTTCTAAGCAATTCTGATGCATCCGAAATCCATTTGTCAAGGGCTGGCTGCCGGCTCCCGGGTCACGGCAGCGGGCGGGCTGGCTGCCGGCTCCCGGCAGCGGGCGGGCTGGCTGCCGGCTCCCGGCAGCGGGCGGGCGGGCTGCCGGGCTGCCGGCTCCCGGCTCCCGCCCGGGTCCCACCTGCGGGCGGGCTGGCTGGCTGCCGGGTCCCGCCTGAGTCCCACCTGTGGGCGGGCTGGCTGACGGTTCCCGGGTGCTGGCAGCAGGCGGGCTGCGGAGCTGCTGCCCCGGCCCTGTGGCGGGCGGGCTGCTGCTCCAACAGCTCTTTTTTTTAATTATTATTAAATAACAGACTTTCTGATTTAACGGACACCCTCTCGCCCAAATTAGTCCGTTAAATCGAGGTTTTATTGTACTTTTATGATGCTCAACTGACCTTCCGCACAAGCCAGTGTTTAAAGAAACACTGATCAGAGTCAGGATGTGAATTTGATTGTAAGAGTGAAAGAAACACAATTGTACTATCCCATTGTATCTCTTAGTCCCTCTCATTATGACCTTGATCTGGCAAAACACATAAGCATGAGCTTAATTTTAAGCATGTGATTACAGGATCAATCTATATAAAATTATCTTGTTTCTCTTAGTATTTGTCGCCTGTGCCTTGTGTGTCCATTTTTGAAAATTATGCTTATTTCCAGTTTTCTTTTATTAAGAGCTGGGGCAGTAATATCAAACAAAAAACTCCATCAAAATTCTAGGTACCTGTATATGAAAGCTATTAATGGAAAAACTAAAGGCATTTTTCACTTCCACAATTAATTAATAGAAGGTTTAAGACTAAACATAAGAGACACTTATAGTCAGCTGACAAAACAAGTCATCTTCTTAAACAATTCACTTTGAAATGTCCAATAATAAACTAAACTTTTACAGAATTGCATGTCTAGCTTATTTCTATAGCTCCTGCCACCCAGGAGGGTGAACTACTAGATGACTTCTTAAGGTCCCTTCCAGCCATACTTTTCTATGACCACATGGCCTGAATTTCCAAGGTGCTTAGCACCCAACATTCCCATTTAATTCAGTTGGTGCTTGGTACTACTCAAAAATAGGCCTTAAAGTTCCTAGATGTAGCTTCAGGCATCCTCCTATTTTCTTCTCATGTACTGTTATTTTACCTAAAAATAAAATATGTGAGTGCCAAAAAAACAGTTCTGGTCCTGAAGAACTTAACACAAAAGATCAACAATACTGCTGAATGCCAGAGGGTGGGTTTAAGATGCTACTGGACCACTTACTCGCAATGGTTTCATGAGATTGAATCAAACCATTAAACAGAAGAAGGAAGCCTATGGCAATGGCTGGATTGGTAACATGAAGTTAAATGCACGTCTACCCTGCAACCTGGAGCGAGCATCCCAGCCCAGACAGACACATGGACTTGCACAAGTACACTAAAAATAGCAGTGTAAACATTGTGGCTCTGGGGGAGACTCCGGCTAACCACCCAAGATCAGACCTAGGGGGCAAAGTGGGCTTAAGAGCTCAAGCTGCTGCCTGAGCCGTTACATCCACACTGCTATTTTTAGCCTGTTAGCTTGAGCCCTGCTAGTGCAAGTCGGTCTACCTGGGCTGAGAGGTTAGGGGATCAGTTGTGGCTTTGCCACAATCCCTATATAGTGGTCAGCATGTAGGTGTGATATCTCAGGAGCAGAACACGAAGCAGATTGTGACACTCAGAGTCATCATTTGCCTCATGATTTCCTCCTGCTCCACAGGGTGCGTGTAAACCTGCTCCAGTTCCTAATTCCGGGTGTGGCATATGTCTCCTGGTATGACGGTGCAGCTGGCCTGGCCTGCACATATTTGGGTGGGGACAGATGGCACTGGCGACCCACCCTCTTCCTGCCCACATGTGCAGGGGATGTAAAGATGCTGTGGGGACTGCTCTCCCATCTGTGTTACTTGTGATAATGGCTCATGTGGGCTAGAAGCATGGGATACAACCTAACCCTACACTAAACCTCCTGAATGGAAAACCATAGGGTTTAGGACACTACCAGATATCACTTGCACAATCCTAAAAATTAGTTGAAAGAAAGGAAGTTTTCATACTATACTATATACTATTTAATAAAGTCTCTATGACTCAACCAAGGGGTCACTGATGTTGCATACAAAAAAATTTAGTTTTTAAAACTACATGTATATGAACTTGACCCAATGCATGTAGCTTGAAGCAAATCTTTGTTTCCTTTTCTGGAAAAGGAGAAAGTTACACAGAGGAATGCTATAAACTTTGATTTCAGTGGGAGCAGGAACAGGCTCCAGATTATTGTTATGTGTATTAAAAATGGTGTTTGGAACCGCCAGCTGAGCTAGGTCCCCACTGAGCTAGGCACTGTGCATAAGCGTAAGAGACATTCCTTGCCCTGATGAGTTTATAAACTAAATAGATTAGACAGGCAAGTGTGGGAAAGGGAAGTATTATTAACCCCCTTTCACAGATGGGCATAGAAAGATTAAGTAACTCCCACAAGGCTATCAGAATTTTCTACCAGGAGTTATAAAGAGGGATTATACTAATCTAGGAATGAAAACGAGCTCTTGAATTCCTGTCCAGTGCCTTTAGCACAATACCATTCCTCCTCTCTACATTCATTTAACTCCTGACCTAAACTAGACAACCTCTGCATCTGAGTGTCCCAAATTTCATACAAAATAATCAGGTGAAACACTCAATCCTTGATTATATTCAGAGACTATTCATTGCCACTTTTAGAACAGAAGTTTTAATGATTAAAAGTCAAATCCCAAATCTCTCTCTGGTCTCAAAAGAAGAGGCAAGGGAAACAGCCATGAGAAACTGCTACAGATGAAGACAAAGACCCTGATTCTCCAGTGCCTTGCACCTTGTGCAGTCATTTATACCTGTGCAAAATGGAACTGAATCACTATCATTTTGATTTAGTAGCGTTTTACATTAACTTTGCACAGTAGGTGCAAGACAGTGCAGAATCAAGCCCATATACTGAAAACACAACACTATTTTTCTTTCATATTAACAAACACATAATGAACATGAGCAAGGTTGTTTACACAGTCTATTTCCATACACAGCCTACAACTTCCAGACACTAGTTATTTTTATGCCTCTACAATGTAATTAATCTATTTATGCTGGTGGTGTGATGATCCAGTTATTGGGTACTATGCATGCATTACTGATAGACTGCTTCATAGCTAAACATGCATTATTAAAAAGGAAATAAAAATGCATTAGTCTGTTTATTTCCAAACAATGTTTTTAATAACAAACAATGGTTGAAGCAGAAATATTGACTCATTTTGTATTTTTAACCAACAAAGAAAATGCTCTGGGAAAAATTAAAACAATGGTAAACAGATAGGTAAACTCTGGGAGCAGGTATGTTCAAGGAGGACCTCTCTTCATTAACACACTTCTGAACAATGGTTAGAAGTACATGCACAAAACTAAGAGGGAATAAACCAGCCTTATCTTATGTGCAGAGAGGCTGGAAAAACACACTACTACTGGCCAAAGCCAATGTAATAAGGGAAAATACACTGTATACCAGGGGTGGGCAAACTACGGCCTCCTAACTGGCCTGCCTGAGCTCCCGGACGGGGAGGCTCCCTCCGGCCCCTCCCCGGCAGCTTCAGCGCGCCATGCAGGCAGCACTCTGGCCCGTGGCTCCTCCCGGGCAACGCTGCAGCAACGTTGCCCCAGCAGCACTGCGCGCTCCTGGGGGGCAGCGTGTCTGGCTCTGGTGGGATGTGGGGAGCTGAATATGCTGCTCTGAGCAGCATGGTGAAGGGGTTGGGCGGGGGCTGGCTAAGGGACAGGGGGCTCCAGGGGGCAGTGGTTCTGGGGGTGTGTGTGTCAGGGGATGGGGGGTTGGATAGGGTGTGGCAGTCCCGGGGATCTGTCGGGGGGGGGGAGTGGATAGGGGTTGGGGCAATCAGGGGACAGGGAGCAGGGGGAGTGGTCAGGGGACAAGGAGCAGGGGGGCTTAAATAGGGGATGGGATACCAGGGGGTGGTTAGGGGTGGGGGCCTCTGGAGGAGAGGTCAGGGGACAAGGAGCAGGGGGGATTGGATGGATCAGGGTTCTGAGGGGAGGAGGTCAGGGGGCGGGAAGTGGGAGGGGGTCAGATGGGGGCAGGGACCAGGCTGTTTGGGGAGGCATAGCCTTCCCTACCCGCCCTCTGTACAATTTTGCAACCCCAATGTGACCCTCGGGCCAAAAGGTTTGCCCATGCCTGCTGTATACAATACACTTTATGACCCTGCTCCTGAAACTTGCAGAAGCCTCCTCTATGGGCATTTCTAAACTTGAAGCTGGGGGTGTGGTTCCCATCTCAAAGAGACATATCCATGCTAGCTCTCATCAAATTACCGTGCTAAAAATAGCATGCAGCCACGATAGCATAAGTGGAGGGACATGTTACCCACCCTGACAATGTGCCTATGATTTCTAATGGAAAACGTACTTGGGGCAGCTAACCTTTCCTGCTGCTCATATTGCCACAGCTGCATTCTATTTTTTAGCACGCTAGCGTGATGATCCTAGGTATGTCTCCTTGAGCCAGGAATCACACCCCTAGCTCCACATGCAGATGCAACCTGTGTGTAGAGGCAGGGGCGGCAGGATAACTTTCCACACCATCATATTTCCCTGTGAGAACGTAATGCATATGAAAATGCTGACAACATCAACCTGATCTTACATACAAATGCCATGTGCACATTGAAACTGCTCCGAAAGGGGGCTTGTACTGTCAGGAGACCAAGTGATCCTAAGGTGTGGTGCTTCTCTTTTGCCTCTCCCAGAGTTTGCACTGTAGACCCCGGGAGTATTCCCCATTTCTGAATGTCTTTTGGATGCTACACCAATTGCAAGGGCTGGATTTGTCCACCACAGCACAAACAGAATGACCAATCAGGAACTTTGAGTTTCGACTTGCAGAATTTCCATTCCCCTTATGGGTTTTTCCCAAGGAGGGGATGATGTGGCTCTATAATTTGAACACCACCTACTCTGACTTTTTTCTCAAGGGTGTAGAAACTTTTTGAGCATCAAAACAAATTCTCTGCTTTACAGTTAAGTGGGTGACTCATTTTACTACTAGCATGTGGGCATAGATAAGGAAATAATGACGTTTTCACACAAGTTGCCAATATTGTTCTGGCATGACATACATATGAGGAATGTTTGACAGCTTATATTTCTTCAGATCCCAAGTCAACAAAAATAAAGAGTAGCCCCCGTGAACTGTATTCCCGGAACAACATTGTCAGTAACTTGCTATGCTAATATGAGAATTCAGCTCAAGAATAGTTTCAGTTTCACTGTAGAGAAATGCCACATGTAATCTTTCCGATCTCATTTCTTTTTTAAAAAAACTCTCCTCAAGATTTTTTTAGAAAAGTGAAACTGAAAATGGTGGAAATGAAGGTACACAGTTTAAGGAGAATTTCCAAAAGCTTTTGGTACAAGAAAATAATACAATTAGGAAAAAATATGTTTAGGGTAACAATTTTTCATGCATTATAAAATGTACACAGCTTTATATATGCATGTTTTATACAGTAAGATGAACAAAACCAACACCTATTGTGATAGGGGGCCCGCGTGGGTGAATATAAACTTTTGTTTGAAAGAGGGTCAAATTTTACTTAATTCACACATGCATGCCGTCCACTGACTTTACCAAGAGATCTTGCTTGAGTACATAGGACTGGAATGAACCGTCTGAGTCAATGAATCCAATCCCCACCAATTTCAGGCAAACCTGTCATTTAATCCAATTTATAAATTTAATCAAGCACCATTTTAAAACTAGCTATGTTTTCTGCAACTCCACCGTTGTCTGGTCCCAAGTCCAGAATGCGAAAGGAGGAGGGTTGTGCGCTGGGTTAGCAACCCGCCACATAAAAAAACACCTGCTACAGAAACACCAAATAGGTGCCTTATACTCCAGCGGGAGTGAAGAGGATTGATGATGATGTTTTCTGCCTTCATTACTCTTATGGGACGGCTCTTCCAGACCCTCACTCCTCTGAGGGTTAGCAACCTCCTCTAATTTCCATCCTAAATTTATTCATGGCTAGTTTATACCCATTTGTTCTTGTGCCAATATTGTTCTTTAGTTTAAATAGTTCTTCACCCTTCCTGTTGATTGTTCTCCATAAATACATCAAGAAGTAAACATGTCCCCTCTCAGCCTTCCTTTTCCTAGGCTAAACAAGCCATACTCTTTTAGTCTCTTTTCATAAGTCAGGCCCTCCATTTCCCTGTTTACCCTAGTAGCTCTTCTCTGCACTTGTCCATTTTGCATTCATTTTTATTGAACCTAGGTGGCCAGAATTGTACACAGTATTCCAGACGAGTCTTAACCAGTGCCTTGTACAATGGGATTAATATTTCTCTACTGGAACTGCCTTGCCATATACATCCTAGGACCACATTTGCCTTTTTCACGGCTACATTGGTGGCTACTAGTCAGCTGTGATCAACTAATACATACAGAACTTTCTTCTTTTCCATCACTTCCAACTGATGAGAATTCATCTTATAGCAGAAGTTCTTGAAACTGGCCCCTAAACGCATGATT
This sequence comes from Sternotherus odoratus, assembly GCA_032164245.1. Classification (NCBI taxonomy): domain Eukaryota; kingdom Metazoa; phylum Chordata; order Testudines; family Kinosternidae; genus Sternotherus; species Sternotherus odoratus. The sequence continues at coordinate 79,501,081 of JAVMKO010000005.1, read as the reverse complement.
TTGCACTTTTTAATATTTTTCATCCCATTTCTATTACTCCAAACCTGAAAGCAAGCAGGATTTGGGCCAGATTCATAACAAACTCATTAACTTTCTGAATGCTAGTTTACTATTCCCTCATTAAATATTAATGGGAGATACAGAGTATGGATTTAGTTCTATATATCATATAATTAGGGTTTTTTTTTTCAGAACAAATCTTTTCTGGGATTAAAAAAAGACATGCATTTTCCCTAAAATGTTACAAATTTGTTGTACTATCTTGAAATTACTACTATAATTCCAACGTAAAAAAGGAACAGACTATTTTTACTATACATTTAGCTGATACAGAAATGCTTCAACCATTTCACTGATTAGTGTCACTGGAGAAACTGCCTTTAGAAGTCACATTTAGAATCATAATAGCATCGTGATATACACAGAGATCTATCGGTCCCAAAGACCAGATAATTGCTAACGTGGGATTTTCATCATAATGGCTACAGCTTTTACAAACAGCACATATTTAAACAAAACCCACGCAAATATAATTGCTTTGCTTAAAGCTAAACCAAATTACTTATTGTAATACTGTAAACCCCATAGCCTTTGCTCAACATATTAAACTTACCTATCAATAGAAAAGAATGAAACAGAAAATTAGAGATCACTTTGCACTGTGGCTTTCTGATGGGATATATAATCCCTGAACTAGAACTGAAGGGGCTAAAGAGCAACTCTGACCTGCAGAGCATGCACCAGCTACAGGTGAAGCTTAAGAGGGAGCCAGTGGCTCAAAAGTGGCCTGACAAGTCAGGAAGAAGGACCTGCGTTGGGAGTGCCTGAAGGAGGATGCTGCAGAAACCATCTCTGGTGAAGCAAGAGCCTGCCTAATGAGCACAGAGAGGCTAAAGGTGCAATTGATACCTTCTCTCTTATGGCTTAGGGACACACTGGAAGCCTTTGACAAGTGGGTGGTAGGAAGTGGCCCCAGGAGGCAGCCTTAAGGCACTCGTGGGTGCTAGACGTTTGGTAATGCTTATAGGTAAGGTTACATTTTAATCACAGGTATTTTTAGTAAAAGTCATAGACAGGTCACAGGAGTAAACAAAAATTCATGGCCCATGACCTCTCCATGACTTTATATACTGCTAACTAAAACTTGGGGGTGTTCAGATCAGTTCCTGTCTGCATTCTGTAACACTTGCCCATACCGGTATTGCCCTGGCCTCTTCTTTTGTCATTCAGTTTCGCATGCATTCTATAACAATGTGCATTTCCTCACCTTTGGGGGCGAAGCCAGACTTTGAGGCACCTGCTCCCTTACTTGGTGTAAACTTTGCTTGTGCCAATCAGAAGCGAACACAAACAGGTTTTGGGCCCCATCCCCTATGACACTTTTGTGATGTCATAGTTGGTACTTATGTTTCTGCCTGCCATGTGCAGACAGAGAGAGGAGAAAGAAAACGAGTCCCGTGTATCCCGTGTACCCCATGTAACCGAGCCTGATCACCTCAAAGCCTCTCTCTCAGCTCACGTGTTTTCAAACAGAACTTCTTCGTTTGCCGGTCGTTATACGTTGGTTTGTATTTGTAAGTATCAGTTATTACTAAATGCTGCATCTTTGTTTGTAAATATTGTTAGTAGATATTTTTAGTCATTGTGTATTTTAAATTTCATTAACTCTATTAGTTAATCAAAAAACTGCTCCCTTACCCCTTGTAATTATCCCCAATAAAACTTTAAATTGATTAATTTTAGTTGTGTGTGTGTGTGTGTATCTGCAGCTCACGTCCTGACCCACACTCCCCTTGCATCTCTTACCTATATAGTTTATAGCCACGTGCAGCCTGGTAAATAACAGGCCTGCAATTTTTTTTCCCGCCCCTGCGAGTCCGTGGCAATCCACGGGGGGGGGGGGGGGGAGGGGTGGCGCTGCAGGTGCTCTGTGGATGGTGCTCCACAGGTGCTGGGGGGGAGGTGGGAGGTGTGCAATCCAGGACTCCCACTGGTGCTGGGGGAAGGGAGCTGGGTGGCAGCATGAGACCCTGCTGGGGCTGGGGCTGTGGGGGGCACAGGCGGTGGCGCACAGCCCGGGATCCCCACTGGTGCTGGGGCTCGGGATCTTGGCAGGTCTGACAGGCTCCCTATCCAGATCCATGTGTTCCTGCAGCTCCTAAGGGGAGGGAAGGCTGGGGGGAGGGGAGGGAGGCTCCAAGCGTGCTGCTCCTGCCACAAGTGCCAGCTCCACAGCTCCCATTGGCCAGGAACCATAGCCAATGGGAGCTCCAGCTCGGGTAGCCCCAGAGCCACACCAGCTGCTGCACAAGTCACAGAAAGTCACGGAATCCGTGACTTTTGTGACAGACACACAGCCTGACTTACAGGCCTTTGGTTGGACCTCAGTGGAGTGAGAGGGGGCCTTGACTCCACTTCCAACTCTTCGCCTCATTAAGAAAGGCACAAACCCCCTCATCTTTTAGACTCACCCCTGGAGGTAGAAAAGGAAGGAAAGGGTTAATATATTTTGCAAATTCTGGCTGGGATTTGACATTTGTGAGGTGGGCTGTGTCAACAGCCACACCCCATATTTCCCTGGAAACCCTGTCATACTGGAGGGAGAGAGAACGGAGTTGTAACCTGACTGGAGGGTTGAGTCAACCCCCAATGAGAGATAAACTAACACCAGATGTGAAGATGGTCTAGGGGAAAGAGCAGAGCCTAACTCCCTAACCACTGAGCAATGCCTCCTGTAAACACCCACCAACATGTTCTCTATAACTATGATGGTTGCAAAAGTATCCACTATCAAAGAACAGCAACATCATACCCTCTTAATCACAAAATATATCAACATTCTTGAATGGGCATAAACCTCAAATACTAAATTATGATGCACATCCAATACTTTATCTGCTGAGAGTATCTCTCCATCTTGGATAGCTCTAACCCATTTATCCCCACAGCATGAGTCCTGTACAGCTTATTAGAAAGCACTAAATGTCCACAAGGTTATTACCCCCCTTCCCTGGAGGACATTTTAGTTTGGTTGCATTTTACTGGGTTTTTTTGTTTGTTTTTTAATCTCATGCACCGTAAACTCTTTGAAATTCCTTCGGACAAATCACAGTTCTGAATAATGCAATTTATTAGATTATAATAGCTAAGAATTTCTGTAGCAGGGTCACTTATACATTGCCTTCTCTAGCAAGACGTATATTAAAGCAACAAAAAATAAAACAAAATCTGCTTCCCAAAAAACAACCTCATCCCTGAGCCTGCCAAACCACATAGCCAAAACAGTCAATGCTCCTCTGACAATATCCTCTATGCAGGGTGCCTTCTTAGCTGATATAAAGCTAGAGTAAGAGCTCTACATCATGGTGCTGTACTTAATTAGGCTCCTATTTCCTCTAACCATTCAATTTGTATCTCATAATGATGTCTGCTCTTCTATTACATATATTATCACAAAAGTTCCACTATACTGTTCCAGGTGCCTTGATGTACATACTACTATTAGGTGAACTGATCGATCACCATGGTGTTTAATTTAATTTAGATACTGGGAACACAATTAAATTAAATTTGTCCCCATACTCTACTTGCTATCTTTCTTGCGAATGCCTAAATAGTATCAAGGCATATTTAGATATTTCTTACAACTTAATGTAAGGGTTTGTGGGATATAAACACTAGCTAAAAATCACTCACCTCTTAATTCTGTCTTCTATTGGTCTCCTTTATAATGCCTTTCCCCCCCCCAGGATTTGCAGTTTAGGAGTTCAGCTGGAGTTTCATCTAACATTTGAATGAAATGTTTGTTGTATGGAAATCTCCAGTATATTGCCTTAGGAATATTGCCAGATTACATCGCCACCTCATTTCTGCTGACGCATAGGTCTTTATTCAAACCTTTGTGTCATCTTGTTTAGACTATTGTTGGAGAGCCCTTTTATGCTGTTTTGCCCTGCATGCCATTAATAGACTTCAGCTGGTACAAAATGCCACAGCTAGAATTCTGCTTGGCATCAAATAGTAAGAGCATAACTCCAGTTTTGATCAGTAGACACTATATACATGTTCTTATTTAAAGGCATAGGAGTATGGACCTAGACAATTTGCAGTATGTCAAGAGGCCATTCAATGTTACACTATGAAGATTTTTTTATTAGAAAGATTTAAAAAAGAAAGCAAGTATCTGAAACCACCAAAGGAGGCTTTATCTCCAATCCAGATCTAACCTCCTCAGCCCTCAAACTGTGCTGAAAAATAAGCAGTTTCCAAAGAAGGGGTGACTGACTCCAAGCAGACAACATGAAATGTAGAAGTAAACAAAGATTTAGTCTGAGACTGTAAATGGACAAGATATGGAAACAATAATTAGTCACAAAAATGAAAATGTTCTTTTTTCTTATTGTAGCATTATGTGATAGAGGAAGGCCAGGGAGCTGTGGCAGAGTGTTTGAGGGGAGACATATCAGCTCCAGGTTCATTAGGGCGTGGCTCCCTGTAGACTACGGAAGCAGGCAGCAGATTAATTAGGAGCTCCTGCTGCCAATTAAGGCCTTAATAAAAACCTCTGCCTCAGGCAGATAGGTCTGGGTGTTTGGAAGAAGTTTGGAGACATTGGAGCAGAGAACAGTTTGGAGGCGTTGAAGCAGAGAGCAGTTTGGAGAAGTTGGAGCAGCGAGAGTTTGAAGAAGTGCTGTGGTGAGCTAAGAAAGACCCAGACCTTAAGTAAAGGAACACCTGGCTTGTGTAGAGAGAGGGCAGGAAGCCCCCCACAAGCTGAAGAGTAGGAGAGGGAAGTAGTCCAGGGGAAGGAGTAGCTAATACCAGTGGTTTACCGCTATCCTCAGGGCCCCTGGGCTGGGACCCGGAGTAGAGGGTGGGCCTGGGTCTCTCCTTCTCCCCTTCTCCCCTCTAGGATACCTGTGGGACAGTTAATACCCTGTTCAGAGGCAAGAAAAAGGCTCCCTGAATTCCCCACAAGAAGAGAAAGCGCAGGACCCATCAATATCGTGGGAGTAATTTGCCACAATTACTAAATCCCTTGTGAGTGACTCTAAACTTTCTTTGGTATGTTGTCTTACATACTCATGGCAAAATCTGATTTAATTGGTAAAGCCCTCCTTTCATGCTGATTTTGGGCTCACGGGCATAGAGCATGAAATCCACTTATTTTCTTTTCACAACCTTACCATAACAAAGCAAACTTTGGTCCCTGTAACAGAGTGCTGACCAAGAGATCCTGAGCCAGGCCCTTGTTAGCCCAGCTCCAATTAAGGGGGATAAATTGGGCCTGGCAGGGGAGACCATGCCCAAATTGCTCGAGCAAAGACACCTGTGAGCCTGACTAGCCAGCCCGCTATATAAAGCCAGCAGGGAGAAAGTGGGGTGCACAGGAAAAGGAGGAGCATGTGGCTGTAGACCCCTGCTGGCTTGGGAAGCTAGCTATCCCCCAGAGTGTTGGCCTGAAGAAACTATATATAGAAGGTGGGGAACTGGCACAAAGAATAAAAGAGCACTGGTACACGAACTTTAAGTGGCCTCTGACTGATTTTGGGGAGCAAGCCAAGGAGGGCTTGGTTACAGTCCCTTAATTCAGAGGGAATTTTGTCAGTGATTTCAGTGGGATCATGGGACCAGGGACTCTGACATGTGAAACTGAGACCGAATTATCTAGATTAATACAGTATGCCAATACCATCTTCAGTCATAAATGAATCATTCAACTACCTTTTGGCTTTACATTGAAGGGGGCCCCGGGGTAAGAGAGATTTACATCCCCCTCCCTATTCCCTTGTATAATTTTAAATACAACTGAAAATTCAACAGGTCCTAAATAATCCTATTTGATTATGAACATTGCTGTTTAACTCTCTGCTTAGTTGCTTAAATCGTCACTTAAGAACAGATGCAATGATTTTAAAATGCCCTGTTTATTATCATTTAATGCATAATTATAGCAAATTTTTAACTGATTAATTTTGTGCAGAGTACTTATTCAATATGTTCTGATTTCTGAAAGGCAGTGTGTCTGATAATAGTTTCAGAAAAAGTTATGCAACTGTTGAAGAAATAATTGGAGTCAATATTTCTAACAATGTCATTTCCAAACCTAGTGCTAGAACTGGGGTGGGGAAACTACGGCCCGTGGGCCACATTGTAATTCGGCCTGTGAGCTTGGGCCCAGGGGTGGAGGCAGTGGCCCCGCCCTCCCAGCTGGGCCAAGCGCGGAAAGCCACAGGGCCCGGCACTCCCCGCAAGCTGCGGGGCTCCACGCTCCTGGCCGGGCCGACCGCGGCAAGCTGCGGGGCCCCGTGCTCCCGGCCAGGGGGCTGGGCCAACTGCGGCAAGCCAAAACCCACCCCTGTGCTAGAAGGGAATGGCCTGATATTGCTACATATAAGGAATCAAAACACTATACAACCTATTACTTCAAGCTTGAAGAGAAACAGGCCCCATGCGCAGTAGAGGCAATACTGTGTTAGCCAAAATCATATTTAAATACTATCCTTCCAGTAAGAATGGTTTCAACACTCTGCCTGGCCAGTGTTGACCAAGGAGAACTGTTTTATAAAACTGTGCTCTATATAGGTCAAGTTTCTCTTCCAGGGTAGACATTGTCCTAAAGTCCAACAAAAATATTTGTAGTTTCATACCAGCACTTGTACTCTAGATTCTGCTCCGGGATACTTCCTTTTTAGTATACTCAAGTTTCTTCTGATTCCTTATTTTATCTTCTACCTGGAGTTTTCACCAGCTCCTCATCCTTGTAAGATAACCAGAAACATGCAAAGGAAAAGAACAAAATGATTAATAAAAATAAAACCCTTGAAATATAAAATCTTGAAAATAACCCTAAAAAGAAATGCCACAATTGCAGGAAGGGGGAGAAGAACAAGGTTGAAATAATTGAAACAGGAATGTACCAGAAGAACACAAAAAATATATATGGCATGCATAGCAAAATATTTTTTTAACTGAAAATATTTAATGGATATACATGCTGCTTACTCATCACAATATAATTCTCTACAGTCTATTTGTTGCCATTCTTAATTAAGTGAGTGAAGTTCAGGACTCAGTTAAATAAGAATGGTGGCTATCGTTCAAGTTGGTAGGGTCCCATGCATTGTTTAGGCATTGAAACAGGTTGGCCTCCATATTTGGTATAGACCCATGGATTAACGTGCACATACTTGATGGAGTTCCTAGGGAGCATTCCTGCAGAGGTGGAAAAGTGAGTGAAGCAGGAGCGCTAGAGCTCCCAGTCAATACTCCACAACATGCATGAGCCTCCGTGCACACACAACTATGGTAGGATGGAAAAGTTACTCCAATCTAGCAGAAGCAAAAGCACAATAGCAGCAATGGGGCCATGTGACACCTCTGATTACTGGGCTAAAATGTAACTCACATTAATTTCAAGTTTGTCCTCTAACCTAAGGAGAGAGCCAATAGTTGCAGAAGACATTATACAAAAGAGGTGTGATCTTCCCTGAATTACCAAACCCTCCTATACCAGACACTCCGGAAACAGCTCCTGTTGATATGGTACTCAGTGATGCCTAAGAAATGTCTTCCATTTGGGTAGAAAAGCATAGGAAACTGTATTAAGGCCCATTTCCGTATTTTAAAGAAGTGTTTAGATGAATACAGTAGGTCCCACTCACTCTAGTGAGCCCAAGTAATCCCATTTGTTGAGATTTAAAAAACATGTTTCTAAAATCTTTAATCTGAAGTATCTTGGATTTGTTTCAATTATTCCACCCTCCCACAAGTGCCTTCTCACCCCTCATGCATAAACACCCTCCACAAACTAACCCATCACACCACTGCTGCGTCCTCCTCAAATTCCATAGGTATCTGATGACTATGGAACACAGGTGGCTGATAATGGTTAGGAAGGTGGAGAGCTGGGACAACTATTAAAAACAACCTCCACAGCATCTTTGTACCTACAAATTACACCCCAGCTACTCTATGAAAGACATGGTGGTATTAGTGTTGCCTCTCCTAATCCCTGTTTGTCTATCACACCCATTTGTTTAGACTGAAAAGTCTTTGGGATAGGGACTGCCTCTTCCTATATATTTGTAAAACACTAATCTCAGGTTGGGGTCTCAAGACACTACTGTAATATAAATAATAATTACAAGCAAAAAAAATTAAAAGAATTCAATCCTCTTTGTGTGCATGCACGATACAGCCTTTAATGACATCACCATATAATATTTTCCAACACCTATCCATTCAGTTAATGGAAGGGTTATTCAATATTTTTTTAGTCTCCTCATTCAGTGTATGGCCTTGGCCCTTAATTACAGCACACAATCCAAACCCTGCACTGAATACTAATATTAAACTTTCTCCTAGCCATTTCTATGTTGCCGATTGCTATAACCTCCGAGAGGCTTCACAAACATCAATGAATTTATCTTAAGAACATGCTGTGAAATTAAGTGATATTATCTCCATTTTTCAGATAGGGGAACTGAGGCACAGACAAATTAAACTCGCGAATAGCATAGCTGAAGTTGCGAATCTTAGTTCGAAATACCCCCTGCCCCAGAGTAGACCAGGCCTCAGTGTGTACTGAATCAGCCATTTGCTAGCCAAGACTGGTCATGTATCTCACAAACCCTATCAAGAAGTCATTAGCACTGAATGCCTCCACCTTGCTAGAACAATGGTTACTCTAAAGCAGGGCTAGTCAATTATTTTTTGTCAAGGTCCAAATTTCTTAGGCAAGGTCTAGTCAAGGTCTAGACTCCAGAGAAAATATAATACAATCCCCACCAATAATGATATAATAAGTACAGTAAAACCTTGATTTAATGGACTAATTCGGGCGAGGGGGTGTCCGTTAAATCAAAAAGTCCGTTATTTAATTTTAAAAAAACCGAGCTGTCGGAGCAGCAGCCCGCCCGCCACAGGGTCTGGGCGACAGCTCTGCAGCCCGCCTGCTGCTGGGACCCAGGTGGCAGCTGGGACCCGGCAGCCAGCCCGCCCGCTGGCGGGACCCGGCAGCCAGCAGACGGACGCCAGCGAAGGGGACCGGGGCCGCAGCAGGAAGGGGTCGCGGTCTGATATGGATCAGAAATTTTGTCCGTTGCATCCGAAGTCCGTTAAATCAAGGTCCGTTAAATTGAGGTTTTACTGTAAATATAAAGATTTTGAGGTAATTTCAAAAGCATCTGATGGTCTGGATTTGATCCTTGGTCTGCCTATTGATTACCTCTGCTCTAAAGAGTGTACAACCAGGCTAAAGGAAGCTGGTTCGCCCAGGCTGCCTGAAGGGGTGGGGTTGGAGCAATAAACAATCTTGAGTAAAAAAGAAACTGTCACAAGTTCTAACCATACGCAGAATTCACCTTGGATTGAATGGACAGAGCCAACTCAGGATTATTATTTTTTTAAAACCAGAACAGATTCAATAGGAATGCACCATCAATTTGAAAGGAAACTTACTCTTGAAATTTTGAGCAAAGACAGATGTTCTAGAAAAGCCCCACTGAAACCAATAAAGAATTGCTAAAATCCTGCCTCTCTCTACATTCAATGGAAAATCTCTTGTAAAACCAATGGAAAATTTTGGATCATATTCAAATGTAACAAACACATTATGATTCAAATTTTCAAAAGATCATACACAGAAAAGTGCACACATCAGTAAGGGATTTCAAATGCACACACCTATAGGACATCAGGCATTCCACTTGTGTATGCGTATGTTATTTCAAATGCATGATCATGAATTCACTGGTCACTGCAAACACCCACTTGAAAATTTGGGCACATGTGGGAAGCAGGGAGAAAGTTCATCTAAATCTCACTGAAACAAAAAGTTAAGATTAAAAAATTATCAAAACTATTAGGTCTGATCTTGCAAGCCCGCAGAATCAATTCTTAACCATGGAAACTATAAATTAAGCAATATCTAGTCAGGTTACTCTTTATTTTATAAAAATATAACATGTCTATTGCCATTCAGCTACCATAGGTGCTTGTTTACATAATTAAAGGACATAAATTCCATAAAATTATGAAAACAAGAAATATTCCTAACTTTCACAGAAATGTAGGCTGGAAGGGATCTTAAAGTCATCGAGTCCAGCCCCCTGCAATGTGGCAGGACAAAGTAAACCTAGGTCATCCCCTCAGAGGTGTTTGTCTAACCTTAGAAACCTCCAGTGAAGGGGATTCCACAACTTCCTTGGGAAGCCTATTCCAGATCTTAATTATCCATATACTATAATGAGAGTTTTTCCTAACATCTAATCTAAATCTCCCGGCTGCAAATTAAGCCATTACAACGTGTCCTATCTTCAGTGGACATGGAGGACAATTGATCCAACTGTTCCTTCATTGTGACTAGATACCAAGAGTTGATCCTTAGCTATGAAGAACAGCTATGATTTACTGGCATTAAACCAGAGCCTGGATGTTATTCCAATGCTGTTTTCCCTTTTTGGTGAATAATGTTACACTTGCATTAACTAGTAGCGATGTTTCTGTAAGGGACTCCTGGGACTCTTATCCTCGTCTCTCATTTCCAGTAAATTAACTACTCATCCTTAACACCAACACTATCCCCACTGGATAAAAAGCAGCCTCTCATCTGGTTGTCTGATCATTGGCTAACTAGTACTGAAATGCCACCTGAACAGTTACATTTTATTTTTATGGTAGCAGTCATTTGAGATACAGACGCTCCCCGACTTACGCTCCCTGACTCTGGAATGCCTTGTGTAAGTCAAATTTTGTGTAAGTTGGAGACATCTCTCTGACCATTATGCAAAAAAAAAAAAAAAACCCACGCCTATTTTTAGCTTACAGAGCTTTTCCCATAAGTGCAGATTTCCATAAGTTGGGGAGCGTCTGTACTCACTATTGCTTGGGAAATTCCAGTTCTTAATAAAGTCTTGATCCTGACCAAGGCTACTAAGTCCTACCACAATAATCAAATAATAATAATAATATAATATAATTAATTACATACATGTACTTACAACTGCAGGTATTATTCATTTACATGAATAGAACAATGGTTCTCAAACTCTGACCTACAGACTACCAGTTGTCCATGGAATCTTTGCTCATGGTCAGCAGAACAAAATTTTTTTGAGAACAAGAGCGTGACTGTGGAGTGGGGAAGGTGGAAAGGGCAGATGGTTCCATAAGAGGGTCTTTTACACAAGATGGTCTACAGGATGATATGCTAGAAAACTACTGGAACAAAATATTTTGTAACAGTCTAGTTCATTTCTTCTTCATTTCCACAGCCTTTACTCACACGAATAGTGCCACTGGGAACAGAACTGAGTCCAACATGCTATTCCCACAGGTAAACAAAATATAAATGTAATTAATATGGGTATATCACATCACTCACCCTTATGAACTGTATTGATTTCATGTGAATCATAGAATCAAATCAGAAAATATCAGGGTTGGAAGTGACCTCAGGAGATCATCTAGTCCAACCCCCTGCTCAAAGGGAGACCAATCCCCAATTAAATCATCCAACTGATTTTTGCTCCATATCCCTAAATGGCCCACTCAAAGATTGAACTCCCAACCCTGGGTTTAGCAGGCCAATGCTCAAACCACTGAGTTATCTCCCCCCCCCCCCCCAATGTGTACTGAAACCAACTTGCTTCTTTTCTACATGAAATGCTAAGACACTTTCTATAAAAACTATAATCTCTTATATTAAAAATAATGTATACAAGAATACACCATCTTAACATTCTAAAGAGAAATAATGTATGTTCTATTTAATGATATCACCAGAAACCCTCAATGGTTTTATATCTTTGTATGAAAAGGACCTAGGGATTACAGTGGATGAGAAGCTGGATATAAGTCAACAGTGTGCCCTTGTTGCCAAGAAGGCTAATGGCATTTTGGGCTGTATAAGTAGGGGCATTGCCAGCAGATCGAGGGACGTGATTGTTCCCCTCTATTCGACATTGGTGAGGCCTCATCTGGAGTACTGTGTCCAGTTTTGGGGCTCACACCACAAGAAGGATGTGGAAAAATTGGAACGAGTCCAGCAGAGGGAAACAAAAATGATTAGGGGCCTGGAGCACATGACTTACGAGGAGAGGCCGAGAGAACTGGGATTGTTTAGTCTACAGAAGAGAAGACTGAGGGGAGATTTGATAGCTGCTTTCAACTACCTGAAAGGGGGTTCTAAAGAGGATGGATCTAGACTGTTCTCAGTGGTAGCAGATGACCGAACAAGGAGTAATGGTCTCAAGTTGCAGCTGGGAAGGTTTAGATTGGCTATTAGGAAAAACTTTTTCACTAGGAGGGTGGTCAAATATTGGAATGGGTTACCTAGGGAGGTGGTAGAATCACCTTCCTTAGCGGGTTTTAAGGTCAGGCTTGATAAAGCCCTGGCTGGAATGATTTAGTTGGGGATTGGTCCTGCTTTAAGCAGGGGGTTGGACTAGATGACCTCCAGAGGTCCCTTCCAACCCTAATATTCTATGAGATAACTATTAATCTATATGTTCATACACCAAGTTGTTTACTTTTACTGCAAATAAATTGGGGGGGGGGGAGAGAATTGTTTTTTGTTACAGAACAACATGTGCAGGGAATATATCACTCTTGAAAGACTGGAAATAGCAAGTTACAGCCTAAAATATTCCATTAGGCAACCCTTCTAGTCCTAAAAACTGACCCAAGAATTGCAATAATTTAAAGATATATTAATGTAATATGTATCACTATATTGTAAATTCACTTTTCCTAGCCTCTACAGTAGTACCAATAAAAAAAAAATCACCCTTACAAGTATAATATGAAGATAAATGGTCTCTCTACAACATAGTAATACCATAGTATTTGGTTTTATATAGCCTTGTTTCATAGTCAACATATCCCAAATCACTTCCCAAAGCAATGGAGTGACTGTAAACAAATGCATTTTGCTAAACTGTTGACTTTTTCCACTAGAAACCGTGTCCATAGCTGGACCAAATCCCAGACAGAGTAGCACAGGACATTTCGTCCATAGAAACTCACTTTTTTTAAAAACGAAGTTCAAATTTTAATTTTCTTAGGATTTAATTTTGCCATCAATGACTCTTGTGCACCTGTAGTTGTTGGAGCTTCATAAGAGTCACCAAAGGCAAAAAAATTTAGGCTTACTTGTTTTCATTCTTGTTATTGACTATTTGTTTAATGCTACTTGTCTTGTATAATGCTCCAGAGCTTTATCCCTTCAGTAAAATGTTGTGGTGTTTTGCTTTGTTTTGAGACGATTTGGGCAAATTTCTAAACCTAGAATCATTTGTAAACATTTATATTACGGGAGCACCTAAATGACAAACTGAAAGTTGTTAAAAAAAGCCATATGGGTAGCTGACAATAAAAATAATAATAATAAAAAAACCCAGGGTAAAGAGATTGCTGGTGTGCACTACAGAGTATAAGTGAATTGGGAAACAATACCTTTACTATTGAAGTAAAGTACTCTGAGAGCTGAATAACTCCCAGCAACTTACATATACCATTTTTAAGCCCCTCTGAGAAGGAAGGCCTTTGCTCCTTGAGTCTCCTTGGTAGTACCTTTTGGGCAAATAAGATTACCATTGTACTTAAGGAAAATAGATCACAATATAGCGGTTTGAATCAGGGACATTTCTATTCCTTTCTGTCCTTAAGATTCCTCACTGAAAAGTTCTGTATGAAAAACAAATTGCTGGACAAAGAACTAACAAAACTGCTAGCAAGCGCAGTTCAATGTGTCTTCCATTGCTTCTTGCAGTACATGGTGCAGAAGAGGCCAGACTGGCTGAATGAGTGGAGAAAAGAACATAAAGGACATCTGAAAGGCAAAATTCTGCAGTGAATTATAGTCTGTAAATATCATCGACATCAGTAAAGAGGCATAGGGTGTCAGTCAGTGCAAATTTGCTGGAAGCTGCCAATATTTATTTGTTGGAAAGAGTGAAAGTCTCCTGTCCAGTGTGATAGAAATGAAGATAAAGGAATTTAGGAGGTTAGTTAGTTCACATTCAATTAACATTTTAAAAATAAATTGTATGAACTTGCTACTGAGCTCCATTTAGTTAAAAATAATTGTACGGCTTATGCAACTCTACACTAAGTCTGAGGAAGCCAATTTAAAAAAACAAAAACAAAAAACCTCTCTCACTTGGTACCAAGCAAAGTAAAGTTATAGTGCAAATGGAGCTGCAACACTCATGCAAATGGACTATGGTATCCAAACATCTTCAAAGGCTGAGGAGTTAATGTTTTTTCCTCTTTCCTATTTTCATCATGTATTTAAAATTACCAGTCTGGTTCCATTTGTAGTTCACAACCCAGCAAAAGCACTCCAAGTTTACAAATGCATTTAAGGTAAGGGCATAAAGGAAGAAAATTATTTAGTCTCAAAAGATGACAGACCAAGCAGCAATGTTCTAATCCTAAGAAACAAGAAGGTGTGGGTAGCTATTAAGAAAGTTCTTGGGGACTGGATGGATTTGGCAATTAGTAATGGGAAATGAGCATTTCGCCTTTAGGTTACCAGATCAAATGTGAACAGGGGCAGTAGTCATTATAAACTGTTACCATATGAGGGCTGTTCAGTATTTTATATGTAAAAAGAGGTGGTGGCAGAAATAGTTCAGTCCCTACTTGACAAGTGAGAACATGTATCCTTCATATCACAAAACCACCACAAAGGTACCCTTATAGCCAGTTTTCATAGAGAGAACAAAGAATGGAGATTGAACCACCACTCCTTCCCATACATGCACTTAAAAGTTGTCTTGCCACATGACTGAGGTTGCTGCCTGTGCTATACCTCTTCTGTTGATAAAGGGCTTCAGTCTCAAAGGCTGTCAAGCTGGCACTTTTCATGATCACTACAGTGATTGAAAAAATAGTTTTTAAAAAAGTACAATAAAGGACTAGACTATCAAGGGAAATGGTCAAGGCACCAATTCCACAGAGATTCAAAAACAAGTTAGGAAAGACATTAACAGGAATGATGGAGTGAATGGAAGGTGGTGGATTTTGTTACACAGTGGTCTTTTCTGGACCTACACTCTATTATATTTTGATTTATATTTGTAACTAGCAAAATAAATTAAACCTATTTTAGATATAATTATTACCTTGTACAGCATGTAGGAACTGGCAACAAGTATCTTCATTTAAGGAGTTTGTGGGAAAAGGATCCACAGACTGGTGTGTGTTCTGTGGAGAACTTTTCTTCATAGATGTTAAAGGCAATATTGTATTTCCCCAGTTTTGCCTCCAGTAGTGTTGCTATCTATCACAGTAGTCTGAACTTTGCTTTGTATCACTTCATGTATCTAGCAAGAATCTCTAAACCAGGAAATGGGGTGAGGGAAGTGTCTTGTTAATTTTTTCCAATTGGGAGGCTGACTACTCATTTCCAGTTTTAGGTAGCTGGAAGAGATTTATATGAAGGTGCTGCTGGCATGAACCATCAATGGCAGAGAGTCTGTGAAGCATGTGAGAACATTTGATACCTCATAAACAAGATTTAATACTTCAGACTTTATACTCAACATTTCTTTTAAAAAAAATGGGGAGGGAAGAGGTTGATTTAAGATTTGGAATATCACTGTGTGTATCCTAATGAAAACTGTGCTTACCTTTCCTGATAAGACAATAATATGCAACAGGATTAAAAGTTCATTGGACACTGCCCCTTTATCTACTTTCTCACACCACTTTATCTTTGGATTTTGCTATGTAGAATATAGCAATTTGCCTACCAATCCGAAATAGGGTACTAAGCTCAATCTACC
The DNA here is from genome assembly GCA_032164245.1 of Sternotherus odoratus. NCBI lineage: Eukaryota > Metazoa > Chordata > Testudines > Kinosternidae > Sternotherus > Sternotherus odoratus. The sequence goes on along the minus strand of JAVMKO010000005.1, from coordinate 79,485,287 downwards.
TTAAACCAACCCATGAATTTGGCACTCTGCCATTCCATCTCACTTTATTCTGTGCATTTTACAATGAAATGAAATTTACAAATCTCTCAATTTTCCTTTGAATCCCATAGCGCACACAGAACACAAGAGAAAAAAAGTGGAGCAGATAGTTCATTTATACTGCTTTAGTGCTAGTTTTCTTACTTATTTAGTTACAATTCCACTTTTGTGCCAAATAGTACCCAAATACAATATGGATTTTTGTCTGTTTATTGATGTTTTAGAGAAAATTAAATGAAAGAAACATTAATGCAGTGTTAATGTTGGTAATTTGAATATATCAAACTAAATTTTCCACTGTTAGGTGTGCAATATGGCCAAGTTATTTTATTCATTTAAATATACCTCCTGTTATTTATTTATCAATATTGCTGAGCTGCTATCACTATGCAGATGAACTCTTGTTAACTCCTGAACTTCCTGATTTTTGAGTGTTAAAATGATTAGTGAACACTGAATTAATCTAGTCTTTTTGCATCCAACAGCTACACTATCTATTGATATAGAATTGTCATTTATGAAGTGCCTGTGTGTTCACCTCTATATGAACACAGAAGATGGCATGCCCCCTCTCTCGAACAGTAATATGAGAGACTGTAAAGGGGTTCGGCTGGGGCGCGTTCCTCTCTGGGGTGGTGAGGCACCGCACCGCCTCGCTACACACCCTCTCTGCTGGGTTGGGGAATAATGAGTCTACAGCCCAGGCCCTCAGGCCAGGCTGAGAACTGCATAGTAACAGGCCCAAGGCCTGGGTCAGGGCGGGCAGCAAACAGTCAGGGGCTCCGACCCTCAGGCAGGGGCTGAGCAAACAGTACATGTTAGCAAGGCCAGGCTCTGAGGCGCCTGAGAGAGGGGGAAACTGCAACCCAGAAGTAGGATGACGGGGGGGGGGGGGGACGGACGGACACAGGCCCTCCCACTCCACTGCATCCCAGCCCTAGCAGCGGCAGCAGACCTGCTGATGCATCAGTGGGGATCCTGGCCGCAACACACTGACAGGCTCTGGCAGTGCTCCAATCTGACTAGGGTTGGCTGCCCCCGGGCCACTTCCAGACTCCCCCTCATGTGGTACCTGGGTTGGAACAGCATCCTTGGAGGGCTCCAGAACCATGGGTTCCTCGGGAAAGCTTGAGAGGAGCTGTCTTGGCAACTCCTCTGGGTAACTGGCATGAGGCAAGCTTGGCACCTACCCGGGGCTGCTGGCGCACAGTAGGCTCAGCAACTCCTCCCGGTAGCTGGTGCAGGGTAAGCCCGGCCAGTCCTTGGGTTCATTACAGGCTGCTGGGGATTCCCAGTTGCAATCTAGGTCAACAGCAGCTGGCCTCCATGGTGGCTGCCTTCCTAGTGAGCCATGGGGTTGGGCTTTTATACTTCCTGTCCTGCGCCGTGACCTCTGGTGGGGCAGGTGCAGGACCCACTAGCTCCACCCACTTTGGTGTCTGGGGAGGCTCGTCCCTCTCCGGGATGATGGGGCATCATGCTGCCTCACTACACAGACACTACCAGCAACTCTGTCCATGAACATGTTTGCTTTTCTGACCTCTTCTGGAGAAGAGCTGCAGAGATGGAGCTCAGCCCATTAGAGAGAAGTAGGGCCCTACCAAATTCATAGCCATGAAAAACATGTCATGGACTGTGAAATCTGGTCTTGTGTGTACTTTTACCCTCTACAACAGAGATTTCACAGAGAAGACCAGCATTTTCAAATTGGGTGTCCCGACCCAAAAGGGGCCTACAGGGGGATTGCAAAGTTATTGGGGGAGGAGAGTCATGGTATTACCACCCTTACTCCTGTGCTCCCTTCAGAGCTGCATGACGGCTGCTGGCTGGGCATCCAGCTTTGAAGGAGTGCCCCACCAGCAGCAGTGCAGAAGCGAGAGTTCCAATACCATACCATGCCACCCATACTTTTGCAATGCTGTCTTCAGAGCTGTGTGAAAAGAGAGTGGCAGCTGCTGGCTGAAGACCCGGCTCGGAAGACATCAGTACAGAAGGAAGGGTGGCAATACAATACCATGCAATACAATACTTACTTCTGCACTGATGATGGCAGCAGTGCTGCCCTTCAGAGCTGGGATTCCAGCCAGCAGCCACCACTCTGCAGCCACCCAGCTCTGAAGAAGACAGCACTTCTGTCAGCAGTAGCACAGAAGGAAGGATGGCAATACTGCAACCTCCCTACTATAACCTTGAGACCCTTCCACAATCCCATTTTAAGTCAGGACCCCTACAGTTACACCACCATGAAATTTGAGATTTAAATATCTGAAATCATAAAATTTATCATTTTTAAAATCCTATGACCGTGAAATTGACCAAAATGGACCATGAATTTGGTAAAGCTACAGAGATAAAGGATGTACAACAACCAGGTGAGAGAAAGGGGGGTTTAAATGGAGACTGTCATATGGACACACGCTCCACTTGACATAGTACTTATGTTTTTGGATTCCAGGTGTCTGCATGTGTACAGCACTTTCCCCTGCTATACTTGGCTGCTTAATTTTTGAACACAGGTTGACACCACAGGGAAGAAGAGGAATTGTAAATTTCATGTCACTGCCTCCATACAAGAAGACAGGAGACAGAAGTCCAGGAAAAGTGGAAGGTATGCAAATGAGATTCCAGAGAGAAGCTGTATACTAAGGACTCCATAATAGTCTCAGTGGAGTCAATGGCCATCAACTTTAAAGGGATCAGACTGTAGTTTATGTAAGGATGCAACTGTAACACATTTATTGAGTAAATGGGCTCAGCTTTCCCGCAAAATACAGAATGCTTAGAACAAACTTTTATTTTGAAATAGGTCAATTATTTTGGCCTACAACCAAACCCCTTTTTAAAACCTTTGTATTTGACAAAGAATGTCCTTGGCACGTGTTTTACAGATGTACAACTATACAATTTCATATCTTCCCTGTTCAAATCTGAGTTAAAATAACATACTACTTCCTGATCTGCACCTCAAATGTCAATGACGAAATATTGGCAACCTTAATATCATTTAGCATAGTAAGGAAATCAAAAGGTTGGTTAGTTCATAAAAGCTGACCATGCCAAGAAAATAACAGTTTAGTGTTGCAAAACTTTCACAGCTCATGAACTAGCTTCAGGAAACCAGGGTGGGTTTTTGAGTGCAAAATACATCCTATCCCCCTCCCACTGTTTCAGAAACTGACACTGATCTTTCACTATCAACAACGATGTTGTGTGTGTGTGTGTGTGTGTGTGTGTGTGTGTGTGTGTGTGTGTGTAGGCACATGTGTGAGAGATGATTCACCAACCTTTATTCCATAGAGATGATGATTCATTCAGTCATCTCCAGATCATACTAACATACTAAACATGCTCAATAACAAAGAAAAAAACAAGTTCTTAAACTTTTTTGCTCAAATATTTATTTTTGAAAAAAATGAGAAATATGCAGAGTAAGAGGAAGGAAATATGCAGTGAGGAAATACAAATGGCTAAACACTTTCATTTTCACCACAACTGTTCGAAAACACACCCAACAGTATGTGTAAAAAGAGCTCATCAGTTTTGCCTGGGGACTCAGACTGGTGTGTCTGCCAGTTCTGCGAGGACTAGATCCTTTGGGCCATGGACTACTAGTCCCTCTCTCCCCAACTACCTGGAGAGAGAAATGCACAGGAGCAGCTCTCTATGCAACAGAGGACGTCTATCTTTCCTCCTTATGTAATAATCCAACCCAATCAAAACGGAAGCCAACCACGCTGCCATGGAGCATTAAGTAGAGCTAATTACCCTATAAACAGATGGTCTGGACCAGAACCTATTGCTCATTAACTAGCCACCCAGGCTCTTTGCTAGGAAAATCCTTGGTGGAATGACACGCAGCAGCCAAATGCAAACCTGCTTGTTACCCAACAGCAAATGTGCTGCTGCTGCTGCTCTTAGTCCCCAGCAGGAACCTACAAGCATCAAACTGCAGCAGCTTCTTCCAAACACATCTCAGGGTCTCTCTCTCCCCCTCTCCAGCCAGAAATCTCAGCTCGTTCAGCCTCTGCCCGCACTGAAGCAGGCTCTCTAATTAGAGGGAAATCAGGGAGAAAGTTACTCTGTGGCTCTCTGCTCCAGTCCCTCGGAGCCCTGTCACATCCCTCCTGCGGCTGCTGCTGCTCTTCCCTGCAACATGATTCAACAGCAATGTCACACTAAGCAACTTGTTACGACACCTGCTCTCCCCCCCCCCCCCGGCTCGGGCGTGCGGGCAGACGGGTCCCTTACCTTCGCTCAGGAGGCCCTGCGCTGGGGGGCAGCGCGGGCGGGCGGCAGGTGACGGCGGCAGGGCGCTGCGGGGCGGGGGAGGCGGCCGGGGGAGAGCGCGGCGCGGCGCGGCGCGGGGGGCGGAGGAGTTTCCCAGGCTTGTTTACGCATTGCTGCCCGGCTCCGCGCGCACCCCGCACGCTCTGATTGGACACAAAGTGGGGCACAGCCTGTCGCCGCCCGCCGAGCCGCCGCCGCGCCCTGGCGCTGGCCGGTAGGGACAGCGGGGACGGGGACCCACCGCCCGCTCTCACCGCCCGCCCCGGCGCCAGGGCCCCGGTGAGCATGTGCACCGCGGCTGCACAGGCCCAGTAGCGCGGGGAAGCCCCAGCCAGGCTGCTGCCGCCCTGACCCGGCCAGCTGCCTGGCCGAGGCGCCCGGAGCCGCGAGAGGGTGGCGGGGAAGGAGGCTCCGTGCGGGGGGCGAGGAGAAGAGGGGGCGCTGAGAGCAGATGGCGAGGGAGACACGCACGAATAACCCGCCGGGTTTGTCATCCCGAGCTGGACACGGACATCTAGCGGGACACCCCCAATATCGTCCCGGTGTGCTCGGCCTGGCGCCCTGGAGCGTGTTGCAAACCACCCATGGTTCAGTTTATGTATCCGCCCCCTCCAGTCCGGACTCCCGGGACATAAACCTCAGCATCTCCCCCTCCGCTTACGCCGTAAGGAAAGCAACAGGTCGTCACTACACGAACCCGCTGTTGGAAGTTGATGGAAAGGGAAGCTCGGTTACAAGTCCTGACGCACGTTACTGCTTCGGGCAAGGGTAGCTTCAGGCCGCCCTTGGTTCCTTTCCCCCATAAAATGACAAAATTTCAATTTTGGATAGAGTGCAACTTAAAATAGGGCTTTGGGAAACAGCTCATGTAGAAAAACGCCACATCAGTATCCCTTATCTCCCATCAAAAGACCAGAACTTAAACACTGGGGGGAGGGTGTTTTATTAGTGCGGTTGTGTGCTGATTGTGACTGGCATTATGGCTGGTAATTTGTAGTGTTAAAACCAAGGAAATAATGAGCTCTTACTAGTATAATTTGAGATTACTAAATTATTTTTTTTGGTTATAACCACTCTGATTCCTTCCCCATCCCCCCCGCGTTATATGTTGTTTTACAATTGCAATAAATACAGTATCCTCAGATTTTGGTATTGATGTTCTACATCGGCTATAGCTCTTCCTAACGGCGGTCCCATTTTGCTATTTCATTGGGTGCCTTTTCAGTTTCAGTGGAGTCCGTTTCTCAGTGTTTCCTTATTTTTACTAGAGAAGTATTCATATTCCTCCCACTACTAACAGAAACTTGGATGCATCTTGCATGCTGTTCAGAAGTAGTCCCCTTGCTGGAACAAGTAGCACAAAAATGTTGGATTCACAAACCATCTGTCTTGTCACTGCTGATGGTATAGGAGCTGTTTACAGGACAAGCAAATGTCTTTCAGTCTTCTGGAGCTTCTTTTGCAAGTGAGCAGTTACTGGGTCCTCACCCTGTAGCCTAAGGCCGTGGTTTTCAACACTGGGTACATCAGCTCATTTAGGTATTTGCCTAGTTTTACAAGTGGCTGCATAAAAAATAGTAGTAAAGTTAGTACAAACTAAAATTTCATACAAATAATTACTTGTTTATACTGCTTTATATACTATATGTTGAAATGTAAATACAATATTTATATTCCAATTGATTTATAATTATATAGTAAAAATGAGAAAGTAAGCAATTTTTCAGAAATAGTATGCTGTGACACTTGTATTTTTATGCCTGATGTTGTATAACAGGGTTCAAAAAAGAGCTAGATAAATTCATGGAGGATAGGTCCATCAATGGTTATTAGCCAGGATGGGCAAGGATGGTGTCCCTAGGCCCTGTTTGCCAGAAGCTGGGAATTGGGGATGGAGCATTTGATGATTACCTGTTATGTTCATTCCCTCTGGGGCACCTGACATTGACCACTGTTGGAAGACAGGATACTGGTCTAGATGGCTCTTTGGTTTGATCCAGTATGGCCGTTCTTAAGTAAGTAGTTTTTAAGTGAGGTGAAAATTTGAGATAAATCAGACTCCTGAAATGGGTACAGAAAGGTTGAGGCACTGGCTTAGGGCATCAAAGACATGGGCCTTGACTGTAGGTAAGCAGGAAGTATTCTAGGAGGAAAGAGGTTGTGAGGCCTTCAAGACTTCTCTCAAAAGATGGAAAAATGTTCGATGGTTTTTACCTTCACTATCAAACCAAAATAAATTAGCAGCAGATCAGAATAAAGAACTCTTCTCAAGACTTGACTCAGTCTGATTCATTTCTGTCTAGCTGTGGACACACCTCCTCCAACTAGCACACAGGTTGTAGCAGATCTTCCAGATAAGTCAAATAGGGATGATTTCTCTCTTACCTCCTTATTTACAGTCCTCAGCTTCTATAAAAAGTTTTCCTCTTCTGCACTTCCAGCATTGCCAAGAGTGCTTTCCAGCATGGGTAAGTACTTAGTAGTAGTAACATCCAATTTGCTCTTCCTGGGGGTACAGATGACATCCATGGCCATTCAGCCAAGATTCTCTTACAGCTATTTTTGCTTCTATCAGAGCATGCTACCTTTGATCATTTGGGTAGCTTGATTCATTCAGGCATCAAAATAATCATTTGAACATAGCAGAGAACATGCACAATCACTAACTGGATGTGTATGAAAGGCCTGGATTCATAGGTCAGATTAATGTTAATCTTGACTGTGGTGTCATCTGTTAGTTGTAATTAAATCTGGTAATCAGACAGTGGCAGTGAACAATATATCCAGTTCTTTAAGAAATCAAAAGATCCTGCTAAAATAAACTAGGCTGTTCACACATCTCAAAGATCTTGCTTCAGGCTCTGTGAAAACATATGAACTGGTTACACTCAGTGCATATTTTCAAGATTTTATCTTAAATTGTAACATCTTTAGACAATTTTTTTTATATGAAAGCTGAGATTCTGGAGTACAAAGAGCAGCTAGGGAGAGGTCCTGGGACACTGTACTGCTGCCCCAATTGTAGCCCTGTGTTTGTTGGGGGTAGGGTGACCAGATGTCCTGTTTTTAAAGGGACAGTCCTATTTTGGGGGGCTTTTTCTTACATAGGTGCCTATTACCCCCCACCCTCTGTCGTGATTTTTCACAGTTGCTATCTGGTCACCCTAGTTGGGGGCAAGAGAGAAAAAGGGAAAAGAAAATTCTCCATGAAACAGATATAAATTTGATGCGTTTGCCAGTCAGCACATCCACAGCTGGCTATGTTCCTGTGTATCTGAGGACTTAATGTGGTCCCGCTAGAAAATGCTCAGCTAATTGTTCTGAGAGTGTCTCTATATTTTGACCCCATACTGCCAAGTGGGTGGGTGCAGTCAATGACGAGGATCACCCTTAAACTATTTTTAGGAATCCAAGACAGACAGTAATAACAAGCTGAGTGACTCTTGCAAACACAGTCCAATGCAGCAATTTGGGGCCAAAATTCTAAGGCTTCTGAATCTAATATAAAACAAAATCCAGCATCACAACTGTCATCTTCCTGAAGATTCTTTGACTACCTGCTCAGACCATGGTTGCTGGAATATCCCTGGCGTACTCTCAACAGCTGCCACAGTACAGATGCTGATCTATTGGGGCAATTCAGAAATTCAAGCATGCTGGTCAGCCCACAAGTATGCAGTCTGCGCTTTGGAGCCTTTCGCCTCTCCTCTCCTAAGATAGCAATTGCTGACAGGAGCCATCTGAGGAAGGGGGGCATCTGGATGAGGCCAAAGGGCTGTCGAGAGATTTCTTGTTCAGCCTTCCCTCTGCCAGTTCTAAAACTGGACCCTGTTCTTTCTTCTGCTGTTTGCTCCCTGCCACTCACTGTCTTTCATTCAGTATTACTTTGGCTGGAGAAAAAGGGAGGAGCAACAGACTTCAAGAGCAACTGTTTCCTCTTCAAGGCAACACTTTGTGCTGGTGCAAAGGACTTAATTCTATTACATCTGGTCCCCATCTGTGGTCACAGGAAGTGGAGGACCATGGCAGTTGCTCTCAGCAGTGCGCTGCAGTAGGGCAGCTGGTGGTGCTGGGGCCCAGTGAAGAGATGGTTCCCAGAGCAGATGTGCTTGTGCTTGTACAGGCCCAGCCAGGTTGTAGCCATGTGGTGCTGGTGGGGGCACCTCCAAGACCGTGTTCTCCAGTGGTGGCATGTCTGAGTTGCTACCCTCAGAGGCGTTGATGTCTCCCCATCTGATGGCCCCTCCTTAGGGTGATAGGTTGAAGCTGAAGTCTCTAGCTCATTAGAATGGAGAACATGTGGGAGTAGTGTTGGCTCCACTTGCAGAGATACTGTGCACAAGGCATACATTAATGTATCTGAGCATTCTCCATTGCAGTGCCCCTAACCCTGAGCCATCACACACACGGTGCTGGAGTCAGTGAGCCCGGCTAGGCTGCATGGCTAATTCCAAACTCCTCTCCTGGAATGGGTGCATAGAGAGGGGAAACTTGTTCAGTCCCAAACTTCAGCAGAGCAGTGAACTCGACCTGGTTCTCCTGAGTACCAGACTAGTGCCCTAACCAGTCCCTCTTATTGCAAGAGAATAGTTAAATCCAGGGAAAAGAGGCCAAACCTGTTTTCATTGCTATTTGAAAACATAATAAGAAGTTATTATTAGCAGCTTGAGATTTTCAGAGGGAATGTAGAAACAGTATTACCATCTCAAAACTCATGTGCACCCCCCCCAAATGGGCTTGACAGTCATAACATTTTAAAAATAATAAATGTTGGGTTGTTTTTATTTCCACTTGGTTTTTGAGCCTGTAGAGTTTGTGTTTTTAAGCTTTACTTCCAGCCGCAAGAGCTAGAACTTTATTTCTTAAAAAACGGAGGCTGAGATTCTTATATATTTCACTTGACTCCAGCTGCTGAGGCTTTAAGAAAAACACCAAACATCGTGAAACTCACAATAAAATCGCAAAAGTTGGCAACACTGCGTTCCATTAATTGTAATGCAAGATATCTAAATTTCTAGATCTTCGAAAATCTCAATCTTATATTCAGTTATTATGTTAAATTAAGTCCACACTTTGGGTCTAAATTTGCTTTACAGTTTCCCAGTAAAGTTTGCATATGTCATAGAGAGGAGCATTTGGCTGAAGACTCATTTTTCTAATTATACTACTTTCACTTCCTCTGATTCTATTTCTGATAGTGTGGTAAGCCGTTGGGCTACTCCCGAGGGTTCTGTTCTGAATCCCATGTTTTTTAACATTTACATGCATCCTCTGGATGATAGCTTTAATTTTATGGATTGTCTAAATACATTTAACTGGCATCACTCCCATCTATAGTTCCTTTGATGAATGTGGTTTTCAGCTGTAAAATTTATGGTTGGCAAAGAATTTTTTTAAACTAAAGAGCAACAAAATTCAAGTGCTCAGGGTTGATGCTATACAATTGTCAGTTTCTGTTGTCTTTGGTTATTTTGCCACTTGGTGTCCACTTCTGCCTCAGATACACGCACTGAAGGGCAACATATAGCCCATCGGTACAGTAATATTTAGGATCATTTGATCAATGTCTGGATGTCACTTTAGGCTCAGATCAAAAAGTCACCAAATGCCCTCCCTGCCCTTTCAGGAATATTGCCAGGATACATCTTTGTCTTTCCATAGCTAACCTGGAAACAGAAATTTATGACTTTAAAACCTCTAAAATTACTCTATTTTCCCGTTGGCTAGACTTCTGTCTAGAATGAATGGCAATCTCCATCTTGTCCAGAATTTGGCTACTAAGCTATTCAACTACCTAACTTTGGACGAGGGCTAGCCCAACATCAAACTCCTGATTTAGAGCCTTTGCAGTAAAACATTTTTACTTCAAAATTTTGCTTTTGACTTTTCAGGTTCTTTGGGGCTACTTTCCTCATCTACCTCAGATTTAATAACCGCCCTCTTTCCCTCTATGATCCCTCAGGCAGGAGTTTCATCTGTCCTGTTGATCAGCTGGAAACCTGTAAGGGCAGCACCTTCGCTTTCAGTGTTACTGAGAGTTGTAGTCCCTCGCATTTAGGAGATTTGAAATCAATTTTAAGATTAAACTGAAGACCTCGTTTTAGCCTGGCATTGGGTGAATGTTTTTAGTTTAGATTATTGTTTTATTTTATTTTAAGTGCTGAAAGATGGTTAGGTGTAAACTGTACTATTTGATGCTGTATCATTCACAACTAAAAGAAACAAACCCTCTCTTACTTATGGGCTAGCCTGACAGAGCTTTCACTCACCTGCACAGGAGAGTAACTGGGAGTGGAACACCCACTCACCCACCCAATTCCACTGCTCAGACAAATTGTTACTCCTCTGGGGAAGGTGGAGAAGAAGATCTAGTTGCCAGTTACTCCCATTCAGGAGGAAACTGGGGGAGCCCTGGCTCAATCACCCCTTGCTTGCCAACTGGAGTAGCTTTTCAGAGGGAAGTTGAGCTAATCCAAAAAGAACAGAAGTGATTTACTACACACACACCCCGACAAGGGGGGAGCAGCAAGGAGGAAGGAATTGTGACTGAGTTACAACTCATTCTCTGCTCTGCAGAGTGCAGCTGTGCACTGCCCCTTACTCAGGGAACTTTGTACAGTCCAGACTCATCAGATTTTAAAAGGCAACTACCAAGGCTCTCCTCTCAGGCTTTCAGAGAAGAGGTGGGCCTGGGCTGAAGTTCAGGCTGTGCACAGTGTCCAGGCTGCAGCAGGAGGATCACAGGCTATTTGATTTTCTTTCATTTTAGGGGGTGATGCATAGATGCTTTGTGTATTTGAGATATGGTAAAGGTATTTCTAGCTTTGTAGAAGCACCTTTTAATGTTTATATACTTAATAAATACATGAATAAAAGATGCACATTTCTGATGCATAGCCTTGTGTGGATCTAAATAGGACCATTCCTCATGTTGGAGCTTCCCTGTTCAGGATTTTTGCACATGTGCAGCAACACTGATGCAAACCATTGTATTTAACATGCTGCCCTGTGTAAAGAGCGACTTGTATTGGTGCCATTTGCCTACTCCTACATTTGGGCATATTCACAGTTGGACTCAAATACAAAGCACAGCCCTAAGTACTTGTTCTCACACCTTTTTTACAACACCAGCCTTGACAGCACAACATTCTACTTGAACGTCAGCTTTGTGGATTATGAACTAAGGTATACAAAGGGGATAGAAAACAGATGGCCAATCGAAGGATGGTTTTTTGCAATTACCTCCCAAAATGGGACAGAGAATAAACAGATTGCTTCTGGAGTGGGTTTAAAATGGTATTTAATATATTAAACAATTAAAATGTGTCGAGTGGCAGGACTTTGTCACAAAACACAGGCTGAAATTCTGACACTCGGAATCAGGTGATGTACTCAGTATGAGTACGGATAAGTCTCACTGAAGTGAGCAGTGCCACTCACAGAGGGTTATAGCGTGACTGTGATCTGTACTAAGCAGAGGGTGGTGTGGTATTGTATTGCCCCTGGCACAGTCCTCTCTGAGCCCCAGTCACCTTCCCATTTCCCCTATTTCAAGAGAGAGAGAGAGAGAGAACGACCTGCATTGGATTTATACTGGGATAGCAGCCCAGTCTGCTTGCACTCCTCAACTATCCACGATGCTACCAATGATGCGCAGACAATGATGTGGGTGACTCATAGTAAGGTGCACTTACAAGCAGTAGCATCAGAATCACAGAAAGGGCTCTATTCAAAGTGCACAAGGGTTTCAGGATCTTAGTGCATAAAATGCTAACTTTTCTAAATACTGTCTATCCAAAACACATGCAAAACGATGTACACATGACATTTAGAGTCTGGTTTTGTTTATGATAAAGAACAAACTTCACACAGATGAGTGTCTGGGCATGTCTGGGGTTTTCCTGTCTTTTGATGCTGTTGGTCTCCAGCCAGATTTGTGAAAAAAACCCACGAATGTCTAGAAATTATGCTAGAACACTGCACTGGATGGTGCAGCCATTTGATCAGTCAAATTGTATATATTACTTGTCCACACTGTTCAGAGGCAGGCCCTTTAAGCATAAGGAGACATTTAATTTGGAATATTCATTCTAGTATTTTATTATTAGACTATTCATACTATTCTTTTATTGATATCTGTTACATTTAAAGAAAAATTTCAAAACTTTAAAGCGACACTTTTACTCACATTTCCCCACAGGACTCTGACTATGTCTACCTTTAGGTTTGTCAAGCTTCTAACATAATAGGACCCTAGTCCTGACTTTGGCCTCTGGGTATTATCATACTAAGCATAAAATAAAATAAAACAAACTTGAAAACAAATTATTCTTATATGAACAATAAATGCCTTTAGCCAGGTGTGGTGCAGGCGAAGGAAAGTTGAGAAGAGGAAGTATTATTAGGAGGAAAACAAATGGTTAGGGATTTTACAGCAATGGGACATTCCCCTCCAACCCACATATGATACAGTTAGACATAATCTGAAAGCGAATACCAAAACTGTTGCAACAGTTCTTGTAAAGTTTACAGCTTTGTGGCCTGTCCTTCTGTTTTGTCTTGCAAAAACCCCATCCTTTCAGCCGGAGTAAGGCATAAGAAGACTAAGCAATTGTTTAGTGCTCCAAGCAGCTCAAGGGCCTCCCCTGTTAATTATTAGCACATGTTGTGTGGGGGCCCCCAAAATATTCCTACTTAGGGCCCCCAATGGGCTTGCACTCGCACTGGTAAGGCAAGCAGAATTTAGCCCTGTGTACACCCTGTTCATGTGCAGATTTCACATCCGACAGTTCTCTCAAAGTTCATGCAAACTACCTTAATCTGGTTAACCTAAAGGGATGAATAACCCAAACTGGAGTTTAGCTCTTCTCTGTGCTAACTCAAACTAATGTAGTTTCTAGGGATAGAGATGTAATCCCAACAGAAATATGTATTTTGGATTTCTTATCTATGCTCCCATCCTATCTGAACAAGGGCCCAACACTGCAAGATGCTGAGAGCCATCAACTCCTGCAGAAATCAGTAGAAATTGAAGAGCTCACTAATTCACATAATCAGGTACCATTTGAGGTTTAATGGGGGTTACATGATCAAACCAAGCATATTAATCAATCTGTGAATGCTAACTGGCCCGCCAGGAGAAACCTGGATAGTCAGATGTAATTTATTTATTTTTTGCCAGAAAAAAGTGAATTCTCTGTGCCAGTGACTCTTCTTTGTTTAAATCTGAAGTCTAATTCAACTGAGGATACAGAACAAGCACTACTGTGAATGCCACGTCTTCTAGCAATCATAAAAGCTTGAGACCGCAACCCATATGATTGCTTGCTGGGATGAAGGGCCAGTTTGTGGCCCTTCTTCCATGTGCAAATCACATCCTTTCCCACACAACACAGGGACTCAGCCATCCCCACAACATTGTCCCCCTTTTCAGATCTCACAGAACCCTCTCTGTAGCATCTCAAGTCCATGATGGGGAGGACCATGGACTGGGCAGGGCAAACCCCAACCAATGGAAAGTTTAAGGCGAGAGTCTCAAGAGACTCCTGATGGAGGCTCTTTCAGAAGAAATTACCTCTCATGGCTCTTTACATGGCAGGGACAACAGGTTGGCCCAGAGATTTTTGAAGAAAGGAGACTTGTTTTGTCATTAAGGTTCAATACCTTCTACAGCACACATTCAGGAAGACACAGCCCACAGCACTTAATATGGCTGTAACATCACAACACATAATCTAAATGGCAGTGTACAACAAGGTATTTTTGCTGTACTGGACCATCCCATAAATAGCATGAATGTATTTTTGCCTCATGTGTCCCTTATGAAGATGTGCCCAATGGCACTATTATTTGGAGTGAAGAATCCATATAAACATGAGCCTAGAAAACAATTCCAGGAGTTTTTATGCTGCATCTTTTTTTGTAAACTGTAACAAACTTATCCAAGCAGCCAAAACATTTAATATTAAGAGTTGTAACAGGTAAGAGAAATATATTTTAAAAAGTGAATACCAGTAAAAGGGTTGCTTACTGGGGGTAGTACCTGGTATACTTTCTTGGCAAGCCTAGAAAAGATTTTTGTCTGAGGGATAAGAAAGTGGAATTTGACAGACTATTCTTTGTCTCTAGATCAGAATGAGTAACAGGATATTTTCATTTATGAAATGCATAAGAATTCCCCCACTGTCTGTAAACACTCACTAACTAAAAGAAAAAAACTCAGTAACTGCTAATTGATTACGCTAAAACATGACAATTTTCAGAATTTAATTGGTCACATATTCAAAATCAGGGACTATGGTGTCCCTCACCAATATGTTCAGAGTAGTTTTTTTTTTCCAGATGTTTAAATTATTTAACAGAATAGTCTGTCACTTAATAATGGGTTCCTAGCAAACAATGACAATTAATCAGTCACACATCCAGGAATGCCATATCGGAATGTCATTCCCTTCTCCCCCTCCCCAACTCTGGGTTGCTCAGGGTTTGTCTTTGCAGTTAGATTGCAACTTTGTGGCATATAATGAGAGAAGAGAAATCATATGTGGTCTGTATTTATTCAGGAGAGGCACATCGGTAGGTTCCACTACATCTTAGATGTATATTATGAGGATTTTACAGAAAACACCTAATATCCAGCTTGTCCTTTCAATAAGTTTTCAAGTTCTCAAATCACCTCCCCAACTTCCTCCTTTTTCATATGTTATAAAAATGGCCACTGAGAGGGTTTGGTGACTGCTTGATCTTTCCTGATAAACTGAACACATACATAGATTGTCATCTATGCCGGATATAGACAGCAGTATTATGGAACCAAGCTACCTTTTACTGTAATTAAAGACACCTAGAGAACCTCCTGTTATGGGTTGGTTAAAAACCCTCCTGCTAGTTAAACTGAAACTAGGGCATAGCATTCAACATTTATTATTTTTTTTAAACACTACACTTGGCTCTGCCAAAATTGTATTCAGCAGGAGGTGTCAATAGTCCTGCATGTTATTTGCCAATATGAGATTACTATAAAAGTTGTCAGCATAAGTGGAAATCTTTTAGTAACTGACAGATACTAAGTGGCCAACAGAAAATTGAAAAACATTTTCTCCAGCTTTTATGTAATAATTTCTTTGTCCTTTCCCCCTCCTTTTTTAACTGCTGGGACTCTTACATGAAAATAGCGTCTTCATTGCTTAGGAATTTTGCTTTTCCTGGTGCTTTTTCCTCACCCACAGGCATGATTACATCCATAGCAAACTAATTGTGATATTACAAACATAAAACTGGGGACTTAAGGTGAGAAACAGAGCTAGTCCAACAACTTAACTACATGTTCATGAGAGTTTTCTTTAAAAAAATAAAGATATTTTGCTTTTTGTTGAGATTGACCAAAAAATGACTACAATCAATTTTTTTCTACCGTTGTTAGTGAGAAATAAGCAGGAAGGAGAACAGAAAGAATAGCAGAGTATAAATGAGTGAGAAGAGACAAGCAGAGATGAATGGGATGGGGAAATGACGCAAGTCAAATGTCTGTACAGAACAAATTCTTAGCTACACCCACTACTGCACTATAAGCTTAGTTGCTAACTACAGGGGCAGTGATACTGGAAGGTTTGTTAATGCTATCAGAAGACTTCATTCACAAACTTTGTAGAAGACACTCAGGAAAAAAAAATCAATGCTACTGTTCTATTTTGTTGTCTGGAGGATCATGTGAATGAAATCCATCAGTCATGCTAAAAGGCACTCCAGCATGTTTGGTGATGTAGTTGATGCAGTTTTCTTTTTCCTCTCTTTCTATCTGGTGGATGCATTCTCTGCTGCATTAAGTCATCAATCCCAACCCAGCACATCTTCAGCAACCAATGGAAGTTACTGAATTTAAGAGCCCAGTTTAGTGAATCCTCCCACAGCAAGTGGATTAGTGGTCAAAGGAGACAAGAAGAAACCCACAGCAATTAGTTATGGTTTTATACCCCTTTTCTGGCATTTGGGAGAGCAAGCGTGAGCAAGGAGAAGAGGGCCATCCCCTGAAGTGTCAGTGTAAAAAAAAAATTCTTTGTTTGACCCTGGCCTACTCCTCACTCCTTATGATCTGCATTGTTATTCTCCAATAGGCAGGTGGAGGTGTTCTTGAAGAACATGAAGCTATAATGTAGTTCCCCTTTTTACTGAATCAATTCTAGGAAATGCCCTAATTAAAACTGATAAACATGAGGTCCTGACCCTGACTGCTTTTAGCTTATAGACAGCATTGCAAAGTAATTTTCAAAATACTACAGTTCCCACTACAGATAAGTTGCTGTCAGACCAGTTTTGTCAAATGAAATACAGGTAAACCATTATCTAAATGGGGATAGGGATGGAGATATTTCTGAAATTCAGAGGGGAAAAAAAGACAATTTTATAAAAGGAATTTCAATTTGGGGGGATACTTTTGAATATCAGTATTTTGAATTTCAAATAATTGGAATGATATTTTATAAATTTTTTGTGGAAGGATATGTCAGCTTGGATGAACTAACATTATTCCATGATTATTGAATAAAGAAAGAAAATTTACTATAGAACAATAACATTGGCATATTTACTTTGGACACATTATTTTGGTCATACAGTTTTAAAACATTCTCAGGATGGCTTAGGAAACAGCCACTCTAGTTTGGCTTTTAGAATGAAAATCTTAGGAGCAGAAAAGCAAGTTCAATGTGACTTTTGATTTACATAAAAGATATTACCGTGTTTCCCCGAAAATAAGACAGTGTCTTATATTAATTTTTGCTCCCAAAATTACATTACATTATATTACAGCGAGAGGCAAAACTTGAAGTACGTCTTATTTTCGGGGGATGTCTTACTTTCGGGGAAACAGGGTATTTTTAATTGTATAAACTCCTTTCATTGGAAAAAATTGCAAGTATTGCACACACAAAAATAGACCTTAAAATCTGATGGAGTGTGAGCAGCTTGTGGATGGGATGGAATAATCAGATGTTCAAGACATTATTTGAATTTCAAGATAAATACTGGGGGAAAGTAGCAGTTAGAGGAAAAATGACTACACGTCCTTAAAGTTGCAAGCTGTTTCCAACCACAACACATCTTAGAGTCCTGAATGAGGCTGATCTTAGTCCTGTATACTGGCTTCCAAGACTCGCAGGGCCAAATTCAGAGTTGATATGTGAGATGGCACAAGTAACACATCAGGAGAAAGATTTAAGGTAATCCGAGCTGGTTTAACTTTATGTTGAGGGATCCAAAGAAGTTCCAAGTTATAGTGTTTGGGTCCAATTCATGAATCAGTGAAGTTACACATGGCTGGATTTGGGTCTGCATAGGCAGTTACTTTAACTTTCACCCCTACCAGTTACTCATTTTTCCTGCTAAACCGAACTCTTCCAAGTGTGGATCCTTAGAGCAACACCTCCTTCCACCCACGTACTGATGTTTAAGTGGGCTATTTGTCACTCGGGCAGTGGGCTTGATAAATGGTGATAAGGTGACCTTCCATTTTGAGCCCTGACATCTTCTCTTCCAATATATTTGGCACAATTTAACCTTTATTTTAAAGTGTGAAGTACAAAGTGCAGGATCTTTCTTGCAGAAAAAAAATGATCTTCTGTTAGGTGTTGTTTTGACCTGCTGGGTTATTTTGGAAGGGAAAACTCACTCTGTGTGACAGTTGAAACTAGGTGTCCCAGCTGCAGTATTATAGCTACATCATTCAGCTGGGTAAAGGAGGAAGCACATTGCTGGGGCAGAATAAACATACACCACTGTGGCCGGAGCTATACATGTCTTGTAGTCAGAGGACTTCAGTCTCTAGAGCTATCTGGCACTTTCATCAACACTAAATTCACTTTTTAAAAAGTTCCATCCCTTTTGACGATATGGCAACTTTAGTGCTATCTTTTTTTTTAAGTCCTTGATTAACTGCTCTAACTTCAAGCCTTCATGACCCATATGTGTGGTAGGGTGACCAGATGTCCCGATTTTATAGGGATGGTCCTGATATTTTGGGCTGTGTTTGATATAGACACCTATTACCACCACCACCCCCCACGTCCTGTCCCGATTTTTCACACTTCCTTTCTGGTCACCCTAATGTGTGGGGATGAGGAGAGGGTTCTGAATTGTCACTGATGCAGACTGAATTCCTCAATCAAATGTACTGGTGGTGTCTCTGTTTCACCTGTGGAAGCTTCTCCCTGCCCTTCTAGCTCAATATTTACCTGGGTGAACTACTCTATTGGTTAGTGGATAATTCAGTTTACATAGCCATACCATGGCTAGTCACTCCATTGCCAACAACTTTATGTAGCTCATCTTGTGATGGAGACACTTGTCCACTGAGAACTGGACCGAGACTATCAAACTCATTTCACTTAGATAGAACAGTCCTCAGATGTTGCCATTTTTCACTAGCACCCTGAACTGGATTAATACCAACAACGTAGAGGTATTTTAAGTCTTTTGTAATAGCTTTGGTGAGCTCATTAAGCATCAGTCTTTTCTTTCAGTCTGTTTGTCCACACACCATAAACAGGCTTCGCTGAGGCACAAGCTGTTCATAACCAAACCTTCTTGTTCTCTACCTCTGCAACAATACTCTAGACATTTCCATCTTTGCGCTCTACTATAGGTAAATTAAATGCCTACTATTCAATTCTTTATTCAGCAAACAGTGGAACAAATGTTCAGTGACAGCCTGCTGCACACTGGTTTAATAGTTTATAAAAAAAAGGCTACTGATATAAGCTTTTCAAAATCAGCATTTAGTATTTTAATGTTGTTCAGCTTTACAATAATGGAATGGATCATTCTGAAGCTAGGCTTCCAGAGAGGTAGAGCGTTGCATGTAAAGCAGTATATTTTAAAAAAATCTCAGGAAGGACTTGAAAACGGGATTCCAGAGTTCCTAAGTGTACATGTTGTTTCAGCCTATTGCAATAAGGACTGTCACTAACACCAATATCACACTAACCACAATGAGGCACTTAATAATTTAAGGCTACTTCAAATTCCCCTAAAAATTCACCAGTAGATATAACCATAAGTAACACCAATAATCTTTTTTTGTCTTTCTACTGAACAACAAGATATGACATCACAACAATTTTAAAGTTATTCCCCTAACACATATAATGCCAACTAATGAAAAACCTTAAACATTTGTAACCATGGCACCCTCCTGCCTAGTGGAGAAGCTACATTTCTGAAATTAAAAAAATAAATAAAAAATAAAAGGCCAATTTCAGGGAAATAAATTCCAAACTTTGAGACACTTCCCCCCGCTCCCAGATGCACGCTGTCTCTGCATTTACACTTACCCTATTTCCCCTCATTCACTCTCACCCCAACTCTTTCCTTACTCTGTAAACACACCGGTGTCAGCATTCCCTCTGGTCCCACTTTGCCTTTCAGTCACTTTCCTGCAACATTCCTGCCCTCCTTTCCTCTCCTCCACCACAATCCCTTGGACGGTGCTGTGTGCTCTCCTCACCAATGTCTCAGGGCTTCAGCAATGGATGGTCAAAACAAGCCCCTCCCTCTGCTTAGCTCCTCCTTCTTGACTGGAGACAGGCTGAGGATGGTGCGGAGAGAAGTGGTTATTGGCTGGGAGTAGGGAGTATTGTTCCTCCTTGTTTGGACTTGGCTATTCCCCATAGGTGTAAGCCCGAGGTTGATCCTCATGCTGCTGCTGCTGTCACTGGACAGGACTATGGGGTGCTGCAAGCCATCACATGCTCTGCATATTCCGAGGACTAGCTCTGTTTGTTCTGGGACAGAAGGTAGCAGTGCAAACCCACGCCTGTTCCTTCTTCTGGGGATGCCTGCATTTGCTTTTGCCTGTCACTGGATGGCTGCTTTTTCAGCAAATGATTTTGGAGACTGCATAATGTGGGCTCTCTCAATTCTTAAGGGGTCTTTGGGACTGGATCAGCATGCAACTTGCACATCCCAGTAATGCAACATTCACATTGGCAGCTGACTCCTCTGAACTTGTTATGAGCTAATCCTCATAAGCACTGCAGCCAGAGAGCTAGAAAAACCAAGGTCAGTCTCTTTGCACACATTGCTTTGGAAGAGATAAATATTTGGGGGGTGGGGCAAGGGAAATTGAACTAGAATTTTTAAATTCCTTTGAATGTAGCTCTTTCTAAGCTCTTCTGTCCAAACTTTACAATCCTATAGGAATCTTCCCGAGTGTAAGAAGTGCTGTAAACTCATTATTTTGGTGTATGGCTAGTTTCCAAGCTTCCCTTAAGTAAGTGTGCCAAATACACAAGCTGTATTCACTAACTGCACACCATATTAGGCAATCACACCATCTTCAGACACGTCCTTCCATTCAGGAAGACAGTTTATCCAATAGCAAAGATCTGGAATGGTGTTCCTATGAAACATGATCATTTTATAATGCTAAGACTTTTGAGTCCCACTGCAAAACAGAGCACTGATTCAATGAATTCAAACTGAAGTTTGTCACTGAATATTCATTTTTTAGGGGAATCTGAGCACCTGCAGCTCTTCATGAAGGCAGGGAGACCTGTGGGTGCTCAACACAGAAGACAAGCTTTTCTGTTTTTGAGAAGCAGCCTGGCTCAGCAGGTAAGCTGTGTGCCTAGGACTCAGAAGACAACAGTTCTATACCTGTGCCATTGATTTACTGGGTGACACTGGGCAAGTCTCTGTTTCCCCACGTGGAAGAAGTAGGGCTAATGACCTGCCTTTGCAAAGTGCTCTGAAGCATCAGTAGTGCTCATGGTGTCTGATGCCATCAGGTGGTCCAGAGACATATATGCTGAACACATCACGGGACATCGCCAGTACCAGGTTGAGTAGCCGAGACCACCGACCAAGAAAACAACCACCCTCCCCTCCCCGACAAACAGAGGGACGCACTCTACCCCTGTACTTATCGCCTACACCGCCACTGACTTTCGCTACACCCCATGGGTGGCGTACCCGAACATACCTATACCATACCTAAAACTCTTGAAAAAACAGCAATAGGTAAGAAACGGATGACATTTTGCTACAGTTGTAAAAATTCATAGTTCCAGTTTCCCCCTTTAAAGGGATTTTTTTTTGAAAACTCTAGGATTAGTAACGTAATAATTTTACCTTGTATAAGAGATAGTAGCAAAATCTGACAAATATTGTTTCCATAGTATTGTAAATAACTGACCACCATTTTCATCAAAACAATCTTTCTTAGATCTGTTATGTATACCATGTAAATGCATTTAACATCTCAGCACAATAAAAATTAGCAACACAACATTTTATTATACTAGAGATAATGTAAGCACTGAAGTTAGTTTTCTTCGAAAACATTAAAATAGCGACAGCTTCATTTATAATACTGTACACATACATGAGAGTTAGTCCAACTAGTATTTAACCACATTTTACATCCATGGTAGTTACAAAAAACTAATTCATTCAAGTAGAAATAAAAATTTGGACTGCAAAGTTGTTCCATATTTGTACCTCTGTTTTTCCAAGGAAAAAAAGGAAAGGATTCATGAAGTACATTATGGTCTGTCAAAAACACTCACTTAAAACTTGTGAGTCACCACAGGAAATATGTCCTAGAACTCTGGCCAATTTTGTTGATTAAACTTCATAAGAAGTGAAAAGCTGAACACTATCACAGGGGAGGAAGTACTAACAAACAGATTTCTCAGAAACAGAGCAATTTATAGTCTCTTATAAACGATTTTCATGTACTCCTATTTGTTGTATCTCAGTGTAAACAAAATTTAATGAATCATAAAGTAACATTTTTATGATTTTTTTCACATCTAAATCAGACACTTCTAAATTCATAGAGTTTTAGTAATGCATATACCACATTTGAAACTAGCTTTACTCATGGCCAAGGTCACATAGACAAAGAGGTCCATAAAGAGAAAATTATCTAGGAACGTCCCCCCTCCCCCCAATTTAGACAATATCTTTACAAAACAGTAAACAGATTAACAAAAGAGAGCGAACTTGTCAACAGTGGGGGAGGGGCAGGAAATCACCAGACCAAACAAATTATATAAAGAAACATTTTTAACACCTCTCATGGCCCTGTGTGTCTTCTGCTATTGTGTCTGTCTTTTAGAGCTGGTCTTCACTGCAGTGTTAGCTCAAGTTAACTCCTCTTGAGCCAGTCTAGCTCAAGTGTGACTGTTCTCACTACAAAACAACACACAAACTGCAACACGTGATTGGATTACGAGCACAGGGGTTTGTATTAGCAGCACAGAGTAGCTGCATTCCACTGCATTACTAACTCCAGCATCAGCAGCATTCAAGCTTCAGGCCTCACTCCCTGACAGGTCCGCTAGTTTGAGTTAAAAGCATCACCAAACTCAAACTAGACGTGTGTGTGGACAGGATGTAGTTTAGGGGCAAGACTTGATTTATAACCTGAGCCAACGTTGTAGGGATGATAAGCTCTAAAACTGTAAATGCTTTGGGGCTGGATCCATCTTTGTCTTGTACAAATTTTTCTGCTCCTTTGTACTGAAGCCAGGCATGGAGATTACATGAGTCTCTCCCATCCTTCTTGCCTCATTTCCCAGTTGAAAGTCCATCTTATAATCATGCCAGCCTTGATCCCCGAAGATTATTCCTGAGAGGCTCAAGTGGAGTCCAACAATTGAGGAGAGTCTTCTACCTGTGAAGACCTGCCAATGATCAATTATCCCTTCTTTAAGCATTTTACCCAGCCTAACATAATTGTCCCTCATCTGCTCCAATAGGAATCTAGCTGTGTCATTTGTCTTGACATGTAGCACTTTCCCCACTCCCATCAGGATCCCTGTTAGCCTTAGCTCTATATCTCATATCCTTGCCTTGGCATACAGCACACTCATTTGTTCTCCAGATATGGTCCGATGACAGGCCTGTTCTTAGTATGGAACATCCAATCACATAGACCTGACTCTTCCAGTGTTCGTATGAATCTGTCTTATTTTCTCTCTAACAGTCCTCTGTATTTCATCCTCATTTTTCTTTAGGCTGTGGTCCCAGACTATCTCCTTTGTCTCGTCCACTCTTCTGCAGGGACTGGCTTTCCTTCTTTTCTTCCTTGCCACCCCATCTTCTGCCGGTTTTTTCTCCATGTCCTCTAGTGCACCAAAACTATTACTCAACTCTATTTCATCTCCACTATCCAGTCTCTTCCTCTGCCTTGTTCTTGTGGTCAGGTTCTTTCATGGGTCAACAGCCCATCAGGTCCTTTTGTTCAGCAAGTATCCACAAATCTTGAGTGGTTGGTACTACTGCCTCTCTGTTGTCCTGTATTATACTTTCAAATCCCTGTCTGAATTCTATCATCCATTTCTAATCTTTGGGGCCTCTTTGCCATGAGCCCTATCAGATAACATTTCATGCATAAAATCATAGGACTGGAAGGGATGTCAAGAGGTCATTTAGTCCAGTCCTCCGCACTCATGGCAGGACTAAGTATTACCTAGATCATCCTTGACAGGGGTTTGTCTAACCTGCTCTTAAAAATCTCCAGTGATAGAGATTCCACAAACTCCCTAGGCAATTTAGTCCAGTGCTTAACCACTCTGACAGTTAGGAAGTTTTTCCTAATATACAACCTAAATCATCCTTGCTGCAGTTTAAGTCCATTGCTTCTTATCATACCCTCAGAGGTTAAGGAGAACAAATTTTCTCCCTCCTCCTTGTAACAACCTTTTACATACTTGAAAACTTATGTCTCCTTTCACTCTTCTCTTCTCCAGACTAAACAAATCCATTTTTTTCAATCTTCATTCAGAGGCCATGTTTTATAGCGCTTTAATAATTTTTGTTGCTCTTCTCTGGACTTTCTCTAATTTGTCCACATCTTTCCTGAAAAGTGGCACCCAGAACCAGACACAATACTCCAGTTGAGGCCTAATCCACATGGAGTAGAATGGAAGAATTACTTCCTGTGTCTTGCTTACAACACTCCTGCTAATACAGCCACAAATAATATTCATTGTTTTTGCAACAGTGTAACACTGTTGACTCATATTTAGCTTGTGATCCACTATGACTCCCAGATCTGCTGTTGTTGTTTAAAACAACGATATTTCTTTAAGAGAGTGATTAAAGAAGACCACATCCAGGTGTGGATTTAGTTTTACTTATAGGACAACTTCAACAGATGGCGGAGCATATGCTTTCTATGGCACCAGGAAGGAATGCTTTCCCTAAATTAACTTCTCTAATGCTAATTATAGCATTGTAGCAACAGTTTACAATCCTCCCACATCTCTCCTCCTCTTTCATTTCCTTTTATTCCTTTTTTTAAACCATTGTTCCCATTGTATCTCTTGCTTGCCTTTCTATACCCCCCTCTCTTCACCATCCTCTTGGCTCCTAGCTCAGTACAATAGGTTTGAAGGTGAGATAAGATGAATGTGATGGTAGGGTGACCAGATGTCCCAATTTTATAGGGACAGTCCCGATATACGGGGCTTTTTCTTATATAGGCTCCTATTACCTCCCACCCTCTCTCCCGGTTTTCACACTTGCTATCTGGTCACCCTATGTGATGGTGAATTCAAATCCTAACAGAAAGTTCAAACCTTGGTTCGCCTTTTGCAAAGCAGCTGAAAAGATACTCTGTTCCACAGAAATAGAAGCTGTGTAAATAAAAATTACCTTCAGCATTATCTGAGTTACTGTCCTGCAGCAAAAGGAATGCACTACTTCACTGCGTCCCAAGTCTGTGTTTAATATAAGCTGGAGGAACATTAGTGTGAGATGCATGAATTCAACATTGAGTCCACTGCCACCATTTTCTGGTGGGTGCTTCCATCCTGCCAGCTTTTCTGGGGTCAACATTGTAAGCAACTGCCTGTCCTGCACATGTTGAAGCCACTTGGCTGGATGCAGCACTTCCTGCCAGCGAGAGAAGAGACTGCACTGAATCCTAATGCAGCCTGCCTCACTTATTAACAGGAGGCATCGTGTTCATGGACATTCAGGCTGGGCGGCAGATAGAGGTTGATATTAGTCAGAGACTAGGGGGATGAAGGCAAATAGTCTGGAATGTTGATAGAAGGTGGGGAAAGGAGAACATGATTTGCCTCTTTCCTTTGTTCTTGTTCCTTCGGAATCAACGGCAATGCCCACCACACCTGTCAATAATCCTCTCCAAACAAGGCTTAACACCTGTAACATCACACTCGTTCTGGATCAGTGAGCACAACTTTTTTTAGCCTTCTATGGCTGGCCTGTGGTATAACCTAAACTCTGTTAACTATACAGCATGTTTGGGAGAGTCTCCTTTTTTAGTTAATGTGCTAGGGGCCCGTGTTTTTGGGGTGCCTGAAGTCATGAGTTTCCCTGCTGACTACATAGAAATCTGCAGAATAGGTGATGACTGTGACTTTTGTGTCCAGAAAAGTATTATACCCTGAACTGGGGATTTAAGTGACCTCAGAGCATGGTTAAATAATGTTCAGTGGTGACAATTGTAAAGGTAGTGTTTGCTCATAGGTATCACACATTGTAGTGGTCTAATAGTAACCTTTTACAGAAATAGTTCATTATAACCAAAATCATCCCTCATTTGGGATGCTACACATGCACATTTCTACAGTGATTAGCCAGTCAGTTTGAAACTTGAGCACAACAGTTGAAAAGAATTAGATTTATTTTTTCCCTAAGGAGAATTTGAGCTGTTTGTTTTAATGCTGTATTAATCACCACAAACATTTTAGTATTTATACAAATGAACATATACATGTTTACCAAACACTGGGCTTCTAGTAATTCTGAAATACTGAGGTATTAATGTAGACAACAATTTTTACTGCTGTCATATGGAGGGTATTTGTAACTGTCTACATGATTATTTTTTCATCTCTAAATGGCACTCTGCCAAATTCCTGTATTTCTTGAACTGTTCTTTTGTATGCTAGATCTAATATCAGTTAGCACACTCCAGCATCCCCAGGCATTAATATTTCTATTTTTGCAGCAAGCACTGGCTCATAAAATGACAAATATAATAGCACAAACTCCAGCATTTAATCAATGCTGCTGATGACCAGAATTACATTTTTTCTGGTGAGAAGTGAAAGGATTTCGATGAGATCTAAATACAGCAAAGTTTGTTATTTATGGCTTTGGAGATTTAGATGAGCACACACCTGCTTAATCTTAAATCTACTTTTCTAAATTTGTGGTATTAAATATCTCTGCATAGGGTTCATCTTGATTTTTTCCTGAACAAGATAATCAGATAATCCTATATCAAATCCTTTTCTTTCATTATTCTATAATATGTACCACTGTGAGCATGCCCATCTCTATATCTTTACAAAATGCTTATCTTCTCATGCACATCATCTTGAACGTAATTTGACAAATTAATTTACCTCAAGATCATACATACACATTTGAGAGGTGTCTCCCCACGTCACATCATTTTATTTGCTGTTTACATAAACCCATAAAAAAGTCAAAACTCAAACCTTTCCCCAAAGGTTTTCCCCAAAGGTTTCCCCCTCCCTCATGCGTGCACATTGGTTTTGCATCAGCAGAAGATGGTAAAATGGTAAAAGCTATTTAAAGTGCAGGTGGGTTTCTCTTAATTCTGCTCACTCCCTGTGGAGGAGATTTTCGATGGTGATACTCAAAATTCATTTATATTACTTGTTGCAATGGAACCAAGTAGGTGACAGCAAAGAACTAGTAGCACAAGTGTAAAAAACAAAAAAGTTTTTCTCCAGCAATTGCTTTTATAGTAGTTAATTAAACTGCAAATGCTCTTGTTCTTTTTAAAGTCATCACTAGTGGTGTTATATCCCCCAAGATGGGGGTATGTAATTTAAGTTAATTTCTGGGCAACAGAACCTACTTTTAAAATGTAGGAACATTTTAGTTTCCTAGTAGGATTACTGTATTTATTAAATATCTTGTGAGGATGGGGCAGGGGGGAGAGGGAAAACGAGAAAAAAAAGAGGGAAATTTTCAGTGCACTCTCAACGATAAATGGGATTGTCTGACATGATTGGTACAATATCAAATTAATAATAGGGTTGTGTACATTTTAGGAGAACCACACTCAAATGCACTCATAAAAAAGTCAAATCCAGTTGAAAACTACAAATAATCTAAGAAGTTAAAGTAAAGCAGAATGAAAAGTTTATTTCTGTAGTTGGCCATCTGGAGTGTTTGCCTCAAAAAAACACCATTAGTAAAGCAGCTGGAATTTGGCCGGCTATCCATACAACTTTGCATAGTTGGCACTCATCTTTGCTTTGTGTCTTTCTACAGCAATTAGCTAGCAAAACGCAGTTAGTTATTTGTCTGGTAAGGGTGTGGTTACCCACAGAAACAGCATAGAAAGAGACAGAGATTGGATTTTGCAGCACTACTAGTATATTCAATTTTCACTTCTGCCCACCTTCCAATTTGACTATCAATATTCTATTTTTTTCATTTCTAAGGTATTTCTAAGGTATTTTGGAAAGAGATCATTTTGGCTGGAATTAGATACATACCAGTCATACGATGTACGGTGAGATCTTAGCAGCATTCTAAGAAATATTTATCACCCACAGCAAAAACTACAAGCATCACAAATTTTTCAAGGGGCAAACAGTGTAAGTGTAGGGGATGTGTATGTTCAGAATGTGTACCACTGCCATCTACAGGAATATCAGGGAGCTACTTACATGCCAGATCTAAAGAGTGTGAAGTAAAATAATATTTTGCAATGTGGACTAAGTCTGGTAGAAAATACTCACAGCTGTCATTCTAGAGTAACGCCTGTAGCCGTTTTTAAAGCTTCAAGGCAAGTGACTAAAGCTACTTTTTTCTCTCAGGTGTTTCAGACAGTAATAAGGTCCAGGTTCAAAAGACT
Source organism: Sternotherus odoratus (assembly GCA_032164245.1). Classification (NCBI taxonomy): domain Eukaryota; kingdom Metazoa; phylum Chordata; order Testudines; family Kinosternidae; genus Sternotherus; species Sternotherus odoratus. Next base: position 79,457,089 of record JAVMKO010000005.1, on the reverse strand, counting down.
ATTCTGTTCTATCTAGGTATTTAGATGGTGGTCATATTATTTAAGTGCTTCACAACTTTCCTGTGAGGTAAGAAGTAAGGCTGTTGATAAATTGCAGTTAACTCACATGATTAACTAAAAATAATTCAATCACCATTTATAAAAATTAATTGCAATTAATCGCAGGTGTAATCTGACTGTTAAACAATAGAACACCAATTGGATATTTTTCTACATTGTCATCTATATTATATTCTGTGTTGTAATTGAAATAAAATTTTGATAAATATTTGCACTGTAAAAATGATAAACCTAAGAAATAGTATTTTTCAATTCACCTCAAACAAGTACTGTAGTGAAATTTTTTTGTGAAAGTGCATGTGTCAAAAACAAAACAATGTAAAACTTCAGTGCCTACAAGTCCACTCAGTCTTACTTCTTGTTCAGCCAATGGCTAAGAGAAACAGGTTTGTTTATATTACAGGAGATATATTACAGGAGATTCTTATTTACAATGTCACCAGAAAGTGAGAACAGGCATTCACTTGGGACTTTTGTAAACTTGTTTGAACTAGGACTGTCAAGCAATTAAAAATTTAATCTTGATTCATTTATTTAAATATTTGTGGATGTTTTTTACATTTTCAAATGTATTGATTTCAGTTACAACACAGAATACAAAGTGAATACTGCTCACTTTATATTTTTTATTTCAAATATTTGCACTGTAAAAACAAAAATAGTATTTTTCAATTAATCTCATACAAGTACTGTAGTGCAATCTCTTTATCATGAAAGTTGAACTTGCAAATGGAGAATTATGTACAAAAAACCCCCTGCATTCAGAAGTATAACAATGTAAAACTTCAGAGCCTACAAGTCCACTCAGTCCTACTTTAGTGAGGCACTCATACAAACAATGTATTTGGTTACATTTATGGGACATAATGCTGCCTGTTTCTTATTTACAATGTCACCTGAAAGTGAGAACTGGCACTTTTGTGTAGCATGGTGCTTTTGCAAGGTATTTACATGCCAGATATGCTAAACATTCGTATGCCCCTTCATGCTTTGGCATGCTTCCACGCTGATGACACGCGTTAAAAAATAATGCGTTAATTAAATTTGTGACTGGGTTCCTTTTGGGAAGAATTATATGTATCCTGCTTTGTTTTACCTACATTCTGACATATATTTCATCTTATAGCAGTCTCGGATGATGACCCAGCACATGTGTTCATTTTAAGAACACATTCACTGCAGATTTCACAAAACGCAAAGAAGGTACCAATGTGAGATTTTTAAAGATAGCTACAGCACTTGATCCAAGGTTTAACAATATGAAGTGCCTTCCATAATCTGAGAGGGACGAGGTGTGGAGTATGCTTTCAGAAGACTTAAAGGAACAACACTCCGACGCGGAAACTACAGAACCTGAACCACCAAAAAAGGAAATCAACCTCCTGCTGGTGGCGTCTGACTCAAATGAACATGCGTCAGTCCACACTGCTTTGGATTGTTATCAAACAGAATCCGTTATCAGCATGGATGCATGTCCTCTGGAATAGTGGTTGAAGCATGAAGTGTTGTATGAATCTTTAGCACATCTGGCATGTAAGTATCTTGCGATGCTGGTTACAACTATGCCATGAGAACACCTGTTCTCACTTTCAGGTGACATTGTAAACAAGAAGCAGGCAGCATTATCTCCTGTAAAAGTAACCAAACTTGTTTGTCTGAGCAAGTGGCTGAACAAGAAATAGGACTGAGTGGACTTGCAGGCTCTAAAATTTGACATTGTTTTACTTTGAATGCAGGTTTTTTGTACATAATTCTACATTTGTACATTCAACTTTCATGGTAAAGAGATCACACTACAGTACTTGTAATAGGTGAATTGAAAAATACTATTTATTTTGTTTTTTACAGTGCAAATACTTGTAATCCAAAATACATGTAAAGTGAGCAGTATACACGTTGTATTCTGTTTTAATTGAAATCAGTATATTTGAAAGTGTAGAAAACATCCACAAATATTTAAATAAATGGTAGTCTATTATTGTTTAACAGTGCGATTAATCACAATTAATTTTTTAAATGGCATGACAGCTCTAGTAGGAAGGAATTATCCCTGTATTATAGATTGGGAACTCAGGCACAGGACAAATTAGGTAATTTGCTTAAGGTAACAGGCAGTTTGAGGCTAAGCCAAGAACTGAACCCAGGGTTTTCTGAATCTGAGTCAAGTGCTCTATTCTAGACCATCTTTCTTATACTACTTGGCACACTAAGGTGGTTCTGCTAATGGAAGCAGAGCTTCATCTCAGAGATAGACCATTTAGCTCAACATATGACTCAAACCCACTATTAAATAAAAGCAGAGTTAGGTCAATGCTAAGCCCTTTTGAAAATTACACCCCTGGTGTTCAAGATTCTTTTCTGAATCTAAGCATTTAAAACATGCCAACTCAAGTGTAAAAGCAGGTAATTATCTATTCAGTTCTTTTTGAAATTTTCTTCATCTACATAGTTAAAGTCTTGAAATCTACTAAACACTCCAGTAGCTGACCTGGGTCTAGCCCTGTTTCTAGTCACTTGTTTATGGATCATGTCTCTCCTTCGCCCAGGAGAACTGAAACTGCACCTCTGTGCTCTAAAAACCTCTCTGCCAGCTCCAGGTTTTATAATTACCTTCTAATGATCTTCTGAAAAGGAAGAAAACCTTGGAATTTTACCATTGGCCCTCTTAAGAGCTGAACTTGTTAATCAACACTATTTCAGCAGCTTTCAGCTGTCAACCTGACACATAGACACTCATAGATCTGAGGTAGGAGTACAGCTCTAATTAATTTGAGGAGAGCATAGATAGCCAAGTTAGGTTATTCTTCTCCAGATTCAAAAGAAGAGCGACTGAAAAGTCTTCAATTTGTATGTCACTTATCCTGACCTATTATGCATGAACTGTAGAAGAGCAAACTCCTACTGAAGAGCAATTCCCAAAGCTCATTATACTATAGTTACTAGTGTGTCAAATTTGATTTCTGGAGTTGCCAAATACTGTGGCTCAAATCCTGATGACTAGCACACAGCCCGAATAATTGGGACTTGCACTTTGGAGATCCACAAGGGTATAAGGAAAAATCTTCCTCATCAGGGCCCAACACAACGGTGGAGCCACTCCACACTTATAGTCATGGTGATGCAGTAGTGGTGTAACCTCCAAAGCCATTTTGCTTCCCTCCAGAGGAATGGCCAGTGTAGTTGTGAATCCACTGTGTCTTTCTCCTTCTGCACCCCAGAGTGAACAGGAGGTCTATACAGCCTGTTCTGACTCCCCAGAGATTTCCCTCTACTCCTGTGCAATGGACCTCTGAGGAATTCATTGTCTCCAGGATCTCACCTTATCCTCCAAGGAAAGGGCAAGATTTTCCCCCATATGAAGTTGTACAGCATTTTTAAATACAGCGTAACTTACAAACACTTGCCTTCCTATCTAAAAGCCCCAAATAAGATCCTAAAACACCAATCTCGGATTAAAAAACACGCAGTTGTCATTACCATGCTGTGCCACAGCCCACCTCCAATGAATATTCATTACAGCACTTGATAAAGAAGAGTAAGAGCATTTCATTAGGTGTATATGCTCTAGACAGCATTTATATAGTAGTCCCATACCAGTGTGTCGTCAGGTCAGCTAACAAAGCAGATGTTGTCCCCTTCAGCCATCAGCTGGGCCCCACCAAGTCCTTCTGGTGATGCTATGCTGTTTTCATGTCATTTCAGAAAGCTCAGTGCTGGAAGGTCTGCTTATTACTGAGCCACAAGCTCAGGCCCACATTCTCTACTTGCCTCTTACCTATCTGAAGAAGAGCCCCGTGTAAGCTTGAAAGCTTGTCTCTGTCACCAACAGAAGTTGGTTGAGTAAAAGATATTACTTCCCCCACCTTGTCTCTCAATCAATTATCTACACAGTTAAACAGCACATAAAGCTGACAGGGAGACAGGTTTGACCAGAAATAGGAGAACAATAACATCACCAGAAAACTTGAGAAAATAAGCCAAAATTACTTATTTTCTACTAAGTAACTAAGACAATTGAAGCTAGTGGCAAATCTCTCATGGACTTCAAGGGAGCAAGCCAAGGTTATAATTTTGTTATTTTTCCTGGTTTGTTATTATTTGGCTTTGTTCGCTTTTTCAATTAAATAGGAATGTATTTATTTTTGTTAATCTGTTTCCATTACCAACTTTGAGGGGCCTGTTAATTGGCCTATCACAGTATAAAGCATTGGCTCACAATTCATTGTATGACTCTTACTTGGATTAATAGTTAGATACACATGCCTTAGGAGAGGGAGCTTTTCCTATCAGTTAAACACTAGCATTTAGTTTTATTTTGAGAACTATTGGCATCGAGGCGATGTTGGCAGTTTAACTACCCTTTTGTGGGAGAAACCTCTCCTAGCAAAGACAGGGTAGTTTTTATTAATCTTTTCCAGAACCAAGCCATTAATTTAATAAATGCTGGTGCAACTAGGTAAGGATATGAATATGTTGCTTTGCTGTTCATAGGGCTTGAAATCTGGCTAAAGTTTGGGATTACACTGCCATGTTGCATTAAGGACAATTTCTGTCCTTATTACAGAGCCAATAAAGTGGAACCGGTACAGTTCTGTTGAGTGAAGCAGCAGGAGGATGCCAGGAGACCAAGAAGGGAGTTTGTTTTACTTGCATGCTGCAGGCTCACCTCCCTGGGAGTTTCCTTCCACCTTCCTTCAGAAGAGAAGGAGTGGGGTCAGGACTGGTGGAGCTTTCTAGTACTGGTTCAACCTGCCTTTCCTGCCCATAGGGGAAGATGTGTACAGCTACAGCAGAAGCTGTTGTAGTCATAAAGAATGATAGCCCCAGTAACTTGGAAATGGTGCAAATAGAGAATTATATTACAAAGGGATGTCAATGTAAATAAAATTAGTATGAGTAGGACTTATTCAGACTTTGAAAACATAAGTATATTATTTACAGCTGACACAGATAGCTGTTCCTATTTTTTAGATTAAACTTAAAACTAGCAAGGATTTTAAGATGAAGAAAAACTTGGTTATCCAGTACAGATAATACATTTGCACAAAATGGGTAATTTTACTACTACTTTTGAGTTTTCTGGACATAATTCTATTTCACATTATCCTTACTTTTTAAAAAATCTGTTTACTCCTAACACTTAATTAATGCAGTACTTTATACCATCGAAATGATGGATGACCATCAACTAAACTGCAATAACAAATGCAAAGAAATAAATATGGGATTTTTCAAACACAACTGAACCAAGTTATTGAGATAGAATTTAATAACCATTTCTTTTCCTTATTTATTATATCTTTCTTTCCCATCAAGTAAAGTCCCACTTGTGTGGAGGAATTAATTGTGTTTTGCTTTGATTGAAAGTTGAAGAATTAACATCAGAAATCAAAAATGTTAAAGCCTAAAATGACTTTAAAATTGCTGTTCTGATTTTCCCCCAAGTTTCTTTTAAATGTGGCCATTACCGTAAAGCCACTTTTGCTACCCCTCCTGTCCTCAGTTGTGCCAAGCAGAGTTTGGGGTAGCAGACCTGTTATCTTGGGCAAATAGGCTGTCTGTTCCTGGCTGAAACTAGCCTATTATGTCTAAATTCCCTCACTCCCAGCCATCTTTGGCTGGCTGAATTTACTTTTGGATATTAATTAGGCTGACTTGGCTCAAGATGTTATCTTAAGCAATTTCTCCACTCTTTTTGTCCTTGATTTAAAGAGTGCCCATATTTCTCTATACTTCCATAGTAACAATTTCTACTTGGTATCAGATATTAACAGTAAATTAATTCCCAGCTGTTGCATAAGTATAACACTTAGACTCAGCCTTCCAGTGCACCTACTCACTATTACACATTTTAAGTTTGTTTTCTATGAATACCCTGCAATATTTATTTAACAAGTCACTGTTTTGGAAAAACATTCCTGCCCCTACACGCAGGTGCTAAAATATCTGCAGGGAGAAAAAACAACCACACACATACACACACACACACACACACGGCATGAAATCAATTTGTTTTAAAATGTAAACAAATATTTGGGAAAACTTTCTGCACTATTCAGCCAGCTCTGTTTACATTAAGTGTTAACACAAGCCTGTGTTGGTGCAATACACTACTTGGAATTAGTTCATAGCTAAGGATTTCTACTATTTTTATAGCATTACCAGGGGGTTTAAGTGCAGCGTCCCTCTCTACTTTGGCTGTGTGGAGTGCCTTGTTTGAGAAGGAAAGGGGCTGCTGTGATCTGTGAACCAGAGATTTACAATCCCAGTTCTTTGTTGTGCCACTTGCAGTCCAGCCAGGAGATTTCTAGTATGCAGTTTTCAGACCTGTTTGCAAATTCAAGATCAGTTTATTTGCAGACTATTTGATAAGAAGTTTGCATAACTGCTAACAGATAAAAGCAATGGATTAGAATAGTTAGGGAGCAATACAGAAACACTTTGAAATGCCACCGAAATACACTGCCTCAGTTCACCAATTATTTATCATCAGTAAAAGATAGCAATCGAAATGCCATTTTATTCTGTATGATTCTTGTATTCAGGATAGTGCTTTTGCTTTGAAACCAATACATCTCCCAGTGATGATTAGAAAGAGACCCAACATGGAGAACATATAATTAATGTCCTTTGTACCGTGGCAGCGAGCAAAAGAATTAGAGACAAATCATTCAAAACTTCAACAAAAGTAAATTTTCTTTATAAGAGCGAGCATGAGGCAAACTGTGGAGGTTAGGACTGTTTCATTAGCCCAATTTGAATCAATACAGGCACTGTACAAACATACCAAAGCTTTGTTTGCAAGGAGGATTTGCCTGTATGCCAGTCATTAACCCCTAGTGAAGACATGAACAGCCACTGCACCAGTTTCAAGCCAGGGATTTGAATTAGTGCAGTTCAGGGTGAACAAAAAAATAGTTTTTTTAAATTTAAAGATTTTTTTATGTACATTAAATACATTTTTGTTTCTAAAATAAACCTATTTAAAATTAAACTTGAAATGATGACAACGTATGCTAAGGTCTAAACTTACTATAATCTATTAAAATAATTTTAATTAAAATTGAAAAATATTAAGCAGTATGTTTGTTGCTGAAGTTTAAAAGATAGTCAAACCACAAAACTGGTGGAACAATCAGCTTAGGTCTTGACTACATAATCATCATTGTACGAATAATATATGGCATCATAGGAAGAACATCTGCTTATCATTCATTACCTTCCTGCTAATTTATTCAGGGGTCTGCTGTTGATATTTAGAAGTAACACCCAAAACAGGAACCTTAAAATAGTCTCTCACCTCTCTGGGTGTGAACATATGTTTGTTTAAGAAACCCTCTACCATTAAAAACATCTCAGTTCCTTCTCTAAGGTATCCTTAGGGGAAGGGAGTTTGCTCAATAAATAGTTAGGCACGACTATAGCATACAACTATATAGAATAAACTGTTTTCTCTATATTTGTTCAACATTCATTCTTTGTACATTAGTTAATCATGCGAAGTACTTCATATTTACCATATTTCTATCTCTGTACAAGTATGTTTATTGTTGATATTATCAGCAGTTTCCTCTGCTTAAGAGAAGATTATTATTCACAAAGCACTCTTCTTCAGTCCTGCACAAAATGCCAACTTTGCTTCCAGTGGCTCTCTGTATGTCAATGTAAGATCTGTCTAGATACTTGCATGGCCTCTATCACCAGAGTCTGAGTGCTCCCCCATAAAACATGACGTAGGCACCCTCAAAATAGTGATAAGTCCCACCGATCACAGGGCTTACCTCTATGTATTAAAGTTCAAACTTGTGTGTGTCAAAATAGTGACATATAATGTCCTTAAAATCTTATGGAAGAGAGTAGTTTAGTAGGTTTGCAACAGGAATCCCTAAAGTTTGATGAAATAAAGTCCATAATGTATTATGATCAGTGGAATTGGAGGCAGAGGGCCTATATTCCCGGGAGAGATTGTTATTGGAAAGTGTCAGTCACCCTTAATGACAGGAAGTGCTACCATCCCCACCTGTGATGACATTTGTTCATTTTTCTGGTTGAGCCAAATTTCGGATAAATCCAATGCTCCCTCGCCAAATATTGATCTCATGAAGTGCCACTGTGTGCCGTTACTATTCCCATGCACCATAGCAGATCAATCTGGAATAAGCCACCCCAATGCCAACTTAAATTAACTTTAAGAATGGGTGATAAATAGCTCCTGTTCTGAAAACAACAAAATATGACAGAGAAAAATATGCTCACCCTGAGATATCAAAGCCACAGGATTTAACTATGCTATCAGTTGCTGTATCTGGTACCTGGAATTGTACTTCATACGTCTGACTCTACATGGATTCTCACTGTATCTCCAGATGTCCCTAAGAAATCTCATTCAACCTCCCCAAACAATTTTAGAGCTGGATCAACTATTTCATTCCTTTTTATTGAAAATCCAAAAGGACTGAAGCAGACGGATTACTGTCCTTGTAACAACAGTGCAGTGATTCAAGGAAGGCTCTATAATTAAAATAGCTTTTAAATGAAATCTCAGAATCAGACACCCAGCATTATTCTTCTCATGGGAAGACTAGAAGAAAACAGTAGGGACAGCAGCATCTGTTTCCATTACAGTGTGGGTCTGCTAGCTAAAGAAGCATTTAATCACCCAGCAATGGCCATGTAAGTCTCTTGCTATATCAAGGATCAGAGAGGGAGCCGTGTTAGTCTGGATTGCTACATCAAGGCATACATCTATTGAGCTAGAAATCCATTGTCACTTGTGGTGCTAATATTCTGGGGTTATCAAAGACAAAGCACAAATCCACTTATTGAAAATACTAAATACATTCTTCTTAATCATTAATTATTCAGCTTTAAGGGACAGAGTAGTTATGAAACTGACCTCTTACCTCATCTGACATCTGAAAAACTGTCAAAGAACCTGCTAATGAGAGTTTTGTATTTGAAATCGTATGCAGCAGAAGCTTGTTAAATCAGATTATATTATAAAATGCTGCTGCAACAAGGTTAGCGGGTCTAATCCTTTTACAACTATTTGTTTAAGGGATCCCTCTCTGCTGTATGATATGTGTTTAGGTTTGGTTCACAGGAAAAGTATTCATTTAACAGGCCTGTTCTTTTACCAGATTAATTTTTGATGGCATTTCACTAGCTGATGCATTGGCCAGGTCAACTGTGTTTCTTAGTCATATGAGGTAGCTACATTGAGTTCTACTGCAGTTTACTGTTTCTGGGCATTTTAGAAATAATGGAGGCTGCATATACTTTGGGTGGCTATTAAAGATTCTGGGACACCTTTAGAAAGAGTCAGAAAGTGATTTAACATTTTCATGAATATCTGACAGCTGCCCAAATATTGTGCCCCCACAAATAGCAGCATGCCAAACTTATCACTGATAAGTAAGAAAATAGTCATGAGTCATTTTCTGTATTCATTGGACAGTTCTGTTCTTCCCCAGCATCATCTTAGGGTGCCAGGTATTTCTCTCACCTAGCACAATTTTCTATTCAATCTCTGGAACTTCTGAGGTCCGTATCCATGAAGGTGAATACTGTGGGTTGGAGAATTCTTGCCTGCTTTGTACAAGAAATAAATACGTATTTTAAACTCCCAATACCAACTTTCTTACTCTTCGTGTAGAGATGCCCTTGATTACATGAGTTGTGCAAAACATACAAAGGATTATAAATCAGGTTAGTTTGCCGTGACTCTGCTTTTGATGTCAGGGTATAGCTGTACTGCACAGAACTTTAATAAAATGTATGAAAAATGCCTGAAATGCGCCTACAGGATCTCCTTCTAAGTCCAGTGTAGTCAAAGGGAATTGACCTCAATGGGCTCTGAATCAGTACATTTTTCTAAGTATACCTATACCATACCATCAAGCAATAGGTGACAGTCTATTGAAGAGATTGCTTGGAATATTACAATGCAACTGTCTAGTCTAGAATTAAACTGTTAAAGAAATACAATTTAAAATAAATGTTAGCATGCACCAAACCAGGGCCTGATCCTGCAAACACTGAATGAATGTGAATAACTCTTGTATCATGGGGGTGTCTGCAGAACCCCCGCTACAAACAGGGACTGAAATCTTTTAGATGAATAGTAGCTAACAGAGTGAGATGCAGACATCTATGTGATGGGAGAAGCAACCAAATAATGAGCGTAACACTTCAATCTCTTGAAAGCATTACTTTCAGATGTAGGAGTCTGAGTCATTCAGGCACTTTTTAAAGTGTTACCCAAATTAAGAGGATACAAATGCTCCAAAGTGCAGAAAACATCAGCCTATTTGGTAAATTCCAGATACATTTATTGAAATCTAGATCTGCTAGCAAACAATTAGTTCCTAGGAGAGAAGAATTAAATTCACAACAAATAATTCAGCCAGCTCTAGAGAGTTTGGCAAGTTTCTCTCGGGTTCACTGAATTGGTCACCCTGGGAAGATTATTAAAGGTACAGTGGCCTGTACAGGGAAAAGCTCGAAGGAGATGAAGGCAGGAGGCATGGAGCCTGAACATTGCCATCAATCAATAAGACATTACCACTGGGCATCCATGTGAGCTAATTGTTATAATCCTTCAAAATTAACCAGTGATGTCGTGAGGAGGTAGATCAGAAGGATCCCCCGTGCTCCACAGTACCCGGTAACTGGCCCTAAAGCTGAAGGAACTCTTTGGTGGGAGAGATGGCTGGCTTCTCCTGCATGAGCCTTCTCTCCTTCACCTGCATGAGCTCTTCACTCCTGAACAGCTCCCTACAATGGGGGCGAGTGCTTTTTCTCCTCGTTGGAATTATACAATGGGCCAATGGGCCATCCTGTCCCCTAGATATTTCATTCCACCAAGAAGACAAAGTTTGAGGTCTTTGGGGACTTGCATCACCCAGAAGGCTGCACATACTTCTGGATGGATTATGCTTAAAGACGACAAGGCATAGAGTCCTCACATTCGACTTTGACGAACAAATAAATGAAACTGGGCATCTGTTTTTTCTCTGGGGAGGAGTTTTAGGTTGAACACTGACAATCTCAAGAAAACCTCTTCCCTTGTTCTTAAGGGTATACCCACACTGTAAACAAACAAACAAAAACCCACCCCCAACCCATGGCAGCAAGTCTCAGAGTCTGGGTAACTGACCTGGGCTTGCAGGCATCCCACTACGGGGCTAGAAAGAGCAGCACAGATATTCAGGTTTGAGCTGTAGCTTGGGCAACTGAGACCCCACCCTACTAGCTGGGTATCAGAGCCCAGGCTCCAGCCTAAGTCCAGTTTTAGCCCCACAGTCTGACCCCACAAGCTCAAATCTGTTGGCCTGGGCTCCAAGACTTGCTGCCCCATGTCTTCCCCTCCCCCCCCCCCATTTTCAGTTTAGACATAAGACGTGACACTTTTTTCCTCCACATGATCCTTACAGATACAACTAAATGTAAATAATACTTGCTGTAGCACCTTCCATTCCAGGACCCAGAAGTGTTTTATTAAACATTTTAAAACTTTCGTAAGGTGATATTAGCAAGATCTGGTATTGACACTAGAAGAGATTTTCACTTTGCAGCACTTAAAAACAAAACAAGCAAAAGAACAAACCTTGGAGTCACATTGTAAAGACAGATCCTTCCTCCTTACCTTGTAATTTCAGAAGCCACTCTCTGATCAATCAACTGGTATACTTAGTGCTGTATTTTTCTATAACAAAAACAGACCTTTTAGGCTATCAGCCACTTGTTACTAAGGCTGGCAAGTTGAGTCATTTTTATTACAAGCTTAAAGGATACATGGAGAATCATGTGACTCTATTGCTCCAATAAAAGACATTTCATTACAAGCTGCTGCTCTCTTTTTATTCTCTGTGCAGTATATTTTCTGGAAATGCCACCTGACATTATGGAGTCACAATAATTCATTCATTTCTGCAAAACAAAAACACCAAACACAAAACCTATATTTTGATGGCTTTGACATGGGGACATTGCATTTCTAAGAAGGGAGATGACAGGTGGGTGGGATGAAATAAAGCAGCTTCCGGAAATGCTTTTCCCCAGTAACTGATTTTAATTGGGATTAGTTTCTGTAGGACTCTAATTTTACAGAAATTAGAGATTAAAAAAAATCCTATTAAACAAATCTAGATTTCTGGAGTTGCCCATGCTCACCTTCTAAAGGATTTGTTAAGCAGGAGAGACTGAGACACCAAGGCTATAAAACATATTTTAAAGCTACTTGTGTGCTCATTTAACCACTGCAGAAATAACCAGCAAGACTGTCCCCAGCCAGCACCATTCACCTGAGTGGAAATAGCTGCAGCAGAGATGAATTTGGGGGAAAACAGAAGGAAAGAGAGGACCCATGGCTCAGGCCCTATCTTTTCGAAGGAAAAAAATAAATGTGTAAAATACATTTTGTTTATTGATTTAGATAAAAGACCAATTCTAAAGGGAAAGTACAACCAAGAACAGCAAAATAAAAGATACAAGTTATATTAATATAGTTATTAGCCAAACTGCCTGGATCTTTTCACTGTGGCATCCATGAAGCCAGACCTAACCTACATCCCTGCTGAACAGGTAAAGCTAATAATGGAAAAGCTGAAATAAGAAAAACAGAACCAAAGAGGTTATCAGTGCCCCATAAATCTGGAAGAGCTCAATATGCTGGAAAATATTGTTTTCCAGTTGCTCTGTGGCTTTGTGATAAATGAAGGGGGTGAGAAGTAGCTCCCTTTTATGGACCCAGCCAGCCAGTTAGCTACAAAATCCCTCTTAGTAGCTGTTCTCTACTTGCTTTACCTGTAAAGGACTAAAAGTCTCACTGTGATGCATAGGTAAAAAGATGTGAGTGGGCACCTGGCCAAGAGAGCCAATTGGAAGACTAGAATTTTTTAAACTGGAAACAAGACTCCCCTTTTGTCTATCTGTTGTTGTTCTTGGGAAGAAGCAGACACAGAGCAACTATGTTGTAAAAAACTTGGGGACAGGTATGAAAAATCATCTGTATCATACCTAGAAACTACTCATTTGGAACCCCAGATATGTACCGTATTTTTCGCGGCGGGGACGGGAGAGCGAGGCGCTTTTTTTTTTTTTTTTTTTGGTCCGGCGGGGAGGGGGGGAACCGGGGCGCACATTTTTTTTTTGGTCCGGCGGGGAGGGGGGAACCTCGGCAGCCCGTCCGCGGCGGGGAGGGGGGAACCTCGGCAGCCCGCCCACGCGGCGGGGACGGGAGAGCGAGGCGCTTTTTTTTTTTTTTTTTGCCCTATAAGACATTCGCCCTATAAGACGCACCAACTTTTTCCCCCCCATTTTGGGGAAGAAAAAGTGCGTCTTATAGGGCGAAAAATACGGTAAGTAGGTCAGGAAATGTCTAGGAAGATGCAATTAGGTTTATCTCTTTTTATTTCTTTATGGCTTGTGGACTCCTTTGTGCTAACCCCAAATGCTTCTGTTTTGCTTGTAACTTTTAAGCTGGACCTCAAGAATGTTATTCTTGATGCTTAATTCTTTTAAGTCGTTCTTTTAAATCTAGCAATAGCCTGAGTTTCCAGATGTATTTTCTTTCTTTTTGTTTTTAATAAAATTTACCTTTTTAAAAAAACGGGATTGGATTTGTGTGTCCTAAGAGGTTTGTGCACATATTATTTAATTGCTGGTGGCAACAGCGGATTTCCTTTGTTTTCTTTTTCAGCTCTTTCCCAAAGGGGTGTGTGTGAAAGCACTTGAGGGTACCCCACAGGAAGGAATTTCCAAGTGCGCCTTCCTGAGTCCTCAAAGGGCTTTTGCACTTGGGTGGTGGCAGCATCTACCCATCCAAGGTCAGAGAAAAGCTGTAACCTTAGAAGTTTAATACAAGCCTGGAGTGGCCAGTATTAATTTTTAGAATCCTTGAAGCCCCCCACCTTCTGCACTCAAAGTGCCAGAGTGAGGGATCAGCTTTGACAGGCTTTTCATAGAATCATAGACGATTAGGGTTGGAAGAGATCCCAGGGGGTCATCTAGTCCAATCCCCTGCTCAAAACAGGACCAACCCCAACTAAATTTTGCATCTTTACCTTTGCATAGCAGTTACAGTTAATTAGATCCAGGACAAGCTAGGGTTAAAACCTGTGGTGTTCTTTTTTTTAAGGCAATAACATTCATTCTATTGTCACTAAACTAACCACCTCAGCCGAGGACCTGAAAAAATAAATCACTGTCAACAGTAAAATCACCACAGGACTTGTATTTTGAACACTTCCTCATTCATCATCCTTGAAGTAAGTCCTACATTTTTGGGGGGCGGGGGAACTACAGCCCATGGGACTGTCCTGTCTGGCCCCTGAGCTCCCGGTTGGGGATGCTGCCCCAGGCCCCTCTCCTGTTATCCCCCTGCAGCCACGCTGCCGTGTGGGCAGCACTCTGGGGGGTAGGGCTGCGTGTTCCTGAGGGGCAGTACATCTAGCTCCATCTGGGCTGCTTCTCTGAGCAGCATGGTAAGGGGGCCGGGGCGTCGGATAAGGGGCAGGGTGTCCTGGGGTGGAGTGGCGGTCAGAGGACTGGGAACAGGGTGGTTGGATAGGCGGGGGAGTCCCGGGGGTCTGTCAGGGAGCCGGGGGTGTGGATAGGGTTTGGGGCGGTCAGGGAAGAAGGAGCAGGGGGGCTTAGATAGGGGGTGGGGTCCCGGGGGGGGTGGTTAGGGGTGGAGGGGGTCATCTCTGGAGACTGCTGTCAGAGGACAAGGAGCAGGGGAGGTTGGATGGATTGGGGATTCTGAGGGGGGCAATCAGGGGGCGGAAAGTGGGAAGGGGTCAGATAGGAGGCGGGTCCAGGCTGTTTGGGGAGGCATAGCCTTTCCTATCCAGCCCTCCATACAAGAAAATACTCTTACTGCTTCTTTTGTACTATTTGGAAACATCACTTCAGTGTTCTCTAGCTATCAGGTTCTATCACACCAAGTGAAAGGACTTGACACCTTTAAAAAAACCAAAGCAAAACTGTGTTAAGTGCCTGCTTGGCTACAACAAAGAAACAAGATTCATGTCAAAGGTATCAAAGAAATAAAACTGTCAGATATGCTGAGCAGCCTTGGTCATATTTTTGGAGGAGAGTGGTACATGGTATTTCATGGATTGGCCAGTGTGCTTGATTTCTATTAGAGTACCCAGTTCACCCCATTCATCCTGATGCAAGATTGCTGATTTTTTTAAAAAAACTCAACCCTAAATCTGAATAATTTCAACCATACTGATCCGACCATTTCCCTAAGACTGTTCCACAGCCAAATTTACCTGCTGCATGGCAGCCCTTGTTGAGAATGTTTTTCTGATACTCAACCTTCATTTTCACATTGAACAAAATAGATGAAATGTAATAACTTAGTTCCTCCTTTATCTAATCAAAGCAAGTCTTTTCAATTTGATGCCCTGCAAATAAATTCAGATGGTGACATTAGCCTTCAGTTGTCACATAGATACCTAGGGCACTCATACAGATCTCACTGTAAAATCAGGGCCTATTTATTTTTAGCCTTTCCTCAGTGATCAGCCCCTCTCTGGGGTCTCACTAATTTTCTGAAAAGACGCAAGTCAGGAGCCTGAAAGCTCTGCTGCTAGGTGTGTGCACACATCGGAGGAAATGGAACAGGTAATGGCAAGGAGCAGGAAGGCATACACCCGTGTTAGGGGGCGGAGTTAAGGTTTCCAGTTCTTCAAAATTGATTCTCCTTGTGTTGTCAAACGCTAGCTATATTGCCTCTCCACTTTCCAACAACAGCAGGCCCCTGTTATTTTTGTAATGATGCCCAATTGATCCTGGTTTTCTGCATCTATCATGCTATCATTTTCTTGCTACTTGCTTCAGGTGGCTTTTCCCCTTACCACTAGATCCTTTATTAATATTAGTCTACTGAGCTACTGTATGAAAACATGCTGAGAAAGTGATTGCTCAGAACCTGTTGCAGGATTCTCTTAGCATCACCGGTAATTATATAGATTTGTTTGCCATAGTGGTATTTTTACATCCATGTACAATTCTTGTTTCTTTTGGAGTTAATTTAGAACTAAAGATCAGGTTTTTTGAGCTGAAAATAATGTTATGCAAATCTTTTCCATATATAAACACAGCAAATACAGTTCACAGCCTATGTTGTTATGTATTTCTAAAGAAGGTGATCTGTACTGTCTCTGAGGCAGCATTCAGACTATTTAATGTATTCTTGCTGTTGCTATGGAAATTGCTACTCTGAGTCTTTGTGCAAATGCTAGTCTTATTATTGTGTGAGGTGAAAGGTGTGCATGAGTCAAACTATTTGTTGTGTATTATTCTCCCACTACCTTAGTGCCATGGAAGGGAAAAAGGGAATTAGTGCCTATAATGAGAATGGTTGTAATAAGGAGCTAGAGGGAGATAGCTGGAGATCAGTGAGTCAGAAAAGCTCTGGCTAAGAACAATCAGCAGAATGCATTTTCTGCTTCATCCGTAGGAAATTAGGACTAGTTAATCATCAGGCTGAGAAATAAAATGTACATAGCAGCAGTTTTGATCAGTGATTTCAAGTGCGTGACATTTGCCAAAGTCATGAATTCAATAGTATTGGGGGAAGATAAGGTTTAGCATTAAGACTCTGGCAGCAGATCTACAATCAGCCTTGATTGTAGGCATCTGAAAGTGATGGTGAGAGAGACCTCTGACTGCCAGGTTAGGCAAGAAGGAGCACTGTGCCTCTCACATGCACCTGCAG
Source organism: Sternotherus odoratus (assembly GCA_032164245.1). NCBI lineage: Eukaryota > Metazoa > Chordata > Testudines > Kinosternidae > Sternotherus > Sternotherus odoratus. Next base: position 79,440,297 of record JAVMKO010000005.1, on the reverse strand, counting down.
TGAGCCTTACTAAGAGAGGAAGGGCTTGTCTACACTGAAGTTAATTTGGATTAAGGTAGGGTATGAATTTTTAGCAGAATAGCTATTCCTGATTAATCCCTGTGTGGATGCTCTTATTTTCCAGAATAACTCCCTATGTAGATAAGCCCTACATCTGTCTAGAAGGCATCTCAAATTCACTGTCCATTCAAGAGAGGACAGAAGAGTACTTACACAGTACTTACACCCTGACAAGCTTCCTAGCATCAGTCATGTTTAGCAAATATTTTAAGCACAGCCTTCTCACAACCTTGATTTCATACTAGATAAGAAGTTGGCTAATCAGGCAACACCAAGTAAAATGAAGTGTGGTGTTTCATGTCTGCCAGTTAAAAGAGTCAGTGGCCAAATTGTACTTAAATCAAGACACACCCTTTAAGTACAATGCAGTCAGAAACACGGACCCACCTGCTTCCAGGAAAGGAAGAGTTTGTACCTTTACTAACAATATTTTGAAAAAGGCTTCACAGTGATTAGCTCTATTAAAAAAAAAACATTTGTCTTCCGCTCATCCATATCCAATTCAAATCTGAGCATAAAGTATGCACAATAGAGCTATTTAGAAAAGAGGCTCTGCACCCATCCCACCTAGAATTTCAACTTTTCATCAAAAAGCCAAAAACTCCTCATCCATCTTTGATGGAAACAAGATGTTCAGCATTCTTGAATTGCAACATTTAATTTAGATTTGGGTTGTGGAACTGAATGGGAATATTTCAATTTGTCTCAGTCCAACATTAAATTGCTGCCACAGTGTCTCAAGGGACTTGCAGTTCAGGTGCTTTGTGCTCCTTCTTTTTCTCGGTGGGGTTCCCTGGCTGGACTACATGGCCTATGGTGCACCAGAGTCTCTCCTATTGCTGGGTGCATCATGGGAGATACAGTGCATAATGGGAAATGTATTCCCCGCTTGTAGAGCAGAATGGGAATCATGATGCATTGCAAATTTCCCTAATTAAAGTTTACTTTTTTTCAGCCAGAAGTTTTTGGATGTCCATTTTTTCAATGAAAATCAGTTTTAACACAAAATTCTTGAGCAGCCCTGGTGCACAAATTTGAGGATCATAATGCCACCAAATACATGTTTCACTCTTACTCGCTGCCATGGTATTTCTCATCCTTTGTCCTGGAAACTCACACACTCCTGCTTGTACACTAGAGGATTTTACAAACTGTAGATTCACGGAAGTCAATAAATATTTTTGCTGAAAAAGTGACTTACAGAGAAAGCCCTTGTGAAACTCAGGTTGGAGGGAAAGCTAGTTGAAGGAAGAATTCTGCACACCTGAGTGACATCTGAATACCCACCCCTTAAACACAGAAGCATACACTATAATATTTTTTAAAAATTAAATAAATAAGGGCTTCCCTCAGCCAGAGCTCAAAATAAAGAGACATCTTACTTCAGCCAAGTCCCACAGAGGCTGCTACCACAACCACCCTCAACCTCAGCCCCTTCACTCCTGCTGCTTTTCCCAAGTGGATCTAGTCACCCCTCTCATCAGCTGCCTACTGCTAAAGAAGCTCATCAGTACTCCTGACAGGAACACCTGCTAATCCAGCCATGCTTAACAACAGAGTTCAGGGAAGACTGGCTCTTTGGGGAGATGTTTTAACCCCATGCCTCCCACAGACTGTGTGTAGACTCTTCACCCATACCAGCCCCATTCACATACAGTGGTGTGATCCAAGAGTTGAAGCAAAATCATACTTTTAGTATATTTTCAGGTCTATCTATACATGTTGTGGCAGGGTGGGCTTGACCCAGCCTGCCTCCCCTTTAAGAGGGAGAAAAGCCCTCTGCAAACCTCCCTGCAGGAAGGCTAATTAGCCACCTGAGGTGCAGGCCAATCAGCCTGCACGAGTTGCACCTGGCAGCCTCCTCTGGGGGATATAAGGCTGCCAGGAAGGAAGCCCAGGGGGGTGGGTATCTATCTCCAATACTCACTCTGCAGGTGCAGTTGGGGAGGAGGTCCCAGCCGGGGGTAGTGGACTCAGCCTCCCCCTGTACCTGCTTAGAGTGCTGTATTCAGAGCTGTGTATTAATGAGCTGCTGAGAGCTGTATATATTGGTGGTGGGGTCCTGCACTGTAAATTAAAGAGCACTGTTTGGAGCAAAAAAGGGTTTCCTGCCTGTTCCTGAGAGGGGTGAGAGAGGCGGTCCATTACAATGTACAGTCTCAAAATAATAGCAACCAAGTATTCAGAAAAATACAAATGAAAGAATTTTAAATCCCTCTTTGGTTATTGAAATAATTGTAAAAAAGGCACATCTATGAAAAACACAGCAGGTAAGAGAGTTAAATGACATTTGATTCAAATTGTATGAAAAATGCAAGAAATTGCCTTTTTAAATTTACAGTTGATGTTTTCATTACATATTCTAAGACCCTGTACTTTTAGAACAATGGCAATACTTAGAATCTTTAATCTGTAGATCTCAAAACACAACTAAAGGTGAGTAAATATCATTAGCTACACTTTTTAGGTGGGGACAAAGAGGGACAGGGAGATCATAATTGAAATCCTTACCTCACTGAAAACACAGAGTTTTGGCACGGACTTCAATGGAGTCAGGATTTCACGCTAAGTGACTTCTTCAAGGCAATACAAGAAATAAGGACTCAATCCTGCCCCCATTGAACTCAGGCTCCATTTTGCTTCCATCATGGAGTAGGTCAAGCACTACATGAGAAAGCTAAGATTAGCTCTTGTGAGTTAACCCTGATTTGTAGTCCTGGACTCAGAGAACTAGGCAATATTGTGTCATTATTGCAACTAACAGTCTGCCCATCTTAAACATTATTGTGACATTTGTGGGTGGTAATCAGAGCAGGGAAAGATTAAATATATGGGTAGATTTGTTCGTTTTCCCCTTACGTTTCATAGTAGTATTGCAAAATATCTTTGCTGTATCTCTCTCATGTGCCATTAGTTAACAAGCTGTGTTTCATGGGAAATCAAATGATTTCAGATATTTACAGTTTCAGATGTACAAAAACATATGAATTAAAGGATTTTTTCTGTTATCACTAGCTGTCTCTTTTTGGTATAAAGATTAATCCATATAAAAAAATGCAAAAAGGGTATATTGCTATAACATTCACTCAGATCATCATAAAAAAGTTAGATGAATAATTTGATTATCCCATGTTTTTCCTCAAATGCATTAAATAAAATATTTTAGATTGTTCAAATATGATTTGTGAATGGGTGTCTAAAGCTCACCACATTCCACTCTAAGTGCTAGGTACACATTTTCAATCTTTCAGCCTCTGACATAAACCCATGAAGTGTGTACTTAAAAACAAATTCAAACCCTACCACAGCAAAAACATTACAAATTGCATACACAATTCTGCCTTAGGAGAGGGGATGCAAGAGGGAGAATGAACCACATGTAAGAGATGTCAATCATGTTGCTTAATGCATTACTGGAAGACACTCAGATGCTACAGAGGTGAGGGTGGTATTATAGGCTATAAGAATAGAAACAAAACAAATGCACAGCATGTGTATGTGAATCTCTCTCTCTCTCTCTGTGTGTGTGTGTGTGTGTGTGTGTGTGTGAATACATGAATCAGAGAGGTAGCCGTGAATAGCAGAAATGACAAAGTAGTCTTGAATAGCAGAAGTGACAAAGAGTCCGGTGGCACCTTAAAGACTAACTAAAGACTTTAGTTAGTCTTTAAGGTGCCACAGGACTCTATGTGAATACAGTGTATTTATGTATGCACACATATGAAGTTGTGAGTGTAGGTTTTGAACAATGAAGCATTTTTGTTAAAGTTACTTGAAATTTAAAAATCTCCTGGTATAGTGTCTCTTAGCTTAGGGGTAACTGGGAGAGATGTGACAGTTTCAGAATGATCATTAAAATGGTCATGATCTGCCCAGAGTTTTCTTTCATTTAAAAAAATTGCCTGACTGTCATTGCTCAGTCATCCTCAACATCATTAGTCAGTGCACTGGAAGATTACTTAAAAGGAATTGATTGCAGAGAGCTCTGTTTAAAAGACAGTTTTATCAGCCAAGAACAAGGTGAGCAGATACAAGATCTTTTATTTAGCAATGGTGGTTTGCTTTTTATTATTGGATTTAAAAGAATACATTAAACTCTCTTCTGTAAAGTTTGTATTTCAGAGCTAATAGAGAAGTTTTCTGCTGTTCTAAATCTCAATGGAGTTCAGATGGGCATTTTTATATTATGTTATTTAAAACAGCTGCATCCAAGTTTGATAAATAGCATCCTAGTAGTCTAATGAATTATTTCACCATTTAATGCAGTGGTTCTCAAATAGTGGGGCGCGCCCCCCAGGGGGGGCGCGAGGTTTCGTAAAGGGGGGCTCGTAGTCGGTGGGCGGCCGCGGCGTGTGGCACGCCGGGAATGGTAGTCCCTGCGCTCCCCGCCGGGCCCGTTCATTGCGGGTGGCAGGACTCTGTTTCCCGGCGTGCCGCGGGGCGCTGGGCGTGTCCGGGCGGGGCGGGGAGCGCGAGGGACGGCGATTCAGTGGGCGGACGAGGCAGGGACGGCGGCCCAGGTAGGCGGGCCGGGCAGGGGAGCGAGGGACGGTAGGCGGGCCGGGCAGGGGAGCGGAGCCGCGGGCCGGAGCTGGCCTTGGCGCGGCCGGTGGGAGCGGGAGCCGGCCCGTCGCTGCCTCCCGCTGCGCCCTGACAGGAGGGGCAGGGGTCGCAGGGCAGCGATCTGAGCCTGGGGTGTCTGTGCGGGGGGGGGGGGGGGGCGCGAAATGTTTTCTTCTTCCTAGGGGGGGCATGGCAGAAAATAATTGAGAAGCACTGATTTAATGGGAGTACAATACTATGCAAATCACTCAATTTTTAACTACCGTGAGCAGACTTGGTATGAAATATGAATTAATTAAATTGAAAACTGCTTTCATATAAAAGTATCTTGGGTTCATAAGTACCATTTGTAAGATGATACCACATAATTCTGCAGCCCCATGGATAAATGTCTTTAAAGGAGTACAATTTAGAAAAAACAAATGTATCAAGTACTTTCTAACATGGGGGTGGGAGTTGCCAAATACAAACATAATAAGAAGCTAACAGAGGGTTTTATTCTATGGGTGATGCAGTATTTTGCAGACTGGACTACAATATCATGGAGTAGAGGTTATGTTCACTTTGGCTCTCTGGTTAGAGTGGATGTAAGTGAAATACAGGGAGAGAATAGCTAGAGGAAAAGATGTTACTGTATAAAACATTCTTTATAAGTAAGTACCAACAATGTGAAAATCAGAATTCCTTTTACATTTATTACAGCAGTATGAAGTCTAAGATCACGGTGGGTGGCAGTATTGAAAACTGTGTCACTGAATAGGGATTTCATTCTAATTTAGTATGCATCCAATCCATGTATGAAATTCATATTGTGCATATACTACACCCTTATTAGAGGGACTGGGAGAGATTATCTGTGCTCCGCTTGCTCTCATGCATCTTTAAATAGGCTGATCAAACAAAAGTTTAGATGCTTAACCACATACTGTTGAACTCATTAGCCTTTTAGATTCAGTTTCTATCTCCCGAACTGTCTCATTCAAATATCTGCAAATACTCTACTAAATGTTTTTAGTATCCAGTTCAGATGGCCAGTGTTATTGTTCAGTTTGGTATGAAAGAGTAATTTCTGAAACATTTGATACTCCTTTGTAACCCATTTGATACTCCACAGTTGTCAGGTAATAAATTGGTTTAATTAATTCTCAAAATCTTTTCAGCAATAAAACAAGATATTCCCCCTCCTCCGTTAATGTTCTTATAAACTGCAACTTGGCCTCACATTCTGTTCAGACTGTTTCACTATGAAATGAGACATTAGGTTAACACATGAAGGAAGTGTACGAAGAAAACAAAGAACAGAGGAAAGGGCTGGCTCTAATCAGGAATTTAAATGTTCACTAACACAGCTGGTGTATTCTGCTCTTATCATAAGAGACTTGTTCAGATATTAACTTCCACAGGAAAGACTACCAACTACTGCCATCCCTCTGTAAGATTTGTGCAAGGGTTTATGTGGCTGAATGTCAGGAGAAAGGTAAATGTATTTGCCTTATGCCACATTCTAGACGATAGCTATAAGGAAGAGAATGATGCCTGTCAACATTTCAGGAACAGGACTCAATAAATCAACCCAGTTACATAATTGAATAAGGTCTTGGTTTCACTACAGGATTATAGCAAGTTTGGTTATAGCACGTCCCATATACAGCAATAGGTATTGCGCAAGAGCGTGTGCACTTAGACCCGCCAGCGCTAGAGCATGGCCACATTTGCGGCGCTTCAGGCGGCATTAAGAGCAGCACAATAGGGCAGGTCTTCCCAATCTGGCGCAATGCCTTGTGGGAAGGGGGGTGTCACTTGTGGCCATTTTGCATCCTGTTCCAACTCCCCGTGATGCTTTGTGTCATATCCAGCAATCCCTGTGTTTCTGTGCACCTCAGGCACCACCTTTCAATGGTTTCAGCAAGGCGCGCGCGCTCTGTCGTCCGTTTTCCTGTGCCGTAATGGATCGCGAACTGCTGAGGAGCATGCTGGTGAGTGTCGCCAGCACAACTCTCTGCGCGGCAGAGTTCATTCTTGACAGGGAAGGTGACAGTAGTGATGAGTCTGAAGAAGACGAGCTCGAGCCGAGGAACGCATTGGACACTAAACTGATCGTCGCTTTAACGGACATGCTCACGACCGTGGAACGCCACTTCTGGGCACTGGAAATGAGCACTGACTGTTGGGATCGCATCGTCATGCAAGTGTGGGACGATGAGCAGTGGCTGCAAAACTTTTGCATGAGAAAAGCCACTTTCATGGGACTGTGTGCTGAACTCACCCCTGCCCTGCAGCGCAATGACACCAGATTGAGAGCTGCCATCCTGGTGGCGAAGCGGGTGGCTATAGCACTCTGGAAGCTGGCCACCCCCGACAACTACCAATCGGTGGCCAACCACTTTGGGGTGGGAAAGTCGACTGTTGGAGTCGTGTTGATGCAAGTGTGTAGGGACATTAATCGTCTCCTGCTACAAAATATCATGACTCTTAGTGACGTACATGGCTTTGAACAGATGGGTTTCCCTAACTGTGGAGGGGCAATCGATGGGACTCATATACCTATTCTGGTGCCAGACCACCTAGCAGACGAGTACATTAACCGAAAGAGGTACTTCTCTATGGTTCTTCAGGCGCTTGTGGATCACCATGGGCGTTTTACTGACATTAATGCAGGCTGGTCGGGAAAGGTGCATGACGCATGCATCTTCCGCAACACCGGCCTGTTCAGCAAGCTGCAAGAAGGCACTTTTTTTCCAGACCAGAGGATCCCCGTGGGGGAAGTTGAAAGGCCCATTGTGATTCTTGGCGACCCCGCTTACCCTCTAATGCCCTGGCTCATGAAACCCTACACGGGGAGCCTGGACAGCTGCCAGGAAAGGTTCAACTACAGGCTGAGCTGCTGTCGAATGACTGTGGAGTGTGCTTTTGGGCGTCTCAAGGTGCGCTGGCGCTGTCTTTATGGGAAGCTAGACTTGGCAGAATACGGCTAAACCACCCTGAACAAGCCCGATCCCGTCTGATCTCGGAAACTAAGCAGCGTCGGGCCTAGCTAGTACTTGGATGGGAGACCTCCTGGGAATACCAGGTGCTGTAGGCTTAATATGGGCGTGGGGCTAGCAACTCTATCCTGTAAGGGAACCAATTGCTACTGAAACACCAACACCAGTTGGTGGCCCATACCCTGGCTGGGGGGTGACGGGCAGAGAGAGAGAGACTTGGCAGAGGGAAGTATCCCGGCGGTTATTTCCACGTGCTGTGCCCTACATAATCTCTGTGAGCGAAAGGGCGAAGGCTTCACTGTGGCATGGTCCTTGGAGGTTCAACAGCTGGAGACCATGTATGCACAGCCAGAGAGCAGGGCTCTTAGAGGGGCCCAGCTTGAGGCTACAAGGATCAGGGATGCCTTGAGGGAGCATTTTGATGCTGAAAGCGAATTCTAATGGGAATTCCAGAGGGAGGCAGGGAGGGTGCATTCTGTTAATAGGATAAGGCATTTGCTTTTCTGTATCTATTAGATACATACGTGCACCGAATAAAGAAACCCATTTATTATAAAGAATTCATTTATTGAACAGCTTTTTCAGAATTTGAAATAAAAACTGAAAAAAAGTAAAATATGTGAGGGAGGTGGGGGGGGGGTGCAATTGGGGTGGGAAGGGGTCACTCAGAGATTGGCATATGTCCTGGACTCATAACCTCCAATGCCCTCTGAGTTGCTGTGTTCCCCCAACCCCATTTGCGGAGGGCGATTATGCTTGTTATTAGGGGTTGAGTGCAATGGATAAGGGTGCTGGGTCTGTGGGTTGGTCGGTGAAGACAGGGGGGTTGGAGGCAGCCGTGGGTGGTAATAACCAGGCAGCTTTTGATAGTGGCCTGAAGAGGCCAGAGGGCCAGAAGGGGAAGGGTTACGGGGCAACTGACAAAGGGGGTGGCGAGCACGGTGCTGCTTCTCCTCCTGAACAGCAGCGATCTGCTGCAGAGTCTCCACTTGCAGCTGTAATATTCTAAACAGCTTGTCAGCATGCTGCTCGCAAGTCATCTCCCTCAACTGGATCTGTTCCTCCCTCAGCTTCCTCTCATTCTCCCTCCGCTTGCTCTCATTCTTCCGCCACTCCTGTGCAACGTGATTCTCCGCTGAAGCCTGTTGAATAACTTGTTTTAAAAGATCTTCCTTGCTCTTCTGTGGTTTCTTTCAAATCCTCCTGAGCTTCTCAGCTGGAGATAAGACTGATGTTGATGGGGTGTTCAAGGCCGAAACTAGGGAAAGTTATTAGTGCAAAGTTAACACACAGGATTCCCTTGTTCACAACAGACAGTGTTAGCATTCCCACACATTCCATGTTTCTCTGTCCCGTTTGCCTGTCCCACACAGCTATAGCACACAGACAGCAACGGAGCCCCTGTCATGGTGAGTTGTCTCAGGATGCAGGGGCAATGATTGTTTCCCTGCCTTGCTGTACTATGGCTTGGGGGGAGCAGGGGGCATTTGCGGGAACTGCACTCTGAGCACTGTCCCAACATTCTCTGTATAGGTGTTTGTGCTGGAAGATATCTCGCTGCTGCGGGTGACGGAGCAAGAAAGGGAGGGCATTCTAATGAGATGCGGATTTCGGCCAGGGCCATATGCAGCTTGCCTCTGTGCAGCAATGCTCCCCCCACCCCTCTTAGAACAGTGGCGGGGACTAGTGACTGGACGGGTCAGGGACCACGCTGGCTCTCCCGAGAAACTTGCGCAGACACATTGCAAGAGCTCTTATTGAGACCCTTGAAGAAATTACTGATGACGATTACTGTGATGTGATAGCGTACATCAATGCACTATTCCACATGTAGACAAGCATGCGGCAAGCATCCCTTTCCACCCCGGCCAAGCTGCCTGCCTTCCCAATAGAAAAGTAGCTGTACCTGCGCAATCCGCTGCTGCTGCCCTGTCCCCCGCAACTGCTGGACGCTGTGGCTGGCTCTGGCTATCCTTCAGGCTTGAGAAGAGTTCCTGGCTGCATGTGTCCTGTGACTCCTCCATGCCCTGGGTCGCTGCCGCGGCCTCCTCCTCCTCTCCGTCCTCCTCTTCTTCGGCCTCCCCTCCCCCCTCAGTAATGGGCTGGGAAGAAGTGTCCTGGGTGGTCAATGGAGTGCACGTTGGATCACCACCAAGTATCGCGTCCAGCTCCTTGTAGAATTTGCAAGTCACAGGGGCTGCCCCAGAGCAGCTGTTTGCGTCGCGGGCTTTGCAATAGGCACTCCTAAGCTCCTTTACTTTTGCCCGGCATTGCAGAGTGTCCCAGTCATGGCCTCTGTCCATCATGGCCCGTGATATCTGGCCATATGTATCATAATTCCTGCGGCTAGACCGCAGCTGAGACTGGACAGCCTCTTCCTCCCAACAACTGATGAGGTCCAGCACCTTGCTATTGTACCACGGTGAAGCTCGCTTATTGCGAGGAGCATGGCACGCGGAGTCATGGCCAAGCAAAATAGTTACCTGAGGAGCACTCCACGCCTGGCTGGAACAAACAGGAAGGGGATTTTCAAATTTCCCTGTGAATTTAAAGGGCGGGTCTGACGTGGTCACCTGAGGACGTGACAGAAGAGTTTGAAACTGATGAGCAGAGTGGCTCGAACGGGAATTATGGGCCAGGCTAGAGGTTAATTAACGCGCAATGGGTGTTCACATTCGCGCCGTAGCGCTACAGCGGTAGCACTACAGCCCTTATTCCCCGTGCAGAGGTGGATTACCACGAGCGCTATAAACTCGGACTTATAGCGCAATATGTGCCTTGCCAGTGTGGACGGGTAGAGAGTTATAGCGCTCCTGGATGCTATGTAGCACTATAAAGTGGCAGTGTAACCAAGCCCTAAGTATTGAGGACCATCCTATAAAAACATGAGCTGCCCTCACCTCCCATTAACTTAAATAGGAGTGGGAGATTGCTCAGCATCTGCTAGGGGTGGCTCAAGTACACTGCAGGACCAGGCCACTTCCTTATGTTATCAACTGCTATTGAAAGGTGCCTGCAAAGTGGTTCTTAAAACGTATGCCGACGTATAGATGTGCGCGCGCACATGCACAAATACATGCCAGAAAATGTACTCATCAAACGATCTGACAAAAATTGGCACCACCTTCACTGGTATTGAGCCAACCTGGCTTCACTGGAATAGCAGCACGTAAGAACAAGCACACAAATTCTGATGTGGAACAGAAGCTTTTCTCTTACCGCATTGTTTATGAAACCATTTTATGAATGCTATTTAGCTACCCCCCCTCCCCCCCCCCCCCCGGGCTAATCTCCTTTGTGGTTGGGTTTATTTTTGTGGCGTCTTGTGATACGTCTTGTAAATAAAAAATAAATCACGTGGCCATTTTCTTCATTTCAAACAAATACCTTTAGAGGCTGATCCTGGGAGATGCCAAGGATCCCTACCCCAGCACCATGCAGAATTGGAGCCTTAGTTTTATTTTGTACCTACCAAGTGAATGAAGCAAGTGAGATTTCATCTTGTTCTATAAGACGTTTAGCACAGTCATAAAATAAGTCCAACGAATACAGATCTGAAGAATGACAATCTTATTGCTTTTCAATGTCCTATCATTCTCCCAATATTGTCCCAGAGTAACTTTGTATGCTCTCTTTAGAATGCTTTACATCACATTGTTACGAAATGGAGAGGCACCCTGTAGATAGTAGTTTTATGGGCAAGAAAGATCAGTTTCAAGTAAGATTTTCAAATTCTATACTTGTTTAACTATCTCCCTGGGAAAGATAGTCTGTGCCTTTAAATATGAGAAATATTAAAATCATCTGATTGCCAAAATCAGACAAATATTTTACACTCCCACTTAAATTAACAGTGTATATTTATATTCCAGCTGAAGACATGACTTCAAACAAAATGTGCCCAAATACTGATTTATTTCTGAAGACGAATGGGATACTCTTGGGCTAAATTTCTATCAGATCTAGATTGAATCCAAAGTGGTACTTCTGTGAAGGACGTTTCCTGTGCTGGAAGATGGAGAGTGACACGTGAAAACATTTTTTCAGATGAGGTTATGGAATGATACTAAATGGAAAATGGAAGTTGCCCTCATTAGATCAATTCAGAGAATGGTGTTTTGGCAAAGCCCAGCTGCTATTTCCTCTGTCACAACCACCCCCATTATTCTTATTCATATATTTGCTAAACAAAACACCACACAAAGCTATGATTTTTCCTAACGATACTCAACATCAATACCAAAAACTTTTTCATGTTGAAATGTCTTAACAAATCAGTTCCACAGCAATACACAGCCCCTATAGCCTTTCAATTATGCAGTGATAGAGTACAGTAAACCCTCGATTTAACGGACCTCGATTTAACGGACTTCGGATGCAACGGACAAAATTTCTAAGCAAGTCTGATGCATCCGAAATCCATTTGTCAAGGGCTGGCTGCCGGCTCCCGGGTCACGGCAGCGGGCGGGCTGGCTGCCGGCTCCCGGGTCACGGCAGCGGGCGGGCTGGCTGCCAGCTCCCGGGTCACGGCAGCGGGCGGGCGGGCTGCCGGCTCCCGGCTCCCGCCCGGGTCCCACCTGCGGGCGGGCTGGCTGGCTGCCGGGTCCCGCCCGAGTCCCGCCTGCGGGCGGGCTGGCTGACGGTTCCCGGCTGCCGCCCGGGTGCCAGCAGCAGGCGGGCTGCGGAGCTGCTGCCCCGGCCCTGTGGCGGGCGGGCTGCTGCTCCGACAGCTCTTTTTTAAAATTATTATTAAATAACAGACTTTCTGATTTAACGGACACCCCCTCGCCCAAATTAGTCCGTTAAATCGAGGTTTTACTGTATGTATGAAGCACATGACTGTTTTCAGGAGTTTTAGGTTTCAATTAAGTTTCTTTACAATATGTTAGAATCAGAGTTAGAAATGAAACAAACAAACAAAAAATAATGACAGTAAGGACATGAGAACAGCCAGACTGGGTCAGACCAATGGTGCATCTCCCTGATGCTCTTAGCCAATAGCAATTGATGGATCTATCTTCCATGAACGTATCTAGTTCTTTTTTGAACCCTATTCAAGTTTTGGCTTTCACAGTGTCCCCTGGCAATGAGTTCCAAGCTTGACTATTGTGTGAACAAGTATTTCCTTTTGTTTATTTTAAAACTACTGGCTATTATTTTTAGTGGGTGGCTCCTGGTTTCTGTGTTATGTGAAGGAGTAAATAACACTTCACTTTCTCCATACCAGTCACGATTTTTATAAATCTCTATCATATACCCTCTTAGTAATCTCTTGTCCAAGTTAAAAAAACCCAGACTTTTTAATCTCTCCTCCTATGGAAGATGTTCCATACTCTCAATCATTTTTGTTGCCCTCCTTTGTACCTTTTCCAATTCTAATAGAACTTTTTGAGATGCTGTGACTAGAACTGCGTGCAAGGTGTGGGCATTCCATGGATTTATATTGCAACATTATGATACTTCCGTCTTATTATCTATCCCTTTCCTATTGGTTCCTAGTCTTTTGGTGGCTTCTTTTGACAGCCACTGTACAGTGATTGGATGTTTTCAGAGAATTATCCACAATGACTCCAAGATCTCTTTCTTGAGTGGTAACAGCTAATTTAGCTCCATCATCTTGTAGCATTATGTAGAGTACACTTCAGCCAGAAACCAATGGCAGCTATTTCTTACTCATAAATATACAATACTAGCAGAAATACCCGGCGTTGCTCGGCCTCTTTGTAATTGGAAACTGGGATGTAAAAAGACTACAATGTTTTTTATTAAAAATACTGAGCGAGTGGGAGGGGGGCGTTGGGGGGGAGAGCTGAGCGAGTGGGGGGCCCTTGGAGGGGGGGAGGAAGGAGAGAGGTGAGCGAGTGTGGGGGCCTTTGGAGGGGGGGGAGGAGGGAGAGAACTGAGCAAGTCCGGGGGACGTTGGAGGGCAGGAGGGGGGAGAGAGCTGAGCAAGTGCAGGGTCCGTTGGAGGGGGGGGGAGGGGGGAAGAGAGCTGAGCAAGTGTGGGGCCCTTGGAGGGGGGGAGGGGGGAGAGAGCTGAGCAAGTGCGGGGGCCATTGGGGGGGGAGGGGGGAGAGAGCTGAGTGAGTGCGGGGTCCGTTGGAGGGGGGTATTAGGACATCATAACTATGTCACAGAGAACAGCAGGTGTTCACCTGCTGCCCAGCTGATGTTAATGAGCTTTAAAGAATTTCATCCCTAGGGGGCGTAAGAGGTGAGATTTTAAAATTTTTCGATTCTTACCCTGATTAGGACCCTAAAGCCTATAACTGTACCAAATTTCAAGTCTCTAGCTCAAACGGTGTGGAAGGAGTAAGGCAGCATACATACACGCACCCATACACACACAAGCGCATACACCATTTGACTTTTATATGTATAGATGTTACCAGGTTTGCCTATTACTTTGGGGTATGCTCATTTATTAGGGTTACTCTTCAGGGGTGGGGGCTCTGTAATTCTAGTAATGTACTGCTTATGTCACTTGTGTGTTCATATGGAGTTCTACTCCATACTTCTGCAAGTCCCCTCTCCATGGAGCTATCTTGCAGGACCTAATTTCCCCAGGGCTGGGTTCCTCCAGCCCTAGAAGCAGATGAACACGTGAGCACACCCACACAACAGAGCAAGTCTGAGCGGACTGGGTCAATCAACACTTTCAAGCTGTCACCCCTCTATGTCCCTGAACTCAGTGGGTTGGGCCAAGTAGCACTTTCAAGCTGTAATCCTTATAGGGCACAGGTTTAGCACATCCCTATCCCCACTTTCACATCACAATTGTACGGGTAGTAACTCACTTGATGAGCAAACCCCACAATATTTTGGGTGTTACAGGGATCTTTAGCTTAGAGAAAAGAAGTGTTGCTTCCAAGTGAATGGGGAATCTAAGAACACAAAAGAGTAAAGCTCAGAGAGAGAGAAGCAACCAGTTTAACCATAAAAGCTATTTATTGAATAATAGTAAGAAAGTAGGAAAATAGTAAGAAATAGTAGGAAAGCCTAAACCAACAGAACAGTTACATTATTAAAGGTTAATACTGGAGAAAGAAAAGAAAATGGGGGGTGGGGAGGGGAAGGGATCTCACCCACTCCATGAGGCTTGAACTGGTCGGGGTTCCCAGGTGATGGTGGTAGCTCAGGGCCCTGAGTGCTGGAGACAGGCAGAGCCCCCAGCATGATCAGTCAGGAGAAGATGAAGTCCCAGTAGAACTGATGCAGAGTTTTTGGTTCCATGCATCAGAACATTTACTTGGGTAGAGGTATGGGGTTTTGTAGAGCAACAACAATGGTTCAAGGGAGAACACTAGATTTGTTTATGGGTAAACTGATGACTCATGGGTTTTCTTTAGGCTAAGCAATAGGAGCTGATCACTCTTGGCTGTGGGTGGTGGTGTCTTCCAGGGAGCTCACAATGCAATTAGACTGCTTCAGTATTTTGGCTATCAATCAAAGATTCATTACTAGAATGGGTCTGATAATTCCTGAGCTGGGTGTGTGCGGACATAGGTTCATTAATATCTGGAGCACAAATCTCCCATGATGCAGTGCTTCCCTGCTTTGCTGGTTCCAGAGTTCAGTGTGGTTCTCTGTTCTCCATTCTGTATGCTAATGGAGAAGTCTCCCTGTCCTATCTTTCATGCAGATGAGGCTAGGGGAGTTACCTCTGTTCTCCATTTTGTATGCTAACGGAGAAGTCTTAAATCTTGTGACCCTTGTCAGGAGAGGTCTAGGTGTGTCTCCCAGCACCTTTCACTGATCTCTGCAAGTCGTTTCTGATCGGTTTTGGTTCAAGCAGAGACTGGTGGTGGTTGGGGTCTTTCATGAGTCAGACAGGCTAGATACTGCACCCTGGTTACCAGTCAACTCTGTGTTCTTGGGAATCAAATATTAAGATACTACAAATAGCCATAATGACAGTTCAGCACTTTTTGCTCCGTAATGGGTGTCAGCATACTGAGGTCTGCTTTAGAGCATTTGTCTGACACTCCAGTGTTTCAACCAATGTGGAGAGTGCACAATCGTCCCCCTCTGTGAAAGCTGACATTGTACCCAACACACAGCTCTAGCAATTAGACACTTATTATGAATATCTAACAGCTGCAGCTGGGAATAGTTTCAAGTGCAGTGCTTGCATTCTCTACATATACAGATTTCAAGGGAGAGGCGGCAGCTGCTTAGGTCAAGTTTATTAGTCATCAGCCAAGGTTCTGTATTCTTCTGACCCCATATATCTTGCCTGGACTTACTGGCTCCATGAATGTACAGCTGCAGAGGCTGCATAGTTTGTGTTGCACTTGCTCTGATGTGTTAGGCGTGGATAGTTAAATTCTATCACTTTAAGTAGATTTATATGCTCACTTCTTATTGGAGGTTCCAATCATTATTTGGCTCTTTCTCCAGTGGAATTTTACGGATAACAAATGGCTCATTCCATTTTCCTATCTATTTAGGGTGACCAAATTGCAAGTGTAAAAAATCAGGACTGGAGGAGGATGAGCAGTAATAGGGTCCTATATAAGTCAAAGGCCCTAATAACAGAACAGCCCCAATTATCAGGACATCTGGTCACCCTATGCGTGTTAGACATCTCTTCCCTTCTAGTGCTCGTACCATCTCAGTGTTACAGCGATTATTCAATTACACTAATTCAGTACTGTGACAAAGTTCCTGCTCTGCCTTGGTGGATCCTGCTCTTTTCGGTGGATTTGCTCACCTCAGAGGTTCACGGTAGCCCTCAGTTTGACCGCTTCTGCTAGAGGCTCAAACCTGCCATTCACTCAGCTAACTCATCACTGGCCAGCATGGGGGGAAATGGAGAACTATCTCCACAGCCTCTGTTGTCCCACCTAATGAGTTGGGGACCAGCCAGATCACTTTTTAAATTAGACCTTCCCTTCTGGTGTTGGTCACCGACCAGGTCAACTCCTCCTGTGTCCAACGAGGAGTTGGGAGGATGGAGGGAACCTGGGACCACCCTCTACACCGGGTTCCAGCCCAGAGCCCTGTGGATAGCAGCTGTCTACAATGTCTCCTGTATCAGCTGTGTGAAAGCTGCAACTCCCTGGGCTACTCCTCCATGGGCTCCCCCAGCACCTTCTTTAGACGAACTGCAGGATCTTCCTTCTGAAGCCTGATCACACTTGTACTCCTCAGTCCTCCAGCAGCACACCTCACTCCCCACTCCTGTGTGTCCCTCCACTAACTGATGGGAGGTCCTTTTTAAACCAGGTGTCCTGATTAGTCTGCCTGCCATAATTGATTCTAGTATGTTCTTAATTGGCTCCAGGTGTCTTAATTAGTTTGCTTGTCTTAATTGGCTCTAGCAGGTTCCTGATTGCTCTAGTGCAGCCTCTGCTCTAGTCACTCAGGCAACAGAAAACTATTCATCCAGTGGTCAGTACATTTGCCTTTGCCCAGACTCCTGCACCCCACACAAGTACTTAACAGGTAATGGTGTTTAAATGCCAAGATTGCTGAGAACATCCAGGCACAGAACAAACACCATTTAAGGCTTGTCTACACTACCGTTTAAAACAATGCAAGTTAAATTGCTTTGGGGTGTGAAACCCTCCCCCCCAATAATATAACTTACATCGACATAAAGCAATGTCTACACTGCACTATGTTGGCGGGAGATGCTCTCCTGTAGATATAGCTTTTGCCTCTCATTGAGGTGAAATAATTACATCTTTGGGAGCAGCGCCGATGTAGCTCAGTAGCAAAGACAAGTCCTTAGAGAGTTTTCAGATAATACATTATCCATCACAGAGATATCTGCCTCCCACAACTAAAAATAATGTTGCACTCTCTCTTCCTTCACTGGCAGAAAAGAGGTGTCGTTTTTTGCTTAGTTGGTTCTGCACAAATATATTAGTATGAAAGTGAGGATCCTGTTGCAGGAGAGCTTGGGCAAAGAGGTAGAGTTTGCATTTAGTTCGAATGTGATGAGTTTAGTGGTTATTTTTAGTGCATTTGGCATACTGTTCTTTATTCTTGGTCTATTTACTGTGAAAATTCTGTTTGCTGTGGCTAGGAGCCATCAGTGGAACGTAGCTGTTGTGAATGCCTGTGATCAGAGACAGAGCAAGATGGGTTTACAGTTAAGCAGGAGAAATTCTACAGTGGGCTTGGAAATCAGGAAAGCAACTTTGAACTGGACTCAGTGTTCAGTAGTGAGCCTGTGTAGAAAAGAGTGAGTTAGGATGATACGTTTCCATTAAATCCTGTTGTTAAATGGAGATTTCTCAGGGATTGAATTTCATTTAGATTAATAACATTTCTGTACTTTAACTAAATTATCCAAAATTCAATTAATTCATGCCAAACATTGTACAGGTAATTAATTCAAATTCCTTAATGAAGATGTCTCATCTCCCCAGTTACTGATGTCAATAATTGACATCAGTAACAACTAGTCATAATCAACTTCAATTAAAATTTAACTCCATATCATTTCAAGGTCTAATGTTGTGACTTCATTTGAGATGTTTGTCGTTCATCCCTCTGTTAATCTTATGGGGATGACAAGGAGGTTGAGGGCTAGAGGGAATTGGATTATTTCTAATATCCTTGTATTAGCTAGTGGCTATTTATGTGTATCAAGATAGGATCACACCACCTCTATGTTATATTTTTGCACTGTATATTTTAACTTAGGAGATGGGTGCCCATTATCGGGTGATAGAACTCACCAGCCCAAGAAGGAACCAACACCATGCCTGAGCCTGTTTTGGGCCCTTGCCTAAGGGTACAATTAGTTAAACTCATTAGAAACACTAGAACAAAGCAATTCCCCTGCTCCAAATGGGCTCCCTTTCTTCTCTCAGTCAAGGGAGAGAGAGGACACACCTTTCCCTTAAATCTCCTCTTGGTTCATATGACAGACAGATAGCCCTGAACCCCTTTCTCATTGTTTCATAGAATCATAGAATCTCAGAGTTAGAAGGGACCTGAGGAGATCATCTAATCCAACCCCCTGCTCAAAGCAGAACCAATCCCTATTTTTGCCCCATATCCTTAAATAGTTCCTCAAGGATTTAACTCACAACCCTAGGTTTAGTAGGCTAATGCTCAAACCACTGAGCTATCCTTCTCCCCCCATCACTGTGCCTATAATCATTTTTATAAGTCAAAATAAAGTAAAAAACATTTTAAAGATCCAGCTGCCGCACACTCAGCCCTCAGCAGGTTAGGAAGTAAATTTTCCTGAAGAGTACACCTCTGCATACCTCTTCCTACAGATACCATATTCCATAGAATAAGAGAACAGAGCAGTGTCTCCTGTTCAGAGCTGCTTTGTCTGCAATAGCTAAGGGTGAGTGCACCTTGGGAAGAGAGCAAGTATATACAGTTTCCAGTACCAGTGGGGTTCTCTATCAGCTGATGGAAGAATGAGCTGAGCAGGTTCCAAAAAGACGACAGGCTTTATTCTTAAAAGCTGTCAAATGACTACAAAATTGCCACTCCATTTATTTTGTGCTCTGCACAGTAGCTCAGAGCCAATGCTCAGAAAATGCATTTTATTTACACTCCAGCTAAAACGAATAAATTGCAATTTAATAGAGCTCAGCTGGCTGGAATCCTGCAGAAAATTCGACAGGAATTTAAAAAATGATGTGCAGGCATGCTACTGATAGATATCTATCTGCAGTGCGTCAATGATGTGTTTGCTTCAAGCAAGATCAGAACAAAAACCATGATAAAACTCATAACTAGTCATCCTCTATAATCATTCTAGTTGCACTCTGGTAGCACCTCGAGGCTTCCTCCCTGAGTCAGGCTAAGCACTTTACATATAGACTAAACTATGGTCTCTTCCCTAAAGGGTTAACAATATAATCAATGCAATATGCAACAAGTGGGTGCAGCAGACATTTTGAAGCAACAAGAGATAGAAGACAAACAAACCAGCAATAAGAACATGCATTTACGTAGGCAAGATTTGCACACTGCTTGAGAAATGGGAAAAATACTGAGCAGTTTGACAGGGAGGAGGAAGACCAAAAGAACAGAGTCCAGAAGGGAGGCGGAGTAATTATGTCAAAAGCAGCAGGATGAGCAAAGAAGAGAGGCCCTCAGACATGGCCAGGAAGTCACTGGTCACCTTAGAGCCATTTCAGTGAAGGGGGTGGAAGTTAGTGTAGGGGATACAGATATATACAGTAGACTCTCGATTATCCAGGATGATAGGGAAAAAATTAATCCTGGTTAATAAAATCCTGGATATTCACCATCCATAGGAAATATGGTGATGGGAGGGTTGGTTCACCAGCCACCCTGTGCCAGAGGGAGGGGGTGTCGGTTCACTGGCTGCCCTGCCCTGCCCTGCCCTGGTGGATTTTTTTTGGTGTGTGCTTGGGGTGGCAACAAAGCCAGAGCTGGCCCTACGAGTTAGGCGTATTTTTTTTGACATCCTGGTTAATCCACATCCTGGTTAACCCAATCCTGCATAATCAAGAGTCTACTGTACATGAGAAAATTAAAGGAGAGGAAGTGGAAGCTGCCAGAATAGAGAGCTTGGTGCATGAAGCAGAACTGGAGGAAGAAGTGGTAAGCACCGGAGAAGTAAATGGGGTAAAGGAAGTTGGTCAAGACTGTAGATGGAAAAAGAGAAAAAGGAGACAGTTTGATGGAATGAGGTAGGAGGCCTATAGAAAAAAAACAGAATAGAAATAGAGATTATCATACTTGTTGATAAACTGTAAATTCAGTTGCTTGGCCAGATGTTGGTTTGTTATGAAGTATATTCAAGTGACCAAATAACCAAGGCCAGTAAGGTTTACTGCTATAATCCAATAACAATATAGTACAGGAAAAAGCTTCTATGTGATACCAGTCTCCAGGAAGCCATTTCATGCAATGATATTCATTCACCTTATGCAGAAGGCATGCTCTCACACTTACACCCCTACCTGTTGAAAAAGTACTGTGTATGGCAAAATCTCATTTCAGATGACAATTAGTTTTCTACCTTGTTTTTCTGGTACCATGGTGCATACCCCTTCTCTCTCTCTCAGTTCTGATCACATGCATTTCAGGTAGCAAAGGGTGTGAAGGCAATTCTAGGTCAGTTCTAGGGTAGAAAAATCATCTGCCTTGTCTTTCTTCCTGGGACATTCCAGGACAGGCGTGTGAGAAGAACTCTCTTGCTATGGTAAAGCATTCACCTGTCCTGATCTTGAGGGCTTCCCTATTTGCTCAAGCCAAAACTTACTTCAGTAAATGCAAGGGGTTACTTAGCGTTAGCGAGCAGAGTTGTATAAAAATCATAGTTATATAGCTTAAATTGGCCTACTATAATATTTGTGCTTGATGCTATGTGTGCTGAATGCATATTATATCTATATCTATATCTAGGGTGTGGATAATACATATTGTTAATGCTATGTATGCATTGTAGCCAGCACATATTAGTGTCCTATTTTTCTTTGATTTCACAGTAGTTGTATGCACACAGCAGGGCTGAATTATGCTTGCATGTGCCATCTCAAGCATGGCATTTCCTAACAGTTCAGCACTTAATGTTCTTAAGGTTGCAAAGTTAACAGGTTTTTTTAGATGTAATATAACATACAATTATACATATAAATACTGTATACAAAAACCTGCTGGTACCACACAAATGCCATTATTACTGACAAAGTTGCCAGCATGTGTCCTCCTGCCATTATTAATAGATAATACACAGAAACATGCTCCCCCCATTCTGAAGGCTCCATTAATATGCAAATCTGAAAAGTTCCTAAGTAAAGAATGAGCACACTGATTTCTGAATGTGTTCAGTAAAATAAAACCAGACCTACATGGTAAGGGGTTGTTCATATGTACACTAATGTACACAATCCCACAAATACTAGGGGAAAATCCCACAAATACTAGGGGAAAAATCTATCCTCTACACCTCATTTTGTGGAATGTGGCAAAGCAGGATAGTTCAGGGTGGAATGCCTACAGTAATTTAATAGAAGGGATTAAGGATGTCTGTGACAACTGCTCTCAATAAAGTAGTGCGATCAAAGAAAAATAAGGCACTTTGATAAGAGATTAACGTGTGGGATTAGCATACATACACCTACAATTAAAAATACATAATACTTTAACCCCTTAATATCAGAAGTTGGATTTTTGATCCTGTCTCATTCTTGATAGGGGGATGGTCCATAAATGAATGCTGGCACAAGGAGATAATGAAAGTATTATCAGCATCTTGATTCTATCACAGCCCACAAACAAACCAACGTATTGATATTCTTATGTAAGCTTTAATAGTTCTCCCGTAGAATATTAGTCTTTCAATTTTAGAAAATTTCAGAAAGACTTCATTAGGAGGTAGAACTCATTTTGTTTCCAAACATTTATTTTGAATGAGAGGCTCCTTTCATTCTCCAAACAATTTTTGGCAAATAGAAAAAATCGTACGTTTCCCCCCTCAAACTCTTGAATGAAGATGTAGCAGGGCGGCGACTCACGCTTGCGGCGCCTCCTGCTGGTTCATCCGGGAATTAGCTCACCAGCATCTGGAGCGCCCTTTGCAGGCCGATGTCCCGCTTGCTGCTCTGGCCCAGTGTCCCTCCCGGACCCCGGTGCCCTCTTACTAAGGGTGCCGCACCCCTGCAATACCTCCTTAGCTCTTAGGGTCTCCTGTCCCTGGAGAACCCTCCACCCTCTATCCCCACCTTGCCTCAGTCTAGGCAACTGCCAGTCATCACTTGCCCCCATTCTCTGAGGCAGACTGCAGTATAATTGCCACTCATCACTGACAAGGAGGGTTGGCCTACTGCTTCTGTCTCAGTAGCTATGGGCTGCCCCCTGCAACCCCAGTACCCCTTTGTTGGGCCTTCTCCTAGGCCCTGCAGCCTGGGGGTTTCCAGGCAGGAGCTCCCCCAGCTCCTCTTGCCTTGCCCCAGCCCTGCTTTACGCTAGGTACCTTAAGCTCCTAGCAGTCAGGCCTGTCTTCCTCTGCAGCCAGAGGAGACTCTCTCTCTCCTTCAAACTCTGGGCCCTTATATCAGGGCCAGCTGGGCCCTAATTGACCCAGCCACAGCTGTGCTGATAAACCTAATCAGGCTGGAGCTTGCTTGCTCCCAGCCACAACCCTTTCTTGGGCTGTTTTCAGCCTGTTTTCCCAGGAATGGGGCAGGCACCCCACTACAGAAGATAGCATCAATTCCAACTTCAGAGCTGGTTTGTGCTATACATTTTAGTGAAATCTGAGCTGGGCAGCTCTGGAGAGGAGCAAACCATGGATAGAAGTTCTTGGAATACAGTTCTCTTCCATAGATGGTCTGCTTATACTAGAAGCAATACCACATTTTCACTGTTCAGGAGTCTCCATTTCAAAAGGTATTTTTTTCTCCTGCTGATAATGGCCCATCCAGATTTAACAGCCTCTTAGAATTGGTATGCTAATATACAACTTTTTTTTCTTTTTTTCTTCTCTCTGTGTGTATAAATGCATCTTACTTCTGTTCCATTCTATGCATCCGATGAAGTGGGCTATAGTCCATGAAAGCTTATGCTGAAATAAACTGGTTAGTCTTTAAGGTGCTACAAGTATTCCTCACTTTCTTTACGGATACAGACTAACACGGCTGCTATTCTTGAACCTATAAGATTTCTAGTACTTTCTAGGTTCAGCTGTGTTTTGCTTCCCGTCCCTGCCAAATCCAGGAAATACAGAGCTATATGTAGAATAAAATAATGAAGCCAAAGACTTTCTATTCTTAGACATTCAGGATGAATATTTGGCAATGGTTTGGATAATTTCTTAGGTCATCCAAGCCATTTCCCCTATCCTTACTATTAATGGTATTGAGAGAGCTGAAGGGTAAACTAAACTCTTCTTCCTTCTTACCATGTTGCACAATATGAAAGCAAGAGAGGCCACAAAGAAACTAAGAGTCTTTAAACAAAGAACACCAATGGTCTGAATCAGCACATCATATCCTATATTCCTATCCCTTTAGCAGGGCTAGTTCCAGGCACCAAGCGAGGAAGCACGTGTTTGGGGCGGCACATTCTAAGGGACAGCATTCCGGCCATTCTTTGGGCGGCACAATCTGGCCGCTCTTTTTTTCTTTTCGCTTGAGGTAGCAAAAAAGTTAGAGCCGGCCCTGCCCTTTAGCTTTATGTTTTGTGAACAAAATTGCTAAATCGCTAAAATAAAATTCACAGTTGCTTTCATTTTTCTGCTCTGGCTTTTTGACACAGCCTCTTCTGCTCATTGGCCACCTGGTGTTTTCTCCATCCTCCAAGTACCCGGACATCCAGAATTCCCCCTCCTTCTCTAGTTTATTTGTGTTGTTCTTATTACTTCAAGCAACAAAGCAGGAAGACCTGAATTTACTACACTGGCTTATGGCTCACCGAGTTGTGTGCCAAACACTATCCCTCTAGCCCAGCGGCGGGGAAATGTTTTGGCCTGAGGGCCACATCTGGATATGGAAATTGTGTGGTGGGCCATGAATACTCGTTAAACTGGGGGTTGGGGTAAGGGCTCTGGCTAAGGGAGCAGGCTCTGGAGTGGGGCCAAAAATGAAGAGTTCAGGGTGCGAGAGGGGGCTCCAGGCTGGGGCAGGGGGTTGGGATGCAAGGGAGGGGCTAAGGATTCTGGCTGGGGGTATGGGTTCTGGGGTGTGACTGGGGATGAGGGGTTGCAGGTACAGGAGGGTGTTCCAGGCTGGGACCAAGGGTTTCAGAGAGTGGGAGGGGGATCAGGGCTGGGGCAAGGGGTCGGGGTGCAGGAGTGGGGTCAAGGGTACAGGCTCCGGGTGATGCTTACCTCAAGCAGCTCCCAGTAGCAGCAGCATGTCTCCACTCTGGCTCCTACATGCCCCCTCCACAGGTGCCACTCCTGGAGCTCCCATTGGCCATGGTTCTTGGCCAATGGGAGCTGCAGGGGCAGTGCTTGGTGTGGGGGAAAATGTGCGGAGCCCCCTGGCTTCCCCTATGCATAGGAGCCGAAGGGGGGACATGCCGCTGCTTCTGGCAGCTGCATGGAGCCACAGCACATGCGGAACAGGGCAAGCCCCTGGCTGCAGTGCTGGAGCAGGACAAGCCCTGGAACCCACTCCCCAGGTGGCGGTAGCTTGAGGGCTGGATTAAAACAGCTGAAGGGCCAGGTGTGGCCCCTGGGCCATAGTTTTCCCAGCCCTGCAAAGCTAGAATAAATAGGATTTATAATGTAGGTGTCTGGGGACTCTCTCTACTTCATCCAGCAGTAACAGAGTGTTTGTGCAGACACTTCTACAGATCATGACCTGCAGTAGTAGTGTAGCACCCATAAGGGAAGCCCAGGTTTAAATTTACTTGTTCTCTGTCCCTTTATGGATTGAAGATCTGTTGAGGAGGTCAAAGGGGTTAGCTCTCGTTCAGCAGCAGAGTTGTGCACACTCTGAAAGGACTGAGTAGAAATGAGGCTTGTGCCAGCTGTATTTGGTGGTGGGTTTTTTTTAATATTAAGTTTAATATGACTCCAATTTTAAAAAACTGTCGCTGGTCAGGGAGAACAACAGTACCTGGGGCCCATGTGAGCCTCCTTGTGAAGGGAGTTTGGGCCTGTGAGTCTGCCTAGCGGTGGAACTGCTTTCTATCCTGGTCTGTCCTGCCATGTCTCAAACTCCCAATGGTACTTGACAGAGAGATGCACCGTGGAGCAAAGTTCCAATGTGTCAAAGAGCCATCTGGAGTGGTCTCTCCCCCAGGACCTGCCGCCCTCTGCTCAGCAGAACTGTGGTGCTTCCACTAACTACAGGCCCTTCCGTGCTCAGAGAGGGTGCTGCTGGTCACCGCTCAAGCAGAGGCTTGTGCTTCAGCACTCTCCCTTTCTAAATTCACATCCTGCATCTGTCCCACCCTCAGAACAGAGACACGGGGAATGTTGTCACATTCCTCAGTGCTGGAATTCCACACTTCCTTCTAGTTAAGGGAGGGAGTGTTATGGGGCGGGGCCAGTGCTGTCCTGTAGTCTCCCCTAAATTGTCATATTGTTGGGAGGTCTCTCATGTATAGAACGGAGAGAACGTACTTCTCCTGTGGCTTTGTGCAGTGGTGGCAGGAGCAAGCCGGTTTAATTGAAAAGATGTGGAAGGCTACAGAAGAAGCCATTCAGGGCCCAGATTTACCTTTGCTAGCTCTGGGCAGTGCTGTAGCAGTGTCTAATCTAAGAGAGGCAGCATAGAACATTCCTGTAGCTTTTCCAGCTCCTTGTAGTGCACTAGATGCCTTCGGTGGAGACCTGAACTGCTGTCTCCCAATCCAGCTTCCTCTGGCCTGAAGGTGTGCCTGCAGAGACCAAATAATTGTGTCTTTGCTATCCCTGAAGTAGCAGCTCAGAGTTGCTCCCAGATCAAGTCAGGCAGCTTGCAGGTCTGCAGAAATCAAATCACTTGCCATTCATCTTCCTCCACCCGTCACTTAGACATTCCCCATACCCTGACCTGAAATAAATTAAATTAAATACAGAAAGCACATGCTAACATTCCAAAAGACAACCCTTTTCAAGCTTTAATGCACTACCAAAGAATGAGTATTTTTTCAGGTTAACCCAACACCAGTTTTGCCTCCATTATGAAAATGCAAACGAAAAGTGAAGGCTCTTTTATAAACTTTTCTAAAATTAAACTAAAATTGCATTTTTAAATATCTTGTCTGCCTTTAACAAATTGAATAAAAAGTTAGTTATTTTTCTCTGTGTTTGCAGTCACAGAAATATTTCTCCTGTCTGAGGTGGATGTCATACATAATTGGATGTGAGGTAATTCCAAAGTCACATCGAGGCTTCCTTTCCTCTTCCTCTCCCCACAGTGTTGCTACGACAATCACAAGAGAGTTTTTTTAAAAATAGCTTGGATGAAAACCCAAAACTATCTCATTGTCAATAAAATCTCACTCAGACAAAAAAGATAGCTATTCAGAAAGTTTACTAGGAAGTAGATTTGGCATTTAAATGTTGACATCAATAAATTAAAAGGAACAAGAGTTTAGCTATTTGTGTCTAAAAAACCCCAACCCTAACAACTTTTGTATCTATGAAATATAATGTTCTTGGTTTCACTAAGAGAGGCTAGTGCACTCTGATGTTTTCCTAAGAGTTAAAATCATTGCTATTTCCAGACTCCCATATACTTTTACACACAATATCCCTCTAATTGCCCTTGCCTCAGTTTCCAGACTTCTAAGATGTATAACAGTCATATGAATCTAACTGAGGTAGAAATATTGGTTATAGTCTGAAGATGTCACATGGCAGAACTTCAGCTGCTGGAAATTGGCATAGCTCCATTATCTAAATCTATAATGAGAAAGTTCAGCTGAAGAGGTGCTCTGCAGACTGTACAGCAAGAAAACAACCTTGTTGGCTTGTGCTAAGGATTGACAAGTGTAACTGTAAGCAAAAATTTCTTCCTCCTCTCCATGGACAGCACAACTTCTGCTCTTTGCTTCACTATATCAGTTTGGTAACTTTGATTGCTCCGTGTGAATTAGTCAGTTTCACTGAATTACAAGAATGGTACATAAGAAAACTCAAGAGCGGACATGATTTTAAATCCTGAGTTTCAGACATAATACACAATATTTTTACCAGCATGATTTAAAAAAAAACAACCCACCCCCAAGCCAACCTTCAAGTCCCTAGAGAGCTCTCTTTAAAATCTATAGTAAGTGATGCAACCACTGACTCATCTCTATTTTAGGTTCTGACAACAGAGGATGGGTGTTGTTCAGAGCAAACACCTGTCAGACTATGAGATGTCAGCATCTCTTTTATAACAATTGGTCACAACAAATGGGATTTACAGACATCTTCTTCATTAGATTAATAATTTGCTGTACATAAATGTTTTAGTTTAAAATATCTTTCCATTTGTAATTTTGAATGGCACAAGTTTTTAGTCTTAGTGAGCCAATACGATTCCCAATAGCAGCCTTTTTCACAACTGTATACTGTACATGCAGCACTAAACTGAACACTAAATGTGTTTAATATGCAAAACTGAAGAGTTCATAATTAAAGAATGAGCACACTGATTACTGAATGTTTTCAGTAAAATAAAACCAGACCTACATGGTAAGGGGTTGTTCATATGTACACTAATGTAGCTACACAAATATACGCAATCCCATGATTATTAATGGGAATACATATACATACCAAGGGGAAAATACATAGCAGCAGGTCTTCTTCATGGGCAAGAAATGCCAGATAAATAATTAATTCATTTTCTTTATGGGGAAAGAAGTAGTTGATCAGAAAAAGAAGTCACAAAAGCAAGTTAAGCATGGTAAATTATAGGTAAAGTTTATTTTTTCATGTGTGTATGTATTACACATTCACACACACAAAGAAATAAACAAACACTTATCTACATTTACTCACTCAATAGGTCACTAATTCAACATGAATGAACCACTTATGACTTACTGTTCCTAGTTGTGTGTGTGTATGTATGTATGTAATCATACACACAATTAGGAACATTAAATCATGATTTGTTCACTCATGCTGAATTAGTGCCCTGTTAAGCAAGTAATCACTTTTCAGTAACTGATTTTTCATACCTATTCTTATTTAGTAGTAGCAGATTGACAGTGACAGACATGCACAATGGCATTCTAAAGTGCACGTGGTAATCTCTTAGAAGTCAAGGGCAGAGCAAAGGTATTTAAAATGTAAGATAGTTAAGCAGAGTGATGACAGCATCGAAAACGTGATGGTAAACGTCAGAAGATGTGGAAATACTTTCTACAGTCTATGGAAAAAAGTTTTCCATACAGTTTTCTGTTTAGTCCTTTTGAACAAAAACAACCTCCTTCCCAAATAAATCTTTTATGATAGGCAACCAACTTCTTGAATGGTAGTAGAGAGTCCGGTATGTAATAGAGAGACGTCTACATCATATACAGCTTATTACCCTTTACCCTTTTTAATCACAATCTTACATTTTGCAGACCTTTGCTTTGCCCTTAACCTTTAGCAGGTTGCCATGTACGCTTTAGAATTCCATGGCACATGTCTACCACTGACTGACCATTTGCTATTATTACCTTAACAGAGATATGACAAATACAGTTGTTGAAAGGTTAGTACTTGGTTACTATCCTAGCAGGAGAGAACAAGCTAATGGGTAATTATGTTACTCCCTCTGCTGAGAATTTGGGCTAGATTCTCAGCTAGTGTAAATAGGCCCTGCACTGATTTACATCAGGCAAAGATCTAGCCTCAATCCTTTAGCACCAATTCAATTAAGATTTACTCAGTCAACATAAATTTCTACATGTCACACTTTACTGCTATTGGAGGACCTTCAACATTAGAATCATAGGACTGGAAGGGACCTTGAGAGGTCATCTAGTCCAGTCCCCTGCACTCAAGGTCAGACTAAGGGTATGTCTTCACTACAGGACTAGGTCGATTTCCCTTAATTCGATTTTCTAAACTCGATTTTAGAAAATCGAATCAGTGTGTCCCCACCAGGACAGCAGGTCAACAGTGGTCGACACTGTCTGTCCTAGAACTTTTGCAGGGGTCGACATAGCCCGCATTGCACTTTGGGTAGGTAGCCCACAGTGCAATGCGTGCTGGACCCCCCCCCCCGCCCAAGCAGCCCCGGGGACCCCCCCGCCCACCTGAACAGCCCCCCCCGCCATACCCCTCCCCCGCCCGCCCGAGGGGGGGGGGAGCCGGCGCGGGGCTGCTTGGGCGATCGGGTCAGCTGCCTAGTCAATTTCACCTGAAATTGACCAGGCAACTGACCCGATCGCCCAAGCAGCCCCGCACTGGCTCCCCCCCCAGCAGCCCCGCGGACCCCCCGCCCGCCTGAACAGCCCCCCCTGCCGTACCCCCCCGCCCGAGGGGGGGGGAGCCGGCGTGGGGCTGCTTGGGCGATCGGGTCAGCTGCCTGGTCAATTTCACCTGAAATTGACCAGGCAGCTGACCCGATCACCCAAGCAGCCCCGCACCGGCTCCCCCCCCCCCCCAGCAGCCCCGCGGACCCCCCCCCCGCCCGCCTGAACAGCCCCCCCCCGCCGGACTCCCCCGCCCGCCCGAGGGGGTCCGCGGGACTGCTCGGAGGTCGGAGGCTTAACTTCAGATGCCTCTTCACTACCTCACAGTAGACATAGAGAAGTCGATTTTAGCCTTACTTCTCTCGTCAGGCAGGAGTTACAAATTCGATTTTGAGGGCCCTTTAAATCGACTTTAAGGGCATGTATGTGAAGACAGGTACACGTTTAATTCGACCTAACGTCGTTAAGGTCGAATTAAAGTGGTAGTGAAGACATGCCCAAAGTATTATCTAGACACTCCTGGCAGGTGTTTGTCTAACCTCCTCTTAAAAATCTCCAACGATGGAGGTTTCACAACCTCCCTAAGCAATTTATTCCAGTGCTTACCCACCCTGACATTTAGGGTGTTCTTCTTAATGTCCAACCTAAACCTCCCTTGCTGCGATTTAAGCCCATTGCTTCTTTATAAATGAAATAATCAGGGACTGGAATTCTATTTATTTTTTGTGGCGTTACTGTGGGAAGAATAGGCCAGAGAAATGGGTTTTGCATGGGGCTCTGTGGGAAACCTAATCTGCATTTCAGATTTGTGAACCAGTTGCTGAGAAAACTCCATCTCCTTTTTAGGATTTTGCTGGCATTCTTTTATAGATGAACTCCCCTCCCCCCTTTTTAAAGTAAAATTAAAAATTAAAAACAAAAAAAGGAAATGAAGCTTCAACTAAAGCAGTAATTGTGAGTTTGCAACTTCTTACATTATTTTTAAACCAGTCTGCCAAGCACTCTTGTATTTTCCTTCCCGCATCAGTCCTATAGTTATAACCTGCATCTGTTGAATCAGAGGTAGTCCAAGTAGCTGTAAGTGGGAAGGGAGCTGTCCATAAGACACTCTCTCTAACAAGACATGACCACACTATGACCATGTCTACATGGCACTACAGCGGCACAGCTATGGCCCTGCAGCTATACTGCTTAAGCACTGTAGTGCACATAAATCCTTCCACCACTAAAGGAAGTTTCTATTGACATAGGTAACCCCCCTTCCCAAGCAGAAGTAGCTACATAGATGGAAGCATTCTTCCATCGACCTAGCTGTATCCACATCCTGCTTATATCACAGTGTAACCGAAACCAGAGGTTAGGCTGGCATAGCTATCGTGCCTAGGTTTCGTTTTTCATATTCCAGAGTGATGTAGCTATATCGATCTACATTTTGAAGTGTAGACCCAACCTATGAAACAGTATGAGAACCCCTGTTATGGCCCATTTATAAACAAGGCAAAGTCAAGCCAGTTAGTTACTGTTCTAGATAATGTACAGCAGCAACACAAAAGTATTTTCTGGTTAAAACACAATATAGAACACAACTATTTTGGAGTGATATACTAGGCGGTATTAGTGTTTGGGAAAGGAGATGCAGAAAGGCTCTCTAGCTATCCAAACACTGTTTTAGTTCTGGGGCTCACCCTCCCATGTCTCACGTTGTTTGAGTAGTAAAACAACAACCTGATGTCCAGACTCATTTCAGGGAAAGGGAGGGCAGAGGGTAGGTATACTGGGGGCTAGTAGACATGTTTAGAAATACTGAAAGTTACTGATGGATAGATCGGGGGGGGGGCACAGGGACCTCGAAAGGCGAGTATTATGAATGCACTTTATTCAACTGCCTAGCCACTCAGGCCCTGATCCAGCAAAGCACTGAGCACAGGCTCAACTTTAAGCACCTGAGTAGTTCAACTTGTGACTTGCATGCTTAAAGTTAAGCATGGGCTTTGCTGGATTGAGGACATAGGCATTTGAAAGTGCCAAATCAGATTTCTCCTTGTATTTGAAATTTACGAAAGGAAGATCTGTTAACCTTCAAAGGCACAGGGCCAAATCCTCTGCTGATGTTAATTAGTATAGTCCCACTGTAGTCAATACAGTAGACTCTCGATTATCCAGGATTGGGTTAACCAGAACGTGGATTAACCAGGATGTCAAATAAAATATGTGTAACTCACAGGGCCGGCTCTGGCTTTGTTGCCGCCCCAAGAACAAACAAACAAAAAAAACCCACCAGGGTGCAGGGCAGCCAGTGAACCAACACCCCCTCTCCCCGGCGCAGGGTGGCTAGTGAACCTATCCCCCACTCCTCATATTTCCTATGGATGGTGATTATCCAGGATTTTATTAACCAGGATTATTTTTTTCCCTATCATCCTGGATAATCGAGAGTCTACTGTACATCTATGCTGGCTTTCAACAGCCAAGGATTTTGTCCACCTTTCTGTAATAATCTGAAAAGTTGCTTCTGCCCATAACTTGCTCCCCATTTAATATGCATCCGCCAAGTCCACTTGCTAAGTGGATCATTTTGCACCCATATTCCCTTGATTCTAAAGGAGAATACTGCTTGAGAAAGCAGCAATTATTTTACTTTTCTGTAGAGTAACAAGTTGTAAGTTATTATTCTCTTTATAATTGGTGACAACTTCCAGGGAAAATGCAAAGCTGGCTGCTTTTGACATCTTACACTGACTATAACTTAACACATCATAGGCCTTTTTAGCACCAGAGACATCATTCCGGTTTAGTAATCCCTTCAGAGAATTCCTTCCAACAAATATAGAAGGGTGTCCTCATGTTAAGAAAAATCTTTTCCTCTAAAATTGTTTACAGTCCAGAAATAGACTATAATGAAAAGAATGCCTTCCCCCAAACCTAAGGGGCTGTCAGTCCACTTATCAGAAAAATATTGCTAAAAGTGCTGTACATGGGTCACTTACCCTTTCCGATATCTCCTAGTGGTCTGAAAGTCGGGGGGAGGGGGGGGGGGGGGAGAAAGCAACATCAACAGACAGCTGTCCTAGTGGGCACTGGATAGACAGAATGACTAGCATTGCTGAGCTATTTAGTCATTACCAATGGAATGATGAGCTCATGTTGCATAATGAGTCACATATTCAGTGTGGTTAGACTGTAAGCCGAACCCCCTCCCTCTAACACCCCCACCCTATCCTGACCCCGACACTAGGTCTGGCTAGTTAACATGTGGAATGAGAATGTACCTACCTCTGAGCTGGCAGCATAAGGGATGTACTTGGACTCCCAGGTTGGAAGATTATCTCACTCAGTCCAAGTTCTCCCAAAGATATATAAGCTACGCTATCGTGTGAGTCTCAGCAGAGCTGACCTGAGCACTAAGGGATTTCAATCATAAAGGAATACAACTTATAACCATCGGAAAACATGATGATGCTGAAAGTAGAGGAGCTGGTAGGTATAAGCTACTTTTCATTCACGATTATTGTTATTTTGGGATTGTTATTGTAATTAATTAGTGGGAGTCTTTATTATAGGCTGACCAGAAAGTAAGTGTGAAAAATCGGGATGGGGGTAAAGGGTAATAGGAGCCTATATATAAGAAAAAGACCCCAAAATCGGGAGTGTCCATATAAAATTGGGACATCTGGTCACCCTACTTTATTACAGGTACTTAAAGGACAACTATCACTGTGATATTCTGGTACATAATTATATCTATTATACCACATTATGCTGGGAGGAGCTTGTTTAAATTATTACTTGAGTTTTGAGTTCACTATGCAACTTAAAATCAAACACATTTAAAAGTTAGCACTCAGTAAAACGAGAAAGATGTCTAGATGTTAATTAGTTCTCAACCAGAGGTACATGTACCTCTGGAGGTAGGCAGAGGTCTTCCAGGAAGTACATCAACTCATCTAGATATTTGCCTAGTTTTACAACAAGCTCCATGAAAGGACTAGCAAAGTCAGCACAAACTAAAATTCATACAGACAGTGACTTGTTTATACTGCTTGAGATACTATACACTGAAGTGTAAGGACAATTATTATATTCCAATTGATTTATTTATAATTATTTGGTAAAAATGAGAAAATAAGCAATTTTTCAGTAAGTGTGCTGTGACACATTTTTATGTCTGACTTTGTAAACAACTAGTTTTTAAGTGAGGTGTAACTTGGGGGTATGCAAGACAAATCAGACTCATGAATGGGGTACAGTAGCCTGGAAAGACTGAGAGTCACTGGTCTAGATTATATACACAAGACTGTTTCCTTTGCACTTTTAATGTAACGTTGAGAATCACTAAAAAAAATTCCTATAAACCCTTTTTTTGTGGTTTAAGGAGTTTTTAAAAAGATACTCAATTCTACAAATTAACATAAAAACTTTATTTGATGAATAAACTGAGCAAACATAACAAATGTAGAGGAACATTGGAATGTTGTTAGGAAGCTCCTTTTCCTCCCAGAGAAATACTTTAAGATGGAATTGCTGTACAGCATAGTTACTAAATACTGGAGTTAAATTCTTTGGCAAGGTCCCTCCAATTTCTGCACTGCTAAATTCTCCAACAAACCACATGGTGTGATAGTTTTTGATTGCAAAACCATTCCAGATCATATGTGTTTAGTGAAATAAATCCGAAACAACACCATGCAATCATCCAAGATTAACACACACACACACTTTTCCTATGATTGCTAAAATACCTTCAAAGTTTTCAAGGACTGTTTTCATTTGTATTGTGGCATAGGAACAACCCTGGTGTGTATAAGCTACCTAAAACTACCATTATCCAGCAACATTGAAGTCAATCAGAACTTTACCATTGACTTCAGTTGAGGAGCAGGCTCTTAGCCTATGTATCACACCTGCTTCAACTCCATTGTATGTGTCTGAATTAGACTGCAAGCTCCCGGAGACTAGTATATCTTCAGCTATGTATGCACCTTGCAGCATACAGGCTGTGCTTGTAAGTAATAAGGAATGATTTTGCACTGACAGGAAGTTGATCAGATGGCTTTAATATGTCTTTCCACCTTGAGCTTTTATGACTTTCTGATGAATGTTACACAGGATAGAAATTAATGGGAAAACAGAAAAAGATATTGCCTTTGTAGTCAGACACTTGCTGCAGTAGTGCTACTGTTATCATAGCAGCAACCAAGCCCCAGACAATTAGAAAGGGGATTTGGAGCTTCGTAATCCATGTTAACTGCTACAGGCCTGACCCCACACCCACTGATATCAATGGGAGTTTCTTCATTGACTTCTATATATGTTGGATCAGGCCACTAATGAAATTGCAGCAACCATTGTCATAAAGCCAATCCCATTGCAGAGCATCATCAAGGATTGGGTTCTGACTGTCACACACACAGTCTAGGGACAGATAGAACACTTACACATGGGTCTTTTCTTTTTTTTTTTAACCACAGCAATTGGCTGCTAGCTATTAAGTGTTTCCAGTAGGTGGGTGCTTAAGACATGGTGCTGCAATCACAAAACATTGTGTTCCCTTTTACAGGTGACACGGCAGAAGAGTGACAGTAAAGAGACTGGAGATTTCCTCCCAGAGGACTTCAAAAATGGAGAGTACGAAACTGCAGTGAGATTAGAGAAACAAGAGGACCTGAAAACACTCCCTGAACACTCCCTGACCCGAGGAAACCTGACCTATGAAGAGGAGAAAAAGCTACAGGCAGAGGTAAGTGCTTTGATTTTGTGTTCATTGTTATCAATGTGTGGCTGCTGTAACCCTAAAATGCCACAGGATTTTGTTCTAACTAAAATCATTTTATGAGCATAAGAAGTTTGCAGCTCACTGCCCAGTGAGAAGGGCAGAGGGCCTCATCCAAAGTTCACTGAAGTCAAAGGAAGGGATCCCATGGACTTCGCATCAGGCCAGTAATGCTGTCAAACTGCTTCTAAAGCATCTCTTCATTTGTAATTTCTAACTGAAGAACTAGAAATCTTTTCAGAAAGTACCTGCTGCCCACTGTAGAGTATGTTAAGGAGTGGCATATATGAGAAAAAGCTCTCCTATTCAGAAACATAACTATTGTCACCCTCAGCTAGACAGCCCTTACTCCCCAAACCGGCTCACTCACACCATTCCCCTGCCAAGTGGTAACAGCAAAGTTCTGTACCTTGGTCTCCTGTTACTAAGGGCCGTCCTTTCTAGAACACCCTGTAGTGTGCTTACTAGCCAGAAAGCCAGTGGGAGTCTTTGCACTGACTCAGTAGGGCTTTGGGTGAGGCCCTCATTGCAGAGCACATTCCAAACAGAGAAAGGTGAAGCTACCTGATTAAAATCCCCCTTAAAAATAGACATGAAGTGTCTGCTCACCAAGTCATTTTACATTTTTAGTTATTTAGGGCCAGCTTCTAGTCCCTTTACTCTCCTCACATAGCACTGTAACAGGGCATGCTCTGATCCCACCCTCAGATGCCCCAGGAATCCCTCAGTCTCCACTGAGAAGCAATTTTGCATGATTGATTGACATTCCTATTCCCCAACACCAATACAGTCCCATGCAGTGTACCTTTACCCCTTTAGGGCCTGGGAAGTAGAGATCACCCTTTCTTGAGGTCACTAGGTTCTGATGATCCTGCTTACTCCTGCTCTAGCCCCTGGACTACCTTCCTGTAACCTTAGTCTATCAGCAGAGGGGTATAATTGGATCATCCAACCTCCCGAACTGATCAGATAATTATACCTCCCCAATCAGTCTTCTTAAGGCAGCTGGCTGATGCCTAAATGACCAGAGGACTGGCTCACCTGATAGCTTCCAACCCTGTTGAGTAGTCCTACTGATGTCAAGAGCACTACACAATATGGGTAAGAGTAGCAAAATCTGGCTCTTGATCAGTTAGTTCTGAGTCATTAGGAGCCAATTTCATACTTGTAAGCAGGTGTAATTATAGTGACTTCAGTGCAGCTGCACTTTTTTGTGCCAGATCTGAATGAGGCTTTAAGCCTTTACTGGCACTTCTTTTTAAGGACAGCAATGACATCTTTAGGAGATTACTGCAGTGTAAAAATACTGAATGAAACTACTGGTCAGTATGACCCCTGCATTTATTTAAGGGTGTATTTTCCTTAAATTAAAGCCATCAGCTACACCCTAATGCAGGGGGGAAATGGCGGGCCACATCCTGAAAGGTTCTGGGCACAGGGAGTTTGTATTTGAAGTCAATAGGAGTTACAGGTACTCAACATCTCTCACTATTTGGCCATAAAATTCCATGGGAAATAATACAATATGCAGAAACGGGGATTTTATGCTACATAGAAGAAAAACAAACGTTCTTCCTTCATAGCATGTGCAGATCTACTGACTAGGGAATGCCATATGAGTTCTTAGGGCAGAAATTAGACAAGCAGAACAGGGAGCAAGGAAACACATAGGCAAAAATTACTTTTGCTATCCATAGTATCAGTATAATCATCACAAGTTTCATAGATTTAAGGTCAGAAGGGACCATTACGACCCGCTGTCTGACTTTTATTAGACAAGCTGTAGATGTCACCCAGTGATTACTGCAGCTGCCACAAGAAGTTATGGTTGAAAGGTATGGATCCCTGCAAATCCGCGTATATCTGCTTTATATCCACAAATTGCAGATGGATACGGATCCAAATTTTACATCTAGAGCCCTGCAAATCAGATGATATCCACTTTGTATTTGAGAACCATGCTCCCTGATTGAATGTGGATAGTAATTTTGTATTTGCACAGGGCTCTATTGAAAGGGCATAACTTTTAGAAAGAGATTCAAATTAACTTAAAGGCTACAAGTGATGGGAGTATTAACCACATCCTTTAGCTACCTATTCTAGGGGCTATTTATCCCAAACAGTTAAACATTGGCATCTTTCCCATTTGAATTCAGTTGATTGACAATGTAAACTGCATTGCTGTGTTGAAAGGAAAGGAGTTTTGTATTCCCTCTGGACTCGGTCTTATCATTTGCTTGTTTCATTCAGCTCAAGAAGAAAAAGCTAGAGGAGAGACCAAAACTTGAAAACTTGCAAGATCTTGAAAAAATTATTCAGCTGAAGAAAAGGAAAAAATGCACAAAAGTGAAAGTGCCCGTTTTAAAGGAACCTGAACCAGAAGTTATTGTAAGCACTATTGTTAAAGTGCATTCTTTTATGAAAGATTTGATGGGATTTCTGGAACAGTGGACAGCTGTAACACATTTATATTTTGTACATTTGTCTCCATCAGACAGGACCCGTGGATGTACCTACATTTTTAAAAGCTGCACTGGAGAATAAATTGCCAGTAATCGAAAAATACCTGTCAGACAAAGGGGATCCAGATGCTTGTGATCAGGTACAACTTTTATTCTTATTACTGCAGAAAGTTAGCGGCAAAAGACATTATGGGCTGCAGTTAGACAAAATTCCAATTTTCATTATATTTTGTAGACTCTCATCCTTTTGCAGCATAAATGTAAGAGAGTTAACTACAACTTATTAAGTTTTCTTGCTTTAAAAAGGGACCCCTGGGAGCAAACAAAGTATATTTTACCTAGGAAAGTCTGTGTATTTATTGGAAATCAGGAAACCCTGATTTCCTTTGGCAGGATTCCATGATGAGCTGCACTACAGAAGCCTTTCTGTACAGTTACAAAAATAGGATTCTTTCATTCTTAAAAAACACAGCTTTGTTTGGATATCCGACTCTGCCACATTCCAAGCGAGGAAGGAACTTAGATTCCTTACACTGTATCCTGCTTTAAAGTGCATTTGCAACATAATATAATATGGATGTGGGAATTCAAGAGGTTTAGAAGGTTTTTAATTCGAATGCCACATTGCAGACATTACTTATGCCCTTTAAATGGGCTGGGTAGGCAGCTGTCGTCTAGGAACTTGCTATTAAAATTTAGCATACGCATTCAGAAATTAATCAGAATAAAACATGTTTGCTATCATCTCAGGGGACAAGAAGGAAAAGGATTTCACAAATCTCTGTGCCACACACAGTATTTGACTTATCCCTGTTTTTAATTGACAGTATCAACGCACTGCATTGCACAGGGCATGCTCAGAAGGACATCTGACACTGGTGGAAAAGTTAGTGGAAGCTGGAGCCCAACTTGAGTTCCAAGACATGGTATATACATGTTTAAGATTCTTTATAAAACCTGCTGATCCATTCAAAGGACATCAGAATTACAAGCCATTAGGGCTAAATAAGAAAAAGCTGCTAATAGCTACAGCTTAGTTTACTGTAAGTTCATTGACTTGCAGTAATTTTGATTTAGACTGATTTAAAACCAATATGTATTCATTTACATTTTTTTATCACAATTGTTTAATTTATGGAGTTTTGGTTCAATTCTTTTATGGTTGTAGCTTGAATCTACTGCTCTTCACTGGGCATGTCGTGGGGGAAGCCTGGAAATTCTGAAATTCCTGCTCAACAAAGGAATAAACAGAAACGCCAGAGACAAGGTATGTTCTTATGTGGCTTTTTAAACTGGATGTGAAAAACTGATCCCCAGTCCATTATTTTGGCAGCTGTTTTTCATGTACTGGCTTTAAATCAGATTTGATTATTTTCTGTTGATAATTTTCCTACTCCCTCTGATTGATTGTTTTCTCCTTCCCATTTACTAGTTGCTCAGTACACCATTGCACGTAGCTGTGAGGACGGGTCAGTATGAATGTGCAGAGCACCTCATTGCTTGTGAAGCAGACCTCAATGCCAAAGACAGAGTAAGTAAATTACATATTTTACTTAACACAGAGGCTAACTCTCAATTACAATCTAGCATGGAGCAGACTTTATAATTCCACTTAATTGTAAAATGACCATGTACTTTGTTCAGCCTTGAATGATGCCTGAGCACAGCAGAATATAAGCCAGTAATCAATCTTGTTTTGTTTATTTTAGGAAGGAGATACACCACTTCATGACGCAGTGAGGCTGAATCGTTATAAAATGATTAGACTCCTGATTATGTATGGAGCAAATCTACATATAAAGAACTATGTAAGTAAGATTAGTACAGGATCTTCCCATCAAAACAGTTTCATGGAGGTGCAGGCCAGAAAGAACCATTATGATGAATTAGTCTGACCTCTTAGAGAAGATAAATTTGAAGTAGAACATATTGGAAAATGATGTTTCATGAAAAATATTCAGTACATTTTTCTAAAAAAAACATTTTTTCCCCATCCAACTGATTTAAAATTATACCCCACCTTATATACCCATGTGACCTATCTTTAAAAAAATCCAGAGATGATTTTCTTTTGGCGCGATTCTTTGTTACAACCTGTTGCACTGTATGTTTGTAATATTTTAAACATCACTGAAACTCCGGTTGACTCTTAACCCCCTAAAAGGAAAGTCAGCTGAGGGCTGGTCTTGGCTGTGTCTGGATGAATAGTTAATTAGTAACCTGACCAGCTGGACCTGCAAATCAATTGGGGGAACTCTAGCTAAGCAGAACTTTAACGATTAATTTCGGAAGACCCAAAACTGACCTTCGGCATTTGGTAATACTGACAGTAGCAGCTATGGAGTAACAGCAAGATACAGCAAATTAGTTTATCCCTGCTCACAAAAACAGGAACAAAAAATTCCAAAGCCATGACAAGTTGGAAAGTGACCTCTATTACCATCAATCACCAACTTTTACAATTTGATTTTTTCCAAATTATCTGCCTTGCTTCCCAGGGACAGCACTTTCCTAAAATTGCCAGGCAACTGCCTCAGTCCATTCTATTTAGTCCCTCTGTAACCTAATCACTAATGACCATATTCATCAGTACACGTATGAAGAATTATGAATGGATAATAAGTGCCGAAAGCCAAAAATCTGCTCTCTTAGGCCTTGTCTACACAGGCTATACCTGTTTAGCTTATGGTGTGATTTTAAAGTTGTTTAGTTAAACTGTTGCAACCCCCTATGAAGACATTTACTTCAGTTTAAGAGTGGTTTACAGTTTAGCTAACCAGATTCCCAATTAATTTAAGCTAAAGCAAAATAAACTTTGTGTAACTTAAGTTAGATATTTTAACATGAAATTTAAAGTGTGCTTTATTATTGATCAGGACATTTACTAATAGGGCCTGCTTGTGCAACCAATGAAATTAATGGATTTGTTAGCTGTTAACTTCAAAAGGAGCAGGAATACCTCTATAGAGCAGGATAGTTAATACAATGGTGATGAGTTTGAGTTAGAACGTAGGTGTCATCAAATATAGAAAGACCATTCATTAGACTTATGTGTCTGACACAGAACTAGACAAGAACAGGGACATTAATTTACTTAAGTTTACCAACTGAAATTAAATCTGGTTCCCCTCACTCTTTTGACTAGGAAGAGAAAACCCCTATGGATCTTGTTCTTCAGTGGCAGAATGGCACCAAAGAGATATTCAACAGCCTTAAAGAGAACTCCAACAAGAACTCCCATATAAACACATTCTGAGGAGGGAAAAATTACTTGCCTGGAGAAAAGTACTCTTCTCTTCAGCAGCTGAAAGGCACCAACCAATCAAGAAAAACTGCACTGAACATGCTACTTTTACTGAAGAAAAAATGTGTATCCTATTGGATTATTTGTTGCTGCCTTTGTTGGAATACTCTAGAACAAAGATTCAGAAATATTTAAAGACCTTTGTGTTAAAATTCCACTGATTTAAAGTTGCGTTATTTATTTTATTTTATTAGTGGTTCAAATGATGATCATTCTTGATCTTTGTCAACAAGTCATGTTACCACTGTTTTTATACAGAGAGCTACAGTTACTACTGTGGTAACCTGAATCAGTCAGCAATATTAACACCCTCCCTGCCCTCATCTTAGTCAGCAGTCCAGGTGTACTCCTGTCAAGCCTTTCCATAGACCTAATTAGCTAACATATCATTGTTGCCCTGTCTCTCTTAACTCTCAGTATTAGAGTAAGCTGGTAAAAATGAGTGGTGATATGTGGAAGACAGTAG
Organism: Sternotherus odoratus; assembly: GCA_032164245.1. Classification (NCBI taxonomy): domain Eukaryota; kingdom Metazoa; phylum Chordata; order Testudines; family Kinosternidae; genus Sternotherus; species Sternotherus odoratus. Next base: position 79,398,902 of record JAVMKO010000005.1, on the reverse strand, counting down.
AAAGCAAGGTTTCTACTAAGGTTTACTAAGATGCCAAGTGGAATTAAAGGAACAGTTCAGTAATTGGACTGGTGTTGTTTAGTCATTGATAAAGACTGGGCTTGGTTGCTGGGTCAAACAATGTTCTGAAGGTGTGAGGATGATAGTGAAGGAATATGCCCCTCTGATAAGCTGGTATATACTGATTTAAGGACAGACGGATGTATATTTGTAAATGTGTACTGCTTTTATGTACATTTTGTATTATTTAAAATTTAATAAACTTTCTATTTCCGAGTGTATTCTGCCAAGTGAAATTGAGTGGAGGGAGCACCATGATGCTTCCAGACAGTCTGCTTCTTTCCCTTTGTAACCTAAATGCTTAGGCATAGTTTCTTTAGAAAATTACTCAGCTAGCTGGCGCTACCAGCTCTGAAGTACTGTGTTTTCATTATTAAATGCTTTTTTAGCTTCATTGGTGTGGGGTCAATACCGAAGTTAAAAATTCAGTTTTGATTTGAGTTTGACTAGATATCAGCACCTCAGCTAAATAGTAGCTAAAACAGAACCAAACAGGCTGGGAAGCTTGAAGAGCACCAGCCAAGGAAGTGGGGGTACTGTACTCACCTATGCTGGGAGAGGAAGGGAAGCTCTCCTTTTAGTAGAGAAAGTGAAACTCTAACCTCCCCTGCTCTCCCTTACTCTAATCCCTGTGGATGCACCAGGTGGAAGTTCTAGATCTTTTAATGGTAGAGTGGGCTTTTTATACTGCATTTAATTAAAATCACACACATGTTGCAGCCTCCCAAATGAGAGAACTACCACTGCCCCATTGTGTATGTCCCCCTCCCCCAGTTCAGTCAGACTTAGTCAGCAAACATTAGAAAGAAACCTGAATCAAGTCCTTATGATACATTGCTGCAAATGGACAGTCATTTAAGAACAGTTAATTCTATCTAGACTTTGGCAGTGTGTGTGAATATTGTATTATAAAAGTGTGGTTTTGCATATTAGTGTGATTATAACCAGACATGACAATAAAAGAGCACAGATGTGATCTACCCACAAAGCATCAATACCCCTAGAGAATTCTACTAGCAGCCACCTATCTTGATAATGGATGAAACAGATCAGCCTCTTCTCAGACAAGTGTTTTCCAAAATGTTCCATAAATAAACTTGCCCACTATATGCAAGTACTTACAAAAATCTGTGTAAATGCTGGGACCTAATAGGCTCCTCTTTGTTGAGTCATAGTAGATGCCTGTCACTGCCCACCACCCATGTCATGCAGTTACACTGCTTTTCTGTGCACTAGACCAGTTCAGTGTCCATGAGAGCTAGGACGGACCTTGCTGGAACTAGGACATGAAATAGGATCTTTTTCGTTTGTCTGCATTTATATTTGAGAAATATTTACACAGTCCAGGCATGAGAGGCTAGTGTGATACAAAAAAAAAATCACTTTACAGAATTAAATGTTGTGTCTCTTACTATTGTATCAGTGCTTGGGAGGGAGGAGATAAAGAACAAATAATATAGGCTGTTAGCAAGGTTATCTCCAGCCTGGGATTAATGCTAAACAAATAGTAAGATCACCATGCTGCTTATTCCACGTTCACAAACCTCTCTCTGCATCATTCAACAAGCAATTTTGCTCTTGCTCAAAGCAAGAACCTCTCTGGCCATGGCAAGAGAAAGCAATGCCACTCCCTTATTGAGTAGTCAGCTGGATTTGGTCTCTCCTTTTGTGTCAGCCAATAGGTCAGGATCATTAAAGGACAAACTAATTTAATGATATCCAATGACTGACAACAGCAGCATGCAGGTCAAGCACAAAGTAAAGAAAGTCAACAGCATCAAGGGCAAAAAGTGCATTGTACACTCAAAGTAAAAACATCTTGTGACTAACACACTCCATTTCTAAAAGTCTCTGTGTATTTTAAAGCAAAACTCCATTCCTGGTGCTTAGTCCAATTATTGAGTTTTACCTCCTGTAAATCTACTGCAAAAGTTCCCCTGCAGCATGTTACAAGCTATAATTAGCATTTCTCAGCTTGCTTCCAGTGGTGGCCAAAGGGTTGAAATGGTCATAGTTTGACACACAGCTAGTCCAGTCTCTTACCTCTCTTTCATATTAGTTCACCATCAAAAGAAAAGCCTTAATCAAGACCTGGAAGAGCCCTAAAAACGTTTTGCAGGAGGGAGTTGATTATAAACTGTAGGCAGCTGGATTATATGCATTGAGGTAGGAACTGGTAACAGAATAAATGCTCCTGCTGGAGAATGAACTGTGATGCAAGTTTTATTTGTCTAAGGTTACTTAGACAGAGGTTAGACAGCTGGCATGTTGTGACCATTGCTTATCCCATTGATCACACTCATCTCAGTGTTACCTTAGGCTCTTCTTGTCTGTCTGCTGTAACTACCTGTTGTCTCATATTATATTTCAATATTAAGATCTTCTGAGCAGGGACTGTCTTTTAGTTACAGCTCTGTCTGTATCATGTCTAATATAATGGGCTCAAGCCAGTAGGTGCTATTTTAATACAAATAATTGCCAAGGGATTTCCTTGCAATTCAAAGATGCCAGAATCTCAGTTTCAGCAGACGATCATGAAACAAAATTAGACAGTGCTATTCTGCACCATGCAACTATTTTTCTTATGCGAGTTGGGGGAGTGTGGGAACTGGCTTGCAGTGGTAAGGTAAAATATCTGGAATCTTTTTAAAAACTTTGATGAAGAGAACAAGTGGTGATTATGTTTTTGGAGGGCTAATTGTAAAATGTATAGAAAGACACAGGTAGCTGTAAAATTCTTCACACTCTGATATTACAAACGCTCTACCTTTTTAACCTCCAGCAATTAGGAGGGGTAGGTGAGACACCATTGCTTTAACAAAAATGGGAACACTTTCCTACATTATCCTTTTGCCATTAGCAGTAAGATCATTCTGCTGTGATGAATGTCATGGATTTCAATAACCTTATTCTTGCACAAACATAAGTTTGTTTGTTTTTTATAAAAAATTTGTAGCTGAACAAATCAAAATAATGAATCAAGGAATTGTGGGTGGGTAGCATGGGAGGAAAGGACTTCATGGAAGCTGAGAAGTTGGGTTTGATCCTCATACTTCAGTCTTGGCTTTCTTGCGGACTGGAAGAACTCCTTCCTCCTCCGAAGTGCGGGGGGTTTTCTTGGTGTACACCACCCCAAAAGCAGTCTTTCTGGTTTCTGGAATTTAAAAATGAAAAAAAAAATCCAAGTTTAAAACAGATCAAGTAAAAGTGATAACATATTGGTAACTGCTCATTTCAGTCTGTTTCCATACCTGTGCCTAACAAGTACGTCTCCATCTGTGCATTTCATACAGCTATGGAGCATTAAAATGAGTGCACTCCTACACTCAATTAGTGCTCCTAAGGCTCCACAGCCATTTTTAAATTAGCAGGTCCAGATAATTTGCATCCAAAATTTTACAAAAGCTGGCCGAGGAGCTCACTGGCTTCTAAATGTTGGTTTTCAATAGTCATGGAACACTGAAGAAGTTCCAGAAGACTGGAAGAAAGCTTATGTCCCAGTATGTAAAAAGGGTGACCAGGGCAACCTGGGTAATTATAGGTCAGTCAGACTGACACCAATAAATGATAATGGAGTGGCTCATATGGTACTTAATTAATAAAGAACTAAAAGAGGGTAATGTAATTAATGCAAATCATCATTTTATGCAAAACAGATCCTGTCAAACTAACATGATACTTTTTTAGGATGATATATTTTAAAAGATCACAAGTTTAGTTGATAAAGGTAATAGTGTTGATGTAATATACTTAGACTTCTGTAAGGCATTTGACTTGAAACTGCGTAACATTTTGATTAAAAAGATAGAAAAATATCAATTAATATGGCACACATTAAATGGATTAAAAACTGGCTAATTGATAGGTCTTAAAATGTAGCTGTAAATTAGAAATCATTGTTGAGGGGATGTGTTCCTAGTGTGTTGACACAGGGATATATTTTTGGCTCTATACTATTCAATAACCTGGAATAAACATTATATCACCACTTATGAAGTTTCCTGATAACACACAAATTTGGGAGCGGTAAATAATGAAGAGGTCACTAATACAGAGCAATCCAGATTGTCTGTTAAACATGGTGCAAGCAAACAATGTGTGTTTTAATACAGCTAAAACATAACTGTATATATCTGGAACAAAAGGTAGGCCATTCTGACAGAAGGGGAAACTCTGCTGTGGGAAGCAGTAATACTGGAAAAATCTGGGGGTCATGGTAGGTAATGAACTGAACATGAGCTCCTTGTGTGACCTTGTTGTCAAAGAGGCTAATTCAATCCTGGGATACATAAACAGGGGAACCTCGGGTAGGAGTAAAGAGATGATTTTACGCCTGTATTTGGCACTGGTGCAACTGCTACTGGAATACTCTCTCTAGTGCTGATGTCCACAATTTAAGAAAGATATTGAAAAATTGGAGATGTTCAGAGGAGAGCAAGGAAACTGACTAAAGGATTAGAAAACATGCCCTACTGTGAGACACTCCAGGAGCTCGATCTATTTAGCTTCACAAAGTGAAGGTTCAGAGGTGACTTGATTATTGTCTGCAAGTACCTATATGCAGACCAAAAAAATGGGATCTTCAGTCTAACAAACAATGTGATCCAATAGCTTGAAAACGAAGCTAGGCAGATTTTAGACTGGAAATATGGCATAAATTTTTAACAGAGATTAAATAACCATTGGAACAATTTACCAGAGGTCATGGTGGATTCTCCATCACTGACAATTTTCAAATCAAGATTGGATAGTTTTCTGCAAGATATTCTCTCGGAGTTATTTTGTATTATAAAAGAGGTCAGACTAAATGTTCATAATGGTCCGTTTCTGGCCTTGGAATCTAGGAGTCTAGGGTAGTTTAACTAGTTTAGAACAAGGCTACCACCCAAGTGCTGCACAAGGCATTTATTTAGCTGCTAGGGTTAGGAAATGCGGTTTTATTACAAGCCCTTAAGGTTGAAGGCAGAATAATAGTCACAACACAGCCACAGTGTTTTAAACTCACCAAGCTATAAAAAGCAACTAGATAAAAGTTTAGGCCTTATTTTCCTCTCCTGAAATCTTATTTGTATTCCATGGGAAAATGCCTTTCAAAAAAGCCAACTGCAGTATGTCTGACCGCATGCACATGTTGTATTTTGGAAGATGTAACATTTTTCTCCAGAGTATTTGAAAAAGCTCAGCACTTCTGAACAAAATTTCTTGTTTTTTAAAATTCCTTTGTATCCCGGGATTTTAAAAGTGGACATTTAAAAATCATAATGCCTTGTCAAACTTCAAGTCAGGATCAGCTCAGGACTTTACAATAAGTAGACTTTTTTTTTAAAAAAATCTGACTTAGGTGGCATCTTAATTCTGAAATATTAAAAAGCAATGGCATAACACAGACTTGAGTGTTACCCTCTTCGGCATGCTCGTTCAATCTACCTGCACCTAAAGCATTTCCATCTATTCAAAAGCACTTTACTTTACAGAAGGATGAAAACTGATACGGGCAGTGATAATGGCACCTAACACCACCACTTGTCAAGTATGCTAGCATCCCCGAGCCATACATACAGTTTTCACCAACATTAATTGGAAAGATACTCCTCTAGGTGTTGAGGACAAAAACCCCTCCTATATACGTATATTGCTAGCAGACAGGAAACCCACCTTAAGAGAATCTTTCAAAAGAACTACTCACTCATCCTGGGCAAGCACTTTTTTTGGACAGAAATATCAGTTTTTTTCAACATCATGGTAAACTTGAGCAAGCAGATTTTATGTCAGGGCAACACAGTTTCAATATGCTACTGTCATTGCAGATAGGCAGGATACAGGCTCACAGTGAATAGGCTCAGACACTCACATGAAGTCAAACCTGTCATTTACAACAGGTTCAGGTCCCACTTGTTTTGTAGTAAGAGTTCCGGGTCCAGACCCAGTGTGTATCCACTACCTAGAGCAACTCAGTTCTGGCATTAAATTATTTCTGTGCTCAAAACTGACCAGACATTCACTTCACTTATTAGGGTACACATGGCAGACTTCTTTTACAATGAAAGAGATTCAAGCCAGAGTAAACAAAGTAAAATAAGAAGTTTCTAAGTGGTGACAGGGTTTTTATTTTTTTGAGGGAGAGGAGGGGATGGAATCAATGGCACACTGTAAAGTGGCTAACTGGGAAACTGGGATGTTTAAATTGATACATGGCATGTTGGCTTATTCATCTCTATGCACCAGTGAATGAAGCACATAATACAATTGGAAACTTGTTGATTTCCAATGCAGTAGGTAAGAGTCAAATTGCTTTCCGCCTATTGTTAAATGAGGACATATATGCGCGTATAAGAATTATAGTTGTTGTAGATTTCTATGCTGAAAGCACGACGACACGCGTTCTAATTTTCTAATATCTCAGACCATTGCACCTCTATTAGTAGCATTTCTTACCAAGCAGAGAACACAGTTTGATTTCACATCAGCTGTGAAGTGCTCTCACAGCATACTGGAGCAATGAATAAAGTCGACGTAAAATGAAAAGTCAAAGGGAAGAAAGGGGCATTTACAGACATCATAAAGAGAATGAAAGCAACAGAATCTGTTGTCATTTAAGGCCAAATCTTGATCCAACTGAAGTCATTGGCAAAGTTCCCATTTTCCTCAGCCAGTCCAGGATTTGGGCCTTATGAATCAAAATGCTATTTTGTTACATAATATAATAGACTGATGTGGGGTTTGATTCTATGATCTGTGCTTTCCCAGAGGAGTGCCATAAGTACTGTTATTAGAGTTCCAGGCAACCAACACCACTGATAGGACCATTCATTTCCTCTTACTCATTTGTGGGGAGGTCACTGCACTGAGGGACAGAAAAGTAAATGGAATGGAGAAGAGGCACCTGTGGATCATCACCTAGATAAGGTAGAATTCCAAGAAGACTCTTCCTTTAAGAGAGCCAGCACCATTTACAAAATAAAGTGTCAGAGCTGCATTACTAAAAAAATTATGTAAATTAATGTGAAAAACGAATGTGAAACAAAAGACAGCTGTGATGTTCACTCACCTCCATGAAGAAGGACAGCTCTGCAGTTGGTAGAAATAGCTGCCTTGGCGTCACTTTCAGACAGGCCAAACAACAAACCTCTGTCACCATTGTTAAAGAACTTAGTGTACAAAAAGGAGTGAGCAGATTAAGCGGTTCTTTCCCCGGGCGTAGAATTGGTCACTTGACAAAAATAACTGAGAACTATCAAAGCTGCAATTCAGAATGACGTCTTTCATAACGTTACCCAAAGATTGGTACTATTGTATGGGTGGCACTTAAAGTATCGAGGATCTGATTCAGCCCATTGAAGCCAGTGGAAGTACTTACACTGTCAACATTCTACTGTTGGATCAGGCCCTAAGCTGAAGAACCTTCCCTATTAAGGACAGAACCTTCAGTCCAGTTGAGTATTCTTCTCCAGACTTGCCCCTGTCCAAACTAGCCTTTCAATGAAGTTAGGAAACCATATTTAAATTCTGTTTCATCTAACCTGGTTTGAAACGTGGTTTGCAGGACACTGTGAAGTAGACTAGGAGTTGGCCAGAAAATGGAATTTCCATCCTACAGAGTATTCTGAAGCCTTGCGGGAGGGGGAGAATCATCCTAATTTGGGAAGAAAAGAAAACCTGAATCTACTTTCTACCTGGGACAAACAAGTTTACCACTCTCTCATGCCCATTCAGAATCCTGATTCAGGAGGGAAATCATCAACTGACCTCATGGTGTGAAATATAGCAGATGTACACATAACCATATTCTCCAACAGTGACAAACTAAAATGCGGAGACTTTGCTTTTGTTTGTTTTGTTATTGCCAGTTGCAGTATTGTCATTCTCTACTATGGAAGCGTGAAACCAAAATCTGTTTCTCAGATCTGACACTATTATAAAAGCATTATAGTTTACCTAATCACACTCCTACTGAGGACAAAGCAAATTAGAGTTATTTAACAGTCTTTTTATAGTTGCAATGCTTATGTTGAGAGTTTTAGTACAGGTAAATTGCACCCTATCTTTTCATTGAAAGGTTTTATTTTATTTTTAAACTTTGTTTTATTCAATCCTGCAGCTGGGGACATACTTTAGAAATATAGAAGAGATTTTAGTGTATTAAATTTGTTCTGAAATTATTCAAACAATCTTCCCGCTGCCATGAGTTGTGTTACAATCACAATACACTGCATCAAGGACCCGACCTATGTAAGTCACAAATTTTAAAAAGCTCTGAAGGGTGGGGGAGAGAAAAACATAGAAATATTTTTATTGCAATATCAAATACTTGAAAGTCAACTGCAAATTTCCTACATTAGATAAGATTTTACTTGGTAAAGGATACAGATTAGCCACATCATAAGGACCTCGAAGTTCTAATGGCTAAAACAGAAGACAAGTGTGAAAATCTATACACCCCCTCAATGGATTTTGGAGAGTTACAGTTTGCAAGATAAGGTTATTTACAGAAACTATCAGCCATTAACTCTTAATTTAAATTTCATATAACCATGGGTTCCAGAGTTCCTGGAGATGCTAACATGAGAGCAAGACAATTGCTAACACCAAGGGAAAACAGGAAGTACCCACTTCCACTAGCAGAATTAAGAAAATACAACAATAGTGATACAGAAGAAACCAAAAGAAAAATTCAAAAGGGTAATTATATTGGTGCTTCTATTCCTAGCAGAAATTTATTTATATTAAATGTATGTACTTTAAAAATATTCTGACTTACCCTTTCAGCTGCACTAGATATAATTATGTTCTAGAGAATAAAGGAGAACAAGAATTAATCTTAGAAAAATATTAATAAATTGAAGATTAACATAAACCCAACACTAATACTCCTCTGAGTATCATTTGAAGCGAAGAGTTAATTCTGTTGTCCCTGTCTAGCAAAAGTATCTGTGGCTTTCTGGAACAGGAATTTCCATGAAGATTGTGGATTATGGTGCCTTGCAAACAATAAACCAAAACCATCTACCAGCTCTGAAAGTTGCAGCGCTTACTGGGTCAAGAATCTATACAAAAAAAGAGCATCATAATTACACTCATTCCACGTACAAAACTGGTAGCACAGCTGCGTCTGGCCTGGGTCAGATGACGCAGGCTCATGGGACTTGGGCTACAAGGCTGTGAAACTGCTGTGTAGATGTTCAGGCTCAGGCTGGAGCCCAGGCACTCAGACCCTCCATACTCATGGGCTCCCAGACCTCAGGCTCCAGCCTGAGCCTGAATGTCTACACAGCAATTTCACAGCCTGTAGCCCGATCCCAAATCAGCTGACCCAGGCCAGTTGCAGGTGTGTAACTGCTGTGTAGCCGTATCCTTAGTGACAACCCCTCACCCACAGATGTGAGAAAAGTCAAAGTTACATGAGCTTAATAGTTTCTCTCTGTGCTTTGGTGTTGAATACGCAAAATAAAACCCCTACCTCCTTCGGGGGCTGGATTTTTAAAAGATTTTTTGATGGGAGTTGGAAAAAACAGTATTAATTCAGCAATAGGGAGATCAAATCAGCAGCATAGTTTGGCCCCTATTAACAATTATACTGGCTAAAAGAACTAGCTCGAAATCAGCCAGTGGGAACCCATTATCATCATCCACTGTCCTATCACCACTAATACTGATTGCCCTCAATATCAGCATCTACGTATTCATATGAAAGTGGCGGGGGACGGAAGAATACCACACTCCTCTCCCATCTCCCGGGTTGGCTAACCCCCATCTTTCCTTCACTAGGCTTCTATGGGACCCCTAGGGCATGGCAGAGGAGCATGGCATCCCAGTTCTTTGCATAGCTGCCACAGTTCCTTTAATGGTGAACCGCAAAGGACTCCTGTCTGTAATGAGTTTAGAGAAGGTGTTCATGGAAACCGCTCTCCAAAGCATCAGCCTTAAAGACCTCTCATACCCTTTTACAGACGAAAACAGGGCTGTGGGATTCCTTCTCAGCACAAAGCCTGAGCTGTGATGCCTCAGCACTCTTCCCGCTGACATCACTGCCACTTACATACCACACGTCTCCAGTTAGGGGGGCTATGACCCATTTGCTGCTCTTCTACATGGCTTCACTTGACCTTCTGCTTTCCCAACTCAAGGAGTGGAGCATAGATTTGAGGAGAGCAACTGTGTGCAAAAATAGGAGCTCTGACTACCTCAGAGCGATTTGTATTTCCATGGAATGACCTCACAGTCTCCATTATGCACAAGACTTCTTCAGGTGCTGAGCACGAAAGGATGTGCAGAGCCCTATGGCTCAGAGAGCACTGAAGGCCAGAAGCAGAAGTAACACACAGCGGAACTTCCCTCTACACATCAGGAAAGATCTCAGGAGACTTTTTTTTTTTTTTTTTGCTTTGCAGCTCATCTTTAAACCTGTTTACTATGGATCTTGCGGGTGCTTTTGAGTTTCAGGGGTGCTGACTGCTTCAGCTGGACAAATTAAGCCCGCTGCTTTGAGCTGCAGCAGCGATGCCTGTCTTCCAGGCTCTGTGCAGGAGAACAGCCAGCACAGTCCAGGAGATGGCAACACCATAACTCCCCTTAGCTGGAGGGAGAGCAGAGGAGAGTCCCTGCCCAGTACGGAGGCATGCGAGCACTGGAGGCTGAGAAGAAAGATTCAGGAGGTAAAAGAAAGCTGTGATTCCTCCTGCTCTCTACTGAGGACTGGTGGGCAGGAGTCGGATACTCTGCTATGCATGAGATGTGAGGCCCCACCAGGACACTGACAGGTTGCCCTGGTCGGATGCAACATGGAAATCTTCAGATACAAGACTTTCTTCATTCCTCAGTTTCAGAAGCAGGGCAAAAATGTAGGACAGAGCTATTTCTGCCAGAAATCTGCCCTTTGGCAGTCAGCAGCATGGACTTGTTTTATGTAATAGGAGTTTAGTGATGGTTTTACTTAATTGTTTAAATACAGGCTCTTACATGTATTTAAAAAGTATTTTGTAAGATAGGATATATGATAGTTTAGCATATGTACAGGTGCCTAGATCTACAATATGTGCTTTTTGCATTTAGAAATTCACTACATACCTTTAACAATATGCACAACCATCGATTTTTATGCAAATCTTAAGCCTCCAGGACTGTTGTTTTTTTTTTAATGCCCTGCTTCATCCCACTATTACAGCTGCAGTGACTGACAGGTTGCTCTGAAAAACATCTCTACCATTTAAAAAGCATCGGCCTTAGAAAATATTAGACGTCCCACAGCCAAGGGTATTGGTAGCTGGAATTATGGTTTGTACATATTTGCAGGCAAAGGTTCAGTCATGTGTTCATAAATTCCAGCATCAAACTTCCTTGAAACTGCTCAGCCAATGCAACTCCAGAAGAATTAACAACTGACTAAATTGATTTTATTTTGATTTGAGGACTCACCTTTCCTTTGCTCATCTGAATCAGACTCACAGCATTTGAAATTGTGTATCTTCTCATTGTGGAGTCTTTGATGGCAGGGGTGTAGAGAAGTTCAAAGTAAATGCCGCGATCTATTGCCTTCACATGAAAGAAAGAAAACCAAAAACCAAAAGCAGAGTCTCATAACAATCTTACAACTAGTGTCTATTACTGATGACTTCTTCTCTCAGTTCTATGCTTTATATACAAAACTAATGTGTGGCAGGAATTCCGAAAACACACCGTAGTCTGAAAGGTGAAAATAAAGACATTGTGTCTGTATGCCATGTAAATGTACTTGAGCTCAAGAAATCTGTCAGGTAACTGAGGCTTATAAAAAAAAAAAAAAAAAAAAAAAAGCCTTCTCTTCCTCTCTACTTGCTAGGCTGTAATAGGCTTTCCAAGGGGGCTCAGATGAGAGACAATCACAGCTGATCAGCTGCAAGTGTGGAAGTCTCAAAGCATGAGAGAAAGAGAGCAGTGGGAAATTTCCTCCCTTCAGAAGGCCAATCAGGGCTCCAAAGTCTGAAGATGGGCTAATCACTAGAGCATTTCATGAACAGACAAGCACTGTATAAATTGACAGACTCCTCCTGCAGCTTCACAGCTAGCCCTGAAGCATATCACTGTCCAAAGTTGTGGGTTCTCCCTAGCACCAATCACTACAATACTCAAGTACTCACTAATGGAGAAGGTATTCCGGGAGAAGAGTGAAGTTAATTAAATCTCTCCCTCCCCCCATTTGACAATTCTTGAAGGACGGTAGGTTGTAGTACAGTTTGTTATTTATTATTTCTGCTGTGGTAGTGCCTAGGAGCCCCAACCCATCGACCAGGACTTCATTATGCTAGGTGTGATACAAATACAGAACAAAAGAGCATTAACCCACCCTCCCAGCCCCTCTGTGAAGCAGATATTCTCACTTTTGCAGATAAACTCCTGGCTCTGGAGTCAGCTCACTTCACAACACAATCTCACACTAGTGTTATGGAGCTGTATAGCAAGATGTTGCCATACATGAAAGAGAACTTTCTTATTTCATTTGTCCAATTAGCTTCTGTGCCTGTCCTCCACATGCACCCAACCATCAGAGTTATCAAACATCGTCATTAGAGCTGGTCAGAACCAGGGAACCTGCCTGCCAAACAGGGGGGTTCAGTCAGAAACTGGACTCCACTTCCTGCCAGCTTGCCTGCCCCAGTCCTCAGCAGCTTGGGTTTCAAGGCTTCCAGCACCTCACCTGATGGACTGTGCCAGAGCTGGGGCTCTCTGGATATGCCTACACAACAATGTAAGTCTCAGGTTAGTGGGACTCAAGTCAGCTGACCCATGTCAGGGAACCCTGGGCGTGAGTGTCTACACTGCATTTTAACCTTAGGTTAAGGATTTTCTGACCCGTGCTTGAACCTAGGGCTCTGGTGTCCATATAGCACTGCACAGACCTGAGTCCAAGTAACCCTATCCCAGAGTGTCTCGCATTCCACTCCTCTCACCCCCACAATGTCAACACTCTAGCCCTAGGAATGTGGTGCATTGAGAGTAAACACTACTCTCAATTTCCACACTGGGGTGGTGCCCTTGATGTGACTCAGGTGTCCAGAAAGAGCCCACGAGTACATAAACCTCATAACTAGCTCCTTTGGTGGCTGTCTTAGGACAATGAGGGCAGTTTGAAGAGGCTTTATGCTGAACTACCATCTAACCTGAGAATTGGGCTCTCTACTTCTCGGCTGAGTCACATTGGCAGGAAAAAGCCCATGTGCACCTGTTCTCAGGATAATTAGGACATCAGTGTTCAGGGCTTTCAAACTATTAAAGTGAAACATTGAAATTCTGAATTTTTAAAATGGGATGTTTAGCAAAGGTGTTTTTCTTTGTTTTTATTTATTTATTTTTGTCTGTTTTGAAGTTTGACACACAATGTAGGTTTCAGACGAAAAACACTCCCACCCCCACCAGCTGGCTGCAGAGTGGTGAAGTGCATCCCATAGCACTTGGGGTGCAGTGTGCTCCATTTGCAATAGAGTGCAACAGACTACACCACAGATGGTTGGCATAGGGAGGACTAAGGAAGCTGCCCCAGGGAACTTTGGGATACATCCAGAGGCCCCCTGAGATCCGAGTCAAACTGGAGTTGCATGCGCTAGGGCTCAGACCCTAGGTCCCAGCTGAACATGCCTTGGCCCCTCCATTCCTCCAGGGTCCTGGGGCATTAGGTTTGAGCCCTAAGTTATCACAATTGGTGTGTGGATGCAAGGGGAAGTTAGGCTTGAGCCCAGGCTTACATTGGTGTGTAGACATACCATCAGGGTCCCTGAGCTGGCCCACATGGAGAACTGCCGGGGCTCTGGGAGCCTCAGAAACATTTTGAGAGGTCAAAACCAAAGCGTTGTTTCAGATTTTTTCCCCCAAACAAGATGCTGAAATTTCTGTTCTGTGAGAAATTTAGAAATTTCATTTTTTTTTTGTTATTTCCATGGAACAGGAATTCAAGTTTCCAGCCAGCTCTCGCTGTAAATTTTTCAACAAGGATTAAAATCTACCCATGGATGCCCACCCATGAGTAACTGCCACTGACAAGGAGCAGACAGTGGTTCATATTCAAGGAAAGAATCCGACCCAAGTAACCAGATTAAGTTATTTATAAAAAATAGTTTATAAATGGCTGATATTTTGTTTTCACTCTTTTATCCAGTATCAAATATTCAGCCATTCCATTGGCTGGCACTGATTTCATTTAGTGAAGCACTGCCTTACACAGATGAGACCTCAGTATAGTCATAGGGTAGAAAAGAAAGTCGGGAACACATCTTCAAAGAAAAAACACCCTGTAGTATAAGAGCAAGAAAAGAACCACTCCAGTGGAAAACCTCAGTTGTGTTATATTAAATATTGAGTTTAATAGCAGAAAATGATTTACTTGCAAATTTACCATGTAAACAGGGGGTCTTCGGAAGAAGAATGGCAACTTTTCTGTTACATTTATACATATCAGATCCACATCTAGATTTGTGCAAGCGACCTACATCACAAAAACACAAACAGATAAGGCACCCTTAAGTGGGTTACCAGTGTTAGAGGCACAGACATTTGCTATATCACAGATATGTCAAAGGCATTTCCAGTGTAGTCTATGTTTTAAATCCAAGAGCTGTTCCATGGGGATAGCAGCAAGACACTGCAACAGTGCCATGTTGGTGTGTTGGGTTTATTTATTTTTAAAGCACTTGGTCATGTTTAGGACAGCACTTTTTCCATTAAATAAACAGATAGCTTAGCAGTGGGCAGCATCCCTTTGCTCTCCGTTGTCTGTAAAGCACCCCTTAAAGTGGAATGAGCAAAGTAATTGATCCTCTATCACATCGCTCCTTTTTTCAAAACGAACTGCAGAGTCATTCCCCCTTCCTCCCCAAAATTACTTCTCAAATCCCAGAGGGATGACTCTTGTTTGTTTTTAGGGAAAAGGATTTGGCCTAGCACAGCAGCACTTCCGACACTGCTAAGTGACTGTGGTTTTGGGTTCCCAACTTGAAACCCATTAAAGGAGGTGGATTTTCAGAAAGTGCCCAGCACCCACCTTCTGAGGGTCTCAAATTGGGTGCCCAAAATCACTACTCACTTTTAAAATCTTGGCTCCAGGCTACTATGGCACCCCCCCCAACAACTTACACTCTCTTCAGAAAGGCAAGAAAAGAGATAATTGTGGCCAATGAACTCTCTCGAGGCAGGCAACTTCCCAAGAGGGAACCATGTGATTTACATAGTTTCTCACACAAGACATTAATTGCATATACTGTCTTGTTCACACTATATATGCATACACAGTAAAGATGATAATATAAGACCTGATTTTCTGGTCCATCAAGGCCATTTTAAGGTTTGCCTAACCTGTTCTTAAAAACCTCCAATGATGGATGGAGATCCCACAACCTCCCTAGGTAATTGGTTCCAGTGTTTAACTACCCTTAAAGTTAGGAAGTTTTTCCTAATCTATATCTCCCTTATTGCAGATTTTGTCTGAGGCCATTTGCATCTTTCAAAACCTAAAAACAGAAAAAGGAAGACACTCCAAGACACCTTAGAAAACTATTCAGAAAGAGGAACATTAATTTAAAAGAAAAATCAGTCAAACAGGAGTTTTCTTAAACTACAGTTGTTAGAAGTAAGATTTAAGATTACTATGGCTGAAAGATATTAGAAAACAATCTTCCAGTGTGTTTACTTTGTATAGTCAAATTCTACCTCTGTCAGTTTCCTGTTCACGTGAGTCTTTCACAAGGCAGAGGAAAACAATTTGGTTTTTAAAAAGCAGGGAAGTTTGATGGTTAAACTACAAAAATAGGCTGGAGAGGCGGGAGCATTCAGGGGCAGCTGTAATAACAGAAAATAGTTTTCTGTCATTTTTTAAATAGACTCCATTCCAAGTTGGCAGACTTCCTTTGAAAGTGAATACTGGCATTCCCATCAAGACAGTCAATATGCTACTTGATAGCCCACTATCTCCCACGTTAGAGATCAGTTTGTTCACTGTCAGCCAGACTAGCAAATGCAGACGGTTACTTGCTACTCATGCTTGCAATTCCACACAGTTAGCAGAGAAGCCTAATGAGTTTTCATCAATGAATCCACGTGACTGTATGTGTGCAAAACATTTTGACAACTGCGAGTTTGTGTCAGACTCTCAGCATGACTGGGGCACTCACACCAGCTACACAAATATCGCACATTTTAATACCTTGTGTATGAGACACAGGAGGTAGTGAATGTCTACTGCTTTACTGGTTAATTTGGAAACCACCCTGCACTAAATAGTGCTTTAAAACTGATATTTTTCTGGCCCTGGTGTTTGTTCAAGATATATTTACAAAGTAACAGTCTCTACCCAAAAGAATAAATGGACACAAATCTTACATCAGGGATCATAACATTCAAAAACCAGTAGGAGGACATGTCACACTCTCTCTCTGGTCACTCAGTAACAGATGTGAAAGTGGAAATTCTTCAACAAAAAAACTTCAAACACAGACGCCAATGAGAAACTGCTGAACTGGAATTAATTTGCAAACTAGATAGTATTAAATTAGGCTTGAATAAAGAACAAGAGTAGTTGGGTCATTATACAAACGGATATCTATTTCCCCATGCTAGTTTTTCCCCTACTGTTACTCACATCTTCTTGTCAACTGTTTGAAATGGGCCATCCCGATTATCACTACAAACGTTTTTTTTTCCTGCGGATAACAGTTCATCATAATTGATTAGTCTCTTACAGTTGGTATGGCAGCCTCCATCTTTTAATGTTCTCTGTGTGTGTAAATAGAAGATGATTATATACATCTTCCTACTGTATGTTCCATGCTATGCATCTGATGAAGTGGGTTTTAGCCCACAAAAGCTTATGCCCAAATAAATGTATTGGTCTCTAAGGTGCCACAAGGACTCCTCGTTCTTTTCTTGAGACTCAGTGAGAGATGATAGGTAAGGTGAATGTCACCTTGCTGGATAAAAGCAGAACAAATTTCCTCTGTCAAGTACAAAAACTGAACCACATTATGCTCTCATAAGTTGACAGGAATAATAATACCAAATTGAAAGGGTATAAAATAGCTGTATTTTGAGTGATAACCAATATGAGAAGCAAGTCTTATTTAACTGCCTCTAAAAGGTTCCTGACTATACATTACAGAAAGACTAAACCACTGAAGGGGACTCTCTTTCAGCAGTTTGGTTTGGAGCCCTTTCGCTGTGACAGTTTGTAATGTCCAAAATACCGGTTTAAAATAATAAGATTTCTGTGTAGCAACACATTCAGAAACTGAATCTTCACCAATGTCATGGGAAGAGGGTTAATCTGAAAATTTGTTTTAAACTAGCACACTAACCTTTGTGTTCAATAAAACTGCAACTTTCTCTTAAATATTTTTCTCCTCTTAAAATATTTTTGCCTGGGTTTACTTCACTTCCTGCAGCTTCAGTGCTGCCGTTGGCAGCCAAAGGGAAAACTGCACATAAATATTTTATAAGATTTTGCAGGAGCAAAGCTTTCGCCTCTTACATTTGGCAAAAAAAATGCCAAGGGTGATTTTTTTTTTAATGGAAACATTTGATTTAGTAAAATACATTCTACATGTGTTGAGACTATAGAAGCAAAGCTGTGTCCTGCCCTATCCCTCCTCCACCTATTTTTTTTAAAAAACAAAATGATTGGCTGTTGTTTCCATATGGCTTTTCAGTAACAGATCTTTTTTTGTGGGTGGGTGGGAAGTCAGTGAGAGAAAGTCACCCGCAAAACCTTGCTGCTCAAACATTTAAATCCTACATTCCTTTAGTCATCACAAAGTATCATTTCACAAAATTCTAAAACAATTCCTACTAAGCCAAAGAGCTAATAAGTTGACAAAAGTGTTCAAATTTGGGAAGTCAAATTGTTTGAGACAAACTTCCTAAACCCTGACAGCTTAACATGGGTAACATGGGATGCTTTTCTCACACTGCCACTTGGTGTGCTTTTCCTGCCTTGCCTCTATCAAGTTTGAGATGAAATCAAAGCAGAAAACTTGCTAATCCAACCCAAAGCACTAAACATTATTCCAGCGTTGACAGTTACGATCACAAATGGATTCTCAGATGCTTAGAGAGAGATGTATATTTAATACTTACGTGAAACAATTTCTCTGTCGTTGGAAACACTGCTATGATGTCATACAATCTTATATTTGTAGATGTTGATCTCTGACAAAAAAGAGAAAAAATATCACTCTAATTTATGGGAGATTATAAAGGTAAGTACCATGAAAATTGCCAAAACACCTACTAATAGAAGAAGAAAGTTTCTCCCAATTGTGAGTTGTAAAACCAAACCACTCTGATTAAGGCTCTATTAGCAGCCCTAGCTGCTGACAGTGTTTCACCACGGTCATTATTTTTGCACTCATTCTACACAATAAGTAAAGCACTAGCAACAGTTTGCCTTGTAAGCCACACACATGTCCTACTTTATCACTTACATTTTCTAAGTCCTCCCCTAGCCCAAGTTATTAGAAGACCCATCAAAACTCCCTGGACCCTCAGAGGGAAGAGTTATGCTGGAGTTTGAGTTTTAAAAAAATTAAATGAATGTAATATCGACTATTGTCGTAGTTTAAAATCTGAACTCAAGTTCTAGAGATGGGGTGATGATTTCATGTTTTAACACTTCTTTCCCCCACCTTATCACAGGGTTTGTTAACAGCACTTTACTTGAAGCCTTCAAGCCCACGAATCAAGGGATTGGGCATGGAAAGAGAACTCTGATTTCTCATGGCAGCATGTTACACCATTAGCAAACCACCAGTGCAGAGCACATCCCGGTTTTATAAAGTGAAATCTTCAGAGAGTGATCGTAAGGAGACATTATAGCTCAGCAAATTAGTGCAGCATTTTTTATGAAATCCATAAAATTTCAAAAATAACATTTTACTATGAAGAGAAAATACAACTTACAAAATAAATACATTTTAAAATACTTACCAATACATTGCAGTGAGAAGGATCAGAAACTACAAGCGTTAGTCTGGTTACAATTTTAATTGGTTTGGATTTTCCCTGTAAGCAAAATAAACCAAAGAGCCTGTTGAAGAAAATATAAAGGAAAAACCTAGCTGATAGATTTTCATGCCTATTGCTACAAATACATAATGATGCTTTGTTTATATTTTTGACAATACCAATTTTCTGATTATGAAGAGTATAGTTAGAGGTAGTTTTGCCTAATTGGAATGCTTTGCTTCTGTGCTTTTTTGGTACATTTCTGCTCTTCAGAAATAGTGGATTTTCTTGTATTTCTTTGAAGTCTGTTTTTGTTTTAAACAAACGAACAAAAAAATCAACACAGCAGAGTAACAAGCATATTTTATTGTGTTACCGCTACTGTTCTCTAATCAAACAATAACGGCACTACAAATGCAGTTTTAGAATTGAAGTCCATTTTTATATATAATTTTAACAGTTTGACTGTATCCCCAAATCATGACAGTAACTTTGAGAAACTGCCAAGCTCTTAAAAATCAAGCCCTTAAATTTCATAATGCTGTAGTCACTCAACTATAAGCAGTTTCAAAGTTCACGCTAAGTGCAATTTTTGCCTCGTATTGTATAAAATGGATAGAAAAGAACAAAATAAAGCTTTTTGAAATATGAATAAATAATCCTTCTGTTGCTGTGGGTTTATTTTAGTAGTTGGTCAATGACTTTCTAAATTCACAACAAACAAGAATTACACTCATAAAAACACCAACATAAAAATGTATATTAGAGTCACTATAATTAGGGTTAAGATTAGGGCTGTCAACTATTACAAAATTAATTGCTATTAATTGTGCTGTTAAATAATAATAGAATACCATTTATTTAAATATTTTGGATATTTTCCACATTTTCAAATATATTTATTTCAATTACAACACATCATACAAAGAGTACAGTGCTCACTTATTTGTAATAAAAATAAATACTATTTGAACTGTCAAAAACAAAAGAAATAGTATTTTTCAATTCACCTAAGTATTGTAGTGCAATCCCTTTATCTTGAAAATTGAACTTACAAATGCAGAATTATGTACAAAAAAATCTGCATTCAAAAATAAAACAATGTCTAATCAGTCCTACTTCTTCTTCTTCCAATTGCTAAGACAACTAAATTTGTTTACATTTGCAGAAGTTAATGCTGCCCACTTCTTGTTTGTAATGTCACCTGAAAGTGAAATTGATCTTCTTTTTTGGTAGTTTGGGTTCTGTACTTTCCACATCAGAGTGTTGCTCTTTTAAGACTTCTGAAAGCATGTTCCATGCCTTGTCCTTCTCAGATTTTGGAATGCACTTCAGATTCTTAAATCTTGGGTCCAGTGCTCTATCTGTCTTTAGAAATTTCACATTGGTATCTTCTTTGTATTTTGTCAAATTTGCAGTGAAAGTGTTTTTAAAACAAACATGTGCTGGATCACTATCCAAGACTGCTAAAACAGAGCAGGAGACACAATTCTCCCTCATGGAGCTCAGTCACAAATTTAATTAACACATTATTTTTTTTAAAATGAGAGTCAGCATGGAAGCATGTCTTCTGGAATCACAGCCGAAACATGAAGAGGCATATAAATCTTTAGTGCATCTGGCACGTAAATGTCTTGCCACGCCAGCTACAACACTGCCGTGCAAATACCTGTTCTCACTTTCAGGTGACACTGTAATTAAGAAGTGGGCAGCATTATCTCCTGTAAATGTGAACACACTTGTTTCTCCTAACAATTGGATGAACATGAAGTAAGCCTGAGTGGACTTATAAGTTCTAAAATTTTATATTGTTTTGTTTTTGTGTGCAGTTATGTAACAAAAAACCCTACATTTGCAAGTTGCACTTTCATGATAAAAGAGATTGCACTACAGTACTTGTGTGAGGTGAATTGAAAAATAATTTCATTTTTACAGTGCAAATATTTGTAATAAAAAATAATATAAGCTGAGCCCTGTACACTTTGTATTCTGTATTGTAATTTAAATCAATATACTTGAAAATGTAGAAAAACATCCAAAAATATTTAATAAATTTAATTTGGTATTTTATTATTTAACCATGTGATTTAATTGAAATTAATTTTTTTTTTAGTTAATCGTGATTAAATCGACAGCCCTAGTTAAGATTTTGTCATGGTTATTTTTAGTAGAACTCACAGGCAGGTTGTGGGCAATAAACAAAAATTCATGGGAGCCCATACCTGTCCCTGACCTTTATTAAAAATAACTGGGGGAGAAAGGGTTGAGGGAAGGAATGACACCTGGATCCCTGGGGGGCGGATTGACAGCTGGAGGGGCCCAGTCCCAGCTTCAGACACTACCAAAGCAGCAGGGCGGGTGCAGACAGCAGCGGGCCCAGGCCCAGCCCCAGCCCCAGCTGAAACCATGGGGGAAGTGGGGGCAGTCCTGGCCCAAAGGTGTAGGGGGACCGGGGTGGGGTGGAGTAAATAAAGATACGGACAGCCCTAGCCCTTGCCGAAGCTGCAGGGGGAAAGAGGGGTGAGCACAGCCCTGATTCCCTGAAGCCAAAGTCATGGAGGTCCGGTAAAGTCACAGAATAGTCACAGTCACAGAATCTGTGACTTCCCTGACCTCAGTGACCAAATCCTATCCTTAATTACCATATGCAGATGGAATTTAAACTCTGACATACCTGTACAATAGGCAAAGATGGAAACAATTCTGAAGGAGATATTGGTTTGACAATCTCCTGAAACAAACAAACAAACAAACAAACACAAACACCATGGTTACAATGTATCAGACATGGGGGGACAAAAAAATTAGGCCCAAAGTGTACGGCTTCTAGATAGAGGGGGTTATAAAATGGTAGTTTAGTCATGTACTGAAGGATCGTGTAATTCCCTAACTTGTTTCCTTCTTAGATCACTTCTCTAGATGTATGCACAGTTATATTATAAACTTATTACTAAGTACTAATAAAGAAAACAAGAATAAATATTTAAACAGAGCCTTACCTGTTTCTTTTCTTTGAAATCAATAACATGGTTAATTGCAACAGTTGAATATCCCACTGGAAAAGGTAAATATGGTAAGTTTTTTATTGTCCAATTTACTGTTTAATACAAATTATTCAGAATAGAGAGATTTAAGATTAGCAATTAAACTCCACACATCATTTACAAATCTGAAAGGTTTCTTTGTGAAATAATTTGAGATGTCTGAAAACAGAAAGTCAGTAGGAAACATGATGCATTAACATTAAAAACATTATTTTCCTTTAAATACATGAAGAATTATGGTCCCAGTCCTGCAAACAATTATGCAAATGCTGAACTGTAAGAACAAAAGTAATCCCATAAAGTCACGTTAGATCACAAATGCTCATAGGACCAGTGACTGAAGGTCAATCTCTACACAGACACCCCCCCCCCGACACACACAAACCCCGCTGCAGAAAGTCTACACTAGACACCGCAGCCCGGCTCGTGCAGCCGGAGTCAGACCCGCTCCCGGGGGCTCAGAGATGCTCACCCCACCCCCAGCCCCGCCGCGCCCCGGGCCTGGCAGGCTGGGCGGGCCGCGCCCCGGGAGGGAGGGAGGGAGGCAGGGCGGCCGGTACTCACGGTGCGCGGCGGCCTCCAGCAAACTCTGCAGCGACTTCCTGGCCAGCGCGCCCGGGACGTTCAGATCCGCAAACACAGCAGCCATGCTGCGACCCCGTGGCACCGGCCGCCTGGGGAGCCGCAGTACTGCGCTTGCGCCTCAGGCCCAGCGCGGCCCAAGGCATGCTGGGAGTTGTAGTTTGGTGGCGGCGCCGTGTCCGCCTCCCGCGCCTCTGTGGCGGTGCATCCGCCCTCCTTCCCCGCCTGTCCAGCCGGCCTCCTCCGCAGCAGCGCAGGGCGACACTGAGCGCAAGGCCCAGCGCGAGGTGACCAGGGAGGCCCCCTCCGCCCCCGGCCTCTCCCAGCTGTAGCCAGGGCAGGTCCGTCCCCCCCCCCCCCCGGGTCCGCTCCCCTCGAGCTCCTCCGGGCACAGCCCCGCCAGGCAGCAGAGCAACGGGGAGAACCTGCGGCAAAGCGCCTCGAGTGGAGACAGCGCCCGCTGCTGTCCCGCAGCACCGCTAATGCCGCGTCCTGCCCCTACCTGGGGATCCTGGGTTCGGCCTGCTGAACCCCCGGTGCACCTTTGAGAGAAGCTCAGAAAGGTGAACCTGGGAGAGCCTGAGCCCCTCAAGCCCCCTCCATGGGGGATAGCCTGGCTCTTCGCAACACTGCAGCGCCCTATGGAAATATCTTGTGGAGGGGGAATCCTTTTCCGAAACAAAGTTGAAACAGAAGAGCGGGGTGGAGGGGTGGACGCCTTGTTTGCTGGACAGAACAGCTTTGTAGCCACTAGATGGAGCAAACTGAATTATTACCCATAACATTATTTGAGGCACCCATGGAGCACTGACAATGACTAGAAAAGAGGGAAATGGGCTTTTAAGATTCCCCATTTTCTGATCGATCACATTTTAAATGTAATCTATGTTGTTTATAAATAACTATATATTTGGCTTATGTACACTATTAATGCATTTTAAATCACTATTAATGAATCTCACCCTCAAACTAGCATTCAAACTCTGAGGGGAAAATATAAGAAAATTTCTAGTGGTTGAACCTAGATGGTCATGTAGGTACCTAGATGAATAGGCAACTAGTTAATTACACATTTTCAACACAAATAAGTCAGGGTTGCATTTAGTTTAAGTTTTGTGTGACATTATTATTTGTACCATTTAATGCATCTCTAATTATAACTGTTCCAATAGTTCAGGGATTAGGGATCCAATTTTATGGGGTTCAGGGGCTTTTGTATAGATTATTTAGGTTAATCCTTCGATCTACTCAATGGGACTCAGTACTCAGTCTGAAGATACCATCAGAGATCCTTAGTTTTGCAGTTCTCAAACTGTGAATTTGTGTCTCCGCGGATAACATGCTTGTTAACAGCAAAAACGTTTTTAAATAAATAAATAACATATAGAGGTGAAAAATAACAGACCTCAACCCTGTTTGTCCCTCTGCAAATTTGTGTACACAGATTGCAAAGTTTCAAAAAGTTCAATGAATAGAAGATTATTGGGGGTGGAATACATCTGGACCAGGAGAAGAAGTCTGGAGATAAATGTGAGAAGGGAGGGACAGGCAGTAGAAACAAAAGTTAAACTGTTTGGGCATCGTATTCCAGAAGTCTCAAGATCTTTTTGAGTGTAGCCTTCATTGATTTGAGATCTACCATACCATTCTCTCACTAGAAGGGAAAACCTATAATGGCAGCAGGCTGTAAAAGATACCCAGTTTGGGAATATTTTAATGAAGTTCCTTTACCGGTGCAAGCAAAATGCAAACAGTGCAATAAACAAATGCAAGGCCTGGTTGCCCAAATGAAACAACATCATCAGAAGTGTTCCTTCTCAGGAGGAAGCTATGCTGAAGATGATGAAAGGAACATGTCTAAACATGCAAGATCTTCAGGTTCCTAAACTTTTTTATTTCATACTTCTTTCTTAAGGACTGGTGGTCTTCCTTCTGGGCTATTTTTGAATTCTTATGTTTGAGCAAAAAATATAGTTGTTACTCTATGGTACTATCATTTTAGATGCAGTTGTGAAAAAATATATAGCTGAAATAGGCAGATCTTCCTTTTACAATTTCACCTTTAAAGTAGTACTGAGTGTCAGTGAAGGCAATGAGTAATACTAAATGAACAATATGATAATAATTAAAAACTGCATTGACTTATTTTGTTTAGGAGAATCCATCCTCAAATACAGGATTCTGAAGACTATCCGCCTTCAAGATCACCATCATTTTCTATGGTTTCAGAGTTACCTGCCAATTACAGTGTTTCAGTCACATCTTGTATGTTACATAGCCACGGTTTATCACCTGTAGCAAAAAGAAAAAAACCCACCTACATCATCCAGAAACAACCATAGATAAGTTTGTGATAAGAACCAGCAGATTACAAAAAGATAATTGATGAAAAAAATTGCCCAGTTTGTTTATGCAACAAACTCTCTTTATGATTGAGAACCCACACTTCATTAATATGGTTCAGTCATTAAGACCAGGATACAGTCCACCCAACAAAGCAGATGTCTCAGGCAAATTGCTGGGTAAGGTGAATGAAAGAGAAATTGAACAGTGTGCAAAAAGTCTAGAGGGTGAAATTGTTAACCTGAGTCTTGATGTGTGAAGCAATGTCCACAATGATCCTGTTGTATGTGCTTGTGTGACACCAGAAGAAGGGAATGTCTTCCTTACAGAAACAATTGATACACCAGGAAATGCACAAACAGCAGAGTACTTACAAGAAGTAGCAGTAAAATCTATAACAAAGTGTGAAAAAAAATTCAAATGTCTAGTACACAGCTTGGTCACAGACAATGCTGCAAATGTATCCAAGATGAGAAGAAATTATTTAGAAGAGAGTCCCAAGCTAATAACATATGGTTGCGGTGCTCATTTGATGCACCTCCTAGCCAAAGACTTCAGTGTTGTAGAAATAAAGGCTAATATTGAAACTGCAACATACTTCTGTAACAACCACTTTGCAGCAGCTGCTCTGAAAAAAAGTGGGAGGAACCAAGCTAACTCCCCCACAAGATGTGTGATGGAACTCAGTAATGGATTCTTTTGAGTACTATATCAAGAACTGGCCTAATCTGATGACAGTTTGTGAACAAATAGATGGAACTATCACAGCCAAAGTTCTTAACATTGGGCTTAAGAGAAATGTTGAACACATGCCGAATACCCTGAAGCCTATTTCTGTAGCCTTGAACAAAATGCAGGGAAATAGCTGGTTTATTGGTGACGCTGTTGATATTTGGAAAGAATAGAGTGAGATCTTAAAAAGAGAAATATGCAATGACAGAGTTAAATTACAAGCATGAAATCACTTAAAAATGTAGAGTGTGTACCTTCTAAAAATGAAAGCTACATTATCTCTGAGTTGTGAAGAATATGTATTAAGGTTATAACAACCAACAAGAATGCACTTCTATGTAGAAATTCATGATTCAATTGAGTCTTCCTGACTAGTAATTTAAATCATGATTTAAAATAAATTGATTTTAAATCAAATCCACCCTGAAGCAAGCCCATTTATTCTTAAGGTAAAAGTGTTACTGAGCAATACTGAGAAAACATCTGAAAACAATTAATAGATTTAAACATACATTAAAGATACTAGGAGTTACCGTATTTTTCGCCCTATAAGACGCACTTTTTCTTCCCCAAAACGGGGGGGAAAAAGTTGGTGCGTCTTATAGGGCGAATGTGTGCCCCGGTTCCTCCCTCCCCGCCGCGGGCGGGCTGCCGGGAGAGCGGCGCGCTCCCGGCAGCCCGCCCGCGCGGCGGGCTGACGGGAGAGCGAGGCGCTTTTTGTGTGTGGTGGTGGGGTGTTTTTTTTGTTTGTTTTTTTGTGTGTGTCCGGCTTTTTCATTTAAAAACTCGGGGGGCGTCTTATAGGCCGGAGCGTCCTATATGGCGAAAAATACGGTACCCATCATTCTTAAGAGGCCCTAGTAGACCAAAGACTTTCCAACCATTCAACAATGGGTGGGACCCCTCTAGGATGGAAGGTCCTGTCCATTTGCTGGAGTAGAAAAGATCTTGTGACAATTCAAGCTCATCCTTTTATACCAAAAGACCTTTCTTTGTCTCCTAGTCTCTAGAAAACCCAGCTTGAACCAGCTGTTTAATTTGTGACTTGCTTTAATAACACCCCTCTCCAATACACACATTATTTTAAGTTTCTGGATGACCTGTTACCCTCTTCCATGAAGAGAAACAATCATACTCATGTCTAACCTGTTCATAAATTAAATAAAATGGCTCCCAAAGATACTGCATGGGGATGCAGTATCTGTCACAGTTGTGCTGCCTGCTGCAGTCAGTATATGTTGGCATCAAAAGAGTAAAAAATTTATTTCACATTTGTTTAAGTTGTGCAGATGCTAACGTTTATTTTGACAAGAAGAAAAGAAACACCTACGAAATAAATGTTTACCACTCTGTTTTACTACCACAAAATGGTGATGATTTATTTTCACAAGCCAAGGAAAGGCAGTAAAGAAAATTACAGCTGCAACATCTCTGCTACAAGTCAAACAGAAACATGGTTTGCTAAATACTACATGCTGGGAATAGAAATCAAGGTTCAAATAATAGTTTCAGAATGTAATACAGAGGGTGGTAAAACATGTTCAACATGCTGACAACATATCCTCTGGAGGGACATTTACCTATGTCTTATATATTACTAGCGAAAATACCCGGCGTTGCTCGGGTCCGTCGGAAGTGGGGAGGGGGCAGAGAGCTGAGCAAGTGCGGGATCCGTTGGAGGGGGCAGAGAGCAAACCTGACACCCACACCTCACCCCCCCGACCAAACCCGACACCCCCACCTCACTTACCACTCGACCAACCCCAACTCACATTTTCACCCCCCCACCCAAACCAAACACCCCCACGTCACCCCCCTACCAACCCAACACCCTCTGACCAACACCCACACCTCACCCCCCATAGACCAAATCTGACACACGCACCTCACTTTCCCCCCCAACCAAACCCGACACCCCTTCCTACCACCACAAACAAACCCGACACCCACACCTCACTTACCCCTCGACCAACCCCGACTCCCCTCCTCACCCCCCCAACCAAACCCAACCCCCCAACTTACCCCCCCCACCAACCCCAACACCCCCTGACCAACCCCAACACCCACACCTCACCCACCCCGACACCTTCCCACCCCCCCAGACCAAACCCAACACCCCAGGCTCACTTACCCCCCGACCAAACCCGACACCGCCACCTCACCCCCCGACCAAACCTGACACCCCTACCTCACTTACCCTCCGACCAAACCCAACTCGGGTCCATTGGAGGGGGGAGGGGGCAGAGAGCTGAGCGAGTGCAGGGTCCGTTGGAGGAGGGTATTATGATATCATAACTATGTCACAGAGAACAGCAGCTGCCCAGCTGATGTGATTGGCCTTTAAATAATTTCACCCCTGGGGGGCGTCAGAGGTGAGATTTGAAAAATTTTCGACTCTTACCCTGATTAGCACCCTAAGACCTATAACTGTACCAAATTTCAGGTCTCTAGCTCAAACAGTGTGGTTGGAGTAAGTGAACATACATACATGCATACATACATGCACGCATACACCATTTGACTTTTATATATATAGATTCCCAGGACGTTAATGCTCAGAGCAGCAATAACTTACCAGACCTTTATGGGCACCAATGAAAAGGAGATGCTCATTTTCAAAGGAGAAAGAGTTGAAAGGAAAGAGTAAAGAAAGAGAGAAAAGAATAGGTAAAAAACCAACATGATATGATAATGTGGATCGGACATGGAAGGAAAGGAAAAAAGGGATAAAGAAACAGAAGGAAAAAAGCAAGAAAATTTTTCTGGTAATCGTACTTTATTTATTTGTACATTCCTGACGCCATCCTATATTTAAGTTTCGGGAGGAAAAAGGGGGCTGGTGATTATTTTGTGTATTTTTGCCAATTTGGTTGCCCCTTTGCTTCAAGTGATTAGCCAGTATTCAATGCCTTATTGGGTTGTTTCCATTACAAGGAGAAATTGATGATATGCATCAGGTATTTCTTTGGTGTAAATCTGTTTATTTACAAAGAACAGCCGCCAGTTCTCATTCTAACAAATTCCAAACCTGCCTTTTCAGCCAGTCCTGTTCACCAAGGAGCTCTGCTTGCTCTCAGGCCCACTCACACCCTGCATCCCTAGCTTTCTGCCTCTCAGTCACTTACAGCTGCAATCAGTCATTCCCTCAGCCTCTGCATTGCAACCATTCCCAGGAAACTTCTTGGCGGATGTAGTTTCACTGTGCTCAGGTTTTCCCAGTGCCTTGGGTGATAACTTCCTATTGTTTCTAGTTATCTCACTCCATAAAGGGGTTTAATTGCTTCTTCCACTTAGCCTGAAAAAGGGTGGTTAGCCCACCCATCAGTATCTATTGATTAAAGAGCCTCTTGATGGCAGCCATTAACATCTTCAATCATAACAATATTAATCCTTGCCATTGGATGGAGTGGAGAGTAGGGGGCCACAGGGAGCCAGGGTTGGCTGCCTGATTCATAGAGGTCCAGCCCTGGCACAAGACAGGGCAGCAACATACACTGTTGGTGTAAGATCCTCGGGGCAGATCAGCTGTGGCAGAACTCTGTCCTACCATGCCCCTTTCCATCTATCTCCTGCACCTGACATACCCCTTCCTTCTCCTTACACTGGGGATCAGGGCAGCTAATGTAGAGGAAATGGAATCTCCTTTGTGACTTTCCACTGGCAGAGAGTTCCTCTTTCCTCCACATTTTATTGTCTTTAACTTATTTATTTCCTTCAGATCTCTGTATCATAATCTTCTAATTGCATCAGGCCTGGCACTACTGATGGGGAAATGGGACATTGCCTCCTCCTCCCCCCCCCCCCCAGTTGATCTTCAAGGGACCCCATAGTTGTTGTCAGAAAGGCCAAAATGTGTACAAAGTTATCCAATGTTAAGCAGCAGAACAGCAGCAGACTGGAGAGGCATCATCCTTTATATAAGCCCCTTCTTTTTCAGTTTAAACCATTTTTTACTGAAAAAATCCTGCTTTTTACAAAAATATTATTAATTTTTTTCTGATTTTCACCCTACTTTTGTATCATTCAAATGTATAAAAATAACTTGTTTTATTAGGAAAATACATTTATCTCATGTAATGTATTGTATTATGACAATACATTAGTCTGTGTACATATGTAAAGCTGCCTGTTGAAGTAAGGCTTAGCTTGTTAGTCTAATCAAGTGTATTAGTCTAGATAGAAGATACACATAGGCACGCAAGCTCTGAAACGCATGTGCATCTGAACATACTGACGAATCTCATGCCCATCACATACACATTTCAAACGGTTAGCAGATAACAGTTTAAAGATCTGACACACTAAAATGGGAATAAAACAAAATTTTCTACCAGAATACAACAGGGAAGTATTCAAAAGTTCTAAAAAGACTTCAAAACAGGAGAAAATGATCTAGTTGAGTATATATGCTGCAAATGGTGTTGCCCAATTATTTAATGTAAATATTTATAGGCTAATAGTTCTAAGTTTACAACAGTAAACTGTTTATTCAGGTTTTATTTGGGGATTAGAGATATATTGTTTTCTTAAACTCAGAGGTAGCATTGTGTTTGGAGTTCTATTTTAGTTCTGCAGGAAACCACACTGAATTCCATTAACCAAAGCATTGATCTACCTAATGCCTCCCCCCGTCCTTCTGTCCATCAAAATAAACCCTGATATTTACCCAGAAAAATTATAAATAGTTTTTTCACTGATTTTCACCCATTTTTATTGTAACAATAAACACTAATAAATTTTAGGGAAAAATTAAATTTAATGAAAACCTGAAACCAAAGACCCTATTTATATATTATAAATCACACCAAAATACTGACACCATAGCCAAATTTTACTTTTTAAACCCAAGATTTTCCAGGGGTCTAACTAGTCCCTGGGCTCTTGGAAAGTTAGTTGTTTTTTTAAATAGTGACATCCAAGGCCCCAACATACCCATCTGTGCCTCCCAATAATGGGACCCTAGAACTGGCCCTGAGGTCAGTCAAAACAGTGAGAAACTCCCTTTTACAATGTAGAATCACACCACTGACTACTAAGCTCTTGCTGGATAAGCAGCCTGCAAGACCTTAACTCTTCTCTGGGTGCAACTGACCCCTGTACAGCAGGCCACCACAGCTGAGGTGCACAGAATCACTGCTGCTGCTTTGCATTTGAATGGATCCATCACTAGGCTGGGCCCATCCACAGTTCACATTTCATCAGGTGAGAAAGAAACACCCTATGACAGTGGTTTCAACCTGTGATCCATGGACCACCCAGAGTCTGCAGACTATGTCTAAGGTTTCCAAAGGGGACCATTCAAAATGTTCAGGGGTCTGCACATGCACTAGGCCATCCCCAGCTGTTTAGTGAAGATGGATGGAGCTAGGGTGACCAGATGTCCTGATTTTATAGGGACGGTCCCGATTTTTGGTTCTTATTATCCCCCAGCCCCGTCCGGATTTTTCACACTTGCTGTCTGGTCATCCTAGATGGAGCAGGAATTCGTTCGGACTCTGGTCAAGTGAACCAGCCTTCAAGCAAATTCTGTGAGCCACAATTAGGAAAGAAAGGCTAGCAAGGGACAGTTCCTACCCGGCTCAGACAAGGACATGCTTCAGTTCAATGATCAATCTGTTGCAAGAGACGTTGTTAATGATAGTCCTTGTCGGCTGCTCGGTTAGCTTTGCGCTTCACCCCAAGTGACCACCACAATGCGCATCCCACATCAATCTCAGCTAGGGTGACCAGACAGCAAATGTGAAAAATCGGGACAGTGGGTGGGGGGTAATAGGAGCCTATCTAAGAAAAAGACCCCAAAATCAGGACAGTCCCTATAAAATTGGGACATCTGGTCACCCTAATCTCAGCCCTCGGAGTACAGGACATCTGCCATCCCATTCCAACACGCCTGGGTCCTGTTAGCTCAAATAAATGAGCTGCGGCTTCTTCCTTCTGCGAACCAGGGGGAGTGCAAAGCCTGGCTCTCTCCAGCCTCACGTCCTGCCGGGACCCTGTGATTTCAGCGGGCCCGGCTCCCACCCAGAGCGTACTAGAGCTAGGACGAGGGCAGCTACCCACCCCAGTCTGCAGTTCTCAGCCCGCTCCCCTGTCCCCAAGCAAGGGCGGCGGAGGACGGAGCAGAGCGGGGCACGCCCAGGACGGGTGCATAGCTACCAGGGGTCGCGGGCAGGGAGGGAGGTGGGCGGACCCCGGTGTGACCCTCCCGCCGCCTGGGCACCCCCCACTGCCGATCGGCTCGACCCTCCCGCCGCACGCCCCGCTCCAGAGGGGCAGGCTGCTGAAGCCCCGAGGCAGCTGCAAGCCAGGGGCGGAGCAGCCAGGGAGCCTCAAACTTCCCTCCCCGCCGCAGGTAGCTGGGCTGGGCGGGGGCTGCCGCGGCGGTGGAGGCGGCAGCTGCGGGCAGGGAGCCTCCCGCCAGCCGCACGGGTCCGGAGGGAGCAGCGGGCGGGGAGGGCGCGGCCTCTGCTCCGGGCAGCGCTGCGCGCGGGCTGCCCCCCCATGGCGCGATTCCCGCCCCCGCGCAGCCCGGAGCCGGCGAGCCCAGCGGGGCGCGGGGAAGTTGAGGCCCCCGCCGCCCCGCCTCTGGCGGCAATGAGCGGCTAACCGGACCGAGGCGCTTCTCCCGCGGGCTGCTCGGGGACCCTCCCCAGGACCCGGCGTGTGGGGAGCCGGCGGCTTCATGGGCAGCAGCCGCCAGGATGGTTCTGGACAGCAACAGCAGTCACGTGCCCGGCCCCCTCCGCGCCTTCGCCCTGGCGGCGCCCCGCGAGCTGGGCGGCGGTGGGATGGTGGCCGGCTCCCTGAGCCCCCGCTGGCCGAAGCTCCTCCAGGATGTCACCGCCAGCCCCAGCCCCGCTCCCAGCCTGGCGCCCGGCAACGACACTGGCTGCGGGGAGCAGATCCTCAGCTACGGCGACATGGAGAAAGTTGTGATCGGGGCCGTCCTCTCGCTCCTCACGCTGCTGACCATCGCGGGCAACTGCCTGGTGGTGATCTCCGTGTGCTTCGTCAAGAAACTCCGGCAGCCCTCCAACTATCTCATTGTCTCCCTGGCGCTGGCCGACCTCTCGGTGGCGGTGGCCGTCATGCCCTTTGTCAGCGTCACGGACCTCATCGGAGGAGAGTGGATCTTTGGCCACGTTTTCTGCAACGTCTTCATTGCGATGGATGTGATGTGTTGCACGGCTTCCATTATGACTTTGTGTGTGATAAGTATTGACAGGTGAGTGCCAAACGCCGAGATGCCAACATCCCCTGCGTGCTTGTGCTGCGTGTGTAGCGGTGTCTCCCTTGGACCGGAGTTGAGCCAAGCAACCCGAGCGAATCCCCCCGTTTGAAGAGTAGGAGAAAAATCCAGAGTAGAAACGACCGCCTCTTGGAAAAGGGCTCCAAGTTATTTAGTCTGATAAGTTAGCAGAGAAGAATCTTGACGGCTGACTGCCGCTGGCAAAGATGGTGTATGGCAATTCCACCAGGGGTCTCCTTTGCTTGCTTATTTTTCCTTGGGAATTAGCAAAAGATATTATATTATTATTATTATTATTATTATATATTCTCAGTGGAAAAACTGATGGCATTTAAAAAAAGAAAACAATCAATTCAATCGTAGACTAGCCTATTTCATACCCGCAGCCTGTTGTTAACCTACACTCAGGCAAATACACGTGAAAAACGTGAGCACTAAAACGGGGGGCTGGGAGATGGTGTGGACTGACTGCAGGACAGTTTACTAGTCATTTGTTTGTAATCTTTAAATCGAGTTTATGGGTTCGATTCACCCCCGAAGCTGCGGGAGAGGAAGCTTCAGGGAGCCTGCTGGACCAGCCCTGACATGAGTTACAACAGGCTATAGGCTGTTGTAATTTATGCCTGGGGAGGATCGACACAGCTGGGCCAGTGCTCTACCACTAACCTCCACCAAATTCCCTCCCTCAGTAGGCTGCCTATACCGGGCAGCAGCTGGCTCCATCAACTGTATACTGGCTGGGATTTCCTCTCCACCCAGTGGTTTTGCCAAGGGCTATTTACAGCCCTTGTGCTACCTGAGTGGTGTAAAGGGGTTGGAGGAAAGGAGAATATGTATTCCAAAGATATTTCATAATTTTATTTAAACTATTGGGAATTTTGCTTCTGTTGTCAACAAAAACAGCAATTTAAAACCTTGTTGAATTAAACAGCAAGTGGATTTTATTATTAATTCAGGACTCTATTCTTTTCCCATCTCTGAATCTCACCTGTCAAGTAAGGTTGTACCATTGCTTTACATAATTGCATTGTCATATTTTCAGTATTATTATTTATCCTGTTTCTTATACATCCTAACATTTTGTTTGCTATTTTTGGCCAGGGCTGGGCGTTGGTCAGAGGTCTTCATTGAGATGTCCACAAAGATGCCTGAATTGTTATAGTTACCCTAGTGATAGTGTTATAGTTAAACTAGTTAAACCAAAGACAGAAGTTATACACATGTAACTAGGAGATAATATATCCTTTTAAGATAGAATGTGGAACTAGAATTACAAAGTGATTGATTTTTAATGGACAAAACCAATGAAAATATTCTCTCATTTTTTTACTTTGCTTATTCCTTGTTTTGTCTATTACTGAACAAATACTTATATTAAGCAGGATTTTTTGATTCTCAAAGAGTTCATACTCTCCTGCTACTTATTTCAAACTTACAATCATAATTCTGTGAAGCCTAATGCCTTAGCCTCTGTTACGTCAAATCTGTTATACAACCATGAGTTTATGATGCTGAAAACTGAGGTTGATGTCAGGTAAGGAACAGCTGCAGATAAATCCTTAGTGAAATCTTACTAAATGTTTAGTAACAACTGAGAAAAGAGAAATAGAGATGAGACAGAAGAGTAATTATTTTTAATTGAGTTACACTGGCGTATAAATGGATTAACAGTGATGAATCAGGTGCAGGTTTTTTCAAGGCAACCATGAGATATTAGCAACTTTTTGGAGATTTAAAGATGCATAGACTATTTTCAGCAACTAGAAAGGACCAAAGTTTAATTTGAGCAACAAACTATCACCCACATAGCACTGATCTCATGCTATCTCATCTACCGTAGAATCACCCTTTTTCATTTGTGTAAGTAGAAAGCTCTTCATTTATGGGTGAGAGGTGCATATCACTGAGTAAAATTCTATGTGTAAGGTAGCAACTTGCAAGTCACATGGTATGCATTATTTAAGAGAGTCAAAGAACTTTCACAAAGAACAATGGATTTGATGGAAGTGGCTGTATATTTGATCTTGTTAGAGGAAAAAAGCCTCTGGGATGGGAGAACTTCCATCCTACCCCAAAAACCTGTTCTGTGGAACAGTGTAGTGAGCATACACAATAATACAATTAGCTCCCTCTTGTGGGAAAAGCAAGAGACAAAACTAACTTGTGGAGCATATCATTTTTGCTTTTCATTCTTAGTACTCTAAGCAGAAATAGCTCTTCTGGCAGCAAGTCATCTTTCCTAGAGATGAGAAGCACTATCAGTCCAAAGAAAAATCTTGAAATAATTTAAATATTTAATGAAACTAAAAACCACAGTTTCAAACAAGCCACCCTTTTCAGTGAGACCCAGGGAACAAGGTGTGCAGTATGTGTGTGAAATTCACTCCACACACAGGGCCAGCACAAATCTTCTGTACCCCTTAAATCTCACTGAAAGTCCTTGTTTCAGGCCTCATTTTCAACCATGTTAAGCAAAAGCCCTATGAGATGCAATCTAAAACTTTTAAAGTCCTGTTGTAGTCTAGTGCAGAACGTACACCATGGCCAGCTAAGATGGATTCGAACTGGTAAGCCGGCATCATAATACCTCTTTTTGATGTGTTAAGCTAACTCAGTTGAAAAACACACCCTTTTTACCTATTGAGACATACTCTCTGCGTGTGGTTTTCCACAACACCCTTGCAAAATCCTGAAGTGTTCATTCCACAGGACCACAATGCCTTTCAAGTGACGGCATTTTACAATACATAAAATATGTGCAGCATGTACCTGAGAGAGTGGAACAACTCAATGTATTCGCCTAATACTTTACTGACAGTCAGAGACAGTTTGTTGGAGGAGAGCTTTGATGCATATCAAATAGAAGGCTAAAAGGAAATATAACTGAAAAGATTATGGAATAGTAGACCTATATACACTTCAGTGACAGGCAATTTGCCTGTCTTACCGAAGAGATACAAGGACTGTATCCAATGCAAGATATAGTATGCAATTTGTTTTTTCACCCTCTGAGTCCACTTTTCAACGATAAGTTTCTGAATAGAATGTCCATACTCACCCTGACTACTCAAATTGACACATGAGCACACTAAATGGGTATTTATTTCCCTAAGTGCTGCTTTTAGAATTCAGATACATGATTTAATGATGCTCAGTGCAGTTATTGAGCATCTAAAATGAAACCTAGACTTTGTCTGTAGTATGTGAATAAAACAGCTGGTAAATGTTTGTGCTCTAGGTTATATTAATGAATGCTATATTAAGACTATGCAAAGCACTTATTAAAATGTTAGAATAGTGATCACTGACACTTTACAGGCTCCACAGGGACTCAGCCAAATTAGGAAAAGCACATTCCAGTGAGTTTCTATACAGGACTGAATTTAATGGAGAATCTAAGCTAATATTCTTGACAATATCAAACATTGGAATTTTAGGCCTTTTACAGGCCATATCATCTCTTATACCTTTACAGGATGAAAAGTGTACAGATCCTCTTCAGGGAGTGCAAAAGTGGGCAGTGGCACCTCTGTGGCATCCCCCCCTATAGCTTGTGGAAGCCCTTCTGTGGGAATAGGTATCTACCTATAGGATGGGGTGGTCTGGGTCAGAGGTGGTGTAAGGTGGAACTGGGGAAGTCAAGCATCATTCTTTCGCCACCAGCCCCATGAAGATTCCAGAGCTAACTTAATATACTCACAGACTCAGTGTTAACTTTGCTAAGCACCGCATCTGTGATGTAGGAACCTCTCTGAGGGGGAGTTCTGGGGGAAGGCATGGGCTGCAGAAACTTGGCAGCATAGTTGTCCTGCAGGAAGAGGTAACCTGCCTTAAATAACACCTCTTATTAGTTGCTTTCCCCATAATGCTTTCTTTTCTGGACCTTTAGCATATAGATTACACAAATTTATATTCCTTCAGATTCAAATGTGAGCAAAATTCAGATGTGATGTGCAAGAGGTATAGTCTACACCTCATTAACTGGGTACACGTCTAAGGGGAGTTTAAGTTGGTGTGGCTCACAGGTTGAGATGCCCAGTGATTTTTGCCCAATATAGCTGCACAGACCTAATTTGGGAGACAGTTAACTAAATAGTTACATAAGAAGCAGTAATTTTTAGCCCAACTGAAAACCCAGTCCGTTGGTTCCTTTTTAGAACTAGTCTGGCTTCATGATTCTTTAGACGTTAGTAAAATAAATATGAAGAAGAATTGTAATATTTTAACCAAACCTTCTTGAGTCATGCATGCTTTCTGGAAGACATTTCCAATCTTTATGCTTTGTCCAGCATACCATGAGTATTCCAAGCATCCTTTAAGTCACTGGGAATTTGGGCATTGCAAGTAATGCAGAATATATTTATACTTGAATAGAAAAATCTCTCCTCTCTAACAGAATTCAGTTCCTTGATTCGTTCATTGACACTATAAACAGGTATATGTGATTTTGCAGTTACTAAGGCCAGGTCTATACTAAAAAAAAACAAATCGACTCAGCTACATCGCTCTGCGGCATGAAAAATTCACATCTCTGAGCAATATGGTTAAGCCAACTTAAACCCCTGAAGAATTCTTTCAACCACTGCCTCTCAAGGTGGTGGATTAACTACAGCAATGGGAGAACCTCTCCCATGACTATAGTAAGGGCTGGTCTTCACTGGGGGGGGGGGGGAAGATCAGCTGTAGATACGCAAATTCAGCTACGTTAATAACGTAGCTGAATTCGGCGTATCTACAGCCGACTTACCTGCCGTCCTCATGGCGGCGGCGGTTGGTGGCGCACTCGCCCGTCGACTCCAGCTTGCACCTTTTGGCGAGCTGGAGTTCCGGAGTCAACGGGGGCACCGCTGGCGATCGATTTATCGCATCTTGACGAGATGCGATAAATCGATTGCCAAAAGATCGATCCCTCACGGCTTTAGTGAGGACAAGCCTTAAGTGCCTACGCTGAAGTACTACAGTGGCGCAGATGCAGCTGTGTTGCTGTAGTGTTTTAAGTGTAGACATAACCTTAGGTCTCAGTCCTCCAAGGTGTTGAGTGCCCTTAACTTCCACTGTAATAAAGTTGCCTTAGAGAACAATGGAGATTTGGGGACAATCAGCAAGTCCCAGGAACCTCATAATCCCTGCCAGGATCTGGCACAAGTATTGGAAGAGCAAGATCACCGAAGGATTGACGAGGAAAGACGAAACTTTCATTTACACGGAAATTCTGGGAGATCAACAACAATGTGAAAGGAAGTATAGAAAAAGCACGTGATGGAGTAATTGCAGTTATGGCATATGTTTCCGCAGAATCAACTCAAAGAATTAGCTTTAATCCTAAACATTACTACCATCATAAGGGCAATTCTTTCCATTTCTAACCCCCTTAAGGAACTTACTATTTCTGAACCTGTAAATATGTATTATCTAGCTGATTAAATATACAGCAGTGAGCCATGCCTAAAATGGAAAAGCAGCTAAACATTTCCTCTTTACTTTTGCTAAGTAGTTTACATTTTTGGTTTTTCTAATGTAATCAATTTAAACAGAGCCACCATCATTCTCTCTTCCCACTTGTTTTATTCCTTTTTAAGCAGAATTTGTAGGGTACCGTTCAGAAACAATCTATGCCTGTTCCTATTGTTTATGCTGAAAAGACAAAGCACTTATCATGTTCTGTGCACCACCTGTGAACTACTGAGATGAAGAAACTAAATTTGAGTCAGAGATGTGATCACTTAGTCTGTAAGCTCTTTGTGGCAGCACCTGTGTTTTGTTATGTGTTTGTACAATGCCATGGTGATTCACAAGTGGGGTTTCTAGGTGTCACTGGACAACATATTAATAATAATGTGAAGTAGATAAACTGATAATAGTAAATTTGGCAAACAAATACTCAGTTACATGAATGATGCCTTTCAGACTTCTGGGGCAACTGCACCACCTCAGAGAATGGCCCCAGTATATGCAATTCACCCCAGTGGGTGGTATTTCTCTGGAGTTGTTTACTGGTCCCACGGTCTGCAAGAAGTTCTCCCACTTCACTGATCTGAATTCCTGACTGGGGTTTAGGAACAATCCCTAGTCAGTCATCATACAGTCCCTCACAAATATGCAGATAACCTTATTCTCAAAAATATGCTTGTTTGTGTCATATATATTACAATGACACTTCAGAAATGAGGTTGAGCTCCTACTGAAGCCCCCAGACGTTTAGTCAATAGCTCTGTTGGGAGCAGCATTGGGCTCTAAAGCGTAATTTGTGTCTTGTGATTGCACAGAAGAAGATGAGAAAAAAGAGTTAGGGATTAGGGATGCTTAGTAGCTATTCTTGTTACCTGTCAGCTACATTTACGGTAAGCACATTAGTTACCATAAAGAAAACAGACTACTCAGAATGGGGAAAGCTGCAACTTTTCCTTCACTTGGAGTCCAAAGATTATTGGGAAGGCTTGAATGCAGCAAAGTAGGTGGGATTATTGGATCACTTGCTAATGGACATTTTCAGCTACATACATTTTGCATCTCTGCTTTTCCTTGAAATCAGCTTGTTGCAATTTCCATCTGAAACTAACTACTGATGCTTGCTCCCACATGGCTATACATTGTGGCTTAAATTTTAACAAGTGATTAGTGATATCAGGTGCCCAATTTTTGGGTAGCCACTTCAAGAACGGCTGGTGTTCAGCACGTGGGCACTATGCATTTCTGACAATCAGGCTCCTATTAAAGTGGCTGAAGCTGAGCACACAAAATTACCTTGTCATTTTTGAAAATTTAAGCTTATCCATTAAAAAGTTTATTCCCCAGTTTGTTTACCAGTCTGAGAGAAGGGAAGATTCCAACTGTTGCTCCGTGCCCTGAAATTACTTTGATGTTAAAAAGAGGAATATTTTTCCAAATAAAGCAAAAAGAAAATTGGACAACTTATTTCAAATCCGCCAGTCAATTTAAAGGATGTTTGTAAATCCCGGAGTCATTGGAATTGGACTCCCCTCTTAGTGCTCATAGTAAAGGTTTCCATGAGGACAGAATGAATCTTCTCTGACTTGACAAAAAGGCTGTGACTCCATAGAAAGCTTTTGGGTTTTATTCTTTTAAAAACATTTTAAAGTGTAGGACGGACACGTTTTTGGAGTCTAAGTATCAGATGAAGACCTCCATAAATACAGGCATGGAAAATCCAGGAAAGATTAGGATGTGTATAATGAAATTAATCAGTACATTTGCTTGATCTGTATTTTCTTACAATCCTGTTAAGTGTTTCTTTAACTGAATCAATATTAATTTGGTATGGAATATCAAGCCATTTTGTACTCATTTCCATGTTTGTCAGCTTATGAATGGCAAAGTGATTACTTTCTGTGAGGTTTGTGTAGGAAAGAAAAAATTGCTAGTTACCCAATGGTGAACCGCTCTATCACAGTGTCTTACACAGAAACAGAAGTATTTCCACAAGGAAATAGTTATAAAGCTTTTATTAAATAATTTCCTACAAAGACTTGACTAGTATTCATGTGGAAGTTGGAAGTTAGGTATGATAAATGTTTTACCCCTTTAAAAGGAGTTCACTGGTATTTTTAGAATTATTCTTGCAAACTTATTAATGCCACAGTGTATCATGGAACTTTGTTGTGGTAACTTCAGTGAGATCCAAGTAATAGAAAATCCAGTATAAACAGCAGCTTGATGTTTCATGTGTGAATGTGTTCTCCAGATACCACAAACCTCAGGATTTTAACAAACTGTAAGTTACTTTGGGATCAATCTTGCATTCTTATGTACCTGCAAATTCTCAAACTGTGCAAGGAGTACAGGAGCAGGGCCTTAATGATAATAGATATTATTGGGATATTATTGGGACACCAGGCATATTTAAAAAGGAACAGAGAGGTTTATAACAGCAGTTACTGACAGTATAATATTGTAGGCTTGAAGTTACTATGGGTGAGATTTTGCTACCCTAGTCCATGACTAATTGTAGTACTACTTATTAATTAATGCGCAACTGTATTGCACAGGAGGGCCACATCAACCTAAGTACAAACTTCTGTAGGCCAAACAGATTCTATCATATTTTAGTAAGATTTAAAGTCAATTGTATTGAATTATATTTTAAGTTCATCTTGTTTCATATGTATTTAGATAGATTGTTTCTGTGTACAATATGTCTATTTGCACACTTGTGTAAACGTGATGACAGAATGCTAATAAATTGGCCATTAGTATATTGTGTTGAAGCAGGCTGTGGATCTTATGAAATACTCTGGTGGGCCATGTACAGCCTGCAGACTACTGGGAGGAGTTCTACCAAGAGGCAGTAAGTAGGTGGATAGAAGAAATGTGAAAAACAAAACAAAAACATTCACCAGTTGTAAAAGCTGCAACTTCAACTTTCTTCTATAACTTCAGAAAGCAGCAATGTGTTTCAGTGATGCTAGTTCTGTAATAGGCCTGTCCCTACATAATATAAACAAACATATATATCACATACTGTCAGGAGTAGAGAATAGTCAGGCAGCTCAAAACCTTAGTGAAAGTTCTTGCTATTAAGATAGAGAACTCCCCCCTCCAAATACTCTTAGTGAAAAAGTTAGATGTGTCAGGACTCTCAACACTTGGAGGTAGTGCCTTGTAGAAGATCTCACATTTTGCACTTAAAACTGTTTAGCTGATTACTAGATATGATCTACCTTTTAAGTGTAATGTGCGGAAGCAGATGAGCTGCAAACAGAGTTCTGTTTCAAATGTTACACAGATGATCCTTTTAGAAATGCTTAGAGATTGATAGGTAACTGAACAGGTTAGGGGACTTCTGATTGTTGTTTGGAAATGCTTGAATAAGACAAAAAAGAATTCTGATATATACACACATTATACACACACACATATACATACACACACATATATACATATACACCCCACCGTCACAATTAGCACAACAATTTACCATCTCAGCACAAAGATTAAAACCTTCCCCCGTGACTTAAAGCTGACACACTAGCTTTTGACCCACATTTGGACAGATTACAAAAACTAGACACAGCTACACCAGGGTAACAGTCTCTTGATTCCATTTGGACGAAGTATGTGTATTTAGATCTCTTCCCACATGTGGGATTTATTTATAATGAACTTGACTCACCAAAACCAAACAGAATGAAAGTTCAGCCAAAGGAGTAAATGTACCCAAACCCATCTCTGTTTTGGAGCTGTTGAGATTTCATGGGAGTATAGGCCACACCAGGTATTTGAGGAGGATGGCTGATGTCGACTGGTTGAATTCAACTCACCTTTCTCTTCAGTCCATTCTTTCTTTTGTCCTTCTGAAACAGAGATTTTGGAGCTGGCTGTGGAGGCCATAGGAACTGTCCATTTCCTTGCATCTTCTCGGAGGAGTTAAAATAGGGGCTTTTTTCCCAGAGGAGAAAGAGTTTTACCAAGATTCTTATTTACTCTCCTCGTCCACAAGTGTCTCAGGCCACTAAGCAGTCAGCAGAATAAATAGTAATTCTGATCATTCTACTTGCCAGACTACAGTTGGCAAATCCAGGAGAATGTCTGCCTATTTGGCAAGTTCTCAGTGTCCCAGTCTAGGCCTGTGTGATCCCATGGTAATGTTTAATCCTTTATTATAACAATGTTGCAGATCTGAATAGAGAGGAGGCCACTGGCTGTGCATTTAGGCACAGCATAAGTACAAATTGTGCTCATGGGAAGGAGACAGAGAGGGAGTGAAGCCAGAGTTGGACCAGAGACAGAGGGGGAAGGGAAAGTCTGACATATTTCTAACGGAGCTCAAACATCAGGTCAACAAGAAGTGCCAATAGGGCATATTGGCTATACCAGCTTAATTAAGTGGGTGGGTGAGATTCTGTGGTCTGCGTTGTGCAGGAGGTCAGACTAGATGATCATAGTGGTCGCTTCTGACCTTAAAGTCTATGAGTCTAAGAGTCTAATTCAATCTCTGAAACTTGGAGCTAGATCACAAACCTCTTGTGAATATTTTCTCTCCAGGACAATAACACAGAGAATTCAGAACATCTAATTTCCCTTCTGCATGCTGCAGGGAAACCTTGACTTAGTAAAAGAAGAGAATTTCAGCCACCAGAGATGGGCAGAAGGGATTAGGCACCTATGTTTTACTTGTCTCTGTAATTCTGAGGACTCCTGTGAAAGCACTCTGTAGGCTTTATGATACATACTGCTAAATTTGAGTTTTGAAACTATAGAAAATGAAAATTATTCAACCATTTGAAATGATTTTGCCAAAATGAAAAGTCTCCCTTACTACACAAAACTAGTATCATAAAACCCTGAGTGAAAAATTAAACAGTTATAGCAGTAAAATTGTAAAATCACTTGTATTGGATTATCACTAACCATTCAATAAGGAGTCAAATTTCACCTTAACATACACAACTCCTGTTGACTTCAGTGTGAGCTGCAGGCACATATCTGAGGGAAGAATTTGTCTCTGTCCAGTGTTTTAGAGTGAATGTACTTTAAAATATGCCAGTGGCTTGGCTTATTTTTTTCAGAAAATTTCACATAGGGCATCAGTTGTCTGATACTCTTTGTGTCTGTATATGCCAAGATAATTAATCATTTCCACCACTAAAAAGTTCCCTTTGTGAGGAATCCATAGAGATAAAATGACAAGTGGTTGCAGAAATATTAAAATAGAAAGAGAAATCAGAAAGTGAGTCATGTCTCAGCAATAACCCACATTCCTTGGCTAGTGTACAAGCAAGACTGAAAGTGCTAATAGCAGCAGTAGTGCTAATCTACAGAACTGACATCTTAAGAGCATTTGAAGGAAAGATAAATCAGTGGATGTAATCACAAGGAACAGCTGCTCGTAGACAATCAAACTGCCTTGGAGAAGAGGGATAAGATTCATGAAACTATTATGGTTATGCATAGATATATCGCAATTTAACTGAATAAAACAGTTTTACTAACTGAAGAAACGAGTACTCAATAATAATTACAAGCATTTGACTTAGGAACATTTGCAAATAACTACTTTTGGGTTGAATAATGAACTACAATGCATCGGTCTGTCTTTGGAGCAGACTGGGAGGCAGATTGTTCTTGAGTCACATTCTACCTGCCTACTGGTCTCCCCTGCTCCCAGGGGGAAATGCCCAGCCTTAGG
Organism: Sternotherus odoratus; assembly: GCA_032164245.1. Lineage (NCBI taxonomy): Eukaryota > Metazoa > Chordata > Testudines > Kinosternidae > Sternotherus > Sternotherus odoratus. The sequence continues at coordinate 79,354,789 of JAVMKO010000005.1, read as the reverse complement.
CCTAAACCTAGAACAGCCTACTTCCCTTAGTGTAATTCTGAAAGCTGGCACATTGTGTAAGGCAAAACCAAGTCTCTGCTCTGTCCATAACCCCCCCCCCCTCCCCCCAATCTGCAGGGAACAGGAGAAGTAGCAGGTCTGCAGAGCCTACTCTCCTCTTTGTGTACCTGTGGAACAAAGAGTCATCACAGGGGGGTCAGAAGGTGACATACAGCCAGTGCTTAATTTGTGCCAGGACTTGCCAGGGCTGATCCCCGGCACTTCAAAGGTTGGTGGTTCACAGCCCAACCATCTCTGGGCTTGCTGTGTCGGTTACGAAAGTAAAGAAATTGCTTGAGCTCCGAGCGCTCTTATATTAAAAATTAAGCACAGCTTTTACCCACTGACTCAGTTGCGTGAGCCAGGCCACAATCTGACCCGCTGTATCGAAAAAAGACTGTGGCTAGAGATATGGCATGGAAGAAACCTGTACCTAAGCTTTCTTCATTACAATAATTGGGCAAGGCAAGTTAAGCACTGGTCATGGCAGTAGTTAAAGTGGATCAAAAGAAGAAGGAGCACTCACCTCCCACCCATGGGACAGCTGAGAGCCCAGAAAGCTCCCTAGGGAGGCTCCAGCTGCTCTCACCTCAGAGTCTTCCATCGGCTTAATCCTCATATCACCAGCTACTGAAGAGGCACAAAAGAGGGAGCCGAACTTCAGAAGCCTGTTGTGATCTACACCAACCTAGGCCTAAGGTATACAACCGACCCAAGAACCAGCTCTATAGCTGCTCCTCCGTAAGCCACGCCCAATGATTACCCAGCATTGCTGTGATGATAGGCCCCAGTGTCTGCCTCAGTGTTACATAGTCTGGGGAGAGAACAGCTGCAAATAATGAATATTTTTAACACAGTTTTTAATAGGATATTTTAAGATAAAAAACTTATTTTTAAAGGCACAGGACATTTTGGTGAAACCTTTTGTTATGCTGTGCCATGAAAATGCTCATAAGGTTCAACCTGGAAGATACACCATAGTTTCCTTGAGGTGATTTCTTTGCTGCTAGAAGCCTTAGCATTGAACCTGTTTAAGTATATGACACATAAGCTAGTGTATAGAATTTGAACCCAAGTCTACCACTATTCTTCCCATTGAGTAGTACTTACATCTGGAGGCTTCTTGAGACTAAGGAGGGCAGGGCTTGGCAGAATGAGAAAATATCATCTTTAACATTTATGGTCGACTGCATTTATTTAAGTAGCTGCATTTTTGTGGTATGACTGACTGAAAACTGCAGGACTGAGGATCAGTCCAAAAAGTGCAGCTTTCTTTAAAGGAAAAACAGATCCTCAAAACTATTTACCTACAAAAGTTTTATTGGCCTTTTGATTTCCAGGGAATTTACTTTAGTAACTGCAATTTACACAAAAGGGTGTTTATGCATGAAAATCATCTACATATCAATGGAAGAAACTCCCCCAAACTGATTTGTCCTCATTTTTCAACTGATTTTAAAAGCTATTGAAGGTACGGTATACTGTATATTCCTTTTAGATAGCTGAAATTCATATAATTAATTGTCTAATGCCATGTGCTTGAAAAGGAAGTTTGCACAATGAACAGAAGTGCATGCTGTTATATTTCAATTTATAATGAAACTTGCAACATGCTGTCACCAAATTAAAAATGTAAACCTTCAAATCATGGTGTGACTGTTGCTAAATACTGTGTATCTGGCAGCAACATATGCCAGCAGGATTCTCCAGAAACAACAGTCCTTTATGTGGGTTTCTAAGAAATTTGTTAATGGCTTGTTTGTTTGTAGTAGACCTAGACAATTAAATGCGTTGAGAAATGGAGAATAGTGCAGAGAAAATAAATGATCCATGATCAGATGTTCATCTGTGCAGGGAATTACATGGAAATAGGTATGACTGAACCAGGAACAGCTGGTGATGTTATTTTTATGCACAACACTTCTTTAGTAGCCTATGAAGGTGTTGTTTTGATATTACAAACAATATGGCTCCTGCAGTTGTAAAGATGCCCTTTTTGTGTATATTAGTTTTCATTTAAAAAAAAAAATCTTTGCAGTTGGAGAAACCCATTTTTTAGCACAAGTTGCTTTAGTAACAAGCTAATTGCAATATTTCAAAATGATGTCCTGAGTGGAACAGCTTTATTATTTGCTAGATTAGTGTGGTCACTAGCACAAAACAAGCTTTATTTCTTCAGAGATTATGTAATTTTCAAAGTGAATTAAGATGACATCAGAATATTCTTCTACAAATAAGAAAACATAAGAACTAGGGTCACACTTTCCAAACCTGGGTATTTAACGTTAGGCTTCCATGCTCATAGTTAGACACCTAAATAAAAGTGGCTTAGATGTCAAAAAACATTGAGCACTTGTAGCTCCCATTGAATGCAATTAGATTTGTAGGTGCTCAGCTGTTATGAATATCAGTCCACATGAGTGCCACACCCACTGCTTATCAGTGAGATATGGAACCACCTGTGGTGGGGGGAAGATGGGAAACCTTCTGCTGATCCTCTGTCTACCCCTATTGCACCCATCAAGGTTGCTGCAGCAGTTACCCTCATGGGGTTACCAGAGCTGGCTTCCCCCACTTCCTACCAGAGAGGGGAAGCTATGGTAAGCTTCATGTACATACTCTGATTTCACCTCTGTGCAGTTCTGTATAGTGTCATGTTGTATTATGGTATTTGGGTTCTTTTGGGAAATGATTCCAAGTGTAAATATATGTAGGAAAGAGGGGAGGAACGGCCTGGGGAAAGGAGTTCACGCCGAGCTGTCAGGTAGTGGACTCTGTGTAGGAGCCCAAATTCAACAAGAGAAGCAGAGACTTTGTCAGAGACCAGAGATTGCTGGAGAGAGCAAAGACCCTGACCAGGGCCTTGCTGTCCCTTTGGGTTTCCTCCCCAGATCTGCAGCTTGTATGGAGCTGACTTTGTAGAACTTGACCTGGCAGTGATCGGCCTAGTGGTGCGTACTTCGAGCTGCAGCAGACGGGCTAAGAAGAGCTGTCTCAAGGAGCTCACTTGACCATGCTGAATCTAAATGGATTTGTGAGCAAGATGGATATAGGAGGGAAAGGAGTGTTTTGTGAATAAGCATTCTGGGCTCTAACAATCTGGGCAATTAATAACTGGAACTGTGGGATTAACTGTACCCCAAAACACAGTGTTTGAGGTTTGCTTATGTCATTCGATCTTTATCTTGTTTTTCCCAAATAAAAGGAGTTGACTAAGGATTCCTGTGTGCTTGCAGGCAAGAAAGAAACACCTGTAAAAGTGACCAAGCATGATCAATTGTGAAGTTCCTAAAATCTGGGATCACAAAAAGTTTCATATAAGAACTTGATCCACCCATTTCATTTATTTTAAATGGAACTCCTAGGGTATGTCTACATGTACAGGGCTCTAGCGGCTCAGCTCATGTGGTGACGCTGCTGTATGCCGACAGGAGAGCCCTCTCCTGTTGGCATAAAAAAATCATCTCCACAAGCAGCATAAGCTATATCTGTGGGAGAAGCTCTCCTGCCACCATAGCATTGTGCACATGAATGCTTATGCCAGTGTAACTTTTGTCACTCAGGAGGTAGAATATTCACACCCCTGAGTGACATACGTTTTGCCGCCTGGCTGTAGTTTAGATATAGCCCTAGACTACATTGAATGTGGCCCTTCCTACTATTAATAGTACCCAGGAAAAGGGCTACACACTGAAGTCATTTAGATTATACAAGTGTAAGTGAAGGGAGAACTACGTGTAGGCATATTGCAAGTAAGCAGACGTGAAAAAATAATAAATGCTAGGGAAATAAAGCGAGGTTTGTTTTAGAGATGCCATGGAGGTGGTAGGTACATGCTTATGTTGGTACTGAAAATTATCTGAAAATTACCTTACTTTTGCAGCATTCTGCACCACAGCTGCAGCATGAAAGAGGGCCTCCCTGTGTCCTCCCCTACCGTCATCAAAATATCAGTGGGAGAATAAATAAAATAAGATCCTGTAAATGGAAAAAAAAGTTGCTTAACTGAGCTACAGAGGAGGAGGAGATGTCTTATAATCTTCTCATCAGTTCGCAGTGAAGGATTTTACAATAGAAAGTACTGTAGGTAACTAGTGATTGGGAGGTCTTAAATTGTTGCTGCATAGGCAGCCTGCCACCTTAAAACTGTCACTTTTCCTCCCTCAGTGCCTCTCTTCCCTCCCCCATATTTCTCTTTATTTCTTCCTCGGATGAATATTCCCCCCACTCCACTGGTTTATTATAACATGTTGGGATTTGCTATTGCTGTTGTATTTCAGTGATTGGTCCCGGTTGGGTTGGGAGCTGACTCACAGTTGTAACCGTTAAAAAGGCTTAGAGTTGATCAGAGAAACTTCAGCTGAGCCACATTCAACTTGGACACGTTTTGACATTTTCAGAATGAAATATTTCAACTTCTTGTTTTGAAAAGACAATGTAATTTTTTAAAATTTTAATATAACAAGTCAAAATTGAAATGAAACATTTACATCAACCCGAAGCAAACGTTTGTTTGATTTTTCTATGGGACACTTTCAGTTTTTTCCTCGTATTTGGAACACGGCCAAATTTTCAAAAATCTGTCTGAGGGTGAGATTTTATCTGTATTCAGAGTTATTACTTATTAGGCTTAGAATTGCATGTTTTGTTTTATTTTACTTGGTGATCCACTTTGTTCTGTCTTTTACTACTTGGAACTACTTAAATCCTACTTTCTGTACTTAATAAAATCATTTCTTACTTATTAATTCACCTGGAGTACATGTTAGTACCGGGGGGGGGGGGGGCAACAGCTGTGCGTATCTCTCTATCATTATTATAGAGGGCGAACAATCTATGAATTTGCCCTGTATAAGCTTTATACAGGGTAAAACGGATTTATTCAGGGTTTGGACCCTATTGGGAGTTGAGCGTCTGAGTGCTAATGGCAGGAACATTTCCTAACCTGTTTCCAGACAAGCTCACAGCTGTTAGGGGATGTGGCTTAGACCTAAGTCTGGGTTTGCAGCAGGCTAGCGAGTCTGACTCAAACCAGGCAGGATTTCTGGAGCTGCCAGGGAAGGAAAACAGAGGGAGAAATAGTCTTGGCACATTAGTTGGCAGCTTCTAAGGGGGTTTCTGTGATCCCAATCCGTCACAGAGGGGCCATCGTTCACTTCTGACAGAAGAGAGATATTCTCATTTTAAAGTGAGGCTGTGACTCATGTCCCAGCTCCCCCATCTCTGCTCAGGAACCACTATTACTTTTGTGTGGCAAGAGAGATGATTGGCAATGTTTGAAGAACCAAGTCCAGATTAGTGAGGGTAATCTCACTAATTACCCTCACTAATTAGTGAGGTAGCTAATTAGGTAGCTTCAGGAGTGATTTGGAGATGCCACTAGCAAATGATTGAAGCGGATATGGATTTATAATATGATCCATAGTTTGCAACTAATGTCCACATTGACAAGGTGCATTGTCTCATCGTTCAAAGGTGTAAGAGATGACAGCATCTGTCATGCAGTGTTCTACAATGATTCAGTGCAGGCCATTGTTTCCTGGGTAGGTTAAAGCCTGGAAGTTCACTGATCAGGTGTTTGTTTGGGATGTTTGCAGAGTACTTTCCAGTGTGCCTCAGGATTTAATGAGGACAATTTAACAGCCTTAGCCTTAGAGACTTGCGAGATTTCAGATGAGTTTTTAGAACCTTCTGGAAGTCCTTGTGAATGGGTAAGTTTGGGCTGGCCATGGTTTGATTGTACGCATGAGCTGTGTCTCTCTCTGGATCGTGAGGGTGGGGGAAGGAGTGGGGGTGGAGAGTCTACGTGCCAGATGGACAACCTTTGAACAGGAACCACCAGTGGGAATGAGGCTCTCGAAGGCTTTGCCTCTCTTATAGGGAAGGAGCCTCAACCATACTCCTCCAGCCTTCATTGTCATCTTCTGTTCACGTGGACATTTTACAGCTGTAACTCTCACACACTACTCATTAGTAAATGCAATTGCCTGTCTCTTCCCCAAAGCAGGAAAGGGAACACACACACAGCTGCCTAATGCCATTGATACTCCATTTTCTTGTACTCAGCCCTACCTAGTATTATTGTTACTATTATAATTATTTCAGTTGTTATGCAAAAATGCTTCCAGCATATCCATAGCCACAGGAACAGACTATTCCAGCTCTGTACATCCCTGGGACTCAGCTAGGTCATATTACCAAAAGGGGTCCAACAGATACGTCTTGCTCATGGAATATGGCGAACCAGACAACCTTTCCCCTATTCACAGCATCCCATGACACAACCCACTACTTCACCTATCATGACCCAATAGGGAAGAATTGTCCAAGGAGACAGCAGAATAGACATGAGAAACTGGCTACCAGATAACTAGTACGTATTCACTACTCAGGACCATTACCTAGGTAAGGGCCCCAAAAAGGTAGCACAAAGCTACCTGAACTAAAACAGATACTGATCAAGAAAGACTTGTTGCCATCAAACAATACATGAGTTCTGAGAAATGAAGAATATGATGTAGTTTGTATCACAGAAACCTACTTGATGACACCACAAGTCCTGTGTCAGGCCCACCTTGTCCACCCAGGATACTCTGTGCATTCCAGACCCAGTTTTGTCCTCTAGATGGCTATTTTAGGCTTCCCTATGGCATAAAGTTGCTGCAGTGAAAATGAGAATCAAACCCCTTGTTTCTGTTTCAGATCCATGACAAATGTTTGCCTCTTTCTTCATGACAACATAGTTTTCTGAATAGTCTCTTGGGAGGGACTTTGTCAAAGGCTTTTTGCAAGCCCAAGTTATGTCAGCTGGTTTCCCTCTATCTGCTGTTTTGATGACATGGTCAAATCTTTTACATAGGTTAGTGAGGGATTTTCCCCCTCCCCCTGCAACAGGGACACAACAGCAGCAGCAGGAACCAGCTCCAGCCATATCTTCATATCACTAGCCCCACCAGAATTGACAGCGAACCCTGAGCACCCTAAAAGGGGGCCAAGTCTTTGCTCATCAAGCCATCCTTTCCCTCCTTCTCCCAGCAGGGACAGAGCAGCAGGAACCAGTTCCAACCATCTGTGTCAGCCTTTAGGAAATTCCAACTAGTACAGCACATCTCAGCAACATCCCAGTAACACATCAGATTTGTCCTCTGCTCCCTACACTGGGTTCCCATTGAATATTGAGTCAAGGTCTCTGTCCTTATCTTTAAGTTGCTCAATGGCATTGGCCTCACATATCTAAAAGGTCACCTAAAGCTCTGGGACAAAGACCATGGCTGACAACTGTGCTTCTCCGGCATGATGGAACTCTACCATCAGGGTAAAGGTCATCTGTGCAGGAGATAGAATTTTTGTGGGGGTTCAGTCAGAGTGTTCAATGAACTCCCCCAGGATGCTGAAGTGTTGTGTCTGGAGGCTAAGAATTGAGCAGGGAGGGGTGACCGGCAAATTGGGCTGACAGGAAAAGGGACAATCAAGGTAAAAGTGAGCTGGACTGGGAAAGCACATCTGCCAAGATTGGAGTCAAAATGAACAAGATTTTAGAAATTATGTGAGAGAGAATAAAAATAAAATGGAAACACACTGCAAGCACCTTTATTCCCAGGAGATTATAAATTGCCTTAGAATGAAAGCAGAATGCATGTCTCTAAGGGAAGTGGAACGGTAGGTCAGCAGACAGAAATGAAGCGGGAAACATACAGAGATAAAAAGGAAGAAATAGAAATAGGAACAGCAAGAAACTAAAATGAAAATGGAATGAAAGAGATAAAGGAAGAATGAAAAATAAGTTAAAGTGAAGTATATACCGAACATACAAAGCAAAAAATATAGAGCAGTAACTGCTTTCAGAAAAGAGTAGAAGGAGGACTAGAAAAAAGAAAAGAAACAAATAAAGAATAACACAGAAAAACAGGGAAATGGAAGAGAGGGAAAGAACCATAAGGAAGCCTATTTATCCCCCTCCCCCAAGCTCACTGATTTATGATTGTACATTTGTCAACACTGAATGTGGTAAAATGTCTGCATAATACATGGGTATTGCTATTATTGTTAATGAGCCTATGTGGCTAATTGAATGCAAATCAAAGGTGCAGTTTGATCCCATGGTTTGTGCCTGGGTAGGGAGATCCAAAGACCTAGGTTCATTGCCAAGTTCTGCCACTGACTTCATGTGTGAGCTTCGGCAAGTAACATTGTGCCTCAGTTTCCCTTTTTGAAAAAATGGGTAAAGTAATGCTCACCCACCTTTTGTAAAGCTTTTGGGATCTTTGCATGAAAGGCACAATGTAAGTACACAATACTATTATTTTTTTTAAATAAGAAGTTGAAGGCACCAGCATTTAATAAATAAAGGGTAGTCTTGTAGGATACAGCAGATGTGGATTCAGTTCCTGGTTTAGCTACAGACTTCCTGTGTGACTTTGACTAAGTAATGTTCACTCTCTCTCTGCCTGAATTCCTCATCTATAAAATGGGGGTAATACTTCCCTGCTCCCCTCCTTTGTCTCTCACATGTACCTAAACATAAGCTCTTTGGGGCAGGGAGAACTCTGTTACTATATTCATGTACAATATAACAGGCCTCAGTTTCGATTGAGGCTCTGAGTTGCTACTGTAATAGAAATACTAAATAGATGTTGTGGTCACTTTTACATTATTAGTTACGTATTATTTAAGTATTGGAGCATTATATTTAAATAAAAAATATTAATGAAGAGGCAAAAATAGTTGTTATAGACATCAAATATAGTTCACGTAGCAGGGAGAAGCTTTGTAAATGCTTGACAGATTCTAAGAATCTGTTATGTTTTGTTATGTCCTAGTCCTATTCTTGTCTTAATACTGCATTGAATTCAATAGAAAATTAACTATGAATTATTAAGAGTTTATGGCAGCTCCGGAGATGAGGTGGACGATCCACAACAAAAGGTTGAAGACAACAATCCCTTAAGTTAGCATCATTCTTTATAATAATTTATTCTGGTCAGTGAACAGTTAGACCAGATTCCACAGCTCGGGGTTGAAAGGCCCAAATATGGTGAGATAGATATCTAACTCCTGACCCATTACAAAAGGGAGCATATTAAGTTTGGTTATTCTTAGAAAAGATTAAATATAAATAAAGGCAAACATTTATATTAATCTTTTAAAATATAACAAAAGCTCAGGTCTTGGAACTAAACACAATGGGAAGCCAAACTAAGTCAAACCCAACCCTATTCAAGATTTAAGCAGTAACTAAACAAAATACGTGGATTCCAAGAAGTATTTGTCTTCTGCCGTTTTCCCATTTTTACTCCATACCCATTCATTCATCCTCATGATAGCAAAGCCAGGCAATAAAAAACATAAGTTGATTCTGATACAATGCTGGGATAACAGGTATGATTAGTGGCTGTGAGTGACAAGCCAGTGCAATATTTCATATAGGATGACAGATAGATATGAATTAAATGGAATCTCATGCTTATGAAATACATTGAGACCAATACTAAGGTACATCACATGTGTCAGGGAAATGCATCTCTGTATATTTGAAAAAGATATTTGTGGCTGGTTGACAATAACATAGGGCAGTGGTCGCCAACCTTTTGGTCCTCACGGACCACTAAAGTTGCGTGGCGCCCCCCCCCCCCCGCTCGACTCGCCCCCCCCGCTCGACTCGCCCCCCCCCCCCGGCCTCAGCAGCGTGGCTCGGGCCCCTCCCTCCCCTCGGCTCCAGCAGCGCAGCGCGGCTCGCCTCGCCCCCCCCCCCCGCTCCAGCGGCGCGGTGCGGCTCGGGCCCCCGACCTCAGCGGCGCGGCGCAGCACAGCTCCCCCCTGCCTCGGCTCCAGCGGCGCGGCTCGCCCCGGCTCCAGCGGTGCAGCTAGGACTCCCCCCCCCCCCCCGGCTCCAGCGGCGCGGCTCGCCCCCCCGCCGCCTCAGCGGCATGGTGCAGCTCGGCCCCCGCACCCCCGACTCCAGCGGCGTGGCTCGGGCCCCCCGGCTCACGCCGCGTGAGCCGGGAGGCAGGAGCGTGCCAGCGCTTGCTGGCCGCCGGGGACGGGGCGGGACAGGCGCCGCAGCCTCTTGCCTGCCCGGAGGGGCGGCCATGAGGGAGCCCGGCGCCGCGGACCACCAGAATTTTCCCGCGGACCACCAGTTGGCGACCGCTGACATAGGGTGACCAGATGTCCCGATTTTATAGGGACAGTACTGATTTTTGGGTCTTTTTCTTATATAGACTCCTGTCCAGGAATTGGGCCTGCTTGCAACTGGTCTGAATTTGCCTCAGCATATCTTCTAGTTGTCCCAGAAGAGACAGAGGGAATAGGTTTCTTGAAGTGGGAGATATCTGATTATTCTACTTCAGTTGTATCTTTCCCTTTGTGATTATCACTGGCATACAGGTCATGGCGTCATCTTTATTAACAAACCTCCATTCTCTGACCTTGAGGTTCCAAATATAGCAATGACCCCTCCACTTTTTCTGCAGCACCTCAAAGATAAGTATTAAATCAAATGAGAACAAGCTCAGGAAAGGAGGAAGCAGGTATTAGTTCTGAAACTTGGGTTTGATAGACACCAAGGTAAATTATTGTTGGCTTATCATGGATGCTCCAAAGACTGACTCTGCCTATCCTTGACAACTGTGATTGGAGGACGAGTCAATGGCTTCTGTTACACACAAGAAATTGTCATATGCCTCAAGCACAAACGCAGGGACATTTAGAGAGCTGTGATGAGAAAGTTCAGAAAAGCCTGCCACATCTGTGATAGACGGGTGTCCACAGGCACTCACTCCTGTACTGATGTAGATGAAATAGCCTCTGCTCCATTTTATGGTTTCAAGGATTCCAAGGTCTCCATATTGACCATAAATACTATATAGTTTATTATTTGTATTATAGTATGTGACAGATCGCCTTCTCACCCCTCTTCAAACACAGGCAGGAAACTCTCCTTTGGCTCCAACAGTGCTCTTTATTTCATAGTGCAAGGCCCCACCACCAATATACACAGCTTTATAGTTCAGCTCTTCAGCTTACAGCTCTAACACAGCTCTACAGCTCACAGCTCTACACAGTTCAGCTTAGTCAGGCCTCTAGCCTCAGCTCTATTTCAGCTCTGTACCTTTCTCTATCCTCTCTCTCCTCCACACTACCATTCCACCACCACCCTGGGCTTCCTTCCTGGTCGGCTTTTATTCCCCTGAGGAGGCTTCCAGGTGCAACCCATCCAGGCTGATTGCCCTGCAGCCCAGGTGGCTGATTAGGCTTTCTGCAAGGGAGGTTTGCAGAGGGCTTTTCTCCCTCTTAAAGGGGCGGCAGGCTGGGTCAGGCCCACCTTGCCACAAATAGCACCTGGAGATCCCAACTGAGATGAAGGCCCTGTTGCACTCGTTGCTGAACAAGCACATCGTGAGAGAGACAGTCCTTGCAATGTAAATAGACAAAAACCGACAAAGGGTAGGAGGGGAAAAAGAGGCACAGAGAAGTAAAGTGACTTGCCCAAGTTTACATACAGGTCAGGTCCAGAACTCCACCTTTGGGAGTGCCTGTCATGGTGCAAGACTCACTCTTGCGACACCTCCTTCTGGTCTCTCTGGGCATTAGCTCTTCCAGTCTCCGGAGCATCCTTTGCAGGCTGGTGTCTTGCTGCCGCTGGCCCCGTGTCCTTCCTGGACCCCTGGGTGCTGCCCCCTGGTAGTGCCCCCAGAGGTCTCTGGGTCTCCGTTCCCTGGGAAAACCCCACCCCCTATTCCTGCCTTGCCTCAGTATAGGGCAACTGCCAGTCACCACGTAGCCCCCATTCATTGGGGTGGACTACAGTATAATTGCCACTCATCACTGGCAAGGGTTTTTTTTTTGGACTGGCTGCCCCCTGCAACACCCGTACCTATTGGGCCTTATACTAGGCCCACAGCCTGGGGGGATTTCCAGGCTGGAGCTCCCTAACTCCTCTGGCCTTCACCAGCCCTGCTCCAGTCTAGGTACCCTACTCAGCTCCAGCAGCCAGGTCCTTCCCTCTCAAAAGGCTAGAGAGAGACTGTTTTCTCCTGGCCCACTGCCCTCTTATAAGGGCCAGCTGGGCCCTGATTGCATTGACCACAGCTGTGGTCAGCTACCCAGTCAGCTTCCACCCAGCTGTTCTTAATCCCTTTCCCTACTGCAGCCCTCTCCAAGGGCTGTTTTGAGCACTTCTGGGCAGTAGTGGGGTGACCACCCTGTTACACTGTCCAATACCCTATCCTTGAGCATGCTGCTTTCTCTGTGCATCTTAAAGCCCAAAGCACTCACTATAGCATTCTGTATAATTTAACACACTGTAGTAAGTGAGGTGTAGTGATCTGTAGTTAATATGAAAACACAGGGAATACATTAGCCAGTTGGATATAGACCATTTTTGTAGTCATTGTAGCGCATCACTAGTGTATCAAAAAAGCCAAAATATAAAACAGAATGTTCCCCAGGAGTTGTAACCCACAGTGAAAATAAATATCCTTGGATGTCTAAGATATTATGAAAGACTATTAGGTCACACTGAGCAGGAGTTTTACTAATAGTATTGAGTAAGGTCTCTTTTCTTTGTAAGTATTGTCTCTATTATTGTTATTCAGTAGGGACCTGATGTTTATTAGTGGATAAATGTGAAAAGCGGTGACCAAATGTTCAAGTTCACTAGCTGTATTTGCTGAAAGCAATAAAATTTGGAAGAGTTTCACTGTCAGCCCCAAGTCTGTCATTTATTTGAAGGAATAATATATCCATAAATGGAAGAAACAGTGAATGTTTATAATATTGTTTAGAATCAGAGTGCTATTCTTCTGCTGCTGCTGCTGGTATTGTGGCTTGACACTATGTGGTATTTTAATCTGTAGGCCAAGAGCCTAGGGAAAATAAGTATCTAGAGCAGCCATCTTAGACAGTTGTGACTATCACTCTTCTCCTCACGGAGAAACCGGCCTTCTGACGGCAGGGGCAAAGACGGCAATTGCCCAGGGGCCCAGGCGATTTAAAAGAGTCCAGGGCCCCCGGCTGCTGCCTCTTGCAATACAGCAGGGCTAAGGCAGGCTTCCTGCTTGCCCTGGCTCCGCTTGAATCTGGATTCCAGAAGTGGCCAATGACCCTGGAGATCCTGGGAGGAATGCAGGGGGTCTCTGTGTGCTGCCCTCACCCTTGAGCACTGACTCCGCAGCTCCTATTGGTAGGAACTGCTGTCAATGGGAGCTGGAGGGGTGGTGCCTGAGCCACCCGAGGTAAGTGCTGACACTCTGACCCCCTCCCACACCCAAACTCCTTCCCAGAGCCCATACCGCTCCCTTACCCAAACTCTCTCCCAGAACCTGCACCCCAATGTCTTGCCCCAACCTGGTGAAAGTGAGTGAGGGTCAGGGAAAGCGAGCAACGGAGGGACGGGGATGGAGTGAGCAGGGGGGCGGTGCCTCGGAGAGGAAGCAGGACATGGGCATGGTCTCAGGAAAGGGGCATGGCAGGGCAAGGGGGTGGGGTGTTTTGGATGGGCTGATGCCCCCTGCCCTCTCTAAATGGTGCCACTGCATCCTATTCAGTAACTTTTGGAAGGTAATAATTATTCCAGGTACTGACTGTATTAATCTACTTTCTGCTACTCCATAGTGACACAATAGTTCAGCAAGGTACGAGGTTTTGTTAAACCATTTTGTAATCTCCAGCATATTATACAGTGGCAATGATTAACGTTATTTTAAAGTTGTAACTAAATTTTCAAGGTTAATGGAATTTATGCACTCAGATAAAAGATGTGAAAGTTACTTTTTTCCCCAGCCCATTACATTTAACAGAAGTAGATAGGATAGAAAGGAAACCAGTGTATTTTTATGTACAATAGTACATTTGAATTTTTAATAGAATATATTGTGGAACTCAGCTTTACACTGACACTACATTTTCAAAAACTAAGGCATTTTAATTCATATAGATATATTTTTGCTTACATTAATTTTTTAGTTACATTTGGATGCATTAAATTGCAGCACTGGACATTCCTGAAACCAATATGTAGAATGCACAAATGTGTCTTTCACTGAAACTTGGTTTAATCCCTCAAGCTATATGCTCTTGGCCCCCAGCATCATAGCCTGATTGTTTTCCATGATAAAGTATGAAATAGTTGGACATATATAGTATTATGCATCCCAGGAATACGTGTCCACTGCTATTGCTCATGCCCTTCAGGTACAAAGCTCTCAAAGGACCATATCCTGTGTTGATTTCTGTAAAGCTATATCTGACTGACTATATCCTGTAATGTCCTGAATGAACTTTACTGAATTTAAATCTTGCTGAAGTGGTTTTAAGACCTTTGGGATCCATTTATTTAAAATGCAGTTGAGTGTGTTATTGTGGAATTGCATGTGTGTACCTTCTTTAAGAGATTAATACAATCTCTGGAAGGTATTAGGAACTTCAAAGGATTTTTTTTCTTTTTTAACAATACCCAGGAAGTGGATTTTTTAGGAAAGTGCCTGGGGGCAAAGGGAATGCAAATGACCCTCTTTGAATCCATACTTTTGAAACTAGGTCCGGCCCTGGAAGAAAAACCCATTGTCTATTAACTAGCTGGAAATTCCAGATTAAAGACCCCTAAACCGTATAAAAGGATGGACAAAACATGTTCTGATGTCATCACAAAGGAAATCCCTTGGGTGGGGCATTGAAGGGCTGTTCCTTCCAGAGCCCGTGCTAGAGTTGGGGTAATCTCTGGCAAGCGTATTAGCATGCATGCAGCTCCTCAATGTTCTCTCTGTAATGGTTTTTAATTTAAGAATAAAATAAGCCTGCTTAGAAATAACTATATGGGAACTTAAAACTATGGACAATCACTCTGTTAACCATCTCTGAAGAGAAAGCAAACAGGTCTGGTTAGGGAGCCTGTTTCTGCTGGGATAAGATCATGAAGGCAGGGAACTATCCAGCCTGGTCAGAACTCCACCCAAGAAAGGCAACGGCTGGAAGCCTGAGTGTATGTCTTCACTACCTGCCGGATCGGCGGGTAGTGATTGATCTTTTGACGACCGATTTATTACGTCTTGTCAAGATGCGATAAATCGATTGCCAATGGCACTCCCGTCAACTCCGGAACTCCAGCTCGCCAAGAGGCGCAAGCTAGAGTCGACGGGGGAGCCTGCTGGACAACAGGTAAGTCAGCCTAAGATGCGCCAACTTACGCAACTTCAGCTATGTGAATAATGTAGCTGATCTTAGGTCGACAACCCCCTCTACTGTAGACCAGCCCTGAGTGTGGGTGGCACTGCTGCACCACTGAAGGGAAATAAATACAGGCGCAGTTGCCCAGAACTGTGAAATTATGCATTATAAGTGACTTGATTAATGCTCAGTAATTTAACTCTTAAATCATGCTAGCCTCATCTAAGTACTCCCATTGGCTTCATTGTGAGTGTCAGCTGTTGTACCTCACCCATTTATAGTGGTAACACACACCTCAAAATGCATCAGCTAATAAAGAGCCATTTTGAAGTTTCCTTGCACCGGTCAGCACTCTCTGTCCCATGATAATTGAATGCCAGACTTTTTCCAGTGTGAACTCTGATTTTCTACATCTTGGAAAGCCTTGGGGAACTTTCTGTTCATCATGGTGGCACAATCTCCAGCCAGTGATTTCACAGAATAGAATTATCCATGACATCTCCAGCTTGTCTCCAGGACTCTAAGACTTGCAGGAAATTATATTCTAATGCAAAAGGTGTGAGAGAACGAAAACAACAAAAATACTATGGTTTTTACTAGCATCTATGTTACAATATGAGATCACTTATCATGGAGGTGCAATTCCATACAACCATAATAACCATTCTCATCCCACTCCTGGCCCAGACTTCAGAAGTACAGAATGATTTGACTAGAAGCTCACTAACTGGCCAGCCGAAGCTGAGAAGGATATGGCACAGTTACCAAACTCTACCTTTCACACTCCTGCCATGCCAGTGATTCTTATAGTCAGTGATGTTGCTGAGTGATTGTTGCCACTGAATTCTTACTTAAAGAAGTAGCATTAGCCATAATTTCTTACCTTGCAATAAGGGCACCAGTGTGACACTTTACAGTAGTCTCACCATGTAAATAGAACTCAAGTCATAAAAGTTTCTTAGACTAAAATATTTGTATTCTCAGTTCAACAATTAACATTTAAGAAAGATTTACAGCATGGAAACCTGGCAGTAGACTGCATTTTATTAATAAACTCTATGATAAACTCTATTGTTTCTATAGCACTCATAATTTGTTTTCTTAGTCTTTTGTAATCCTAAATGTAATAAAGTTTATTTATAGCTAGATGCCTTTGTTCCCAACCATTGTTCAACTGAAAGTTATAATGTATTTTTATTTTGTTTAATTAATAAACACTTGATGTAAGTGTTGAAGAAATGGCATTTCTTTCTAATTATAAAATGTATTATAATGTACTACTGAAATGATCAAATCATGGAATATAATCACAAAGTCTATGTTGTTTCTCTTGGAAGCACAAAGGTAAGAGTAACACAATGTATCCTATCCAGTTTAGTGGCCTGGATCTATACACTTTATTTATAGAATACCTCTTGTAGGATCGCTTATATTGCTCTAAGCACAGTTATTAGTCAAAATGTGAAAGAGTAATCACTTCTTTGGGTGAATTGTGGATCATGTAGCAAAGGCTAAATTCCAGAAGTTAGCTGAGTAAAAAACTAACTTTCAGAATCTTTTATAAAAAACTTTTGTAAGCAAAAAATGATTTCTGTCTTTGCATAATTAGAAAGATTCTACATCTGGGGTGAAATCCTCGCCCCACTGAAGTGAATGGGAGTTTTGCCATTGACGTCAATGGCACCAGGATTTTACCGTAGGAGAATTACTCTCTCTACAGGAAAGCAGGTTCTGCCTATCCTCTGAAGTTGATGAAGTTGACATGAATTAACTGCAAGGTTAAAAAAGTGCAGAAGACAGGAATAGAGAATGTAAAATAAAATCTAAAACATTTATTCAATCTCTTTTTGCAGACTACATGAAATTGTTTTACCCATAAATCAATGAACCATGTAGTAACTCTACCTTATTGTTATAGGTACCTTGGAATAACAAGACCACTTACATATCCTGTGAGGCAGAATGGAAAATGTATGGCTAAAATGATCCTGTGTGTATGGCTCCTCTCTGCCTCAATCACCATACCGCCACTTTTTGGTTGGGCCCAAAATGTGAATGATGAAAAGGTTTGTTTAATCAGTCAAGACTTCGGTTACACAATTTACTCCACTGCAGTTGCGTTTTATATCCCGATGTCAGTGATGCTTTTCATGTACTATCAGATTTACAAGGCTGCTAAGAGGAGTGCTGCTAAACACAAGTTTGCTGGTTTCCCACGGCCAGAAGAAAATGAAGGCATTGTTTCCGTGAATGGAGTTATAAAGCTACACAAGGAATCAGAAGAATGTACAAATTTTTCACGACTCCTTAAACATGATAGAAAAAACATCTCCATCTTCAAGAGAGAACAAAAAGCTGCCACTACCCTGGGAATTATTGTTGGGGCCTTTACTGTGTGCTGGTTGCCATTTTTCATCCTTTCAACCGCCAGACCCTTTATCTGTGGTACAGCATGCAGCTGCATCCCATTTTGGGTTGAAAGAACATTTTTATGGCTGGGTTATGCAAACTCTCTCATTAACCCCTTTATATATGCCTTCTTCAACCGGGACCTGAGGACAACCTATCGCAATCTACTACAATGCAGATATAGGAATATCAACCGGAAACTATCAGCTGCAGGGATGCATGAGGCTCTGAAGCTTGCAGAAAAGCCAGAATTTGTGCTGTAAGGTCACTTATCCCTTTCTACAATAATTCACTGTTTTATACACATTAGCTTTCTCTTCAGAGCTAAAAGAAAATCAGAGAATCAGAGAAACTGTCCTGATGAAATCATTAACTATCTGTAAGACACAGCTACTAAACTTAGTCCTAAGCACCCCCATTTTTTTGCAGTTGTAAGGCCCTAGAGTATTTGGGATTTTAGCATAAACCAACCCGTTCCACTTTATACTATTATAAAAGGAAACAATGTAAGACAAAATTGGACTGGGGAAATTGTATCATTGGGATTATTATTTATATGTAAGAATTTTATTCACTTGATGACCTGTGAATGAATATTAGTGAAGTTTATTATCACTTTTGTACATCTTCCAATGAAACAGCATTGATGGCTGTGAAAAAATACACATGGATTATATGGGTCAGATCATCTGCTGGTATAATTTGGTGAAGCTTTTATGGTGCCGGCAGAGGATCTCACCCCACATCTTTAATTTAACATATGAAACTAGTATATAACCTATTTTAAGACCAGGAAAAGGCAATCTGGCCCTTACCTGACCCTGCTTAATCTAACTCTCCTGACTTTATCAGCTGAGCCCATCTGTCCCTTGCTAACACACATTAGCATGTAGTTTGTTCTATTTATTAGAACTGTACACTTAGGCTATAGATGTTGTTGTTTTACCCATGATAACTCCCCAATCCTTTCCTTAGCATTGTGTTGGATGACTGTTACATTTGGCGCCTATTTCTTATCTTGATCTCTTCTTCCAGGTTAACTATTTTAAAGTTGTCTACACTGGTCACCTTTGCCATCCGCTGACCCAGCCACCTAACACTGGAGGATTCCCTTCCTTTTTACTGATCTTTTTGTGTTCACATGTGAATGAACATTAGAAACCACTTCATCAATTAGTGTTCCTACATTTTGCAAATCTTAAGCTTAAGAAAGGAAGTCTTGGAGCTTTTGTAAAAGAAATCTCAGGAGTAGCTAATATTGTATCATTTCCAATTAAACCCTTTCTATTATTTCAGTTTTATAACTCCCAATTTTTTTTAGAAGGAATAATTGGATATTTGCTGAGGAGAAAGCATGGTCATTACAAAGTAGTACCCATCACTACAAGTTAGAAATAAGGTCATCTCATACATTCTATTATCTTATAATGCCAAAATGTATTCTGGGCTAAATTCTGCTCTAACATTCACCACATTAAACTAACTTTAAATTAATTCATTGGTATTACTTGAGACATACACCAATGCAGAGTTTTGTCCCAGTCTTCTTGTATAGCGTTTGTAAAATCACTGGATGTTCACAATAAGCAATAGCTTATTCACTTGCAGACAATAACTGATGCTTACCAGATACATAGATGTTTACCAATATTCCCTAACTCTCTTGTTCATGTGGATGGTTGTGCACCCTGCTGACAGGCTTCATGCACAGTTAAATTTGAGCCATTTAAGAGACCTTTATTTGCCAGGAGGCATCTGCTTCCTGATGGAAGAAGGGGTTTAAGGGCTCCCACTCCACCTTCTGTCTTCTGTCTGAAGTAAGGGGGATTCCAAGGCTCCCCAGTCTCCCATGGAAAGAGTGAAAGTAGTGAATGGTAGCGGAGTGTGTGTGTGTGAGTGAGAGAGAGATGGCTCCACTATGGTGATAAGCATTAGTACAAAACCTAAAACAGATTACATTTCTCACGTGCACGCGCATGCACACACACACACACACACTGAAAGTTAAGGGAGGTTATATAGGATGGAGAGAGGAAAGGGGAAATGAAAGGGGGCAAGGAGTGTACAACGAATGTAAATTATAAGAGAAATATATGAGGAAAGACTGCTAGTAAATGGATAGGAAGGAAAATGAAAAGAAAATATATGGATGACAAATAAAATGAATAGAAAGGGAGATAGCACAGCCTGGGGGAGAAAATGGGAGTGGGAGAGATTGGACTCCTGGGTTTTAAATTTACGCTCTAGTAGTTTTTTTTTTCTGCACATAGAAAAAAAATATTACAAGTGTAAGCTGGGGAATAGTCCCGCTGTTGTGGGGAACTCTCCTGGCTTCTGTACTACCCCGGTGAAATGGGCTAGCGGAAGGATCTGAGTCCTCGCTCCCACTTCCTTTACCCAGAGGCCTCCTGACCTTGAGGGCTCCCCTTCCACTCTCCTGTCTGGTGGAGTCCTCGTAACCCCAACAAGGCTGGGCCCAGGATTTCTGGGGGGCTTAACCCCAAACCGTGCTGTGGTTACCTAGGTCAGAGGCTAGGGTGTCCCCACTCCGGGGTGCTCCCTCTGCACTGGACACTTCACTGACCCACATAAAACTTACAGCAAATGCAAATTATTTAATTAACAATTTATCTTAAAAATGAACAAACAAGAAATAGAACGGTTAGGGAAATCCTGCCCCGTGGCAGGGAGCGTTACACATAATGTCTCTGGAGTGTCAGGACAGTTTTCAGTCTGTTCCTTGTAGGGCCCAGGCCTCCTCTTTAGCTGTGCTGCAGGGTTGCTGTGACTTGGATGCTTCCTCTGGTGGGGTCCACACCCGCTCCCAGCCTCTGGACGGCTCCAGCCCAGTTCCACCCTCTGTGTCAGCTCCACGCTGCCTCAGCACGATGACTGCTGCTGCTCTGCCTCCAGAACAGCCCCTCTGGCTGTTCCAGCTCTGCTTCCAGCACACGGCTTCTCTGCAGGCAGCCCCTATGTCTCTGCCCCCAGCACTGACCTCTCTGCCTCTGGTTTCTGCAGCTGCTCCCAGGGCAGGTCTGTCCCTCTGGGCTGGGCTCTGGCTTTGGGGCTGCAGCTCTGCTCCCAGCACAGGGTCTGTCTCTCTGGGCTGCTTCCCTGGCCCCTCCGGATCTGGCCCAGCTCTAGTCTCCAGCTCAGCTCTGGCTCCTCTCCCTCTGGCCCAGGCAATTCCAACTCACACGGAGGACGGGACCTATCCTGCCCTCCTGACTCCTTGATTAGTCCCCCAGCCTTGTCAGTAAGGAGTGCTGGCCTCTCCCCATTGCCCCTGGGGACCGCCAGTCTCAGGGTCCTGATTGACCATTGACTCTCCCCCTTTAGGTCCTGGGAGCTAATAATGAAAACACCCCACTGAGTGTTAGTAAGGGGCTAACAGTTCCCTTACATTGGCAACATAGGCACCCCCATGATTCTGAGGGTAGAGACATGACCCGATCTAATTTGCATCCCAGGTGAAACAATGCACAGATGCCAAGAGAAGAATTTGGCCTGGAATGTTGACATGTTATGTACAAATGGTACTGAGGCTGGTGTTGCCATAAATAAATTTCCATATCTAACATGAAATGAATGATTTTGACATCGGAAGTCACCCATCTGCCCAGACATATATTTTAAGATTAACACAATTTAAGGCCGATTTTTTAAATTGGGGAGTGCCTAAAGGTAAGTACTGAAGTCAATGGGTGCTGCAAGTGCCTTTAGTATCCAGCTTTATGTCCCCAGATCTGAGAATTACAGCTTCCTTTTTTTCAGCAAGCTGATCCTCTGGCGTGGGGATTCTTTCCACGCACCTATGCAGGATTTGGGAGGTGTTTAGACAGCTCCTTGTTAATCACGAAGGCTGAAAGACTGCTGAAATACCAAGTAAAAAGCTAATCTTGTGGTGTTTTGGAATCTTTACCAAATGCTTTTATATTTGATACTAAGAGTTCAATATTGTCCTCTGGACCACAGGGCAGCACAGGCTGGAGAAGAGAAAAGGACAGAAGGAGCCCTTTCACCCACCTAAGCACTCAGTCAGTATCTCTAGAGAGAGGTGTGGCCACTTTATCAAGCAGGCCTATGCATCCCATCTCAAAAGAGTTGAGATCTGCCATTAGAAGTTGAATCTAGCCCTAGCTCCACAGCTGATTAGTACATATATTGCCACTGACAGCAAATTTTAGCTGAACAAATGGTAGATGAACACAGCTGCAACATGGAAGAACAAAAGCATAACCTACAGTGGGGATGTTCCTATTAGGTAAGAAAGATTTTAAAATGTTCCTAAGGTAAACATGCCCTCTATAGGCTATACTTATGTTTCACCAATACCCATGCTATTGAACTAGCCATGCAGCAACAGGATTTATTTGGCTGGGGAAGGTCTGTTTACTCCTGGTGGTACGAAGATCAAATATTTCTTATTAGAAAGCCCATTCACTTCCCTGCATTTCCTGGAATATTCTCTTTACCATATTTATATTCACAGTCCTAGGATTCCAGAATTCCTTTTTAGTTAATATAAAATCTCTGGCTGTAAGGAAAATTGGGGCCAAATTCTTCCCTCTTTTACACCAGATGTATTTTAGCTTTGGCTAAGATCATGGCTGAAACAAAGTTATGCTTTCCTTCTCCTGAGAATGCTCTCTTACTATCTTTACTGCTTTTAACTAACTAGCTTTGTGAAAAAGCCAAAGAGGTCCAGTAAAACACAAGGTTCCAAAAATCCCAGAGATAATGATATCCTTAATTATCAACTTAGATATCTTTTCCGTGCCTGTTGAAGCAACATATTAGTGTAGTTTCTGTTAGTTAACACTAGAGTTGTATAAATAATGGAAATCATTATACACAAATATTTACTTAAATTTGAAAGTGAAAGTGTTTTGTTTGTGCTCAGACCACGCTTGTGGTTACTTTCTATGTGCATTCCAGCAAGTGAGTTTTACTTGCAAGAATGTGTGTAGGAACTACATTTTAAATTCAAAAGCCGGAGTATGCAGATACTTTATATAGAATTCTGTTTGCAGTTCAGATTTTCTAGGTCCCATCACCAGAGCCCAGGCACATAAGCAATTAATGTATTATTGTATCCAGCAACAAATTCTGAATTGCTTGCTCCCAGAACTGTTCAGTCTCCTTCATTCTCCATGGTTCTTGCCTAATGGACAGGGGCTTGTATGTCCTGATTTGGAAAGCAGGGCAGTCACTCTAGGGGTGTGAGGATGGACCTTTTCTGGTGAATAGAAAAGGTGGTAGGCCATATATCACAACTTAATTTGTAATATTGGGTGGATGTTCACTGTAGGTATTTCTTAGGGAGGGCAGCCAGTGACCAGATAAATGGCCTGGTAAGAGACTTAAAAGGAGGTACTGGATAAAGGAACAGAATGGGGGAGAGGGTTTGGGGACTCCTATGATTGGTATGGCCCCTCCATTCTCATAGCCCTTCTTAGCCCTCTTACGAGGCTGGTGGATGGTAAGATCCAAGCCAGGGGTCAGTTGGGGGACCTGGATGGAAACAAAGGGCAGTTGGTGAAATCCGCAGAAAACTGATTTGAATAAACATGGATTTGCCTGCACTGTACACTTTATCTGCTGAGAAGTCCTAGGCGTCTATATAATAAAGTTGCAGCCTGATTAAAACCCATAATAAGTCTCCTGTCCTTCTTGCGGTATACCCAGACAATGGACAGGGGCTTGTATGTCCTGATCTGGAAAGCAGGGCAGTCACTCTAGGTTGCATCTCTATGATTAGGGTTGATCTGTGCAGGATCTCTATGGTTAGACTTTCTCAGGACTCATGGGGTATGTCTACAGTGCAATATAAACCCAGGGTTCAAACTCAGGCTCAAGCTTCAGCCCCTTTCCATCTACACACAAATTGTGCTAACTCTGGGTTGGGATTTCCTGGGGTAGAGGATCCAAGCTTCAGTTAAGCCAGGGCCCAGGGTTCAAACCCTATTGTTTTGCTCTGTGGATGTATCTGAACTGGACTCATGCTCTGGGAGTCTCCACTAGTGCCCCCACACTTCCACAGACTGACTTTTTGTCTTCTGGACAGGCAAGTTTGGTGACAGGCACATTTTCCCACGCTGCACCACAAACAAGGCAGCAGCAGCCACATTTTGGGAGGGTGGTAGGAAGTCTGGCATATGGCTGGTTGGAGCTGGGCCCATATAATGCAGTATAGACACCGGAGACCCGGGGTCAACAATTCCTAACCTAGGGTTACAAATGTGCATAGACACTCAGGCCGTAGGTTTACAAACCAGACTCTGCTAATTCAAGTTCTACTAACCCTGGGGTTACCTTGCAGTGTAGCTCTGCCCCCAGAGACCCAACAAGACATTGCACATAGGGCACAGTCCCTCATGGCCAAAGACTTGGAACAACTAGAGTGCTTTAGCAATAACTAGAGACCACTAAGTAGCCAGGACCACATCCACCTAAGCCAGGGCCAACTGGGAAGTGCCAAGATCCCACTTGGTTGGATTTCCTCCCACCTCCAGCAGTCTGTCAGAACCTGGATTTGGTGAGTGTCAGAGCACAATATAAGACCTATTTATTTAGCCACGCTTATGATTAACTGATGGGTTCAATTAATAGCAGAAAGTGGAAATCTGTTGTTGAGCCTTTGAAATGAAAGAATTGTAATTTGTTTGGGTTTTTCCAAGTTATTTTTAACAGTTTAAAACCAGGCACCAATCATTTTATACTCGTTTGATCAAAATATAAGTAATTCTCTTTTTCTCTTTCTATCCAGATATTATTTTATTATCCAATACCAGGCAGAGCCATAGATGTGCCAAATAATCCAAAAAAAATGTACTGCAGACAGTTATTGAGTTAAGGGTGTTTCTGAGTAAATCTATACTGCAAAGTTTTATCTTTTTGCTACCTTCTCATGTTCTTGCTTTGTAGTATATAACAAGCATCCACTAGATTTAAAAGAACATTGTACTGTTTTTACTATTCAACATATCATCTCTAGAGCACTTTTGAGGTAAATTTAAGGATAGTTGAACTAAGACTCTAAAATGTACGATACAGAATACCAAGGAATCTTGAAAGTGATGGCATTTATTTTGTGCACAGCTACCACCTTAACTTTGTTTGATTTTTCTTCTTTCAGGAAAGTCTACTCAAGAGATAAACTTCTCTCAGGGAAAGCACAGGAAAAAAATTATCAGCAGATCCTGTTCATAGCTCACCGTAAATCTTAGGTTCTATTCTTGTCCTTTAAAAAGAAAATCTCTCTTTGTCTATTAGTCTTTGTACAAAAGTACACACTAATAGTATCGTCATTGCTGTTATCTTGATTTTTTTCTCTAAATAGCCATTGCTGCACATGAGTTTGGTATTGAAATTTGTTTACAATGTTTTTCAATGTTCATTTTCTATATATCTTAATAATAGTAGACCAGTAGCCCAACTTTTTTCAAACCAGGACCCTTTCACATTGAGCAATATGGGAAGTATAGAGTGTTTGCAATCCCATGACACATGTTCACAACTCCCGGACTGATGTCCCTCACTGTAGATTAAAGGCAATCTGATTATTTGCTTTCTTGTGGATGCTGATATATATAGACAATGTAGGAAACATTTTAAGACTTAGCTAAGCTATGATGTTTTTCGTTAGTATCATTATCTATCATTTATGATCAATTTATATATAGTTCTAATTGAATAAATAATCCCAGAATCAGAAATACATATTAAATACCTAAATTTCCAGAAATATAAGAGCCCACTGAGAGGAAACCTACTGTACTGTTATAAACTATTGACCTACCAGACAGGATAAATATTTTGCTTTTAGTTTTAGATCTACTCAATCAATAAAAGATCAACAATTCTCTCTTTTTAATACAGCAGATGTGTGGGCTTTCCTTATGTGTGGTCTTGTTAGTTCCAGAAAATTGTGTTTACAGGATGTTTAACTTTTTCTTTCTACATAAAAGAGAAAGCCAATGTAACAAACTTGTTCTCTTATTTTTAAGAATGCAAGTATTAAAGTCTGTCATGAGTTAACAGAATGCAAATGACTAGACTCAGTAACTTAAAACACACAATAACCTAGCCCCATCTGTAAAATGGGGATAATGGTACTGATTCTCTTTGTAAAGAGCTTTGGGATCTGCAGATGAAAAGTGATCTATCAAGAGTTAGGTATCAGTAGTTGTATAATGGAGCCAAGCAGCATTTTAAAGAGGACTCACAAAGAACAACAGGGATTATTCAGTCACAAGAAAAATACATACAAAATTAGAACAAACGTATGCTTAATACACATACAATGGAAAAAGTATTATGTGATATCTCAACCTTCTAGAACATGGCGACTAAATAGAGACCGTAGAAAGGTAGGCATGGAAGGGACCTCAAAAGATCATCTAGTCCTGCACTGAGGCAGGACTAAGTGTTAACTAGACCACTCCAGACAAGTGTTTGCCTAAAAATCTCTAATGATGGAGATTCCACAACTTCCCTAATTAATTTATTTGACTGCTTAACTACCCTTGTTGTTAGGAAGTTTTTCCTAATGTGTAATCCAAATCCCCTTTGTTGCAATTTAAGCACATTATAACTTGTCATGTCCTCAGTGGTTAAGAACAATTCATCACCCTCCTCTTTATGTCCCCCAATTAGTCTTCTCTTCTGCAAACTGAACACACCCATTTTTTTTCAGTCTTTCATCTTAGGTTAGATGTTCTAGACCTTTAATCATTTTTGTTGCTATCCTCTGGACTTTCTCCAATTTGTCCACATCTTTCCTGAAGTGCGGTGCCCAGAACTGGACACAGTACTCCAGGGGAACCTTTATCAGTGCTGAGTAGAGTGGAAGAATTACTTCTTGTGCCTTGCTTACTATACTCCTAATACACCCCAGAATGTGGTTCGGGTTTTTTTTTGCAATGGTATTACATTGTTGACTCCTATTTAGTTTGTTATCCACTAGCACTCCCAGATCCTTTTCTGCAGTAATGCTACCTAGGCAGTCATTTCCCATTTGTGCAATTGCTGATTTCTTCCTCAGTGCAGTAATTTGTACATGTCCTTATTGAATTTCATCCTATTTATTTCATAGAATTTCTCCAGATTATTTCTCCAGTTTGTCAAAATCATTTTGAATTCTAATCCTGTCCTTCAACTGGTCCCAACTTGGTATTGTCCGCACACTTTATTAGTGTACTCTCTAGGCCGTTATCTAATCATTTACAAAGACATTAAATAGACACCGGACAGATCTTTGCAGGACTCCAGACAATATGCCCCTCCAACTTGACTGTGAACCACTGATAACTATTCCAAGTACAGTTTTCCAACCTGTTGTGCATCCACTTTAGAGTAGGTATGTTTAGGCCAGTTGTTCTCAATGACAGGTCTGTGGATCAGCTCCATTTCCTCAGATCTCCATGATACAGTTTAGAAAGGCAGCAAGCTATTCCCTGGTATCAAAAAGGTTGAGAAACACTGATCTAGGCTATATTTTCCTAGTTTGTTTATGAGAAGGTCACATGAGACAATATAAAAAACCTTACTAAAGTTGACATATCACACCTGCTTACCCCCATCCACAAGGCTTGTTACCCTGTAAAGAAGCATATTAATTTGGTTTGACATGATTTGTTCTTGACAAATTCATGTTGACTGTTACTTATCACCTTATCATCTTCTAGGTGCTTACAAATCAATTGATTGAAAATTTGCTCCATTATCTTTCCAGATACCAAAGTTAATTATACTTGTGTATAGTTCCCTAGATTATCCTGTTCCTCTTTTTCTAGATAGGCCTTTTCCCAGTCCTTTGGAATGTCCTAGGTCCTCCACAACTTCTCATATATAATCACTAATAGCTGTGAGAGCTCATCAGCCAGTTCCTTAAGTATTATAAGATATATTTTGTCAGGCCCTGCTGACTTGAAGACATCTAACTTGTCTAAGTAATTCTTAACTTGTTCATTTCCTTTTTTTTAGCCTCAGATTCTACCCCATTTACACTTATTTTCCCTTTGTTCGTAATCTGATCACTGTTAACCATTTTGGCAAAAACAGAAATAAAAAAGTCATTTAAAACTTTGGACATTGCTACATTTTCTGTTATTGCCTTTCCCACATCATTGAGTAATGGGCCTACCTTGTCCTTGGTCTTCCTCTTGCATCTAATATATTTATAAATGTTTTCTTTTTATCTTTATGCCTCTAGCTAGTTTAATCTCATTTTGTGCCTTGGTCTTTCTAACTTTGTCCCTATTTGCTTATGTTGTTTTTTTAAAATCTATTCATCCTTTGTAATTTACCTAGTTTCCACTTTTTGTAGGACTTTTTTTTTGTTTCACATTATTGATGATTTCCTGGATAAGCTCTGGTGGTCTCTAACCGTACTTCCTATCTTTCCTATGCATTGGGGTAGTGTGCTCTTGTGTCGTTAATAATGTCTCTTTTAAAAACTCCCAACTCTTCTGAACTCTTTCTCCCCTTAGATTTGCTTCCCAAGGATCTTGCTTGCCAGTTCTCAGAGTTTGCTAAAGTTTACTTTCTTGAAATCCATAGTCTTTTTTCTGCTGTTTTCCCTGTTTTCCTTAGAATTATGAACTCTTATCATTTCATGATCACTTCCACTCAAATTCAAATTCTCAACTAGGTCCTCCTTATCTCTCAGTATCAAATGTAGAACAGCCTCTTCTCTTGGTTCTTTCTCCACCTTCTACAATAAAAAGTTATCTTGAATGCACTTGTTGGATAATCTCTTCTCTGCTTTATTATATTCCCTACAGATGTCTGGGTAATTGAAGTCCCCAATCACACCAAGTCCTGTGCTTTGGATGATTTAGTTTTAATTGTTTTAAAAAAGCCCTATCTACCTCTGCTTCCTGGCTAGATGATCTATAGTAGACCCCTACCATTACATCGATCTTGTTTTTATGCCTTTTATCCTTACCGAGACACTCTCAACAGGTCTGTCTCCCACTTTTGTCTCAGTGCAAGTTTATATGTCTTTGATATACAAGTGAACACTTTCTCCTTTTTTTTCCTGTCCGTCCTTCCAGTAAACTGTACCCTTCTATACCAATATTCCAATCATCTAAATTATCCCACCAAGTCTCTTAAGTATTGCAGTGATTGGACACTATATAGAAATATAGAGCTGGATACACACAAGGTAACAATTGTCCTCTCCTAGAAAGCATGTAAATACTACAGTGATAATTAACTACACACCTACCCATGATAAATTGATTTTCCTCCACTCAAGATAAGATTTTGTTAATGAAGACTGATTAGTTAAAGCATGCTTAATGGAAGCCTGGCCAAGTCACTATGGTTTATTAGTCTACTAAGAGATTTGGGAATTTTCTGTAGAATCTTACCTTAGCATGAATTTACCCTGAGGAATGATTTGCTTGTATGGTTGGAATTGATTCTCTTGGGCCTACACAATCTCTTTGCTGCCCCTCTTAAGGGATGAACCTGGGAGGCCCTGATATCTTCACTAATAGGATAGGACTTTAAAAATGTCATGGATATCAAACAGCATGAGAGAGTACTTAAGGATCACCGATTGTATACATAGAAGTGACAGATCCCATTATTCAATAACCATTGGAGTTCTTTTCAGCAATGCAAGGATTGCAGGACTGTTTCATAAACGGCCATTGATTTATATTTCTCTTTTTAAAAACTGCTATAAACAGTCATTTGATACAGTAAACACTATGAAAGTACCAGTAAGGGTTTCTATCTTTCAACCATAAAATCAAATTTAGAATTAAGAGACAATCTACGGTATCTTTGTTGTTATAAATTTTCTGTCTCTTTCACACAGAGTATCTATAACTTACTCCAAATGCATTCTCTTTTTTTCTCTCTCTCTCACCCACACCACAAATAAAGATCAACAGAACCAGCAATGTCAAACCACTCCTGTTGACTTCAGTGAGTGTGGAACTCTGAGGGCTAAAATTTGGTTCTATGAGTTGTATTCTTTTCAGATGTATGCAATATATAAGCAGATAACAAATAGAAAACTTCCTTAGGCATGTGCATTCAACTAAAGCAGACCCTGAATATTATTTTTATTTAAAAATATTATATATATAAATGAAACGTAACCTATTTTTGATTACATCATTCCTCCATATCTGGTTTTGACCTTGGATATGATTATCTGGTTAGTTTTTACAATTAATTGCTTATGTCTTCTCATTTTAATTAACAATGGAAATAAATTTGTTTGAAATCTGTTTCTGCATTGTATCCCACTGTAAAATTGCTTTTTTTTATTGGTCTCCAGGAAGGGCCTCCTTTTGTTCAATTTATTTCCTGTTTGCTTGGGTGGGTTTCTGTGCTGAAATACTTGAGTAAATGAAATGTTGACTGTTAACAGGCCTGCTCCTGCAGCCTGTGCTGATGTGAATAATCCCATTGATTTCAGTAGGAATAGTCTATGGCATGCTGAGGGAGTTGAGTTTAGGCTGTCATGCAAACCAAACTCAGAAATTTTCAGCTATTTTGGTTTTTAATTTTCAGCCTTAACATTGCATTCGTGGGGTTTTGTTTTGTTTTTTGCATTAGTGCCAAATTCTGGATCTCAACATAATGTCCAAGTGGCTGAGGAAAGACTCTTCCTGTGGGACAGAATGACTGGTATCCCCTCCCATTCTCCACAAAGAACTTGATTCTGAATTCAGTGAAATTACTCACCTGATTTAGTGCTTTGCTGGATCAGTGCCAGAGAGCTCAGCATTTTGCAGGGGCAAGCCCCCAAAACCCTGCTGGGTGGGGTGCAGGAAGCCCCCATGGAACGGAGCTCTGATATGTGCAGGGACTGATGACCTCCTGCTTCCTTTTCTATAGCAGAACAGTACTAGTTCCAATAGGTTGAAGTTCTCTACAACATCAGAGGAGGGAGCAGAATTTGGCCCCAATGATCATTAATGGGACAATGTTGCAGCTAAGATAAAAAGTGACATTATTTTGTCGACAAATATTGGGTGTGAAGTTATTTTTGCAGAAGTTATCTGGATAAAGGTCACTTTACAAAATCAAGGAATGGATTCTCCATCCTGCTGTGGCCCCTTTACTCAGTTTTCATGCCTGGGAATTTCTCCTGTCGTACGAACTGAGCAGGACAACCACAGGTTATCATATGAGGTCCCCTCCACCTCCACAAGTCCTAAACTAGGCAGTGGGGCTTAGTCCAGGACCAGAGAGTAGAGGGGCAGGCCAGGGAGAGGGCTTTAGCACAGGCAGCTTCAGCAGTTTTTGGGTTGCTGTACCTTAGGGTTGTCCAAATTTTGCTAAGGGCCTTTTTAGCCCTCATAGAAGCACAGAATTGGGTAAGCCCAAAGGTGACCTTAGCCACCCACTTCCTTGGGCCCCAAGTTTTGTGCTGAAAGAGCTCTAATTCTTTATAAGCCTAATCCAGTTCCCCTCAAGGTCAACAGGAGGCTTTCTGTTGATTTCAGTGGGAGTTGGATGAGGCCCTGTAGGGGATGTTGTTACATTTTCCTATCTAATTCATTGTGGGTTGTGTATTTTTTCTTAAAACAGGAGAAACTTTGATTACTCAAGAAAAAAGAGTCATGACTTATGACCAAATGCACAGCGAAGTAGTCAGATATGGCCAAGGCACGACTTGGGAAGGAAAAGTAATGAAGATTTAGCCTGCGAAGAAATGGAGGGTGTTGTGAAATGCACTTAATCTTCTTTGAATGGGAATGTTTAAAAAAATAAAATAAAAATCAATGAGTTTCATGCATTGTATTAAATGTATTTCTCCTGGAAGTGATGACATCTCTCATTTCTTAGTGGGATAATTGCTATTGTGTACAAATGAAAATAGTTTTCTGTTTGAGAAAGCCAAATCATTTTAGCAATAAGCAGTTTGACGCTTGAGGGGAGAGAAATCAACTGGCATCTAGAAAGACCAGACATTGTACAGATCTGCACCTTTATCAATCAGTGTAAACAGAAGAGAGCATTCATTTATGTTTCTCATGCTGTGGGTTACAACAATGCTATTATTATTCAGGGATCATCCATGATACAGAATGTATTTTGTTTTACTACAAAAAGATATTTTTCAAGCAAATGGTGGCAATGTAGATGCTTTCAAGTCTTGTGTTGAAAATGTTGTGTGTGTCTGAGCTAATATCCAGAAAGGCAACAATACAAGGCTGATGTTTGTTAAAAGTGGCCCTTTGGTACTAGCCTTTGGTGAAAGCCCTGTCTAGTTATACATCCTTGACACAGGTGGTACCGTAGTTGGTGTTTACAACTGGAGCATAAAGTGCTGGTTGTCTCTGATCTTTCAGTAAAAATGCATCTCATGGGTTTTATTATGACAAAATCCAAGAGACAAAAGCAGGTTGTATATATTTTACACAACAAAAGGTTAATTTATGTCCTTTCTAAGTGGTGATTTTTGATGTATCAGAATATATAGAAAACCTAGGATCTCTCTTTGTTCAAGTTACTGCATAAAAGGTGGGAGGTTTTCAATGGTCTCTTGTGTGCTATCTGTTTCCAAAGAGGATATATAAAAGCATCTTTTTAAAATTCAAATCTCATCTGTTCAGTTGAATTTCATGGGGGTGTATGCCGTTGGTCTGATGATAATCAAGTACCAGAGTAGCCATTGTCACTGTATTAAAAATCACCAGGACTCCCATTCAGTACCTCATCAATAAGAGTAGTCACTGTGAACTCTACATTTTAAATAAAATAAGTGCCTTTGGTAATTCACTTGGATTTTCCAAGAGGTACATAGTGAGAACAAATAGATCTGTACAAAATTCAAGCATGTCAGTGATAAAAGTTTTGTTAATCCTTAAATATTTAATGTGAGGAAGTTTATTGTAAGTACTCAGTGGACCAAGTTCTGATCAGTTACAATGGTATATGATTTCAGTGGAATTACTCCGAATAAAGTCAGATCAGAACAGGGCACAACATATAAAGCTAAGGGTGGAAGATTGGTGACAGTGAAAACAAAAGCCTGAAGATTATTTTTTCTTCAGTAAATGCAAAACAAAGCAAAAGGACATCTGTAATCTTCTAAAGTTAATTTTTGACTCTGATGTGCTTAGCTACTTCACAGACACTGAAGCACCGGTATTCAGAATAAAGTGGAACATCATGCTTTCCTTTTAGATACCCAAAACCTTAATTTCAGATTTATTAGAATAATTGTACATTATTAGATCCATTATTTAAATGAATTTTTGTAATATGTACCATTAAAATTTTCTGTGAAATTCACTGTAACTATCATAACATTAAATTTAATCAAAAATATATTCTATTTGTAAATGTTGTAAGAGAAATGTTATCTGAGGACTAAGAAGCAAGGAACGCTTCAACAAAACTGGTGGATGGGGATCTACAGTGAGGAAATAGGGGCTAAATGCCTTTGGACCAACATTGCCCTTGAAAACACAAGCAGTAGCAAATCTATAATATCACTGTGTTGCTTTAGCCCATGATTTTGTTTTCCTTTTGTCTAACAGATTTTAGAGGCTGAAATGCCAGGCACCTGCCTAGCAGCCATTAGTGCCCTTAAAAATCCACCCTGAATTTCCATCTTTGTTAAATTAGAACACTGATTCCTGGGAATAAATACCAGCAGCATGACTTGCATTATTTTTCCAAGAAGAAAATCAAATAATAGAGTATGTATTGTGAGCCAAGTTTTGTATTTCCCTATCTCCAGCGTTGCTTCATAACAGGTTACAGTTCCACACCTTAATATCATCACCATCCAACAACAGTCAATCAACTCAACAATACATTTGGGTGACAAAGAATACTGGAAATCATAATATACTGATATTTTGGTATGCAATGCGGAGCTCATTATTGTGCCTGTGGCCTTCATGCAATCCCATCTCCTGCCATACAGAGCAGTAGATAGCAGAGCTCACTTTGCTAATGAGCGATAAAGGCTTCCATTAAATATCTACACACCTAGAATACATTAAGATAATCATGTGCACAACATGAAGTAAGAAGGTAAGAAAAGGAGTGTTCAAAAAATGCCAATTTGAACATCTGCATAAAATGACAGTTGGCACTTCTCTGACACCTTCCATCTGCAGATCTCCAGCTGCTTTACAAACATTAAATTAATCCGCACATAAGGTGGGCTGGTATTATCCTCATTTGCCACATGCGTAAGGGGGTAAGTGATCTGTCCAAGTCCCAGCTTCCAGCAGGTGGAAGTTCCAGAAGACTGGTACAACGTTAGCTTTCCCCCCAGTATTTAAAAGGGTTAAACAGGATGGCTTGGTTGACTATAGGTTGGTTAGTCTGACATTGAGATCCAGGGTAAAATCATGGGATGGAATCAGTAAAGAATTAAAGGGTGGTTCCAAAATTACTGCCATTCAACATATGACATCGAAGACAGGTCTTGTCAAACAAACTTGATATAGATCTCTCTGAGATTGCAAGTTTGATTGATGAAGACAACTGTGTTGACATATTATACTTAGACTTAGTCCTTCATGAGATTCTGATAAAATAATCAGCACTATGCAAAAATCAATGTAGCCCATATTAAATTAATTAAAACATTAACTGATATCAAAGTCCTCATCCTCTTAAGGATGTGCTTTTAGTGGGGTCCTGTGGGGATCTGGTCTTAGCTTAATACTATTAAATATTTTTATCGATTAACTAGAAGAAAATATAAAATTTATTGTAAAAAACTTATAGATGATACAGAAATTGATGGAGAAGTAAACAATGGTGACAGGTCAGTTATACAGACCTATCTGGATCACTTGGTAAGGTGGGCTCATTTGAATAATTTATATGTTAATACAGTGAAATGCAAGGTCATGGATCTAGGAATAAAGGTCACCGTAGCAGGGTATTTCCGGATCTAGCACAAGAACCTCATATTTACTTTCTTGGGAACTGCACCCGGGTTCTCATATTTGTCAAATAATATCTCTTCTTGGGATGTGGTTTATTAAAACAGCATCACAGTTCAAATGTCAACTTACATCAGAGAGAGAGAGAGAGAGAGAATTATATATACTTTATATAATTATAAACGTTCCTTTCCAAAAAAAACACCCCAGCTTCTGTTTCTCTGTATTTTCTCCAGCCAGTTTTTCTTAAGAATTCTGCTCCTGCCCTTCTCTGAAGGTAGTTCCAGCCTGGCCTTTGCATCTGCATAGGGTGGAGAACTGTCCTCCCCCCCCCCCCTCCACTGCAGTTGTCTTGGAATCTACATCTCGAGCAGTCTCCCTTCACTGATGAAGAAGGTTCCTTCTTAGTAGTCTCATGCCAGGTTAATAACTGGTGCTATTGGTCCCCTGACTCAAGTGACTCAAGTGAAATGCTGCCTCAAGCCCATCACCTGGGGACAGATAACTAGACACAGACAAGGCTGAACTCAGTTCCCTAAGAGAGCCAACCCACCCCGTGACAATCACATTTACAAGACTGGGGACTGTATCCTGCAATGCAGTGGCATTGAAAAAGACTTTGCTGATTGTCCATCACAAACCCCTGAACATGACCTCCAGTGTAATTCTGCAGCTAAGAGGGTGAATGTGATCCTTAAATGTATAACCCGGGGAATATTAAGTAGGAGGAGAGGGGTGGTTTTGCCTCTGCATATAGACTGCAATATTCCATTATTGGAATACTATGTCCAGTTCTGGTACATACACTGTTAAAAGGATATTGAAAAGTTGGAAAGGATACAGACAAGATATAAAAATGATTTAAGGTCTGGAAAACCTGCATTAGAGTAAGACACTTAAGAAACTCAATCTACTTTGTTTATCCAAGAGAAAGTTAAGAGATGATTTGATCATGGTCTAAAAGGATTTTTTTCAGTACAACCTCTTTAATCTTGCAGAAGGCAGCATAGCAATGGTTGGAAGCTGAAGCTGAACAAATTTGGACTACAACTCAGTCACAGTTTTTTAAACAGTAAGTATAATTAACCACAGGAACAACTTACCTCAGGCAGTGATGGATTCTTTATCATTCAAAGTTTTTAAGTTGAAAAGAACATTTTGGGCTTCAGAGGCATGCGCAGCACATTTCATTAGGATGTGCACCTAGGGAATTTTATGTATTTATTTATTTTAAAGGCGCCGCACTCTGCATTGAGAGCCACTTTTTTCCCCTTAGACATTAGGGTGTGCCTGGGCACATCTGGCACACCCTGTGCGCACGCCTATGATGGGCTTTATGCAGAAATTATTTGGGGAGGTTCTATGACAGGAGATCAGATTAGATGATAATGATCCCTTCTGCCCTTGAAAAATCTATCAGTCAACATCAAATGACATTCTGAATAAATCTCCTGTGGAGTAGGATCATGTTAAAGTTTGTCATTTTTCTGAAAGAACAGAATCTAATCTTTTATGTTTGAGTGTGTGCATGTATATAAATAAATGACGTGCATACTTGATACTATAGAGGCTTATTCCTACGGATGTGGGACTGTTTTATTATTCAGAGAAGTTAAAGCCGTATTTAAGGTATCTAGGTGATCCCAAACTCTATGCCAATAAAACCTCTGTTCCAGAAAACATTAAAGGACTGTCACGTTTGTTAAACTATTTTATAGAAATAAGGTTTATTTTTTTTATTGGGATTATTTTTTTATCCACCCTCTGTAATGCTGCCTTATTTTAGCGCTATGGAGCATACTGTAGAAGTCCTGGGAGAGACAGAACAATACATTCTATTTTTAAAACGTCTAATATACCCTTTCTACCAAATAGGTGGTCACAAATCTAGACCCATATTTTGCAGTGCTCTAAAACTACAACCAAATGCTGTATACCACAGAAAGGGGGAGAGTTCCAAATCTTTAATGGGATAAAGGATCTGTTGCTAGTTGAGATTTTTTTTTTTTATCAAAACATAGAGCAGGCAGCAACCTTGAGAAGTCATTGAGTATAGCCCCCTTCACTGTGACAGAACCAAGTAAACCTAGATGATTCCTGACATGTATTTGTCCAACTTGTTTTTGAAACTTCCAATGATGGGGTCTCCATGACGTTGAATAGAATTCCAAAACTTATCTTTTAATTAGAAAGTTTTGTCTAATATTTAACATAAATCTCCCTTGCTGAAGACTAAGCTCATTACTTCAGTGGATGTGGAGAAAAATTGATCACCATTCTCTTTATAACAGCCCTTAATGTACTGGAAGAGTGTTATCAGGTCGCCTCTCAGTCTTCTTTTCACAAAACTAAACATGCCCAATTTTTTCAACCTTTCCTCACAGGTCAGGTTTTCTAAACCTTTTGTCATTTTTGTTGCTCTCCTATGGACTCTCTTCAATTTGTCTACATCCTTTCTAAAGTGTGGTGCCCAGAACTGGACACAGTACTCCAGCTGGGGCCTCACCAGGGCTGAGTAGAATGGGACAATTACCTCCTGTGTTTTACTTTAAACAGTCTTGGTAATACACCCCAGAATCATAGTGGGTTTTTTGTTTTTTGGTAGCTGTGTCACATTAATGGCTCATTTTCAGTTTGTGGTCGACTATAACCCCCAGCGCCTTTTCAGCAGTGCTACCACCCACACAGTTATTCCCCTTCTCAGATATCAAATCTCACAATAACATTAGTTCAAGTTTGAAATGTGTTAGTCCTGGGATGAAATTCTGGTCTCACTGAAGGCAATGGCAAAATTCCCACTGACTTCAAATGAGCCAGAATTTCACAGCTGGACTTTATAGATTATGATAAGTGGAGAGGTGGGGAAAATTCTATAGTTGGAAGGAAACATTTGTGGCAGGTTTTTAAAAGAAAAACATTAAATGGTGACTGCTTGAAAGTTGCTCAGTGGGCTGGGATGCTAAAGAAGACTCAGCAGAGATTAATTAGTGGGAAGAGAACAGACGAGAAGGGAAAATGTCCACAATATATAAGGCTGAATTCTCTGTAGTGCATAAACTACACTCAGCATAGCTTGGGGCAAGAGAGTAAAGGTCACCTTTGGGCCCTTCCCAATCCTGAGAACAGCTGGGGACAAGTTCAGCCCTGGTATAATGGCAGCAGCCTCTGAGACAGTTCAATGCAGGGTTGGCATCTCCACCACAGGGGGCCTCCTAGAGAGGGTGGGGTCTCATTCGGCCCCAGGGCCCACTCAGGTCTCCTCGCATGGAGCTCTCCTGTGCAGTTGCTTTTCCTGGCACAGCAGAATCACCTTCCAGAACATATGAGGAGTAGGATTTATCCCCATGGGAAGAATACTGGCAGAAGTGCTTGCATAGTGCCTATGGGCATAGCTGACGTTGCAGTATCTTAGGTCAATTTACATGGCCGTACCCACAGCGGCGAGTTGATTGTGGCTCTTCCCCTGTCAACTCTGTTTCCTCCTCTTGCCCAGGTGGAATATAGGAGCCGATTCAGGGATCGATCCGGCAGGTAGTATAGCCATACCCTTAGAAAACAGCCCTGAATAACACAGTGAATACATATGGATGCTGTTCAGAATACCAATTTAACTGATAAAGTGTGCCAAAACACAGGCCACAGGAACTATGTGTGTGATGTGGGATGGCTGAGTGACAGAGGAAGAGAGAGAGATTTATCCCATAAGCACTTTCTCAGTTTCACTTACGAGAGGCGTTTTTCCTCCTCTTTCTGCCTCTTCCACCTCCCTTTCCTCAAATCTAATATTAAGATGTCATCTCGCTGTGCTCCTAATTTCATAAGGAGTCAAACCAGCTGTGTGGAAAATGAAGAGGAAAGTTGCAGGAAGTGTAAGAGAGCACAGCTGGTCTTCTGGCACATTCCACAGCAACTCACGCAGCAGTCACCAGAGCACCTATAGTAACCATCTAATCAGGGGTGGACAAACATTTGGGGCTGAGGGCCACACCTGGGTATGGAAATTGTATGGTGTGCCATGAATGTTCAGGAAATTGGGGGCTGAAGGGGTGCGGGCTCCTGCTGGGGGAGTGGGCATGGGGGTGGGGCAAGAAATGAGAATTTCAGGGTGCAGGAGGGGTCTCCGGGCTGGGACAGTGGGTTGGGATGTATGGGGAGGGTGGGGCTGAGGATGAGGGGTTGGGAGTGCAGGATGGTGCTCTGTGCTGGGACCAAGGGGTTCATAGGGTGAGAGGGGAATCAGGGTTGGGGCATGGGAGGGGGTCAGGGGTGCAGGCTCCAGGCAGCATTTACCTCAAGCAGCTCCTGGAAGCAGCTCATGTCCCCCCTCTGGTTCCTACATGGAGGTATAGCCAGGCAGGTCTGCGAGCTGCCCCATCCACAGATGCTGCCCCTGCAGCTCCCATTGGCTACAATTCCTGCCAATGGGAGCTGTGGGGGTGGCACTTGGGGTGGGGACAACGTGTGGAGCCCCCCGGCTTCCCCTATGCATTGGAGCCAGAGTGGGGACATGCCTCTGCTTCCAGAGACACAACACACATAGAGTAGGGCAATCCCTGGACCCCACTCACCACGGGATCTTGAGGACCGGATTAAAATGTCTGAAGGACCAGATGTGACCCCCAGGCTGCAGTCTGTCCATCCCTGATCTAACGTATAAACTTCAGTGAGCTGCATTGTACTACACGCTCAACTTATCCGGAGATTCTATATCATCATCTACTCATAGGACATTCTGATTGATTTTACTTCAGATCTGAGACAATGATTCATATTGCACAAAATAGTTGCATCAAAGCATGAAAAGCCATACCCATATGTGACATAACACAAGTCAATCAGATATAATGTGACAAGAATAAGACACTGTGGATAGTTTTAATAGATGAGATATTTTATTCACAACTAGCATAAGTGCCCGGCGTGCTCGGGTCAGTCGGAGGTGGGGAGGGGGCAGACAGTTGACACCCCCTGACCAACCCCAACACCCACCCTTCACCCACCCTGACATCTTCCCACCCCCCCGACCAACCCCAAGACCCCCCGGCTCACTTACCCCCCGACCAAACCCGACAACCCCACCTGACCCCCCAAAACAAACCCAACACCCCCACGTCACCCCCCGACCAAACCCGACACCCCCACCTCACTCCCTGAGCAAACCCGACACCCCCACCTCACCCCCCGACCGAACAGTGTATTTAATAATCTGTGTGCTACACAGTGCACCGTGAGCCGGGGGGGGGGGGGTGTCGGGTTTGGTCGGGGGGTCAGGTGGGGGTGTTGGGTTTGCTTGGGGGGGTCAGGTGGGGTTGTCGGGTTTGGTCGGGGGGGTAAGTGAGCCGGGGGGTGTAGGGTTTGGTCTGGGGGGGTGGGAAGGTGTTGGGGTGGGTGAGGGGTGAGTGTTGCGGTTGGTCAGGGGGTGTTGCGGTTGGTGGGGGGTTGAGGTGGGGGTGTCAGGTTTGCTTGGGGGGATGAGGTAGGGGTGTTGGGTTCGGTCGGGGGTAAGTGAGCCGGGGGGGTGTCGGGTTTGGTCTGGGGGGGTGGGAAGGTGTCGTGGTGGGTGAGGGGTGAGGTGTGGGTGTTGGGGTTGGTCAGGGGGTGTTGTGGTTGGTGGGGGGGGTGAGGTGGGGGTGTCGGGTTTGCTTGGGGGGGTGAGGTGGGAGTGTCAGTTTCGGTCGGGGGGTAAGTGAGCCGGGGGGTGTCAGGTTTGGTCTGGGGGTGTTGCGATTGGTGTGTGGGGGGGTGAGGTGGGGGTGTCAGGTTCGGTCGGGGGGTAAGTGAGCCAGGGGGTGTCGGGTTTGGTCTGGGGGGGTGGGAAGGTGTTGGGGTGGGTGAGGGGTGAGGGGTGGGTGTTGGGGTTGGTCAGGGGGTGTTGCGGTTGGTGGGGGGGTGAGGTGGCAGTGTCGGGTTTGGTCGGGGGGTAAGTGAGCCGGGGGGGGTGTCGGGTTTGGTCTGGGCACCCACCCCAACACCTCCCCCCCCCCAGACCAAACCCAACACCCACACCACACCCCTCACCCCCCCCGACACCTTCCCACCCCCCGAAGCAAACCCGAAACCCCCACCTCACCCCCCCGACCGAATCCGACACCCCCACCTCACTTACCGTCCCACCAAACCCAACTCAGATCCGTCGCAGGAGGGGAGGGGGCCCAGAGCCGAGAGGTTCCGGGGACCTTCGCAGGTGAGGGGGGCACAGAGCTGATGTAGTCCGGGGTTCCGTTGGGGAGGTGGGAGGGGCAGAGAACTGAGGGATCTCCGGGGTTCCGTTGGGGAGGTGGGAGGGGCAGAGAACTGAGGGATCTCCGGGGTTCCGTTGGAGGAGGGAGGGGTGAGCTGAGCGAGTGAGGTGTCTGTTGGAGGGGGGTATTATGACATCATCACCACCTAACTGCCAAGCTGATGTGATTGGCCCTGAAAGACTTTCACCCCTGGGGGGCGTCAGAGGTGAGATCCGAAAATTTTTCGACCCTTACCAGCATCTAGACCCCAAGACCCCTCACTGTACCAAAATTCAAGTCTCTGGCTCAAACGGTGCGGGAGGACTTCGCAGTCATACGTACATACATACACTCATACATAAACCACTTGACTTTTATATATATAGATTTCAGTGAACTGAGTGTTCAATATGCAAATAACTCAAATAGAATTCAACTGGCTCTCTGCATATTTTTGAAATTCGTACAAAATTTTCCTTGATGAGACCAAAACAAACCTTTAGACTGTTGACATAATTAGAGAACCTATTTATCAACAATAGCTTAAAGAAAAGCAGGTATGCAAGGAAATTAGATTTCAGATGCTTATAACAAAAATGTTAAATGTCTGTGGCTATAAAATACGAATCTTCATTATAACCAGAAATGACAATTGCCATATCTGTAACAAATGATACACATTGTGGAGAAGACAAGATTAGTAGGAAGGGGAAATGGATTTCGGATGTACTTGGTACTAAGTTGTATTCTGTTCTTACTTACAATATTCAAACCTATAGAGATTAAATGTTAATTTAGGTAGCATTTAAAAGGAAATTACTTTTAGACAATACACTACAAAATTCACTGAATGGTAACCTCTATGCCATGTGGTTTCTTTGAACTTAAATACCATAAAGAATTGTGAATACATTGGCTGAGGTGATTTTAATTTAGATTAATAAAAGACAAGTAAGTCTGATTTGGTTAAACTTCACTCATTTAATTAAAGCTCTCACTATAATAAAACCCAAGATACAGAAATTTACTTAAATTGACTGGATAGTGTTGAATAACTCTGAAAGAATAAGAATTAGGAAGTTTTAATGAATCCCTTTGGCACACAAAAGAAGTACTGACTCAGTATGTGGATACACAGAAATGCAGAATCAGGGCTCAAGGGCTTGAGATAGTGCTGACCATGAAGGGTGCTAACAATATGATTCACACTCGAAAGCTGCAGAGACTCTGAACCTCTAATGATCAGGCCTTAAATGAGGGAGATTAAAGAAGTGAAATTCTTTCCTCTCCTACTTACCACCCTTCCTTGCCACATTCCTGCTGGTTCAAACCCTGCTTCCACTTTGGTGCAATTTTTTCCAACTCTAACCCATCCTTCACCACCAACTACATAATATAAAAGTATTGTGTATCTCCCTAATTTGACACATAGTTCTGAAAATTGTTTCACAATTTGGATGCATAAACCCACTTGTAAGTCATGAGTTTTCTTGATAAAACATTGGGTACTCTTTGCAGGTTGGTCACTGGTTTTATAGTGTTGCAATCAAGCAGTACAAACGAAGAACCCCAGTGGTGTAATTTTCTTTCTTGATCCTATAGTTATGTAAGCCTAGTTATTAATTGGGTCAGATTAACAGAGAATCAAGAATATCAAAAAGGAAATAAAAATAAAGACAAATTAATGACCACGGCAAACCCTACAATTCCTGCTACAATCTTTTCTAGATGTTTGGCAACATCAACCAAAGCTCAGTTAATGACAGAAGACATTCATTTTGCTGGTACCATTTCTATGAATCTGTCCAGTAAACGACTCTTCCAGAAGTACATGGTATCAGTGCTAAATGCCTGCCCATGAAAACCATATTACAGAACAGAAAGGTTACTGTCCTCCCTTTTCTGCACTTCATCTGAATGACAGGATTAGAAAGATTGGCTGTAAATGAAGAGCTTTTGGCAGATATTACAAAGCTTAAGAGTTCTACAATACTATTTAGACATCTAATTCCTGACATAAAATTTTTAAAATCTTCTTGCCAATTATGGCAAAGAAGAATTTGATAGTGACTTTGAGAAGCGTGTGTATGTGGA
The DNA here is from genome assembly GCA_032164245.1 of Sternotherus odoratus. NCBI lineage: Eukaryota > Metazoa > Chordata > Testudines > Kinosternidae > Sternotherus > Sternotherus odoratus. The sequence continues at coordinate 79,311,969 of JAVMKO010000005.1, read as the reverse complement.
CTGGAATGAAAGGAGGCTGAAACTCAAAACTTGTTATTTCTTCCCAATGTTTGTATCAGCTAGGTTACTGGCACCCAAATCTGGCCATTGATGCCACCTAATAAAATAAAATAAAAAACCCCTACTGGCTGTGGTAAAAACCATTTGTATATTATCTTAGATGATCCATTTGATTTATGTCAGTCACTTGACTTTAGGAGAGATGAAGTGGGGAAGTCATTGACAGTATTTTTATATCCATTGCCCCACTCTTATTTTTCTTCTTCTTAGTTTCCCATTTTTCTTGCCACCTTTACATATTGCTAACTAAAGTATAAGGGATTGTTTAGGGCACAACCAAATAGAAAAGGACACATTTATATGCCACTTCACATGCTGAGTTCATCTTACAACATCCACAGGGATTAGTAATTAGATCTCCTATAGTGTTAAACTAGTCAGATCAATTATTTGTTCTTCTTATCTCCATGGCAGGGCAATAAGTGTTTTATTGGTCTGATACCCTCTCTGCATTGTGACTACACACCTGAAGCCTTTTATTAGGGATGTACCAAATATATACATTTAGTATTCATTGAAATAAGTGGAAATGTTACTTAGCTGAGGCAAAATTAGAAGTAAAATAGTGGCTAGAACAATAAATGATACAGACACATGTATTGTCTTTGGTCACTTATTGCAGCAGGAAACAGTAATATACATGAAGGAATATTTTGAACTTGGGCTTAAAAAACAGTCGTATGGAGAGTCATTAAAGTTCTTGTGAGCAAAGATGCATCCCTCAAGTTAAAAGCACACATGTGCCATACCATATATTACAACCGCACAATGTATAAGCATATTCAGAGGAACTAAGGGGAGATACCAGTCTCCTTGCACTGAAGTTTGTGGTTTGATTTCTGTGACACAGTGTTATTCCTGTTCCCTGACTGGATGACTGAGACAGTGAATAATGAATAATACATTCTTGTTCAAGCCCCAGGACACTTGCCTGTATGTGAAAATGGCTGTTAGTATCAATACCAACTATTTGCCAGAGTTCAAGCGAACAGAACTTTAATATCTGTGAATGTTTACTGACAGTGAACAAAAAAGGGGCATGAACATGACTGAGCCAAACACAAGTACACAATTGTGGCAGATATTCAAAAACACACTCCAACTACAGCTAGCCAGCTTCAAAAATTACATCTAATTTCTCCATTGATGTGTGTTGCCCATCTGTATAGTTCTTGCCTATAACTTTCCTTATAGCACATAGTGGTTTACTATGGTATGTTTTCCTATACGGAGACAATTTGTTTTCCGATTTGCTAGTCACTGGGATCACTCATGTGAGAATTGGCTATTAAGAGCCCAGTCCTGGATTTCTGGTCACCCGAGTCTCCCATTAACTTCAAATCTCAACAAGAGCTTTGGGTGAAAGTGTGATGCAGAATCTGAACCAGATTCTCCAATAGGAATCCAAACACTCATATATTTTAATAAGAGTTGTGATTGTAAGCTTGGGTTCATTTTACAGAATACTAGAATGTGGTATCAAAAACTTAGCAGCCATTGGTTAGTAGCAGGCATTTTGACTCAGGGTCATCTTTGTACAAGTGTTCTACAAGACTGGAGTTTTTGATCTTGTACATCCAAAAGACTGAACTTAAATCACAAGAGCTTTTATATAAAAAGCAGATTTGTTAATAGCTCTTCAAAATTGTTATATTACTATTAAACAACACTATGCCCTTTAATAGAGAGAGAGAGTCTATTCATAGGTCCTGCTGAAACTATCAGTTCATTGGCAGGATGCAGGAATATTGTTTAGCTGTTTAAATTATCATAAGAAAGAAAGTTAAAAAAAAAAGAGACTGAATTGTCTCTTGCTACCATGACTCAACCTATCTAATCAGCTGATTAATATTTACACAACAGATTGCCTATCTGGAGGAACTGCCTAAATAAGCCCACAGAACATATTTTTCTTTATGTAGTTTTGTTACATAAATTGCATAGCACAGATATATATTTTTTGTTAAACATTAAGCTCTTATCTGCAAGTTACAGCATGTAGTCTAAATTCGATGTTATTGAACAAAATACAAGAGAAGACTGACTAATTTTGATAAAATACAACAAAAGATTAAACCTTTATTTGAGAAAACGGTCATGTGATCATTTGGGAGACAAATTCCCGTGGGTATCTCTTTGTTCCTACTGAAATATGTTCAACATGCAGCTCTTTTTAATTTGCAATACAGAGTGTTGCTACTCAGTTGGGAATGGCTCTGAAATAAACTGGGAGGCCATCAACCCTTGTGGACACAGAAACAAAGTGGATTCCATTGTAACCATCTCCCTACAAACCCTGCTGATGCTAATTAATTTTAATTGAGAAGACGTTACTTTTATCCCATGCCCTTGAAGGACTCGTATTCCATTTGTAATTACAGTAAACCCTCGATTTAACGGACCCCGATTTAACGGACTTCGGATGCAACGGACAAAATTTCCGATGCATCCGAAATCCGATATTGGGGGAAATCCGTTATATGTTGACAGCTCCCGCCCGGCTCCCCGCAGCAGGGACCCCTGCGGGAGCTGTCAAACCCCCCGCCCCCCCGCCCGGCTCCCCGCAACGGGGAGCCGGGCGGGTGGGCTGACAGCTCCCGCCCGGCTCCCCTCTGCGGGGAGCCGGGCGGGAGCTGTCAACCCCCCCCCCCCGCCCGGCTCCCCGCAGCGGGAAGCGGGGGGGTTTGAGAGCTCCCGCCCGGCTCCCCGCAGCGGGAAGCCGGGCGGGGGGGTTGACAGCTCCCGCCGGGCTTCCCGGTGGGGGGAGCCGGGCGGGAGCTGTCAACCCCCCCGCCCGGCTCCCCGCAACGGGGAGCCGGGCGGGGGGGGGGGCGTTTGAGAGCCTCCGCTCGGCTCCTCGCAGCGGGAAGCCGGGCGGGGGGTTTGAGAGCTCCCGCTCGGCTCCCCCCAGCGGGAAGCCGGGCGGGAGCTATCAACCCCCCCGCCCGGCTTCCCGCAACGGGGAGCAGGGGGAGGCATTTGAGATCCCCCGCTCGGCTCCCAAAAGCGGGGAGCCGGGCGGGGGGGGCGTTTGAGAGCTCCCGCCCGGCTCCCCGCAACGGGAAGCCGGGCGGGGGGTTTGACAGCTCCCGCCCGGCTCCCCGCTGGGGAGAGCAGAGCGGGAGCTGTCAACCCCCCCGCCCGGCTCCTCGCAGCGGGGAGACGGACGGACGGGGGGGTTTTGAGCCGGGCAGGAGCTGTCAACCCGGCTGCCCGGCTCCCCGCAGAGGGAGCCGGGCGGCCGGGTTGACAGCTCCTGCCCGGCTCCCGCAGCGGAGGGCCGGGTGGAAGCTGTCAACCCCCCCCCCTCCCCGCAGCAGGGAGCCGGGCGGGGGGGTTGACAGTGCCCACCGGGTTCCCCACTGCCGGGAGCCGGGCGGGGGAGTTTGACAGTTCCCGCCTGGCTCCCCGCAGCGGGAGCTGGGCGGGCGGGCTGACAGTTCCCGCCCGGCTCCCCGCAGAGGGGAGCCGGGCGGCCGGTTTGACAGCTCCTGCCCGGCCCCGCAGCGGAGGGCCTGGCGGGAACTGTCAACCCCCCCCTCCCCGCAGCGGGGAGCCGGGCGGGCGGGCTGAAAGTTCCCGCCGGGCTCCCCGCTGCCGGGAGCCGGGCGGGCGGGCTGACAGCTCTCGCCGGGCTCCCCGCTGCGGGGAGCCGGGCGGGGGGGTTGACAGCTCCCGCCTGGCTCCCCGCAGCGGGAGCTGGGCGGGCGGGCTGACAGTTCCCGCCTGGCTCCCCGCTGCGGGGAGCCAGGCAGGTGGGGGCGGCGTTTGACAGCTCCTAAAACCTCTATATAACGGACTAATTCGGGTGAGGGGGTGTTCATTAAAGCCAAAAGTCCTATTATTTAATGATTTTTAAAAATTATTAAATAACGGACTTTTGGCTTTAACGGACACCCCCTCGCCCCAATTAGTCCGTTAAATCGAGGTTTCACTGTATATGGAGAGGAATCTGCTTCTACCTCTTATTGGTACACATGAAATGCTTATTTTATGAGGGATGTTTTTCAGTGGAAAAATGGCTTGATACAATGGGCCTGATCCATCGAGTGCATGGCAGGCTGCATGCAGGAAAGTGTGGTTTAAAATTCACCTTCATACTCACCTGATCCTGACCCAGCCTCTGTTCCACATTAGAGCAGCCACATTAGTCTGCTCTAATTTATACTGGCTGCAAAGGGCCGCAAGGGATTGAAACAGCCAGAGATAGATTTGCAAAGGGGGGTTCCCAGCTATACTTCCTTGTATCTTTCATATTGGCAACTGGGATGAATAGAGGTGTAAGACCTTCATGCCTCCAGTGGTTCATCCTTACACTGGGGAGATCCTTCCTAGGCCAATTAAACTAGTTTCTACTGGTTGTACAAGACAAGATAGCTACCCTACACTGGAGATTCTGCCCTAATACTTTGGATTTCAAACAACAGCCACTCTCTTTCCTTTCCCTCTAGCATCCTCTGTAAACTAATATGATTAGTTTAATCTCTCTAAACAAAGTGTCTGGCAGGAGAATGGATTTAATGATCTAATGGATTTCTTCCATATTGCTATCATGATCCAACATTTCTCAGTACATTCTATGTGTCCATCTCATATGTTACATTACTCAGTAAGGCAGGGATCTGTAAAAGAGAACTATATTTTAAGACTAACTCAGATTTTCCATTAAAAACATCCCCAAAGAAAATGGAATAGAAAAAAAAATCTAGAAAGGGCACGGAATTCACACACTACCATTTTTTAAATCAATAAAACCCAGAAACTGCCTAACTACTCTGCTCCATTATGCAAAACAGAGAATAGTACAATGTGTAACACATACAAAAACGAAGTAGGATATGTATGGATTTGGGGCTTTATATTTGAATTTCCTAACATTTGTTGGTATAAGCCAGGGGTCAGCAACCTTTCAGAAGTGGTGTGCCAAGTCTTCATTTATTCATTCAAATTTAAGGTTTTGCGTGCCAGTAACACATTTTAACGTTTTTAGAAGGTCTCCTTCTAGAAGTCTATACTATAGAACTAAACTATTGTTGTATGTAAAGTAAATAAGGTTTTTAAAATGTTTAAGAAACTTCACTTACAATTAAGGCCAGGATCTGAGCAGTGTCAGTGCCACTGAAAATCAGTTCGCGTGCCACCTTTGGCACCATGCCATAGATTGTCTACCCCTGCTATAAGCCAAAAAATCTTTATTTTTTAAAAAAGTAATAACTTAGTCTAGTTCCGATGTTGAAGACATCACAGGAGATATTTCTAAGGGCTTATTTAACTATTTCCTATGGGCAAATTAGTGATATCTGTGAAAGATGACTTTTTAGATACCCAGCTAATTTGCTAATATGCATTTTCATTTTTTCACCTTAAATCCAGTGTGTTTTATGTTGCATTATGAACCTGTACTTTTCATTAAAAAGGTAATTATGTGAGATTTGCTACCAAATATACTGGAAATAACACTGCTAATAGGCACTTCTGTTCCCTGTCATTATAGATAATTTAACAGTTGAACACAATTATTGATGTGTTTGGGTCTTGAAGTATATTTGTTACATCTTTTTTCTTACAATCAAAAATTTTTTAATGGCTCCATTGCATCAAAACGGATGTCTCCGAACACTTTTATAGCATGGTGCTTCTGCCTAACAAAATCCCTATTCAGTCCCTTCTGCATTCAACTGGCCTTGTCTCCATTCTTTAGTCCTTTAGTTTAAGCAGTAGGCTCATGCTTATTGTGGTAGATGTAGATTCAAACCCATAGTCAACCCAAATGGGTTGGGTTACACCTGGATAAGTGGGTACAGATGAACAGGAAAGGGAATACAGGTAAAACTACCAGGACATGTATAAAGTGTGTGCAATGAATGGGAGTGAAAGGTTTTTGTTTCTTCCTTTGGGTAGCCAGCAGATTGGTTTTATGTTTTTGGTATATTTTGGACCCTATCTAAAGTGAATGACTGGGAATACTGCCCTGATTCAGCAAAGCATTAAAGCATCTGCTTAAGTCTGTCATTATTAATCAAAACACATATTTAACATAAATCATATGGTTCAGTCCCATTGAAGTAAATAATATTTAAGAGATATGCTCTAGGAATTATTTTAGGGGAGCTCTATGGTCTGTGTTATACAGAGGGTCAGATTAAATGAGCACAATGGTCCCTTCTGGCCTTGAAATTATGAATCTATGTGCTTAAGTGCTTTGCTGAAGCAGGGCCTCTATTGGGTAAAAGGGAGGAAGGAACTGCTCTGTATCTAAGGCCTTGTCTATACTACTGGGGTAAGTTGACCTATGTAGCTGGAGTCAGTAGAGCTTAAGTCAACTTACTGTGGTGTTTCCACCAGACTGCGTCAATGGGAGACAGTCTCCCATCGGCTTACTTTAATCTTCTTATTCCAGTGGATTACTGGAGTCAACGGGAGAGTGATCTGTGATTGAATTAGTGGGTTTTCACTAGATCCACTAACTTTACAACCAGTGCATCGATTGCAGCAGCATCACTCCCTGGTAAGCGTAGACATGCCCTAAGAGAACTTTTGTGAGCTTAGCGGAGTACATATGGTTTTAAGGAGAGTAAATAACTTATGAGAATGTTTTTGTGTGTCCACACAGGGGCCTTATTTTGCAATATGGCCAATGTAATATGAAAGCTAAATCTTACCATGGGAGTGTTTTCCTTACAGCTTAAAGATATATGTAATGGAGACATTTGGGTGGCAGTTTTATACTTGGGAGGGTACTATGAACCTTGACCCCTGACCAATGGATTTTTAGTTTAGAAACTGGGTGATCATTTCTCTGCAGGCATTGTTGGTTGTGATTGGTTTAATTAAATATTTTTATAATGGAAATTTTGTATTAAAAGGTGGTGAAGACACACCTGCTAGCTTTGCAGAATGTGGGAGTTAGCTGGGGGAGGGATTTTCTCTGTGCAGTTTGAACTAGATAGGTTCTTCAGCTCATATCTTAAACTACTGTGTAACATTCCTGTGCATCGTTTAGCAGCTAATCTATTACTTTTTTTTTTAGAAAAATTCTTTTGGCTGTTAATAGAAAACAACCATACATTCATTAAGGCAAAGAGACAAATGTCAGCAGTAACCAAGTAACTATATCTATAGAACTCGAGCAGCATGATAGTCTTGAGCTAGTTGTCTTAGCTTTTAGCTCCAGAGGTCACAGAATTAAAAAAAGTATGCTAGAAGAGAACAATAAACAGCAAAAATATAAATGAAATAATTTAATGAAGAAAAGGCAGAATGAATTGTTTTTGAAAATAGGAAGTAATCCCACTAACCAAGGACTGAATCACTAACCGGATATATACCATCATTTCTCAATGTACTGCAGTTGCAAGGTTTCTACAGATAATTTATTATTCATCTGTAAACTCTCTTACAATCCAGAACTGAAATGATCTCACTTTCCTGTGTTTAGAAAATGTCACATTCATTGTATGTGAGCTCTTCAAAAGTGAGAAAAAAACAAACTAAAAACTGTCTCTTGAGGTTAGTGGCAATCAATTTTTTTTCACATCCAGAAAACCAAACACATCTTGTAATACTACTGACAGGGCTGAGAAAAGTAGGTGTAGAGAAGGCATTGACAGAATGATTCTTATGCACAGTTTGTAGATCGGGTTCAGTTTCTTAAGTGATAGAAGATCATTTGGGATGAAAGGCAATAAAAAAGTGTAAGTGCTTTTATTGTTTTGTTACAGAAGCTGCAAATTAGTATTTCCACACATACAAGTTATACCATTATTAGTGTAAATTTTCAATTTTCTAAGATGATCAAGCTATTGGAATGGATTCTGATTTTATTCCAAATTTCATTTACTTAAACGGAGTTATACGAAAATTACACTGGTGCAAGTGAGAGCAGAATCAATTCCACTGTGTCTATTATGATTCATATCTTTGTGATAGATTAAACTACAGTACTATGCCTCTCATTTACCATGCGTTGCTAATCAAGGATAAGGTATTGTGATTTAACTTCTTTTGTGGTGATAGACCTAGCTGCCAGGATGAGATCATAGGTTTTCACACCAAGTATCACTGAGAAACTGACTTTTTTATTATATTGCATAAGCACTACACTGGTTTGTCTTTAGAAAAGTACTTTTAGGTCAAGGCGAGAGTGATATAAATTTTTATAAGATCAAAATTATTTTATGATTGCTTATTTTTAAAGATTACTTGCTTGTCCCATAACTGAATATAAATCGGCTCAAAATCCTTTAATATTCTTAGATAATAATTATGTTTCAGAGAAGTCTGTTTGAAAAATACTAGTTTCCTCTTCTTTGAGCAGTCTGACGCATGTTCCACTGATGATTTGTACAACTAAAATAGCCCTTATGACCACTGTAGTAAATGCATCTGCAGATGTCACAGATGAAGATCTATATAAAATTCTTCTGAAAATGAAATTATGTTTAGTGAATAATAAACTATGGGGATTTCATGAGCCAGCTCAACCAATTTAGACTAGCAAAAACATGTTAGCCATAAAGATTTAATTAGAACATTTGTCTTAGGAGAGACACTATTCCTGGAAGATTCTAAATTATTTTCTATTTAATTCATATTTTCTGTCCATCCATATTATGTTCCAAATTACTTAACCCCATAATCTCAGAGCCATCCTTCATTCGGTCCTCTCCCTGGACACAACCCCCCCGCCCCCCCATTCTGCTTTTTTCTTGACACAACTCATCTAAATGCTTGCCTTTCCTCTCTGTTCACACAGCCAGAACTCTCATGCTAGCCCTTGACATTCCATGTCTTGACTATTTCAATCTCCTCTCTCTTGCCCTTGACTACACCAACTTTGTTCTCTTCAAGTCCATTCAGAAAGCTACTGCTAAATATCATTTTTGGATCACTGTTCTGACCCCATCCACTTGCACTGGTGCCTCTTTCACCTCACCATCAAATATAAGTGTCTTCTCTTTGCTTTTAAGGCCCTTCATAAGTTTGCCTCACCCAATTGAAACAAAGGGGAGAGATTAGGGAAAGAAAGGAAACATTTGGTTTCGGAAAGAGAGTTAGAGAGAACAGCAGAGAAAAGGTCAGAGAAGAAGCTACAGTTATAGGACTGGGTGGAACTAGAAAGTCTAGGAACAGTGGGGATAGAGATTTTGGAAACACTGGGTACAGAGATGGTAGTTGAAGCTATGGGACTAGAGAAGAAGATGGGACTGAGGAAAGTATTTAAGTTGGGAACTGAAGGAATAATTGAGGCAGTAGGGGCTGGCACTCTGGATTTTCCATCAGATTACAGAATGCACTTCATAATTACTTGGATGAAAAAAAAATACCAATTTATGTCCAACACTTTACATAGAGAAGTGTTATTAAACACTGCTAAGCTCTCTTCTGCTTTCTTTGCTTCTAATACCATTAAGGTCAGGATGTATCAGGAAAAGAAAATACAAATCAGAAATAATGAATGAAGGATTATCTTGAAATACTTATTGTTTTTAGAAAACCTTGATTTTTCTATTGTTAATGCTACTACTGGTAATAAATAGCTTCATTTTCGTGTTCAGTGATACTTGAGATCAGATGAGAAAGTGGCACATTATGTACAGCTGTAAGACAAAGGACATTACTGGAACCGAAAAGTATATTTAGGTAGGAGCGGAGGAAGATTCTTCACAGCATACCCATTGTCAGGGAAATCATTAAGAGTATCATGGTGAGAACTGTAGTAATCAAGTTGATAGTGAGGTCAAACTAAACTTTTTTTTTGGACTACTTATGCATTTGTTCTTCTTTGTCTGAAGGTGTGCTGTGTAATGAAGACAAACACCCAGTTGTCTTCCTGTCACGGCTAAAATTCACCCTACAAGGCTACTTACATAATAGCAAGTGCTTCTAAAAGGAGCTTTAAATAACTTGACAGTCACTTGGAAAAAGACTTCTCTCTCTTCCATATTGTTCATCGTGGACCATACCTCTAAAAGAGACTAATTGGCTTCAGTTACAGATAGTTCTGTATGCAAGTCTGCTACAAGAGGGAAGGTCAAAAAAAATGAGGAGTATTTGTGGCACCTTAGAGACTAACAAATTTATTTGGGCGTAAGCCATATGTACATCTGTTGAAGTGGGGTTTTAGCCCATGAAAGTGATGCCCAAATAAATTTGTTAGTCTCTAAGGTGCGACAAATACTCTTTGCTCTTTTTACAAGAGGAAAATCACTGAAGTCTAATATATTTTTGCATTTACAGAAGTTAGTATAAAAATCCACATCTCTAACATTCTTTAGTTAGTTAACTCTTTAGTTAACATTAAACCAATAAATGCAAATTAGTTAAAACTGAAGAACACAAGGAAAAAAAGAGAGAAACAAAACAAAGTTTTAATATAGCATGAAGAACCATGTTGCAAATAATATCCCGTAGTTATACAAGCAGCAACATTTCCGTCCATCCTTCCCAGCAAAACTAGGAAAGATTTTTCTCTTTTAATAACCTTACTTTAATCATGTTTGGAAACAGTCATAAACTGTCTAAGTCCATGATTTTATGCATCTATCAAATTTTATTACCCATCTAAACTGGCAATTTTAAGCTGGCTCTTGAGTCAGTGCTTTGAGGCATCTGTAATACCTCTAATTGAAAATTTTAATTTGCAGGTCTTTTGCACCTGTTCAGATATTTTGTTCCTTACCCTCTCATTTGTGAGAATTCCTTAATGATTTATAAATATAGTGTAGCTCATGTCCTTAAACAATCCCTGCTATGAAAAAGACTCCACTTTCTTAGGAATGTATTGTTGCAGCCTTGAGCATCTGAGTGTTTTAGTTGTAAGTATTGGACCAGATTCAGATACCCTTACTTATAATTTGAAATCAGAGGGTCTCCCTGAGGAGTTAAGTGATACTCACCCTGAGTGAGAACATCAGAATCCAGTCCACTAAAAAGCTGGGTTTTTCAAAAAATTCCTTGACAGAAACTAAAAATCAATTAAAAGAAAAGTGACTAGTTTAGCTATTATCCCTACATAATTCCCTGTTGCAGACAGGAGCACAATTACTTTTGTTCATAAAAGGATATTTAATTAAGGTGAAGAGGTATCTCTCCTTACATGGCTTATGTTTCAAAATTTTATTCAATAGGAACTGCAAATCCCACAAGAGGATTTTATTCAGTTTCAGGTATTTCCACTCTTGGGATAAAATCCTGGCTTCACTGTCTCCAATGGGACCAGAGTTCATCCTTGAGGCTTCCATTGAGACTCTCTCACTTTGAGGAAAATACAGACCCACCAAGTTCCTTCAGGCTTGGTAGTAGTATTAATGGGATAGGAAATGTTAAGGTTAGAAAACGCAAGATGATGGTTGGCAAATTAAGATGAATGCTGTGTACTTGGGAGTTTCTTCCTATTCCTTCCTTATCTTTGGGAGAGACCAGTACTAAGAAACTAACAAAAATTTGAAATCCTGATTGTTTCTCTAGGATTCCAAAATTTCCAGTAGAATTAATATTGATTTTTCCAGTTATGAGAGAAATAAACTTGTGATTGGCATAAAAATGCAATCAAATGTGTCTCTGCTCTAATATTAATAAAAGGAATATCTGGACAAGTTGTAATAAGTAGAGCTAAAGGCTGTAAGTCTATAACAAACAATAGAAAAGGTGGCAATCCAGGGGTCGGGGAACAGGGGGTGTCAGATAGGTGTGGGAGTCCCAGGAGGGTGGGGTGGGGGATCTGGGCAGTCAGGGGACAGGGGGGATTGGATAGGGGGTGGCATCCTGGAGAGGGGAGGCGGTTAGGGTGGACGGATCCCAGGAGAGGGCAGTCAGGGTTCAAGGAGCAGGGGTGGGGGTTGGATGGGTCGGGGCTCTGAGGGGGGCAGAGGCCAGGCTATTTGGGGAGACACAGCCTTCCCTACCCGGCCCTCCATACAATTTCAGAAGCCCAATGTGACCCTCACTCCATGAAAGAATGAGGAAGTTGATAGATACATGGTGGTTGCTCATTTATAAAAATCTTTAATATAAACTTTAACTGGAGAGTCCTACTCTACCTGATCAAAAGCTTTTGGCATCTAAAGATGTTACCACATATGAACTATCAGAAGAATCAATATTCTGCTTATTTAACATGAACTACAACAAGCACAGCAGTAATAAAACCATTTCATTGATATTTATTGAGGAAGATATCACTTTATTCAAGTTAGAGACCAAGAGTTTTGACAAAATGTGAGAGTCCAAACTGAAAGATTAAACTGGACCATAACTGCTTCTAATAGCTGCTTTTAGAATATATATACACACATTATTTCTGAGAGAATTCTGCACCTAGACAATTATGCACACAATATTTTGAAAAATAAAAGGTGCAGAGTTTCAATAAATAAATGTGGCTCTAGTATGTCAGTGGGAAGCTTTTGGCTCTGCGGCATTTCGGCAGACACACAGGGGTCGTGACGGCCCGCGGGGACAAGAAAAAGGGCCACCAACCCCAGAAGTTTGAGAACCGCTGGTACATGAAGAGTTGCACCAGTTAGCTAAGGTCAAAGTGTGATTTTAAAGGGATTTAGCTAACGCAGTGCAGTTTCCCTACAGGGTTAGCACTGGCTTAACAAAACCAGCGCAACTTTCTCATGTCAACAGGCCTTGAGTACTACCTAAATGTGAAACTTCAGCAGTCAAATGGTTAAAGAATATTCAGATTTCAGTTGTATAAGATGTCCTGGAAAAAGTTGAACTTTGCTGTTGACAGTGTATCACTTGTCTGATCTCCTTATCTTCCTCTTTTGATGTATTTAAGTTTTGGGCACTTAAGACTAATGTCAGGGTGTAACGGAAGATTGGTAATTAAAACGTTCACAGTGCCTACTGCATTTTAAAATAGAAAAATTGTCAGGAGAGAACTTTGAGTGCTGTTGTGCATCATTGATTTCAAAATCAGTACTGGGAAACAAAAAGCTCTCTCAAACAAGGACAACACTAAGAAATACAGAAATAGTTGTTTTATGAAGAGTGGCTTCTTTGCCCTCCTAGATCATGATTGATGATACAAAGAAACTGGAGCAAGTATAGAAAGAGCAGAAGGTATCGAGGGACTTGTAGATAAAAGACCCTTGTTTACAGATGCTGCCAGTTTCCTTCTGACTCCAGTTAAATGTATGCGCCACTTGAACCTATTATCTGATCTGGATTTAGGAAAGGAGGTTTTTCACATTATACATGATTATTAAAGTTGAACACATACAACATCCAGTGAATAACTATTATTAAATAACTTACTTTCATGTCATTGTTACATATCCACTCCCTCAAAAATGGTCATCATGCTGCTGAATATTCTCTCCTAAAAGTTAGTTGTATTATTGAATCTCAATATCTATTAGTTTGGGTTCAATTTTTATTATGAGTGAAGTTTTAGGTTTATTCCTATTTCATCTGAACTAGTTTAACCACCTAGAAGGAAGCTAATTTTGTAACAAGAATTTGAAAGGAAAATTCAGTATAACTTAAGCTATCCAACTTCACATGAATTAACTAATGATGTAAGTATAAGCCATTAGAGTAACTCTAGGTATATACCATTCAATTTTGATATGTTAAGAGCTGACTCTCACATCCAACATCCAGTAAGAATCCTTACTAAGTACGTTTTAGTTCCTTGGGTCACGACTTGTTGGTAAACAATTGTAGGGAAAGAAACAGTGAGGTAGGCAACAGAAAAGGGTCCTACAGCTGCATCATAATATTGAGAGTGTTAGGGTGAAATCCTGGGCCCATTAATGTCAATGGCCCAATATATGACAGATCAGTGAAGACACCATTGCCCCAATTCATCATCTTCATTCACATAAACAGATGTTTGCATCCACATGAAGCCAAGTTACGGGATCAGGGCCTTGCTTTGCACAAATAAAATTTGCATTCTGACATAGTCTTCTTCAAGAAGAGAGCAAATATGATAAATAAAAATTGAAGCAAACACTAGTTGTGTCTCATGAATGTCTGTCTCTGACACAATGCTGTTTGGAATAGATCTTCCATTTGATGTGTTCCTTCTTCAAAAGCATACATGAATGCCACAATATCATCTGCAGTTATACCAGCCGATGCATCAAATTGGCAGTATTGAAAATTGAGTGAAAAGCTCTTTATTGTTTCTCTCTTCTCATTGGTATTCAGCCTGGTGCACGGTTATCTCACAAAGGGGGCCCTAAGTTCCTTTCTGAACTGTTTAATTAGGGGTTTGATTTGAAATATAGAAGTGAGTGAGCAAGCTGCACAGAATGCTGCCTGATATGTTACATTTAAATTCTTGCTTGTACTTGTTATATGTGACAATGAAGACCATGAAGGTATTGATGAAGTGCATAACTTGGCCATCTGCTCTGTGATGGCTTAAATTGTAGAGCAAGTGGTGTAATTCCCATTGAATCCCTCTTTATTGCAATTTATGTATCAGAAAATGGGATTATTTACCTGTCTTTCAAAGGCTTGATCAAGTTTACTTAATGTCTGTAAAACCCCTTGAAACTTTCAGATATAAGGTGATATAGATGTATGATAGCCATGACTATTCTCTGGTAGTGTCATGCAAGAATCTATATCTCCTTCCACATGGGAATGAGATAGAGGGTCCCCTCTTTACATGGATCTGGTCTCCCACACAGAGTTAAATTGTACATGATTTTCATTGTATCATATAATAAAACTTCAATGTATTCTCTTAGAAAGTGATATTTGAGTAGGATGTCAGTTTCTCATCTGGAGTAAAAAATAGATTAAACAAAAATAAATCAGTATGCTCTATGAAGGCACCTCACTCCTCTCATCCCCTCTGACTCCTCTCCTCTCTTTCAGATTTTTTTTCTTTATGTTCTCCACCTTCAATCAATCATTAAAAACAAGGCTGATTTTCAAAGATGATAAAGGGAAAAAGTAAGAAAAAAGAAAATTATTGTAAAAGAAAACAAACAAAGTTAAAGAAAAAATGTAAAATACAAAATGAGAGAAATCTTCAATTTTGCAAAAAGGCCATTTTAAAATAAAGCTTTTCCATTCTGAAAATTTCAACCAGCTCTACTTTTAAGCTATTAGTGACAGCACCTATTTTAAACAGAATAGAAACAAACTACTGTTTTCTTTTTAAAAATAATTTTGAGTTTTCTATTTAGTTGTAGTGACAAATCAATGACTTTCTCACTCTTTCCTCCTCTCCACAACTCTCCTATTCAGCGAACTAAGGACTTATTTCCTGACTACCAATGTAATCAGTAACTGATCCCATGTTATTATTCATCTGTGCAGTAATGCTAAAACAGATTAGATCACTTGGTAAGAGACAGCATTTATTTAATGGCCCTGGCATATTACACAGGTCATTTACAAGATGATGTACATCTATTCATTCCATTGCTACTGTTGCAATAGTCACTAAAAAGTATTTGGGTAACTTTGATTTTTTATACGTTACTAATGTTTGCATTTTGAGTAATGGTTAGATGGTGTATTAAGGATAAACTGTTTATCAAATTATGAGGTGTAGAAGTGTGATACATTTAATTTATGAGTTAGCTAGCTGCAGTGTATGATTGATGTCATCACTGTAAATAAGAGTAAAAAGTACCATTTGATAGACAGTGAACCAGGCGGACTCAGCTACATTAACAATGTTTGTGTTATTTTGTTGCCCATCTAATTCTTAGCAGTTGCTAAATTTAGAACAGTGGCTGTGCTTTTAAGATGCCTGTCTCCTTAATATTTGGTTCTAAACCTACTTTTTTGGCAGTTTCCCTAGACATAACAAAGCCTACCAGAATTTCCCACACTAGCAAAAGCATTTTAGAGAGAGCATCTTTTTAAAAATCCAGTCCAGAACTTTGTTCAAACTAAATCTCAAAATCATTTTCTCAAAGTTCATTTGCATATTGGGTCATGTAATTCCCAGCAGAACCATCTACTGTGGAGCACACTGCAACAGCAAGAAAACCCAGAAAAAAGTGTTTAGTTTTGTGAATTGTCCATACCTGACATGTATTAAGTTCCACTAGCTACAAATAAGTGTACACAGTGGTCAGATTGAATTGGGACACCAGGCTGGCAATTACTCTGATGGCTCCATCAGCTTTGTGTACGAGGGTCAGTAGGTCCTCCAAGCCGCTGGGGCGGTGAGGAGCTACTGCCTCGCAGCAAGGCCTTGTGAGCCACCTGTGCAGTGCAGGGCTGAGAATCTGGCTTGTTTCCCCACCACCAACCTCCAAAGGAGCAGAGTTTCATGCTGTAAGATTTGCAAGGTAAATACTGAATCTTGGAAGAATGAAGTCAGTGATCAGAGCTGAACTCCACTTCATTAGTCTATTTCTGGGAAGTTCAGATAAGCTGTAATCACTTAAGCCTCTGCAGCACTTTCAATTACTTGTAAATCTAATTCCCATAATTTGTTTTATTTCTAATTTTGTTGCCAGTAACATAGGAGTTTAAATATGCATTCCATTTAGTGATATACAATTAATTTTCATTATTAGATTGGAGCATAAAGTAAACAAACTCTGAAATGGCTTTAAGACATGCAAGAGTAATAAAAACATTACCAGGCTAGGCATAAATGCAACAATGCAGAAACCAGAGTAATAAGGAATGTATTTGACTAGATGGAGAAACTAACAAACACCATTCCTAGGACGGAGTTCCCTCTTTACCCATTGTAGGTAGCATAGGTTGTGACATCTATAGTTAAGATCGCCCATCAGTTCCCATTACAAAACTCTGTTTTCAATTATTTGTAACTTTGTCAAACTTAAGTCATTTGTGTGGAAATTTGTCATGCTGGGTGTCTGCCCCGGACAGGGGATTTTGGGATGCCATAAGCAAAAATGACTGCTTGCATCCGACGAAGTGGGTATTAGCCCACGAAAGCTTATGCTTCAAAACTTTATAGTTAGTCTTTAAGGTGCCACAGGACTCTTTGTTACCATAAGCAAAAATGGTTCAACCATTTCTCAGAACAAAGTTAGGGAAAAATAGGTTTTTGTCCATGTGTAATATTTTTGTCAGGTTGTATATATGTATAGTATGGAATTGTAAGCTTTACTTGAAGAATGCAGTAAAACAGCATTATAACAGAAGGGCCTTTACTTTCTAGGATTATTTTGGAGTCTCATGCTGAGTTCTTATATCCTTTTCGACATACATCTTCTGTTAAAAACCACCTAGAAAGTTATGTACCTCTATGGCTGGAGGCCATCCCATAGCATATCCACTCATGGCACCTTATTCACAGTTCCTTCCTGGATCTCTCAATAACCTATTCACAGTCCTGAGTAAATTTTCTTTTTTGGGGTCTAATTTATTAAGTCTTTATACAGTATAGTTCCAATGCCCAAGCCATCTCTGTTAAGGCTTCCAACACATTCCTTCAGGATCCCAGGAACTCTCCTGTTCCCTCTGGGCCAGGGAGTTCTGTCAGTCCCATTGTAGCCCCTGGTCTCTCTGGAGAGTATCTCTCTCCAGTCTCCTTCTTCTCCAGTCTACTCCTTCCGATCCAGGAACACAACTTTTTCCCCTTGCTTAAGAGATTCCACAGCACTCCATGTGGCTGTGCTGTGGCTCACCCAGGCTTCCTCAGCTCATCAATATCTAAGTTTTATCTCCCATTTCATGGAGCCTCCCATGGCCTCACACATGTCTACCCCTTAGATCAAGGCCTGTGATTCAGGCAGGCTGTAGTCATAACCCATGCTCTCCCACCAGACCCCTTTAAATTAAATGTACCCAGTTCCACCTAGACTGGCAGTAAAAACTTTTAAACAAACAGAATTCAAAACGTCACCTTCATGAGAAAGCCCTTTCCTCTCAGACATCTCTGCTGGGGTGTAGTGCAAGACCCTGCTAGCACGAGACTGTCTACCAAGGCTGGGAGGCTTGCTCCCAGCTACAGTGTAGACATACTGCAGGGGAACTTGCTTACTACAAACAAATCATCCACAAATTATTTGTTTCACATATGCTAGAACTGTAAAGGAAAGTTCCACAGACAGAATATGCAAGACACCTTTCCTGAAATTAACCACAGTTATTAGCCATAATGAAACCCATGCTGATAGTGAATGAGCTCAATCTTAATTGCTCCAGTTCTAGAGGTGCAATTTTTAAACCCAACATTTCCCCATTTTTGGATGGGTGAATGTTCCCCAATCACTTTCTCCCTTTGAGACCAATTGAGAGTTTAGAATCAAGGGGTTTGTTCCTGAAAGCCCTAATTTATGTGAACTATTTTGGGCTGCACTGGTAATCTGCATAGAAGACAGGGCAGTGCTGAATTACTAAATTATAGGTCATGAACTTGAATACATTTTTTTCACTGAGATAGATTGGTAACAAGGAAATGGAAATATCTAGGACAGAATGGAGTGACCAGATGTCCCGATTTTATAGGGGCAGTCCCAGTAATTGGGGCTTTGTCTTATATAGGCGTCTATTACCCTCTCCCCCCACTACCTGTCCCAATTTTTCACACTTGCTGTGTAGTCACCCTAGGACAAGCTCTAAATAAAAGAATTTTTAATAGCTTTCCAGATGGTATGAGAAAGTTCTCAGGTAGTTACAATACCCAACTAAAAATAAACCAAAACTAATCTTAGTAAGGTACCCAGTTTTACATTATGATTTTATGTTTGTGGAGTTAAACAGCCAAGAAGAAAACAAGAGGTTTTCTAGGTTGTGGTAGCTAGTCTGTAAATCTGGAAATTTACTAGCCAAATCTAAAAAAACCAAAATGGAGCATAGGATATACTGATTGAGATTAAAGCACTTGACAGCAGAGTACAAGGAAATGAGTCAGTAGATTTTCATTGATTTTGCAATGACTTCCATTGGTAAGGAAGGTGAATGATTTCAGAGTCAGGTATAAGAATAGTTTGTGAAAAAAATGTAGTAAATATAAAGAGATTTATTAAAGCTACTAAATTTGATTGATCAATTTTAGGTACTAATACAGCCTCTATTACCTTAGTATCTGAGCAACTCTTAGCCTTAAATAAATTTATTTTCATAAGACCTCTCCGAGGCAGGTGGGAAAGGAGAACTATTATCCTCTTTTAATAGGTGGGGAATGGAGGCACTGAGCGGCAAAAAGTCTGTGGAGGAGAAGGTCTCAAAATGCTAGACTAGTGTCCTCCTAAGCATTGGACCATCCTTCCTCAGGTTTGGGTATGGTAGTTTGTCCTTGGTAGGGATGACTGGATCAAGACCTAAAACTTTTCTGGAATACTTTACTTTTCATTATATTATGAACCACAGGTGCAGACTCAGTGGGTGCTCCGGCACTGGAGCACTGATTTAAAATAATGGTGGATGCTGAGCACCAACTGGCAGCCCCCTATCTGCTCATCGTCCTCCACCTCAGCACCTCCCACCCACTGACAACCATAATGATCAGAGCCTCCCCCTCCCTACCAGCACTTCCTGCTTGCCACAGTCAGCAGTGTAAAGAAAAGTTAAAAATATAAGAAAATGTCTTACTGAAGCTGTGTAACTAACTCTAGGTTGCTGTAAGTTTTTATCTTGTGTTATGCATTCTTGGAGGCGCCACTGGGCCTCACTCATCCTTGTCCTGTATATTTCATAAGTTTGTTTTACCCCATATGTACCATTTCAAGGCAAAGACTTTATGTTTAAATGTTCTGTTCTTTCCTGACAAATAAGTAAATAGATAAGAAACAACGTCATGTTAATTTGCATGAGGCCCTTCTTGCCTCCTCCTCCATGTAAAGAACCATATAAAAAGTCTTGTAATGATGTATGAAGAGAAGCCATAATTTGAGAGCTATCTCTGTGGCTTCACTTCGCTAGCGAATAAACTTTTGTATTCAAGCTTCTCCAAGGCCTGCCTGTTCTTTGAAAGTAAATTGGCATGCAATTCCATGGCATGCAGGAGGTGCTTGGGGAAGGGTGAAGGAGTGAGGGCCAGGTGTGCTTGGGGAGGAGGGGGAAGAATGGGGCAAAAACAGGCAGGGTGGATGCAGGAAGAGATGGGGTGGAAGTGGGTGGGGAAGAGGTGGAGCCAAGTCAGAGCCTGAGGTACAGCCAGGGAGGAGTACACCCCGGCACATTAGAAAATCCGTGCCTCTGTTATGAGTTCACTTGCAATCAGGAGTTGAAGATAATAATTAAGTGAATCCATTCAGACAGGACACCATGTCTTGTTTAAAACTATTTCCTTTTATTTCCACAGGAATTTCAGTGAAGTCTGTTCATCAGATGTTTATTGTGAGCAGGGACCAATGAGGAAAGCCATAAGGTGATTTAGCAAATCACCAAAAAGATGTCACTTTAGTGAGTTGAATTTAGAGTAATGCCTTAGGGCAAAAGGTCCTGGAAATGGCTCAAAAGTGGAGAACTGCAGTTCCGTTGCGGTCTTTTAAATCCACAAGCATCAGAATGGTAACCTTGACAACATTACACCATCACCATTTCAATCTTTTAAAACAGTTCTAAGTTCCTGCCACTCTCCAAGAATAATGGGTGCTTCTTTTGTGGTCTAGTGGTAGATTGATAGGGACATACTCTCAGCTTCAGGCTGGAGTCAGGACAGATGCTCAGGCGGAAACCAAAGTTAGGATGTGATGGTAAAATCTTAGAAACAACATGGATTGACGTTTAAGAGCACTGATACCCATTTAAATACATATATATTGGAGCAGAAATGTAAAGAAAGGGACAGTCATAAAGAAAAGTAAAAACTAATAAAAAGCAAAGAACAGCTCTTTTCCCTCCCGGTTACTATGGGTTTTAGAGTTCTAAATCCACGGGAAATGCTTAGGCTTTTCACAGCAGTCTTTCCAGAGTTATCAAGTAGCTCTTCTGATCCAAGCAAACAAGGATATCTTGAACAATCTGAAAGCCTGCCTCTTATAGCAACCCCAGATCATCAGACAAAGCCCAGTTCTCAAAAGAAGGACCATAAATGTCCCAGAATAAACCTGGATCTTATAAGTAGGACCTTGGTTAGATGATTTTAGATCTTTCCAAATCATTCTAAGATCTTAAATCTGTTATAATTTCTCTCCTGTAAGTAGGTCAGGCTTAATCTCACCACAACAGCTAGCAAGTGGATGGAAGAGAACACATTTTAAAAACTGGCTCTGCTATGTGGGAGGATTTTTAAATGCATTAAAACAGTGGGGGTGTCCTATTATCCTGGTTTTCATTTCTTACCAAGTACAATATGTGCATCCTTCTACTCTGCAATATCTTGTAGTTCTCACTTAACTGAACATGCATAATTCTGCTTGTCCCTTTTCCACCCCATTCTCTTATTTATAGAACATATTTCATCTAAACCCCAGATTATGTTGTCAGAGAGTAAAAATGGCCTCTTCTGCCCTTCACATACATTAGATCTCTGCAATAAGATGTTATTGTCCCTGGATCTGAATTGCCTGGCTCTTGTCAGTTTGTGATATTAGCATAGTGTTAGCTTTTAAAGCCAGGGTTATGATTCATTTTTAAAAGTGGCTTATTCATCTTTATTACTTTCCTGAGGGTTTGCTATGGACTGGGTCATATTTTTCTCTATAAGCATTTGGGTGCTTGTGAATGATGCCAGGTTGAAAGCTTGGCAATTAAAGTTCTCCATCTATAGCACGAAGCAGCAGCACAAACCCTTGTATACTGCGCACACCAATATGACCCAATGTAATCTTAAAGAACAACACAGCTTCCATATCCTACCAACCCTGAGCTTCTCTGCAAAGAGGCTAAAAAAAAGGTACCAATAAGATTCAATTATTTGATGGGGTCATCTGGCTCCTGGAGTAAAACCACAAACTCAGGAACTTGGTTACATGGTGATGAAAGTGGTATAAATCATAAGATGGGTGACCTAGAGTAAAGCTAACAGTCATCACAAAATTGAATTTCAGTCCATATGGACTGGGTCCTGGATACAAGCTAGAGACCTAAAGGAGGCAGGCTTCCTATGTCATGAGTGATCTCCTACAACATACAATCCCACCAATGGACATATTTCCATATTTTGCCACTGGTTATATTTTTCCAAGCCACTAGTGATTTTAGAGAATATATTTTGTATTGTTTTATCAAATAAAGTGATTATGAAGCAAAACCACAAAATACATCAAAAACAGCATACCTTACTCAGCAGTCAGCTGATGCAGTTATTTAATAATGATTAGTTAATTGGCTCCTTTGCAACTTATCCTGAGGCTATTTTAAATGTATACACTACGTAGTCACATCAGACCAGTATGTAATCTCTATTTTAAGAGCCAATTATGGAGGGGAAAAAGAGACTCACCAGTCTTGGAAGGGTCAAGGGTCATCAATTTTCCTCAGCAGCATTCAGGTGACAGCATATCAGTATGTTAAATAATTTTTTTCTTGGTCATGTAGGTTTCCAGAGCTTCTTAAGAACATCAGTACATAGCAACTGTGATGTGTTTTCCTATTAGCATGCAGATGATTATTGGGCCAATGGAATTGAGAATAACTAGCCTGTAGTAAATATCATAATTATTATCTGCACTCAGACTGCTAGTATCCAATATCCTTGGGGAGTAAACTGTACAAAGTAAATATGTCTTCTAATTATTTTGCTCACCATGTTAAAATAAATTGTGTTCACCAACTTCCATGTTATGGCCTCATTTTTGATAGGCTGTTATATCAAATTCTCCACTAAGGAGCTATTTTAGAATGGGAAACAGTTACCGGAGTTATGCTGAACAGTTAGAAGATTAAAAACTAAATATTCTAATACTTATGTGCCTCTACTATTATCTACATGCCTGAAAACACCTAATAATATTACTTGATGTTTAAAATTTGCTTATGGAGCAAAGTCATGTATTAATACAAAAAATGCATTTTCTTGTTAGTTTCCCACTTCTTTTTGTATACCACCCAAGATCTAATATTCCCAGTCTTGTGTGTAGTGATGCTCTGCAAGTTTCTTTATGATCAAACTAAGCTCTATGACAGCTTTTCAAATAACATAAGTGAAATCTTTTCTCAAGGAGTTTTATTTTACTGTGATTTTCATTGTGTAGGCATGGCCCTGTGTATTTTGCAGCACCATGGCTGAGGGATTTGCTGCAGAATCTGTCCTCTGGCATAGAAATGTAGAGTTTAAGCTTACATTTAAACATTGTTTCCTAATGTACAGTTGCAAAGAAAATGAAGTAAGAGTGAAAGGAGGCAGTGTATCCTTCCTGAATCTGCAGACAGCCCAAAGCAATAGCTCAGAGAGGGTATACTGCCTCCTTTCACCTCAATAAGTGTTAACAGTGGAATCGAATGATGACAGCTTAAAAACCAAGTTAACTATTTCTCTGCTGATCATTTTACCTAATGCATCTTCTGAATATAATGGAAGAGCAGTACAGCAGCAGATGAGCTTCTAGCTACAATAAAGCCTCTCATAATTTCAACTCACCTCCACACCTGTTCACAAGGGAAAGAAGCAGTGCACTTACACCGCTTTTTGGATGCCAAAAACCCAAATTATTTCCAATACCATGTAGGACCTCAGAAACCGCAGCAACTTCTATAAATCTGCTTTTCCTCCCAGCTTGGTGTTATTTGCAAATTTTATAGGCATGCTTTACGCTCCATTATCTAAGTCATTAACGAAAATATTGAATAGTACCAGACCCAGGGTTGACCCCTGCATGACCCTCCTAGATAGACCTCCCAGTGTGATGGTGTACCATCAATAACTACTCTTTGAGCACAGTTTTTCAAGCAGCTATGAACTCACCTTACAGTAATTTCATCAAGACCACATTTCCGCAGTTGAGAATGTCATATGGGACGGCATCAAAAGGCTTACTAAAATCAAAATATCCCCCCACCCTAGGCCAGTAGCCATGTTGAAGAAGGAAATGGGCTGCCCCCTTAAACTCAAACTCAGGACCTTTAGTTTAGGAGACTGACCTACTACTAACTGTGCAAACAAAACACCTCTCCCCTTCTTCCTATGTCACTCTGCTTCTTTGTAAGAATACCTCTCCTCTATCAGGCCCCATCCAGGCTGTGAATGAGGCACAGGTGGGTTGGAGTAGTTCCCGGTCCACCTTGTGAAAGTGGGCCTTTATTAGCTCTTTTAATAAATCAAAATATACATTGTGTCTGTCCCAAGTTGAACTCCCGGTGGCAGATGCAATGATGCATTTATGGTGGAAGGCCCTTGGCTTTGAAGTTAATTTCTTCTTTCATTCTCCCAGAGTTTCAACTACGTTGGACACAGTGCAAGATGCATTTATTTACTCTGGCTTTTTCTTAATCTGACCCATTACAACAGGCAGGGAGGTAGTGTCTGGGGGGTGGGGAGTTTGATTTGCCACAGCTTTTGGAAAAAAATATTTTTCTATTATATACCCAAGTATCATAATGATGGATGCAATAAAAGTAAAAGTGTGCATTACACAATTTAGGCACTTCAGTGTACCTGTGGCTATAATTTTTACTCAACAATCTCTGCCTATTTAAATATCCCAAGAATACTGTGCTATTTCCAAAGAGATGTAAAAGAAAAGACCTTTCCGCACAGAAAAGAGTGGGGAGACACGGGTCTGCCTACATCTTCAAAAGTAAATTTATAGTAAGAATGGGAAATGTACCGTACATGAAACAGGACATTGAGATCCAGCACATTTTTGCATAATGGCATAGAACATTCTTCCTCAAAGGGCTGTAATGGAAAGTTACATCTTACTCTGACTGAAGACTAATAAAGATATTTATGGTATTTAGTCTTTACTGCCCCTCTCCACAAGATTTGTTTTCAGCATAAGAACTGGTGAGCTTGTATTTGTTACATATTGCAGATGTCCATGGGGATTTTAGTCAGTAAACTGAGTTAACGGTTATAGTTCTTTCACATTTCATAGGCTGGATTGTATAACAAATTAAACACATAAAGAAGACTTGTGTTAATTTATGATGACAAGTGAGCCATTTTGCAGCAAAAAAATACTACAGATAATAGAACAAGGAGAACTTGTGGCACCTTAGAGACTAACAAATTTATTTGGGCAAGTGGGTTCTAGTCCACAAAAGCTTATGCCCAAATAAATGTATTAGTCTCTAAGGTGCCACAAGTAGTCCTCATACTTTTTGCTGATACAGACTAACATGGCTACCACTATGAAACAGATAATAGATTCAGTGTTTCTTTTTAATCTCGATTAAGGCAATTTATGCAAACTGGGAACTTTTACAGATTGCCAGTGGCTCGACCTTGGCATCTGTGCAATTATGTGGGATCTCTGCTGACGTTTAAAGACCAGTCGACTAGTTTTAAATAGTGTCATTTAAATTAGGGCAACTAGACTACAAGGATTTTGTAGGCCAATAAAAAAAATTGTGTTCTAAAATTGCCAGAACTATATGAAAAACAGATTTTTACATTGCACAACCAAGGAAAAAAATCCAAAGTCACTGAAGGCAAATTTGACCTAATAGATACCTTCATTATCAGAAATAATTCATATTGAGTTGTCTAGCTACTTAGTTTTAGGTCCAGGAAAAGTAAGTTTTGTTGATCTGGTGTTCTTTAAGTATTTCTTCACAAGTGCAGTGGCCAGTTTCTGTGCTTTCATACTTTGTCAGAAAGAAATACAAATTACTTTCTACAAGTCCTTGGACAATTTGCTTGGGTCTTCAACTCTATCTGTTGGCCTTATCAATATAAACTAGATCATCCTTAATATTGGATTACAGTGCCTTTAATACTCTTTTAAAAAGAAGCACAGGTCATTCTCCCCTTCTGTGGTACACACACACGGTGAAATCCTAGCTCTACTGAAGTCAGTGGCAAAATTCCCAATGACTTCATCTGGGTCAGGATTTCACCCATATGCTTTAATTTGGGTCTTGTATATTTCTACATTTGTTAGTGACCTGCTTAGTTTCTGTCAGTTGCTAACAGTAATGGAAGATTATATCAAAATAAAGCATGTTACAATATGCCAACGAAAGCTGAGCATATGTTCAGTATAAGTTATTTTGTAAGTGATCCCAGATGTCATGATAAATAGAACCACTTATTTTAAAGAAGACAGCTACCAGCTAAGACAGACAGACTTCCAAGCAGCTCAACTTCCAGCTTTGTCTCCCTTTTTTACCAATGGTCACACCCTGTCTGGAATTCGGTACAGCACAAAGATATCTACAGGCATTACAAAGATATCTACAGGCATTACAATGAGAGCTCTGCAGCATGTTAGGTGGTTCAACAGAGTCCTAGGGTGTGTCTTCACAGCATTTTGGAGTGACACTTCCAGCCCAGGTCAACTGACTTGGACTAGTGGGGCTTGTGGTAGTGCTCTAAAAATAACTATATAGACAGTGCTTTGAAGTTGCAGCTCAGGCTGGATCTTGGGCTCTGAAGCCCACCCCCACCCTAGGTTTCAAAGCTGCACAGCCACGACATCAAAGCAAGGTCTGCACAGCTATTTTTAGACCTCTAGTGCAAGCTGTACTGCACTGAGTCTGTTGACCCAGGCTGGGAGGCTCACTCCAAAATGCTGGGCAGACATACTCTTCCTGATATTCTAGCAACCACCCACACCTAGTGTGTATCATGCAGCCGGGCATGCTAAAGTAGCTGTTGCTACATTAATTCTTCTTCTGAGGCTTGGTCTACACTGCAGCTAGGAGTGTGCTTCCCAGCATGGGTAGACAGTTGCACTAGCTCTGCTCAAGCTAGTGCACCACAAAACAGCAGTGTAGCTGAGGATAGCATGGGCTACTTTTCAGACTAGTCAATCAAATATGAACCCACCCAGACCCACTGGCTATGCACTGGGGCTGCTGCCCATGCTACTCCCAGCTATGCTGCTATTATTAGTGTACTAGTTTGAGTAGAGCTAGCACGTCAGTCTACCCATGCTGGGAAGCATGATTCAAGCTGCAGCTTAGACGGAGTGAATTACTCTTTAAAAAACAAAAACAAAAACAAAAAAATCAGAGATGGATGTTGCATAAAATTGGAACAAAACAAAAATTTTCTGAGCACCTTCCAGGATTGTGCCTTGTTATTGAATGTCATATTTTGACCCTTTCTACAACCATTTTTATCTAGATAGTGAATTATAATGAACTTATTCCATTTACACATTACAGTTTCTGTTTCCTCTGATGACTCAAGCTCAAAGTGCATCATAACTGTGCAGAATAAACTATAAAGGAAGAGATAAGAGATATTGTCCCACAGAAAATTATAAATGTCTGTACTACTTCTGGCTCCATATCAAATTTAGGGCACAATTTTTCAAGGAAATGCAGACTGCATTATTACTAACTCTTAAATAAGCCCACAATTTATTTGTCTCCTGCTGGAAGAATATAATTTGTTTTACTGCTTTTTATACAGAGTAGGCGATTGTAAGATGGTTGCCTATTCATCATTTGAGCAAATATTTTGTATCTTTTGGATTTTAATTGGGATGTAGTCACTACTTAATATTGGTTTTATCTATTGATTGCATTAGAGTGATCCTGCCTGGGTGGTTAAGTCACATTTATGGCCACATTATACAAAAGGATCTGATGCTGTATCTTTATTTATTTACACAAAAAGATATTTTAAAAAAGCACTAAACCTCCCCAAACCCACCTAGGTAAACAGAAAAACAAAATAACATGGCTTTCATAAACCAGAACAGGTTATTAAGGACAGTAATGTTGTTTCCTATATCACATCATTTACAAAACCCAAGCACCTAAAAGCAAGTCAATGAATAAGGCATAATAAATTTCACACTGCACATGTAAAGACACACATTTTGTATCAGGAAACCAAGCATACATTCCTTTAGATAAGCTCTGTGGCTCACCCAATATTATTCTTGCAGAAGTAATATAATTAAAAACACAAAAAGTTTTTTGAATGAGAATTATTGGTTATATGTATAAACTGATAAACTGCAAATGCAAGTCCACATACATAATTTCCCCATAAATGACTACATGGTTTTCCTATCAGTCTATATATGGCTCATTATTTTCAATAGCAACTAGAAGCACTTGCTGAAATATCAGCCATGTTAGTCTGTAGAAAGCGAGGAATACTTGTAGCACCTTAGAGACTAATAAACTAGTCTCTAAGGTGCTACAAGTATTCCTCGCTTTCTTTGCTAAAATATGTTACTGTCAGTTAATAAATATACTTAAGTGATACTTAAAATACACTAAAATCAAGCTGACAAAAAATTATAAACTACAACTCCTAGGACAAACTTTAGTAAAGTAAAGTCTATGCTGTGATTAAACATATACTTCTTTATACTCATTGGAGCTTGGGATTGTAAATGGTGCTATAAGTCGCTATGCTGTCATCAATTATACTGCAACCTAACTTGTTCTTTGTAATGAAGTGTTCTTGTTTTTGGAATTTATATTTCAGTCAGTTATTTACTGGTGGACCATCTCCTATTGACTGAGTTTGGTGGGTGGGAAGAAGAAAGGATATTCTTTAGAGGGAAAGCTACTAAATGGCTCAAGTTATCTGTTTAGGGTAACATTTACTAGTGTGCACAGATTTTCCAAAAGGAAAACCTATTCATTTAATTGATTTATAATTTGTTTAACAGAAATGTCTGTCCTCATGTATGCCTAGGGACTTTCCACGAAATCAGTGACAAACACACAAACACAATCAAGGACAGAATGTGGATTTTAAGAATTTGATCCCAGACCTCATCATTTATGCAGGGTTGAGGGACTATCAGATGTCTTCCTGATATTTATCCCCTCCTTTCTTCTCCCTGGGATCCATGACTGGAGCCGGGAAATATGTATCACTCCCAATATCTTCAAACCTTTTGCAAAGCTTTACTTTCAGGCCCTTCACAGTCAATCTCTCATTCCCTACTGAGCTGTCAATGTCTGTCTGCCTCTGACTGGCCCATGATGCAAATCTCCAGCACCAACTTATTACATTTTCAAGCAAGCACCTTTGTGCTTTCTTCCAATGTGTCCACAGTCATGGGAGGTGCTCCCTGAAAATGGTGGCAAAGCGACCTCATTATCCATCTGCAAATCCCTCTTCAAAACTCTGCTTTGCTGTGATACCTATCAAAAAACTTAGCACTAGTTAGGCTGCTAGTGTACTGAAACTGCAGTCTTACTGTTTCCATCTGTCCACATTCATCTCGTCTTATACTTATATTTTAAGCCTTTTGGGGGAGGGACCATCTTTTTGTTCTGTATATGTACAGTGCCTATTACAATGGGATCCTAGGCAATGAGGGAGGCTTCTAGGACTTATGGTAATAGAAAAAAAAATAATAACTTCTGAGTTGGTGCCTTTGATGCAGTAGAACCCTTCCCATCTGTGGCGGGTCTGGTTCCACAGCGCCCCTTGGGGGCTGGGGTCAGGTGTGGCAGTGGACCTCCACCTGTCTCTAACTCCCCGCTCTCAGGGGCAGTGTGGCCCGAGTCTATACACTGGCTCCCCGCTCTCGGGGGCAGGGTGGCCCGATGGCCGGAGTCTATACACTGGCTCCCCGCTCTCGGGGGCAGGGTGGCCCGATGGCCGGAGTCTATACACTGGCTCCCCGCTCTCGGGGGCAGGGTGGCCCGATGGCCGGAGTCTATACACTGGCTCCCCGCTCTCGGGGGCAGGGTGGCCCGATGGCCGGAGTCTATACACTGGCTCCCCGCTCTCGGGGGCAGGGTGGCCCGATGGCCGGAGTCTATACACTGGCTCCCCGCTCTCAGGGGCAGGGTGGCCCGATGGCCATAGAGGTAGGGGGACCCAGGCCCGCCCACTCCACCGGGTCCTGACCCAGGGCTCACCTGTCAGCGGGGCTTCCCTGGCCCCCTGCTCGGCGGGGATCCACCCGCAACACACCGAGCTAGCCTGTCCCTTTAAAAGTCCCCTGGGTCACTTCCTACCCTGTCTTCCATGTCCGGGTGTCCGTCAGAGTGTTCTCCCTCCGGGCCGACGGTGAGTTGGGCTTCCAGCGGCGTCACAGCGAGACTGACGTCTGGGTCCCAGAGTGCTGGCTGTTCCTCCTTAGGAGCTGGAAACATGCGTCCTTCCCCTCTGGTGGTCAGCCCCAACTGAGCAGCTCTGCAGGCTTTTATGCCGGATCTCCAGCTGGAGCATGCCCAGCAGAGCTTCCGGGGTGTGGCTTCCTCTGCCCAGAGAGAAGGGTTAACCCCTGCTGTACCGGTGCGGGGCTGCTCAGCCCCATCACACCATCCTTTATGAGAGAGTTTCTACAAAGGAAGTCCTGCAAGCAATCTCCACTGGAGCTTGGCTGACAAAGGCAGAGGACGGTTGCAAGAGCAAAGACACAGCATTCATTCCAAGATGGACTTGAGTTCCATAGGGGGAGAAAACCCGAGCGGAAAATATAAAGGAACTCCACAAGGAAAAGCTCCTTGATAGGCTTTGGCAGGTTTTCCCCTGAAGACATCAATCTGGGGCACTTTTTGAATTAAGAGGGTTATTTACTTTTAAAAAAAAACGGTCCCAAAGTAATGGCTACTGATTCAAGTTGTTTCACTTTGTATTGTTAACTGAGAAATGGGACCATTTCCACCAAACCATTGTTTCAGGCACTTGAATTGTATGGCCTATTTTCAACTGAAGGGATTGTTATATCCCTTATTATCATCAATATTATAGCATTATTCTACATGTTCAACGAGTTGATTTAGTTACAAAAATAATTTGGTAATTTTGGAAAAAAGTTGAAAGTGGAAGGCTATTTCCAGAAGCTGTGATGATGAGTGCCACAGAAATAGGCATGGATGGAATTTTCAAAAAAACTTCAAAAGGTTGGGTACCTAACTCCATAGATGCTTTTGAAAATCTCACCCAATGTCAAATTCAGGCTGACAAGGCCAGTGCATGTTTGACATTGTCTCTGTTTTGTTTTTTTAGAATCACTTCCAATGCATAGACAACCCAGTACAAATGTAGAAAAGGTGGACTATGTAAAAGAAATTTTTATTTGAAATTGGTTAAAAAGAACAAACTTCCTCCAATTTGTGTAAACACAAACATGGAACATTTCCTCAGCTTTGTTTAGTTTAGGCCTTTGTGCATCTAGTCAAGCCTAATGAGGTTTAGGAGCCTAAATCTCATTTTCAAAGGGGATGTAGGCACTTAGGAGTCTAAATCCCATCCACTGTCTGGGATTTAGACTCCTAAGTGCCTATATCCCTTTTGAAAATGAGACTCGGACTCTTAAATCAGTTAGGCATTGCAAAGCCAAGTGAAGTAGACATACATACTTTTAAAAATCTGGGCCTGTATGTTTTGTGAACTTGTTTCCGTGTTTATACACTGACTCATCACTATGCTTCCTGCACCATCTGATTAAAGTGTCACAGAATGAACTGAATTAATAATGTGTTCATTAATGCACTCTAGCATGTCTAATAAATAACCTTTAAGATAAATATTAAAAAGGATGGTAATTTTTACAAGAAATGCAAGCCCTCCCCCCCCCCCCCATCTCACTTCAGACCAGAAATAAATACAGAAATAAATGCTATGGAAACAGTAAAAGATCATTTTAAAAATTACTTGTTTTTATTAGATAATTGAGCATCACTATCATGGCATTGATTTTTCACCAGAATTCCTCACTGGTTCAAGAAATCTGCTTAAGAATCAGTAGCATGATATGGACTCTTGGACGTTGCTTCTAAAAGGCAGAAAGTATAAATTCTGCTCATTATGACTCATGTGGCGTTACTCCAGCTTTACATCAGTGTATCCAAGCAGAATTTGTCCCTCTATGTTCTAATTTGCACTCTTCCTCTCCATACAATGCCAAAAACGCAGAACTTCTTTAAGCCTTTGCAGTGACTGTGATTCATGTTAGTTTTTAGCTTTTTTTATTCCAAACTCTACATTAATCTGGAGGCAAATTTTCCCAGCAAACCCCCTCCATCTTCCCTCCCTTTTCTCCCAAGCAAAACCACTCTCCCCAGGGTGGTAGGTCTCACTGTGCAGACCTGGAGTTAACCCCTCCATTCCCAAGCCCCAAACAAACCTTTGGAAGATTTTGTGCTATCCCCATCCTGGTGCTTGTTCACAATGCCTCTCACTGTACAGATATGCTAGAGTGGCAGAGAACCTGGGAAACTTCCCTAACACACCAAAAGTACCTTTGTATGAACCAACCCTCATGGCTAAGTGAACATGAATATTTCTGGGTGAAGGTAAAGTTGTGGTCCTCTTACTAGCTCCTCTCTCTTTGCAGCACTCTAAATCCTAAACTGGGGTAAATTAGCCTTGCTTAATTAAAGTTAATACAGTTTACTTCAGTGAAAATGGTCTGCAATCCCATTCACACCAGTGAAGGGTCTGGCTTATTATAGAGAACTGGTAGGAAATTTGCTCTTAAATCAAAATCATTCTTTCATTGTGAAAATAGAAATGAAATATTTCATCTCAGGCCAGTTCAACCCGAACTGGAATATTTCAGTTTTTTGAAATGTTTCATTTGAAATCATTTCATTAAAACATTAAACTGCATTTAATGGGGTCCAAATACCAAACTGGGCATCTGGATGCTACATCAATAATTCAATTATCCTTAATAAGCAAGGGACTAGTTTCTCTACTTGAGAGATGAATTTAAAATGTGCACTTCTCCTACACTTCTTGATATTTAACAGAAATCTTAGGTGTCACATTTTCTCAGTTTTCCTAAAGCTTTAATTTATCAAGGTAAAACTAGCCACCCTATGGCATTTTAAATTGGTCATTCACTACAGTTATTCTATTGAATTATGTAATTCTAGGCATATTAAATTTTTGAGAGACTTATTTGACTAAACCACCCTGATTATAGACATCTTCACAGTTACCCATTGCTCTCCATAAAAAGTATGTTATTTTATGAAAGCACATATAAGTGAAATGAGAATAGAGGATATGTTATTGAGAGTACAATGCCCAGCATCCTTTATTTTGGGGAACCAGGCTACAATTAGGTATAATCAAATAAATTGGATTTGTCCAGAACATTAAGTATATAGAAAATGTAGAGCGCTCTAAACCTCCTCTGAAGTCAGGGTTCTAGATTTGACTGAATTTATTCCTGGTGTATACCCTAGTCAGGTAAACCAAAAATACATTAGGGCACTTGGCATGCTCTTCCTATCTCTGCAGTGCCTTAAAAAAGTCACCACCAAGCAGCCTTACACTCACATACAAATCCCAGCACTGGTGTAGAATTCTATTTTATTTAAAGCGAATTTTGTAATGTTGGATTATTGTTCTGGGCGCTGAAAAAGCCACATGGGGGAGGTTCCATGCTGTGTGGGGGATTCTCCCTATCACAACACTTAAATGGCACAGAGGGATATGAAAGCCCATTAGCTGGACAGGTGAGACTTCCTGTCCCTCCCGCCCTTCTATGCAATTGTTTCATAGGACAGCCATTATTGCCTTGTACAACCCATTGCAAACACCTGCATAAGGGGCATGCAGGAGGTGAGTGGAGAATCCCCATACTGTATGCAGCAGATAGTTTCTTCTGTCTTTTGGCAGACCTGGCATAATCTCTGCCAGTTCACTCATTTGGAAAGCAACACACTCATTATTTTTAGACAATTAGTATGTTAGATAACCTGTCAGAAAAGTGGAAATACTAGGTCTCTAAGGTAGGAGCTAATGACGAGTATTGGAACACCTGCACAGCTGTTTGTGGGACATCAATTAATGTTTGATACTTAGTGAATTATTTTTGCAAACAAGACTTAAATAGCAACATCTCCTAGTTGTAGAATATAAATAGTACTAAGGAGGATTACTGATAAGTAAAGCTCAGAAGACACTATTTTGGATCAGAATTTTTTCAAGTAATGTGTACAAAACCAAACAAACAGGTATAGAAAATATATTTATATTCATAAAAAATGTAGCTGATACTCTCCAGGCTGTAAAACCAATTATAGTTATTAATCAAATTGTGACTAACATGCGGTAAGACTCTTGACAGCATTTTTATTTTTAAATTGAATGCTAAGTACAAATATTCAGACATTTTTTTTTATTAAAATCCTATATTAGAGAATAAGTCCCTTGAGAAAAAGAAAAAAGATTAAATTTGTGTTGTCATTGATACAAAGCCAGAGCTTCAGTTACTACTTTTATAATTCAAACTCTTAAAAAACACAGAGTAAAATTTTCAAAAATATTTAAGTGACTTAGGAGACTAATTAGGGCTCATCTACACATAAAACGCTACAGAGAAACAAGTGTGCTGCTGTCCTGCTTCAGTGTAGACACTACCTATGCTGATGGGAGGGGTTTCCCATTGATATTGGGCAATCTAACTCCCCAAAGGGCATTAGCTAGGGTAATGAAAGAATTCTTCTGTCAGTCTAGATCAGTTTAACAATGCTGCCCAGGGGTGTGTGGATTTTTCACACCCCGACCAATGTTATTAAACCAACCTAATTTTCTAGTGTAATGTGGATGCATTATTTCTCATGTGTTGCTTACAACACTCCTGCTAATACATCCCAGAATTATGTTCTCTTTTTTTGCAACAGCATTACACCGTTGACTCATATTTAGCTTGTGATCCTCTATGATCCCCAGATCCCTTTCTGCAGTACTACTTCCTAGGCAGTCATTTCCCATTTGCTTGTTCCTTCCTAAGTGGAGTACTTTGTAATTTGTCCTTATTGAATTTTATCCTATTTACTTTGGACCATTTTTCCAGTTTGTCCAGAATTTTTTGAATTTTAATCCTATACTCCAAAAGCATTTGCAACCCCTCCCAGCTTGGTATCATCTGCAAACTTTGTAAGTGTACTCTCTATACCATTATCTAAATCACTGAAGAAGATATTAAACAGAATCAGACCCAGAACTGATCCCGGCAGGATCCCACTCGTTATGCCCTTCCAGCATTAGTGGGAATCAATGATAACTACTCTCTGGGAATGGTTGTCCAATCAGTTAAGCACCAACCATTTAGGTTGTATTTTCCTAGATTGTTTATGAGAATGTAATGCAAGACAGTATCAAAAGCTTTACTAAAGTCAAAATATACCATGTCTACCACTTCCCCCTTATCCACAAGTCTTGTTACCCTTTTAAAGAAAGCTATCAGGTTGGTTTTACATGATTTGTTCTTCACAAATCCATACTGACTGTTACTTATCATCTTATTATCTTCTAGATGTTTGCAAATTGATTGCTTAATTATTTGCTTCATTATCTTTCTGGGTACAAAAGTTAAGTTGACTGGTCTGTAATTCCCCAGGTTGTCCTTATTTCCCCTTTTATAGATTGGCACTATATTTTCCCTTTATCAGTTTTCTGGAATCTCTCCCATCTCTCCCACACGGAGATGTGGCAGTGCAGGCTAGCAGTGACAGTAGATATGGGGGAAGGGGAGATTATACATCCTGTGCTGAAACTCAGATCACTGTGTCCTCACTCTTAGTTGTAGCAAGCTAGCTAGATTAAAGCTAGTGCAGGTACATCTACAGAAGTTGCAAACAACACACCTTGTTCCAGGTTGGCTATAGCTTGAGAAGATAATTTGTGGTTTCCCTCAACTTTGTCTATGGAGTTTGCTGCTCACTAATTAGCAAATATAACTAAACCTGGGTTATGATATCAGCTAATCTATTTATGGCAATTCTGACCAATTTCATATACCTGCCACATTTGTTTTTATGTAAGGTGATTGGGAGAGTGATTTGTAAAACAGAGAATCAATAACATGAGTAAGAACATTTCAGTTCATTTCATATTCTTATCTCCTCAGTGTTTTATTTTGTAGTCTTCATTGTTCCATGACAATGATGCTCAATACTAACATGACCCATGATCTAGCCAGTCATTGATTTGCATGGCTGAACATGATTCAAGTAAATAATTGGGCAGCAATTACATTTTCCGCAATGAATATAGAGAGCAGTGATTTCCATTATTTCAGTGTAGGTTCACCTTTAGAGTTGATGGCATGAGAACTTCGATTAAAGATCAAGGTAGTTTGGATTGCAATTCTGAATAATTCCACTAAGGTTATACCACTTTCAAAATGCTCATTAGTAATTAAAACACATTTACAAGTGGAAATATGCTCTCTCATAGTAACCATAGGATGCACCACTGTGTAGTATTATTAATGCTCTATCAAGGAGTAAGATAGCCAAGAAATATGGCGGATGAAGACATAAATCCCATATATGGTATTCAGTTAGAAAGCTTAAAAATACTCTGTGGGTTAATGATCTCTTCAAACAATTCGTGACAGGTTCCTAAAATGACTTAATCACAAATCATTTTGAGGCACTTATTCCTTTAATGGAAACTGACAAGGGCAAGTTAATATCCTGCAATTACCTGCTCTGTGTCTTTGATATACAAACTGAGAAGCTAGAAAATTGAATATTAACCATATTAGGACTATAAATTGATCTCTAGGCAATGCACATTGGGAGCTGTGGGGGAATTAAATGGAAGTGCATGATTTAATTCTGGCTAAGGCAAAATCATGGTTAATTTTAACAGGAGTACTTTAAGTACATCACCGCTGTGCAGTCTGGAAGTGTACCTGATCTTTTCATTATGTTTATTATAAGAGGGAAAGACCTCTGTGTTTGTACTGTAAATGATCCTAGTAAGATTTGCTTGCCTTGTTGAATACATTTAAGAACTGCTGTTAGATACAGTGGCATTTTTATTTCTTCACAAAAAGCTAACAGGAAAAATATTTTAAAATGTTCTCCCCAATCTCCAAAATCACCCAAAATGTCAGTCCATAATTTAGCCCTCTTGAAAACTACGTATTTCCTTAATTTCCCACATATTCTTCACACTATGGCTAAATAGGAATTGTGCTCCTCAAATCACTTGCATACTTCTGAAAAATCCCACCCAAAGTTAAGACTTTTTACCATACCAATAGATAGTAGAAATGCTGACCTCAGGGAAGATGTTTGATTGGGCCAGAAGGCTTTGGAGACACTCATATCATCTCCTTGCTTGCTCAGAATGCAGATGGATATTGTGCCTGGCTGTGGGGAATGGAGATGGGCAAGAAGTTTCTCTGTCTCCACTTCCTACTCCTGGGCTAGGCTAGGAGGAAGGAAGACAGAATGAATGAGAGTCAACTGGGGAGATGTCATCCTCTGCTGGTAGCGAAATATAAGTAGACAAAATGTGAAACACAGGCTTATGTTCTAATCAACAACCAGTCCAAAATGTCTGTTCTCCGATGGGGTCCTTTTCAGGGGCTGATTCTCAACATGCTGCATTTCAATATTGGGGGGATATTGGCAGTGAAAAGGAATAATCTCCTCCACCTAGCTACAAACCCTGAAGCATGTGTAATCTTGCTTCGGAGATGCACTCTATCACCAATGTGCAACTTTCAGTTCCAAGCTATACTGTCATGGCTCATCACCATCACAATCAATATGGGTTGGCATCTTATATTACAGACAGGCTGTCTGCAGTCACTATATTGACATCTGGTCCAAAAGACATCAAAGAATGGCACGCAATAAAGGTGAACAATTTTATGTTGATCAATGTCTACAAACCTATCAACCCTCGCTCTGTCCACTCGGTCAGATCCTTCCATCTACAGTGGCAACTTCAGTTCCTGCGATGTGCCAGGGATACCTTGATAACAAAGCAGAAGAAGAGGGTCTAATATAGTGGGCATCAGTTACTGACCTACAACTCCTCTATAACCCAAAGAAAAATGCCAAGCTTTCACAGTTATGGGTTATGACTTCAACAGATATCACTTTTTCATCTTCCAGGCAACAGCCACCCAAAGTGTCAGCCTCAGCAGTGTTTGATCACCACAGGTCTGCAGATATCAAACAGCCCAGTGGGAGGTCATTCAAGCAGACCTTATTAACTCTTCTGTGAATTAGTTCAAGCAGCTACTAAGAAATTGATCCCTAGAGGCTATCGCTGACAGTATATCCGTGGGTGATCATCAGAGACAATTAAGCTCTACCAGGAATTTAAATCTTCTTGTAACAAACAGGAGACCATTAATAAAATCAAGAAACTCATTTAACTACTGGATCAAACCAGGCATGATCAATGGAGATGGGGAGAGGGAGGGAGAGAGAGAGAGACGCACTGTACTTATTCTAGCTGGAAAGCCTGTTAGACTATCACAAGACTCCCCGAAGATTCTAGTCTCAGTAAAAAGAGTTTCCACTGCAAATGCCATCACATCTCAGTCAGCGGCTAATGCAGCGGTTCTCAAACTTCTTGAGACCGCGACCCCTTTTGCTGCACCATGGGCGCGGCGCGACCCCTCCAGTCCCAGCAGCGAGCGGGCTGCCGGCGGCGCCGCGGCCCCCGGTCCTGGCAGCGGGCAGGCTGCCGGCTGTGCCCCGGCCCCAGTCCCCGCTGCAAGTTGCAGTGGCAGGAGCTCGCGACCCCCTGAGGAGCTCTCGGCGACCCTCAGGGGGGTCGCAACCCCCAGTTTGAGAAATGCTGGGCTAATGGCTGTTCACAGAATTGGATAAGGTAACAGAGGGGCAGGCCCCTTGTGTGTGGATTCAAACTTGACAGTTCATTTTCAGATAAAGAGATGGACCAGGCCACAAAGCTTAAGAAAATAGGAGTGGCCCCAGGCCTGGATTATATCTGTATAGAGTTCCTACTTCACTTGTGTCCAAAAGCTGGTTCCTCCAGTTCCTCAACCGATATTTCCAAGAGAACTGCATCCCAAAAATCTGGCACAGGGCAAAGGTTGTAGCCATTCTGAAGCCAGGAAAACTGCTGAAAAATCCTAAAAGCAATCAACCCATCTCTCTCTACTGTGTCCCATACAGGCTCATGGACAGACTGATTCTGTTGAGCATCAATGAGGTTATTGGCCCACCATTGCCTTTTGTTTACTCTGTCTTCACATAAGGAAGGTGTACCCAAGATCAAGTCATTTGTTTAACACAAGACAGAAGACTGAAAAGAAAAGAAAGTTGGCAATTGCCTGGCCAATCAACTATTCACAGTCTGTGTGGAGTATCATCCACTCCCTTTTCAGCTAGTTGTCACTTATTTAGTAGTCAAAATGAACCTTAATCTATAATGCTAGTCCCATCTAGCCATGAGAGACCTTAGAGATGGCTGGGGGACCCATTGGCCTGGTCCTGTGTGGGTGTACTCTCAAATTCATACTAAGCCCCACCACATTCAATGGATCTGTACATGGCTACAGGAGCCCAACCACGTGGAGTTTACTGCAAGGTCAGGACCTACAAAACCATTTTGAAGAAAGCAGGTAATTTTGCATTTTTCTTAATTTGAAAGAGAGGCCCTCTATTGTTCTAGAATTAAATAAAATTTGAAAAGATTAGTCAAGCATGGTTTTTAATGATTGGTTCAAAAACAATGCAGGATGAATGCTTGGTAGCCTTCTCTCATGAAAAAACAACTACATGTTAAGCCCAAGTTTTTATGTCCCTAGGTATTTCTAAAGAACTAGTTACACTTTATGCAATCACAGCAAATATAAAGCAATAGCAATGGAGGAGCTATAAAAAGATGACTTTCTTTGGTTGCATTTCACAACCATAAGGGCAGCATCTTATGTAAGTAGCACGCAAGTAAGGAAATGCTGGCTCTGACTAATAATAGCAGTGTGATGTATTAAAAACAAATTACCTGGCAGGGAGTTATGAATCTTACATGGAAAAAAGCTACTGAATAGGGCTTGTAGCATGAAAGTATTTACACCATTGGCCACATAGTCCTATAGTTCTCCTGATTAACATTTCATTTCAAGCATTCAGTAAAGGAAAATCAGTTCATTTATATAAAATTCATTCAAGACAGCAGATGCATTTTTGTATTACTTATTCCACTGAGGCTATAGAGATGTGAAATGTGAAAAATCATGATGAGGGTGGGGAGTAATAGGAGCCTATATAAGCAAAAGGCCAAAAAATCCAGACTTTCCCTATAAAATTGGGACATCTGGTCACCCCATAGAGATGTCAATGCTGTAACCACATATTTTACAATGTTTCACTGAGAGAGAATCAAGATAAATATTTAGGTGATGAAAATGTTTTATAATCCATTGGAAATGAATCCTCATTAGCAGATGCAGCCTAGGGTGACCAGATAGCAGGTGTGAAAAATCGGGTGGGGTAATAGGTTCTTATATAAGACAAAGCCCTGAATATCGGGACTGTCCCTATAAAATCAAGACATCTGGTCACCCTACTGCAGACACATAAAATCTCAGCATTGGAAGGGACCTCAGGATATCATCTTATATCTCTGTGCAACAATTTTAACAAATATAAAGTTTACCTATAATGAACATTCAGAATTTCAGATACTCACTATTCCCAGGCACACTACTCAGTTGGATCACAAAGGGACTCTGGAAACAGGATTTAGATCCATCTGAGAGGAGTGGAGTCTGAACCCAAATTCTCTTTCTATGCCTGTTGTCAGGATTTTGGGAAGCAGCAGGAAATGGTTAAGGGGCTAGGTAGTCAGCCATTTTGACCTCATCAAGTTACTAGGTCTCAACTGCAGGACTGAACCAGATCTGGTTGAAATGGTCCTCAGTAAACTACGCACAATGAGGAGGAAGAGCAGACAGTACCAGCAGTTTTAACATACCTGGTAGGAAGAGGAAGTCTAGGCTCAGAAAGGGGATTGTGGATTAAAAGTAGTTTACCCTGAGACTGATTTTATACCCTGGAAGGTAAAGACTTTGTTTTGAGATTGCATTCCTAGGACCTTCAGCATCCTGAAAAATGAATTCAACAGCTTGTAGGGAAAATATCAGTCATAATGTTAGTTGAGTCAGCATGGAGGGGGGAAAGCAGCAAGTGCAAAAACCAAGTGTCCAGCTCATCTATGCACAGATGAATAACAATGTATCATGTACCATGTTATCAAGTTGCAGTTGGGAAGGTTTAGATTGGATATTAGGAAAAACGTTTTCACTAGGAAGGTGGTGAAGCACTGGATGGGTTATCTAGGGAGGTGGTAGAATCACCTTCCTTAGAGGTTTTTAAGGTCAGGCTTGACAAAGCCCTGGCTGGCAAGATTTAGTTGGGGATTGGTCCTGCTCTGAGCAGGGGGTTGGACTAGATGACCTCCTGAGGTCCCTTCCAACCCTAATATTCTATGATTCTATGTGCAGAAAGCTATGGTGATGCTAACCTTTGCATGTATTTAACACCAAACAAATCCAATACTTACACAAGTGAAATAAAGCATAATGCTGTAAGATACTGTTTGGCTAATATGGCTAAACCACCCTGAACACATCCGATCCCATCTGATCTTGGAAGCTAAGCAGGGTCGGGCCTGGCTAATACTTGGATAGGAGACCTCCTGGGAATACCAGGTGCTGTAGGCTTAACATGGGTGTGAGGCTAGCAACTCCACCCCGTAAGGGAACCAATTGCTACTGAAACAAACAGGGTTGGTGGCCCATACCCTGGCTGGGGGGTGACGGGCAAAGAGAGAGAGACTGTTTGGCTAAAATAAACATGTTACATGCTATATATTAATTTCATTGCATGTACCTGTAAGAAGTTTACAAAGAATCATACTAATTTAACTGCAAACAGCAAATGTAGTTTTCTAATTAGCAGAAGGAAGTTGTTCTCTTCCCAATCTAAATTCAATTTCTAATTAAATCCTAATTAGAAATCAGTAATCCACTTAATTGAGTTGCTATACACTTTGTTTAGAAGCATTTAATGTATTTTAAACTACTCACAATTTTAGCAAACACTCCCTCCCCCGCCGAAAGTCTTGCAGGAATGTGAGATTATTGCTGTCTAAATGACATTTTGAGCTGTTCTAATGGAAGGGTGGACATCTGTAAATTCAGTTAGCACTATATTCTAAACCATGATGAAGATATTAACACCCAGGAACTGAAGCTAGTGCAGAATGTGACAGCCCACTTGCCAGATGGAATTTCATGAAGACAGCATAAAACGCAAATGCCTCATGATCTGTAAGGAAATAATTAAAGATAGCAAGCATCTTAACTGGAGTTGGGGATATTCAGCATCTCTGAAAATAAGGCAACTGAAATTAGATGGCAAAATTTAGGTATTCAAATTTGAGAGTATGGGTCACATATCTAAAGTTGGACACCCAAAAAATGAGGTACTCAGTGTTAGAGGATGCTTTTCATTAGCTGTGTATTGACTTCTGCCGTATAACAATCCTGTACCCATTGACAGTCATGTTGCAATAATTGTGCAACACACATTATAGTTATAATAATGTACCTCTTTAGTAAATTTTCCATTTTCTTAGTGCTTCTGACATTAATTAATCCACTGATTAGTTAACTAAACTGAAGGCAGCATGACTTTGGTCTGTAGGAGGACTGCTAGCATCAAGAAGTTACAGCTCTGAAGGACTTCAAAATCTGTGGTGCCAGCAGTATGCTAGTTATTTTCAGACACCTCAAGTTTTATTCTGAATCACAACAGAATTTTGTCCTGCTCGAATATAGTTATATTCACATCACATGCTGCATTATCCCGACGTAAGGTCTAAGCA
Source organism: Sternotherus odoratus (assembly GCA_032164245.1). Classification (NCBI taxonomy): domain Eukaryota; kingdom Metazoa; phylum Chordata; order Testudines; family Kinosternidae; genus Sternotherus; species Sternotherus odoratus. The sequence goes on along the minus strand of JAVMKO010000005.1, from coordinate 79,269,383 downwards.
CTAGCAGGGTAGCAGAGAGATGTTATTTTATCATGCTATTGTTTCTAACAAATGATGGACTCTTGTTGCTCAGAGTCAGTAAAACAAAGTATTCACTTTTGCAAGACTGTGTCATGCCTGAAGGGACACAAAGGGGGTCACAAATGTAGCACTGCTATGCTTAGTACTTTTGTAGTTTTAATTTTGCAATGCTAATAAACATGTCCCCCTTCATAACAATGCACAAACTGGAGCTAGATTAAGGGGTTTTTACTATCATAATCAAAAACTTGCACCCTGAATAGACCATGGCCCACCCAATTAGCATCCAGGCCCATCCTGTGTGAATGCAGAAATTAATGCCTACACTGTTATGGACCACCAACCTGGCTGAAGAATGCATGGCTCTTACCCCATCTGCAGAATCACTGGATCGCATGCAGCAGAGTGGTTTACAGTACGTTGGCTGCCTCCGCCACCCAGCACTGCAAAACTTCTCCAGGCCCCAGGCAACTTTGGTGAGTAACTGACATGAAGGAGAGATGCATTTGCAGGCGGGCTGCATCTGGCCTGTGGGGTGGGCTTTTAACATTCATGAACTAAAATCCATAAATGGTGTGTAAACAATTGCATGTTGTTAAATGATGCTGAGGGCTTCTAAGTTTTTTTTTAATTCTCTGATTATTCCCTGAAGTTCAACAAAGATTCACTGATCAATGTTTGATGTTCAGTAGAACTGGTCATAAAAATTCAGACAAAACATTTTTTCCATTGGAATTTGTCAAAACTGAAATGTTTTGAAGAGACAGTTTGATGTCAGTGAAGTTCTGATGGAACAGAGATGGGGGGCGGGGTCTGATGACACACTGCCTGCTGGGCACATTTCTATCAGCAACCTGTCGAGCAACCATTCCAATTTGCCCAGCAGGCTCCAAGGCAGTCTTCCCGCCAGACTGCCTCAGAGCAGGGGACCCCACAGCTTTCAGGGTCCATTTCCTTTCACAGAGAATTTAGAAATGTTGGGGGTTTGTTCCAAACTGGAGCCAAACCAAATTTTGAAATCCTTCACTGAAAAGGAATTACATTTCTGCACACAGCTCAAATCTTCAGGGTGAATTAAAATATAGTAACACTGAAAGAATGGAAAGGTGGGTGATATCTACATATTTCAGGGAAATGTGTCTGATAGGATTCTTGACTTAAGCAGAAGATTGTCTCTTCTAATTATCCTGCTTTTAAGTATTGGAAGGGTGAAGTCAGAACTGAGGTCATACCAACAAGAAACCATAATGGTCTCATAACCTGCTATTGTATACTGTATTGCTCTGGCCAGATTGGTTTTCACATCATTGAAAAAACTAACCTAAGTGACTAGATCTTGTAAACCTATAAGATACTGATAGGGAAAAAAATCATCAGGGAAGCAACTCCAAGAGGCTTTAACCCTTAGAATTCTGAAAAGACATAATCATTCTTCATACACTTCAGTATGATAATTCAGATGACTATACCATTGCCAAACCTTTCCCTCTGTGAATTCCCTGACATGACAACCCCTGCAAACATCTGCTAGAGCATGTCATGAGAGAGAGTGTAACCATCACATTTTATTTTTACAAAGAAACACTTATTTAATTCTTGCTGTTACAATAAAGTACATGGTCAGTGATCAGTGTACCCAGAAGAACAGGTCATGGCTACACTGCCTCTTTGCTACAGTTATCCTGAGCTATCAGAATGGCGTCTTGAGGCCATTGACAGTTGGGTGTAAGTTACAGCCTTCAAATTGGTTTAATTCATGCTAAGACCATAATGGTCTGAGCCAGTCTTGTTATCTGGAAACTCAGCTAGTCCTGAGAATCCAGTCATTTACCTACTAGGGTATTGAGTGCCACAAGGTCTGGCCCTACATGACGAATACTGGTGGTGGTAGTTTTCTAATTCACTTAAAATTACTACCACAAATATCAAAGGAAATGCTCAAACAGTTTTGCGGTTGCTCTTGTTCTTATTTGCTGCTGCAAACAGTTTTTGTATTTTAAAGTGTCTTGTTTTCAGTATTTAGAGGATGACAATTTACTTTAGGAGGTGTAGCCATAGGAGATTAACAACTCTTGGGAACCTCAGTACACTTGCAGTGGACACAGATCTTTCTGAAAGTATTTGCACTCCTGCATTTGCTCCTCATGGATCATGGAGAATGAGTGCTATATGCTGTCTGCCTGAAGCTCCACTGAGCAAGTATGCAGCCACATTCAACACCAGCTTCAGAGTCCAGTTTTTAATGTGTGTGTTTTTCTTAGCGTTATTCCCACACTATGGCAGGGTCCACTTAGACTGGACACCACCAGTGATACGACTGGGGTGTACTCCAACTGATGCGTCGTTCCATCTGTCATTGGAGGCATTTTATACCTACTGCCAGGTGTTAAGTCTACAGCACCTGGTATTCCCGGGAGGTCTCCCATCCAAGTACTAGCCAGGCCCAACCCTGCTTAGCTTCTGAGATCAGATGGGATCGGGCATGTTCAGGGTGGTTTAGCCGTATCAGGGTCCAGTTTTTAATATCTACGGTATTATTTTTAATAATGTCTCTGGTCTGCCATGGACATACTAGAACCTCAGAGTTACAAACACCTCAGGAATGGAAGTAGTTCATAACTCTGAAATGCTTATAACTCTGAATAAAAGGTATGATTGTTCTTTCAAAAGTTGACAACTGAACTGTGGCCTAGTACAGCTTTGAAACTTCACTATGCAGAAGAGAAATGCTGCTTTCCTTTTGTGTTAAATGTAAACTGCTAAAAACATAGCACTGTGTTGTATTTGCTCTCTTTTTTGGCCTCTGCTGCTGCCTGATCCCATACTTCTGGTTCCAAATGAGGGGTGCAGTTGACAGGTCAGTTAGTAACTCTGGTGTTCGTAACACTGAGGTTCTACTGTATTCTTTTGAACTTTGTTTTTCATGCATGTGTATCTGAATAGCAGCAACACACTTGGGATTTGTAGAGTGCTGGTCTAATTCTCAGAAAACTTTTTAATTCCACATTCAAGTGTCTCATTTCCATACTGATTTTGTAGTTCTGTGGTAGTTTTCAATTTAGGTACTGAATGTTATCACATGGCAACTCCACCTTCAGCACCCTCCTGTGACAGCAGGTCAGCCCCCGTGTTGCACTCCTGCCTTCAGCCTTCTCTAGCACTTGGCTTTGGCTCTTCAGTTTAGAGCAAGTGTGGTAGAGAGATCTTCCCTTCACTCTCTACCTAGGGTAAAGAGAAGGGTCTCTCATACAAGACCAAATAACTGCAAGCTGCTTTCCCAGCCTAAGTTATTCTCCCCCACACACACACACACTCCCCCCAGCACCCCCCACTTTACCAGTTAGGTATTGGGGACCACGCTGCCACCATTCAAGTGAATCTCCAAGACCCTGGAGGGGGGCACCTGAACTCCCCAACTCCCTTTCCCTCTCTGCCTGAGAGATTGGGACACTTAACGCTGCTTCACTCTTCCCTGATTAGCCTTCGGCAAAGCAACGCAGTACCAGACTCACTCCCTGTGAGCCTGCCAGATCCAACGCTTAGATCACTTTACTAGAATTACCAGACAATTCTTATAGGTATAAAAAGTTTAATAAAGAAAAGAACAAGCATACAATTACAATACAACTTTACAGAAATAGAGCTCTCTAACCCAGGGGTGGGGAACCTCCGGCCCGCGGGCCTTATACGGCCCTCCAAGTCATTCCATCCAGCCCGCGGTGGGCCGGGGCTGAGTCAGGCACTGGGGCGTGGGGAGAAGACATGCGCGGGCTGCCAAGCGGGGGAGGCCCCGCACTGAAGCGCCTGGGGGCATGGGGAGAAGACGCGCGCGGGCCGGCAGGTGGGGGTGGCCCCGCGCTGAAGCGCCTGGGGGCGGGGGCAGAAGACGCGTGGGGGCCGCCACCAGCCCTGCGCTGAAGTGCCTGGGGGCGGGGGCAGAAGACGCGCACGGGCCATCAGGCGGGGGTGGCCCCACGCTGAAGCTGCCGGGGTATGACTCAGCCCCACCTTGGTGGGGAGTCTGGACGCAGCCCGGCTTGACACGTGCTCCCCCTGTGAGTATCGCTTGCTCTCCGCGGGCGCGAGCCCCCCAGGCTTTCCTCAGCGGGGAAGCAAAGACTGGAGAGCCCAGCCCGCCTGCCTCCCCCCGGGAGGCCCCGTGCTGAAGCGCCTGGGGGCGGGGGTAGAAGACGCGCGTGGGCTGCCAGGCGGGGGCGGCTCCACGCTGCAGGTAGGGGCCGGGAAGCGCCTGGGGGAGCCGACGGTCAAGGGGGGGAGGCTGGGCTGGGAGGCAGGCAAGGGGGTGGTGGAGGGGGGGAGGCCAGGCTGGGGGGGCAGGCAAGGGGGCAGGAGACTAGGCTGGATGGGGTGGGAGAGGCGTGGGTGCAGGAGGGAAGGAGGTTTGGTGGGGGGGAGGCTGAGCTGGGCGGGTCAGGCATGGGGGCAGGAGGCTGGGTTGGGAGTGGGAGGGGGGAGGAGGTTAGGTTGGTGGGATGGGAAGGCGGTTAGATGCGGGAGGAGGCTGGGTGAGGGTAAAGGAAGATGACCCCCTGGCCCACACCCAGGCTGACAGCGGGAGCTGACTGGGGCAGGCGGCAGGACCCCGGCTGGCAAGGGGCCAGCGGGGGAAACCCCAAAGCAGTGCAGGGCTAAGCACTCCGCCTGTCACTGCTTTGGGGTTTCCCCCGCTGGCCCCTTGCCAGCCGGGGTCTCAGCTCCCGTTGCCAGCCTGGGCTTCCTCGGGGGGGGGGGGGGGGGGGGGAGAGCGGCCCGCGAATGACATCATAAATGTCCAAATGGCCCTTGGCAGAAAAAAGGTTCCCCACCCCTGCTCTAACCCCTCCCTCTGAAAGGCTAGTGACACCCTAGATCAGGTACAAAAACTTATGAAATCAAAATGTTACTCACAGTCAGCCTATCTTAGGAGTAGAAGGGGGCTTCATCTCTCCCACAGCTAGGAGAGAAGAGAAGAGCTTTCATAGCTGGAAAGAAGGTCGAGCTCACCCAAAAGCTCCGGGGGAACTGAACCTGACTTCCTGGTTCTCCCTCGAGGTGGGCTGCTCTGACGTCACCCCACCTCTCTCAGTTAACCCCTAACAGGTAAAACAACCCTCCCAGGCACTTCACACTTATGACAGCAAGTAAGCAGGCGCTCCCTCTGTTGCTCCTTCTGCCCTCATTGTACTCTAGCTTGGAGAAGTCAGCCAGTAAACCCCTCTTGCTGCTCTGCTTGCTTTCAGCTTTTCCCCAAGGAACATCTTCCCTGGCTTTTGGGTCTTCAGTTCAGGAAGGATGGCTAACTAGCCCCGCCATTGATTTCTAAACCCTTTTCAGCCTCTCAGCATCGGCTTTGGCTCTTGAAAGTCAGCGAGCTAAGCCCTGCATTGGCTTCCTGTTAATTTCTCCCTCCTTCCAGAGAGCACATGCAGAGAGATTCCTCCTCCAGTCTCCTAACTCCAGTTGTGCTGATTCACCAGGTCTCTCTTCCTTGGTGCTTAATAGCCTCCCTGCGGCCCTGCTCTCTTAATTAGAGAAACTGGGAGCACCTATTCTGGCACAGGGACACAGGACCTGCCCCAAAGCTCAATGCACTTTGAACCTGGAGACGGAATAGACTTCGTAGCTGTAAAAGTATAATGCCATTTTATTAAAAGAGGCAGCAGATTTATACTACATATGAAATCAACCATGTTCCCCTTTGTAAGTATGTTAAAGCTTCTCATTCTGAAAATTGAAGAGATGGTCAGAGCTCAATTCTAATCTTCCAGTTTACTTGCATGTATAATTTGCATGTAACTCTTATTGGAAATGAGATTGTAACTGGGACTTCAGTCCCTCGCAGTATGCCAGGAGTTAATGCTTTCTTGTGTCATCCAAGAATAAAACTGTAACTGGAGGGGAAAATGAAAAGCTTACAGCTGTAGTGTTTGTGAACAAATTCTTCACATGCACAGGATTTGATACAATGTTCAACTGGAAGCAGGAATTAATTTAGGGAAGTCCTGTAGCCTGTGTTATACAGGAAGTCAGACTAAATGATTACAATAGTCCCTTTTCTGTCTTTATAATCTATGAAAATGGCATTGAGTGCAAGTCATTGGTATAGCTGGGAGTGGAAATTTGGGCTGGTGCTGATATTACGTTGCATATTTTTGTATTAGATTATTGCATATTACATTTGAAGGCTGGGGGAGGATTGGGAATGTGTGTAACTGAGTACAGAGAAGGGATCTTAGTCCAGGGAACTCAGGGGGTGGGGTGGCCAGTGGAGAGGCAGCCCCAGAGGCAGGCATAGGTTAACTTGGGGGTGGAGGCAGTCAGCAGCTGTGAGGGGCCTGGCTCTCACTGACATTGTGTGGAGGTGGGAGAGGTGATGTGACACAGGGCAAAGGCAGCAGGGGGGATGGGTGGGCTGCTTCGTTCCCCTCTGCTCCTTCCTGGCTTTCACATTCCGCAGACAGGCCAAGAGCCACTTGCTCTTTAGCCAGGATTTCCTGATACGCAAGCTCAGAGTTGTATGGGCCTGGGTGCTAACTGGATGGCCAACCCTGCCCACTTGTGGTTTTGCCCCAGTACACAGTTCAAGCTGTAAAGAAAAAGCGAAACTCAATCTCCTTCTATAGGTGACTTTGACACAAATCGAGCCCTCAGATAATTAACTTCAACAAGAACCCAAAGCATGCATCCACAAGTTGGATCTAGTCTAAATCAGTGTGAAGAGTTTGGTGTAAGGGAAGCCATCTAGGAGTACAAGAACTGCAAGGAACTCCTACTTCTTCTGGGTCTCTGAAGGATTGGCTGCTTGCATCACCAGCATATATTACTGGAAGTCCTATAACTCTGGCAACTACAACATTCAAAACACACTATTCCTGCAGCAAAGTGCTCTTGGACAACATAACTGTCTCACTGGGCCCAGTGCACCCTATTACAAAGTCATAATTCACCCATTTTAGGACTAAAGAACCTATTAGAAATGTTCATTTTTGGTAATACATTCTGCTAGGGACAAGCTGGCAAATATTTGTCTCCTTGAACTTAAGAGGTTTTCTATTGACTTTTGTGGAGAATGGCATTTGGTTCTAGATCTGCTAAAGTCTTTTTTCCATAAAAGGAGAAAAAAGTTACTGTTCTTTGTGAAGAAGCTTTACTAAACAAGAAAACAGATTATTAATTATTAGGGCTAGAACTCACTTCCTAATTTGTCAGTTTGACATACTTGCTGAGTGGTTTAACAAAACATAGCTATTTTCAGACACTGGAGAGTTCAGCTGTTTTCCTGTTGACAGGTTGTATATAATACTAAACCTATGATTTAAAAAACATATGGAACAAAAGGTTGTGTGCATAATGAGTAAACAGAGTCACATTTACGTTTAAAACATTTACATACATAATTTATGCATTTTAACTTCCTGTGCTTTGACTCAAAACCTTTCAACATTACAATTTCTTCACCATCCATGGGCAATTGCCTGTGATATGCTATTGTGTGGTTACTTACTGAAATCCAACTTGATTATTTCCTCTGAGAATCCTACCAGATTTGTTAGATTATATGTATTGTTTATGGTTCTACACCAATCAGTTTCTATCAGCTCATATTTTCTAGCTTTTTAATGATCTTGCCAATTTCCTCAGCAAATCCCTTAACATCCTTAATGAAGAAAACTTTTAAAAAAAAAAATCTTGTGCAACTCAGACCCAGTGGTCTGTTTCCTAACAAGAGAAAGGGAATGAAAGATGGTGAGAGAGGTACTTTATTTACCACAATATAATGGCATGCACCACCATTTAAAACCAACTTCCTAGAAGAAGAATGAATAAATGTATTGGGATGAATACACTTCTATCAGGAATAGCTCTGGTTCTGTCAGTACTTGAATCATATCAAATTAAGAGGAGGAAATTTTCAGCTAAGTATCAAGAAAAAGTTCCTGAGAGCAAGATGTTTTCAGGCTGTGAAATAGTCTTCTGAGATCAGTGCTGAAGCTTAGTTGTTTGGGATATATAAACTAGAATAAATAGTGTTCTAGAAAATGTCCTGCAGGGAACAATCCTGCACTGGCAGGAAGATGAACTAGATGACATTATAGACCAAAGACAAATACCCCACAAATCATCTACTGTACCACCTAGATGCTGCAATTATACTCCTAATGGAAATATATTTGGGAACTATCTGTGTCTTTGAACAGTGAATCACAAATAGCTATTTGAAAGTAATCCAACTTGGTATCTGATTCCAGTGTTGTTTGAATTAGTGTAGACACGACTTGGTTAAAGATTTAAGAAAAAAAAAACTAAATAAAACCCACAAAAATCAAAGTCCTTACATTTTCCAGATGCAGATTATAGCACTTACCCCCAGAGGTTATAGTATTTATGCTCTAACATGCCTGTTGGGTAAACAGCCAACACTAGAACAAAGCAAAAATGGAATTTAACCTGGCAGAGTTTAGGTAAATAGTGGCAGATTTATTTTCAAGGTATTCAGGCACCTAGAGATGCAGATAGATGCCTACCAGGTTTGTCAAAAGCAACTAGACACTTAATTCAAATAAGAGACATAGGCGCTATTGAAAATCCCACTAGTTGCCTTGCTGCATCTCGCCTACAAAACATACGCCCGAGGAACCAAGGTAATCCATGTGGTAGCTATACAATATTTATTTTTCTGAGCAAAGATCAGGAGAGTTTAGCATGAATGATGTGCAAACTTGTTAATTTTTTTGAAGAAATGTCTTTTACAGTTTCAAACCCATAATTATGAGTTTGTCAATCTATTAACAGTTAATGAATTGTCTCACTAAAACACAGTAGATAGGTGAAAAGTACTATATTTCAGGAAAGCATATTTTGAGGAAAGGAGAAATTTACTAAAAAAGATGTGATGGGAGGAATAAAAAAATCCAGACAGTGAATGAAAACAGAGAAAACCATAAAATACATGCAAAAGCCTACGAACTTTCCTCTAATAAGAAAGCGGTGATCTATAAGCAGCGTATGTCACTTCATAAGGACTGCTCAGAGATCGGAGGACAGAAAATAACTTCTTGGTAATGGAAAAGAAGGGAAGCAACTAAACAACAATGCACTGTGTCAATCAGGCTTTGAAGGGGTAAAAGAAAAGATAGCGAAAATTAAGAGAGAGAACAAGTTAAAACAGATTACAGAATATAAAAAGTTTTACAAAAATGTCTGGCGAAGAGTATAAGAAAGAAAGTAGCTCCATTAGTAAAGGAGAATGATGGGGATTTTTCCTTTTCAAAATCTTTCTTTAACAAGAACCATTTTAATAGAATTTAAATGATGAAATATGAAGACTTTTTAAAAATAGCTATTGTTAAAAGCAGGAGAGTAGATATTTGCAAAACTTCAATATACACAAGACACCAGAGCCTGACAGCAGATACCTTAGCATATCAAAGAACTGGCTAACAAGACTTAGGGAAACACTAAAAGTTACTTTTGAAAAGTATCACACAATTGGGAGCAAAAACAAAAATGAGGGACCTATTTCTAACAAGGTAAAGAAGTGAGATCCTTGCAGTTTCTGCTTTGGAAATCCAACTTTAATCTCTAGTAAAATAATGGAATGAATATTGAGAGAAGTGAAAATAACTTGGGGATGATGGAACTATAGACAAACGTCTAAAGAACAAATCTTGAATTGCAAGACACTTGATTGCTTTGTCTGACAGAATTACAAAAAAACCAGACGAATGGCAAAGTAGATATAATCCATCTAGATTTTAGTAACGTATTTGGTACAGTAGGAGCAATTCTCATTTGTGGCCCAGTCTATTTACTCTGCTCCAAAGGTATGAAGATGCTGCAAAGGAGTCAGATGTGATCTGAGGAACACAGCCAGCATAAAAGTATTTTTTGGAGTAGCAAGGAGTAGAGGGAATGGCTCTATGCTGCCCTACCCTTTGCAACTGTCAGGGGGAAATTAATGGCACGTCTCTCCCCCTTACCGTACACTCCGGATAGTAGTGGCGGCAAGGAGCTCACAAGCTGTCAGAGACCATTGAAGAAACACACAAGTTAACTTTGATCAAAGGGGAAACTGAGGCACCCTCCTCTCGGTCAAGAAAGGGGGTTGGCAGCAGCTCCGTTTATTATCAGTACCAAGCAGCCTTTTATAGAGTATATTCAAAGGGGAGGGGGAATGAGTGGAGGGAGGGAAAAGACCTACTTGAAGCATGCGCATTAGCAAACCCTGACATCAGTCCTAGGTCAGTGCCCTCTTGAGGCACCTGATGTGGGGACCTTGAGAAAGCTTACATGATGCCAACAAGCTTATGAATACGAGTCTATTCCCTAGTGAAGTTGTTACATACATATAGATACAACCTGGCGATATAACACATTAGCTCATCTCGTGAGGCCTACAGCCTGTGATTGTCTAGGCAAGGTCACATTCTTGGTATAGATAACAATACAGAAACAACTTGTTGTGCAGCACTATTACACTGAATGTCTAAAGCCTCAAGCGAATGCTGTGCCACTCTTGGGGGTTTAACTATGTGATTGCTGGTGAGGAAGAATACATGGGGAGAAGGAGCAAGGGAAACTGAGTCTGCCCTAACACAACCAGTGGCTTAAAGGACATGTTGCTGGAGTGAGGGGGTATGGCTAGATCCAAGAGGGCTGTTGGAACATGGCAGTCAGTAAAGCAGCCTTGAAATCACTCTAATCCAGATGGGACCTGGACAGGTCCCAGCAATGCTGAGAATACAAGTGGCACTCAAACAGCTTGAAGCCACCTTTGCCTCCTCTCTCTATTCTTGCACAGAGCAGAGCTCAGATGGGACAGATAATTGGGCCAACATGTCATGAAATCTTACTCTTAAAATTAGTTCTATTTGACTTGGATATGAACTCTATCAAGCAGATTAAAACTGGCAGAAGGACAGTTAAAAACAAATAAACTTCAATATGTGGCACAGTCACCGGGAGCAAGTGTTTTATTCAACATGTTCATTAACCACATGATGTGTAAATAAACCTAGGATGTTAATAAGATTTACAGTGATACTAACCTGGATATCATTAAGGATATTAATGAGCTGACAGAAACAATATAGTGACCTAGAGAGAATGGAAATAGGGGACAGAAAATAAACTGCTAGAACTTGGAAAGAGGAGGAAGTAACCTAGAAAGCAGTAATGTTAAGGGACCAGGAGGTAATAACTGACAGCAAATTAAACCTCAATTTACAAATGTGATGTGGCAGCAAAAAAGGATCAATGCTAATTTGGGCAGCCCATGCAGAGGTATTGTAACAGGAGCAGGGAGCTGATAATCCTCCTTTAGATGGCTCTAGTGAGACTTCCCATGGAATACTACATTCTTTTGAGCACTGCTCAATGCCAGAAAGATACAGGGCGGAACAATTTTAATCCCTATTTAAATGAGTTACTAATTGAGCAAGATGATTACTGGGCTCCAGGAAATAGTAAAACAATAAACTGTGGATAGCTTGGTTAAATGACAAAGGCAGGGTGGGGACAAGGTAACTATCTATGTGAACACCAAGAGGAGTGACAAGAACCAAGGCATTAGTATTAGAAGTGATGGGATGAAATGAAGAAAAGGGAAGGTTAGGTCGAATGCTATGAAAAAATCCTGAACAGTGAGATCTGTTAGACTGCGGAATCTTCATCCACAGGTAGCAGGATGATGAATGCTCAAAAGAAATATGATTTCTCTTTATAAATACATCTGGGGCAAATAGCAGGGAGAGGAGTTTTGTAAGATAAAGGACAATGTTGACAGAAGTACAAGTGGGTATAAACTGGCCATGAATTGGAAATGAGAAGAAGGGTTCTAGCTATCACGAGTGAGGTTCTCGAACAGCTTCCAACCGGCTTGGTAGTGATAGTGGCTTGATACATTTATGAAAGGCATTATATGCCAGGGTTGCCTATAGTAGCCAGGAACTTGACTTGATGACCCAGGAGGTCCCTATGTGCCTACAGTTTGGGACTATCAAAAATGAATGGATAAAGTGTATTTAGCTAGCATGTTTTGTATTGATGAGCGGATAGAGTAGATGGTTTAACACTGGAAGGTCTTTTCCATCTCTAATTTCTATGAATTTAGCAAACCCAAGATTGAAGAACAGTAAGAGATACTGTATACTACTACCCATTGCATCAAGTCACAAATTCATGTCAGATAAGACTAGTATTACTCTATTAAAATAAGAAAAATAAAGACAGTGGTTCTAAAATTCTAGAAAAATAGACTTTCTAAGTCATGTTTACTATTTTCGTGGTTGGTATAGCTGAGTAGCCCTCTAAGAAATCTTCTACAGCTGCTTCTTTGCTTCATTTCAGACATTTTTGTGTTGCAAAACTAATACTGTCTCTTAGGAGTGACTGAAATAAATGTAGAGCCATGCCAGATAACATTAGCACAATGAAAAAGTTAGTGCTTGTACAATGCAGCACACTAGACCACGAGCATACAGCAAAGCCTTGATTTAGGTGGTGGAGCATTATGGGCTAAAGTTAATGGGTTACTGAATCATTTGATAAGGTTATGGCTGCTCTGCTGGGGAGATGGGGACAGGCAGCAGCAAAAAGGTTGTTCTAGGGCAGGGGTCTCCAAACTACGGCCCGCGGGCCGGATGCGGCCCGCGAGGCCCTCTCATCCGGCCCGTGGAGATCGGTCGGGAACCAGCCACGGGGCCGGGACGCGCCGCGTGCTCCGCGGCCGCCGCCGGCCGGGACGCGCCGCGTGCTCCGCGGCCGCCGCCGGCCGGGACGCGCCGCGTGCTCCGCGGCCGCCGCCGGCCGGGACGCGCCGCGTGCTCCGCAGCCGCCGCCAGCCGCGGGGCCGGGACGCGCCGCGTGCTCCGCGGCCGCCGCCAGCCGCGGGGCCGGGACGCGCCGCGTGCTCCGCGGCCGCCGCCGGCCGGGACGCGCCGCGTGCTCCGCGGCCGCCGCCGGCCAGGGACGGCTCAGAGCTGGGGCCGGGACGCGCCGCACCGCCAGAAACAAGGAGCCACCCACTGCCAGGCGGCGAAACGGTCTGTGGGGAGAGAGCGGGTCAGTTGGGGGGAAGAGACCGGGTTGAGCGGGTCAGGGGGGAAGAGACCGGGTTGAGCGGGTCAGTTGGAGGGGGGGGGAAGAGACCGGGTTGAGCGGGTCAGTTGGAGGGGGGGGGAAGAGACCGGGTTGAGCGGGTCAGTTGGGGGGGGGGGGGGAAGAGACCGGGTTGAGCGGGTCAGTTGGGGGGGGGGGGTTGGAGGAAAGGAGGTTTGGGGGGGAGAGACCTGGGTGGGTGGGTCAGTTGGGGGGGGGGGTTGGAGGAAAGGAGGTTTGGGGGGGAGAGACCTGGGTGGGTCAGTTGGGGGTTGGAGGAAAGGAGGTTTGGGGGGGAGAGACCTGGCTGGGTGGGTCAGTTGGGGGTTGGAGGAAAGGAGGTTTTGGGGGGAGAGTCCTGGCTGGGTGGGTCAGTTGGGGGGTTGATGTGTAGTGTTCATGTGTAGTGAACAGGTGTTCATGTGTAGTGTTCATGTGTAGTGAACAGGTGTTCATGTGTAGTGTTCAGGTGTAGTGAACAGGTGTTCATGTGTAGTGAACAGGTGTAGTGTTCATGTGTAGTGTATCAATGTGTTATTAAATAATAACTGAATGAAATAATATTAAATAAATAATTAAAAACAACATCCATGTTTTGATTCTTTTTTATTTGGACCTCGAGTGTGTTGTCGGCCCCCGAACTGCTATTTGATAGTTAATGCGGCCCTCGGGCTGAAAAGTTTGGAGACCCCTGTTCTAGGGGGAAGGAAGCAGTAAGGAGAGTCTTACAAGAAGAAGCTAATAGGATATCCTAAGGTGAGATTTTTACTTTTTTTTTTTAAATTAACAGTAGAGGCTATCACAGCCATGTTCATTTTCTGAATAAATAGGAATACCTCATTGTTCCTGTCTGTCAAGGAAAAAAACAACAGTTCTGCACCAGATTTATATGAAATAATCAGAATACTCTATCCTGCATTTCTTACAGTGCTATGTATTCATTTACTGTATTTCAAAATGTCTCTCTCTCAGCTATTGGTGATGCAAGTCATTACATCCAAGTAGAGTATCTATACCCCAAAAAGGGGAGGAGAGCCAGAGACTCCATTAAGTCTGCTAAGGACTTCAATATTGCCAATCTATGCATGCAAAAGGTGCTCAGATACTACTGTGATGGGTAGCGATATGAAATCTTGCAATAGATAAGATAGCATTGTGTTAAATTCTGCTCTTGTGAATTGGGCCACTGAAATTCTTATAAATGACAAGGGAGAAGACACAAGAGTATGGGTAGGATATCACTCTCAGATGATCTCTTACCTGCTTCCCAATTACCTTGTTAATTATTTTTCCACCCCTACTGCTGCTGAGCCATTTAGGTGCAGTTTGAAGGTAAAGGGATGGTTTCAGAATTGGCTTTCCAAATAGATTTATTTTGTAAAGCATTTTGGTTTAAAATGTTATTTTGACCAGCTCAGCTTCCTGCTGAAAACCTGTCTTGAAATTTAAGCTTGTTCACTTTAATAACAGTTACCTCCTGTGTCTCAGTTGCTTCTTATTTTCTTCTGGAGCTAGTTGTGACTGCTGCTTCCATATTTATCTACAACTAATTACATACTGGTGTTTGGCTAAACGTTTTAAAAATGTTACTGTTCTGACTGCTGCTGGAGTGGCTATGTTGTCTTCAGGGTTCTTCCACATACCTGAATATGAACTAACTAGTGTAAAAGCCCGTGGACACGGGCCAATGGAAACGGCTCGCGGCCCTCCCACTCACTAAGCTCTCTCCCCCCTCCCCCTCCCCCGCACTCCAACGACCCCCCCCCCTCGCTCAGCTCCCTCCCCCCTCCAACGACCCCCCCCCTCGCTCAGCTCCCTCCCCCCTCCAACGACCCCCCCCTCGCTCAGCTCCCTCCCCCCTCCAACGACCCCCCCTCGCTCAGCTCCCTCCCCCCTCCAACACCCCCCCCTCGCTCAGCTCCCTCCCCCCTCCAACACCCCCCCCCTCGCTCAGCTCCCTCCCCCCTCCAACACCCCCCCCCTCGCTCAGCTCCCTCCAATTATGTCTAACTTTATATGTATAACTGCTCCTTGGTGCTCTAGCTCCGGGTGAGTGAGGATCCCTCAGGCGGGCATGCGCGGCGGCCATTGTGTGCCTCCGAACTACAACCCCCAGCATGCCGTTCGTCCGGGCCGTCTCTACTGCGCATGACGGCTTCACACAAACTTCTCTAGCCGATTATTATATAGGATGTTCTGGTCTCTAAATACTGTCACTTTAGTACTGCTTTCAAGCTTTTTGGCTGAGTTTTGCAACCACTAGAGTGATGTTTACTGCTCATGTTCCGGTGGTGCATGGTATGGAATAGGAGATGCTTCATGATGACAGCTACTTGTGCCACCTGTGGAGAATCCCACTTACAGGGGATGATGATCTTAAGCAAATTGCATTTCTCTTTCCTCCTGTTTAAAATGAAATACCTATTCCTTACCCCTTCTCCCCTCCTCCCCCCCAGCTTCCTCCACACACACCCTTTGGATTCAAGACCCACTCCCCTCCAGGGGACTGAATGTACCTTTCCAGCCTGTATATGGTCATAGGTGCTGGGAAGAAGGCCACTTATAGAATCTTGGACCTCGAAGGTAGAGACTTCTATGTGAAGCCATTCATTTGGACGCAAGGTGTATTTGAACTGGGAGCTCCCTGGATGGAGCATGCTGGATTTCAGAAACAGGGACATCTCTATTTTTTCATAAGCAGGGATGGGAAAACTGATTTTCAGTAAAACAAGAGTAATCCCATATCACTTCTAAAGAGTCAGAAGGTTTGAGTAAGGACTCTTCTTCTCCCTGCCTTCTTCCATCCCCTGTACCAACCCACTGATGTTTGTCACTCCAAGACTATCCCTGATCTATAGCATGCCCTATCTTTACAGAAGAGTTGTGATGACATACAGTATATGAAAGGTTAATCCCCAAGCATTTTTTCTTAGCACCTACCTAGCACTGGAAACACTTACTTAATTTCTGTTTTAAAAACACAAGCCATTAGCAAAAGCTATCACGCATTGGTAGAATACTTCAGATCACTGCAACTCCATTTACTTATTTTCAGCTTACAAGATTTCCCCCAAAAACCCAGAAGCCTTGCAGACTGCCTAAAAAATTACCAAATCCAGGTCTGGTGAACCAAAGAGGGAACTGCATTCTAGATACATCAACCCTCATAGAAAAGAGCCCTATTCAGTCACTCCCTCTGATTTATAACTGGGGGTTCCAACTTAAGTGCCTCCATTGTTCTCAACTGTGTCAGTATGGCCTGGGGAGAGAGGTAGATCTTCAGGTCACTCAGTCCAATTCCATTCTGTTTAGGTTATTGCCAGCCACTTGAAATTCATTATTGGACACCAGTGCATTTCCTAAAGTATTGGTGGTTATACACTCAGTGTCCTCAACAAGTGGGTAGTAGCATTTTGCATTAACTTAAGCTTCTGAGTGGTCCCACCATGCCTTCCCACACTGAGCATGTTATTACAATAGTCTAGCCTTCAGGTGTCGAAGGCATGGTTAATAGGAATATGTGCTATAACAGAAAGAGCTAGCTGACTCTTCTGGATGGATGTGATTGGGGAAAAAAAGCCCCTTTCAAGAGAAGCTCAACATTTACTGAAATTCCAAGACTGTGAACCTATCACAAATAGTGGATGCATTTCTTCAACATGAAGAGCAGATGTCACTCTTGCCATCTTTTCTGGTTGCCTCTTCCAGTCCAGCAGCATATTTTCACTTGCTCTGGATTAAGCTTCTGACTACATGCCCCCAACTAATGTTTATTCTTGTAGTTCAAGTAGCAATGGCACTACATTTGTAAATGAGGATTCCTGCTTTATGTTCTAGCAGAAACAAACTTCTTCCAATGGGATTCTTCACAAAAGCAATTGTGTGTGGAATAAAACAGGGTTTTGCTCTTATTGGGTATTAACCCTTTTTACAAAAATCTTAATTATAATATTGGGCACATCAGAAGGGAAAATTAAAAGCCAATAATCAAGTGCAGAAGTTGTTGCAGGCATATAGTTCTCTAAGAGTGTTCTCTCTCTTTGCCCGTCACCCCCCAGCCAGGGTATGGGCCACCAACTGGTGTTGGTGTTTCAGTAGCAATTGGTTCCCTTATGGGGTGGAGTTGCTAGCCCCACACCCATGTTAAGCCTACAGCACCTGGTATTCCCAGGAGGTCTCCCATCCAAGTACTAGCCAGGCCCGACCCTGCTTAGCTTCTGAGACCAGATGGGATCGGGCGTGTTCAGGGTGGTTTAGCCATATTCTAAGAGTGTTAAGCAGTTAAAATCTGAGAGCTGATCATAGACTGGATGGGGAAAAAATTCCCATATGAAGGTTGTTACAGAGATTGAGGTGTAAGATTGATGCAAAGAAGAGCAGTGGCATCAAGTTTCCATGGCAGCAGGGTTTTATAAATAGGTACAATATGTTAAAATTAAGTTCATTTTCTTCTGCTCACAGTTTTTTTTTTATGTATCAGATAAAAGGCAGATAATGTAATCAGACTGTTTACTGTCGCTGTTTACTGCTTCTCTATCAAGTACAGTAGATTCACGCTCCTCATTTTAAGGATAGATTGTTCTGGTAAGTAATGGCCTTGATTAAGGTCTGGGGTGGTATCACTCTACACCTGGGGCATTTGTGAAAGTGGTGTTCCCAGTCACAACCTGGCCCTGACAAATGTAATTAGGACTGTCTGTCCACAGATTGACACACATTTTGCACGTCCTGGCTATCTATCTGCAGTAACTAAGGTCCAGAGTTTCCAAGGATATTAAGTGCCTAAAGATACAGACAGGCAACTAGTAGAATTTTCAAAAGTGCCTATGCAGGTGAGGCACCTAACTAACTTCCACTCATTTTAACAGGAGTTAGGCACCTCACCTGCTCATCTCCCACTGGTACCTGTCTGCATGGTTAAGCACCTTTGAAAATCTAGCCCTAAGCACTTGTTGATGGCTTATTTGCATTCATGGCAGCAAATCCTTTTCTCTAGGTCTGTACTATATTTTAACATTTTTTTCAGCCCCCCCGTTTCCCTCTTCTGTTCCTCTCAGTTACTAGAAGTTTTACTGTATGATTTGTTTGAGGTAGGACTGTAAAAAGAGACTTTCGGGTAGGCAGAATTATTCATTTCAGGAAACCCCACTCCTCTCCATGCCATTTACAAGTCAATTTGATTTGTAGCCAAGTGATATTACTGGGGGCCTTTTTCAAGCTATTTTACTACATTTACCTACAATAATTAGAGGCAAAGGATTATGAGAAGGCCACATAAATATTTATTACACTGTTCCACAGCTACCAAGGAGAGAAAATATTTATTTTCCATTAAGAATCCAGATTGGCTTCTTTACCTGCCGAGCTCAGGAGACCCACTAATGCTTGTTTGGCCAAGGAAACCTAACATTATTAATTAAACTTAATCTGTATTTCTCAGAGGTAATTGATAGTTTGGATATTACCTCTTTTTAAGTATTCATAACAATAATAATCCATGTTTCTTGGATATACGGGATAAGCTCACAGGGAAGAGTGAAAGATCAGGGATGGCATGGGAAGAACAGGATCATAGGGGAGTCAGAAAAGATAATACAGCCTGAGCAGATTTTTTTTGTGGATCTGTCGAAATGACAGCAAAACCCCAGGCTGCTCTGGCATGACAACTCCACAGGAACCACACTGCCCGGGAAAGAGGAGGGAATTACCTGAGACCAGAGCAGAGACAGAGGCACAGTCTCTCCATGGGGATGGCCCTGGCAGTACACAGTTTTCTTCCTCAGGAACAGGGGTAGGCCCCAATAATCAGACTCCATCTCCTACTAGTATAATGTGTGTGTGTGGGGGGGGGGGGGCGGGATCCCCTATGAGGAGATTCTCCTGGATATTTCTTGGAGGTTTCTGCATGTGTGGGAATGATCTGGACTTTACAAAAGAACAAGACATTTTTCTTCCAGCCTTTTAATATTGTGTATTATTATACAGAAATCCCTGGGTAGGTGTATGTTCTAGAACTATTATTATAATGTATTATAAATATAATGCAAATAAATAATATTATAAAATATTATAATTTAAAATCTAGATTGGGATTTTCCTAGAGGGACAGATTCCACCATCCTTACTTTCAATTAATAGGATCTCACTCAATAAGTAACTCCATTGTTTTCAAAATTTAGTCTAAAATTATTCAGGACTTCGCAATATAGAGTGCTCTAAAAGTCTTAAGATACATTATTCCCTCGCATCATGGTAGGACTGATGCCATTATGTTAAGCATCCCTTAAGTTAAATTAAGGTATATTTCACAGATGTCCTTTGCAGAAGGTTCCTTTGACAAATTAATTTTTACCGCTCTAGCTACAGTACCCATCTACAGAGTCATACCATACTCCTCCTTGTGGTCTCTACCGATCTTACAGCTTCTGAGAGTACATACAAGAATTTATGTTTTTCTTCTGCCATCTTCCAGATTCACATTTCCTGGCTGCAGTTTAAATACTGCTTCTTTTTCTCTTGTTAAGAATAATTAGTTTGTCCTTTTTTAAATAAAGTGTCTTTATATATCTTAACCTATGGGAAGCTAATGACAATGGCATGCATGTATAGTCAGATTTTATGTGGAGTTTAAAATCCACTGTTTTCTTTGGAACCTCAGGAGGGCATTTTTTTAAAAATTAATTTTCAGTAAAAAAGGTCTAGCTTTAAGTAACATGATGCCAGGAAATGCTCTAAGATGAGCAAATGACACACTTTGGGCAGAGATAAGACTACACAGCAAGATGCATTTTTCTTCTTTTTTTGCCTTTGTACCTGATGGGCCAAGGTTCCCTCCATGGAAAGTCAACTCATATGGACCCTTATGGATTAGTACATTGAGCCCTCCTGAGGTCTCAGTGCCTGGGGTCCAGTCCAAGAATCTACATGGCAGTTTTTAACCCTGAAGCCAATGCACCAAAAGCCTGGGCTAGCTGTGGGCATGCTGTGGGTCTTTCATTGCTGTGCAGTTGTACCTTACAGGCCCCGCTCACCTCATGACAGTATTAAAGCTCCTATCGTCCTTTATTGATTCTAGTAACTGTAACCTAGGACAGTCTCACTGATAAATTTAAGGAAATGGAAACTAGCTTTACTGCCAGATTAAAACTCTAATTAAATACTGTATATTAAACATGCTACATCAAAATAAACATACTAGGGAATTTTCTATGCAAGACAATGAATGTTGACATTCTTCCTCATCTCATCCTATATATGCAAATGTCTTTCTAAGCCTCTGATCCCTAGGTCCTGTGTGCGTGGGCAAATGGATCTATCCACATGTATGGCCTAAATCAGGAGTATACAACTCTAGTCATTCCGCAATTGAGAGGCTGATCCTAGAAGTCTTAAAATAAGTAGTTTCTACACATGTTTGGATCTGGAATCTTATTTCTAGAAATTAAATACTTTATGCAGTGATTTAATTGAAAATACAATTACAAACAGAAGTTAAGTCACAAATAGATTCATAACATTTACTCATTGCTGTTTATATGAGCGGTAATTATGGATACTGTTTTTATAACTCAAGGGCGATATGATTTTTACCCACACACCAAAAATTATCATCAGAAATTATCAGCAAATAGCTAACAATAAACCTGAGAAAATTATAAACTGTTTATACACCTTTTTTCATTTTCTTTAGGTACATTTCATTCTAAAATTCTTCCACACTAATCTGATGAGTCATTCTGCAAGAATTTAGTGTGTGTCGCATACATTCAATGTGTTCTGTAAAAAGTCCATGGCTCTAAAATGATTTCCATTACCCCACCAAAATAAGCTTATTCATTCCACACAACTTCTTGAACAATGGATTTAGGTTTCCCAGTCTGCCTCATCCTATTTCTTTCTCAGTATGGTTGTCAGATTGAATAGTACACATTTATGATCCAGTAATTCAGAACATAACTATTTTCCAGCTTTCAAATTTTAAGAATCAAAATAGTCTATTCTTCATACTTCTCGTGCTCTACTGAAAAGTTTTAAAAGTCTCTTTCTGGGAGTTATTTTATCATTTGGACACAGCTCTGATTTATGTTAAATGATATATTGGAGGAAGGTGCCATATTGATCAAAATTGGTCTCCCATCTTAAATTTGTTCTGAAGTCTCCAATGCACAGGAAATATAAGGGAAGCCTTCTCTGTGAAGACTGTTTTGAGATCTCAGCTTTCTCATTTGGGACATTAAAATGTAACTGCTGTGGCTTGCTCTGTTTCCTATTCTTCTTGACCATAATCCTCCTACCTATAATGATAGATTCTACTGTAGAGATTATTTTTGTTTGCCAGTATTGCCACACATTTTCCTGTTTATATGAGGAGAAGTGAGAGGAAAAAATGTATTCCACCCACACCTAGGAACAGCACCTGTTATTCCATATATTAGTCACTGTTCCTTCCCTTCTCTTGCCAGGCAGCAATCCCCAGAGCCAGAGAACTCCACCCTGTGGAGGAGCCGCTGTAGTTTCACAGATCTGTAAGGAGGATGTAAAGGAGCCATTGCTCTTTTTCTACTACAGGTTTGGACCGTGATCCAGCAAACTACTTCTATCAGGTTAGTCATTCTAATGACTTCATTGGGACTACTCGTGTGCTTAAAGTTATAGATATGTTTATGTACTTTGCTGGATCAGGGTCTTGGTGCCCTTAGTTCCATATTTTCTTGTACTTTATTGCCCTCAAGTTCCAGATTTTGGAAAGCAGTAAGTGGCTCTAGTCCTATGGGGAAGAGGTCTGCTCTGTGTTCATATATCTTCTACTGCCTTATTTCTACTCAGCTACATTTCCTGGATTCACTGAATAGTCTGCCCTTTATGGCATCTCCTGACAAGGCATGAGTCCGCACAGCTACTGTACAGAACAGCTGCTTCATTCTTAAATTGAGTCAGGGTGTTCAATCAGGTTATACTGCAAAGAAATTTTATTGAAAACTCTACATATTATGATTCCCATACAGCACTAACTTCAATTACTTGTCAGTCATTTTAACAAACACAGCTTTTGAAAATTAATAATCTTTTAAGCTGACTCTCCAAAGTTTTATGAGATTTAAAAAAATGTCACTCTGAATTCAAAATATAATTTTACTAAGGTAACTTGGTTCTGTGGGGCTTTTTGTTTTCTTCTTGTTTAGGAAAATTAAAAAAGGCAATAAAAAAGAAACACCAGTGTATAGCAAACTCATACTTTACATTTTCATAGGATTAGATTAATACCATCAAATTTATTTTCATCAAGATTGGCAGTATATAAATGATTATCCGTGACTTATTGAAAAAGAATGGATGATAGAAAATGTGCTAATGGTGACTGAATGTATCTGATCATCCAAGATTGCAAGAACATCCACACCTTACAAGACCAATAGCAGTGAAACTGTTCCTGAAGCACAGGATAATCTAAACATCAGGAGGAGTCAGATCTCATATGTTCTTGAATGACTGAACAATTATTGGATCCAATTAAAGGACAGGCTTGGTATGCTACAGAATGTATATACTGCTTAATGGTATAAAATGATTCAGCCATAAAAATCACAGCCATTGGGCTTCAGTTCACCAAGGTACATAAGCACATATTTAACTTTAGGCACCAGCAGCCCATTGAAGTCAAATCTCTTTAAAATTCCCCTTTGGAAAGGAGTTCTGGTAAAATATCTCACAATGTTTTTCAGTGGAATTTTAAAGGGCCAGGGCAATAGTTATTGTCTAGCAAGAACAGCACAAATCACATTCTTCATTTTCCGTTCTGTTTTTTTCCTCTCTCTGACTCTAAATTGACAATTTAGGTGCTCTCTAAAAGTAAGAACAGTGGTCCTGAAGGCCATATTACATTTTTTTTTACATAGTCTTCACTCAGGCAAAACTCATTGAAGTTGGTGAGGAATTGTGTCTCAGTAAGACTGCAGGAGGTGTTATAATTATATCCCTAATACTCTTCTATAAATTAAAAATGAATGCAGAATATTTCATTCCTGTCTAATAATGTTGGGGCTCTGGACTCGTTTATTCAGGTTAGGCCCTGATCCTGCCACTTGTGCACAGGCATAATATTTTGCCTGCAAGTAAAAAATTGCAAGATCATGGCCTTATTCCTTACCAGGAAGAGCTTCCTTTGAAATTAATGAGAACTTTGCCTCAGTCAAACTGCTGAACAAAACTTTTTTTTTACTGCTATACCAAAGACCATTTTTGATTTTTCTCCGATCTGTATTCTTTAAAAAATCTTTCTTGTACAATGTGTCTTTTCCATAGACATTAATCTTTTTTTTAAGTTGGAAACAGCCACTGTCACCATCACCAAACACCACCACCACCACAAAAGACAGTAATGCAGTCTTGATGAGCTATGTGCATTTGGGAAATCATCTTAAACTTCTGGCTTCTGCCAGGATTTGAATCTATCTAGGATCTGAAAACCTTCCAATTATTTCTAGCTATTCAAAGCAAGTCTCTAATGTTTGGACATTTTTTCCTATATGCTTGAAAAATTAGGGAGACTACCACAGGGGTTGGCAAACTGTGGGCCACATCCGTCTCACTGGCCATTTTAATTTGGCCCTTCAGCTCCTGCTGTGGGAGGGGTCTGGAGCTTGTCCGTGCCGCCCCCAGAAGCAGCGGCACATGCCACTTCTGACTCCTACGCATAGGGGCAGCCAGGGAGCTTCACTCTGCATACTACCCCTGCACCAAGCCCTGCCCCTGCAGCTCCTGTTGTAGGAGCCGAAGGGGGGACATGCTGCTGCTGCTTCCAGACGCCACCTGGAGCCTGCACCCCTGAGCCACCCCAAGCCCCAAGCCTCTGCCCCAGCCCTGATCCCCCTCTGAGCCCCTCGGTCCCAAGTCCCGTCCTACGTCCCAAATCCCTCATCCCCATCCCAGAGTCCACATATCGAGCCAGAGCCTGTATCCCCTCTCACACCTTGACACCACGAGCATTCATGGCCCGCCATTCAATTGTCATACCCAGATATGGCCCTCAGGCCAAAAAGTTTGTCCACCCCTGCTCTACCAGAAAAAGAAGACACTAAAGAGATGTCACTGTCCACACGATTTAGCAAAAGTAATGTGTAGATATATTATAAGCTTTGACTGAACAACGTAGTCCCAGTTCAGTAAGGTATTGAAACAGTGCCAAACTTTAAGCATATGTATGTACCCGTTAGAGCCAGAGGGGGGAGTTGATCAGCTGAACAATTATATAGCCAGTAAAATATATAGTACACTCCTGACAGTATTTCTAGCATGCAAAACCAGTGCAAACAGAAGCAGGAAAAAACAGCAAACCTAATGTCTGAGTGTAACTCCATTCCTTGTTACCAAGGGAAATGCTCTTGTAGGTATCACTATTATCAAGAAACCTGGTGTTTGTAGCTGCTTATCAGATCAGGGCCCTTGGGAGCAAAATGCCTTATAAACAAGTAGTGCATTAATCTGCCAATGAAATCCTGTATTATGCTTTCTTGAAATTCATCCTTCATTCCAGACCAAATGCAGTTTATATAAGGCTGGATTCTCACGGCCATTTATAGAAAGCTATTAAATACTTTGTAGCAACTTTTATAAATAAGGCAAAGTGGTTAGATAAATCATGTTCTATATTTGAGAACTGTAACTTTAAAACAATGAAAATTCTGGATGTTTGCATTAAACAGCCTTGACTGTTGCACTTTCCATTCAAGTCTATTTAGAATGATGCAATTAACAAAGTTTGTTGGCTGTCTTCATATTAATAAATGGAAAAACTTGACTAAGAAACCAGCTCAAATAAATTGATTTACTCAAGATTCATGCTGTTGTAACTGAGGCCAGAATATGTCTTAGCTCAACATATATAAATTTTATGGGACAGATTCGAACACATATACAAAAGCACATGGAAAGGTGCAGCAAAGTAACATTTATTGTGAGAATTGCTGTTCAATGTTCAAAACATTTGTTGTTTTGAAACTTATCAAACTTCCATGAAAGTTCTACAGTCTTTCACAAAATTTATAGCAAAATATTTATGAAAAACCAAGTAGGTTTTGTGAGAAACTGAACAGCCACTTTTGCTTGAAAACTACATACTTCTGAATTTGAATAAAGCTTAAGAAAACTACTTAGAATCCACATGGTCCATAGGGATGGAATGAGAATAGGGTTAAGAAACAGAGAATGTCAATTGCATTCCCACCTCTTCCACTGGTTGTCTTAATAATTCTTTACATGTATATTCTTTGCACTTTACAAAGCTTGTTAGCTATGTCCATGAAGTGAGCAATATCACCTCTATTTTAGTGGTGCAATGACTCACCCCAGTGGCGCCTCCTGCTGGCTGTCTGGGAATTAGAGCTTTCCAACCTGGAGCGCCCTCTTCAGGCTGGTGTCTTGCTGTCCACTGCTCCCCCCCGTGTCCCAGTCACATCCTGGCGCTCCTCTTATCTGAGGTGCTTCCCCCTGGCAGTACTACCACACTTTGCCTCTGGGTCTCTCCTCCCTGGGAAACCCCAACCCTCTATCCCCACCTTGCCTCAGTCTAGGGTTGCTGCCAGTCAGACTGCAGTGTAAAAGCCAATCATCATAGGCAAGTGGGTTTTAGACCTGCTGCCTTTGCTTAACTCCAGTACCCTCCTTAGGCATCTGTTCAGGCCTACAGCCTGGGGAGTTGCTAGGCTGGAGCTCCCCCGCTCCCTTGCATATTCCCCCAGCACTATTCACCTCAGGTACCCTGTCCTGCAGGCAGCCAGGCCCTGTTCCCTCCCAGCCTAGAGAGAAGCTGCCTAGCTCCTGCTTCTCAGCCCTTTCATAAGGGCCAGCTGTGGCCTGATTGGGGCGCAGCCCGGCTGTAACTGCTTCCCCAGTCAGCCCAGTTTGCCCCACCCCCAGCCCTCTCCAGGGCTGTTTTAGCCCCTTTTTTGCTGGAATGGGGTAGCTGCTCCACTATACTTGGGAACAGAAATCTGATAATAGAGGGTCCTTCAATCTAATAGGAAAGTGTATAACAAGATCTATTTGGTAGAATCTGAAGCTAGACAAACTCAGACTTGAAATGAGGTTCCAATTTTTAACAGTGAGGGTAATTAATCGTTAAAACATCTTACCCTGAATGGATTGTGCATCACTGGTAATTATCTAATCAAGAATGAATGTTTCTAAAAGATATGTTCTAATTCAACAGGAATTAATTCAGGCAGTCCTATGGCCTGTGATACAGGAAGTGAGATTAGATGATTAGTTAGTCTTTAAGATGCCACAGGACTCTGTCACTTCTGCAATTCCAGACTAACACGGCTACCGCTATGATTCTAGATGATCACTGGCTATCTAATCTATTAATGTAACTATCCAGTCTGTATGTACTGAATGTCTACACTTCAAACTGCGGATTATAATTTCCAGTTGAAGGAGACATACTTCCTTAAAATAGCATGCTAAAATTAGAGTGTAACCACAGAGGCAGAAGTACCGAAAGGAGATAGCCACCCTTAGTACATATCCATCCAAGATATTGAGTATGACCTCACACGGCTAGACTCTCCCAATATAGAATGGAAGACCAACAAACTCCAAAACCAGTGTACCAGCAATAACACTCATGGCCAGTGATCAGGTGGGAACCAAAAGCTTTGGTGTGTAATAAGATTACAAGTGATGGACAAAAAAGAATATTCAAGTCAAATATCTTAAGGACCTAGGTCTAGATTGAGCTGGGTTTGTCAAGTGCTATACAAGCACATATGAGCCCTATAAGAATGTACTTGGGGTCAAACTCTGGTGTCAGTTAATTCTCTTTAACCTTAATGAATTCAATGCAGTTGCATGGTTATTACTGAAAGAATTTGACCCATCAAATATGCTAAGTAGCTGTCACAATCTCTTCAGGACTGCTCCATGTGAAAAGGGGGAAAATGAGCATGGTATGCCAGCACGGTCACATAGGCCAGTGAGATGGGAGGGGGGGGAAGATGGAGGAAGGTTACAGATCTTTCTTCCTCCCCACCCTTTGCCTCCACCCTCTTGGTGTCTATTCCCCAGGTGGAGTAGGAACAAGCAAATCCCTGCACTTCTTGTGTATCCCTCCAAAGCTGAGGAAGGGTTTCTCAATCTGACCCTCAGATGATACTGGATCTGGCAACGATAATTTTAAAAGGTTTCATGAAGGTTGAGGGGAAGGACTGAAGGAAAGGGAGGCCACCTGGCATATAAGAGAAGATGGTTCTACCATAAGTAGTAGCAGTGTAGGTATAATGAAGCCAAAAGCAGGATAAGGATACAGAGGGGGCTGAGATATGTGTAGCTGTTTTTTTTTCTGTCCTTGCTCTACAAACTCTCTGCCCATTTACTAGGGACTAGGCTGAGAGAGTTCCAAGACAGAGAATCTTACAAATGGAACCAAACACTCTGCTTTGAGTCTCGTGGAAATTTTAGCTTTGTTCTCTCTTTGTTGTTTTCTTTAATCTAAAATAAAATTCCACCCTGACTGGAAGTACACGTCTGTTCTTTCTTGAATGGAAAACATAATGGTGTGATTAGTAAGGAGGCTTGAACAGTGCAAAGAGAGCAAGCAGGGGGAGATTGTTCGCACTTTGAAATAAGAATACAATACCTAGGGCTAATGTAAATCCTCAACTAATGTAAATCAGTATAACCTCATAGATTTCATTACAGCTGAGGATTTCCACTAGCTGAAGATATGGCCCTAGACTGCTACTGCCCAGCAAACTGTGTATGATGTTTTTATCTTGTAGGATTTAATAGGGATTAAACTAATAATTAAATATTATTCTAAAATGCAATAGAATTTGATATTTAATTATAACCTTTCTATAGCTTTTTCAACAATCATACATAACTTAGATAATAACATCTCTTCTATAGTTGTTTTGAACCCTCTTAGAAAATTCTCTTGAAGGGCTATAATTCTCTATTACATTCTAATTTTATGGACGGGTTTAAGAAAACTCTATCAAAAGGTTATACTTTTCTATTAAATTATAGAAGACTTGCATTCTAGATCGCAGGTTGGTAAAGCTCTATAAGGGGAAAGTAAGAATAACCAGCCAATGGCACATTAAAAAGTCCAAAGTAATATAATTACATTGATGAAATATCATCAGGGCTCACAGTATGTTGAGGGGGAAAGGTATTTTTGCTTTCAGACTGTACTGACAGAGGAAAATTGTGCAACACAAATCCATTCTTATCAAAATGAGAATAAGATTGATAAAGTGGGTGAGATTATATCTTTCGTCGGACCAACTTCAGTTGGTGAGAAAGATAAGCTTTTGAATCAGAGAGGTAGCCGTCTTAGTCTGGAATTGCAGAAGTGACAAAGAGTCCTGTGGCACCTTAAAGACTAACAAAGTATTGAAGCATAAGCTTTCGTGGGCATGCATGCATCCGATGAAGTGGGTATTAGCCCATGAAAGCTTATGCTCTAATCCTTTAAAAATAGCAGCCGTGTTAGGACTGGTCCTCACTAAGGGGGTGGGGGGGATCGACGGCAGATATGCAACTTCAGCTACGTGAATCACTCACAGCGCTCATGAAGACAAGCCCTTAGTCTGTATCCGTAAAGAAAGCCAGGAATACTTGTAGCACCTCAGAGACCAACTAGTTTATTTCAGCACAAGCTTTCATGGGCTATAGCTCACTTAATCGGATGCACAGAATGGAACAGAAGTAAAATGCATTTATACACACAGAAAGAAAGAAAAAGAAAAAAAATTGTACATTAGCATACCAATTCTAAGAGGTCTGTTAAATGTAGATGGTCCATTATCACTAGGAGAAAAAAACACCTTTTGAAATGGAGATCTGTTGTCAGTGAAATTAACTCAGGAAATGCAATCAATTACTGTAATGAGAGAACCAATCTGAAGTTCTGTTACGGCCCTGGTTAATTGTATCCAATTTGAAAATTAATTCCAGTTTCTCGGAGTCTGTTTTGGAAGTTGTTTTTCTGTTTCAAAACTGAAATCATCAAATCTTTAATGGAATGGCCAGGAAGATTGAAGTGTTCTCCTACTGGTTTTTGAATGTTATGATTCCTGATGTCAGATTTGTGTCCATTTATTCCTTTGCGTAGAGACTGGCCGGTTTGGCCAATGTACATAGCAGAGGAGCATTGCTGGCACATAATGGCATATATCTCATTGGTCGATGTGCAGGTGAATGAGCCTCTGATGGTATGGCTGATGTGATTAGGTCCTATGATGGTGTCAGTTGAATGGATATGAGGACAGAGTTGGCATCAGGCTTTGTTACAAGGATAGGTATCTGGGTTTTTGTTGTGTGGTGTGTGGTTGCTGGTGAGTATTTGTTTCAGGTTGGGGGGCTGTCTGTAAGCGAGGTCTGGTCTGTCTCCCAAGATCTGTGAGAGTGTGGGATCATCTTTCAGGATACGTTGTAGGTCTTTGATGATGCGTTGGAGAGGCTTAAGTTGGGGGCTGAAGGTGAAGGCTAATGGTGTTCTGTTGTTGTCTTTGTAGGGTCTGTCCTGTAGTAGGTGGCTTCTGGGTACTCTTCTTGCTCTGTCAATCTGTTTTTTCACTTCCCCAGGTGGGTATTGTAGTTTTAAAAATGCTTGGTAGAGATCTTGAAGGTGTTTGTCTCTGTCTGAGGTACTGGAGCAAATGCGGTTGTATCATAGAGCTTGGCTGTAGACAATGGATCGAGTAATGTGTTCTGGATGGAAGTTGGAGTCATGTAGGTAAGTGTAGCGGTCAGTAGGTTTCCGGTATAGGGTAGTGTGTATGTGCCCATCATTTATTAGCACAGTTGTGGCTAGGAAATGGACCGCTTGTGTGGATTGGTCCGGGCTGAGGGTGATGGTGGGATGGAAATTGTTGAAATCATGGTGGCTGAAATTTGTAACTTTGTCCTCACCCACAACTATTTCACATTTGGAGAAAATATATACCTTCAAGTCAGCGGAACTGCTATGAGTACCCGCATGGCCCCACAGTATGCCAACATTTTTATGGCAGACTTAGAACAAGGCTTCCTTAATTCTCGTCCCCTAATGCCCCAACTCTACTTGCGGTATATTGATGACATCTTCATAATCTGGACCCATGGAAAAGAAGCCCTTGAGGAGTTCCACCACGATTTCCTGGGGACCCGGAAACCCCAATAATATATGGACTAGAGCTTCAGGAGACACAGTAGAAAGTGGCCCAGAGAGGTGGAGTGCGGGATAAGGTCAGCATGTTGCAGTAGGATCCCTGTTGACTGGGTGGCAAACACATTCACTGGGACCCGGTGGAGTAGGGTGGGTCTGGGTCCCCAACTGCCCTTTGGTAGCAGCTCCTGAATCTGTCCTTTGGACTGTACAGCCCTGACCCCAAGAGAAGCCATATTGACTCTGACCATTAGACTGCACAGCCCAGAACCCAAGGGCAGCTATATTGACTCTGGCCATTAGGAGTCACAGCCCCAAATCCCCAAGCAGTCAGGCAGACTCCAACCTAAAGGCCATACTACTGTCAGCCTAAGAACAGTCTGGTAGACTGCAACCATGGTGGTATCACTTCCCCCCCCACCCCCCGCAAAAAGCATGGTGGTATCACTTCCCCCCCTCCCCGCAAAAAGCATGCCCTGTGACGCCATCCTTTACATGGGGGAAGATTTCTTGCATCCTTTCTCCTATATTGCTCATGTGTGTGTAAGCCAAGCAGAACTCTGCACTATATGAGTTAAGGAACCTGCACAAAAAGTATTCTGAGCTCTATAATTAAAGACTGTTTCTCAGGAGTGCATAAGTACAATGGAACAGAGTTAAGTTGTGTGAACAACCATAAACTAAGTTTTGAGTGCTATCCAATCATAGCATTCATTTCATTTAGCTTAATAAGGTGAGGAAATGCCATTTTCATTTCTTCGGATTAGATATTCTGCACCTCTTGTGTAAGACTCTAGATTTAACTGACGGAAAACATCTCGTTTTAATAACACAATGATCATCTAATGTATCTCCAGCAGCGTTTGAAAACTTAAAGCATCATTTAGCTGAAGTAATAGATGTTGAGATAATTGAGAAATCAAAGAGCCCATATACTTCACCAGCTGTTCCTAACAAGAAGAAAGTAGTGTCTTGAGAGTGGGGATGGATTCTAAAAATATAGCAATGAAGGTAGCAGATCTTGCAGGTAGGATTAGTTAGCCTATTTTCTAGATCTAAGTTTACCAGTTGCTATGCACTACAATTTCAACCATATTTTTGTAACCAGTTAGAAGTAAAGCCACTTTAACTGGCTACAAATAATGCAATTCAGTGTGTGTCCAGAAAACAGCTTTTGTGTAATCACAACCGTGTTTGAGTATCTGCTCCCACCATGCTGCCTAACTGTTTGTGCATCAGTACACTTTTGGGACGCTCTCCTTAGGAGGACATGCAGTGCCTGGAGCACATGACATAAAGCAGAATCAGCATCAAATAGGACAAAGTTCTTGAAGATAATAACAAATGTTCTGTTCTCTCGTTATTAGTAAGATATCAATAGATTAATTTAAAAAATTATAAATAATGAGTTACAGTAGGTACCATCAAAAGCTAAGTGTCTACCACTCAGCTGTGCTTGTGGTACTGCTTTTACATAGTGTAGAGAAACCATGGTTATTGCACAGATGCAAGGCAGTGAATGGTGATTTTATAACAGTGCCAGTTGGATTTGGCAACTTGCTAAAACTAACTATACTGATACTAAAATTAGCTCAATTACTTTAAAATATGTAACATATAATAGCATTTTTCTTCATTAATTGAGAGGTTGAGAAAGGTCATTTCAAAGAAAGGTAAATTTTATATTAAAATGTATTTGTATTTAAAATGATAAAGCAGCAAAATGTTCTTAAAAATAAAGGCATTATCTGCCAAAATGCTTAAAAAAATAATAAAGCTGATAGCCTAAAGTTACTTGGATCCCTTATCCTGCATTCAATCATGTAGATGTATAATCTACACGAGTGATCCCAGAGACTACTTGTGTGTGCAAAGTTAAGCACATGCATAAGGAGTGGACATTTACACTTGTGTGGGTTTTCCTGGGTCCGATTGGATACAGTAGTTCATCAGTAGAAAGCTGTATTTCTCTATGATGCTGCAAAGACCTGGTTTATCACCATGGAAGGTTTACCAATAGTAGTGGGGGAGCAGGGGAAGATTGGAAAGACCCACGAAACCAAGATGTTTAGACACTTGGGACTTCTTTCGGCAATGAGAAATTTAACTTTTGCCCCCAAAAGTATCAGTGGACATTTGGGGCATTCCTCCAGTTACTTTGGGTGACTCAGCTTATCTGGTTAATGAAGCCTTTTAGGGTATGTCTACACAGCATTTTGAAATGAGTGGGAGTGAACCCCTCTCAAGTTAGCCGGACTCAGGCTAGTGCTCTAAAAACAGCTGTATAGACAAGCACTTTGCATTAAGATTTTCCTCTTCAATATAAATGCAAATATTTTGTATGCAGCATAACCAACCCTGTAACTCACAGTGAGATTTTAATAAACAATAATTTGCAATTCAATCTAATGACAACCAAACTTGCCTGCAACAAATGACCATTACTAAATTATAGGTCCCACTTTCTTCCTCTAAAAAATCTCCCTATTCTAGCTGTGTCTCAAGACCCAGAGTTCCTTGCTGCAAGATGACAGTTAGGGTACACAGCCTGGGGCAGCAAGCCTGCAAGCCCCGGTCAATGGACTCGGGCATGTGAGGCTCACACTATCACACTGAAAATAACAGTGCAGCTCAGGTTGGAGTCAGGCTCTGAAACTTAGGGCTGGGCTACACTGTGTGTGTGTGGGGGGGGGTTTCAAACTAAGATTCACAACTTCAGCTGTGCTATTCGTGTAGCTGAAGTCGAAGTGTCTTAGTTTGACTTACCTGGCTGTCCCCACGGTGGCGGGTTGACTGCGTCAGCTCCACCACCAACTCTGCTTACTCCTTCTGCCAAGGTGGAGTACAGACGTCGATTCGAGGATCGATTTATCACATCTAGACAAGACACGATAAATCAATCCCTGATACATCGAGCGCTACCCGCCGATCTGGCGGATAGTGTAGCTGTATCCTTAGGGAGAGATGTGAGTTTAAAGCTCAAGCCACAATGTAAACGTGTTTTCAACACCACTATTTTAAACATGGTAGCATGAGCCTGAGTCTGTTGATTCAGGCTGCCACTGGCTCTGTGGACATAACTGGAACTTAGCTACTCTGAGGGTGTCACTGACTATCCTGTTACTTAAACAACTCATCCATAATCAATTTACAACAAAATAACTTTAATAATAACCTTTTGACAAGCCACATCTAATTCATCATTCCTTTCTGAGCTGCACACAATAATGGATAATTGGCCTCTTCAATATTTTCTTTTTCCCAGAAATAACTCCTTTTAAACTAAAAATTTCTCTGAACAGTACATGGCATTTTAAACATCCTTCTTTCTCCAAGGTACTCCCAGTGGAACTTTTTCAAAACAATGTTTTTCAAACAAAAAGCACTCTGTGCCTAAGCCAGTATGTAAATCCATGAATACCTAAATGTGGATTTAGTTAGAGCTTCCAGAGGTGTGTTAAGTATCCATATATTTTGAAAATCTAACCACATACCAAGTTGGTTAAAGACATACTTCATAGCCCATGCCTGGGCCCCCAGCTCTGACAGTCACATGATCATAGAATCCTAGCTTTCATTTTAAAAAGGTAAGTTTCAAGGCTTCATGGTCATGAAAAAAAGCTTGAAAATATGAACTCGGTGTAATCGAGTGACACAGAAATTTGCCCGAATTCGCAGACAGCTTGAAACGATGCTTCTGAGAGGTGGGAAATGGCCCATTCACCATAATAAGGTGTCAACTCCAAGCCCTGCTGTTCCAGGGAGCACCACCAGCACCACTCCAATAGAAGCCTTGGTGGGAGGTGAGCCTACCAGCCGGGTTCAAGAGACTCAACAGCAGGGCTTGTGCTAGTGCCCTAATAGCTGCATAGACAGTGCTTTGAAATGTAGCTTGGGCTTCAGAGCCTGAGCGCCAAAGTCCAGGGCTTCAGACTCTGAGCTCCTGAGTCTGTTGGCTTGCTGCTAGGGGCCATATAGATACCCCCATGTGATAGAAGCAGAGTGTGGTGGTCTCACAATGCCAATACATCTGAGCTCCTGGAGTAAATACTGAGAAGAGGATCCTTGACCCTCTGCCTCTTTGTGGGAGAGGGAAACCTTCCTGCATCTCCTGAGGGGAGGATTCCCCTCTTACTGCTCCTGGAAGAAAGGAACCCTACGCCATTGGTCCTCTCTCTCTGGACGGCAGAGAAGCCCAATGATACCAATACTTCATGTGAGGGTGAGATCACAGTAGGGGGGGGGCAGGGCCACTGAGGCACAAAGGGGACCCCACAACATGGTGTGCCTCAAGCTTACTAGGGGTTATGTAGTCATTAGCTAATCAGACAGACAACTAATGTTTGCACATCTAAACAGAATATGCAAAATCATTGATGGAATTGTTTTGTGCCCCAGAAGTGAATATTATCTGTTCTATTCTGTTCATGTGTGGTTCACTATCATCTTCTCTCCCAGGGAACAATTAATGTGAAGCTGTGATGAACTGAAATTAGTTGTCATCTTTTATATGACTACTATGCACGTCTGGGTGGTTGCATACAATTGGTTACTTTCCATGGGTGAGATCAAAATGGGCTGTTCCAGGAACAAAGCAGAAAAGGAAAAATGATGGCAAAGATACATATATCAAAGACAACACAAATGCTCTGGTGGGGTGGGGAACGAAGGACTGTTAGTTCGGGATAAGAGGGTCTGTAACTGGTTAAAGGACAGGAAACAAAGGGTAGGAATAAATGGTCAGGAAAAAGGAATAAAAAAGGGATAAACAGTGTCCCTACCCCTTTGAACTCCAAACTTGAACATTGCAGAGTGGACCACACAATTTTTTCCATAAGTATATCCTCTAAAGAGCAAGTTCTCAGTAGAACACTGTAAGCATTACTAGATTTGATGGTTATTCTCTTTACAGTCTTTTCTGATGCCAATACATGTAAGAAATGAAGATGGATATGGCTAGAGATACAAACTGAAGAATCTCCAGAGATTTGATTTGCTACTGCATACTTTATTTAGAAAAAACTCTAAGCTTCAATGATTACAAATTGTTTTTCACATACAGATTTATAATAGTAATGAGAAGCATTGCAGGTGAAAAATGTAAGCAAAGAAGACGCATATGAAAATATAAAAATTTAGACGTACTAAAATACTATTTTCTATAGAATTTTGATGAATACCATGAATTTTCTAGGAAATGGAATATTCTCCCTGTTATTAAAATCTTGTTTTCTTTAATGTTAGGGAACATAATTCTATAATTTGAAAACATACTTCTGACTTTAAAGATGGCATTTTGCCTGCTGAATTGAGTGCCCCTTTCTAATGGCTGTGTTTGTTACTTCTGTGAAACATTTGCAGGTTTTTAAGAGTTGGAGATGTCTCTTATGTATCTCTCCACAGAGAAAAGCAGCTTGCATTTCATTCTCATGTCCATCTATACTGTGATGATGCAGCTGCTTAGAGTGAGATTTCTGGTTGATTTTCCTGACATGTAGTTTTCAGACAGCAATTATGTATGAGTCATCCCATTGTGAGTCTCCTTAGGACTCCATTGAGAGCCAATACAAAGCCAATAAAATAAATGTGTTTTTTAGGACATCTCAACTCCTACTGTGATATATGAATGTGACAGTCAACTGTTATGCTTGCATCTGGAAGATAAGGGATTGTGTTTTCATTTTAGTCACACAAAAGTGGAAACATCTTTCATTTTTAAAAGAACACACAGGAATAGAATTAGCCATTTTGGTATAAAAATTTGATGGGCCACTTTTAATACAACCAGAGAATAAAGTAGTTAGAATCCTCTTATTCTTTCTAAGGCAGGAGCTTGTTCTCCTGTAGTCAGTGACTGGAAGGATCGCAGCTAGTGTCCTATTACATTCACTAATGTTAGCATTTGGACTTCTAAGTGAAAGTGTAACTCTGCATTTCCACTGGCTTCTAATTGACTTGTATTATTAATTCAAGGCCTTAGATTTAATCTGTAAGGCTCTCAAAGGACTGGAGGTCAGCGACATCAACCACCACATCTCTATGCACCATTGAGGCAGTCATTGCTATGAGACAGTGAAATTGACGAAGTCTCGGCTAAAGCTCTCAAGGTTTAGATACAACATCAGTGGGCCTTCATTTGTGGTGACTAATGGTTTGGGATGCCGAACCTGACACACATTACAGGGGCCTGGCTTTACTAAATCCCAAGATGGGCACCCAAAAACCGAGCCACTCCACATCATGTCACTTTATAAAATAGCAGTTTAAAAGAAAAGGTACTTGAAGTATTTTAAATATGCTTTAACCAAGTATAATTTTTCATAAAAAATGTGTCTCAGATATTTAGAGCCAACATGTCTCGGGAAACTGCTGAGAGGTGGAATGGGCTGGGGACACGTGAAGAAGATGTGTATTTTGTGCCAGGAATCCTGTCATCTAGAACAAAATTTTACTGGGCTGGCAAGGCAAATCCAAGTGTGTGTGTGTAAGGGGCACTTCACTGCTGCTCCAGAAAAGAATCAGCATTTGCTCCTGGATTAGCTCATTCTGGGAAATGCATTTTCTAGCTAGCAGACTATGTGTCATTTGAACTAGAGGAACTGAAGTTAAAAGTGTTAAAGAAAGGAATACTGTAAAATATTTAATACAATTAGATGCATATGGGAGAAAAAAGAAATGGGACAAAACTCACATAGCCAAACAATTCCTGACAGGCTGACTATTTAAGGAGGCTCCAAAATGTTAGCAATTTTGAAGTCCTTTCAGTTATACTCACTGGCATAACATCCAACATAAAGTTGGAAAATACCTCAGTAGAATACAGAAGTAATGGAGATAAAGGGGAGAGTTACTTTGTGAGGGAAGATTCAAGCTATGTTTTGCTCCTTTATAGAGCTGGCTGAAATTCTTAGTACTGATTTTTTTCAGTCAAAGCATGCAGATTTGGCAACATCTAAATCAGGGGTCTCAAACTCAAATGACCATGAGGGCCGCATGAGGACTAGTGCACTGGCCCGAGGGCCGCACCACTGACACACACACATACCCTCGCTGCCCCGGCTCTGCCCCCACTCCACCCCTTCCATGAGGACTAGTGCAGTGGCCCGAGGGCCGCACCACTGACACACACCCTGCCCTCGCTGCCCCGGCTCCGCCCCCACTCCACCCCTTCCAAGAGGTCCCACCCCTGCCCCACCTCCTCCTCTGAGCACGCAGCTCCCCATTCCCTCCTGGAAAGCGCTAGGCACCACCAACAGCTGTTTGGCAAACAAAGCAAGAGCAATATAGGAAGTCCAGAGCTAGAAACACGCGCGGCCCAGCCAGGCAGCAGAGAAGCCTCCACTTCTGGCCCCTCCATCCTGCAAACTGCTATGGGGGAACCGGGGGGGAGGGGGGGCGCCAGAAAGGTTGGCGGGCCGCAGGGAAGGGCTTTGCAGGCCGCATGTGGCCCCCGGGCCACATGTTTGAGACCCCTGATCTAAATATTTTATGTATGTGTCAATTTTGCCAAATTGTTTTGGTTAAAAAAAACCTAAAGCATTTAAAAAAATGAAAGTTTCATTTTGAAACATTTGAACTAGAGGAACATTTGAACTAGAGATTTTTGGTTAAAAATGATTTTCAAATTTTCCTTTAATTTTATTTTTAAAAACCTAAGTGTTAAATGCTTGAAAACAAAACATTTTGTTTCAGGCTGATGAAACATTTCTTTTGACCTGAAACAATTTGTTTTGTTTTATTTTTCAATTTTTTTTATAAATTGTCAGGAAACAAGAGAAATCTTATTTGCCCAAGTCTATGGGTATGTCATTGGCAGGTAGTGATTGATCTATCGGGGATCTATTTATCACGTCTTGTTTAGACACAATAAATCAATCCCTGAAGGCGCTCCCTGTCACCTCTGGAACTCCAGCTCGCCAAGAGGCGCAAGTTGAATCAACGGGGAGGAGCCCACTGCCACGGTGAGGACGCCAAGTAAACTGACTTCAGCTATGTTATTCACGTAGCTGACATTGCATATCTTAGGTAGACCAAGCCTATGCCTTTATCCTAATTCCTGCACCTGCTAACTAATCGAAAAACCTACTAAATAAGATCCATAAAAAAAATTCACATACCAAGTTTGGTTAAGAAAATATATATTGTGTGGTAAAGAGAGGCCCTGACTAGCAAGTAGAAGGAAGGCCAGAAGGATTAAAGTAAGGATAACTAACTACTAAATAATAACGAGATAAGAGGAAGTTTCTAAAAAGAAGGCCTCTGATAATAGGGGTGATTGCAGATGGTTTTAAATCAAAGAGAATCTGTTTTAAAATAAACCAACACAGCCCACACACCAGTGTTAAAGCCTGTGTGAACCCAAGTAGAATGGGAAAAACTGTTGAACAGCAAGAAGGAGGGGAGGAAAGGCCTTGTGAAGAAAGGAGGCTGTAAATCTTATCTGGATCAAGACTGGAAATAAGGATGAACTGTCTCAAATTGATTTTAAGCTGAAGTCCGTAACTGGCAGTGAAATCACTTTTTTGTTAAAGGATATAAAAAGTAAACACTTAAAGGGTTCTTTGCTAATACTTGCCTGACCACAGTGGAACCAATCAATATGGGTCAAAGCACCCACTAATTTAGCTCATTTGTAAATATCTTGATCAAATGATTATAAATGTTTTGTTAATGTCTGGATGTAATAGATTGCTTTTTAGGCATGTTTAGAGCAATTGTATAAATACCATTTGGCCTTTGGATTTCATAAAATAATTTATGATTAAATTACTGTTTGGTGGTTTCCCATATCAACAGTAATAATTTAAAATATTATTAATAATTCCAACAGGTATAGAATGTTTTTGTGTTTGAGAAATACCTAGCACATAGCAGATGCTGTCAGGCAGAATCAGTGGGAGAGACGCGCCATTAATTTTCCCCTGACAATGCCACCAGAATACAAATAATAATGAGACTGTGAATTGTATGATTCTGTTGCACAAGTTGTCCTCTAATTATATCATAGATGGCATTCCTGTATTCATGTAATGTTTACTTAATGGATGAATGCACAAAGAAAGGTTCAAGAATAGCAGCCATGTTAGTCTGTATCCGTAAAGAAAGCCAGGAATACTTGTAGCACCTTAGAGACTAACTAGTTTATTTCAGCATAAGCTTTTGTGAGCTAGAGCTAGAGCTCACGAAAGCTTATGCTGAAATAAACTAGTTAGGTTCTAAGGTGCTACAAGTATTCCTGGCTTTCTGCACAAAGAAAGTTCTTGATAGTATGTACCAGGTGGCAGTCAGGTGTTAAACTGTAAAAGATTTTGTACAGAAATTGAGTTTTGAAAGGGGAAACCTTATTCATTATTGCCATCAGTAGATGCTGCTGCTGATTGTGACTGGTTTACTTCAACAGAAGAGACATCTTTATCTATATGATTGAAAAACTATTTCCTAGCAACAGGCGAAGTGCAGGCATGCTGACAGTTACGACAGCAGAGATAGTAGATAATAGAGACTACAGCAATTTCAGACTTGGTGCACCACAGAGTCATTTTTCTAGCATATCCTGGAGCTGTTACCCTGGAGTTACATCCTCTCTCACCATCTATTGCTGTCGTTTCCTAGGTGTCTGTCTGCTGCAGAAATCCTGAATGGGGTACCTGGACCCTGAGATTTTGTTACTGGGAATATAGGAATAAACAAGGAGATTACCTAATTTATCAATCTACTTTAACAACTTTAAAATTCTCTATCTCTAGAATTTAATTTTCTCTGAATAGTATATTTCTGGAGAATTTGTAGTTAATTCTCTGTTTAATCACATTTATTTTACATTTTGATTTTTTAAAATAAGATTGATTATAAGAATCTATAGAATCCTATCTGACCTCTAACTGTGCATTAATTACACACCCAAAATGAAGGTCCTGGAATGAAGGTCCTGGAATAATCTTTTTTCAGTTTATGTGGCAATTTAATTATATATTATCTGGTTTACATGGCCATCATTTCAGCTGTCACCATAGTAATTACCATGGCAATGAAACAGAAATGCAGCTGCACTGAATGTAACAATGCATCTCTCTCTTTCCTAAAGAGGCCACTTTTGAAGACAGTTTAAGCGTTTCTGTAAGCCTGGATGTTTAATTAAGATGGGCTATTTTTTGTAGGCTCCCTCAAATAATTCAACTTACTGCTGCTTAAGTGAATCATTTATATTGTTGCTCTTAGTAAATATAAGATTTGCTATTTTCATCTAAAATTTCAAAGTGTTTTCTAGTCACACTGCCAGCACATGCAAAACCACAGAAGTACCCATTAAGTGGAGTGGACTGCTCAAAACTGGGTTAAATACTGGGATGAAAGTGCTGCACATGGCAAGAGTAAATTGTGGCATGGAGAAACTAATGACCATCGTTTACTGTCTGAAGAAGGCTTATTCGGAGGACTGAGCTGTCTCTATGGCAGTATTTGTTTAGTCTCTAGAGCTGTATTTTCTGCAAACAGAATTATGAGACACCCACTGAACTCACTTGGTAAATAAGGCTTGCATCAGATCTTGTTGAGCTAATGGGCCATATCTATATCTGGAAGGCAGGGGAATTCTGTGTATGAAAACTTAGGCCATGTCTACAACACTACTACTTATGTCAGCAAAACGTATGTTCATTAGGGGAAAAAACACACCCATAAATTTTACCAGCATACATGGTAGTGTGCACAACACTATGTTAGCAGGAGAGCTTTCAACACAGCTACTGCCATTCATGGAGTTGGTTTTATGATATCAATGGGAGAGCTCTCTCCTGTCAGCATAGAACAGCTACCCGAGCGATCTTACAGCAACGCAGCTGCATTGGTACAGCTGTGTTGCTGTAAGCTCTTTACTGTAGACATTGACCTAGTTAAAGAATTAGAGAGACAAGGTGCATGAGGCAATATATTTTATTGGACCAACTTCTGTTGGTGAGACAAGCTTTTGAGCCCACAGAGCTCTTCTTCGAGTCTGGGAAAGTTTGTCTCTCTCACCAACAGAAGTTGGCTCAATAAAAGATATTACCTCACCCACCTTGTCTCTCTAACATTCTGGAACTGACACAGCTATGCCTACACAGCACAGTTAAATAGCTAGCATTTTGCCTGTCCTCCAATTTATTGATCTAGGTTTTTGAATGGCATCCCCTTAGAAATTTTTTTCCCCTGCCATTTGTGATAGATATAGTCCCCATGTTCAGCAAATTTCTGTCCCTGCTTTCAGGGGGTTCTAATCAGCTCAAGATTCTGGCTCAATCTTCCACTCGGATTTTGTTTATTAATATGTATGTCTGTGTATTAAACCTTATTGCATTTTTCCAAGTTGAGTTCCATTTTGATGTTGTCTGCCCATGTATCTAAGTGTCTTTGGGTTATTTGTCTGTCCTCCCACCTCAAATGAGAGCTAGCTCTTAGCATTTATGTGGAGGCCCTGCACGGGGGCAATGCAGAGCTGCCCCACTTACGGTGACCAGACAGCAAATGTAAAAAATTGGGAGGGTGTGTGTGTGTGTGTGTGTGTGTGTGTGTGTGTGTGTGTGTGTGTGTGTGCGCGCGCACAGGGGGGAGAGAATAGGAGACTATATAAGACAAAGACCCCAAAATCACGGTCTACTCAGGAGCAGCACCAGGGAAACTGTGCCTCAGGCAGGCACAATCTCTCTCTGTTGCTCTCTTACATGGCCATTTGGGCAGTGGGAAGGAAGGTTGCACTTCGCATTGGACATTAGGGTGACACCGCCCCACTCTGGGCCGGTGTAAGGTAGAGAAGAGTCTTTCTCTGGCCTTTCTCAGGCAAATTGCACCACCCCCTCCCCACCCAGGGGAAACAGTAATAAGCAGTTCCTGCACTTCCCAGATCCCAGGGACTGGAATTATGAGATGGTGTTTTTAAGCCAAACCTCTCCTCCCACGTGATCATGCAGAGGCCATCACAACCTGCCCCTTAGTATAGGAAAATTTCAATAACATGCTCTTAACATGCTCTAGTTATTTAATATTTTCATTAATAAAAGCCAGACCTCAAGATATCCTTTTGTGATATCCCAACCAGACTTCTCCTATCAATATGATTCATTGATCATAACTCTTGTTCACAGTCCTTGGCCAGTTTTCAAGCCAGATGGTCATGTTCATTTTCAAGCCAAATTAATTAATTTTGAGACTGAGATTTCATTTCATGAAATGCTGTTCTAAAACCCAGCTCTGTTACACCTACCCCTTTACATGCAGCCACTAATTTCTAGTTCTACCAATTTTACAGTGTGAAAAAATCTAATTTTTTTGTATCCAAAGTTCAAACACCCTGAAGTTTCAGTGTCCTCAAACCTGTCACTTTGATTTCACTCGGTAGAAAGAAACTGCACAAGCTACTTAGAAAATTTAGATCTGAGTCCAGAGCCAGATTCTGAACACTCCTAATGTTTGGGAGTTGTATGGGCATGTTTCTACAAAAACAGCTATTCCGTTTCTATGGCGATAAGATCTAATTTTTATAAACCCATACTCTGTATTTCTCATAATTCCATTACTCTAGTGGTTTAGTGATTTTTTAAAAATTCATATTTGTTTAATTATTTCACTACAGATAAAAGTTAGCACTTATTCCTCCAAATCTAGGACCACTTTTCATTTTTCTTTCTTTTTCCTTCATTTTAAAAAAAGTAGTAGGTTCACTTTTCTCCAATTCCATGATGTAAAAAAATATTTCTCAGTGATACAATGCATCTTTTGGCTGATCCCCTTAGTTCCATAAGGATGCACATCACAGCATTCTGAATGGGTTCTATTTGTACAGATCAGCCACATAATGTGGTTAGCACCTCAGCATACTTATTTCTTCTTCAGTTTTAAAATAAATATGCCTATTTTTTTAGTTGTGAGGAATAAACTAACAACCAGGAGTGCTGGATTTTGGCATTTTTCTTCGTATCTCACATTATTTTGAGTAATTTTACCTTGGATTTTATTTTTTCCAACCCATAACATTCCCATAATATTATTCATATGAACTGACAATTGGTATAATCACATGAAAAGTTTTTTCTTCTTCAAAAATTGGAATATTTAC
Source organism: Sternotherus odoratus (assembly GCA_032164245.1). Classification (NCBI taxonomy): domain Eukaryota; kingdom Metazoa; phylum Chordata; order Testudines; family Kinosternidae; genus Sternotherus; species Sternotherus odoratus. The sequence continues at coordinate 79,226,022 of JAVMKO010000005.1, read as the reverse complement.
CTTATTTCTTACTAGTCTAAATATGCTATAGTAAAAATATAATGTGCTTAACATAAAGCAGAGAATTTCCTTTATCTACTCAGTGACAATACTCAGACAAAATTAGCTTAGTATGGAGACTAACCTACTTGGCCTTGTGGCCTACTTAGATCAGGGTGGCCTACTTAGATTAGAGTTGAGACACAATGAGGGTAGAGGAGCTTGCATACCCATTGTCTACCGGCACAAGGGACAGGACATGCTGTACACTGGCTCTCCCCAGTTGGCAGATGGGGACTTACCAGTTGGTAGAGTTTAGAGCAGGATGTCCGTGCAGGAAACTCTCTCACACATAGTATCAATATTTTTGAATCAGTGTTTCATAGTTCAGTACAGCCCAAAAGCAGGTCTCCCATTGTTCACCCCTCTGAAGGGAGAGACAGAATATGACCTATGCAACACTTACGTGCCAATGAAGTTCTCACGTTCTGTTTTAAGTGGGACTTTTGTGGGATGTAGACCTTATGCTGACTGTTTGCCAAACAATGAATTTTACTACATATACATGAATTAGTCAGGTTTTGAAGGGCACCCTTAGGCAGCTGAACATATGGGATAGTCTAATAGCTGCCAAACAGCTAATTCCTTAATTTTTCCAAAGAGCATGTGCCAAAACGATTGACTCCTATAGTCTTTACTCCCAACTGGAGGTTCAACAGTGTCAAGACTGGAGGATTATTATTGCAGCTATGTGCTACAGCAGGTAAAGGATAACTGTACAGGAACAGATCCTGCACCTCAGAAATGAATAATAGTCCCTCTGCAAGATACTCTGACTGAAAAGGGTGAAAAGTTCATGTATGAGGAAGGGGAGAGCGATTGAACAAGAAACCTCTGAACAGTTTTTATATTTATTGAGAGTTTTAAAAGATAAAAAGAAAAGTGACCACATAATGCCCCAGGCACCAATCTTTCAAAAATACATTTCATAAAAAGGATGTAATAATTCCACTGTATCAAAACAAATAATCCAGCAATATAAATGTGATAAGGAAACTGACCTCAGATACAGTCCCCAAACAGTCTACTCAACACCCATCTCCTCATTATTTATATGAGGCACACTAACTAAAAAGAAAAATAAAGTGACCCAACTGTTCACACATTTCTATTAATAAATAAGCATGTGTAAGCATCTGAGTTGTTTTCTAAGCATTTATGGGTGAGGGAGTAGCATGCATTTAAAATCTAGTCTGCCAAGAGTGAACAAACAGTTGTTTTCCAAATAACATGCATATTCAGTTCCCAATGAAATCAATGGGAATTTTGCCATTGACTTCAAAGAGGGATCTGGCTCAATATGCTGAAAGCTATTTTTACATGAAGGTTCATATAAAAAGTATTTGCCTTTGTGCAATGTATTATAAAAATGAATTAGGGTTCTTAAGTAGGTTACTGTACAAACGAGTGTGACAGTTAAAAGTACCTGTGATAAATTTAGGAAACTTTTGCATGGTCTGATCTTTTGATGATACAGTTATGCTACAATCATTTTCACATAAAATTTAATTTAATTATTTTTTTGAAACATTACGTATTGGGAGTGCTGAAGAAGATATTAATATTGTAGTGAGCCAGCCCATTCAATAGAAATGTCACTGGGCCTACAGAGGCCATTTTTTTCTTTAACTCTTATCCAGGCCTTCATTATCCACATGAAGAGAGGCATTTATAGTAATGAGCTTTCATATCCCCATGAGTCCTTTATCTTGATTTACCTAATCTCACCAAAACAAAAAAGTTTTTAAACATACGGTGTTATTCTAAAAAGTCAGTAATTCTCTCACCCGTGGAAATGAGACACATTTATCAAATACTCAACGTTTTCAAAACATAACAAAATTCCGCCCAACTAGTCACCCTAAGGTATCTAGCGCAACAGTTGTTTCTGCATTTAGTCCAGCCAGGGATATATGGTGTGTATGCGTCTTGGGTGAAATCCTGGACCCACTGATGTCAATGGCAAAAACTCTCACTGACTTCAATAGGGCTAGGATTTCGCTTCTCATAACCATTGGTACACTGAACCCAGGAACACTGCTCTGAATCTGAGCAGCAGATACTTTCCTCCTGTGATGCTGGTCATCACAAAGCTTGATCCAGTCCACATTGCAACACCTCGATCCATCTACAAGCCGACTCTGTAGGCCAGAATGGCATTCTGCACCCTTTTCCAATCACCCACAGAGATTCCAAAGGATATTAAGTCATCTTTACAAGCATTCCCAAAACTAAGCAGTGGTCAGGCTCTCTTTCTAGACCAAGGGTGGGAAAACTATGGGCCATGGGCCAGACCCAGCCCATCAGGGCTTTTGATCTGGCCCTTGGGATTGCCACCCCTATGGCACCAGTGCCCTCGCCTGCAGGCACCACCCCACACAGCTCCCATTGGCCGGGAATGGGGAACCGCAGACAATGGGAGTTTCAGGGGCGGTACCTACAGGCGAGGACAGTGTGAAGAGCCCTTTGCCCCTTCTCCCTCAGGGGCCACAGGGACATGGTACTGGTCACTTCTGGGAGGGGTGCAGCATTGGGCCAAGGCAGACAGGGAGCCTGTCCTGGCACTAGTATGTGTCGCTGCCACCCCAGAGTCGCTCCAGCCTCTCCAGGTAAGTAGCACCGGGCCAGAGCTCTCATCCTGCACCCCGCGCCCTACCTCTCTGGCCTGAGCCCCCACCACACCCATCCTACACCCCAACCCCTGCCCTGAGCTCTCTGCCACACCCCTCCTACGCCCCTGGCCTGAGCCCCCTGCTGCACCTCACACCCCTCCTGCACTCCAAACCTCTGCCTTGAGTCCCCTTGTACACCTCACACCCCTCCTCTGCCCCAACCCCTTTTCATGAAACCCTTTGTGCACACTGCACCCCTTCCCACACCCCACACTTCATCCTGAACCCCAACCCACTGCCCCAGCCCCACATTCATGGCCTTGCATGCAATTTCCCCATTCAGATGTGGCCCTCAGGCCAAAACGTTTGCCCATCCCGTTCTAGACCTTTGCGAATTTCAGAGTACAGCAACTTTTCAGGATCCTGTAATCTGGCATTCACCATGGAATGTATCTAACAGCAGGTCTCGTCCAGACCAGCCAGAGCAGGGTCAGAGAAACACACATCATGATTAGGAGGGGAAGCCCTGGTCCAGCAGACTTCAGTCCAAAAAGAGAGGACTTGGAATCCTAAAAGAACATTGATCCAAATCCTAAAGAATGCTCAGGAGTTGTGAGGAAACTGAGGCAGGGAACAGTGTGCAGGTGTTTCTTGTTTTACCTAGATCTCTGTATTTCCTGGGCTGTCTCTAAAGTAAATCGATTGTCTTAGAAATCCTTTTGAAAATTCTGTGTTTATTTGCTTCAAATATTATGTGTCCCTGAAGGGGCAGACTATAAACTAGTGTCCCCATAACAGTGGACTCTAGGAAGAGTGTGCTTAAAATAATGTGGGGGTTTAGGGAGTGTTCAGCACTGGTGTTGGGGCCTAACGCAGCTGGCCCCAGGAGTCCCTCTTCCAGAAGGGGTACCAAAAAGAGAGGCTGTGCCAAAGCAGTACACCAGAGAGGCTGGAGCCAAACACAGTGCTAGAGCCTACTCAGACCAAGAACAGATTAAAAGCACAACAGCCTGGTGGCTGGGGGAGCTTTGCCAAGGCTGTGAAGCTTGTAAAAAAGTTTCAATTTTCAGTCAGGGAGCAGGAAATTGACATGTGACTTAGGTAAGAAGTCATGTAAACATCACTAAAATTATGAACGACAAATATACCAAGCAATTGTTACAGTGAATAGCGGCTGAGCAATACACACAAGCTGAAATATTTTTGCATAAACTATTCAAATCTGAATAATGTACAAATTCATAACAAATCCAGTCTGCAGAAGTTCAGAAAGAGAAAAAGGTTTTGAATTCCTTAGATAAACAGATTTGTTATGACTAGCTAGCCCCACCTTGGTTGTTATTATTAATAATATTAATGTATCTACTACTTTTCTCTGTAATACTGAATTGCTATAAATATGCTGAACAATTGGGGTTTATGTGATGGGCTTCAAAATATGCAAACTGTAATATGAATGTTCCCTAGAAAACATATTTCTACAATACAGTAAATCTGACAGCAATAGTATATAGAATCAAGACTGAGTTTTGACAAAGGAGAAATTAGTATTTAATTCTAAAATAGCAAGATTGACAAAGGCTGTTTAGAATATTACCTCCCGCCTACACACAAAAAATTGTCATTGTTATGTTGCTATGCCAACTCAGCCTACTGATCAACAATGTAAAGCAAGCAAACTTCAAAATTATACTGCAGTTCAAACCGATCTATCAACCTAGTTTCTCTGCCTGACTGTATATGAAACTAGAAAATATGTTTATTGAGGAGCTCTGTTTACATCATTCATGTGGAAGTGATCAGTTAGGAATCTGAAGTATTAGTACTATTAGAAATAGGTCTGAGAAGTCCTTGCATTTTGGCACAGGACTGTGGAATATCTGTTTGTTGCTGCTCTCAAAAATCTAAACTACTCTTGTCCACTGTGATCATATCACTACACACAGGACTATCTGATGGATTATAGGAAGGATTAAACATATTTATTCCTTACGATACATGCAATTTAATGGACTCACCCTTTACTTAAATTGAGACATAAGGGAGGATCTTTAAGACCCCTCCTATCTGAGAAATGAATCACAGCTATATGTGTCCCTTTATTCTCTAGCTGTCAGTTTATGTTTATACAAGTAGTTTGCTAGAAAACTGACTAAAACCTTACTTACAAAAATTAAAGCTGAGCATCTTCTTATTTCTAGCTCCCCAAATTAAAGGGTACCACAGCTATGGATTTGAATGATGCATGTGCAGAAATAGTTTTTAAAGAGTGTGATTAAAATGCAACTACTGGAAAACTAATGTTTATTGGCAGAACTGGGTTAAGACCTCCAACTATTTGGTTCTTATTTCAATGCCAGAGGTATATGTCAGAGAGGAAAAGCACTCTTGAATAGTTGAACAATTGCATTCATTCTTCACAAGAGACCATACAGTGGAGGAAAATAAAAATATAATGCTCAAATAAGTGGAAACCAAAAATTGCCAGGCCCTGTATGAAATAATCTTTTAGTCCAGATACAAAGTAGAACTTTTGCTGTGCAAATTACCATCTGTTAATGCAAAAAATGAATACAAATCCTAAACTCATCGTTATTTCACTAAATTGAGTAAACCTAGCTAAAATAAATTTTCTCTTGCCTGAATTTTTTTAAATTTTTTTTTTTTTTTGCTTCTGGTTCAAGCTTGTGTACATGGGGAAATGAATAAAAAATAGCTACCGTATTTTTCGCCATATAGGACGCTCCGGCGTATAAGACGCCCCCGAGTTTTTAGGTAAAAAAGCCGGGAAAACACCCCCCTCCCCCCAAAAAAACAAAACCACCACACACAAAAAGTGCGCCGCTCTCCCGTCCCCGCCGCGCGGGCGGGCTGCTGGGGGAGCGCCGTCCCCGCCGCGCGGGCGGGCTGCTGGGGGAGCGCCGCTCTCCCGTCCCCGCCACGCGGGCGGGCGCTCCCAGGGGCCCCGGGGCCCGAGCTGCTCCCGTTCCCCGCCGGCCCCGAACACATGCGGGTGGGCTGGGGGGGAAGCGCCGCCCCGCCCCGCCCACCGGGCCACCTGCAGCCGCCCCAGCTCCAGCTGCCCGGTGAGTTCACATATTCGGCGTATAAGACGCCCCCCCTAATTTTGTGAATATTTTTGGGGGTTAAAAAGGCGTCTTATACGCCGAAAAATACGGTAAATGTAATTTTAAAGTGCAATAACTATTCTGTGCTAGCTCCCTGTGCAAACATACTTACTCTGCACTGAATGCCTCTGGCTTTGTGTGATTTACTTTAATCCACTGGATTAAGCTAAACTTCACAAAGGCACCCACTGTGAAAGAGTGTCCACACTGGGAGCTAATGTAGAATAGCTATTCTGCACTTGCTATTCTGGGTTTTTCTTCCCATGGAGACAAGTCCTTAATTGTAATTGCTATGTTTGATAGTTTACTGGGAACTCATGACATTTAGTTGAAATATGATGCCACAAGTATTATCAAGGTTCATCTTTAAATCAGGGAATATTTAGTATTGTCCAGTTATAGGAGTTATGATAAGCAATCTACTTTTCTGATAAGTTATGACCCAAGGCATTTTTACTATGTAGAATCAGTAGTTGTTGCACTTAAACATTTATTTGATTACTTTACCTGAATAAAATAAAATCTAGGATATTTTTAAAAGAGGGTTACTCTGCTATTCTAAACTATTTCACTGTATATTACTCCCAGATACTATGCTTGAACTATCATCTTATCAGTCCACAGAGGACAATTCTGTGCTTCCTAATCTACTGATGTAGTCTATTGGTTTATGCTCACACCAACAAAAGTTACTTAAATACAGCATATGTAGAGATTCTCTCAATAATGCCCAGGTTAAAAGAAAAACTGCACACAGAAGAAGATGGATGGAGAGTGGTGGGATACAGGATGTGAAGCATGCCTTTAATTTCCCTTGGTGTAAACACTTTGACATTATTGACCTTTGAAAAAGAAGAAGTTTAATAATTCAAGGTCACTTTTAAGACCTAAAAAAACCAAACCCACAAAACCCCAAGCCACACAATGGTCTTTATATTCTTCCGTTCTTTACTTATGAGGCTTAGAAAGACCTTTTCTTAAGTTAAGTAAGAGATCCTCATAGAATATTCTATCATTTAATATATTCATCTGCATTTGCTTAAGGAAAATAGTATAAAAACAAAAGGGATATGTATATACTTTAGTCTCACACTTGGAAAGGACTTGATTGTTATAACCTTACTCATATTGAACAGTATCTTATTCTACAAGTTAGCCCCACTGATGTCCAAAGGACTACTCATGGTATAAAGCCCTATTTAGCATGAATGAAGTTTCACAGTTTAATCTGTAAGAATCACTTCCTACCAGGATTAAATTGCTCCATAGTTCAACAAGGGGATGGTAAAACAAAAACAAAAAACCCTCACATTTTCACCCTCTCCATACATGTTGTTAATTGCTCTATAAGCAGAATGGCTGATGATAGGAAAAGAGCAATTTGGTTGGAAATAGCCCTCACTAGGGAGTAATGTCTTCACTGATTTTCTCCAGAATAATTAAACACAATCAAAATAGGAGTGGTGGCATGCACTCCCAATAAGTATAGTTTCTGTCAATTGTCATAAATAATAATAAGAGTGTAATGTATGCACCTACTGATTTAAACACCATCCATGGCCAATTTTTGAAATATGTCAGCTGTACCTGGTATTTACATGGGGACTTTGGGTCTGACCCTGTAGAAAGGGTACTGACTACCAGGGCTTGCTTTATCATGAGGCGACCGCCTCAACTGCCAGACTGGGGGGGGGGGGGGGGCAAGCACCACTAGGACCCAGAGTGTAGAAAATTGTGTCTGCTGCTGGTGCATATGTATTGTCTCTGCTCTAGACACACAAAGATGGTGGAGTGTTGTGCTGGAGGAAGGGGGGCACAAGAGGCCTTTCAAAGTTTTGACCCAAGCAAGGGGACATGGAGGCATCACTTGAGCTCCCTGCCTCAGGTGCCAAAATGTTGTGGGCCGGCCCTGCTGATTACTCACATGAGTAAAGTTAGGAATGTGCATGACTCGGTCTTTAGCAGATATGCCCTTAGTCCTTAAACACATATAACTTTTGGCATCCCATTAAATTTTAATTGGCCCACTAACTTCAGTGGGATTACTAATGTTCTTAAAGATATCCAAATGCCTAAGTGCTGAATCGAATTAATTCAACCAGCTACACATTTCAAGTTCAACAGATACTTATAATTTGGTGGATCAGGGCCACAGACTGTGAGTTCTTCAAGGCAGGGACCATGTTTTAATAAGTATTATACAATGCCCAACACAACATGACTTGCTTGGGTGTCCGTAGGCACTCAAATAATATATATTGAATAATCATTAATGGGATTTCATGCTATATTGAAAGAGCTCAGGCACATTCCGAATGAATCACCAAAGCTAAACATTCCATTTATAAATATCCTTATGTCTTTCTACTGTGTAATGTGAAGCAAGGACAATGGTACTTATCAATAATGTATAAATGCTTTCCTATCAGAAAGCCTGGCATGGCATCTGTTCATCTTTTCTAAATGGATTTTTTCGGAATGAATTAGTATCATTTTGCACTAAATGATGTACATGGAGCTTCAAATTGATTTTATATTACCCAAATAGAAACACAACATGTTGTTTTACACACTGTGAATAACAGCAGCACTATCTACACTGACAGCCTTTCAGAGTAAGCCCAGTTTAAAGCCGTGACAAGTGACATTTGGAATGGATTGTCTGGCATCTATGAGTAGCACTGCAAGGACATATGTACTTATTACACTGAAACTAATTTCCTTGGAATGGTTCACACAGGAACAACCCTTGTGCTTTTACTAAAGTGCCATACAATTTAAAACAAAAACGAAAAAAACTACCCAAAATTGGTTAGTTTAAACCTTCCTCCCCTCCCCAAATTGTGTCTGCTTGTGGAAGATCAGAGTTGCCTTCGTATCAGTTTTCCTCTTTCAAGTGTGACATTAGTGCACTAAGGAAAATCATAATGTTTGATTGTACATTTTTCTTTGCCTAAAAGATGACAGTAAGTGAAACAATTATAGAAATAAATGAGGCTGGAGCTGCTACTGCTCATACCCACATCAGGATCAAAGATCAAGTTGGAAGAATACCTGCAAGGCTTACTAGACTGTCTGAGCTTGCATGGATTTGGAGCAGGTTAAAATTCAAGATATTAAATGCACATTATTTACTTGTACTACTGTTGATGTATGTTTAATTTTCTAGTTCTGCAGGAATTTGAGGCTTTTCAGTTTTATTTATATTTCAAGTGGAACATCTACACTGGAGGAACAAAAGCAGCCTGTTTTGGGAGGTACAACAAGATAGCATTTTAGAGTGATGGTGAAACTTAAAACGACGTAATTTAAATGAAATGCAGAGGGATTTTCATTCCACCATTAGCATTCTCTGCTAGAGGAGAAACAGAACCCAGCTGCTTGTGTTGGAGTCCATTCATTCACAGATGCCAGCATCTAAAATTTTGCCAACACTGACAAATCTCCAAATAAACCAAGGGCCTGGGGACTAACAATCACTGGCAGCTCTTCTTTACAGGTTATTTTCTGTGTCCTGTATTCCAGTTATTTAACTATCAAATACAAAATAGCCAGCAATATAAGTACTCAAACTAGATCGCCAGATTTTCTCCCAAACGTATAAAATACAGAATCATAGGAATGGAAGGAGCCTCAAAAGGTCATCTAGTCCGGTCCCATGCACTCATGGCAGGACTAAGTATTAAAGAAGAACCTCAAAGATACAAACACCAGAGTTACAGACTGACTGGTCAATTGGACGCTAAGTGAAACCAGAAGTAACCAGACAGCAGCAGAGACCAAATAAATAAATAAATAAATAAATGCTGTACCGTGCCTGTATTGCATCTTAAAGGTAGGCAGATGGACATGTAGCTTCATGTGCAGGGCAGCCACTTACAGCAAAACGCTGGGGCTGCCAGCAGAACAGGAACAGCACTGGGGTCTGCACTGCTTTCATCCCTACCCCTCCCACCCACCGGGGGGGCTGGGACGACGACACACTGTTTACATACACACACACACCCTGCCAGAAGGGAGGCGAGCTTGCAAACTTATGCGGGCGCTGAGTAGGGAGCAGCTCAGCTGATGCTGAAGCATAGCCTGGAATGTCAGCTGCTGGATCTGGAGCCCGAACTGTGCTTTGTTCAGAGTTATAAACCACCCTGACAGGAAGTTTTTCCTAATGTCCAACCTAAACGACCCCTGTTGAAATTTAAGACCATTGCAAAAGTTAATGAAATAAAATTTACCGACCTAGAAGTTGTGGATGGAATTGCTTTTCATTCTTACATTTCTGCTCCATCTCTCCCTCTCCCACTTCCATTTTCCATTTCCAACTAATTCTAACCATAGACATAAGATTTCTTTTCTATTTTTCATGACTTCTGGCTATTCTTTCATTCATAACCTGTTTTTTCTCTCATTTTCTTGTGCTTTTTTTTGTTGTTGAGAAAACAGCTTCTCTTTCCTGTTTACTCTCTGATGTTGTCTCATTCCCTTTACACCTCTTGTGTTCTCCCAATCCCCTTTGCTCCTGCCTGTATCCCACTCTCTCAACATTCCTCTCTCTCTCCTGTTACACTGAAGCTCATATTCTTCATAGTTGTATGATTATGATGTAATTACAACATAATTATGATGCATTTTGTATAAGATGGGTCAATGTGAGGTATAATTGGAAACGTTATGATTTGCTAAATATGATTATTCTGTATGCATGTAAAGTTATGTATTCTGTATGCATGTAAAGTTATGACTATTGACTATGTATCTGTATTTCAAACATAATTACTCCTCAATGACACCCACTAAGCAAGATACTTCCAGTCTTGAAAGCTGTTTGATAATGGCCTATTTAAGGTTATGGGCCATCAAGAGAAACAACAGTCCTTAGGAGAAGCTTATCCTCTACCTGGTGAGCCTTCCTGAGAACGCTCCAGACAGCTTATGAGTAATGGCTGCTATGACTCAGCAAGGTATGCAAGGGCATGTGACCAGACCACATGACACTGAACTCCACAGTCAGCACTTTTTCAAAGAGATATTATTAAGGGCACTAGAGCAAATTATTCTACTGCATGGCAAAGAGAGGAAATATGGCTAGAGACTACCGTGGCTTAACCAGGAGATCTTCAAATATCTAAAACTCAAAAAAGAGTCCTACAAAAAGTGAAAACTCGGTCAAATTACAAATGATGAATATAAACAATTAACACAAGTATGTAAGGACAAAATTAGAAAAGCCAAGGCACAAAATGAGATCAGACTAGCTAGGGACATAAAAGGAAACAAGAAAACATTCTACAAATACATCAGAAGCAAGAAGACGACCAAGGACTTAAATTGTAGCAAGGACAGTTTAGGTTGGACAGTAGGAAAAACTTCCTAAATGTCAGTGGTTAAGCACTTTAATTTAATTTAAGCACAAATTGCCTAGGGAGGTTGTGACATTTCGATCATTGGGGATTGTTAAGAACAAGTTGGACAAACATCTGTTAGGGATGGTCTAGATAATACTTAGTCCTGCCTTGAATGCAGGGGACTGGACTAGATGATCTCTCAAGGTTCTACCATCTTTCCAGTTCTATGATTTTATGATTTCAGTGTGATATTTGAGCCTGTTTTTCACTTGTGAGACTTGTCTGAAGCCCAAGCCCCATCGCCAGGGGCTTAAGACCTGCTTGGCACCCCCATTGCCAGCCCTGAACTTGCAACCCAACTAAACTTGTCCCATCACCTCCATGAGGGTGGCAACCCCCATGTTGAGAAACACTGATTGAGCTTAGTTAAGTACCCTCAGAAGACCTCTGAGTATCTGTGGTGTTTTAGATGCTGCTTGTAACTCTTAGGACTGGGGGACTGTAGGACAGGAAACAGGAAGGAGGGGGGAGGAGTTGAGCCAAGCCTGAGTTAGAGCTACAGAGGGGTGCAGCAGCAGCTCTGCAAAGAGGTTTCACTGTTGTTAAATAAAGTCTGTTGAAGTTGTTAGTACCTTGCTTGCTTGATACAACAGTACCCCTACAGGTACACATACCCCTGGTTGAGAACCACTGGGCTTGACACCCACAGGTTCACAAAGCACTGCACTGGAATCCCTTAACTCAGCTACTCCACACAGGGAGGGATTGATGGAGGCAACAGTCTCACACAACACTAAATCATTGCTGAAACTGGTGATACCTGAGAAGAGCCAGCAGCTCTGAACACCATGTGGATGCATTTGGGGGAGAGGCCTTGACCCTGCCCACCATTTGCCCCAGTGAGAAAAAAACAGACTATGTAGAAGAGAACAAGATAAGCCTGGTCTAAAGACTAAAAGTGTAAAGGTAACCCTGGTAACTGCTCTCTCCATAGTTCTGGGGGTTCGGGCTCTTTCCTGAGAGGATAGGAGGGTCTAACACTCTTCTCCTCTCCAATCCCCCCAAGTTCACCAGAGCCATCAAATCCTCCCTCAGAGGACCCTATTTATAAGGATTCCAGAAAGAAGATTTCTGTGCCTTCTCCTGAAAGTTTCTTTGTCAAAGAGGTGAGCTGACCTCTATAAGAGCATATACATTCCCCCCCCCCCATGTTTCCCATGAAGAATAAGATGGTTATTTTAATAATTAAAATCTAGAGATCACTGGCAATTTTATCATTTATAACAATTTGTGAATTTTAAGAGAGGGCTCCAAAGGTAATGGGCTTCACTAATACTGACATGTTAATGTATCATCTCATCTCTTTTGAATTAACTTTCATGCAATGTACAAGTTACACCGTTTTAAATTTACTCTTGGCACCTAATAACTGCATAATAAAATATTTATAAAAATAGCAAAATTCTAGTATAATCCCCTGGATTTCATTTATTTCTGGGCAGCATGACAAATCCAAAATAGCTATAGTTGAATTTCTAATTTAATGGAACATTAAGCAGCCATTTCTAGTACCCCAGGTACACAGTCTAATTATTTGTGGGTGTTCATATTAAATTAATACACAGAAAATAAATGCAAAAATAGTTGAAACAAATGGCGAGACCAAAGTATTCCTTTCATTAAATAATATCCATCACTGACAGGTAAAGCCTATAAAAAACATTTAAAAAACCTTACGGCTAGATCATTCTTTCTATAGGAAACTCTGAATTCCCACTAACAGAGTTTCCTCCAAAGAAAGTCAGGATTGGTCTTTGCCTCCACTTGTTGACTGCCTAAATCCACAGGATCCTCTGGAAAACCCTGAGGGCCATCTCTCTTTACACTGCATCTTGCCCCAACCCCACTTTGGCCTCCATAGTAATGTGGCTTCTGAAGAGCCATGTCTTACTTGCTATCCATATCCAAATCCCCTACCACTTCTAAAAGATGGGAACTTGTTTCTGTGCAGCATTTATTTATTTTAAAAGAGAAAACCCTGTGGACTTGCAGGTAATTAAGTCAACATCGGTCAGCTCTACTTTCCCTGTGCTACCCACCGCCTCGCAGCCCTCCATGACCAAAGTCCACAGAACACTCATATAAAAGCTCCCATGGAATTTAGTGGGGGGGAGGGGAGTGGATGAAGGAATGAGTCGCTGTCACTAGAATTCTCTGATCTTTCATTCCTTCTAGTAGAGATGAGCTAGTTCAGTGCAGACGAAAGGAGACTGCCTTTGGTTAATGACTACCTCTTATTTCCTGAAGCTCTAAACTGAGTTTTGAAAGTTGTTCTCTATTGACAAATGTATACAAAAAGTCAGGGTATCTAACAATTCCATTCACACATTTGGGCATCATTTTATAAACTTTCCAAATAAACTGTTACACATTATACATGCTATGAGGATCAATATCCACAGTTGCACTCAGGGGTTCAGGTAGGTTTGTACCTTGGATGGCTAGCCTGTGCCCCCATCACTATCTGTACTGCTGCGGCCACATTACTATTTTTAGTGCACTAGTTTAACTAGTGCATGTATGGCTACACAAACTGGGACTCACATGTGTGGCCTAAAGAAGCTGCAAAATTCAGGCTTTAGCACCACTGGCTAAAGTATACTGGTGAGTGCTTGAACACCAGAAGTGGACACAAACACCACATCTCAGAGTAACTTCCCTTTTCCCCCAGAAAGATTTCTAAGCATGTACACTAATGTAGGTAACTTCACCCCTCTTCTTTCATAAGACTACCATATGGAAGTTTTCTACAGCAGAGAAGTCTATCAACCATTTAGCTTGTGGTCTGGACTATAGTCCTTTGGTAAAAGTGTATTCTTTATTTGCAACATTCTATTGTAGTTTTGAATATAAAAGGCTGAAGTAGAGTAACTATACTGAGTTCTTGTTTTAATAAGAACTACTTATTAAGCTTCTTTTTGAACTATTTTTGAAATCACTTATTCTTTGAAGACTAGCAGTTTACATTGTTGGATATTTAGAGAGGCTTTTTGCTTTTCAAAATGGAACTCTCACTCTTAATTTGATTCTAGATTGTAAAACTTGTCAAAATGTTTCTCTTGTAATGACAGATAAACTCCTTTCACGAGCCATCTCCTCTCAAAAATGTGATCTTATGTTCCAGTGGGAGTCTTTATGTAGCGTCTACAAGAGTTAATTATTCCAGTAACACACTGTATGACTTCTACTGAACAGTTCGAAATTAAATATATTAATGTGTGTTTACAGGCTCTTATCTGAAAGAGACCACCTGGATCCAGATCAGAGAAGAAACACTTTTTATTAACTCTATTACTGTTATTTTTAAAAGAAAAAATAAGCTAAATTGCTGTGAAACTAATTGTGATGCTACATTGTGTTCTCTTTTTTTTCTCATCCGTGAGTTCTAGGTTATGAAATATTTAGACATTATCTTTGGATGAAAAGTATCTGAATTATCTGATTACTAAAATTATGCTCATTAATTTATTCAAGCACTGTAGCAGCTAGGAAAGCTATTATATCAATACAAAGCAGTTTTTCTTTTAACAGGCTGTATAGCTGTATAGCCCAGAAAGCATTATCTATTATGTTATTTCTGCATATGTCATTATTGCAGAGGTGTTGCTGTGGAGTTCAATTTGTATTTATTGTAGGTACAGAGGGACATTTGTTATTGTTTTCATTCTGCAGTATACAAGTACTCCTAAATGGAGATGAAGGGAATTAGTTTTCCCAAACACGCAAAAAGGAATTGAAATATATGCTGTATCCTAATTGCATCCTATGCTGTATCTGGGCAAACTGGTTGAAACTATAGTAAAGAACAGAATTATCAGACACAGATGAACATGATTTGTTCAGGAAGAGTTAATATGGTTTTTGTAAAGGGAAATCATGTCCCATCAATCTACTAGAATTTTGTGAGAGAGTCAACAAGTATGTGCACAAGGGTGATCCAGTGGGATATAGTGTCCTTAGATTTTCAGATAGCCTTTGGCAAGGTCCCTCACCAAAGGCTCTTAAACAAAGTAAGTGGTCACGGAATAAGAGGGAAGATCCCCTCATGAATTGGAACTGGTTAAAAGGGTAGGAATAAATGGTCAGTTTTCAGAATGGAGAGAGGTAAATAGCTGTGTTTCCCAGGGGTCAGTACTGGGCCCAGTCATATTCAAGATATTCATAAATGATCTGGAAAAAGTAGTAAACAGTGAGATGGCAAAATTTGCCAATGATACAAAACTACTGAAGATAGTGAAGTACAAAGCAGACTGAAGAATTACAAAGGAATCCCACAAAACTGGGTGACAGGGCTACAAAACGGCAGATGAAATTCAAGGCTCATAAATTAAAAGTAATGCACATTATGTTTTCCAATCTCAACTATACATGTAAAATGATGGGCTCTAAATTATCTGTTACCACTCAAGAAAGATCTTGGAGTTCTCTAAAAACATTCACTCAATTTGCAGCAGCAGTCAAAAAACAAACAAACAAAAAAACAGAATGTTGGGAATAATTAAGAAAGGGATAGATAATACAAAAAATACCATATTGCCTCTATATAAATCTCTGGTAAGATCACATCTTAAATACTATGTGCAGATGTGGTCATCCCATCTCAAAAAGGGTATATTGGAATTGGAAAAGATTCAGAAAAAGGGCAATAAAAATGACTAGGGTTATGAGGAGTCTCCTCAGAGGAGAGGTTAAAAAGACTGGGACATTTCAGCTTGGAAAAGAGATGACTCAGGGGGTTATGACAGAGGTCTATAAAATCATGACTACTATGGAGAAAGTAAATAAGGAAGTGTTCTTTACTCCTTCTCATAACACAAGAACTAGGGGTCACCAAATGAAACTAATAGGCAGCAGGTTTAAAACAAACAAAAGGAAGTATTTCTTCATATAACACAGTTAACCTATGGAACTCTTTACCAGAGGATGTTGTAAAGGCCAAGACTATAACAGGGTTAAAAAAATCCCCCCAAACCTACATAAATTCATGGAGGATGGGTCCATTAATGAGTATGAGCCACGCTGGAAAGGAATTGTTTCCCTAGCCTCTGCCAGAAGCAGGGAATGGTGGACGGGGGATGGATCATTTGATGATTACCTGTACTGTTCATTCCCTCTGGGGCACCTGGCATTGGTCACTGTTGGGCATGTAGTCCACGTTTCAAATAAATATTTGACCGATATGTCCAAGAACTAGAAAAATCCACTCCTGTGAGTATGTCCAGTATGCCAATATTATGCCACAGACCTCCAGGCTGCACCAGGGGTGCTGGAACAATTTTATAGTGGGAATGCTTAAAGTGACTGAATCAAACTGCAAACCCTATATATAATGGAAACCACTTCAAGCCAGGGAGTGAAGTAGCACCCCCAGCTCCAGCACTTATGGGCTGTGCCATGTCATCTGTTTTTATTCACATAAAGATAAAGTGAAATTCTCCTACCAGATCTGCAAAGCAAATTGCTGAGATTTGGAATCAGGAGCCAGTAGTACCCCTTGTGTATAAACTGATCTTTGTGTATTCTGCCATCCTCCAAAAATGTGGATCTTTAGAATAAGTTGTTTTTGTATTATTATATTTGCCTCTTTAAAATAGGCATTATTAAATCGTTCCATTTTTAATTGAACTGTACCTGAATTCTTAATATTACCATGAGCCATGAGGAGAAATAATTTATATCCCACCTCACTCAATTCCTGGCTTCTCTGCAGCCTGACTGATCTTGCCAGTTAGTCTCCACCTATTACATCCCTACCCCACCCTTCAACCCCTGGAGAGTTGTCCACTGGGGTGGGGAGTGGGGGAGAGGAAGGTGAGAAAACATGTTGCAGAAGTTGATAAGCCCTTCCCTGCTGCGTGGGAGAAGGGAGATCTGTGCACAGCCTCACCATCAATGAATAGAAGAGGTGGATGACCTGGGCCATGGGTAGGAAATCTTACAAATGCTATTCAACTTGAAAAGATGTGTGCTTATATATCTGTGAGGAAATAGTTTGAAACACAGGAGGTCTGAGTGTGAGATACAGTAGACTCTTGATTATCCAGGATGATAGGGAAAAAATTAATCCTGGTTAATAAAATCCTGGATAATCACCATCCATAGGAAATATGGGAAGGGGGAGGGGGGGTTCACCAGCCACCCTGCGCCGGGGGGAGGGAGTGTTGGTTCACTGGCTTCCCTGCACCCTGATGGGGTTTGATTTTTTTTTGTGCTTGGGGCGGCAACAAAGCCAGAGCCGGCCCTGCGAGTTGCACATATTTTTTTTGACATCCTGGTTAACCCACTCCAGGATAATCGAGAGTCTACTGTATTGGGGAAACAACATATGTTAGAAAATGAAGAAGGGCCAATAGCAGACTTTAAGTGTGTATGAGATGTGGTATCCAAAACATTGCCCTGCTGTAATAAAGAACCAGAATTTCCTTAACTGCTAATAACCATACTTTGGATGTATGAATGTGATAAACAGTTTAAAGGGGGAAAATCTCTCCCCTTGCTAATGAAGAAAGAACCCTGCTTGTGAGGAACGTTTGTTTTTCCCTTTGTCTGATAGCTCTTCAAACACTTCTACATCTGCCACTATCTTTCACACAATGCTATCTGGAAATACTCTTTACTGTGGCAAAGTGTCACAGGATCCTACTTTCAATGTGTATTAGGAAGGAAAAGGTAGCCATTTTAATTATAATATTGTTTTTGAAAATCTACTGTTGAAGTTAGCTATTCATTAGTGTTTCATATCTCATTGTCAGTAATATAAAGGCATCACTAGGTGCCACTAATGGCTCTCCTTCTACAGAAAAGCACCCCACAAAAGGTTCAGACCTGAACAAGAGCAGTATTAGATTTGATTATCATTACTCAGAACTAGTTTAAAAATGAAAATCCTAAGGCAGTGCAGTCATTATCAAACTGTAAGATGACTGCACTGCCTTAGGATTTTCATTTTTAAACTAGTTCTGCTTTAAATCTGGATATTACACACACCCTGCTCCCCCTGAAATCTACAGTACATTAACTGAAAAATGTTTCTAATTAGGATCTTTTTCATTCTAAATTGGTATGCTTCAGCAACCAGAGATAGCATCTTCTGATATTGTATTGCAATAATAGTTTCTCCTTTTCTAAGGTGGGGGAGGGAAGCCATATGACAGTATTATCATCATCCAATAGTGCATCATCAAAACTAATACCCTGTAAATAAGAAGGAATATGGTATGTACAGCTAAGATGCACTACAGAACATTTAAGACAAACATAAGAACTGGAATAGATCAATGGACCATTTAGATCATCTAGTGTACTCTCTCCAACAGTGGCCACTGCCAGATGCTTCACACTTGGGAAGTTCTCCCCATAGACATCCAAGCCACCTCGATCTGCTTTCAAATCCTTCTTAAAACTCTCTACCTACAGAAATTGACAGCTGTTAGATTGCTGGTGTGCTGAGAACACAGCCCACAATGCTGATCAGTATTGTCTCATTGTTGCCTTGTCCATCTGCATCCATCTGTTTTCTTTTGTCCTATGCTGAGAATGTAAACTCCAGGCAGTCTTTAGGTACCTCATATCTGGACATACATTACACACCAAAGTGATTTTTAATGGAATATGCACAGGGTACAATGACTAGAATGAATGGGAGTTTATAGAGTTTAATTCAAAAACAATCCTCCTCTGCTCTGGACACAATCATTATTTCTGCCTTAATTATTATGATGTCGTCTGAGTTTGATTATTCCTTTGCAAACCAGAATTCTTTTTGATTATCCTTAATTATTCTCTCTAATTTCTTGATTGAATTCAGAGTTTCATTGTAGCATGCTGTGTTCAGTGCCTCACTTTCACTAGGTTTAGGAATGCATTTATGGCATTCTCCTACTGTTTTCTATTAATATATTCTAAATATTTTCATCTCAATTCTTTAGCAGCATTGTTCCAAGCATGCACTTCTGAATTAGTCTTATCCAGGAATTTTTGTGTGTCTAGGACGTGTAACCATCTATGGAGTTGGTAGGGTCTCATTAAACTGATTGCAGTGGGGTGATTGCAAAGGTGGATTGTTTCCACATTAGTTACCTAAAGAATTTTCAAAGTACATTCTCCGCAATACCACTTGATTAAACTGAAAGTCAACTATTAGGAAAAAAGAAATCAATAAAGCTTACTAATAAAGGGCAGTACAAATTTATTCCCAATCTTTTCCTAACAGCAGCCATGATACAGACATTTATATTCTGATTGTGCTTAAAGGCTCCAATCAGGATTGGGGATCCATTATTCCAACATTGTCAGTGAGTCAGATGTACAGGGGTGTGGGAGAGAGGGCAAAGGGGGCACATACCCAGGAGCCAGGGATGATCTAAAAAGAGCCTGCGACTCCCCGCCCCCAGCCGCTGCCACTGCTGCAGTAGTGGTAGTAGCTGGGAGTCCCGGGCCCTTTTAAATTGACTGGGCAGGCCGCAGGGCCTGCTCTGAGGAAGCAGCGGGCTTCAGAAGTCAGTGGCTGCCCCATGCCCCCAACTCCTCCCCACAAGGAAACACCTTCTCTCTGTCCTGGCCACCAGGACCAGGCAAGTAGGGATCCACTAATAAGAATGCCAAGGAAGCCACTGCAGGGAACCAGCTGACGGATGTTTCTATTAGGTGCTGCTGCCCAGTTGATACACAGAGATGCATGAGGGAAAAAAGGTTAAAAACACCCACACTCTGTAGCACTGACATTGCAGGGAAATAGGAAGGGGCTGTTTCCATCCACATCTTTCTACCCAACGCAGGTGTGTATCATTATCTCGGACATCTAGCATATTATCTTCTATATTACCCCTTGTTATTTTTGGGGAATTCCCCTCTGTGAGGCACATCATACAGCCCATAGACTGGTCTCACTGTTTTAAAAGACACGTTCATTTTATTTCCACAACTCCAAGACATTTTTTTTTGAATGGTAAGAGCCAATTTAGACCCCATCCTTTTATATGTATAGCTGGGATGTTTTCCAATGTTAATTACTTTGCATTTATCAACATTGAATTTCATCTGCCATTTTGTTGCTCAGTCACCCAGTTTTGTGAGATCCTTTTGTAGCTCTTTGCAGTCTTCATGGGACTTAACTATCTTAACTATTTCCCGAGTTAATTTACCTTCAACACTTGCTATCTCGTGCAGACACAGAAATCCATTTCAAAAGGTTTTTTTTTTTCTCCTGCTGATAATGGCCCATCCAGATTTTAACAGCCTCTTAGAACTGGTATGCTAATGTACAACTTTTTTTCTTCTTCTTCTTTCTGTGTGTATAAATGCATCTTACTTCTGTTCCATTCTATGCATCCGATGAAGTGGGTTTATAGCTTATGCTGAAATAAACTGGTTAGTCTCTAAGGTGCTACAAGTATTCCTCACTTTCTATCTTGAGTAGTTCTGTATCATCTCCAAATTTTGCCACCTCACTGTTTACCCGTTTTTCCAGATCATTTATGTATATGTTGAATAGGACTGGGCCCAGTACAGACCCCTGGGGACATCACTATTTACCTCTCTCCATTCTGAAAACGGACCACTTATTCCTACCCTTTGTTTCCTATCTTTTAACCAGTTACCAATCCATAAGAGGACGTTCCCTGTTATCTATGACAGCTTACTTTGCTTAAGAGCCTTTGGTGAGGGACCTTGTCAAAGGCTTTCTAAAAATCTAAGCATACCATATCCACTGGATCTCCCTTTTCCACATGCTTGTTGACCCCCCCAAAGAATTCTAGTAATTTACAAAAAACATGTTGACTCTTCCCCAACAAATTATGTTCATCTATCTGTCTAACAAGTTTGCCCAGTACTGAAGTCAGGCTTTAAGTGCTGGGATCATCTCTGGAGCCCTTTTTAAAAATTGTCAAAACATTTGGTACAGAAGCGGATTTAAATGCTGATAGGTTACAGACTGAAGTTAATAGTTAGTAGTTCTGCAATTTCACATATGAGCTCCTTCAGAACTCTTAAATGAATACCATCTGGTCCTGGTCACTTATTACTGTTTAATTTATCAGTTTGTTCCAAAATCTCCTCTAATGACACCTCAATCTGGGACAGTTCCTCAGATTTATCACCTAAATAGAATGACTCAGGTTTGGGAATCTGCCTCACATTCAGCCATGAAGACCGATGCAAAGAATTCATTTAGCTTTTCCGCAATGGCCTTATCGTCCTTGAGTGCTCCTTTGTCATCTCGATTGTCCAGTGGCCCCACTGGTTGTTTAGCAGGCTTTCTGCTTCTGATGTACTTAAAAATGTTTGCTATTATTTTTTGAGTCTTTGGCTAGCTGTTGTTCAAATTCTTTTTTGGCCTTCTTAATAATATTTTTATTCTTCATTTGCCAGAATTTAAGCTCCTTTCTATTTTCTTTAGTAGGATTTAACTTCCACTTTTTAAAGGATGCCTTTTTGCCTCTCGATGCTTCTTTTACTTTGTTGTTTAGCCATGGTGGCACTTTTTTGGTTGTCTTGCTATATTTTTTAATTTGGGGTATACATTTAAGTTGAGCCTCTATTATGGTGTCTTTATAAAGTTTCCATGCAGCTTGTAGGGATTTCACTTAGACCTATCATTATTTGCATAAAATTATATGACAAAGACCAGCTAATAAATCAGGTCTGAAAATGAAAAGAAAAATCAGCAGCTGAATAAAATCAAAGTTCATTTTTCCTGATATGCCTCTAATAACTTTAAAATAGCACAACAAACTATTAATTTCATCAGCTGGATTCTTTTCTCTGGGTTGCCAAATCTCAGAATTCCTAAATCCTATATAATATGCTAAAAACAAATTAATTTAATTGTTATATTTATATATATATATATATATATATATATATATATATATATACTGGAATTATCTTCCTTTCTCATCTTAACAAAAAAAATCTTGTAGTAAAGAACTTTGCATTTCCAAATACATCTTTTCTCCCAAATATAAATAATATATTGTCTTGCTGTATTTTTAATAATCTTTTTAGGTTATATATTTTTCTGCCAAAAACTCAATTTTAACTGTAAGAAACTCAACATCCCCTCCTCCCCCCCCCCCCCCACACATTAGGCTTCTATAAGGTGTTTATTCTTGTGGACTTTTCCAGCAGGACTTAAAGTGCCTTTTTATTTTTGCATTTTATATGCTATATATTATTCTATTGCAAGTGCTTTGTCTTTTGAAAGGTTACATGCTTGTAATTATTTCAAAAGCTCAAAAAATAACTCCGCAAAAATTACAAGACAACAAAAAACAGATGGTTCACTTATGGATAAGACAATGTTACTCCTTATGGCTCATTCTGCTCTCCGTCCTGCAGTAGTTCCATTAATCTCCATGGAGTTGCTCCATGATACAACCCAATTGATTTCACAGATATGAGAGCAAATTTGGCCTTATGTGTGCAAAATCATTCTAATTCCTTCCAAGGTTTAGCTGTTCTGCTACAAACTTAAAATACTTATTTCTTCTTTTCCAGTAGCTGCACTCTATGAGCTTTCTGTTATTCTTAGGCTACCACCCTATAAGTAGTAATAGAATTCTTTGAACAAAATTATTCTGTTCAAGATATAATTGCTACTTGCAAGGACTGCAGTGATTTTTTTAAAATCAGCCAACGATCTATACTTATCTGATGGCTCCATATTTAAAAGCTCCTCGTAACTAAAGCTTTTCAGCCAGCTGGAGGAGGAAAAAAAATGCTTGCTGTATTTCATGCAACTACCTCTAGACATAACTTTAAAAGACACTGACAGCTATTTTTAAACTGAATTTGAAAATGAAGTTCATTATTTAAATTTGTGATTCAAGTCAGGGCCTCAATATGAGCCAAAGTAATGGAAATGACGAGGAAGACAATGATGAAGCCTGCTCGATCAGTTAATGCAACCACCCTACAGAAACCATGACAATTAAAAATGTTCATTATTTACCTTTTGGGGATGATCCATCATAGAATTATGCATGAAACTTCAGTCTAATGAGTAGCAAATGATAGATGGAAAATAAAGTCCCAATGTGGCATTTCTTGCACAGCCAAAACTCGTTTGGATTTGACTGAGAATTTCACATGTGAAGGAAATTATGTACTTACATCCCACCCCCAACATCTGATCACCTTACAAATATTAATGAACTTTTATTCACAATACCCCCCAGGAGATATGGAAGTATTATTCCCATTTTAGAGGACTGAGGCAGAGAGAAAGAAATTTACTTGCCTAAGATCTCACAGAAGGTCTGTGGCAGAGCTTGGAACTGAACCCAGATTTCCTGGGTCACCCTCCAGTACATTACCCATACGATCATATTTCCTTTCCAGTCCTGAAAGGTTGAAAGGGGCTGCACACCCTTGACTTCAATAGAAATTGTTCAGCACCTTGCAGGAGGTTCTCACCATGATCAAGTCCTCCGTGATTTTACTGACTCCAGTAAATCATTTTGCAAATATGTTCCCTTCAAAGAAAGAGGTTTTAATTCCTGCCTGACAAAAATCTGCATCATATTTGCCATTAAATCAAGTGAAAAAGCCTAACAAAAATCTGTGCTTTGAGAACTGAAGACGTGCTTTTAAATATCATCTTGGGAAGAAACAAACAGATCAAGTAATAATCTATGAAAGGAAACATTAGACCAAAGAAAGAGTGAAGGACAAAAGGAAAGGGCATTTCTCAAGGAATATTATGACACTATAATTATATTCTGCAATACAAGAATTCAGCAAATTACAGCTCAAGCAAGTCAAATATTATAGCATCATAAATATCTCTGTGAAGCATAATAGGTATGTAAACTGGTGTAATAACTGACTTCCTCTCAAGTCTAATAGGGATACCTAATGAAATACCATTAGTCAACTCCCTTCAATGGGTAAAGGGGAAATTGATTATATGCATTAGACAAATTTAACATCAAATTCTGGATTTTGAAGCCAGAATTTAGGAGATTAATAGAGCTAGTCAAAATGTTTCGACCTAAAAATTTTCCCATGATTATGGAGGTTTCAAGAAAAAAAAATTTTGGGGGGGGGGAAACCATTTTCATTTTTTACACATATATTTTGAAATCAAACTAAATGAGAACTTCAAGAATAGCAGCTGTGTTAGTCTGAATCTGTAAAGAAAGCCAGGAATACGTAGCACCTTAGAGACTAACTAGTTTATTTCAGCATAAGCTTTCGTGGACTATAGCCCACTTCATCGGATGCATAGAATGGAACAAAAGTAAAATGCATTTATAGACACAGAAAGAAAGAAAAAGAAAAAAAATTGTACATTAGCATACCAATTCTAAGAGGGCTGTTAAATGTAGATGGTCCATTATCAGTAGGAGAAAAAAAAACCTTTTGAAATGGATTTCTGTTGTCAGTGAAATTAACTCAGGAAATGCAATCAATTACTGTAATGAGAGAACCAATCAGAAGTTCTATTAAGCCCCTGGTTAATTGTATCCAATTTGAAAATTAATTCCAGTTCCTCAGTTTCTCATTGGAGTCTGTTTTGGAAGTTTTTCTGTTTCAAACCTGAAACCATCAAATCTTTAATGGAATGTGGTTGGTGGCCCATACCCCGGCTGGGGGGTAACGGGCAAAGAGAGAGACTAGTTTAGTAAGGCAGCTCTGCCTAGCATGCAAAACTCCTCAGTTCATATCTAGGTTCTTGTATAATGACCCTCACCGGGGTATCCTAGTTCTGATTCAAAGGAAGTCAAGAACAGTGTGACTTTAAAGTGAAAGTAGCAATTTATCATACTTTCCCCACCCCCTTCCCCCACTTTTTCTAGTTGAAAACAACAAAACAAACGAGAGTAAGAAGTAGGAGGAGAGAACACTTCATCAAAGCCCCAGCCAGTTTCTCAGATTTTAAAAACTTTTTCACCTTTTTTCAGTGGGGGTGGGGGTGGCATAAAAGGGGTAGAGAAAGTGGATTTTCCCCATCTTCAAGTAAAGCAGCAGGAGGGATTAAAAACCCACTACTTTTTAAAGTCCAAAACCAAAAATTAAAAACTGAATTTTTGTTTTTTTTCAAAAACTGAACTAAAATGAAAAATTAAATTTGAAACAAAAATTCTCATTTAGTTTGATTTCAAAATTTCTGTGTAAAAATGAAACTGCTTTTTCAAAAAAAATAAAAAATCTTGAAACCTCCATAATCATGGGGGGAAAATTAAGTAGAAATAATTTTAATAGCTCTACTTAACTCTGGAGAAAAGAATAGTTATTCCCTCACTTTGTCCAAAAAACAAAGTTTTTCTGAACTCTGTTGCATGACTTCTTACTTGGCTGCATTATTTATACCCTGAAATGAAGTGTTTGACAGGCTTTTTCTGAAATCTTGCATTTTGCAAGAATACCTAACAGAAGACATGTAATCACAGAATCCTTCACTCCCAAGCTTGCTTGTAGTTTGGAGTCTGTTCCTTTTCTACTAGGATAAGTCTCAACATTAAAAACTGGACAATGACTTTTCTAATTGTGATGTGTGGAGAGATGCTAGATTTGCTGTGTTCATAACCGATCATTGTTTTTAACAATATGCAATTTTTTTACATGCCCTGCAGAATAAACTGTGTAGAAATTATTTGCCATAAGTAGGTCATGCGCGTAACCTACAATTTTCTTACAAAGCACAGAGAAGAAAGTATATGTATATCACCAATACAGGACATAACGTAGTTTTGTCTCTATGGAGGCATTCCTAGTTAGAAATACTAGATAGAATAATTCTTCCAAAATAGATTTACCCATTAAGCCATTACTTTAGATCTTTTAATTTAATAGCTATTAAAATTGGACATCTTATGATTTAGGCTGTAGTGTATCTAGCTATGTAAATTAGGCGGGTATTCTTTCCTGTGTATATTACCTAGAGTAACTATAGAGGAGTCTCCTTGTTTGCTACAGGGGTAGCTATGGAATATCCACTGTTTTGTATTTTCAGTTTACATTCAGAATGTTAGTCACTCACTGTGTTTTCTCCCTCACCCCCAGACTTTAAATCGGTTCTGTGTGTATTTAAGTTAAGGGGGAAAAAAATCATCTAAATTGAAAAATAAATGTTTTAATCTTTCTGTATATAAAAAAGAAACAAAATAAGGATGTGTGTCAAAAAGTAAAGTACTCAGGGACATCAAAGAAGTAATGAAAAACAGATTAAAAGAAAAAATATTCACTTATGGAATTATAAAAGATTCCCAATTTAATGAGAATGAGGAAGATGTTGAAGCATAATGAGTTGATCAGTAGTATACCAGTCTGAACAATAATTTTATTTTATATATATATATATATATATAAAATAAAATTATTGTTCAGACTGGTATATATATATATATATATATATATATATATATATATATATATATATATATATAGTGAAGATACTGAAATGACAATAGGGGCAAGAGGCATTGTTTGTTTAATACTGGTAGGAAGAGGAACATTTGCTATTCTTAAATACTTCTATTTTTCACAGAAATCTGGTAAGATGGAATATAGGGACTTAAGATATGAACATAGGAAGCACAGTATCAAACAATCTTTCTATTTTAAAGTTTAATCCAGCAAACCAAATGGAATGAGAAAATCTCTGAATTTTTAGCCATTTTCCAGGCACAGGCCACTAAGCCAACTCAATGGATCTATGTTTTAATTGCAAGGGCACAATGCATTGACCAGAGCAGGGTTATTTTTTTCCAACAAGCTTCAGAAACTGTGGTAAATATGAACATGATGCCCAGGGCTGTCGCACGCCACCCAGAACAGATAATATATTAAGAGGAAGTCACTAATGTCTGTGACCTTTTGACTAATCAAACTAAATTCTCCTCAGATAGACAACAATGAGACAGAGGCTAATACAATTTATGCCTGGCATGTTCGTATTGCATTAAGAGCTATGCTGAAAAGAAAGAGGTAAAGCTTAGAAAAACTCACTTTTCCATCTTACATGATCCTGCATTTGCACTGATTATAGTCATTATCTCCTCGGGCTACTCTCACAATACAGCTATCTGACAGAGTGAGGAAAACATTTACCACTGCATTGCCTCTATATCTATGATGAATATCCAATAAAGCAGCATCTGTTATGTCCCCACTGACATTCAAGATTATTGTGGTTAATCGTGTGGACTAAAAATGCACCTAATCTGCCAGATGCATTTACAGGATATGAGCATGTCTTAATTTGGGAAGGGTCGGGGGGTGGCAGAGAATCATTTCAACCCTCATTTTCAATGGAGTGCCTAGAAGCTAGGTTCGCATAATTGTCACTAGAGAGCTTTTCAGTTCATGACAGCTGTTTGCAATCTTGAGCTTTTAAATAGCTTCAAATAAATATAAATAAAAGCAAACAGAGAAAAAAATTGCTATATTAAAAAAAGAAAGAGACTGCCTATAACCTCAGTTTTAGACAGGAGCATACCAAGAATGTGGGAAAACACTACATTAGCTTTCATTAATCACAAAAATCCCAACTGTCTCAAAAATTTTAAATCAAATATTAAATATTTGATTAATCATTGATTTACATTTGTGACATATATACTTATAATAAAATATTTCAACCTTAACCCAGCAGCAATAGACAGTAACCACCTAAAACTAAAGAATAATAGAATGGACAGTGTAATCATCATTATAGACTGGCCAGAGTACATTTTTAGAAATTTTAATCAATTCTTTATTGTCCAGTAATCACTTAGTTTCATTATCTGTAAAAATGCACCTTTTTTCTGTGAAAAATTCAGTTTATTTTTGCAAGAAAAAAGTCAACATCTTCCCCATTTAGCTTTCAAAATTCATTATTAAATTATCAGTTCCCATATCCTACAACAGCATCTGCTAGCACACGACCTCACAGTAATAAGGAGTTCCAACAATGTTAATGTAGAACTCTGCACTAGGATGGTGTCCCGTGGTAAAAGTTTGTCTTTCAAGGTGAGAGCCATGTCATTTCCATCAATCTCACCCAGAACAAATACTAGCACCTATGAACTCTGTTTTCAACATAAAATATTGCTGCATTTTAAAAAAAGACAAATCTTGTAACTCATTCTGAGAACTGTTTAGAAATATAAAGTACAATATGTAAAATATGTTTTAAACTTAAGCTATCATACCAAGACTTTTCGGACGTGATCTTTCCTGGTGGAGCATTTGATCAGGCTCTTTCAGAAATTCTCTAGGATTTATAGGTTTCTAGGACAAGTACAATTGGACAACATTGGATGAAATGGTTTAGGAGTTGCTGCCAAAAAAAAATATGCTTCAACTTTTTTCCATACTATATGTGGGGAAAGTCAAAGGAAAGGACTCAACCATGAAAGCAGACAAATATTTTTCAGTGACTAATCCAGCATGTGAAGCCAACAGGACTGTAAATTTGCAACAGATTTTCAAAAAATAAATTAATGCTTGTTCCTTTGGCATAGGCACAGACAAATGGGTCTAAGAGCAGGCACAAAAGCAACACTAGTTGACATACTGGCACTTGATGTCCACTGTCCACCAACAGTTATCTCTCTTGGGCGAAACTGTTTTGAAATAGATGCACAAGCTTTGGTACAAGCCATAGGAAAGCTGCCAACAGCCAAAACATTTGGAGACTTTGCAGACACATTTGTAAAAGCAGTACTTGGGACTGGAGCAGACTTCCATAGACTAGACCAGTGGCCCTCAAATATTTCCAGGCTACCGTCCCCCTTTCAGGAGTCTGATTTGTCTTGTGTACCCCCAATTTTCACGGCACTTAAAAACTACTTGCCTACAAAATCAGACATAAAAATACAAAAATGTCCCAGCACACTTTTACTGAAAAAATCCTTACTTTCTCATTTTTACCATATAATTGTAAAATAAATCAATTGGAATATAAATATTGTCCTTACACTCCAGTGTATAGTATATAGAGCAGTATCAACAAGTCATTGTCTGTATAAAATTTTAGTTTGTACTGATTTTGCTAGTGCTTTTTATGTAGCCTGTTGTAAAGCTGGGTAAATATCTAGATGAATTGAGGTACTCCCTGGGAGACCTCTGTATATCCACAGGAGTACACATACCAATGATTCGCAACCAGCACAATAGACAGTGTGTTTGACGAGTACTACAAGGAATCTCTTAAGAGTGGTACAATGCAAAAAACACTCTATGAGGTATAGAACCCATCAGAAGACTGATAGAAGGCAGATCTGTGCCTCTAAGTAACTGGATGAATTTCATTGCTCTTCCAGAAAATAAGGAGGACCCTGCAGTATTTTTATCTGAGCAACTAATGACGCAAGCACCACATGATGAAAGTCACCAGCTAGATGGCTGGTGACTTTCAGGATGAGGTTGCAGTATGGTGCATGATAGCAACAGTTGATACCAATCAGCTGCGTGTTCATCAGGAAGAAGCAAACAGAAGAATGATTTTACACCATGCCTGTAGTCATGCTGACAGCATGGATGTTGCAGTCAGGGATACTAATGAGCATACTCGTTTGCTAGCTCACAATAGCAAAATGACATGTGGAACTGAAATACTTTCCTAATCGTGTGATTTGTATGGATATAGTAGTGTTGAAAACTCTGCTCCCATTTTACTGGTTGTGGTGGTGAACACCACAAGATGACCACCTGGAAAGTTTTTCAGCAGTTCCATCGGGTTCTAACACACTTTGAACAGGAAGACTCTGTACTCGGAAAAGGTGAAAAATGAGGAATTGATTTGTAAGATGTGTGGTGTGCCAAAGGTTATAGCATTGACCAAGTATGTGCCATTTTGTTTACATACTTTCGAGGATCAGAAGTTCCACCCCCAACACAGACAGAGAGCTCATTACAGGCCGTACTTTCGATGTACAGGTACTACAGGTGTACTGCCCAAATCCAGTACTTCCTTCTCCAAATATAGGGGGTTGGAAAGATAGAGGTCTGGTGCAAGCTCATGTCATTGCCCCCCAGCACTGGCAGACTGGATGGAAGCAGTGTTCTGTGGCTGCACAAGTCAGCGATACAGGTGCAGGACAGCAAACATAGAGAACTGGAACAAGGTTGTGTCAATGTATCCAGCACTTAGTGCTAATGGACAGTGTTATCAAATAAGTAGATGGGACATAAGAAGCTGTTGATCCAATCTGCCACTGCATACTAAAGTTTATTGAAACAATACAATATTAACATGTGCTTAACTTGTATTCATTAAAATGTTTACTTTATGTACAATAAAGAAAACATTTTTACTTTTAAAAATAGTTTTTATTTTAGAGTATGTGTTGCATTTCTGGTTAAATCAGTTTGTATACATTTGTTTCAAGGGGCTAATGCTCAAGTTTTAAGAGTCATGTGAACATGCTCTTTCACGGTTATATAATGTATTGCAATATTTTTAGTGTCTTGCGAATAAACTGAATTTCGATAGCTTTATAAAAAGGGTGTGAATATTGAGCAGTTTTATGCCATCCTACACCTCATTAAGATCCAACTGAAGTATGTAAATCCAAAGGAAAATTATTTACATTGCAGCGATTTGGACCTGTTATTTTGTTCTCTTTGTAGGAGGCCTTGTACACGACATACAGCTTGGTAAAAACTATATTTGGATTCAGCATGCCCTAATTATCTTTAAGAGGCTGGTTACCAACTTTTAACAAAATGTCTCTTACAATTAACTTTACTGAAAACCCAACTAGTCTACAATGATTTGAATGGGTTTGTAAGCATAATTGATAGAAGAACTTGACCTCTTATGTATTGGATGTAAAGTCCAATAAAGATAAACTTTCAAATGTAAAATAAACTCACAAGGTGTATTTTTATATATACAGGCGTAGATCCTTTCCATTTCCGATCTGCTCTGTGGTGCCTTAGCCAGACCTACAATGTCACTCTCCCTCTGGAGATTCCCCTGGTGTCACTGGAGGTACTCCAGCATAAACCGGAGCAATAAAATTGTTGTAGTAACAGTGTCTTGGTGCAATAGAAATTGGAGTAAAGTGAAGCAGGATCATTATTCTCTCTCCTCCTCCCCCTGCAAATCAAAACACTGTCAGGTTCTTTTAGATCTGGGGATTTTGCCTCATTAAAATGCTGTAGCCCGTTCCCAAAAGAATTGAAAAGGGAAGTTATATCTGTCAGCCAAAGTTATCTGTCACAGGCAAAGCAATGGCGATATTTTATTTAAAAGAATCATGTAAGGATGACATTTAATTTCAACCTATGCACGTAATTTCTGCCAGTTACCCCTTTGATTTCTCTAGCCCTATCTTACTGAAGAATATACCGTAAAATGTAATTTTCTATCTGTTTTCTTTTTTTCCCCCAGGGAGGACTCTTTACAGGTTACTTTATTATGTGAACTTTTTGTGCAGAATTTCCAAGGTATTTGAGCCCTGTAATAGCCACAGGAACAGGATACATTTAATCTTTGATATAAACTATGACAAAATGTCTGTGGGAAAACGAGTCCCTGGTCGGTAAAGCATTTTGACTTATTTACATTCATGTTTTTCTGTGTAGTGGTATTTTCTCTTTACTTCTTTTTGTTAAAGACAGCAGTTGCTTCAGAATCAGTCCTGCATTCGTCCCATGCCCTAGCTACTCCATTTAAGAAATGTAAAGTTTGGGTTATGCAAGGACTGCAGGATTGGACCCGAAAATGAAATATTTTAGCCTAAGCCAGTGATTTTCAACCTGCGGCCCAATCAGCACACAGCTACAGTTCATGTGACATCCTTAGGGCATACAGGCGATATATATATTGTGTGGATAAGCTGCATATGTGGCCCTCAGTGGTAAATAGATTGAGAACCACCAGCCTAAGCAGTAATTTAGTATAGGTGTAGTATGCCTATTATAACCTAGTTTAGAATGTCTTAATTACCATACCAGAACATGTTTAAACTGCACAAGCTTTTAAATAAATTATTTTTATAAGCCTGATACTGATTTAAATATAGGTTCATGTTTATAACAAGGAGACAAATACAATGCCATTAAAGATAGCATTATTTCTACGCTCGCTATATATATTTTACCCCCATACTGTATTAAAATGTTTCTATATAAATATATAGATGCAAACAAAAAATAGACAGTTACATAATTTCTTTGGATACACACTATCACCTAAGCAGTAACTTCCAGAATATGCAGTACTAGTTCTAAGAAAGCCATTACAGGACAAATTATCATGGCAAAATATTTTTTTCAGTCACAGGAACAAAGTGGAAGCACAAAATGGGTAAAAGAAAATGAGACATTTAAGGATTGATCATCATGTTGCCAGACTTCTTGTTAGTAGTACATGCTCTGACAGACTAGGCTGTAGAATTTGATAATCCTCCAGAAAACACTAGCCCTGCATTTTTTTAAAATCATAGAACCAAAATTATAATCTCCTGTAATTACTTTAAATGAACAAATGCCCTTTCTGGTTACTGCTAGAATGACCTTTGAAAACGTGGTTTTATGCATAAAGCTCTGCACTTAGTGCCAGCTTTAGACCAGATTATTTATTTAGTTTAGGTGAGACACTACTTTAGTAAAGAATCAGAGAGGTAGCCGTGTTAGTCTGGAATTGCAGAAGTGACAAAAGGGTCCTGTGGCACTTTAAAGACTAACTAAAGTATTGAAGCATAAGCTTTCATGGGCTAATACCCACTTCTTCGGATGCACCCGACGCATCTGACGAAGCGGGTATTAGCCCACGAAAGCTTATGCTTCAATACTTTAGTTACCGGTAGTCTTTAAAGTGCCACGGGACCCTTTTGTCACTTCTGCTTTAGTAGAGGTTAGTAATTAAAGGGCACTTTCAAAAGTGTACCAGGCATTCTGGGCACAAGAACAGCTACTTTGAAAAGACTGGCCTCCAGAACTGGCACAGAGCCCATGGGCGGGGGGGGGGGGGGGACGACCAGGGGAGACAAGCAGAGATGAGGGTTCAGAGGCAGCAGGGCGCTCAGGTGGCCACCGATGGAACCTTGCCCCCCCACCCATCTTCACTTTCTGGTGGGTGTTCAGCCCAGGGAGGCTTCTGCCTGCTTTTCCTGGCCAGCCAGCGCAGGGGTACCAGGGCACAAAAAGCTGCCTTGGTGGCCATGGAGATCTTGATATCTCCTCTCCTGTCTCCTTCTCCGGCTCCGTGGCAGCTCTGCTCACACGCTGGGCCCCTAACCCCCCCCCCCCCTTGCTGCCTGAGGCCCCCCTCCTTCTAGGAGGCCAGAAATGTCCCCCAGGATATTGCCCAGGAGCCTGGCAATTCTGTCAGCAGCCCTTCCCATAGCCCTAGTTCCTTTGCCTATGGCCACGGCTGCCACCCTGTAACCTGCACCACACGCCTGGGAGGAACAGGGACTGGCTTTCAGGACTCCGCTATTAAAAACATTCCAGTGCAGCTGGTGTTAAAACTAATTGGGTTGTCCATGGCCCACCCAGGCCCATTCCTCTCTCTCCCACCCCCGAGGCTATGCCGCTGCTCTTTCAAACATTTTTAATCTGCCTAAAATCAAGGTCAGTTTCTAGCGATAATTAAGTGACACTGAGTCTGGCAGTCAAAACCGCAAAAAAATGAAGGAGAGGCAAGAAGATGAAGCTACGCAAAAGGACAATTTGTCATCTTATTTTAAAAAGCTTGAAGTATTGAATAGTGGACAGTCATCAAAAAGTATCTGCGAGGAAACATCTGAATTATCTGATTACTTGCCAAGTTGTGGGAATACCACAACAACTACAAAAGTTGAACAAGTGGACTCGAAAGTGTCAATGGAACTACAAATTATTGGTAATTTTGTCAAAGTAAGAGAAGAAACCTATCCCAAAAACATTGCATTATGGCCAAAATCTGTTTCATTTGATATGAAAGAATTCTTAGTAAATAAACCGAAAAATATAGATATGGAAAATTTGTGAAAAGAGTATGAGGTTGGAGGACGAAAGCAATTTAGAGATTTTTGTGAATCCCATTTTCTGAGGATGAAGAAAAATAGGATGACAGAAATGAGAAATGGGTTGATTTTTTCAGAAGCCACCAAGGTAGTCTACTATTATGTTTGCAAATTATTCCCTGACCATACCGTGTTTCCCCGAAAATAAGACAGTGTCTTATATTAATTTTTGCTCCCAAAATTACATTACATTATATTACAGCGAGAGGCAAAACTTGAAGTACGTCTTATTTTCGGGGGATGTCTTACTTTTGGGGAAACAGGGTAGTAAAGGAAAACAAACATTTGTTGACAGGCACAATAATTGGAGAAACATTGCAAGACATATTGCTGATCATGAAAGCTCATATTAATACTATGTGTAAGTTCGTTCAAAGATGTAAAGTATATGGAAGAATTGATTGTGTTATTGGCTCAGTTTGAAAAGGAGTGTTCTTATTGAAAGAAAGGGCTGAGGCAGGTTGTTGCCACAGTCAAACTGCTGTCTTCTTTGGGACTATCTAAGAGGACATGAAGAGTTGTCATTGCCAAATTGAAAAGGTAATGTTTAACATGTTTTGAATATCTTCGTGAATTTGACAATTTTCTCAATGAACATTTGAAAAATTAGCAGTACTGTGAGTCAGGGAAGGCCAAATTTTTAATGCACCAAACCTACAATGAATTCATCACTATAATGCAGGGGTTCCCGAACTTGGCTGGTGGCTTGTTTAGGGTAAGCCCCTGGTGGGCCGCAAGGCACTTTGTTTACTTGAGTGTCCGCAGGTACGGCCGCTTACAGCTCCCAGTGGCCGTGGTTCACCATTCCCGGCCAATTGGAGCTGTGGAAAGTGGTGGCCTGGCCCATACTTCCACCTCAACAATTTTATTTTACAACTCCTCATAGCCAAATGGCTTCTCGCTGAGGGTGTGCTCCATCATCACTTGCTGGGTTCCAAGTGTCCAGCCATTGTCTGTGTCAAGGAACCTAGGCAGCCATCACACCTGGTTCTCTCGGTATCGGCAAATATTAAACCACCTTTCCCTCCACTTAGGTAAACATGCAACACAAAGGGGAAACTGAGGCACTAGGTATTCATACAAAATTTTAAGAAAATTCCCCCTTTGTGACAGCACATGCACATAAAAATGCACATATACAATTATGAATGGGGCTGATGTTTGATGATCAGGGAGCACTGAACATATCCATTATTCTATGCAAAGGTGTTAAATTCACTTTCTAACTCCACCTGAAGAACTTCTTCAAGGTGACAGATTACTGCAGGATTCCGACTTCTGCAGCTACAGGAAACATGAAGAC
Source organism: Sternotherus odoratus (assembly GCA_032164245.1). Lineage (NCBI taxonomy): Eukaryota > Metazoa > Chordata > Testudines > Kinosternidae > Sternotherus > Sternotherus odoratus. The sequence goes on along the minus strand of JAVMKO010000005.1, from coordinate 79,190,589 downwards.
ACATGTGTCTATCTGGAAGGAAGGGATGGAAGTATCCAGCTACTCTAACTCTAATCAAGCTCAATGTGCAATTATTGGCTCTAAATTATAATACCATCCGCAAAAGAGGCCCCAGGATGTAAACTCTTCATTAAGCACTAATTGGTAACATGCTTCCATTAACACTACATAGGTATTGTGCCACATAAGGTACTTAAAATTGTGCTGTTAGTTGGAATTGTCTACACAATGGAGCATGTTAAGAACATCTGTCTGTAAAAGTTATGCAAGAGGCTACAGTGACCAAGCAGAAAATGATGGCAGAAACTTAATACTTTACTCTGGCCACTCAATTATCTTTTCTTGGTGGTTCCATGGTTTGCTTTTCTAATCCCTCCCTCACTCTTCTTTGACTTTGCAGCCAGTATTACTTAGTCACTATATTATTCTCCATGCAGACCACCACTTATTGCTCAGATATATTCAGAAAGTCCTGCAAGACTCTTCCTTCCCCTCAAGAAAATCAAGTTCTGTCCATAATTTAAGACTGAGCTCATAAACTAGATGTTTTTTAATCTTTTAAATTATCTTTAGGCTTTCAAGAACCTTACAAATCTTTAATTTTCATGTGGTAACTGTCACTGTTGCTGTAAATAGATATGTAATTGTGCTGTAGGGTTTTTGTTTTGTTGTGTTTTGTTTTGAAGGCTGTCAAGCGATTAAAAAAATTAATTGTGATTAATCGTGCTATTAAACAATAGAATACCATTTAAATATTTGATGTTTTCTACATTTTCAAATATATTTCAATTACAAAACAGAATGCAAACTGTACAGAGCTCACTTTATATTTATTTTTATTACAAATATTTGCACTGTAAAAGAAAAAGTATGTTTCAGTTCACCTAATACAGGTATTGTAATGCAATCTCTTTATCATAAAAATTGAACATACACATGTAGAATTATGCTTCAGCCACCATTCCAGAGGGCATGCGTCCATGCTGATGACGGGTTCTGCTCAATAATAATCCAAAGCAGTGCGGACCAAAGCATCGTTCATTTTCATCTTCTTAGTCAGATGCCACCAGCAGAAGGTTGATTTTCTTTTTTGGCGGTTTGGGTTCTGTAGTTTCTGCATCCGAGTGTCACTCTTAAGACTTCAGAAAGCATGCTCCACACTTCGCCCCTCTCAGATTTTGGATGGCACTTCAGATTCTTAAACCTTGGGTCAAGGGCTGCAGCTATATTAAAGAAAAGTCTCACATTGGTACCTTCTTTGCATTTTGTCAAAGCTGCTGTGAAAGTGTCCTTACAATAAGCATGTGCAGAGTCTCCATCCAAGACTGCTATAATATGAAATAGATGGCAGAATTGCAGCTAAAAACAGAACAGGAGACATACAATTCTCCACCATGGAGTTTAGTCACAAATTTAATTAACACACTTTTAAAAAAAAAAGAGCGTCATCAGCATGAGAGCATGTTCTCTGGAATGGTGGATGAAGCACGAAGGGGCATGCAAATGTTTATTATATCTGGCATATAAATACCTTGCAATGCCTGCTACAAACGTGTCATGTGAACACCTGTTCTCACTTTCAGGTGACATTGTAAATAAAAGGCAGGCCGCAGTATCTCCCATAAATGTAAACAAAATTGTTTATCTTGGTGATTGGCTGAACAAGAAGTAGGACTGAGTGGACATGTAGGCTCTGAAGTTTTAAATTGTTTTGTTTTTGAGTGCAGTAATGCAAGAAAAAAAACTACATTTGTATGTTACACTTTCACGAGAGAGATTACACTGCTACTTATATGATGTGAATTGAAAAATACCATTTCTTTTGTCATTTTTTCAGTGAAAATATTTGTAATAAAAATTATATAACGTGAGCACTGTATACTTTGCATTCTGTTATAATAGAAATCCATATATTTGAAAACGTAGAAAAACATCCACAAATATTTACTAAATTTCAATTGGCGTTCTATTGTGCGATTAATCACAATTTTTAAAATTGCAATTAATGTTTAAGTTAATCGCGTGAGTTAACTCTGATTAATTGACCACCCTAGTTTTCTTTAGAAAGTGCAATAGGACTGCTAGAAATTCATGAAACAATATTAAATGGAATTAGGTTGCTTATAATGTTCTGCAACTCAGTATGAATTGAAAAGCAATGTGAAATTGGCTTGATAGCAGTTAAGTGCATTTGCCAGCAGAAGGTCAATCAGGAGGAAACAATCTAATTCATAGGTAACAAAGAGTCCTGTGGCACCTTAAAGACTAACTATAAAGTTTTGAAGCATAAGCTTTCGTGGGCTAATACCCACTTCGTCGGATGCAAGCAGTGGAAGTGTCCAGGGGCAGGTATAGATAAGTAGATATAGATCTTTAAGGTGCCACAGGACTCTTTGTTACCTCTGCTATTCCAGACTAACACGGCTACCTCACTAATCTAATTCATGAGTTTTGGACACATTTAGTTTTTTTAAAAAACAACTCACTCATTTTTGTACTTTGCATCACTGTTAATTGCCAAGAGAGAGAACTAAGAGATGTGAAAACAAGGGACCAAGAGAAAGTATTTAAAATTATGTATTGCTTATTGGATGCACTACAGTTTTACAGATTAAACACTTACTGTATAAGTGCTTTCATTCAAAATACAACTAAAATGCTTTTACTCAGAGTGAAGTAAGGAGAGCAGTATAGGCTTAGGTAAAATAAAAGTCTGTGTCACATTCCTAACAGTTTTACTACTTTTCCACACTATATATACACTAATGGGCACCGTCACATCGCTGGCTCTTATGCCCTTCAAAGGGAGTGTGGCGGGGTGACCACCCGCCCCCTACCAGAAGGGGCTGGAAATAGCCCAGGAAGGGGTTAAGGCCAGGAGCATGCAGGCTTCCAGGCCTGACTGGGGAGTAGGCCCAGCTGGGTGGCCACGCCCCAAACACAGGCCAGTGTATAAAGGCTGAGAGGCAGGGGCCTAAACAGAGTCAGTCTCCTCTGTACCCAAAGGGAGACCGGCCTAGCTGCAGGAGCTGAAGCCAGGTACCTGAGTTAGGGCAGAGGGAGCTGGGCCAGGGCAGAGGGAGCTGGGCAGGCTCTAGCCAGAGAGCCCCAGGCCACCGGGCCTGACAGAAGGCCCGACCCAGGAGTACCAGGGTTGCAGGGGGCAGCCTAGGGCTGGAGATAGCAGCAGCAGGCCAACCCTCCTTGCCTGTGATGAGAGGCCATGATAGTGCAGTCTGCCCCAGTGAGCGGGGGCAAGTGGTGACTGGCAGTGGCACACTCTGAGGTGAGGTGGGGATAGGGGGTAGAGGGTTCCCCCAGGGAGGGGAGACCCTCACACCAAAGGGGGTACTGCAGGGATGCAGCACCCACAGTTAGAGGGCACTGGGGTCTGGGAGGGACACGGGGCCAGGAAGGAAGCGGGGCATCAACTTGCGGAGGGCACTCCGGACGCTGGAGGAGCTGATTCCCTGATTGACCAGCGGGAGGCGCCGCAGGGGTGAGTGTCGGCCCCGTGACAGGGAGTTGTACCTAAGTATAAATGGAGGATCACACTCAACTTCATTATTAATAACATGAGTGTCAGCAGCTTGTTTAGTGTGTGTAAAACAAGATGACACAGGTGCCAACTACAATGGACTTTCCTAGATTTACACAGGTATAACAAAAAGCAGACTTTTGACTGATTGGCTTGAAGACAAGATTAGCCAACTGTCTCCCTGTACACCCCTGTCCCCTGCTGCCACCTATTTAAACTCTCACAAGCTTTTAAAAAGCCTCGTTACCTGTTCTGCCTGCCCCTAGATGTAGAGTAGGATCTGTGTTTTTAGGGGCCTGCAGCTAACTGATCATCTTTTTTGAGGTTCAGAGTTCCTTTGGAACAAAATAGGAGATTTCTGGTGGGTTTTTCCCCGCTTTTGTCACACCATCGTGGAGGCACATTTGGATTGCATGCAAAGGACCTGGAAATTCAGTACTGCGTAAGGCAAGACTGTTTACTGGACACTGGCTACAAGTTGCAACAAGCTAGAGTTAAAGGATAAGAGGGCCAGTTTCTGAGGTAAATGAAACCAAGAATTCAGCTAGTTAATCATGAGCCTATAAGAGAAGGGGAGTCCTCCATACAGTATGAGGGAAGGAGGGAGGATTCAAGAGTGGGTCCTAGAGAGAGTCTAAGCTGCTCTACCTTGTATTGGTGATAACCCTGTAACCCTGCAATAAAACCAGTTAAATGCCTGATATCTGAGGTACATAGTACCCCTTACCAGTGTTTATTAAAGTTGCAACCTGCTGTTTAAATCCCACCCATGTGCCCGTGATTCATTTGCCTGTGTATCCTGATCTATTTTACAGTCAGGGAAAGTGATGAAAGAGAGGATAACAGACTTGCCCAAAGCCTCTCACACCAGACAAAATTACCTCAGTATGAGCAATCGATACTATATACAATTAAATTCCACTAACTGAAAATATTTTGTATATGTAACATTTCTACAAACCCTAGTAGAATCCATATAATTAGTATCAGCACCTGAAAATTTTTGGATTCATACATATTGGTTTACTGCAAAAGAAAGATCCTTAGTTGTAAGAATACTTTTAGTTTACAGTTTCATTTGAAACATTTTAATAAAGAAATCTCCAGATGATATGGTAGTTTCCAAAACTGGGAAAGATTTAGAGAAGTTTAGAAGAGCATTAAGATAATGAAATATCTAATGTGACATAAGCCAGTGTACCATACTGTTTACTGTTAGCAATATGCAAGGTTGTGCTGTATGAGCACAGATTGACACTTGGAGGTACTACATGTGTCTTGGGTTGCGTCTGACCATATTTGTCTGTTTAAAAAAAAGCATTCTTCCAGTGCAAACATGAAAGATCATGTGGACAAACTTCTACTGCACTCAAAGCTCACAGTCAAAGTAATTGAACCCTGGAGAGACAGATTGGAGTCCACATTTCTTTTCACAATTCAGCTTCCTTGCTGCTGATAGAGAATATTTGAAAGGTATCTGAATGAACTGGTGGATCTTGGTGAAGCTGTTCTTCCTGAATTAGAGAGGTTGGTCTTTTTCTAGAAGAGCCCGCAGTGGAATATTTTTTCAATTTCTCTACCCTTGGTACTTATGCTAAATCCAACGTTGCGTATTGTTAACAGTCATTTCCATTTCATAAACCAGCATGTCATCTTCCTGAAATGTCTTTGCCATCTGGAAAGACAGCTGATAGTTAGTCACCTAGGATCCTGTAGGAGGTTAAGCTACAAGGTGCCTGAGTCAGACAAATTACAATACATTAGCCAATGCAAAATTCTTCCATTGACATGACCAATTTTGTCAATTAAGTTGAATTACAAAGTTTAAAAAAAGACAGCACAGGTTTCAAACACAACCGCTTTTTAAATTGGATGTTCATTCACTTACAGAAATATGTTCTGACTTTGAACACTCCATGTCAGAATATAATTGCACTGTTTTTCATAGGTTTTATTACAGGTTTTATCAACAGAACAGAGACAAGAATCTTAAAATGCAGTTTAATAAAATAAAATAGAATTAACACACACTTGACAAACTCCTTATCTTGCTATAAAAAAGAAATTTGAACATTCTGATAGTATGCGGACTATTTTTCTTAATAGTAAAATGACATTTTATAGAATATCTCCCTCAAAAGGAGGAATCAAAGAGCATCTAAAAATCCAAAGCCAGATTTAGATCTTAACACTCATCTCAAACCTGTCAGCTGTTTCCCATGCTCATTCAAATAAAGTATCTGGGTGCACATGTGCAGGGGCACACACAGGAGTAAATTAGCACTTACCTTTTGGTCATAATGGTGTGAGTTTAAGCCCCACATCCAGGTTTGGGGTTATATCTCATGAAAAGATTGTAGTAGCAGTGCAATTACACATAGCACTTACAGGTGCCTTTAGATAAAATATTCAATTAAGGTTTCTGCAGTCTGTCTAGATAAAAAGTTAAAGATCCCATGGTATTTTCTAAAGAGTAGGGGATAACTATGATATCCTGGCTTACGGTACACTCTCAGTACAAGGCCAAGTTATACCATTTAAAAGTATATGAGCTACTCTTGATTCCTTTATTGCTCCTGACAGGGCTCTAGCTTTTTTGCCACCCCAAGTACATGTACGTACGTACACACACACACACGAATGGCCAGACTGCCTCCCCAAGCACATGCGTCCTCATCTGTTGCCTGGAGCCGGTCCTGGCTTCCGAATATGGACTTCAATAATCACTACAAGAAGATCATCTGTTGGTGTAGTTTAGCATATCTACATTAACTGCAGTAGAGCTATATTGATTTACACCTCCTAAGGATCTGGACCTATGTTGTTAAATTAGTAAGGTTTTAGCTCTGGAGACGAAAGATGTGTTTAAAGCACACGGTTAGGGCTGTTCTTAATAGGGATGGCCAGCTTTCCTGAACTGGAGCCTAAGATTGTTACTGCATAGTGAGACCTCCCCACTCAGAAAACTTATCAAATTGCTACCATCAAAAACATTCTTTTCTCCCTGCATCCCCTTACCCTTTACCATATACATTTAATTCAAGCTTATATCAGGAAAGTGCTTTTGTCAGTATAGCTTATACCACTTTCCCAACAGAATAAGCTCTACTAGCAAAAAAGATTTTGTGTCAACATTAAAAGCTTCTGTGGGCACAGCTATGCCTGTCACAAATCACACCTCAGTACATCCTTGACTAACACAACTATGCCGACAAGTTTGTAATGTAGACCTGGCCTAAATTGCTCTGTGTCTATCTTAGATTGCAGCCTCGTGGGGCAGGAACCTATTTGTTATATAGAAAGGAATACACAGAGCTCACAGAGCAATATAGGAGCTCAGGCAGTGACACATCAGATCAGGCCCAGGGAACATCTAATACCCTGTATTCAACAATGGTCAGTTCCAAATGTTTCAGAGGAAGGCTCAAGAATCCTCATAATGAATAATTATACAATAAACCTACCTAGGGCACCTTCTACTTATACCCAGGCAATTAGTGGTCAGATTATGCTTTTAAGAGGATCTATAAACTCTATATTTTTATACTACATAATGTAACTGTGTCTGTTCCCATCATCCATATAAAACAGTTTATATTTAAAACCCACCAAACTCCTAAACTCAGATTATGTTTAGTAGCAAATAATCTTGCTGTTTAGTTATGCCACAGTTATTCTTCAATTTAAATTTTCTGTGGTAGCAGATTTTCAAAGCCTTGTCAGACAGATTCAGATTTGGAGCAGAGTAAGGACTTGGGTGTTTTCTTGGTGTCATGTGTTCATTTACTAACTGTACACAACTCCCATTTCCTTGAACAGGGGTGAAAACAAGAACCACTCAGAAAACTCCTGCAGAAATCTCAGGTAAAGAATCTCTGTTCTGATCCCAGAAGTAGAGCTGCCTTATACCTCCCTCTCTCTTGAGCCTCATAGCAGACAGACTGCTTAAGTGTCTCCTTTTTCTTCTCTTCTCCTTTACCTCAGAAAAACACTAGTTCAGGTAGCTCATCAAGATCACATGGCCTAGAAAAGGTGAGCCTGGTAGTCTACCCTCCCAATGTGCAGCTATTCTGCAACATTAAAGGAACCTCAGAGCTTCAACAGCTAGACCTAATGGACTGGGCTTTAACCATCAATGGCTCTGAGCAAGGTTACTATATGGCATCTTTAGCTATTCCTGTGTGGACTTTCATCCCAGGTGCTTATACATCAAATACAAATGCCTTTTTCCATACAAAAAAACACCAATGATTTATGCCAAAGGAGACTTTTCAACTATTATTGGTTTGTGAGTTCTACTACAGGAAAATTATTTCAAGAATTTGAAAGCCATGATTCATTTAGGCTATGTGGCTATAACACATGAACTCTTATTTTATTTTTATATGTATACCAGCCTTGAACAATGGGATTATTTTCAGGTGGACAAGAGAAAAATGCCTGGCAAACAAACCAAATTTCATTCAGGATTAATAATCTAGTTTACCTGAAAATGACCAGTAAATATGCAGTGACAAAATGATAATTTAGATGAACCATCCTATTCTATAAAACTAATATTACTCAAAAAAGGAATGCAATTTGATATATGAATAAGTGTCCATAGACTGCAAGCCAGCCATCAATTCATGCTTGTAAATAGTCTTCGGACCACATTCCATTCCAGATTTGATAGAATGGTGGTGGCTACAGTCTCCTAATATATTAACTGAAACAGATTTTTCCCACAACATTAATTCCATCAACTCTAGGTTTACTTGTTCAATAACTCAGTCATGATTTCTGTAGCTTCCTTATCTCTGTCCCTGAGGAAATCAAGGTTACTCAATCTTAAATAAAATAAAAAAGTTTCTCTTTGATGACATCTAATAAGTATATTAAGCATTCAACATTCCCACCTTGCATTAAAGGTAGAACAAGAAAATCAAAATGAAATAAGGGGGAATTAACTAAATGTTTCGTATTTTGTGGAGTCTGAGCTCATGGAATTTGATTCACTAGTCAAACTTTTTTCCTTCTGGACAGTAGAAATATCAAGAATACATTAAATTCAGCACATTTTTGCCACAAAGATGTACGAGGAAGGAAAGTTTACAACAAATAAAGCAGAAGCTGCAGAGCAGTTCATTTGCTCCTGATACTTCTTTCTGCTGTGTACATTTTGTACTGTAAGCCAGCTTTCTAATGAAGAGTTTCACCGGAAAATTATACTGTCTACTCCACAGGTTCAACTAATTAAGGCAGTCACTGCCTTAGGGAGCATTAATAATCCCTTGCCAATGAAAGAAGATTTTTTGATAATAGATGAAAACAACTTTAAGGGTATATTGTATAATATTGTTAACTGTCACAGTAATTAAGTTAAAAAACCTACTAATTATATTGCCGAATTTTACAGTAACTGTACATTACTGTCCAGATTCTTCATTCTAATCATTGGTCGGTTCCTTAGATTCTTGAATTTTGCATTCACTTAACTAGACAATTACTGTTCTAAATGGAACTAATAACTGTCAGTGTTCACAAAAGGAATTTGAAATAAGAAACAATATTTTTTTAAAAGATACATTTGGTGAAATCCTAGCTACATAAATATTAATGGGAGTGGAACCAGAGTTTTACCCACCGTATTTGGGATTGTTAAACAATTGATTCCCTTGTCTTTTAATACTTATGAAAAGAAGTACAGTCACAACTCTGAAAAAATTGAATTATTTTGTTATTCATTTTGGCTCACTTTGCAGTAAGTAGATAATCGTTCAGACTACTTGTTAATACCACAGAGTAGCATTTTGAAATTGCTTTTTAATAGGAAGATAGATGTTGTGCTTTTCATTTGTCACACTCATTTACAAATCTCAGCAGTCGTATGTACAATTAGATGGATTCAAGTGATATTCCTTCAAAACTTTAGCAAAGTTATTTTATATGTATGGTAAGCTCTGCTTTGGGAGAGGAGTAATCATGTGAGTGCGTAAAATATTTGAAGAAAGAGTTTTAATTTTGTAGATTAAACACTGAAGATTTATTGAAACTATGTTCCAATACCTGGGGGTGGAATCAAGAAAGGGACATAGGTGTGGCAATTCTGAGTCAGAATGCCTAACTTCTGGGTGCCTAGAAAAAAAGCATCACAGGAACAGAACTGCAATCCACAAAGCTGTGTTAGGCACCTTGTCTCCCTATGCAATGAGTGTGGAGAGTTTAGTGCCTAAGAATGCAATCCAAAAAAGACAGCATTCTAGGCAGCTGCCTAAGATCAACTAGGGGAGATGCCAATATGCTAAGCCTGCCCCATTCGCAGAGATGGGATCTTGACTGTGAAGTTTTTCCATTCTATATTCAATATTAGTTTCTCTGCATGTAACTACCGTGTTTCCCCGAAAATAAGACAGTGTCTTATATTAATTTTTGCTCCCAAAATTACATTACATTATATTACAGCGAGAGGCAAAACTGGAAGTACGTCTTATTTTTGGGGGATGTCTTACTTTCGGGGAAACAGGGTATGTCAGAATAATTTGGGGGGGGGGGGAAACTATGTAAATGGTGTGTCCACACCTGTCTGCTTCATGAGGGAGGAAAGAGTTAAAAACCTCCCAGAATTGAGTTAATACATCCCCAGGAAGGCAGACAATGGACTAATTGAATTGCTAGTTCCCAAATGAACAACTTAATCCATTAGTGGAAGCCTACCTCCAACGCCCTGATGAGTGACACAAACCACACTGACCAGGTTCAAGAATTGCAGAACAAAGGGATTTTAAAAATTGGTAAGAGACAGCCTTTGAACTCTAGGAACACACAGATTGATAGCTCAAACAGAGGCAGAGTTAGTGAGGATGTCTGTGCCAAAGCAAGGCCTACCTAAACTTACAAGCAAAGGCTAGGGTTTAGATAAGAGTGTGTATATAGGCCTTTTGCCTAACTCTTTCCTTCTCTGTAATATTCATATGGAACAATAAGTAAGTGTTTTGAATAAGCTGTTCTCTGTGACTGCATCATTATACCAGTCACAGATCCTGAAGAGAAATTCAGGCAGGGGCCAAAACCCAGTTGGGCATGTTGAGGACCTGTTGGTGAACAGAGATGCTGTGAACTGGGGCCTCATCCTAAAAGTGGGGTGCGTCATGGGATTCCACTCAGAAAAATACATGTCTGGACCAGAAACTTGGAAAGGGTGTCCGCAGAGAGATTAAGTTAGGCTTAAAGATACAGTTTGTGGTTAGATGTTGGCTGCTTGTGTGTTTTCTCCCTGTATGCTGGTCCTGACTCTACACAGACAGCTGGTACAGCCAACCTTGAGCGAACCACCCAATAACCACAAGATCCGTTAAGGTATGAAGGCACCTGGCCAGGTTTATTGTCAACGAAGCATGGTGCTAGTATCCCGCAGACACTACTGGATCACAAATACATGTACACCTGGAACAATGGACCAGCTCAGTGAACGTCAGGACTTTCCATTCCTCCCTCACTAGACAGGCAGACACTCTCCCTTTGAGGCTCTATTTTATACATCAATACAAACAAGTTACGTACTGTCCCTATGAAGTAGCTAGTTGACACCCTCTGACATAGCTGGTTACTACCATCACCTTTTACATCTCTATCCATCACACTGTTATCCTTGACACTGAATACAATAACAGACCCTTCTTTTGTTCACTTTCTTCCCTAGTCAACATTTTTACAATTGCAAGCCAGGTGAATATTTTAGTGGAACACTTAGGGCAAGTCTACACTTGCCCTTTAAAGTGGAAAAGGTCCCTTTTTTTGAGCAAAAACCATGGGAGCATCTACACTTGCCAATGACTTTTTGCAGTGAAACTTAAAACTTTCACCGCAAAAAGAACTGCACCTCCACAAGAGGGGTACAGCTCTGACTGGTGATGTTTTTTCGGTGATGTGCAAGTGAAGACACGTACTTCCTGTTTACACAGCTTTTAGCCTCTGCAGTATATCCCACGGTGCTTAAGTGACTGGGCAGCAGCTCAGCTGCTCTGTTGCCAGGTAAACAGACGTCCATCCCCTTCCCCCCCCCCCCCAAAGCCATGGGAACTTTGAAACCCCCCTTCCTGTTTCTTGGCAAGTGCTCACTTATCTGGCCAAGTGACAATGCCTGCTCCAGGGAGCCAACGATCCTCTGCTTGGAAGCAACGCAGAGCTACTGGAGTTGATTAGTGTTTGGGGAGAGTAGGCTGTTCATGGACCCAGGATACCCTGCGATCACCCTCCCCCATCTTCCCACAAGACCTGTTGTGAAAGTGGAGAGAGGTGTACTGTGGGACAGCTGCCCTAGAGCCTGGCTTTTACTGGGGATGGAAGTGCTGCTAATGTGTGGTTTCTCAAACTGGGGGTCGTGACCCCCCGGGGGGGTCGCCGAGCGCTCCCAGGGAGGTTGTGAGCTCCTGCCGCCGCCGAAAAGCCACCAAATTGATTAGTTCCACATTCGGTGGCTTTTTGGCGGACATACTAGGGTCAAGCCACGGCACCGGAGAAGAAAAAAGGGTTGCGATCTCAGGAAGTTTGAGAACCGTTGTGCTAATGTAAACACTCTCTGATGCCTGTGGAAGTGAGTAGAAAAGCCAGCACTTTTCTTTCACCGGTTCACTATCACCGTTGAAACTGACAGCGCAAAAACTGTGAGTGTAGACATCACTTAGATGTCTGCGGCAACTTAAGTGCATCGTTTTATGTGGGTTGAAAAAAATTTGGGTGTCCCTAATCAGCAGCCTGAACAGACACACCAATAAATCATGATTATTAATATGATTAGAACTCAGAACACTAGTCATCTCTATTTTGAATATGCCCAAACATTTAATACAGAAAACGTCAGAAAATATCCTTAAGCATTTTTATATAAATTAAAAAACTGGCTTTAAAATTATGTATTGCCCAATATCAGCAGAGTTTTCTTTCTATTTTCAATTTAAGTACAAATTGCAGTAATTGTACTGGCAGCCCATTAGCGTGGCCACAGCTTGGAAAGCATCTGAAACATTTCATTTAAGGAGAGTGAATTTTCACTTTTCCCTTGCTTCTCTTCAGACTTGAGTTCAGGATCCTCAGCTCACATCAGAAAGGAGAGAGTATTCGTTTTGAAAATGTGGTTCTCAAAATTACCGCCTTCCCTCTCTGAAAAGTGACAGCTCTGAAGGATGGCAGACAGAATGACAGCTATTTTGATTAAAAGCAGAAGTTAAATGACATCTCCAACTAGCTCCAGGCATTGCAGAATCCTGAAAGAGCCCAGGCTACAGGGCTGAGCAGCTCTGGTAAATATATATTAGCTGTTTATAGCAGTGCTTGCTGTGTACAAACATATTGTTAATCTCTTTGAGACAGATCCCATTGTGATGGCGCAAGTGTTAGGTAAGGAAAGCATACTAAGGAATGTGCATGAAGTCTGCTGAGATTTAACTGTCTGGGGCAGTAGGAAGGGATATGCCAGCTGCAAGTAGACAAGAACAGAACTCCTTAGCAGGAGTGAAGGAGATATTTACTATCTGGTTGTACTTCTGCCAGGCCTGAAGAAACTACACATATTAGGGTTGCCAACTTTCTGTTCACACAAAGCCAAACACCCTTGCCTCACCCCTTGTCCCACCCTGATCCAAGACTCTGCCCATTCCCTGCCCCTTATCTGGGAAGGAGGTATCTTAGCATCTCAAAGATATTTCAGCCCTTACCCAGAAGGGCAAGAACTGTTGTATAAGTAAAAGAAAGCACTATGGTTTCCTTGTAAAAGTTAAACAACCCGAACCAAAAAAAAGAAGGTTGAAATTTAAATTGTTCAAAGATAAAAACATGACTTTTACTGAACACAGTTTCTGTACATAAGTTTACACAGAAGCCACACATCAAATTTAAAATGTTCAGTTATTTGTATCATAGTTGCAATTAAACCACTGTGATCCTGATTTGCTAACCTCTCCAACAAAGAACTGGAGTCATGTTTCTGATTTCCACCTCTCTGTGATATTGACTTGGTGGAAGAGTAAGACCCAAGTGGAAGATATGGATGATTAGCTCTTAGAAATAGATGTGCAGACATAAAATTACACATTAGAGAGTCACCTCTGAAGATTATTTCCTCCATCTATGTTTTTATGGTGGTGCCCACTATCATAGTATCCATTAGCTGGTAATATTGTGCTTAATGGAAACACTTAAATCTAAATTCTAGCATCAAATCTCTCTCCCTCTCTCACACACACACCCTTTGTGTGTATAAAAATTAAGAGAAAAAACTAAAAAAAAGACTTCAAAGCCTGGCTTGATTACATTTAGCATTTCACTTTGTTTATGAGTGACAGCAAACATTCATCACGACTGAAAAAAAATCACTTCTTATTCATAGAGAAGGGAAGCACTCAACACTTCACAATTAATCTACATTCTAAAAAACCCTATTTAGGTAGCATAGGTAACAACTTATTTTTGGCATATTTTTACACTTAATTCAGTCACTAACCTTTGCCAAAGCCCTATACCATTTTCCCCCTAAAATTTGCATGATACAACTAAGCATTACAATAAAATGCTAGGAATGTATTACTTTGTCTTTGAGGATGTATACTATTTCAAACCCCCATTTCCCTCCCTCCCCCCAGTAATTTTCTGGTCTGGGAATTAAGTCCCTTCCTGCAGCTGTTCAAACAAACCAGAGTTCTGAAGATGCGAGTGTCATGCACTTTTCCCGGCCATCCCACGTTGATGTTAGTGAAACGGCCCTTGTGATCCACCAGTGCTTGCAGCATGGAAAAGTACCCTTTGCGGTTTACGTACTGGCCACCCTGGTGTACCAGTGCCAAGATAGGGATATGTGTTTCATCTGTTGCCCCGCTGCATTTAGGGAACCCCAGCACATTAAAGCCATCCACAATGGTCTGACCATTTCCCACAGTCACTAGCCTTGATAGGAGCTGGTCAATGATTGTGTTGACTACTTGCAGCACAGCAGCCCCCACAGTAGATTTGCCCACTCCAAACTGATTCCCAACTGACCGGTAGCTGTCGGGCATTGCAAACTTCCACAGGGCTATGGCCACTCACTTCTCAACTGTGAGGACTGCTCATTTTGGTGTCTTTGCACTTTGGGGCAGGAGACAGCAAGTCACAAAGTTCAATGAAAGTGGCCCTAAGCATGTGAAAGTTTTGCAGTCACTGGGAATCATCCCAGACCTGCAACACTATGCGGTCCCACCAGTCTGTGCTTGTTTCCCGGGCGCAGAATCGGCATTCCATGGCATGAACCTGGCCCAACGTCACTATGATGTCCCAATCACCACATGGCTTTCTTCTAAGAATGTCTGTGTCCATGTCCTCATCACTATCGTGATCGCACTGTCATGCTTCCTCAGCTGCTCTGACAGGTTCTGCAAATACCGCTGGATAATGCGAGAGGTATTTACAATGGTCACAACTGCAGCAGCAAGCTCCATGCTTGCTGTCATATGGCACAAAATGATTGTCTGCCATAATTTGCACGGAGGGAGGGACAACTGATGAGATGCACCCAGGAAAACCCGCGAGAATGTGTTTGCCCCATCATGCATTGGGAGCTAAACCCAGAATTCCAATGGGTGGCGGAGACTGTGGGAACTGTGGGATAGCTACCCACAATGCACCGCTCTGGGAGTCAATGGTAGCCTCGGTACTGTGAGCGCACTCTGCTGATTTAGTGCATTTAGTGGGGACACACACAATCGAATGTATACAATCTGTTCAGAAAAATCGACTTCTATAAATTTGATATCATTTTGTACTATAGACATACTCTTAGAAGTTTACCAAAATTACTATTCTGGAATATCTCACAATTATAAACAAGCCCTCAGTTCTTAAGGCCTTTTTAGTATTGTGGGAGCATGTAAATGTGTCTCATTTTAAGGTCACCACTGTGGTGTAATCTATGGATATCAGCACTGTGGCAGTGGAGTTTCAAAGCCTATTTGAATACACAAGCTGTTAGCTGATGCAGCCTGGTGTCACAACCAGGGCTTGCGCAGTCAGCATCTAGTGGTCAATGCCAGGGGTCAGAGCTGGGATCAGGAACATGGCAAAAGGGTAGGAACCAGGAGTCAGGTGAGAAGGCAGGATTCAATGTAGCAGGTAGCTAAGAATTTCACACAGAGAATTCCCGTGCTTCCCTTTGGCTTAAATCGCACAGCCTGACCAATCAGTGGGGGAGCAGGTGATCCTCCAATCAAGACATCAGTAGCCGTCTCTGGAGGTCAGAGTTCTATTAACTCCTCAGCTTACTTGTTACTAGCAAGTGCCAGAAGGTGGTTGGCTAAAAAGGTTGCCTGTAGACCTGGATCTGAGACACATGGTCACCTCAACTGTGAAACATAAGTAAGCAAAGAAGGTAATGGAGGGAAACAAAGGTGAAATCAAAGCCTCCAGTCTGCTGTGGCAAAGTGTAACCCACATGCCTCCTGGGTGTGGTCTTCTATCCCATCTAGTGTCAGAGGGGGAGAGATTATTATTTTTTTACACTTATGAGTTTGCTCTACAGCCTTAGCTAAGAGCCAGTTGGCTTTTAGCTCATGCAGTGGAGACAAACTAAGCTCCCAGGTTTCATCCAACTCACCGACAACCAGGGTCTGTTGCTTTTATAACAACATCTCATGGTGCTTCCACCATGTTGTTCTTCCCCTCAGGTAAAGCAATTCACTTCTAATGTCAGTCACAAGTTCTGACTGGACAGAATTCCATATATATGCAGCAAAAAAAATTCAAGTTATAGAAAAAACAGTACTCCAATTATGAACATTTTACATTGACTGCTTCGTTACAACACAGGAAATAATTATCCATTTTATATAATCAACAGGGCTCAGGTTGCTCAGCAACTACTTTTAACTTCTGGTGTCATTTACCATTTATTGAACAGAAGTAGTATCATTAGATCACACAGCTCATTGTAGTGACTGTGTTAAAAGGGATTAAATAAAAGATTGGATCATAGACTTGTCAAAGACAATAATTAGAATAGTTAATCCTACCTTGCACCTACGCAGTTTCATGTAAACCATGGAAGAAAAAACCAATTGATGACTTACCACAATTAGTATGTTATCTAAAATTTTAATCACAGATATTTAAAAAATCAATATACAGGCTCAGTGAAACAGAATTTATAGGCCTTGAGATATATAATCTATCTATAAAAGTTAGGTGATGCAGAAACATATCTTCTCTGACTGCAATTCACTACTTAAGAGCTTGTCCAAAAAATTAGTCATGCGAGTTGGAAAGGTTTTATTGTTATTGATCCAAACTTGGATTTTTCTTATATGCAATTTTGTATAAAAATTGATTTCACATCCCACTATGAGAGTTACCTATTTTACCAACAGAACCAAACAAAATAAATCAGGGATTTTCAATTATAAACCCTACCTTTCTCTGCACAATACCTTTTGACCAGCAAGATGGGATGCCCTGAAGCATCCCCACCAGTAAATCACCTTCCATACTTCCCCACTCCACATAACCTTTGCCAGGGGTACACGGAACCTTAGTGGCCCCACTTCTTTAATGTGGGTCATCTGCCCCATCAACACTAGCAGCTGGAATCACACTTGGTCAAACCAGAGAGAACTGGTGCAACCCTGGTTATAACAATGATCTATATGGTCACAGTTTATGTCAATAACGTCACAATGGTTTCCCCCAAGTTCTAGATATAAATATCAGAGATTCTACTTGTGTCAAATAGTCATATGTGGTTCAGGGTAGAAGTAACTTTGGGGTAGACAAAAGGGTCATAATACTTCAGATTACAAAACAAACGTAAAGACATAATTCAGACCATGGTATTCAAGAGTCTAAACAGAAAGAAAAAAGGAGATTTGATTATTCCCAGACTGTGGCTTTGGGAAATTAGCTCACAGATGAGGATTTTGCCCTACAAAGATTGTTCTCCAGAAATAGTGTGTGGAAACAGCTATTTTGTTTCTTGCCAAACTAAGGATACAAAGGATGCATATCGCTAAATTCTGGCCTAATTTATATCCTGGAGAACCCCACTTACTCCACAGAATTCTTCGTAGGGTGACCAGATGTCCCGATTTTATTGGGACAGTACTGATTTTGGGGTCTTTTTCATATATAGACTGCTATTACCCCCCACCCCCGTCCCAGTTTTTCACATTTGCTGTCTGTTCACCCTATTCTCGAGACGTACAAGAAAATTAAATAAGATAATTAGATCAAATGGTTTACCTAACAAAAGCACACACACAGTTTGATAAAGTAGTCTTATTTCAATGCTAACATAAAATGATTAAGCCAGAATTGTTTACAACTAATTTATAGTACAAAATAACATTGTTAAAAGAGAAAAATCCAATAAATCCTTCACTGAAATAAGATTTTATCAGCAATTTTTACGCAAATCAAAGAGAATTCTTTATATACACACTGAGATGAAATGTTTACGTTATGAATTTATAAGGTGTATAGAAATCTGGCTAAATCCTCATCAATAGATAGTGATAAATGGCTCCATGTCTAGTTGGCAGCCACTATCAAGCGGAGTACCTTAAGAGTCAGTCCTGGGGCTGGTTTTGTTCAACATCTTCATTAATGATCTGGAGGATGGCGTGGATTGCACCTTCAGCAAGTTTGCAGATGACACTAAACTGGGAAGAGTGGTAGATATGCTGGAGGGAAGGGATAGAATACAGAAAGACCTAGACAAATTAGAGGACTGGGCCAAAAGAAATCTTATGAGGTTCAACAAGGACAAGTGCAGAGTCCTGCATTTATGAAGGAAGAATCCCATGCACTGCTTCAGACTAGGGACCAAATGGGCTAGGCAGCAGTTCTGCAGAAAAGGACCTAGGGGTTACAGTGGATGAGAAACTGGATATATGAGTCAACAGTGTGCTCTTGTTGCCAAGAAGGCTAATGGAATTTTGGACTGTATTAGTAGGAGCATTGCCAGCAGATTGAGGGATGTGATCATCCCCCTCTATTTGGCATTGGCGAGGCCTCATCTGGAGTACTGTGTCCAGTTTTGGGCCCCACGCTACAAGAAGGATGGGGAAAAATTTGAGAAAGTCCAGCGGAGGGCAACAAAAATGATTAGAGGGCTGGAGCACATGACTTATGAGGAGTCGCTGAGGAAACTGGGATTAGTCTGCAGAAGAGAAGAATAAGGGGTGATTTGGTTCCAAAGAGGATGGATCTAGATTGTTCTCAGTGGTACCAGATGACAGAACAAGGAGTAATGGTCTCAAGTTGCAGTGCTGGAGGTTTAGGTTGGATATTGGGAAGAACTTTCTCACAAGAGGGTGGTGAAGCTCTGGAATGGGTTACATAGGGAGGTGGTAGAATCTCCTTCATTAGAGGTTTTTAAGGTCAGGCTTGACAAAGCCCTGGCTGGGATGGTTTAGTTGGGAATTGGTCCTGCTTTGAGCGGGGGGTTGGGCTAGATGACCTCCTGAGGTCCCTTCCAACCCTGATATTCTATGATTCTCACTTAGGGCTCAGTGTGCCCTGATGCCAATGGGAGTCTTGACTGCATAGGGCACAAAGGAATGGAGCTGATGGGTCTCTGTTGTATAAAGTCAGAACCCCTAAAATAGATTATAAGCAACGTACTGAGAGCAGGGATCGTTCAAGCAAATTTGTGGTCTATTGCAAAGTGATTAAGAATCTTGGGGGGGGGGGGACCTCAATTCTATGGGAGAGTTCAGGGAGGGAGGAGAGGTCTTCAGCTAGATTCTCTGGTCCACCAAGCTCTGTTGGGCCACATCGGGAAGTGGGACTTAGGGCAAATGGAGGAGATTGCCCCTGGAGAATTCTCCCTTTCTAGGGAATCCCTCCACCAGCATAAAGCTGGATGAGGCACCTCTGCTGCCTTCTGCAGTGCACTTGACACCTTCCCCTCTTTCATACCAGGCGGGAAGGGGTGTGAAGGTAGTGAGGGTTGGAGGGGCAGGAAAGGAAGGTGCAAGCCCAGGATGTGGCAGAGCGAGAGTCTCTATAATATCCATTTCTCCACTAGCATAATGTCCCTGAGGAACCTTATGTCAGGATTGTGAACTCTCTGGGGGTTTTAAACTCAGGCTATTACCACTTTACAAAGCTCTCTCACTGAATGAAGCATCTTTTAATCCATGTTACGCAATACAGACAGTAAATATCCTACTGCCATTTCCATCCGCCCCCTGCCTCCTGATAATTTGGGCCTCCCGTTGGCAACATTATCTGAAATAGCCCTGACTGCTAATAGCTAATGGTGCAGTGCTCAGGGGCCATGCTTATAAAGCAAGATCAAAAGCCCAGTGAAGTTAGTGGACTTTGCATCAGGCCCAGAGAGCAGCAGGATGTGTGATCTACCCCTGTTGTATATTTCCCAGCTGTGCGTGGAAATGTTGTAGCATGTAAGCAGCATAACAGAACATCAAATGGCCAGTTTGAACAGTCACAAGTGCCTAGACTCTCCCTGTAAAACCCATAACGGTTTATTTTAAAATGACAAAATAAAGGGTGAAATTCTCCCCTCAGCTGCTCCTTGTGCTAGTGGGGTTTCCTGGGGAAGAATTTGGCCCATCTATGCAATATTTGCTAAACAGAACGCGTCCTAAGGGAACATTGCCAAAAACACATCACATCTCCTTGGTACATTCACTCAACTATTTCAGTGTGCTCTTGATTTTCCTGCATAACTTATACTTGACACACAGTTAAATTGGAGCTTGATCACATCTTACAGAAAAATCTTAATGGCTCAGCATAACTTCTCAATATGTGGTTGACTGTACTGCACTAAATTTGCATCTAGATGCAGCAACATCTCCCCAACACTCAGAGGTGTCAGATGCACTAGCATTCAGTGATTTGACAGCAGCGGCAACAAACAAAGCTGGAAAAAATCCCTTATATTCTATTGTGAAATGCTGTGGCAAAACTGATAAATGTCTGCATTTCTGTCTAGATCTTTATGACTAATTTCTAGGTTTACAGGACCATCTGACCTGACCTCCACTGTTCTCTCTGATCCTACTACTCTGCAATCACCTCCAATCTCAAATGGTGATGGGTGGTGAGAGGAGGTCACTTTGGTCTTCCAGTGTGACTCTGGTTGGCTGGAGCACAAGTGGGGATCTAGCTGCTCCTCCCTTGACTTCTTTTGCTCTTTCCACTCTGCTGTCTCCTCTGGGCATTCAAGTTAAGTCTTCTCGCAGAGGGACAAAAAAGCAAGCTATCAGGTTCCACCTTCCACTATTTACCCATTGTGAGTGGACAACCTGCTTTGCTAAATCCCTCCACAGCATGGAAAATATGAAAAAGTTCGAGCCAGTGGCATGGAAATGCAAGCAAAGGAAACCAGAGGTCTGGAATAATATTGAATTATTGGAACAGAAACATTGTTTACAAGTGAAGAATGGCTGTTTAAAATGTAAGGCATAGCACAGCAGAAAACATGCTTCTGGCGTATTTGTACCTGTGAGCGTCCCTTCGATCTTGTTGTCCCATTTGCCCATTTATTTTGCTTGCCTGTGAGGCTGCCCTGATCTCAGCTCATTTTCTCAGGATTGAATGTGATTCTTCAGCGTGACCTTCAAGATATGTGAAACCATGCACAATTTGTAATGAAACCCCTCAAGTATCAAGGTTCTGCAGTTGTATTAAATCAAAGTCCAAAACTGAGAAGTAAAATCTCCCAAGAGTTTTTACCTCTGAATTTCTACAGTCAATGGTTTGCCTTGAACCACAGTCAATTCTTCCAATACAAAATATGTTCTCAGAAAACAGTACAAAAAGTTATCTGGAACGCTGAAGTTTATAGAAACACACTGGTCTGCTGAAGCATTCACTTTAAGGTTGAGCAACTCTCCACTGCTTTTTAAAATTCGGTAAAGGTGTCTGGTATGGTCTATTTATCATTTTCTGAAAGAATACACAATATTCTTTGTTGAGCCCCAGGGGGAAAAAATGTAAACCAGCACAGCAAAAACAGTCTCTGGTAGAGATTTTTCTTTCATTCCAACTTGGCTAGTTTTATATGAAATTCTCTTTGTAGACTCAGTTGGACAAAAATATACTTCACTTCCTGCCCTCAGTTGTTCTCAAGTGCTGCTTTCTACTATTTAAAGGTTCCCTCATTCCACTCAGGGGGTCACAGAAAGCATTTTGGTGTTGTGTGAAAAGTTCCTTCTATTACATATCATAGTTTATAATGTAGTTTCAAGCAGGGCCGGCGACAGGAATTTTGGGGCCCCGTACGGCAGATCGTATGGGCCCCCCCGGTCTCCCGCTGCCCGCGCCCCCCCCCCCCGGCCAGTCTCCCGCGGCCCCCCCCCCCCCGGCCAGTCGCCCGCGGCCCCCGCCCCGGCCAGTCGCCCGTCGCCCGCGGCCCCCCCCGCCGGTCTCCCGCCCCCCGCTCCCTCCTCCCCCCGGCCGGTCTCCTGCCTCCCACGGGCCCCAACCCCCGCATGCGCTGCGGCCGCGTGGCCCGGCCAGGAGAAACAAAGGGGGGCGGGGGGAGGCTGCTGGGTGCCGGGGAAGGGGGCTGGTGAGCGCTGCAGCGGCTGCCCAGAGCCACGCCTTGCTCACAGGCCCGGCGACAAGGGGGTACAGCTGTGTACCTGCCCCGGACTTCAGGGGCCCCCCCTGAAGTCCGGGGCCCAGTACAGCTGTACCCGTTGTACCCCCCTGTCGCCGGCCCTGGTTTCAAGCTGCTTATATGTACACAGCCATGTACATTTATGTCAAGTCTCTCTATACTCATGTATATATTACATAGAGATATGCTTTTTGCTATCTATTTATAAATTGACACGTGGTTTTGGGTGAATTCTACTTCCGATCTCTCAGGCTACCCTTGGGCACTTTTCAAATGGACACGTTTATACCTGCACTTCTGAGTGGAACCCAGCACTTCACCCTACTTTTAATTCAGAGCAGCAGCTTACAGCAGCCCCTATTTACTGGCCATATTACCTCCACAACCCTGACTGGGTTTGGACCCTGCTACTAAGTTCTCCGTGGGAGCTTGTAACCAGTGTGAATTTGCAGTGACTAAGGGCAGCTTTTTAAAACAAGTAGGATTTATATATTAAATGCAACAGGACAAGCAGAGATAAAAGGGCTTAAAGTCTTCCAAACTTTCAACGATCCAGGACTCTGCATCTATTGAAAAGTGCAATGAATAGAAGCCCTGCCTCCATGCACAAACAATCCAGTGACTGGGGCATGGCAGGGCACCCACCAGCCCAGCCTCATTCCATGTTCATGTGGAATTCTACCTTCACTTCAAACACTGCTAAGAAAGGCTAACCAAAAGTTATTCTAATTGCCTTTTATTTATGTAAAAAGTGAAGTTTTCAAAGGCTCCTAACTTGGTTAATTAAAATCCTTTTTTTAAAACCAGTTTTCATAGGCTTTTCCCTATAATGAAGACCATTTTCCTACCAAATGTGAATTTTCTATCTCTAAGCTGTTTCAATTGTGAAGCTCTTCAAGGAAAGTCATTTTACATATTTTTATAGAGGAAATATTTTTTCACTCTTCTACTCAGAAGTGGCTGAACTTTCCAAATTCAGCTTTCAAAAACAAAAAATGACCTTTGGACTGTGTCCAAAAGGTAGAAAATTTCAGCTAGAAAGAGGAGTTCTGAAAGCATCGACTGATAAGAAATACATAAAATAGAATTTCCAAGGAAAACCTTCTGGTTGCCATTTCCAGTCTCTAACTATAAGATTTTAGAGAATCAGAGCACTTTCAGAGGACCACCCACTGGTCTGGAACTCCTTTCTTGAAGACATCAAAATGTCCTCAAATTTCACGGTCTTCAGGCCCAAATCCAAGTCTATAGTCTTTCCTCAAAAAACAACTTGTTAAGCCGAAATACAACTACTGTGGATATTAGATTAATATACCTACCAAGTACAATATTCTTCATTCACTGCAAATTATTCTTCTCACACATATTAGACCTCAACCCTGCAAAGAAATGTGCATTGGCAGCTCCTTACAGCTATTTCAGCGGCACTCCATGTAGGAATAAATGTCCCCGTATGGATTCCTTTTCAGGACTGAGGCCTTAGTACATAATATGAACAGAATAATCAATGATTATTGTTGAGGCTGTGTGCACTATGCTCTAGCCTTTTCCAATCCCAGACTTCAGTTCTCCTCCCTTGACTGGCACTTCCTTTCTTTAATCCCCATTGGACCTCATCCTTCAGAGGATCTCACCAGCTCTGACATTCTCTGCTGGACCTACTGCAGTTTTCCAAACTGAAATGCTTCCATGCTGCCCAAAATCAGATGATATGGCTAAATATTGTGATTTGCTCTATTGATTATAATATATACTTATCTTAACAAGGTAATTACAGGTCACATGTTTTATCCACAGCAAATTACATTCCTAGGTATAAGATCAAAGACTCAGTTTAGTCACAACAGCTAAGCATAAACAGTTATTCAAGCCCTAGCTTGCCTCGTTGTGAGAATTAAATGGGTGTCGGGGCTTGCAGGATGTTTTTGTTGCTATTCTAAACGACCCTGCATATGGTGGACTGGATGGCTCAGGAGATTGTTACTGAAATTCCACCTGTTAGAATTCAACTGAAAATTGTTATCACTAGTGACTGCTGAGTGACCTATTTAAATGAACTAAGCATCTGTCATAGGCTATTTTCAAGTGGAAAGCTGTCCCACTTATGAAAGACACTTTGGAGAGAGTTTGAATGGAAGTTAAAACCAGGAACATGGGATTTACTATTCTAGATCGGGTCACTGGTTTCCTTATAATAGTTGGCAATGCAATGTTGTTCCTAGGCAATTCTGCAATGCAATGCTTGTGAAAATAGTTGTTTTCTGAACCCTGCACATCCTGAAATGTGACATCTGATTGTCATTAACTTACCTATCATAACAAATGGTTTAATGGTCAGAAAATTATTCAGCCCTTTTAAAATTCGAGATACTCTATTTTACTCAATGGTAGAGTGACCAGATGTCCCGATTTTATAGGCACTGTCCCAATTTTGGGGTCTTTCTTCTATAGCCTCCTGTTACACTCCCACCCCCATTTTTCACACTTGCTGTCAGGTCACCCTACCCAATGGCCTACTGCAGCATGGATTTCCACAGGATACACGTACACTCCGGGTCTGATCCCAAGCCCACTGAAGTCAATACGAGTCTTTCCAATTACTTGAAAAGGGCGTTGGTCAGGCACTGTGTGAAATAGAATTTTCATTTCCCCCCCCGCCCCCAAGTTTACTGGTCATTGATTTCATCCAGAGCCCCTTTGGTCTGTATTATAGAATGGAGTCAAAAGCCTAGAATAATTGAATTCTCTGTTCTTACATCAGATGGCACAGTGTGTGACACGTTGTAATATGACTGAAAGTGATACAAGTGTACTATTTGTGACCTCAATAAAGAACAGCTTAAATAAAATTCCACTATTCCTCTATCTTTGTTATAGTCACAGACTTCTCTTCGAGATGCCTCAGTATCAGGGACAGTACTAGATCATATGACAGACGAAGAAATAAGCAATACCGTAGTTTGCATCCCTGATGCTTGCTTGGCATGGCATGGCATGATTGCCATCAGTGCCAGAGTCCTTGTCTCTGGAAACCATAAGTTTAGGGACTATTAGCATAGACTATTTTTACTAGTGTGTATTACCCTTACCTTACGCTTATCCAAATTTACTTCATCATTATTGACCAGCCTTCCACTATGAAGAAGAGATGGGTCCAAAGAAAACATTAGTTGCAAACACTCAAATTTCAGTCCTGTTTAAATCTGGAACCAAGTTTTGTTCCTTGGGCCCCTCTCTCATCTAAAATTTTGCCACCACCCTCAATAGTTTCCTACATTTTAAACAAAATCATCATCATCATCTTCTCTAACTTCCTGTGCACGTCTGTGCTTGTGGAAAAGGAGGAAGAGTGAGACAAGAAACCAAGAGGCTTTTGGGTCAGATAAGGATTTTATTCTCAATACAAAGCATTAGGATTATAGATTTATAGAGTTTAATGACCCCCTCTTCATTCCTTAAATCATCTAGTATGGTCTCCTTCATAACACAGACCATAGAATTTAATCAAGTTACTCCTGTTGTAAGCCCAGTAACTTGTATAAACTAGCCTTTGAACCCCAAAAGTAACTTGCAAAAAATTTCAGCTCTCTGCACTGAACCCCACTGGGAGAAATATTTGACATCATTTTAAAAGAGTGAATGAACTCTACTCAAAAAGTTCCAAAGTCAATTTTCTTATGAAATTGACATACTGTATGTGTTCACGTGGCACTGACTATTTGCATCTAAGTGCCAGTCCTTAGGAATGGTAATACTTCTGCTACAAACACAATGCATGCTCATTTTTAAGTGCCTTAATTGTACCTGACATAGCTGAAAAGCCATGTAGTAAAAATTGTTGCACAAAAGACACTTTGTGATTCTAGGGTTTTTCCGCCCTATTGTGTCTATTACTTTTTTTAAAAAAAATAAATACGTTAGAAAATTGACCTCACTTAAGGTTTGGACAACTCCCATATTGTATGGCATCGTGCATTTCCTGACATAATGACAAGTCGAATATGCTTATATGAGAGTCCTAAGTCCTTTTATAAAATCCTAATGGAGCAGAAGTCCTCTTATAATTCATCTTATTCAGAAAACACAGGTTAATTTTAATAACTAATTAATCCTACATAATCTCTCATGTTCCATGAGTAATCATCCATTGTGATTTATGATTCATGATTCTGCATCTGAATAAATCAGTTTTATTAATAGCCAGAGTGAAATATGTCCATTTTTAGCTCAGAGAAAATGTCAGCATTATATGAAAAAGAAAGTGGATTTTGAAGTTAGCAAATTATACTTTACTTTTTATTTCTGGAATAGTTTCCAGTTACTTCTAGTCATTTTGGAAAATCAGCATAATCTAGCTTTTAGACCACTTAGATAAAAAACAAAACATCCCCCCCGCCACCCCCCTCCCAGAAATGCCTATTGAGAGGATAATTTGAAGATGCATTTACTGGAATCATAAATCAGTCCTTAACTATTAATGACAGTCAGCTTTCTCATGAGAATCTGTTAACAGTATCTTATAAAAAATAAATAAATAAGCTATACATATTGCACATGGGTGAGGTGGGTTTTTGGTTGGTGGTTTTGTTTTAACTTCCTCTCTACTAGTGTTGATGTGTTATTGGGAATATCTACCTCTACATTTGAATGTATGTCGTCCTTTAAAATGTTTTGTCCTGATCTAAGGCTGAACCATTCAATGGCCTCCATACTTTCATTCTGCAGACCACTCTGTTTCTCATGAGAGCCTCTCTTTCACATTTGGCTGCTTTTTCTCAAGTATTAAGAGTATGAAATAAAGCCTATTGAAGTCCATTAAAGATACCCATTGACCTTAATAGGTAATAGAAAGTGATTTTTTAGTTCTTCCTTTCTCCAGATATTAAATATATCACCTCAATAAGTCACAATCCAAGAAGAGATGTCCACAAAAGGTCCTCTTCCCTTGTAGAAGGGTCATAAGAATGGACTAGAAAATAACTGTTCTGTAGATTTTTGAACCATCTTCATTTAGCGGATATTTCCCCATCCTTGCTCCTCACAAATAAGGTCCAAACTTACCTCTTTTTAAGGATTGGCTTTATTGCAATTCAAAATAATAAGTCAAACCTCTGTCTAAAATGTCAAAGCATGGCTGCATCTGGTGTTTCTCTGTAGGGCCTCTTCTGTCATAGCCGCTAGTTCCTTTTGCTCCAGAGACCAACTCTAAGGTTCAGGAATCAGTTTTAAAGAGAACTATCACTCCCACTGTAGTATTTTACAGGACGGTTAAAAAGAAAAAAAAAATAGATAAACCTGCCATACAGCCTGGTATCCTATCTGGTTTTAGATAAGTTTGTATAGGTTTTACCCCAAATTATATTTTATAATACTTTTCTATAACAGTTGCTCTCACAATATATAATGCAATACAACTGCTAAACTGCCAGTTTAGAACTTCTGCTTTTGCTGTCTTTTGTTTGCTCTATCTTCAGCATCGTGATTAAATACAACATTTATTGACATGTATTGTTTTAAAAATCTGTAGCAAGTAATATTTGTCAAGTAACAATGACAAAAATTACCTTATTTATCTTTTTCCCACCTCCTCAGTATTAGAGCTCTCAACTCATCTATCTAGCAAACAATGAAAATTCTAAATGCATTTCCTTCCCTCTCCAATGTAACAAATTTCTTTGATAAAGTGTTCTGAGCCATCAAGTCTCACTAATCAGCTGGTGCAGCCTGATATTTTTCATACAGTGCTGCCTTTGAATTATAAGAACCTGACACTTCCCGATATTGAAGGTGGCAAATATGTCATCATATTTTAGCATCAACCTCTCCAAGAATTCATCAGTCTTAAATACAAAGCAGATCGATTCCTTGATCAAAATATCAATTGACATCAGTTTCGTTTTGGTGTTGGAGAAATAATAGATTACAGCCTTCTATGTATACAGAGGTAGCTTTTACCTTGTAGTGACAGCTGGGGGTTACCGCATTTCCACAGCTCCATTCCCAGCCTCACCAGGGAATGAGAGCTCACTTGAAATAGACCTCTCCACCACTGGCACCAACAATGGTATATACTCAGATCCAGTGATAATTGCTCTCTGATGGCTCAAACCCAACCCATCCTACTCAAGCCAGGGGTACCTCTAGGGTATGAGATCTCTTGTGAAAGGTCACAACCATCACATCAAGATGTGGGTTGGACTCAGCTCTCTATCCACCTTTTGGAATGGGCATCCCTTATGAGAGGCCTGTGAACATTAGTGAAACAGCTGACCATTTTTAGGGAGTCTGCATTACAAGTAGACACTGCAGATTCCCCTGGACATCCTTAAGAAAGCAAACTTCTGCTGCCGCAAAGTCCCTTCAGTGCTACTTTAAGTTGGCTGAGAGGGCTGCACACCATCACCATGCATCACCATAGCTAGAACAAGGAACCTGCTGGCTGCAGAATGTAGTGGGCAGGGGGTGTCAAGGCAGAAATAGTTTTAGTACACAGTTCCAAGGAGTGCAAAGTAGCTTCCCCTTTAGGAAGCTCTCAGAGAGTTGGGGTGATAGTGGACAAGGACCCAAATCTTGTCAGTATAATTAATCTAAACCTTGTTAAACTTGCTGTTTAAAAAATTATTATTCCAACTCATTGCCATTGTAATGAAGTGGATAGGTTTAGAGTGAGTGTAATGCTCAAGACACTATGTTTTCCAGACACGATTCAATTAGAAGTGGAGATATACATCATACCTTTCAGTCCTGTTGATCACCTTTGATTTTTGACTAAATAGACTTGATAAGGAAACCAAAAAAGGCTTTCCTGCTGGGTGACTAAGTTCTTTGTAAAAGTTAGAAAATGGACAGGATCACTCGCAGCCGGTGTCCTCGCTGCTCGTAAGCAATAATGAAGAATAAAGCGAGGGGAAGTTGTTGGGCTCTCTCGCATTTGGAAAAAGACCATTTTAAAGGCTACCACAACTTTTGGAAGGAGCAGAAGGAGGGAGAAGAGGGGGAGAAAAATGTGAGTGGAGAAGCTTGATCTTGATGTAGAAGAGGAGGGTAATCTAAGAAGGGGATTCAAAGTCAGGAGCATTTTAGGTCAGATGTGCAATAGGAAGATTCTTTTATCAGTCAGTTGCATGAAAAGAGGGGAAAAATCAGACGAAAAACACAGGGAGGCAATAGGAAGGGTGTGAAGTTGTCAAGGGGAGAGATGACCACAATTATACAGTAGTTTAACAGCAGTTCTGCAAGGACAGATTTTAGAGAAGAAGTGATAGGATTTAGTGCATTTCTTATCAGGTCCAGGCTAGAAGTGATCAAAGGTCACTGCCATTTAATGGCTGTTAGGTGTCACATGATATGATTTGGTCAAGTCAGGCCAGCTCCTAATGACTTTCACATAAAATCAATTACCAACATAGCAGCTTCATTAGACTTACCTATGATAAACCAAACATGGCTATCAACCAATTCTCTAAAGATGGGCCTTAGCCCCCATACTGACACCCATTGACTGCCCTGTTAATTAACATAAGCATCTTTAAAAAAAACAAAACAAACAAAAACAAACTTCTGAGGTAGAATGTCCTAATTAGACAATATTCATTATGGTCAATATCGTTAAATTGACCATTGCACAAGTCATGCATCAGGAGTTGATAATTAGGGAAATCAAGGTCAACTCTTATCTTTCAGTGATGCTCACCAACACTCAGATTACAGTATAGAATGCATCACAATATTATTGGAGACCATAACTGTGATCTTACAAAAATATTTTAAGTGGTGAATTCTGACTCTGCCATCACTGTGACTATACTAATGGCAACATAATGGCACGAGTACTTTCTTAATTTTTAACTAGCACAAACTGATGAGTAGTTGAAACATTATTCTTTATGTGCATTTGTTGTGTGCTTTTTTGTTTCACTGCATATATCCTTTGATGGGTGCAAAATAAATATTTAAAAAAAAATTCCTATAGACGATGGTCTTGTTTTGTGGTCTCCATTGCGTGCTGTGAAGCGGTCAATATATTCATTCTCACCCAGCAGAGGACTGTTTTTCAACAACATGCAGAGATGAAATGATATTTCTATTAACCTCACATGAGAATTAAAGAGCTAAACCTGGATCAGAACACTGGAAAATATATATCCCTGAGACTTAAATGCTGTGTTGCACCTATTTCTACTGGGGTTCAAATACAAATTAGAGCTAACAAAGTGGCTTGGGCTGTGCTGAACTAACATCACTGGAAGTGAATATTTTTTTCTGACAATTGTTGTAATTGGTTTTGACTTGTCTTTGAAACTTAGGGTGACCAGATGTCCTGATTTTAGGTTCTTTTTCTTAGATAGGCTCCTACTATTCCCCACCCCCGTCCCAATTTTTCACATTTGTTGTCTGGTCACCCTACTGAAACTGTTATATTGCTGTGTTACTATCCAAATCTGTTGCCTGTTACCCATGCCACAAGTGATTTTTTCCTTTTATCTTGCAACTATCAAGACAGACATACCAAGGAGTTAATACCAGCTGCAGGAGTTTGGATTTAAAATATGTGTAGGAGAGATCTATGGAGGAAGGGAAACAAAGGCATTTGACAAACACACAAAGAGATATGATTACAATTTATGACATTTTAGAGCTTATTAAAATACTAGGCTACCACTTAACTCTTTATGAAGCTGTCATTTTATACATATGGGTATTTTTGGTCCTGGTGTTGCTACTTATTGATTGATTTATAGAGCAGTTTTCACAAGTACATTACAATAAATTGAGAGAAAAAGAAAAAAAGTTCATATATGAAGGTTATTATGTGAGTTGGCTCATAATGTTATCTCCCACACAGAAATGAAGCAGAGGTGGGGAAATTTTGCTGGAAAGCTAAGAATGGAAAATATTGACAAAGTGGTGAAGTACTGAAATTTCTGCTTGCTGAATATCAAATCCAGGTAACATAGCAATACTAGCACATCACTAGAGTCTCTTGAAAGGGCATTAGCAGCATGGGAGCTTGCCCAAGTAGACCATTTAGAAGAACTAACAACATAACTCTCTCAGCAAGATAACAGCTGTCATGATTTCTTTCGCTCTTTTTTAAAAAAACAACTTTCTTGTTGAGTTTTGTTTATGTCACACTGAGGACACATGCAGCTCTCTCAGCCTTTTTGGACTGGGCATGTTAACTGTCCACTTTGTATAACTAGACCCTTGTAACAAATATGAGAAGCCACTTTATGAAGCTACACTGTTAATATTGGTTTCCCCTGAATAAAAGGACCTATTTTTCCTTAATAGCCTCTGATCCCCTCCGACTGAACGCAGTCACCTAGATTTTCTA
The DNA here is from genome assembly GCA_032164245.1 of Sternotherus odoratus. Taxonomy (NCBI): domain Eukaryota; kingdom Metazoa; phylum Chordata; order Testudines; family Kinosternidae; genus Sternotherus; species Sternotherus odoratus. The sequence continues at coordinate 79,159,122 of JAVMKO010000005.1, read as the reverse complement.
AAATATCAAGCAATATTTCTCCTATGGGCTGGGAATCATTTGATTCTTTGAAATCTTTCTCTCTTCTATATAGTGAAATAATTGTATCACACATTTTGTAAAGTTTCTTCTCGCTCACTGCACTCATTGGGCTTCTGTGTTCTGTGGCCCTCACCCACATTTTCAGGTTGTTGTGCTTCATTGCTTTCCCACTCCACGCCCTGTGATCTCTATTGAGCAGCTCAGTTGCTCAGGCTATGTACCAGGGCAAAGATTTCTGGCTATGCACCTAACATTTTACAGCCCTCTGGTACAAATAGAGAGCTCCAAGTAGGAAAAGAGATTGACTTCTCAACACCAAAAATTCTCTTTACTGTGTTTCGGAGAACTAAATGTTTTTTCCAAAAAGATTTGCAGTGACCGGCTTCCTGGAATAAATCACTTGTACTTCATGAGTCATTTCTCATGATGTTGTGTAAAGCCAGGCAAGTGAAGAAATGTAAGTTTCCCTGGCATCTCACAAGAAGAGCTGTTAATCTAGAAAAAACATGAAAGAGCACTTGTAAACATGGAAAAAAGTGTACAATTAGAACAAACACCTATCATAGGGGTCGGCAACCTTTCAGAAGTGGTAACAAAGTCCTGTGGCACCTTAAAGACTAACTATAAAGTTTTGAAGCATAAGCTTTCGTGGGCTAATACCCACTTCCAGACTAACACGGCTACCTCTCTGATTCCTTTCAGAAGTGGTGTGCCGAGTTTTCATTTCATCACTCTAATTGAAGGTTTTGTGCGCCAGTAATACATTTTAATGTTTTTTGAAAGTCTCTTTATAGAAGTCTATAATATATAACTAAACTATTGTTGTATGTAAAATAAATAAGATTTTAAAAATGTTTTAAGAAGCTTCAGTTAAAATTAAATTAAAATGCACAGTGCCCCGAACAGTGGCCAGGACCTGGGCAGCGTGAGTGCTACTGAAAATCAGCTCACATGCCACCTGTGCCATAAGTTGCCTACCCCATGCCAATCTTCTACTTAAAAGTGGTGTGGGGGGCAAAAGAGGTGGTAATAGATTAGGGTACAAAAGAAAAAACATGCTCTTTGATAACTGGGAAAGGAAACACTGTCAGCCTGACTTTGCCTTTGCCTTTTATCACATGATGGACTGTTTCAACACAGTACCTGTCTTGTTTTACTTAAGAGTATTCAGGCTCTGAACTTTGGAGAATAATGAATGGAGTAAGAGACCTTGCATTGTAACACTCGGTACATGTGCATGCACTTGTGAACTTGCTGACTCTCCAGCCATCTTTAGAAAAAAGTTTTGTCTTACATAACAGAAGACACATTAGATTGCTGTGCTATCAATATGGAAGTGGTTTGTAATTGTAATAAAAAAGTTAGTTTTTCAAATATGGGGATGGCAGACAACTACTATAAGAGCTAGTCCTGAGAACCTCACATTTCCTGTGAATGTCATTGTGCAAGGAGCTTGAGAGAGAAAGACCCAAAGGACTGCAAGATGAAATCCAGCTGTTTTGTGGTGCATGACAAGGGATAGGCATATCCGATGAGGGGTTCTTTATGCAAGTTGCCTGCAGGGTCCATGCACCACCCTCTGCAGATTACCTTAGAGCAGTGGTTCTTAACCTGGCATGCATGCACCCATTGGGGGTGCAAGATGCCTTTCGGGGGGGGGGGGGGGGGCGAGACATGCCAGATTTTTTTAGAAAACACAAATTAAGCACAGACATGTAAGTACAACTACTTTGTTTCATCAGCATTATACATTTGATTACTGTAATACACACAAGAACTAACCTACTTCAACAATTTTTGACACGGATACAAGGATATATTTGGAGAACCAAAGGGGTGCAGGTTGCAGTAAAGGTTAAGAACCACTGCCTTAGAGGTTCAGATTCATATGTTCAGTTACAGAGAAACAGGGGTACTGAGAAAATATCTAGCCGCAATTTATTTAGGACAAGATTCCTAAAATCATTTAAAGAAATTCTGACATGGATTCGCTTCTTACATTCATTGCCAGAATGATTGCCCAGTTCCCCTTTGTAGAAGACTGTTTATAGTAGAGGGTGTACAGTGATGCCATAGGCTTTCTCCATGCCTACACAGCCTAGAAAATAGGGCAGGCCAGACCAGGAGAAGGGGCGGCCAAGTCACTTGGGAAGACATGCTGATTCAGAGCATCTCTTGTGTAGCTTCAAGTGGGGTTCCTGTGGAGTGTCTCCCAAAAATTAAAGCTCTCCCCCATTTTTTCATGTCCCACTCACCTCCCCCACCTGGAAAGGGCAGAAGTTATAACATTCTTGTGGCATAATAGCCCTCATTCTGCCAACACTTTCACAGGCAAGACAAATGTAGTGGCTTTACAACAGTTAATAAGTAATTTTGCATAATCTCATTTTTTTAAATCCCAGTCTTTGAGCTGCCAGAGTAGGAATCAGGAGGATAACTTCATATATTTGCCAGTTATCTATCGCTAGTATTGTATTAGACATTTTTTGGTCAAAATGCTACGGAAATAGCAGGAAGACAAATCACCAGCTGGTCAGAAGTATTTGATACATTCAGTTCTTCCAATCTATGGGGGAGACTATAGTAAAAAAAAGGTCCCTAAGAACTAACTGCTATTGTCCTTGGTCATGCAAAGAGACTAATAATTGAAGTGTGGAAGAATGTCCATGTTCCATCTGCTTGCTGGCAGCAATTGCTTCATGGAATATACATTTGATTCAGTGTTGTCATGTGGAACGTTTTTTCTAATGGGAAACAGGGAAGTGCCAGTGAGAGGTATACGAGAAGACTAAGGGACATGGTAGGGATGAAGTTAAGTACATTCCAGTTTTGACTAACACACAACTCTACAAAGACACCATATACCCATGAAGTGCCCATTTGAAGTTACTGGGCACTCACACTCCTGTGCAGTGCTCCTTGAAAGGACAGGGCCATAGACTATTGGAAAGCAACAGGCAATTTTATTCTTATGAATGGCTTGTATCATTCTTTCAGAATATGACCTCTTACCGTGCAACAGATTTTTCTCTTTGCAAGTAATAGCATCTCCACGGTACTGTACAGCCAATGCTGCTGTCCTTACTCATCACATAAAACTGCCATTGGAGCAAAAGTGTGTTTCAAACTTACTGAATGCAGCAAACCATCAGGTTACTCTGAATGAGGAGATATACAAATCTGACCCCATATTTTGCCACATGTACTTAGTTATAAATTGGGGGAAAACACACTACAAGAGAATTCTAGGCAAAGCATTAAGGAAAAAAAATGAAACCATGAAGTCATAAGAATTATTCCCTCTAGGGATATGTACTTACTCAACAGTGCTGAGCTATACCCCTGTCAGTTTTAGCTGAGGTCATATATGGTCACCAATAGCATTGACACAAAAGAATATCAACAAATGCATTTGATAGGCAAGAGATGAGCGCCAAGGTGACATGATGTGTGTCATTACACCACACAATCCCTCTGTTGGAAGTCTTAGAACTCAAAGATGTGTCAGTTACCACACAACTAGAAATCCAAAGAGCGCTCCCCATAAGGGCCAAGAAAGTCCTAACTGCAGTAGAATCATTGCTTTATTTTGCATGCCAGATCTTCACTCTGGCAAGCTTGTTGGAGGTGTTAGGCCAAGGGAGTGGCAATTCACACCACATAATTGAGAAACCAACATGGGGGATTTTCAGGACCTCCTCCTTTATAACCTAGCTTAGCAGCTTCTTTTCCTTCCCCTCACTATCCTCCCCTTCTACATCTTAGAAGGGCCTTTGACAGGGAATCTACTTGGGCTTTATATCGCAGGTGTGGGAGTTCTGCTGCCTTTGGCCTTCTGCATGGAGAGAAAGTAGAAGACTCCTGAGATTTCTTCATGGTTCACCATGCTAGTAAGACTCTAAAGAAAAAGTAGAGGTAACAGAGTCCTGTGGCACCTTAAAGACTAACTATAAAGTATTGAAGCATAAGGTTTTTGTATATTGCCATTCCTAATATCTGATTTGTGTCCATTTATCCTTTTTTGTAGGGACTGTCCAGTTTGGCCAATGTACATAGCAGAGGGACATTGGTAGATGTGCAGGTGAATGAACCAGTGATGGTGTACCTGATCTGGTTAGGTCCTGTGATGGTGTTGCTGGTGTAGATATGTGGGCAGAGTTGGCATCGAGGTTTGTTGCATGGATTGGTTCCTGAGTTGGAGTTATTATGGCGTGGTGTGTTGTTGCTGGTGAGAATCTGCTTAAGGTTGGCGGGTTGTCTGTGTGCCAGGACTGGCCTTCCTCCCAAGGCCTGTGAAAGTGAGGGATTATTGTCCAGGATGGGTTGTAGATCACGGATGATGCGTTGGAGAGGTTTTAACTGAGGACTGTAGGTGATGGCCAGTGGTGTTCTATTATTTTCTTTCTTGGGCTTGTCTTGCAGCAGCAGGCTTCTGGGTACACATCTGGCTCTGTTGATCTGTGTCCTTATTTCCTTGTGCGGGTATTGTAGTTTTGAGAAAGCCTGGTGAAGATCTTGTAGGTGTTGGTCTCTGTCTGAGGGGTTGGAGAAAATACAATTGTACCTCAGTGCTTGGCTGTAGACAATGGATCGTGTGGTATGTCTGGGATGGAAGCTGGTGGCATGAAGGTAGGCATAGCTGTCAGTAGGTTTTCGGTATAGGGTGGTGTTGATGTGGCAGTCATTAATTTGCACAGTGGTGTCTAGGAAGTGGACTTCCTGTGTAGACTGGTCCAGACTGAGGTAGATGGTGGGGTGGAAAGTAGTTTACAATAAGAGCTACCACCACCCCCAAATGCGACTCTATAGAAGTTCAGACATAACTAGGTTAGTATCAGAAAATCATTCCATAATTACTCCTTCTGCACAAGATTAGATCATATTCATTAGTCATGCTCCCAGCTTTTATCTGGAATCCAGTTTCAGACTTTACAAAAGAAATGCTCTAAGTGTTTACATGAACTATTTCTAGTCAGTAATTTGAGGTATTATATTCTGGGTATGACTTATTGAATCCAAGTTTGTTTTACTTTTCACTTAAATAATGGCAAGTATCAACAGTGTTGCCTGTGTATAATTCCGTTAGCACCAAATGAAATTTGCTAGCATGGAACAAAGTTCATGAAAAAGACTAGAGTACTCTCCACATGATAGACTCCCAATTCGGAAGGGCACTCAAATGTATACTTAAGTACCAATAACTGAGGCTACACGTTGTAACTTTTTGGGGAAGCACTTTGAAACAGATGCAGGGCCTGATCAGAATCCCAGTGAAGTCAGTGGGAGTCTTTCCATCGAATGCTGTGGGCTTTGAATCAATTCATAATGCAGCATGTTTAGCCAAGGCACTCATTCATTATTCAGCACTGATCACCTCCTGAACAGAAAGTATCAATATTGAGAAGTTGTACAAATATAGTAGTGTTGTCACTCTGCATCACACACAAGACTGAAAATACTATACTCCATACTTCTGGTCTAAGAAGGATTTGGCCCAATGTCTTTTGGATTTAGTCACTGACTGAGCCACATAAATCATTGTCATCTACATACACTTGTCAAATTCCAGACAATCTTGTCAATAAAGAACATAAGCATAATTTTATAAATTAATTTTCTAGTACTCTAGAATTACAAATGGAATTTGTAAGACTTTGTCCCAGACTACTACATTGTTCGGGTATGTTATGTACCTACAATCATTATGTTCCTACATAATGGTTTCACAAAAGCTCTAATAATTCATAGGTACTGTTCTTTTGTTATTTTCATTTGCTTTGTTGAAGATGGCATTTAAATTCTCTTTTCAATATACTTTCAACAAGGCCAGTCTTAGTGGAAGATCTTCAATAACTTCTAACATTGCTCTGGAATAAATCCATTAATAATATTCTATTATGTATTAACATGAAGAGCAGTATTGTTACTGTAGCTGTTGGGGAGTCATTATGGTATTTTGTACTCCAGCACACTGCCACATATTTTTGCCTCACGTCAACAGGGTGACCAGATATCCCGATTTTATAGGGACGGTTCCAATTTTTGGGTCTCTCTGTTATATAGGCACCTCTTATCCCCAACCCCCATCCAGATTTTTCACACTTTCTGTTTGGTCACCCTACATGTCAAAGCAAAGGGACTTTTGAGCCACATATGGGGTAATCTTTGTTTCTCCACCACGTGTGAATTCCAGTACGAAATAAAGAAGAAACACACTAGCGGGTATTCATAGTATACATGATGTTGTGGGGGGTCAATGTATGGTATGATGTTCAAAAAACACTGAGAAATAGTAATTTGACTATGTAAGAGGGGGTACCCCCCAGCCTCTATGCTCCTGGGTACAAAGGCTGGGCCTCTTCTATGCCAGACCAACAAGTCCTTTTCCCCCCACACCGCTACCTTGCCAGTTGGGGTTTTTGGGCTCACCAATCGCTGCCACCAATCGGGTATACTTCCAAAACCTTGGAGGGGCCCCCGATCTTCCCCTAACCCTGACTTTGTACCCCCTCCCTGGGTTTTAAAGTCAGACACCTGAAGACTGCTTTCCTTCACCCTGACCAGCTGAAGGCAGACTTCCCTTAACCCTGTCTCTCTCAACCTGAGAGCCAGACCCTAACTTTGTACCCCTTCCTGGGATTCAAAGTCAGATACCTGGAGGCTGCTTTCTGTCCTTCACCCTCCCCGGCTGAAGGCAGACTTCCCCCACCCCTGTCTCTCTGTACCTGAGAGGCAGACACCTGGAGACTGCTTCCTCCCTCCCCCGTCTAACCTGACGGTAAGGAGAGACAGTCTTCACACTCCAGCTAGGCCCCTAGCTGCCCTGGTTCCTATTCCCTTCCCTTCCCCCTCCCCCCTTCCCAACTGGAATCAGAGAAAAACCCTAAGGGAAATAAACCAGACGGTTTTATAACTAGAAAATTTAATAAAGAAAAAGGTTAAAGCAGAAATACAGACACTTTACATTTGGGGTTCCCCACTTTGTTCTGAAAAGGAAAGAACACCCCAAAGGCACGGCTTAATAAAAGAATCAAATGGTTATACTCACATTAGCTAAGTAGAAGTATAAGAGAAGAAAAGCTGAGTTATCTCCATAGCTAGAGACACACTCCTGGACCCTTGCCCATGTTGCCTGGCAAGCTCCCTGCCTCATGGACAACCAAGATGGAACACTCCTGGCCCGTGCCTCCTCCCTGGAGACCAGCCAAGATGGAACTGAACTTTAACTCCTCCCTTCTTCATGGGCTCGAGGCTCCTCCCTCCCTCATGGCAGGGAAACTCCCACGTCACCTGTCTCAGACAACAACAGCCCAACCCAGGCAAGGCACCCTCCATACTTATGACAGACTATGATCGCCCTAGACTTTGAATGAGGAATAAAAATGATGTCTGAATCAATCTAATTGACATTCGCTATGGGCAACATGCTAATAGTACTGTTATAGATAAGATGACAGTCCCTACCACAAAGAGTTTATAATCTATATAAACAAGAAATGAAGGGTGGGGGACAAAAGATATATGGACAAAAGATACATATAAGCAAAGTGATGAACTGATCATAATGCAAAGATATATGTAATACTATCTAAAAATACTGATCAAAATCATGTTTGTAATAAGAGGAAGTGTTACAGACATCAGGTGGTATGATGATTATGGGTCTGGAACATAGGAGGAGAAATTAAAAAGACTTGGAATTTTCAGCTTGGAAAGAGAGACAACTGGGCGGGGGATATGATAGCAGTAAATGAGGAAGTGTTATTTACGCTTCTCATAACACAAGAACTAGGGGTCACCAAATGAAATTAATAGGCAGCAGGTTTAACACAATCAAAAGGAAGTATTTTTCCACACAATGCACAGTCAACCTGGGGAACACCTTGTCAGAGAATTTTATGAAGGCCAAGACCATAACAAGGTTAAAAAAAAAAAAAGAATGAGGTAAGTTCATGGAGGTCCATCATGGGTATTCACCAGGATGGGCAGGGACGGTGTCCCTAGCCTCCGTTTGCCAGAAGCTGGGAAATGATGGCAGAGAATGGATCACTTGATGATTACCCGCTCTGTTCATTCCCCATGGTATTGGCCACTGTTAGTAAACAGGACACTGGTAGATGGACCTTTGATCTGACCCAGTATGGCTGTTTTTATGTTCTTATCATTTGTAAGATGATCAGCCATCACTATCAGTTCAGTGAACACCACAGTAAACTAGGTTTTATTTTTCCTCCAAATGAAGAGACAAATTTTAGTACCAAAAGTAAAGCTCACCTTTTGAAAGCTATCTGGGTTTCTTAAAAAAATTAAAAAAAAATAAAATTGAGTCATCAAGACAGTGCTTCAGGTATTGGATTTGGGTTAGACTATAGAAATCTGACATTTGCTCTCTCAAAGTAAGCAAATCTCTCTCTACTTTTCAACACAACTCTGCTTCATGAATCAGCAATGCTAAAGAAATAATTGATCAGTTTGGACTCCTATGTCTAAGTGTTCACTGACATCAATTCAGCAAAATGACTAACATTCAAATTATTTTGTTCTCAGCCTGCTAAACTAGTTTAAGAGTGAAGAGTGAATTTTGTTCACCCCGTGCCTTAGGTTTACTGGGGGGGAAAAGCAAGGATAAGAAATAAAATTAGCATATAATCTGGGTCTTTTAAGAGCACTTGGGATGGAAGTGTATTGGTTAACAACAAGAATTAATTTAGTTTCAAAATCTGATGTAATCAGATGCTACTGAAGCATTTCAATGTTAATGGAATCTTGAAAACAAATCAAATTTATCAGAGCCCTTTTAATTGAACATGTCTTTATGTTACTCATATTAATCCCACAACTAATCTCGGTTCCCTTCTGCTGAAATATTTAAAGGATTAGTCAATTCTTCTAAACTCAAAGAAAACAAAGAGGCAAATTTGTATCTACAAAGAAACAATGGCATTAACTGAATTCCAATAACTAATTCATTCTTTGTGGGACATTAAAAGAGTGGGGTGAAGATTAAAATGACATTTTCTTATGCAGAAATCTTTACAAAATGTTAAATTGTGTGTAAAATTCAAAACTAAAACCAGGAATTAGAGTTTTGTCATTTTTCAAGCTATTGCAAGAGCTACTTAGTTAACTGGACCATGCAACATATTCAGGACTTAAATTCTTCAAGAAGTTGTAGGTGTGAAGCTACACACCTATAATGTTTGCACAGCTATGCACCCAATTTGTCGGTGCATACAGGTTGGGTAGTTTGCCTGAGCAATCTGCAGGCTGGACATCTGATGTGATGCTTGTGTTCCACTGAAGTCAGTCAATACCAGAATTTCAATTGGCTTCAGTAGGATCAAGATTTCACCCCTAAAACACCAGGCAGGAGAGAGAGATGTAGGAGGTCTTTACTGAACATAAACAGCCTTATATTTCAGGATCTATCTATAAAACTTTAAAGGGAGGAATTCCTGTGAAAACGAGCCATACAATAAGTCATGCCTAAGTGAAAACTTCATGTTGCTGCCTCATTAGACAGGAGACTGAAAGAGAAATGGGTCACCTTCAAACTGATTCAGACTTGCAGCTTGAGTGGGGGGATGAGGGAGGCAGTCTGGGACCGGGACGCCAGGAGTAATTTCTGAAGCTAAGTCTTAGTATTATCTCTGCATGTGTCATAGCTGACAGGGCTGGTTCTCACTATTCAGTAATCTATTTGCTTTACTACTGCTCTACTGGAGAGTTAGGAGGAAGCCATCTGTGTTGAAAGATGAAAATGATGGACAATATCAATAATGTGGGTCCAAACAAAAGAGGTGCAATGTAAACAGAGTAATGAGGAAGAAGTAGTCTTTTCTCTACGTGGCCATCAGCATGAGGATTCTTTTAACTGGTTCTCAGAAAATGTTTTAATAAGTTATGAATACCACATCTTGGCCTGTACATTGGGATATTTACTATATGAATATTTGTGTAGTTTCATAGTAGACCTTAAGGAAACAATGGCTCAAGATAAGCCATCTCCTGTGGTAAACACTGAAAGGTTGTTAAAGGATAACAGGAGAGCCATTGCACTGAGGATTCTGAGTCAGCCTCCGAATACATTTTTGGGACTGGCTTTGTTCACAGGGACCAGAGCCTGGAAACTGACAAGAAAAATGGTTCTTGGTTGGGTTAAAAAAAAAAAAAAAAAAAAAGACAGACTTTTTCCAGAGCAGGGAAAAGACTGACACTCAGGAGCTGCTGGGGTATCTGAAGAAGTTAGGCCAGCCTGGGTTGCTTACCAGGAATGGAAAACCTACGCTTAAGATATATGCACTTACAGACAGTTTTAAAATCCTTTCCTCCTACTGTTAAAAATTAAACAGAACTTGGGGGCCAAAGAGCTTTCTTAAAAATCCATCTTCACAACTGGTCACAAACTTGCAAAGGGAAGAATCACATGCGAACCCAGTTGGACTTGCTGGGGAATCATAGTTGACATGCAGGTGTTCTGTAGCCCGGGGCCTCATCTGAGAGCTGGAGAATGGTCAAATACCACCTCAGAAGTAGTAAGGGAGAGCACAAGTCCTGACATCCGAGGAGGTGCATTCAGAGACCAAAGTGTGAAGAGCAGGGCACCTAACCCCATAACCAAGATTCAGTATGCCAGGTGGAAGTTGGGTTTTGTGCTCTTTTGAAAATCTGGCCATACTTGTCAAAATAGGAGCTACTGAGTGTTGAAAACTATGGAAAAAAATTGGTCTGTGTGTTGCAGGAGGGGAGCCTAGATTTATACACAAGAGTATTTGTATGAGTGCAGAAGCACATCTGGTGTCATTACCGAACACACACAATACCTAACCTGTCATCTTGAGTTTAAAAAATGGCATGGAGTACTTGTATCAAATGGTTAGTGTTTTCTTTTAATCAACCTAATTGCTTTCTTCTTGAAAGTTTTGTTTTTGAACATTTAATAGTTTTTCCTCTCAACTTCCAGGTTTATTTAAGTTTGTAATATTCATTCATAAATTTGAGGCCGGGGGGGGGGGGGGGGGGAAACCATTAGATTATTTAGTCTGACCTAGTATGTATCACAGACCATTACATTTCACCTAATTAACCCTTGCTTGAACCCAGCTGCCAGGAATGAGGGGCTGCCACTGGGTCTGGGGCTAACTGAAACACCTAATCAGCCAAATTGCCTGGTTAGCTGAGTGGTATTGCTCTTAAACCCTGTAACAGCATGTGTCCAGTGGATACTCATTGACCCAGCCGCAATCATTTCTGTGCCTGCCTTGTCCCCGCTCCAGCCCCAAATCCCCATCATTAGGCTTTATTGCCCATATCCAAGTCCAAGACGCTAATCACTTGTTATCCTTTTTGGCAAACTTGTGTTTTGGATAAAAACGAAATCTTCCAGAAAGTCATCCACAGTCTTGATTTTAAGACATCAAGACATGGAGAATCTGCGCCATACCTTGGTAGTTTGAGTTTGTTTCAATCATTAAGAATCTGAACTTTAAAATCTGTGCTATATTTCTAATTTGAATTAGTCTGTTTTCACCTTCCAGATGCTGATTGTTATTCCTTTCTCTGTAATGTTAGAAGGCCCATTGTACCTGGTATTTTCTCCCCAAAAAGGTACTTTTACACTAATCAAGTCCCTGCTCCTGTTATTTTGAGAAAGTCAAGAGCTCATAATTTGTTTAAATTTTTCTGAGTTAATTTTTCCAGCCCTCAAATCATTTTGAAGCTCTGCTCTGCCCACTCCACTAATTTTTCCAACATCCTTGGAAAGGATGCTAGGAAAGAGACTGAAATCCAGGAACTCTATGGTGGCAGTCTCCACAGTTCCACACATAGGACCAGGTAGACAGGCAGAGCTTCAGAGTCTCAATGCATGGATGAGATGATGTTGTAGAGAGGAGGGGTTTAGATTTATTAGAAACTGGGGAAACGTTTGGGATGGGGGAGCCTATATAGGAAGGATGGGCTCCACCTACACCAAAGTGGAACCAGACTCCTGGCACTTAAAATTAAAAAGGTTACAGAGCAGTTTTTAAAGTAAGAGATGGTGGAAAAACCGATGGCTGCCGAGGAGCACATGGATCGGACAGAGACTTCTCTTAGAGGAGAGTCTATTGATAGAGATTCTCTAGGTTTTAGTCAGGAGAAGAGGATGGAAAAGTAGAGGCTAGATTAGACAAGAAACAGTCACATAAAAAAAGAATGTGACACATCAGAAGAGGGCAGACAAACAGGGACAGGTTTTGAAAGTGCTTGTACGCAAATACTAGAAGTCTAAATAACAAGAACTAGAATGCCTTGTGTTAGAGGAGGATATTGACATAATAGGTATCACAGAACTCTGGTGGAGTGAGGGAAATCAAAGGGACACAATCATTCCAGGGTATAAAATATATCGGAAGGACAGAACAGGTCATGATTCAGATAACAATCCTGCTCCAATAACAAAAAGAGACTGGGGATCCCACAGCAGCCAAAGTGACCATTTGGGCAAGCAGTCCCATCATGCTAGGCATGCAAATGAGAGTAGCCCCTGAACTCCTTTTCCACAGCTCACTACCAGATGTCAGGGGAGAGCACACGGACTCTGCTACACAAAAATTGAGGGGGTGTAACCTTAACTATAATTTTGCTGCTAGTACAAATGAAATCCTGTGTAAAATCCTGACTCCATTAAAGTCAATGGGAGTTTTACCACTGATTGTAAATGGGGCCAGGATTTCATTCCAAGTGTCTAATCAGTTCTCAACTCCCTCATTTTATGAATCAAGGCTCTGGGCAGATTGTATTATTAGCAGCACTGAAATGACAAAAATGATTCATCGGCAAAGAAGGTGGAAGTCTGCAATGACTTTCCAAACTAAACAATAAGACTCATGGGGTTCAAATTCTGCCTTCCATGAAAACAAATCCATCTGAGACCAGTGGGAGTTTCATGCCCAAGTCATATGGGAAAGTAGGACTGCAAACACCTTGCAAGTCATTAAAGTTTTCAACAAATGAACTAGCGTTCCCAACATTACATTTATGTTTTGTGTGAGAAACAGACATCCCTGGAATGGACAGAGGAGCTGACAAAAATCTAATATTTATACCAAACCCTAGGTGAAATAGAAAGCCTATCTTGGCTAACACGCAGGTGTGATTAAGCTGATCCATTTTGATAATTATTGTATATATCCCAAATCAAGGATAATCAGTTTTATTGTTTGGCTGCACTTCTAAACCATGATTATTCTTAGTAATGTCACAATTCTAGATTATTAAGAGTATTTCCAGAGAAAGTAGAGCCTAATCACCCTGAAATAGAATTCTATTTCCATATCCTAAAATGCTTTAGACAACACATCAGTCCCTTTATCTCCTGGAAACAAATATCCTGCTAATTGTTGCCCATAGGTAAGTTATGGACTAAAATTGGTTTGGGGTGGGGGGAGGGGAAACCATTTTCCAAGAGTGCCACTCAATGATTTATGTTATCTGAGGAGATTTCTCAGGACGTTTTACAGCATGAGATTTGAAGGATATTCTTTGTTCACCAGAGATGCTCTTTTTTTGAGTGACCTTTCAGTAGGATATTCTCTCCCCCCCCCCCCCCCCCACACACCTTTTCACCATCCATCCTCCCTGCCCCCCCTCCCCCCAGCATCAGCCCTGAAGGCATCAAGTAATATCTGCCTTGAAGGTATTAGTGTCTCTCCTTCCATCTGATAAAGCTTCTATGTACAAGTTAACCATTTGTGTTTCTTATTATTGTTTTTATTCAGCTCCCATTAAAGTAAATGGAATATTTTGGTTTAATCTTAAATCACATACTTATCCATTAATACCCAAAGAACTGCTGCATGTTCATAATCCCTGGGCTGAACTACTATATTTATTGAATATGAATTCAATAATAGTGTAGTATTTTATTTATCAAAAGCACAGCAAATGGTTTTTGCAGAGATCACAGTCAGCAGTTATAGGAAGCAAGAATAGGGCTTCAAGATAAAGGACCAATCATAAAGCAACAGAGAGACTGCTGCGGTAAAACATGATAAAGCAATAGTGGCCTCAAAAGTAACAATTTATCCCCACCCACCTTATGAGAAGAAGCTAGGTAATATACAATGAGAAACAGTTCCAAAGTCATAGTAGGGGTTACTGAAATTAAGATTTGTGATACCCCTGTGATGGTGGCGGGCCAGGTGCCAGCTCATGCCAAAGGCCCAGAGCCTCACTGAACCCTGACAAATACATAACTGGAAACCCATCTGGCTCATCTGTGGGTTAGTATAGTTAAAACAGATATTCGTGTCATAAGCATGTGTTTAGAGTTTATGGAATGCTTGTAGGGTGCTGCATGTATTAATCCTGCTTATTATATTATTGGGGTGGGGGGATAGCTCAGTGGTTTGAGCATTGGCCTGCTAAACCCAGGGTTGTGAGTTCAATCCTTGAGGGGGCCATTTAGGGCAATCCTGCTAGTGTAGGCAGGCGGATCCTGCTAGTGTAGGCAGGGGACTGGACTCGATGACCTTCAAGGTCTTTCCAGTTCTAGGAGATTGGTATATCTCCATTTATTTTTTTTTTATAGAAGCGTCTATTACCTTTTTAAATCTAAGATTGTAACTCATTTGTGTGTGTATGTTCCTTGGTTTAACCTAAAAATAAGAGTTTTATTAGTTAATAACATTTTAAGTTCATTAACAGGATGGGCTGCAGGCAGTGTCTTTGGTTTGAGATCAGAGTACAACTGATCTGGGGTGAGTGACTGGTCTTTGGGGAGTGGGAGTAACTGGAATATTACTGTGATTTTTGGTGTAAAGTAACCATCTGTTGCATTATCTTGCCAAGCTGGACTGACTGGAATATCCAAGGAGACTGTATGATTTTGTGATAAGACCATGATATTGCTTTAGGGATTCACATTTGTTAGTGGGTTGGAGACATCTAACTATAGAACATACAACCAATGTAGGGTTCATGCCCTGGTTTTTGACAGTCTGACCTGGGCACGGCACTCATGGTCATGAGCCCCTCCAGAGAGGGTGACAACCCCATCCATAGTTGTAATAGTTACAAAATGTCACTCTCCATTCATCATGCCATGATTACTTCACCCAACAGACAGCCAAAAATAAGAGAGTTAAAGCATAGCTGAAATCACTTGCCATTTCCTACATCATGTAGGTTTTCCAGTCCCTACAACCCGTTATGTGAAAAATCTAAAAACGTTAGGGTAGAGACTTCCTGGAGATCACAGCTGGAACAGATTTTAATAAAGCTGGTCCCCTCCTGACTAATACTACTTATTGGTGTATACCAGGGGTTGGCAACCTTTCAGAAGTGGTGTGCCGAGTCTTCATTTATTCACTCTAATTTAAGATTTCATGTGCCGCTAATACATTTTAACGTTTTTAGAAAGTCTTTCTACAAGTCTATAATATATAAGTAAACTATTGTTGTAAGTAAATTAAATAAGGTTTTAAAAAATGTTAAAGAAGCTTCATGTAAAATTAAGTTAAAACGCAGAGCCCCCCCAGACCAGTGGCCAGGCTCTGGGCAGTGTGAGTGCCACTGAAAATCAGCTCACGTGCCACCTTTGGCGCCCATACCATAGGTTGCCTACCCCTGGTGTATACTTTGTGGAAGTGATTATTCATTAGGCCTCATTAATGAAATAGAAATACTGCCAGCGCATCATCTTCTCACTTCTAGTGGTCCTGCAGCTCCCCCTTTTCCAACAAGGTCAAAGTTCACAGTTTACGGAGAAATTCTAATTGGTTGCTGTGCTTGGTAGATATGGACTTTTCAATTAACTGTCTGAAGTTTTCAATTCCTTAGAGAAAGATATGAAACTGGCAGCATATGGAAACAGCATCCTCTCTCTTGTATATAGAGCACGTTCTGTCAAAGTTTGGGCACCTTCCCCTTTGTCAAGACACTTCAAGGAAACAGAGCCATTATCAAGAGTGCCAACATATTGCATTGCCACTAAGATGACAGACTGGGATCTTAACTAGGCCTGATCCAATTGGGTAGGAAATAATCCTTTTATTAGGCAGGCTGTGGTTTGACAGTTTAAAATGGAGAAATTGCTACAGAATGAATTTATCTTTGAGAAGTGTTATCTGGATGGAGAAGCTGACAGGTATTTATTGGGTTTTGGTTTGAAATACTGCATTATTAAAAGTTGACTCATTCCGGAGACAAAGCACTGAGACTGTTTCACTGCTTTGTTTGTCCATAAATCAAGGAAATAGAAAAGGCATGAGCACAGATGTCTCTTCATAAAGTGAGGGTATGTTATTGCAATTCTCCTTAAAGCAGTTTGACTTTAAAAGTCTGCACTGGGGGAAGTTAGGTCCCAGGAGTACAAGTATATTTGATTTGATTATTAGGATTCAGAACCTCTCACTTGCAGCCTATACAAGATGCTATTTATGTCTAACTGAATGGCCTATAGTCTATTTTCTAAATGGACAACATACCCTAAATTCTCAATTACTGAGGGACAATCTTCACTCATTGCTATATTTGCTTTCCACAACCAACTCTCTGTATAACTTCAAGGGAGTAATACACCTGAATAGTTGGATGCCAATATCTAAATTGCATTCTTAGATTTATTCACCTAAATTTGGGTTATTGCTGATTAAGTACTATATGCATCTTATGACTTTAAAAACATACTTTTGGGTATAGTGCTTCGATTATCCACAACGTACCAATACTCTTTTCTTAAGCTGTGTACTATATCTTTTTTTAACATTAGCTTTAATAAAAGTGTTAA
The DNA here is from genome assembly GCA_032164245.1 of Sternotherus odoratus. Taxonomy (NCBI): domain Eukaryota; kingdom Metazoa; phylum Chordata; order Testudines; family Kinosternidae; genus Sternotherus; species Sternotherus odoratus. Next base: position 79,142,330 of record JAVMKO010000005.1, on the reverse strand, counting down.
ATCTGTTCTTATGAGCTTAAAGCAAAACCCTGGATCTGACCACCACTGAATTTTGACATTTGACCAACAGGTCCAGATCAGAATTTTGCAAGTTGGTACAGTCTTTATGATGGGTTGAACCAAAACCCAATCACCCTTGACCTTTGAGGTATTTGAAATCTAGATCGGAGTCTTGTAGATTAAGCCCATGTCCTCATCCAGGGGTCAGCTGCATCCCCAACTAGACAAAGCATGCTGCCTAGCACTTCCCAGCCAGATCCTATTTTTCAGGGACTCTGGTGCCACCTCCTGATAGCTTGCTCAAACCCTCAGGAGCTAGAAACACTGTCACAACAGCAGAAGGCCTTCAGAACCCCACAATTCCTACTCGTGTCCACAGAGCCATTTCCTTTCATCGGTTTTTCTGCAGGGGAATGGGAATGCTGACAGCTGAAAGAGCAAGTGGCGGTTGCTGTGTGGGTGGCGGATAGAGATGCAGTGTCAGTAGGGTGAAGTCTAGTTACAATTAGAATGTTAATGGAGAAAAAACACTAAGTAATTCAGTGGGTTAGAGGCACTGTGTCTAGTGTGTCAGGGAAAATGGGTATAATTAGAGATTGAAGAGTTAGCCATTCCCTTGCCAACTTTTAAAGGCCCAATATATGAGTGACAATATTATAGGGACCAAAAAAGGGATATGTAGGTTACATCTTTTCTCCCCTTATTCTTTGTAATTTAATATCATGGACCTGGATGCAAGGTTAAATAGGTAAAATACAGCCACTCATGGTGCAACTTATTCAGTTTGCTCTCTCTAGGAACAATCCGCTGCAACCATCTATTACCCCAGCCTAAAGAACCCTCCCCTGTATAGGGCACCAGATTTGAAATACTGGGAAGTACTTTTGTCATTCAGGAAAGATCCTCTCTCTATTGCTTTTTATGGCTTCAGAACCCGTTGCAGCCTATGACTTAAGTCATGTCACTAAATAGTTTTTCCATATTTCATTTCTATTGGAATGTAACAGTTACAGGTTGTTTGACCGGTCAGGTAAGCTCTTTTTTTTATGCTAATGGTAGTTCTGTATGTGTATCAAGAGGAAACAAGACCCTAATGGATGCCTCAAGCTGTGATAAGAACACAATCAAAAGCAGGATTCCACTACATCACCACATATCATATCCTTCCTCTTACATCACCCTCTCCCCCATCTTCTACCCCTTATAGAACCTGAACGCTCCTCATTTCCCCTTCATTTTAGATCACTTGAACCTTCTTGTTATGGAAACCATTCTGACACGGAGGACTGAATGGGACTCAAACTGCAGAAGAGGTAAGGGGGTCTCATGTGAAACTTGCTTACCACCATGAGGTAGCCACAGGTGAGCCTGAGTGGGCCATGGCCCAGCGACTTAGCATCCAGGCCCACCCAAATCAGAGCCAGAGCCCCCAGAAACTAGAGGCTAGGCCTCCCCAACCGCAGCTTGGGGTCTGTCAGCCCAGCTGCATACCCCTCCTGCTGGCACCACGTGCTGCTAGCCCCACAGAGGGTGCGCCTCATGGAGGCTAGTCTGGGAGGGGCTAGCACTGGGGCTGGAGATGAGGGCAGCAGCGTGCAGTGCTGGCAGGAGGGGGACACTGCTGGGCTGACAAACCACCAAGCCAGGATCGGGAGGGGCGTGCAGAGCTCTGCAAGACAGGACTCCATCTCCCCCCTCCCTGTCTCATGGGCACACCCCACAGCCTGTGCCCCACGAGTGTCTGCTGAGTGATGAGGGGGTGGTGGAAGGCAGGCCCCACATCCCTCACAGCTCCCCATCCCTTGCAATCATTGCCTGCCCACCCAAAATCTAGACAGTTTTCCTGTCTGAGGCCTGTTCCACACTGGAAGGGGGCGTGGGAGAAGGGGGGGGGGAACCCCAAAAACGATTAAGTTCACATAACTGAAGTTGCGTGAATAATGTAGCTGAAGTCAACTTACTGTAGATCTACTTACTGCGGTGTTTTCACTGCCGTAAATGAAAGCTGACACCCCCTCATTGACTTCGCCTGTGCCTCTCACTCCAGTCCCACTCCTGGAGTTGATGGGAGAGCGCTCGGCCGTTGATTTATTGCGTCTAGACTAGAGACACAATCGACTCCCACTGGATCAATCACTGCCCATCGATCCAGCGGGTAGTGTAGACAAGCCCTTAGCTATGCCACTAGCCTACTTTCAGGCTCCCAATTGTAGCTGCCCTAATTCATAGATTCTAAAGGCCAGAAGGGACAATTGCAAACATCTAGTCTGACTTCCTGTATAGCACAGGGCACAGAACTTCCCCCAAATAATTCCTAAAGCACATCTGTTACAAAAGCATCCAACTTTGAACTAAAAGTTGTCGGTGATAGAGAATCCACCATGAGACTTAACGAATTGTTAATTACGATCACTCTTTAAAATGTACACCTTCTTTCCAGTCTGAATTGGTCTAGCTTTAACTTCTAGCCCTTGGATCATGTTACGCCTGTCTCTGTCAAAGAGCTCATTATTAAATATTTGTTCCCTGTGCAAGTACCTATACACTGATCAAGTCTCTCCTTAACTTTGTTTGCTGAGCTAAATAGATTGTGCTCCCTGAGTCTATCACTGTAAGGCATGTTTTCTAATCCTTTAATCATTCTTGTGGCTCTTCTGAGCCCTCTTCAATATATTCGCACCCTTGAATGGTTGATACTGGAACTGCAGTTACACTGCAAATTACGGAGGTCGTAATACTTCTTTGCTCCTACTTACGATCTTGAGATACAAACAGGGGAATCATATTAGCTGTTTTTGCCACAGCATCACCTTAGGACAGGAGTGGGCAAAATAAGGCCCATGGTCTACAGTATTTTTAAATTTCTAGCTATTTACTCCCTAACATCCAAACCCAAATCCTACAGCCTAGATATAGGTGGACCTTGGTGTCCATGCAGTGCTCAACTCGCTTCATTTTGGCTTGGCCTAGGCTCAAGTCTCTGCCTAGATAGATCCAGTTGCAGGATCAGCCTTTGTACCTTTTGATCTTTTGTGTTTGTATCACACACAATTGCACATGGTGTTATTTCCTTCAGAAGATGCCATCAAAGGCTCCATGTATTACACTACCCTATGTCTAGTTGTTCTACTAGATGAAGACATTGTAAAAGGCTCTTAACTCATAAATGGAACCTAATTTTCAGGCAAAGGGAAAGGGCTGACAAAAGCACCACCCAATCATGCTCTATAAAAATCTATTCACTTTGAGAACTGGGGAGAATATTGGTGTTCATGAAATTGAAAGAGTAATAGAAGCAATTTGGGGGAGTTTTGTGGAAGTCTAGCAGAGATGAGTGCAATAGCTTACATAGTGCCTATCCAACGTACCTTAATCCTGCCCTATAGGACCCCAATTAGTCTACTTTTGAACCATGATTTTTCATCATGGCAAGTGATACCAACAGAAGTGAAGATGAGACCTACCAAGTCATTTTAATATAGCACCAGATTGCATGTCCCCAGAGGTGAGAAACTCTGGAATTAACCTATTACACCACTAAGCCCTGTTCTTTCTTTTTTAGGTCCCCTTAATAAAAAGGGGTTCTAAGTGACATGTAAAACAATATTGAAGAAAAATTTCTTTCACTGCTTCATATTACCACCTTATTGGCTGTGACAAGAGTGTCATTTTCAGGGGCATTTTTACACTGATGCTCACCCAGTGTCTGATTTCTCTGTTTTCTTCATAATGGAGTCCTTTGTACATGGAGCAGAAAGACAAGCTTTGTTTCTGTTCTGTGGTTATTGGGGTGGAAGGAGATAAAAAAAATGCTTTAATACATTTTCCTCTTGAATTGAGCAGTCTGTAAATACCACCACAATACCTCAGTCCTCAACAATAAATTGCTCCTGATGAAGCATTGAGTTCTATTGACTTATTTCCCCCCCCCCCCCAATGCTTCAGACAAATGAGCACCTATTGTGCAGATGTGAAATGATAGAGCTTGTTTGCAAGTACCTGTCAGATATGCTTGTGGTTTAAATTTTAACAGGTGGAACATTCCACTTGAATAAATTGCCTTTAAAAGCAAATAAAGAACAGATATAACATAATAGATAATGCTTTCTGGGCTTTCTAGTCCCAACTTTACCACCTCCCATCTTGGGAACTAACGTCGAACTAACGTCTATAGAAGCTCCCTAAAGCCAGAAAAAGAGTTATAGTGACTGTCCTCAGAAGTCACATGCAGTGTCTGTCCTACCCTGGAAGCTTGGCAGCTGCTAGGTGAGACCTGGATATCTGGAAGGCAATTAATAACCTAGTTATCAAGATACTGATGCACATTCCTAGTGCACTTGTGTAGTCCCATTAAAGTCAATTGGATATAGCTACTTGCTTAAAGTTAAGCATGTGCTTAAGTACCTTGCTGAATCAGGACCTAAGTGGGAGAATCTTCATAACTCTAAAGAATACAAGGAACCCTCTAAAAGAAAAATCATGGAGTGGAGGGGGTGGAATTATACCTTAACCCTTTTCATAAGCAGGGCGGCTCCAAGGTTTTTGCCACCCCAAGTGCAGGAGGTCCACGGGTCTTGCGGTCTCGTCACCCCCGAATCCGCAGACCTCCCGTCGAAGACAGCCTGAGTGCTGCCATGACAGCAAACTTCAGGCTGCCCCCCGTGGCTTGCTGCCCCAGGCATAAGCTTGGAGCGCTGGTGCCAGCCCTGTTCATAAGGGAAGGGACACAGTTTATACTGAAAAGCTTTTAATAATTTTTTTAAGAGACTGGATTGGAAAATACAGTTATGCTAATTGCATGTTGCCTCAAATAGGTTAAACTACAGAGAGAATATAATGTATTAATTTACATGGACAGTGGACTGATTTCCATGAGAAATTAGTTCTTTATTAACAAAAAATAAAATAAATAGTACTTTCCAAAACTTTTGCATGTCAGTCTTGGATTTATATTAGAATTAAGTCTTTACAAGTGCAATACATAGATCACAGCAGGAAAGAAAATTATACAGTGTTCCTGAAATTATTAGCATAAGTATCTACCAAACAGTTTCTATTTCAAGCAAATATCAAGACTTTTTTTATTCAGACTCTGGTTCAGAAAACAATGATGCATCCCAAGAAAAGCATAAAGGCCTTCACTTGTATCATTAGTGCAATGGAAAAAAAAAAAAGTTTCCCCAACTAAAAAAAAATCAGCTATACAAGTTTCTGCTGTATTCAGCCGCAGTACAAATCAGGTTCTGAGGATTAAACAAAAAACAAAACACAAACACACCCAAAATTCTTGGGGGGAACAAAGGTTTGGAATAAGTGTAGGAGCAATGTATGGCAAGTGTTGCTGTTTAGAAGTAGCTGAGGGCTCAGATCAGATGGAGGTTTGATATTCACAGATTCACAAGGGTTAGGCAGGCTGTCTTCATATCGATACAGCAGTGTACCATGCTGGATAGTTCCCTATTGAACAGTTACTAGTATTACATTGGGACTAGAGAGCAATGTCCTCGCAGGTCATTTCATACTAGACTGGAGATGCCACAGCCTAAGATGTCACTGTCAGAAAGATTTATGCAACAAGGCAAGTTGTCCCCATTTAATTTCATCCTAGCCTCTTGTACCACCCAAACGGATAGAAATTGTAATAACCCATTAATCACACACCACATCTGTAAATCATAACCATTTCCTGTTCCAAAACACTAGTACTTAAGTCAACCTCCAGTCACACTAGAGCTACCACAGATACTATTACTTCTGTGCGCTGTGATGTAGCACTTCTGCATATGCCATAAAAGATTTCATTAGCCTACTGCTAGGTCTACACAGCAATTAAAAACCCATGGCTGGCATGGTCCAGCCACCTTGGGCTCACAGGGCTGCTTAACTGCAGTGTAGATGTTTGGGCTCAGGCTGGGGCTCAGACTCCAGGATCCTGTGCGGGCCCCAGAGCTCAGACTGCAGCCCGAGCTGGAACATCAACAGCACCTGAGTAGAAATCCCACAAGCCCAAGTCAGCTGGCATGAGCTACCACAGGTGTCTCATTGCAGTGTAGACATCATACAGAGCAAAGTCGGTAACTGAAGTGATCACTCCTAAATATTTCAGCGTCACGGATTTGCAGGCATCTACCTCTTCTTGAATATTATTGTAGTGAGGATTTTTCCCTCGTTTTCCAAGTCCTCATTTTTTTAATATTATACCCATAAGATCACTCTTCCATTTAAATTATTCCTCCGTGGCATTTACCACTTCTCCTGGTTTATCATCAGATCCATTTCATTAACATGTTACTAACTCCCTCTTCTACATCACTGCAATATTAAGTAAGACTGAACCTAATGTACATACCTGCAGTGATGCACAAGAGACTCCTCCAAACTTAGAACACTGCATTTATCATAAACTTTTGTTTACAGTTCAGCCAGTTCTCAGTCCATAATTTCAGACTCAGTTTAAGGGATTGAGAGTTTAAGGACAGAAAGCACCATTAGGTCATCTAGTCTGATTTTCTGTAGGTCACCCAGCTACAACTGCATTGAACCTAATAAACCTGTATTTGAGTAAGGCATATCTTCCAGAAAGGCAACCTCTCTTGATCTGAGGATATCAAGAGATGGAAAACCTACCACTTCCCTTGGTAGTTTGTTCCAGTGAGTAGTCCCTCCACCTTTTTTTTCCCCCCTTAAAAAAAAAAGTGTCTTAATTTAATTTTAAGTTGTCTGGCTTCAGCTTCCAGCCATTGATTCTTGGTATGCCTTTCTCTGCTAGATCAAAGCCTTCTAGGCCCAGGAATTTTCCCCCGTGAAGGTACTTGTATGCTATCCTCACAATCTTCTTTAGGTTATCGGAAACAGACTGACTCTTCAAAACTCACTCTCCAGCTCTTGAATTGTGTGGACTTTTTCTGCACTCTCTCCACTTGCTACACCCTCCCAGACATCAGTCTTAGAATGCAGATACCAGTACACTCTGCACTATTCCAGCATTGGCCTCACCAATGCCATATAGTTAATAGGAACAAGGAGGTGACTGGACCCAACAGCTGTATATAGCATCTCTCTTTACTCCTACTCACCATATGGCAATGTGATCCCATTTATGTATCAAAGCTTCATATCAGCCCTTTGTGCCACAGCACTGCACTGAAAGCTCATGTTGCGTGGTGTCCCTTATGGCCCCTAAATCCTGATCGAAGTCACTGCCATCCTTCATTCTGTAGGTATGGCCTGGATTCCTTGTTCCTAGATGTACAACTTCATATTTGGATGGATTAAAATGCATTTTGTTTGAACAGGCTCAGTTTATCAAGCAATCCAGATTTCCCTAGCCTCATTGCTACTTCTCACTCCAAATGCTGTCCATCTCCAAATCTTAACAGCAGTGATTTTATATTTACTCCCAAGCTCATTGATAAAATGCTGGATCACACTGGGACTAGAACCAATCCCTGTAGAACCCCATGAGAAGCATTTCATATTTGATTCCCCACATATCTTCTGCGATGGCTTTGCCAGTTCTTAATCCATTTAACTGGTGATTTAGTACTACTATAATTTTATCAGTGGCACAGTATGTTCACTTGATAATTCCCTTCACCTTCAGGAAACCAACCATTTCCTAAAATATTAGCGAAGGGCTGGCTAATTTCAAGAGCTCTGTCATGCATTTAGTCAGGTTTCTCCTCCAATTTCTTTTTCTTAGCACTTGTGATCTATATGAACAATGTGAGTGGACAATGCCAGCTGAACATGTGGACAGGAGGTAAGGCAGTGAATAAATATTCATAGCCAGCATGATTAAGGCCAATTAGTAAGTCAGGAGTCCAAGTTAAGAACATGTACCTTAACCTAAGTGAGAAGCATAAGTCTGTTTAAAAACACTATTACCAAATTCCTTAGCTACATTAAACAAAACAAAAAAACACCACACACATGGACAAAACGTTCACCCCTCTTCCCCCCCCCCGCCCCCCAGCTTCCACAGTGGCAGGAGACAGGTTTTCTTTTACCTGAAACAACAAAATGCAGGAGTATTGGGAGCTCTGAAGGGGAGCCCCACCACCACTACCACATTAGTCTAGCTAGCTTTAAAAAAAACAAACAAAAAAAACAACCATACAAGAAGGTCTCCTGAGGGTGATGTGCCATTACATAGTAGAGCTTGTGGGCATATAAGAAGCCTGTTTGTAGATGTATGCATACAGACCTAAGACCACCTTACTTAATAAAAATCCAACAATTGGTATACCCAAGTACTGCTTATCTCTTCAGCTACAGCTTATGCTTTGCAATTACACTATGGATTTCTGCAGACATTCACAGACCACAGGCCCTTTCTTACAATTTATATTTCCTGGCAATTGAAAATTTACATCTGATGGATCTACCATGCTTTTTTTATAGCCAAGACCAAATGGATGTACAAGTCAAAAGGTCAATTACCTGAGTAGAGAGGAGTGTCCAGGAAGGTAGAAATCAAAATGGCCTGTAAAAAGCTAGATTTGGAGACAGGAAGGCGGGGAAGCCTCTCTGGTGTAGTTGTGGGACAACAGCATAAAGTGAGGTGGGCTAACATTTTGATCTGAGAGCCACATTGGGATTCAAAATTGTGTGGTGGGCTGGGTAGGGAAGGCTGTACTTCCCCAAACAGCCTGTCCCCGCCCCCTATCTGGCTGCCCCCCTCAGGACTCCCATCCAACACCCCCCCCCTACTCCTTGTCCCTTGATTGCTCCCTCCAGAGACCCCCTACTCTAACTGCCCCCCCCAGGATCCCACCCCTTATCTAGGCCTCCCTGCTCTTTCTGCCCCTCCGGAGAACCAGAACCCCACCCACATCTAAGCCTCCCTGCTCTTTGTTCCCCAACTTCCCCCTCCCGATACCCCCCCCCCCTTGCTTACTGTGCTCAGACGGGCACTCCAGCCCAAGTACGGGGCCCCACAGCTCGCCATGCTCCATCCAGCACCTAGGCCCAGGAGTGTGGGGCCCCACGGCACCCCACGCTCGGCCTGATGCCCTGGGCTGGGAGCACGGGGTCACTGGCACCGCGCCCCCAGACCAAGCACACAGGCCGGATAAAAATGGCTGGTGGACCACATATGGCCTGCAGTTTGCTCACCCCTGGCACAGATTATAGCATTTGCTCCAGACAGTATACCGGATATTAAATAATCCTTTAAAAAAATGTATCTGGGTGAGATAACAACAACTAGACTTGATAAGTAGGTTGGCGAGGAACAAATTTCTTCTGGTGTTAAGAGGAGGCACCAGGCAGATTTAAATGCAGGGTTATTTCCTCTGTAACTAAAACTAACAAAGCCTATCTCCCTGAGCTTTATAAAGGGTTGAGATGAGGGAATGAGATTGTTTATTTTACTAGCAGTTAGCCCCCAGAGACAAGCATCTGTCTCTAGAGAGACACGTTGATGAGGAAGGGAGAGCTGAAGCCTCACCCCCACCCTCATGGTCACAGTTGGATGGGGGATGGGCAGAGCTGTTCTCTTCCCATGAGATATTAATGGAAAGGGCTGTGGCAGTAGACAAAACGCAAAAGACCCCAGAGGAGATGGAAGTAGGCAAGGGTACTGCCCAAGGGAAGAGCCACATCACCTACACACAGCAAGCACATACAATTAGTGCTGTGGTATATCTTCTGTGGGCCTGACAGGGTGCTGTACTCACCACTGGATGGCAGCACCTCCTGGTGGTTCTTGGGATTAGCTCAATCAGGCTGCATCTACACCCTATCAGTTTCGCCTCAGTAGCTCCTCTCTTCCACTCAGGAACTGCAGCTGTCCTCTCCATGATGCAGCCTTCTGGCTAAGTCACCCCTGTGGTCTCCCCTTTTGAGGGGGGAATGGAATGCATAGAGATTCCTGCTTTCTAGCAGTTTCAGGGAGTCTTCTGCTTCACAGTACCACTCCCACAGCAGCTGGGAGGGGAAACCAGGCCCACCCTCTCCTCTGGGTTCTGGCTCAGAGCCGCTCCACAGCAGCAAGGTCCATCTCCTGCACCTTACTACTTTCCCCTAAGCTGCTTCCATACCTCCCAGTTATCCCCACTCCTCGGGGTTTGCCAGGCTCTTCACTCCCTGGAAGGGCCTTTAGGCAACTTGTCTCTCAAGCACTCCAGCCCTCTTGCTACCACATTCTCTGTGTCCAATTTCCTGTCTTTTGTAGAAGCCCTGCCTGTCCCTCACAGGTGAGTTCTCTCTAATCAGCTGCCACCAGCCTAAGACTAGTTGTAGCCTAATTAACTAATTGGGCCCATCTGGCCTAATTCAACTCTTGTAGGGCTAGTGTGGGGGGCACACCCCATCAGAGTCCTTCAAAGAAAATTACATAGTCCTCAGACTTTTAGCATATTTTTTTAGCAAAAAGATACCCTTGTGTTCATTGTGTTTATGCAGCCAGAATAAAGAACATTAAAAATCAATAGGAAAAGAAACAGCAAAAATAATTACATGTTATGGGAACAAGGTATATGCAGATATGACCTCAAATGTTTATTTCTGAAGAGTTTGTCTGCTTGGTTTCCTGTTTTTCCACTTCTGTCCGTTTAAAGTGCACTAAAAGTAGGGTTAGTTTGAGTCAGCTACCTGCATTTCCAATGGTACCGAAATTCTGTCAGACTGAGACAGTGCAGAGAGAAAAAATGCAGTTTGCAAAGAGCCATCTTATATGGAATGAAAAGAAATAACTGTATTTTTCCTCTGTCAGCTTAGCATGCATGTCTCATGCTGGTTTTATGAACAAAAGATATGAGCTCCTTTGTACTCAGTTTTGGCCAACTGTTACCAGGTGTGCTCCACAGGACAAGGAGTATATCTTTGACAATAAAACCAATAGAAGCCCATACAGAGCATATTATACAAACACTCACATGGTCTCTCCCTGTGACTCACCTTTTCTGCAGCAGGTACTAGTCTCAAGTTATTTTGCAGGGAAAGAACTAATTGTCATAACCAGCTACGGGTAGCCTAGAATTCCCCCTCACCTGTAAGGGGTTAAGAAAGTCAAATAACTTGGTTGGTACCTGACCAAAAGAACCAATGGTGAAAGAAGATACTTTCAAATCTGGGTTTGAGGAGGCTTTTTTTGTGCTGTGTGTGTGGGTGTTCACTCTTGGGACTGAGAGGGACCAGACAGAAATCCATTTCCTCCAACCAATCCTAAACCCAGTCTATACTATTGCAAAAAGTGTAAGTAAGCAGGTTAAAGCATGTTAGATTATTTTTTGTTTTAGCTTGTGAATTTTCCCTTTGCTAGAGGGAGGTTTATTCCTGTTTTTTTTTCTTTCTTCGTTTGTTTTTTGTAACTGTGAAACTAAAGTTAGAGAGGGTTCCTGTGTTTTTGAATCTTTTGTTACCCTGTAAAGTTATCTTCCATTCTGATTTTACAGAGGTGATTCTTTTACCTTTTCTTTAAATAAATTTTTTAATAACCTGATTGATTTTTTTCAGTGCCCTAAAGACCCAGGGGTTGGGTCTGTGCTTATTTTGTAACTAATTGGTTAGAATATTATCAAGCCTTCCCAGGAAAGGGGTGAAGGGCTTGGGGGAGGGGAATAGGAACTCCAAGTGGTCTTTTCCCTGAATCTTTGTCTAAATCACTTGGTGGTGGCAGCGATACTATCTGTCCAAGGACAAGGAATTTGGGAAGTTTTAACCTAAACTGGTAGAAATAAATTTAGGGTCTCTTTCATGCCAATTGCTGCCCTGGACTTGGATCATTCCCCTCTGCACCAAACTTTTCCCACTGTCCTTTGTTTCAATCTCAGGGACACATTGTTAGGCTGAGTCAAAGGCTACCATTATCTTCAACAGAAGTGGCTTTAGGCCCTAGAATAGTAACATAAATGAAGGGGCAGAGATAAGGTGGTTTGGGTACTCTGTGTGGTCTTGGGCACAGATCCTCAAAAGTATTTAGGTGCCTAATTCCCATTGATTTCAATAGAAGATAGGTGGCTAAATACCTTTGTGTCTCTGGGCTTCCATTCCCAAATAGGCTAATGCTATAACCTTGAATAAGAGAAAGTTAACACTTGTTTGTTGATGCAAGTTGGTGGAACTCTGTTGTAGATTATTTGGATACTGAAGATGAGGGAGGAGGTTATTTTCCTTTTGCTTTGTGGTTTTGTTTAATTTGTTTTGGTTTTAATACCTATATCTGTTCCGAGGGGAATAAAGAAATAGACATTTAAATGTTTGTGGAGAGTTTAACCTTTACATTTTGACACTATACTATTAGCATCATCTACTAAGAGCTTATCTGGCTCCACATTTTCTAAAACCACCTTGACAGTGCCTTCTGTCACTGCAAATCAATCACAGGTGATGTCAGAGAACTTCATTGCAGTGCTTTGTAAACTTCCATATAATCAGTGCCCATATAAAATTGGATTCTGTTTTCTACAGGCTTTAGATAACAAAAACCATACATAATTTCTTAAATTTCAACACAGAACTTTCTGTAGTTCACATCTCCTTCAGCAGTCTAAGAGATATCACTTTGCTTATGAATGCAAATAATTATGAAATTGTAGGGTCAAATTCTGCCCTACATGCCACTCCCACTGAAGAAAACCAAGGTTGTACAATTCCATTTGAGGACAGACAGACTTTGGTCTATTGTTTGTTGATCATTATAGCAGTTGTTAGTGCAACTTGAGTAATTTGGCAGCTAATATACATAAAGCAGTAGGGAACACATTTTGTTTATCATACAAACACTGTTTGTTCCAATTTAGTTTACAAACTAAATCTGTCTTCAGACAGTAATACAATTCTTTGTCAATAAGTTAGCACTCACATCAAAGTGATGTAACCTTTCCACTTCAAGTCTTTAGTGTGTGTATATCTATGTATAGATATATAGATGATTCACAGTATTGGAAAGCCAAACCTCATGAAAAATAACTGTTGCACCCTATAATCAGCGTTTTCTGCAATTCTAATGTTCCAATATAATAATCAAAGTACACAATGTTCTATAGCATGTCTTATTTTTAAACATTTTTGATTCTCAGTACGTTTGACTATCACGAACTGTTCCAAATTTGCTGTAATTAGTCTTACTATTACATAGGCTTTTTATAACAAGCATCTACATAAACAACATCAAGAATATCTGCCTTTAAGAGAATATTGTAAAAGGCAGTTTCAAAATTCTAGGTCCACAGTAAATACATCTTGAAGAAAATAATTAATTGGTTTTCAGTCTATGGAAGACAGATTTATTTTTAAAATCATACTTGGTGGCTCATTGTATCTGATGCATGTAGATTTTGTGTGTTTGATTTCAACTCAAATTTGAACTTTTAAGAATGATCTTGTTTACACCCATTGCAGTCTACAAAATTTGAAGATGTATGTTTAAAACAAAGGGAGAACTGCCTTTGTGCAATAAGATCTCTGGTCTACCACTGAGTAGGTTGGGGCAAGAAGCGTGAAGTGAAAAAGGATAACTGACAGATTTCATACTATTCAAACAGAGGAGATAAAATGTTAAGGGTCTTTCGGGTGTTTTGATGCAAGACCATGCTTTCTTACACTGTAAAACTGAAATACCGGTGAATAGCATAGATCATGATGAGAGTGCAAATGGGGAACATCCGCTAGAAGATATTGCCTGTCAAAAGCTATGATGAATTAGCAAAATTAAAGTTCTATTGAGAGTGTTGAAAGACTTTTGCAACTTTTTGAATGACTTTTGCAACTTTTTGAATCAAATATTGATCTCTCTTGGGATTTTCTATTGAGCAAAATCACTGAAATACCTATGTTCTCTCCAGAAAAAACAGACCTACATGGTGAGCTCCCTACTGGATATTATGGTTTTCTGTTCTTCCCCATCTCTCCTTTCTGCTTGTTGATGGTTATCACTTTGAAAAATGCAGGTTTCTTGACTGGTGGTTCTGTTGATAGGTTGCAGGGTCAATTTTTTGCCTCAATAACAGCTACAGGTAAGGCAGATGTATTGTCTTGGGTGTGGCTGGATTAATGGGCTGCTACACACCAATATTTATTCTAAATAGTTTCTCCCCATTTACTGTTCATTGTTATTGTTCATTGCGCAATTGACAACAAAACATTAATTCCCAATATTTGCCAGGTATTCTTTTTTCAGAGGGTACTCACTCCCTCAAGGACAACAGGAAATATTGTATATACAGCACATCCCCATCTCTCCTCCCCATCAACAGGTGTAAAGGGCCCTGAACATAGTGAATAGTGTCATCCTACTGCACAGGTAGAGAGAGGCAAGGATTTAAAAGTTATATGTAACGTTGTTAAATATGGTGTTATCCCAGCTGGAGTCTTCATCAATTATTTATATCGCACTGACCCAGATAATCAAGAACTGCAATTTAACTAGTTAGAAAAAAAAGCAACTATGTAACTGTATGTGGGTTTGAATGCATTGTTTTAAAAGTGCCTCTTTTCCATGGTTGGGGGGGAGGGGGAAAACAATGTCTGTGTAAATACCGTTCCCTAGGAGTTTTATATCTGTGACATAACCTTTCCCAAATTAACCAACCAAATTCAAGTCATATTGCAGCTTCAATTTAATATATACTATTTATTGTGCTGGGTCTCTGAAGTCCTGTTCAAAAAGCATTAACCTCAATCTCATTTAGCTTTTATTCTCACATTTCCCTTTGCTACGGCTCCTCTTCTCTCTCCACAAACCCTCTTTTTCTTCTGATTGATTTGTGCCATTCTGCTCCTTTCACTAAGGAGGAACAGGCCTATTTCTTTCTCCTGCATTTACTATACAATTCACATTGGATGGCAGAAAAGTAGGTCAGGCTGTCATCCGCTTCAGGCACCTGGGAGCAACATTCTGGTCCTTGTATAACAGCGTTTTTTTATTGCTACAATGGCGCACTCTCTCCTTAGATGGTGAACTACAAAGCACTTTGCTACAGTGTGCAGGATCAGGGGATTTTTTTCCAAGCCTTACTTGGGTCCAAATATATAGATAAATAAAGCTTTCTGGGATAACAAACTAAACATTTTTATTAGCAACATCAGGGGGAAAAACTTAAGTCTGCTGAAGCATTAAAAAAAAAATAGGAAAGGGGGCTGTTTTGTAGTTTTCAGCTATTATAAGTATTCACACTTATCCAACTGCTTTAAAGGCAGAGTGCATTTATATAAAGCACACGTGTGAACTGAGTACAGTTCAATGACAGAAAGGCCCAACTCCCACTGATTTCAACAAGGTGGGAATTAAATACATAAATATCTAAGGATCTGAGCTTAAGTCACTAGAAGATTAAGATGGCTCAATGTCCAACCTTTCAGTTGTTAAAAATTAAAGCTGGCTGAAGAGTAAAACACTCAGCTCTTCTCAGTAATAAAAGTATTGAGTGAGTTGCACTACAATTTGTGGAGTCACATAACTCTCAACTATTTGAATGTGTGTTATGTGACTGGGGAAATGTTTGTGGGTTATGAAATTTGCTATGACCTTAAACATTAAATGTGTTCATCCAAAAATTGCACCAGCAATTCTCAAGTTCTCTGTGATATTTCTGTTTAAAATGTTGCCATCCAATTGAGATAGAGAAACAATACGAAAAATTAATAATCAACATGAGCAGTTTGCAAACAGCTGAAAATTAGTCAACTAAATATAAGAGACAAGGTGGGTGAGGCAATATCTTTTATTGGATCAACTTCTGTTGGTGAAGGAGACAAGCAATTAATGAATACTGTTTTAAACATTAGTTTCACTAGCTTTATTCAAATCTTTATTTTGAAAATTACTTAAAAATGAGACCACAGTTATTGTTGTGGTTTTTTAATCAGAGTGCAAGAAATTGGTCCTTTACAACATATCTGCTTTAAAGAGATCTCTATTGAGAGAAGCAGAGAATCTACTTCCACTGAAAGGATCAGCCCAGAAGATAGGCCCTCATCTCCATGTAAGCCTCTGCTGACAGACAAAACTGCTGACACAAAATTTAAACCTATAAATATAACCCTGATCAAACCTAGGCAAACCCTGCTGGCAAATAAGAGCTGAAAGAGTGCAAGTGACCAAATTTTAATTTAAAAAATATGAGATTAAATTAACACTGGTTAGCTAAGCTACCTCATTTATTATCATGAGTGCGAATTGTTATTTATAGACATTTGTTGACAGTAACTTAATTCTAAGAAACCAAGTCTCCTTCCAGATAAACTGAGATTAACATTTAAATGCTGCTTCAATGCAAATACAGCAAGCTAGAGCTTCTCACACACACTATTGGAAATGAGAAAAACAAATATACCAATTTATGTAGGAGACAGGAGCATGTATTTATGTATAAAAGAGAGCAAGAGCATGGGGAGAGGGTGATATCCCATCCACCCAAAGCCAGTGTACTAGGAAAATCATTTCAGAAGGGAAATGTAAAAGGTCTAGGGTCACCTCAGCCCTCATTTGTCAGGCAGACAGATGCTCAGCTAGAGGAGCCCAAGTGAGGGAGATAGGAGGACGAAGGCAAATCTAGGAGAAACAAATCTTGAATGACCCACAAGCCAACTAGAGACCACAGCCAAGTAGGCACATATGACCAGCACTGGACAAGAATATGCATGAGAGATCATGCCTTCTTTCCACAAGCCTAGTGGAAGAAAGGTGGGAACTTTTGCATTCCCCTCCCCATCCGCCACACACATACTTTTGCTATAATTTATCCGTATAACTTTTACCAACATAATTTATCCCTAAATCATTTTATTTAGATTTGTGTTTAAGTGTTTTCTCTCTAAACCACAAGTATTGTGAAATTAGTTTATTTGGGATAATTCTGCACTGTCGTTCCCTTTTCCTATTACATTTTTATTTTGTTTGGAAGTGCAACGATTAAATCAGGGAATGCTGCCGGATAGAAAAAGCATGTGTGTCATGTTGATTTTGTACTGTTCTAGTTTCTTAAAATACCATGCGGTACCAATCAAATGCCTTTCGGAAGTCTAAGGGTATGTCTTCACTACCCGCTGGATCTATTGGCGATCCATTTATCGCGTCTCATCTTGATGAGACGCGATACATTGATCCCCAGAGGCACGCCCATCAACTCCGGAACTCTAGCTCTCCAAAAGGTGCAAGGCGGAGTCGACGAGGGAGCCCGCTGCCGATTGCTGCTGACGTGATGACGGCAGGTAAGTAGGCCTAAGATGTGCTGACTTCCGCTATGTTATTCACAGAGCTGAAATTGCATATCTTGGTGTATTATATTAGTACTATTATCATTATCAACTGAATATAATTTGTAATATCATAAAAATGGTCAAGCTAACTTTATACACAGATTTATTTTTCATAAACCTATGTTGATTAGCATTAATTACATTAACCTCCTTTCATTGTTTATTTTAATTCTCCTTTAGTCAGCCATTCCACTGTTTTGCCCAGGATTGATGTCAGACAGTCTTATAATTTCCTGGGTCATCTCATTTAACCTCATAAAATATTAATACAAATTAGCCTTTTTTCCAGTTCTTTGGAACTACCCCAGTGTTCCAAGATTTATTTAAAACCAACATTAACAATCTAAACAGACTGTCCAGCTCTTTTAAAACTGATGGCTACTACTTCCCTGGACCTACTGATTTAAAACATCCAAATGAAACCTGAAATTTTTGAAATTCCCTATGATCAAAAATTCTGAAAACATTAATTTCACATCAGTTGAAAAGTTTAGACAAAATCAAAAGTTCACATAGGCCTATTGGATTGTTCCATTCTGATTTCAACTTTAAAAAATTGTATATGATAGACTATTATACAATTAAAGTAATTCTAATGAAAAGTTGTTTCAAAGAGATGTCTAAACATCTTATTCCAAAAACGTTGAAATGTTCTTTCCCTCTCTCCCTCTCCCAGGAACAAAACTGGAATCAAACATGATTTTGCAAAACATTTCAATTTTGATGAAACTGCCTCTGATGGAAAATTGTTCTGCTGAAGTTTTCCCAACAAGCTCTACTTAGTGGAGTAGTCAAAAGACCCTACTTTGGGCAGGCTACTAGAAAGTAATCTGCTTTATTTGAGTTGTGACTAAGTTTGCTAAGATGAGAAGGATAACTTTCCTCTTTGACCATTAATATGCTATTAACAGAGAAAACTCACATGAAATACTGTGCCAACACACACAGGGCCCCATCCTTCAGTTTTTACTCAAGGAGAATGCATTGGACTTCAACAGTAGTTGTGCCTGAGTGATGATCCATAGATTCAAGCACATTGTCAATTGCCTCTTCATAACCAAGAAGTTCAACAGTCAGTGTTTCCAAGGCCAGTTTTCCAGTCTTAAGGCAGTCTTGCAAGGGGCTAGTACCTTTAACTGAAGTCAGTAAGAACAGAGGCTACACAGTATCTTGCACCATGAGCCCTTAATTTGGTACTATGTTCATAAAAAGATTACATAGATATTATTCAAAGTGTTTACGTCAGAATTTTTGTTCAAAATGACTTAAAGTAATAATTGCAGTAATGGAACAATTTGTTGTAGTTTTTAAAATCTGTACATCAATCTTTAAGAATCCTCAATAGCTTTGTCAGAAGTCCTGTAAGTTACAACTGGTAAAGAAAAGAAAAAAATATCTACAAACTGAAAAATCACCTGCGTTAACAAATTTCAATTACTTTTTTTCAAGTGAATCTTTTTTCCCTTGACCTTATATTCTGAACTATTAAACTGCATACACATAAGTCAAATCTAAGACAATCTGAACACTGCATGTGACATTTTCCAAATGTCAGTGTTTCAGCAGCAGTAAACCATATTACGATTGTTATAGTAAACATACTGGTACATTTTTCTTCACAGAAAAAGTCAATGATTAGGTAGGTGTCATGAAAAGACAAGTTACTTTTAAAAAGAGTATTTTCAAGAGGTAACAATTTGTATTGTGAAAACAGTTTTATCAAGCAAAAATGCATTTATTCCTGCTTGGACATCCTCCCTCCTATGCACTTGCCACTAATGGCACAAGGGTCAATATCTCCAAGTATTCTACCATGACAATAGCTCCTCTGAAAATTATAATTATTCAAGGTCAGCTTCAACGTGTTTGCACTCAAATTTTTAAACTATTTTCTGTTTTATTTTTGCATTCATACAATCTGTTCACAAGGGATTCTGCTTTATTTTTGATACATGCACCATTGACATTAGAAGGAGAGAGCAGGCCTTGTTAGATTGGATTCTTCTCTCTCTTCATATAGCCATCTCCACCATGAGCATCCATACTCCTAGATGGGGGTCAAGGTGTTAACTGAATAACATTTGGTTTTATGTAGCATCTATATAATTGGATATATTGTTGCTTCAAGGCACTAACAGATGCTAAAGCAGATAAACCATTTTTAAGAACTGCTGACCCTTGTCTCTTTCACTAACAGAAGTTGGTCCAACAAACAATAATATTACCTCACCCAGCTTGTCTTTCCAATATCCTGGGTTCAACATGGCTACAACACTGCTAATTTTAAATTGTTCTAAATTTCTCTCAAAATGTCAGTGACAAGTCAAATACCTTACAAAAAGTTTAAGTATACCACATCAACATTATTGCCTTTATCAACCAAACTTGTAATATCATTCCCCACCCACCAAAAAAAAAAAAAAAGATATTAAGTTAGTTTAAACTTTCTCAGGATAATTTGATTGTTAAGGAGAAGTGTTTAGGCGCCATCTTGTGGGGCTTTACTGATACCTGAAAAGATCATACATAGACTAGGCTGTCTGGAGGAGTAGCAATATTTATATTAGCCTGAGCAAGTACATTTCATTAAGCCTCTGAAAGAAGAAAAATTTCTCACAAAGAAATGAGGTGAGTGGATGTTTGGAAGTAGATAATTATTTCACTGCCTGCCTTTAACAGATATGTAATACATTAGTTAAATTCTAACAGCAAAATTATTACTGCTCATATTTTACCAGTGACAGTATCAACAAACCCAGCAGACCTTTTTCCACACATTCAAATTGCATTATCATAGTCTGTCATGAAGAGAAACCTGAAGCATGTGCGGTTGCTGGGTACTCTCACACACTGTCTTACAGCAGTCCAAGGGCAGCTGTAACAGCTCTGGAGTATCTCTCATTTTGTAAAGCCTCTGAAGCACAGAGGAACAAAACAAAAACTAGTTTAAGCACCAACAAGCCTTATTGCTTTATTTAGTATATTTTTCTATTTATTTTTCTTACTATAGATCATGTTTAAAAGAAAATTATAGTATTTTTATTCTTTTATTGGAAGCAGAGTTGGCTGTAGACTTTTTCATGAAAGCACTTCCATCAAAACCTGGTTTTAATGATTTTTTTACAGAAAATTTTCATGAAAATTTTTCATTTGTTGAGAATTTTGCAATAAAATCTCTACAGTCTGTTTCAAATTGGGGGTTGGAGGGAATCCATCTTTTCGCTTTAAAAAACAACAACAACCAACAACAACGTAATTCCTCATCCTTTTTAAAATAAAAAGACAGGATTTCCCGCCCACCCCACTACCACACA
The DNA here is from genome assembly GCA_032164245.1 of Sternotherus odoratus. NCBI lineage: Eukaryota > Metazoa > Chordata > Testudines > Kinosternidae > Sternotherus > Sternotherus odoratus. Next base: position 79,121,811 of record JAVMKO010000005.1, on the reverse strand, counting down.
ATTGAAAAATTCAAAAAAAATAAAAATAAAATTTCTCTTTGAAAAATAAATGTCCATGAAAAATGCAGTCTATACAACTGCTGATGTGTGCAATCTCCTCTCTAGAGTTGTATTGTTAGCAGCAATACTCACAGGAACAATTTCCAGAAAGAACCATTTTTCATAGCCTGTCCCAAATATATTGAACAAAACTGATTAACTCAAGCCATAAATATGAAAAGGATTTAAACATTCGAGTCAGAGGCTGGGAATATGGAATAACATATAGTGAATAGCTTGACTGTATACAGGTTTGCACTGCTGCCCTAAAAGTAAATTGACATTTTGCCCCCACTGAGCAACAAATTAAATTAAAATCTTTAATGTGCACACGTTGCTGTCTCTTTAATGATACCGTGAAAGAGTATTCGACTAGTTACTCACTTTGAAAGTGGATTAAATCAGAAGTTCAACAAAAATGCCACATGACTGAAGTATGAGACATTTTTCTCACATTTTCTATACATTTGAATCCACAAAGAAATCAAGCATAGAACAATCAAGTAATCCAGCATCTTTTCAATTCTGCATTTACCTTGCAAATGTTTTTGAAGAAGAGCCATAGGCCCAGTTGATGATTTAATGATAAGCAATCAAACTGTCATTCACAGCAGCATGATGGCATATGAAATTCAATGTAGTCAAGTACAAGGTTATGCACAAAGGAAGGAATAATTTGAACTAAGCATATGCAGTGCTGGATTCTAAAAATTAACTGAAACTACTCAAAACCTAGGGCTCCATTGCAGACATCTGAATGAAAATACCTGCTGAACGTGCAAAAGAGGTGGGAAAAAGCAAAGATGATGTTAGGCTGTATTACGAGATGGATAGAAAATGATACTGTACCATTAGATAGGTATAGAAATAGCTAAAACTGTTGTACCCCCTCTCCTGGTGTAGGAGATCAGGTCAGATTTTTGGATGGAGTAATCTGTGTAGGGCCATTTACTTCATTTACACCAGCTGATGAAGTCCACTAAGTTCATTTGTTGTGATCACATCTTGCAAAATATATAGCAGAAACAGAAAACGGCTAGAGAATGAAGATGAAGATGTTTAGAGGTAAGGACAGATTTTATGAAGAGGAATGAGAATGATTAGGATTATTTGATTTACAACAGAGACAAAAATAAGAGGTGATGGGAAAGATTTATATTAATTATAAAATGAAAGTTAGAGAAAAGGTCATTTTGCTCCTATTTTCACTCTCCTAATAGAAAAGAACTATCCAATACAATTAAAAAGGCAAAAGATGTGAAGCTAAGAAACTGGCTCCAATGCAGGCAGGGTTTGTAAGAGGAATGTATGGGTGAATGCTCTATCCAGCTGAACCTTTAGTTTGAAAGTTACAGTCCTGTGTGGCGTGTACATTCACACTATACCCTAAAATACTTACCATGATACATTCTCGGCATGTATGACTTATCTATTGGAAATATTATGAAACCAATTAAAAGCTTGAGAGGATTTGATTAGGTTTGAAAGATACCTTTCCCTGCACTAGATTTTATTTCTAAACCAAAAAATAAAAATAAAAAAATAAAACCAGACAGAATTAAAGAAGTCATGCAGTAAAATAAGTAGTCATCTTGAAATCATAGCACGAAGCACATCCAATACAGCGAAACCAGAGGATATAAAAATTTAGTTTGTCTTAATTCTAGAAAAGATAACCAGTCATCAAAGAAAATAATGAGCAAGGATGGCTAGGCTCTAAGCTCTAGTCATCCACTGATTCTCTTGGAAGTATCACTTATGCTCAGTCTATAAAATACGGACAATACATCTATTTCACAAGTGTTGTGAGGATTAATTCATTGGTGTTTGAGAAGTACTCAGATGCTACAGTGAAGAACACCATAGAAATGCTTATCTAGTGTTCCACTCATCTTAAATGGAAATCTTTGGTCAGAAGCAAGTCATTGCTGTAAACCAGATGCTACATACAAGCATAACTCTCTTGGATAAATAGATTTTATTGTCAAAGTACTACCTCAGAACCAGAGACTCAAAGACAGCAATCCTTAAAGCAAAAATATCAGGTCTACAAATTGTCTAGTGTTCTTGAAAGATTAAACTAAAACAACAACAAAAGTAGCATCATGAAAAGGTGACGACGACCAGGCCCTGTATCTCCACTTTCCTTATTTCCAGGCATTGTTTTCAAACCTCTTAAAATTGTATTTACACATACAGGATCTTTTTGTTAATTTTTTTCCCCCAATACATTCAGTTATACAAAGTATATTTCCACAAACCATTTGGCAAAAGACTACAATTTTCACTGTACAAGGACCAGCCCTGTTTAACATATTCATAAATGATCTGGAAAAAGAAATAAACAGTGAGGTGGAAAAATGTGCAGACGATACAAAACTGCTCAAGATAGTTAAGTCCAAAGCACACTATGAAGAGTTACTGGATGCCTAGGTAACAAAATGGCAGATGTAATTCAGTATTGATAAGTGCAAAGTAATGCACGTTGGAAAACATAATCCCAACTATACATATAAAATTATGGGCTCTAAAATAGCGGTTGCCTTTGGAGTCATTGTGGATAGTTCTCTGAAAACATCCAGTCAATGTGCAGCTGCAGTCAAAAAAGCAAACAGAATGTTGGGAATCATTAAGAAAGGGATAGAGAAGAACAGAAAATATCAATTGCCTTTATATAAATCCATAGTACGTTCACATCTTGAATACTCCATGCAGAGCTGGCCACCCCATCTCAAAAAAGGAAAGAAAAAAAAGATACACTAGAATTGGAAAAGGTTCAGAAAAGGGCAACAAAAATTATTAGGGGTGTGGAACGGCTTCTATATGAGGAAAGATTTAAAAAAAGACTGGACTTTTCAGCTTGGGAAAGAGACCACTAAAGGAGGCTTTGAGAGAGGTCTATAAAATCATGACTGTTGTGGAGAAAATAAATAAGGAAATGTTATTTACTCCTTCTCATAACACAAGAAAACAGGGTTACTTACCTGTAACTGTTGTTCTTCGAGATGTGTTGCTCACATCCATTCCACTATAGGTCAGGCACGCGCTGCGGGCCTGGTTGCCGGGCAGATTTTTCCCCTAGCTGCAGACTGGGCGAGCAGGGAGCCCCCTGGAGTGGCGCCACTGAGGCACTCTATAAGTAGCCCTGCGACACAGTCTGGCCCCCAGTTCCTTCTTTGCCGGCTAACCCGACAGTGGGGAAGGAGGGCGGGTCTGGAATGGATGTGAGCAACACATCTCGAAGAACAACAGTTACAGGTAAGTAACCCTGTTTTCTTCTTCGAGTGATTGCTCACATGCATTCCACTATAGGTGACTACAAGCAATACCTAGGAGGTGGGGTCGGGTGGACCCATTGCTGCTCGTAAGACCGCTGACCCAAACGCCGCATCGTCCCTGGTTTGCTGGACTATGGCGTAGTGGGCGGCGAAGGTGTGGACGGAGGACCAGGTAGCCGCCCTGCAAATGTCCGTGATAGGGACTCCTTCCCGGAAGGCCGCAGAGGACGCCTGCGCTCTCGTGGAATGTGCTGTTACTCTCTCAAGCGGCTTGCCCGCGAGTTCATAACAGGTGTGAATGCACGAGGTGATCCAGGAGGAGAGCCTTTGGGCGGAGACTGGCTGGCCCTTCATTCTTTCCGCAATTGCTACGAAAAGTTGCGTTGATTTCCTGAATTGCTTTGTTCTGTCTAAATAAAAAGCAAGAGCCCTCCTAACGTCCAACGTGTGTAGTTGTTGTTCCCTTCCAGAGGTATGTGGTCTGGGATAAAAGACTGGGAGACAAATGTCCTGATTCACATGGAAGGGAGAAACCACCTTAGGCAGGAAGGCCGGGTGGGGACGTAGCTGCACCTTGTCATTGTGGAAGATAGTGTAGGGCGGCTCGGAGGTCAGTGCACGGATCTCTGACACTCTGCGAGCCGAGGTGATAGCTACTAGGAATGCCACCTTCCAGGAGAGGTGGAGTAAGGAACACGTGGCGAGGGGCTCGAACGGGGGCATCATAAGGCGTGAGAGCACCAGGTTGAGGTCCCAGGGTGGAACGGGACACTTGACGTTCGGGTACAGTTTATCCAGGCCCCTGAGGAAACGGTATACCACAGGGTCTGAAAAGACTGAGTGGTTCTCCTGGCCCGGATGAAAAGCCGATATGGCAGCGAGGTGGACGCGTATGGTAGAAGTAGAAAGGCCCTGGTTTCTAAGGCCTAAGAGGTAGTCCAGTATGCGCGGGATAGCCGCCTCACTTGGGACTATATCCTGTTGTCTGCACCATGCAGAAAAGCGAGTCCACTTGGCTGAATAGGTACTTCTGGTGGATGGTTTTCTACTTCCCAGAAGGACCGTCTGTACCTCAGTCGAGCATAGGAGCTCAGGACCTCTCAGCCATGGAGTAGCCAAGCTGTGAGGTGGAGGGACTGCAAGTCCGGATGCAGGAGGCGACCGTGATCCTGCGAGATCAGGTCGGGCCACAGCGGGAGGCTGATGGGAGGGGCCCTGGACAGCCGTAGGAGGGACGCATACCAGCACTGCCTGGGCCAGGCCGGGGCTATGAGGATCACGTGTGCCCTGTCCCGTCTGATCTTCAGGATCACCTTGTGGAGAAGCGGGATCGGAGGGAACGCGTAGAACAGGTGCCCCGTCCAGGGTAGGAGGAAGGCATCTGTCAGGGATCCCCGGGAGCCGCCTCGAAAGGAGCAAAACTGGAGGCACTTCCTGTTCTGCCTGGAGGCGAAGAGATCGATGTGGGGAAATCCCCACCTCAGGAAGATCGGTCGGATGACATCCGGCCGAAGGGACCACTCGTGGGACATGAATGACCTGCTGAGGTGGTCCGCCAATGTGTTCTGAATCCCGGGGAGGAAAGAGGCCACCGGGTGAATGTCGTGGGCTATACAAAACTCCCATAGGAGAATCGCCTCTTGACACAGGGGACTGGATCGGGCCCCGCCCTGCTTGTTTATGTAGTATTGGGCTGTGGTGTTGTCCGTCAGCACCGCCACACAGTGACCCCGTAGCGTGTCCCGGAACGCTTGGCACGCAAGTCGGACTGCCCTCAGCTCTCGGACATTGATATGGAGGCAGAGGTCTGACTCCGACCAGCGGCCTTGTGTCCTGAGATCCCCTAGGTGAGCTCCCCAACCCATCGACGAGGCGTCCGTCACTAGGGACATGGTCGGGCTGGGGGGGAGGAAGGGGACCCCTCGGCACGCATTGCTCTGGTCTTCCCACCAGGTCAGAGCGGATAAGGTGGCGTTGGGAATAGACAGGAGGGTGTCCAAACTGTCCCGTCTTGGCCGGTAGGCCACTGCGAGCCACGATTGCAGTGGGCGTAGTCGCAGTCTGGCGTGCTGTAACACGTAGGTGCACGACGCCATGTGACCTAACAGGCTGAGGAAGACTCTGGCCGTGGTCATTGGACCGCTGCGGAGCTGTCTGATGGCCGACTGGATGGCGAGAAACCGGGGCTGGGGCAAAGATGCCCTTGCCACCCTGGAGTCTAGTAGGGCCCCAATGAACTCTATGCTCTGGGTGGGCTCCAGGGTGGACTTTACCTCGTTGAGGAGGATTCCCAAGCGGTCGAAGGTGTTGATGACCAGACGCACGTGGTCCGACACTTGGACCCTGGAGGTGCCCCGGATCAGCCAGTCGTCTAGGTACGGATATACCTGCACCCCGCGGCGCCGCAGGAACGCCGCCACTACCGCCATGCACTTCGTGAATACCCTGGGCGCGGTGGACAGGCCGAAGGGCAGGACTGCGAATTGATAATGTTCTTCCGCTATTAGGAAGCGGAGGTAGCGCCTGTGAGAGGGTTTGATGCTCACGTGGAAGTAGGCATCCTTCATGTCGAGGGCAGCGAACCAGTCTCCCGGATCCAGAGAGGGAATAATAGTGCCCAAGGTGACCATGCGGAACTTGAACTTGATCATGTAGGTGTTGAGTTCGCGCAGGTCCAGGATGGGCCGGAGGCCCCCTTTCGCCTTGGGGATTAGGAAGTAGCGGGAGTAGAACCCCTTTCCCCTGAACTCCTGTGGTACAGGTTCGATGGCTCCCAGTGCGAGGAGCGACCTGACCTCCTGTACAAGCAGTTGCTCGTGAGATGGGTCCCTGAAGAGGGACGAGGGAGGTGGGTGGGTTGGAGGAGTGGAGGAGAGTTGGAGGGAGTATCCCACCTCCACCGTGCGGAGGACCCACTGGTCCGATGTGATGTCTGACCATGCACGGCGGAAGTGAGACAAACGGTCTCCAAAGGGAGGATCCAGGACTGAAGTTATTAAGCTGCCCCCGGGCGCACCATCAAAAGTTGGACCTAGGCCCCTGGGAAGGCTTAGGTCCCCGCTGTTTCCCGCCCTGCCTGGGCCCCTGACGCTTGCGGAAGGGGCGGTTTCTCCTGCCGGAGGAGTCCTGTGGCTGGCGTGCGGGAGGGAAGAACTTCCTGCGCGGAGGGACGAAGGGGCGCCTTTGCGGCCCCGGGGCGTGCATGCCGAGGCCCTTGAGGGTCACCCCTCTGTCATTGAGGGCCTGGAGCCGCGCATCTGTGCCCTCCGAAAAGAGGGCCTGTCCCTCAAACGGGAGGTCTTGGATCTTGTACTGCATCGCCGGGGCAAGGCTGGATGAGGAGAGCCATGCTGCCCGGCGAAGGGCTATGCCCGAGGCCATAGTCCTGGCCGCCGAGTCCGCCGAGTCCAGGGCCGCTTGCAGGGTGTGTCTCGAGATATCCCTGCTCTGAGTCAGAAGGGCCCTAAACTCCTGTCTGCTCTCCTGGGGGAGAGCGGTCTCGAATTTGTTGAGGGCCTCCACTGTATCAAAGTGGTGCCTACTCATTAGGGCCTGATGGTTAGCCACTCGCAGTTGGAGGCCCCCGGAGGAGTAGACCTTCCTGCCAAAATGGTCCAGCCTCTTGGCTTCTTTGGCTTTAGGTACCTGGGCCTCCTGTCCATTGCGCTCTTTATTGTTCACCGACTCCACCACCAGGGAGGAGGGCGTAGGGTGAACATACAAATACTCATAGCCCGTGGCCGGGACAAAGTAGCGCTTTTCTACCCCCCGTGCGGTGGGGGGGATGGAGGCTGGGGTCTTCCAAACCGACGTGGTGTGTGCCTTAATTGTATTAATAAATGGCACAGCCACACGTGCCGGGGTGCCCTTCGTCAGCATGGTGGTGACCGGGTCATCCACCATCTGGATCTCCTCAAGGGGCAGGTTCATATTTTTGGCAACTGCCTGGAGGAGGTGCTGGTAATTCGAGAGTTCCAGGGCGGGCGGGCTGTTGGAAGAGGTGCCCGCCACCGCCTCAACCCCCACTGGGGAGGCGTAAGGCCCTGGCTCTCGGGGGCTGTGTATTGCCGACGGCTGGCTGGCCAAGGATGGCCCTGGTAGGTCCTGCCGAGCAGCCCTCGCACACACTGGGAACCCCGGCTCGGACTGGGTTTCCCCCGGTTGGTCATGCTCCCATGCCACCCATTCTGGCCAGGTCGGGTTTAGGGTGGCTGGGGCTGGTCCCATAGCTGGAGGGGACGCTGAGGTAGAGGAGTGCCATGGAGCCGCTATGGTGGCCGACTGGAGGGCCTTGGGCGGAGAGTCATGCTGGGTTTGTGTGCCAGCCGACTCTCTACGCCTGCGGCGCCGAGGGCTTCTCGACCGGTGCCGGGAGAAGCGACTGCCCTCTGATGAACGGCTGCTGGATCCACTTCTGCGGGATCCACGGTGCCGCGATGACGACCGGTGCCGGGCTGATCGCCGGTGCCGCGATGAGGTCCGGTGCCGGGGCGAGCGGCGGTGCCGTCTGGATGAGGAGCGCCGATGTCTGCGGTGCCGCGACGACGAACGGTGCCGAGGAGATCGGTGCCGTGTCGATCGTGACCGGTGCCGCGACGACGAGCGGTGCCGGGAAGATGAGCGGCTCGGCGAACGGCGTCCAGAGCGGCCCCTGCGGCAGCTGACGGACCGGTGCCGGGAGTGCGACCGGTGCCGGGAGTACGACCGGCGTCTGTCCGTGCGGGAGTGCCGGGACTCCGACCGGCGCCAGGACTCAGACCGGCGGCCGGAGCGCGATCTGCGCGATCGGCCATGAGGAGACCCGGAGCATGGTCTCAACTCATTGCGGCGCCGAGACTGCGACCGGTGCCGGGAAGCTGACCGGTACCGGGAGTTAGATCGGCGCCGCGAGATCGATCGGCGTCCGTGCCCCGCCGGGCTTCGAGCCGCGATCTCCGTCACGGTCATGGGCGGCTTGCCCCTAGACCGGACAGGTTGCTGCGGGGTGTCCTCCGCAAGCAACCTCCTCGCAGCAGCGAACGCCTCCGGCGTGGAGGGAAGCTGCTGCGGCATCGGCACCCTGAGTGGCGAGACCACTGGCACCGGACTCGACGGGGCCTCCTGCGGCGCCGGAGTCGTCGGTGCGGGTGCGGGCGGCTGTGCCTCTGGTCGGCTCCCCGGCGGCGACCGTGGGCGCGTGAGCGGTGCCGGAGGCTGCACGCGGTCCGGTGCCGATGCTGGGCGCGGGTCCGAGTCCTTTCTGCGCTTAGCAGTGGGGGAGCGCGACCGGTGCCGAGGCTTCGCTTTCGCCGGCTTGGGTGCGGGGCCCGGTGCCGCACTCGAGTCCGGAGTGAGAGCCGCCTCTAACAGGATCTGCCGCAGGCGGGATTCTCTGTCCTTGCGGGTCCTGGGTTTGAAGGCCCTGCAGATCTTGCAGGCGTCTGCCAAGTGCGCTTCCCCGAGGCACTTAAGGCACTTGGAGTGTGGGTCCCCCGCAGGCATGGGCTTCCCACACTCCGCACATGGCTTGAATCCCGGAGCCTTGGATGACATGGCTCCGGTGGCAGGGAAATCCCCTGCACCTAACTATTTACACTATAACTACTTAACAACTACTTAACAACTACTTAACAACAACTATTAATGAGAACAATAGGAATAACAGCTAGGAGATAAGGAGGACGCTCAAGAGCAGTACTCCTGTTCCGACTACCAGCGCGAGCGGTGAAGAAGGAACTGGGGGCCAGACTGTGTCGCAGGGCTACTTATAGAGTGCCTCAGTGGCGCCACTCCAGGGGGCTCCCTGCTCGCCCAGTCTGCAGCTAGGGGAAAAATCTGCCCGGCAACCAGGCCCGCAGCGCGTGCCTGACCTATAGTGGAATGCATGTGAGCAATCACTCGAAGAAGAACTAGAGGTCACCAAATTAACTTAATAGGCAGAAGGTTTAAAACAAAAAGGAAATATTTCTTTGCACAACGCACACACTCTTTGCGGAACACTTTGCCAGAGGATGTTGTGAAGGCCAAGACTATAACAAGGTTCAAGAAAGAACTAGATAAATTCATGGAGCATGAGTCCACCAATGGCTATTAGCTAGGATGGGTAGGGATGCAAAACCAGGCTCTGAAGCAGGGGTGGGCAAACTTTTTGGCCCAAAGGCCACATTGGGGTTGCAAAATTGTACGGAGGGCCGGATAGGGAAGGCTGTGCCACCCCAAAACGCCTCCTATCTGACCCCCCTCCACCGCCCCCCTCAGAACTCCAACCCACCCAACCCCACCCTGCTCCTTGTCCCGACCATCCCCTCCAGAGACCCCCCCCCCCAACCATCCTGCTGAATCCCACCCCCTATCCAAACCCCTCTGTCTCTGTGCGGCCTGCCGGAGCTAGACACACTGCCCCACCGGAGTTCACAGCCCTCCCCCCCCCTCCCCCCCGGCCTCTCAGAGCAGCAGGAGCTCAGGCCCCTCCAAAGCCAGTCGTGTTGCTGCAGCGCTGCCTGGCAGAAGCTACAGGCCAGAGCGCTGCCTGCGTGGCACACTGAGGCTGCGGGGGAGAGAGGAAGTGAGTGAGGGGCCGGGGGGAATCTACCCGGTCAAGAGTTCAGGGGCTGGGCGGGATGGGAACACAGGCCGTAGTTTGCCCATCCCTGCCCTGAAGTGTCCCTAGCCTCTGTTTGCCAGAAGCTGGGAATGGGTGATTGGGGAAGGATTATTTGCTCATTGTCTGTTCATTCCCACTGTAGCACCTGGTATTGGTGATGGTCATGAGACAGGATATTGGGCTAACGGGACCATAGGTCTCACCCAGTATGACTGTTCTAATGTTCACTTAAGAGTGACATTCCAGAAAAGACATCAAATTTTAAAACAAGTCACTTATAAAAACTTTTTTGAACTAGATTTTTGCTTTAATGGATTTGTAATTTTATACAGTACTTCTGAAGGTTTAAAACAAAAGAAAAACTATACAGAGGCAATGGGAGTATAATAAAGGAGCTACAGTTCACTATATACAATCAACAGAAAATAATACAATAGAAATATGACCTGATTAAGAATTATATAAACATGCTTCTACATGACCATTTATCTCGCTGTTTTTGACCGCAGTCGTCGCTTGATGATTAAATGATCACTTTCCTTTTCCTTTTGATCCATAACAATCTAAAAAACGAGACATTTTGAAAGTTATTTTTGCTTTTGCTCAGATAAATGTTTAATATGAAATCATGTCAATTAACTCAATAAATAATTCTAGATATCTATACAGATGGCTGCATTCATGCAGTTAGCTGCATAAAACACCCACTACTTTTCTAGTGTCTCCCTGAGCTATATTCATAATAAATTGCACAATATTGCTACTAAATATTTTTTTTAAGGATCCATAGTAGTCTAAGGTCAATGTATAGAGCTCCACATAAATTTCATTAAAAAAAAAAAAAAAAACCCTAGCAAGGACTAGGATGTTTCAGTCTATGGGCATGGTTATACTTACAGGATTATAGCGCTTTTGGTTATAGCTGTCCCCGTATACAGCAACAGGTATAGCGATATAGCATGTCCACACTTAGACCCGCCAGCGGTATAGCGTGGCCACATTTGCGGCACTTGAAGCGGCACAGGGAGTGGTGCATTATGGGCAGCTATCCCAGCATTCATCTGGGTGCAATGTGCTTTTCAAACGAGGGAGGTGAGGGGGAATGTGTTGTGTGTATGCGGAGGGAGAGAACGAGTGGATTTTCTTTGTGCTGAGAGTGAGTTTCCTTAGAGAAAACTAGCAGGCTCTGAATTTCAGTCACACAGCTCCTTCCGTAAACATTAGCATTGCTTATCTGCCAAGTTGAGAGAAACTCTGAAAACATACTTCAGCATTCTTCCAGTCGAGTTCAAAACAAAGGGAAGAGACGTCAATTGCCTTAAATGGCTATGGGGCGTCTCCAGAGATCACTTAAAGCGTTGTAATCTTAATATCCATTCACACTTGAGATAATACGGAGCAGTGAATATGCAATAGCTGTTAATTCTCGGGGAAGAGAGGATTACCAAGACCGGTATAACGGTGGGTTTATAGCGCAATACGTGCCTTTCCAGTGTGGACAGGTAGGGAGTTATAGCGCTCCTGGAGGCTTTATAGAGCTATAAAGTGCCAGTGTAACCAAGGCCTTCGTTTGCATAGAGATTAACGTGAGAATAAGTTGTAAAACCACAGAACCATTCTGACTGGAAACAATTTATAATCCTAAACTTGTAGTACTAAGTCACCAAATGGAAAGTAAAAAAGGTTTAAAAAAATAAATAAAGTGAGATGAGATGAGTGAAGTATTACCAACCATCTTCTCTCTCTAATATCCTGGCTACACCACCACTGCATACAACATATAAAACTAAACAAAAACAGAAGTTTCATCTTCCCTTGACCTTCCCTGGTTTGTCCAGCATCTTGGATCCTATTCAATCTGGTTTCTGTGCCTCCCCCTCCCCCCCCACTCTCACTAAAATTACTGGGATTACTCATTTGCATAGGAATTTGTAAGACTGAGGCATAAGAATGAGAGTCTCAGTCCCTGCTCTGGCCCCTTCACAATGGGGAAAAAGGACCAGAGCAGAATAAAGGGTACTTATAAGCTCTGCTTCCAGCTGGTGGAGCATTCCTCCAGTGCAAGAACTGCAGAGAGCCATATGGCTATCCTCCAAGGGCCCTCTTGCAAGCCCTGGCATATGGGACACTAGGAGGGATGTGTCAGTGTGATGCGCCAACATACAAGACTGTGAAGCTTCTAGGTATTGCTCCAAATCATAGGACGGCTCCAGGAGACTTCCATAGCTTGGACAGGCCTATAGTCTTAGCGATGTAACACAGAATCTGATCCTCAGGATTTAAATCAAGTATTTTCCTTATCTTTACTTAGCTATATACGTATCAATTTCTATTAATCATTTTCCTTTTACATTTAAATGGATGCAGTTAACTAAAAAAAAAAATCCCTTCTTGTTAACTACAATAGCTGAAAAAATGTCTAATGCCCCACACCAAAATGATTATGACTAAAGAAAGGAATGGGTCAGTTTATGCATTTGGCAGCACTTTCACTACATCCCCTATAGAGCTTCTCCCATTTACACAGGTCTTGCAAACAGCTGCAAAGAGAGGAGAGAAAAGGAGAAAAAAAAAGAAGATACATTTGTAAAACCATGAAGATTGGCAAAGTGGAGTCGAGGGGACTGAAGTACTTATTATTTTAAACTCATTTTTGTAAATTGACCAGATCTCAGGTTGATTTATCTTAACTTATCTCACTGCAGTGTGTGTGGAAAACATGCCACTTACCACATCACCAGGAACGTCTAAAGGAAAAGCAAAGTCAGTTGAATACAGCTTTCGCTTGGTTCGTTTTGGCTTGAGCTCCTTCGCTTTGTGAGTTTCTACTTCTGTAGATTTGGAGGAGCTTATTGTTGCGATCAGCTTCTTTGCTACAAGACATTTTATTTTAATGAATATATAATTTTTAAACAAAAAGCATTTATTAGAAGGAATCAAGGGAATATTTAAAAAGCTGCAATATATTCATCTAATCACAGCTGAAAAGGTTTTTAAAAAGGAAATAGCTTAAAGAAACCTTGCTTTACTATACAGACATTTGATTTTTAAAAGAGATTTAGAAAATATGGATCACAGCAAACCTATGCGTGCCAAATAAATTAAGACATAGTAAGAAATTAAGTAATTTTTTCACTTCCTAGGAAGGGACAGATTTGGAGTTTGATTCCGCTGTCAATTGTACAACAATGCCACTGACTTCCTTGAAATTACTGTACTCTTACCTATCCAGGTGAAATAAAGATCAGAATCATGCCCTATTATAAACTTAATTAAAAATAGTGAGCATTATTGTTTTGACAAATAATGCACATGCAGAATTTTTTTTCCCAATTTAAACTGAGTCATTTTTAAAGCACTTGAAAAAAAAAATCCTTAGCAGACTCAGACAATAAATTTCATGACATTAGACTGAGTACAAAAGTTAAAAGTTTAACTGTTCAAACACAAAGTTGTTAAGCTCACACATCAAAATATAAACAACGTAAATATCCTTAAAATCAAACTAAGTAGTTCTCAAGCTGCATTTTTCTTATTTTGTCTAACTGTAAATTTAGATGATCAGCAAAAGAAATATTGTGTCTGTTTGCATGTGTACAGTGAAATCAATGTTTACTGACATTTATCAATAAAAATCTAATCTTTCCCAGCCTAGTTATAATCTTGTCCTCCCACCCCACTGTTTACCTGTTACATTTTTCCTGAATCTTAGACTGCGAGTTCCCTGGGGCAGAGACTGTCTTTTTTGTTTGTACAGCACCTAATAAAACAGGCGCTGATCACAACTACTATAGAAACAAACAAAAATGAAGAATGGCAAATATTTTATTCATCTTACAAGGTTATAGTGGGCACTAATTCTGTTTTTAAATTAGAAAAGCTAAAATAAAACAACAGTTGTGCTTTTCATTTACATCCAACACAGCCAAACTTAGGTTAGGCTGAAAAAGTATGCTCAAGAGAACAGAAAATTTCCTACCAAAAGTTCTCTTTCCCCAAGCAGCATCTCCCACAATTCTGGATGTCTGGGCTGCTCTCCTGTCTCTGCAATTTAGAGGGGCAGATCAGCATATTGGCACTGCGTGATCTGGCCATGCCTTCTCTGTTCCTGTTTGCTGCCAAATGAGTTGTTCCAAAACTATAAAATTTGCAGAATATTAACCAATATTCCAGAGATAAAACAACTATGTACCTTAGACCAAAGAAGATGATCATGTGATAACTCTTCCAAATCTCAGCCTTGATTTATGAGCTATCCAGGGTGGGGAGTATTGTGGGAGATGCTGCTAGCAGAATGGAAAATCATCAAGAAGATTTTTTTAGAATGAGAGAGAGAATGAGAGAGACAGATGTCCAGAACTGTGGAAGAACCTGGGTTACAAACAGCCATGCATTGCATTTGTGAAGCATTTACTATGCCACATTTGCAAGCCAATAAATTACGTTAGCCACTTGTTCTCTTTTTACATTTTCTACTAGGAATCACAGAAAAAAAGAGAGGTCTTCTAGTTTTCCCTATACAAACCTTTGGAGTGAATAATTGTAGGAGAACTTTGAAAGAAATCTCCAAGCTTTTGTAGGGTTCCATCTTTTTTCTGAGTTGACTTTGTACTTGAAGTCGATACTTGTTTTCTTAAGGGGTATTCCTTTCTAAATGATTCTGTAGTGGCCACCTAAACAGAAATACTAGTTAATATTTTAAGTAGAGAATCACAATTTCACTTATCTTTTAGTCCACAAATTAAGTTGGATAGTCAGATTGCTCATTTCTACTTTTTAATATTACATATGGCCTGCAGTTATTAATTTATACCTAACTCTGTTCCCTTCCTTTGAAAACTAAGAACCCTGGTGTATGTACTAATATGCATAGCAAAGTCAATCTGAATATTCAGGCTGCAACAGAGTTTAAAAAACAATGTTTTGCAGCACACACAAATCCACCAACATTATAAAAACCAGGGGCCCTGGCCTCATTAAGATCAGTGGCAAAATTCCCATTGACTTCAAAAGGGGCAGGATTTCAAATCCACGTGTGTACTGATACTTACTCTGTGAGAGCTTTAACACCACACAATTTTGTTGCACTTAAGAGGATTTCAAAAGTACCTTGCAAACAATTATTGGGACATGCATGGATTGTTTTACCTTGATATATGGTGGGAGGTGGTGGCAGTTTAATAGCACTCAGAAATATTAAACAATTGTATGGCAAAACTTTCACGTGTCTGTAATTTGTTTCACCTGCTCTACTAAGACTGAAAGATTCAAGAAAGTTATTTCTCTGCTATTTTACTGTTATTGGGTATTAGGCAGCATTGTGTCTAGTTAGTTTCAGGGTTTCCCCTGGACAGAACATTCCCCTGTTTTCCCATTGTTGTTTCTTGACTTAATTTAGGCTCTGATTCTTCTATAGGATCAATTTAGGCACACCTTTGTGTCCACAGGAATCCCTTTTGAAATCAGTGCGGTTTTTGCTACGTAGACACAAAGGTTGGTCCACACAAATTCAGGACTAGGTGTGACTGTGTATAACTATGCCTCAAATGTCCTAGCTTGACATAATTTGGGTCTGTAGATGATACTGCATTACAAATACCATAACTAATATAGCCAACCGGTTTCCTCTGTTTGTGAGAGTTCTTAGCACAACAACAGTGGAGAGAAACTCATTTTATAAATAGAATAAATTGATAGAAGAATTACAAAAATTGTCAGAGGTAATCAGGGGCATGTCTCAGCTGGCTGGCTACAGGCAGGGCAAATTCACCCTCTGTAAAGCCTGTAAGGGCTGCCTCATGTCAGGAGCACTGCTTAGATTTAAGCCAGATGTTTGCAGGACAGCTCTGCCATGCCTCACTGGGGGCAGAGGAGTCTGAAAAGGTGGTGCTCCAGTTGCAGATCCAGGTGTTTGAAGTCATTATGCTCCTATTTACCCAATCCAGGCGAGGAGGAAGAGGAAGATTAAAGTCACAACTGGACAAAAATGAATAAAAATAAAGGTTTCAAAACAAAAGTGGCTGGGAGAAACTGAACCACCAACTTGTGCCACCACTGGAGGCAGAAAATCTGGAGGGGCCTGAGCTAAAGGGCAGAGACTAGCCCTGGAGCCTCCAGCAACAACAGTGGACCACCTCCAAGTGCCACAGGTGAGGGGCATTAACCCATGAGTAATGAATGGGGAGAGAAGCTGTGCAACAGAATCACCTACACCACTACACTGTAGCATCCAGGTATTCCTTAAAGATCTCCCTGCCTAATACAGATTTACCATCTTTGACTCACTTGCAGAATCTAATGAGACGGCTCCATAAGATGGTGTGGAGATGCCAAACAAATATACACATAAAGTGGAAATACTGCTTAGTAAAACCAAAAAGTTCCTTTTCAAAGGCCCTTAATTATATAATGTCCAAAACAACTAAAAGACCAGAGTAAAACAAACCATTTTCTTCTTGTTGATTTTAGCAGAACTGGACTTTATAGGTGAACTAACATCAGCTGTAAGTGTGGCATTTTTCTTGTTTTCACTCTTGATGAAGTCCTAAAATAATAAAGTATATGCTAAACTTCAACTGCAGTTTACATCTCAGTTTACAAAATTATTGTGGGAGAAGTAACAGTGTTATGAGTATTAAAGAAGCAGCCAACATGTGAAGTGCTTTAGTCAGATATTAATGAGCTACTAGCCAGCAATTCCTGAGCGATACATAATAGAGATACTTATTCACACCTAAATCAAAGTCTAAATCTTCTAAATTAAAGGCAACTGGAAATAATGGCAGTTATCCCATTCTGACATTTGCTATTTTATTTCTTCACCGTTTCATCTATATGGGTGTTCTTTTGTCAAATATCTTAAAACTAAAGTTGGAAGTCACTCAGTAAACGTATGTACCGTATATACTCGAGTATAGGTCGACCCGAATATAAGCCGATGCACCTAATTTTACCACAAAAAGCTGGAAAAGTTATTGACTCGAGTATAAGCCTAGGGTGGGAAATGCAGCAGCTACCGGTAAATTTCAAAAATAAAAATAGATACCAATAATGTTTTTGAATCGCTCCCGCGGCTCCCGGGCTCCATTTCGGCCAAAATTTTCACTGACTCGAGTATAAGCCGAGGCGGCTTTTTTCAGCCCAAAAAGTGGGCTGAAAAACTCGGCTTATACGAGTATATACGGTAAGTTTGGCTTCCTGATGTAAATTCAGGTTGGTAGCATTTTACCATTGGTGAGCGGTCAAGGTAAGGCATATTTTATTTTGGGATGTGATGTCACTTGCATGTATAAAACTTTTCTTTCAAGATCTGTGTAAAGCAAGATTGCACACTGACAGGTTGACCAAAAGATATAATCAAATACATTAGTTGAAAATCCTGGCATGGGATTTTCATAACACTTGTGGCTGGGTTCTTTTAGGACAACAGAAGACATAGGAGTGATTTCAGGTACATGGGCTATCAAGCAAACCTACTTGTGCAGGGAACGAAGGACTAGTAAGGTGAAGAAGTAAGTTGCTGAATGAAACATGGAAGCCTGTGTTAAACTGTTAATTTGAGATGTTAAACAAGTCCCAACTAAAAACCCACCCTCACACATGAACTTTTTAGGTTTCCAAGGAGTTTTTTCCTTTTCCTCCTCTAGTCTTAGTGCTGAAAATATGTTACCGCCAGTTATGCCTGTCATTTATCCACTAAATTTCAACCGTGTCTGTAAAATCATGGGTTGGAAGTTTCAGAAAAATATAAACAAAATTATTCAGTACTTTTAACTCTGATTTTCAGGTTTGTTGAAGGTTGATTTTTTTTTTTTTAGGTTTTTCTATTTGGTCTGTCCATTTTAGAAAAAAATTGGATATATTAGAACAGAAAATTGTCTAGACTAAAAAAAAATAGGTAACAAAATTTGGATAAGAAAGTCTTAGAGGGTACTAATTTTAGTTCAGTGGTGTTGCAATGTCATTGGGACTTTTCTAAATGCTAAATGAGGTATGAAGAGGGACTATTTCAGTATAAAAGGATCTCTAAAGTACTCATCTACAGCACAAACAACTCTATGTTAGATGAAATCTGCTCATCTATACCAAAGAGGTTCAATACCTGACCAAGGCCTTCAGAAGTATGCTTATTTCTACATCTGCTTTTCCAGCAGCTTGAAAGCATATTGCTCTTGAAGAAAATTGGATGAAGAAACAGAAGTAATTTTAATAGACAATTGTGAATATTCTCTTTTCCAAAATACTTTATAACGTAAAATTCCTGTTCAATATTCCGTTATACAGTCTTCAACAGTTACTTTTTGCACTTAGGTTTTGAAAACAACAAAACCTAGAAATTATGATTTTTAATACCATTTCTAAGGTCACTGAACTGAAGCCTCTACTTTCCTTACCTACTTCTCAGTGTGATGAAAACAAGCATTTTTAGATTCTTGGACGAAAAGTTCTAATGAAGCACAAAAAGTTTCCCCTTTTTTCAGGAAAAAAAACTGCTTCCATCCACAGCCATATTTTATGAGAGCTGCCCCTCCCGCCCACCAGCCAATTCTAGTACTCTTTAGAAATGCTGAGACAGATCTAAATCAAACTCACAAGAAAGGGCTGCCACTGGCTGACAGATACCATGATGTTGCCCAAAGGGTTTGTGGTCTGGCTCTCGTATTCTAGTCTGGCACTAGTTTTAACAGACTGACTCTTATTATTTCACAGTTGCTTCTGACTGAAGTTGGAAAGGGAAAAGGCAGATTGGTTTCAGGAAATGAAAGCCTGGTCAAGCCTCCACTCCCAGGTGTTAAGTAAATGAAAACAGAGTTCAATACTTCTACAAAATGAAGGATATTTTTGTGTGGCTGATCTGCATGGCTGGAGAACATTTTTATTCCACCCTGAAAGATAAGCCACCACAAAGGATGCTCATCCAGAACACTAGATACCCTGACATATTTTGAAAGCCATAGTATAGGAACTACAAAAAACACAAAAACAAAGGAAAAAAACCCAATCCAAAGCAGTAGCACCTCCCCTTACCACATGTTTAATCACCAATTATATGTACCATATAGTTTTAAACCACCATTGCACTTCCCTACCAGACAGAAATCCCACCCTCAATTGCCTCAGCATATCTAATATGAGTTATATGGTACACAAAGATTTTTAACGCCATTCTTTCTGTTACATGCATTTAAAGTCATGTTTGGGGCTAAATATATCAAAAAACATACAATTAGGAATATCTTTGGCTCCAATACGAATCAGATAACACAAGAGACAATGTGTTTCAATTTTAAGACGTGATTCCACTGCTAATATAGTAACGTACACACAAAAACCGATCACGGTAACAGATTTAATTGTGTGCTTTACATTTTAAAAAGCTTGTGTTCAGTTTGGGACTTACCTCATCTAGCTCATTACTCTTTCTTTTCCTTCTTGTCTTGGGCATTTTAACAGTCACTGGTAAGGCACTGCCCTGGTGTTTCACTTCCATTTTATTGGGATGCAGAGGTGTGAACTGAATCTCCATCTCAGGTTTAGGAAACCTGCTACCTTTCCCATTTTCTGTAGATACTTCAGAAGAGTCCAGAACAGTGTCTGAACGGTCCTGCAGACATATGGGGTGAAAGAGAACAAAAATATTGTCGAACAAGCTTTAAAATAACTGATATGAAAAAATAAAACGTTAACATAGCTCTTGAAAAAAATCCACACACTCAGTAGCTATTGGCATTTGGGAAACTTGGCATGGCATGTGAGGGAGCCTACATCTTCAACTGTTGTAAAATAGAAGCTTCTTTTTTGTTTTGTTTGTTTAAACAAAAACAATCAAGTTTCTAGCCTTCATGGTTGCAAATAAGTTTTCAAATGTGAACCCAGTGTAGTGCTTTCTTATTGAGTCATCTCCTCAGTCAACTTCAGCTTTGCTCTATAGCTGTTTACTGCTTTCTGAAGCAACAGTAGGGAGAAAGTAATATGATTGGAAAGTTTGTGCTACTACTGCTGCTCAGAATCCTGTGGGTAGCAGCAAAGCTCATTAGGATCACATCAATTTCACTCTACTGCTAGGTGGAAATTAGCCAAGGACAGGAGCTATCCAGGGAAAGGACAAGCTGAAAACAGGCTAGAGAAGGGAGAGTGTAGCAGACCCTTCTATACCTTTATATTAGCGAAGATGGTAGAGGTATAGGGTACTGAGACCTTGCTCCCCCTTGTCATAAATATAAAGGGAAGAGGTAATAACTTTTATGTATGCAGTAATATAAAATCCCTCCTGGCCAGAGGTTTACCTGTAAGGGGGTAAGAAGCTCAGTTAACCTAATTGGTGCCTCACCAGAAGAACCAATGGGGAAATAAGATACTTTCAAATCCGTGGGGGGGTGGGGGAGGAGGAGGAGGAGGCTTTGTTTGTGTGTTCTCTCGAGCCAGAGAGGGACCAGGGCAGAAAAATGTATCTCTTACAGACAATCCAAAATAAGCATCTAGGATTACAAAACAGTAAGTAAACCAAGGAAAGGCATTAGTACCCCAGAGTTCAGAGTGGGGAGGGAACTCTGATACCCCTCCAGCAGCGAGAAAGCTCAGAGGTTGAGGGACAGGGAAAGGAGGAAGAAAGTTAAAACTCCTAACAGCTTCCACTAGAGTTCCCAACTTACAACTGATAAGAGAAGATGGAGCACATATCCAGGAACAGTAATCTAGAGAGAATCCCTGCATCTTCTCATTTCCAAAACGAGGGGTGTATCTATAATATCACTCATTATGTAGATGTCATGTTAGTAAAAGATGGCCATTTAAAAGGTCAAGTTAAATAAGAATTGGGACTTTGTCCAGTTTATAAACCTGCACACGATCTGAAGAAGGCATATAAAACTTGCCTTAAGTGTAGCCCATTTAAAGTGCCCTAAAAAAAGAAGAAGTCATTTTGCAAACACAGCTGGGCCTTAATTAGATTCCCATGAAGTAAGAATTGCACTTCTTTTATAAACATGTAACTGAGTTCACCAAGTCTGTGGCAGAGCCAGAAGACTGCCCACAAGCAATCTCTCCCTCCCTTTAACAAGGTCTTTTTATTGCTTTTTCCAGTATAGCAACAGGCATTTGTGAAAAGCCTGGGTATCCCTGAAGCAGCTAGAAACAAAGAACCAGCACCAAGTGATCTGTCAGTTCTCTGCAAGCCACAAGGAAGAGCCCTGTGGACTACAGTTTGAGAACTGCTATCTCAAAACATACAGATAATTTCTTTAGCTTTACTGTCTCTATTAGACAAAAGCTTTATCACCACATATCACCTAAAAGAAAGTTATATACCAACCTCAGTTTCATCTAATGAAGACACACTGCTTGGACATTGTGATAATAGATTGTCTTTAACTTCATTGCAGCTTATTGGGATACTTTGTCCAGATATAGGATTATTCTCTCTCTCTTTTTCCTTAAACTGTAAAAGATTTAAAACAAGTCACAACAATGCTAGAGTGTAAGCTTCAAAATTATGTTTTGAGCTACCTACATGTTCCAATATAAAAGCTCACTACATTTAAGTTCATGAATGTTTGTGCAGAAAGACAATATTAAACCATTTCAAACGAGCCATGCACTTAATATCCAAAGGTACTTATTTTTGTAAGAAACATTTCATTGTTACTATACCAAGAAAATATTCAGACCTGATAATTTTCTGTTAGCAGCTTCTCTCCTCATTCATAACAAATGGATAATGTTTGACTGCCACCTGGAGAATTTGGAGGTGGTTTTATGTTGTTGCTGGAAGGTCCAGGACTGACTCCTGCTCTTCAGCTCAGGTCACCACAAAAGATCTTCCAAAGGTGTGTAGATTCATGCCAGCAACCAATTAATAACAATTAGACAAGAACTTGAAACTACTGAAACTGACCTTAGAGCAACTGTATGTGAGAGTCTCCCTTCGTAGAAAAAATTATTATTATTTTTACAAGTTGTATTACAATCATTTACCAAATTACCAGATTGGGTTTAATGAACTAGAAGCTGCTAACAGAAAGAAAATAATGAGGTAAGAAATCTCTCATTCTGCTGCCAAGCTTCACTCCTCATTTACACCAAATGGGCAGCAGCAATGCACAGAAGTTGAGAGCGTTAGTGAGTGGAAGGATATTTCAGAATTTCAACTATTGTTATGGTAGCAGAAATAGGAAGGAACATGAAGTTTCCACTATGTTGGAATTTAAATTGAGGAATTATTTGGGAACAAACCAATAGTGTCTTTGGTACCAAAGGATGCCTCTGCAGAGGTATGGAAACCTACTTTTCAAGTCTACCTCAGGTGAGGCTCACTCTTTCTTCCCACAGTGCCCCTGGAGGGAACCTTGATTCCCCCCAGTGAATGGTTTCCCAGATGCATAGCGTGCCAACTGGTGCAAGATTTTACCAATTTGCCTGTAGCAAGTTTGAGGTCCTAAGGCATTTTGTATGTAATCATGAAAAGGGTACAATTGGCATATGTAGAATGCATGCATGAGATATATTATCTTTAGAGCTCTAGGAATACCTTTTTATGCAACAGTCTTCCAAAGGAGTGTTCAAGATTGGAACAAAATGATGGGAGAACTATTTCCTATGAATTGTGGGAAGAAAAACTTGCCCAGGGCCAAAGGTTTCTGGAGCTATCAGAATAACCTTTTCCTTAAGATAGTGGTTCTCGTTTAGACTGGGGAATTAATTTCAAAATGTCTTTTAGAAGTAATGGCAACTAGAAAAGCTGACCCCAGGTTTATCTAATCTGGGAGTTCTGATGAATCCTGGTACCCAGGGGCATTCAGTTGGGAAGTCCAATGTGCCTACATAAAAGAAAACTGCCAGGGATGTAATCCACTTTTCTAAAGGTGCTTGGTTGTAGGATTCCAGCCAGCCACGCTGGAAACTCTAGCGTAGCAAAGATATTTTGTGATTATTATAAATTATGTGTATTATTGTGGTACCTTGAAGCCCAGGCCTCATTTTACTGCACACTGTGAAGCATTCTCTGACACAAAGAGCTGACTATTTTCCTTCACACCAGAAATTTGACAAGTTGAGTTCACAGTCAGGATAACAAAATATATAAAAAAGACCAACAGAGAATCCCTGCTGAGCTACACTTCTTTCGATACCCAGGTGGTCCAGATCTGGAGAGGTATTTTGACCTTAGAAAAAGCAGGTGGAGTCCGTATAAGGAGCTCTGAGGGAGAAATTATTAGCAGAGAACTACAGAGGCACCCCAGGACGCAAGTGGGTGGTTGCTAAACCTGTTACATGGATGTAAGAGGAAACTTCCCCTGTGGCCAAATTATTCTGAAATTCCCACTACTGCATTTCTTGCACATTCTTCTGAAGCAGCTGGTGCTGACCATCATCAAAAAGAGAATAGTGGACTTGATGGACCCCCAGTCTGGTCTTTTATAGCCATGCCATGGATGGGGTGCCAAAGTAAACTAAAATGGCATACACTCAGACTCTGAAAAACTGTACAGCACAGGGTGTGAGCTAGAGATATTTTCCATTTTCCTGATGAGGGGCCATAATCCCAAAGTTGTCATGCAACACTAATGGTCTGCAAGTTGCACACTTGTCCAGTAAATTTCCAGGTGGAATTTGAAGTACTGGTTTTATCATATAAATCCTATATGCTTTGGAACTTAGTTATCGGAAAGACCACGCCTCTCCCTGAACCATACTACTAGAGTTCAGATAGAAAAGATGTACCTGAGTTGGAATTCCATTGACACAGACCTACAGAAGCTGCTAGAGGAGAAATTCGGTCTCCTCAGCTCTTGAGTATGGTTCCCTTTTTGGTCCTCTGGAGCTTCTATTAGTTAACTATATAGGTAGGTTCCAAAGCCTAACTTTTCTCATAGGCATTTACAGAGATTGGGTTTTCATAAGTGGAAAAGTTGATATTTTATTGGCTAGAGAGTGTCTTTGATTTTAGTGGGAGAATCTATAAAGTAAAAGAATTTGTACTTAGAACTTTGGATTAATCAAAGTATATTTAAAAAAAAAAATTCTACCTGTGTTAAATTTTGGGAGGTACCTAGATCCTTTGGGATAGATGCCAGTGAAATTAGAAAATAAACTATTATAAGTAGTTTCTGATATTTATAGAAAGTGTTTGCTAAATAAGGTTACCTGTTTACTATGGAGGTATTCATTCACTTTATTTTGCCCTCCTTCAGCCACCCTTAAAGTTTTAGGATTTTCATGACAAGAATGTTGTTTTAGCTTCTTTATGGTGTCATCTTTTTCAGCCATCTGTCTCCTTAGTTCTTCTATTGCAGTTCCACAATCCTGTTTAACACATTACAAACCTAACTGTATACACTGAGAAAGGATTGGCTAAATACAAATTTGACAGGCGTACTTACAAAAAAAAAAAAAAGAAAGAAAAAAAGAGTCAAGAAATGGGCTAGACTCAAATGTTTAACAATTAAACTATTTTCTTAAAAAGGCAACTTAATTCTCCGTATTAACTTGATCACAGAGTTCAAATAAAACTTCAAATCCTTTTCCACTGAATCTTTTGGAAGTTCACCCACCAGTAATACCAGTTCATTTCCAAAGCAAGCTATGGGACTGGTTTTAATTTTTAAATTTGCTCTTCAACACTGAAATGCTGAAAATATTTGACGCTAACACAGCTCTGAAACCAAGGCTTCAATATGATAATGCTATACAGAACCAATAGATAACAAATCAAAATGCACAGAAGGAGAATTAGGCTGACCTTTCCTGAACCCATTAATGTGGTACGTTTCAATTCCTCTATTTCTTTATCTTTTTGAATGTTGCTAGAAACCAAAGTATTGAGCTGTACTTCTAAAGCTGCTACTAGCTGATCTCTTTCTTTACGCCACTTCTGCAGGTCATAATCCTTCTCTGCCAGCTGTGCAGTAAGCTTCTCCTAAACAGAAAATAGAAAGTGGTTAGAAAAGCCCTGAAACACCTTCAATTTGAACTGTTCTGACTACATGGCTTACAAATTATTAACTATTATATTTATGCTCAAAAAGAAAGACCATAGTAATCTAGTAAATTAAGCCTACATCGGTATTTTATTTCACAAAGGGAGACAATTTAGTTTCATTGGCAATGTCTAAAAACAAAAGGAGTTTTAAATAATAAATCTTGTTCCCACATTCTCTATTAAAAAGCAGAATTTCAGTAAAAAATGCCCCTCCAACTACAGATGTACCCTGACTGTTTCTCATGAGTTTGTTTTTTTTAAAAAAAAAAACAAGCTAGCCAACAAAGTTGAAGAGTAAACTAAAGGTTCATCTTCATTTGAGTTGTGATTCCCAACCCTGCTTGAGCTAACTTCTAAAAATAGCAGGTGGGATGGCAGCCTGGGCTGCTGCCTGAGAACAATTGCACCCGAACCCCTAAGTAAATAGTCAGGTGGCTAGCCTGAGCAACCACCCACGTTGTGGAATAGTATCAGCCTTATCACTAGATCTTATTTATACAATAGGGACCACAGCCCTGCTGTGAAAGTGGTATGGATGGAGAAAACAGTGATGTTTCTCCCCCACTATCACAAACTGCATTTAGATCAAACCGATTTTGCTACAAATCTGGGCTGAAAAATTAGCTTCTCTTCAACCTTCCACAGTCTCTCTGCCCCCCATGCCCTTTATAACTGATTTTCTTTTAGAAAAGTTGTTTCCTAAATGGGAGTTCTTCTCAGCCCTGTTGAGGAATCAGTACATTTTCTTAGTAAGGACTCCTTTTGGGACTTAACTCACGAGGTGTGTCTTTGAGTTTGTGTGTTCCTTGTTCTCAGACATGTAACCGGAGATGTATTAATATAGGAGGAACCAATATAAATTCATTTTGTGTTATGCCTACGATGTTTCTTAATAGTTATGGTGAGTGTATGATCAAGGGGATAAAAAAAAAAATCAAGGATTTAAAAATAAATAAATACATGAATTTTTTTTTTAATTTAAATTGGATTTTTGATAAAATGCTTTTTGAAGCAAAATACCCATCTAAAGATTGTTTTAATTGATATCCATGATGAGATATCTTTGAGCTATAATGTAATAGGGACTATAAATTCTAATTCTACAGTATGAGACTGTATATTCATGTAATGTTTAAGAAAAGTTTTGTAAAATAGTTCCAATAGTTCATGGACTAACTCCGCCATTGCTTGGTCCCAAGCCCAAGATGTGAAAGGAGGAGGGTTTTGTGTTGGGCTAGCAACCCACCATGTAAAAAACGAATGCTACAGAAACGTCAACCAAATCTTCAGCGAATGGAGAAGAATGGTTGGCGCCTTATGCTCCACCAGGAGCAAAGAGGATAAGAAGAAGAAGAAGAAGTTCATAGACTAGGGCCCCAATCTTATGGGGTTCCACAGGCTTCTGTATAGATTATTTAAGTTAATCTTTCTCTTTATCCAATGGGACTCAGTGCTCAGTCTAGAAGATACCATCAGAGATGCTTAGTTTTGCAGTTCTCAAACTGTGGATTTGTATGTCTAGAGGTAATATGATTGTTAACAGCAAAAATGGTTTTAAAAATAACTAACTAAATATATAAAGGTGAGAAATAACAGACAAACTCTATTGTCCCTCTGCAAATTTGTCTCTCTCTGCCCGTCACCCCCCAGCCGGGGTATGGGCCACCAACTGGTGTTGGTGTTTCAGTAGCAATTGGTTCCCTAACGGGGTGGAGTTGCTAGCCCCACGCCCATGTTAAGCCTACAGCACCTGGTATTCCCAGTAGGTCTCCCATTCAAGTACTAGCCAGGCCCGACCCTGCTTAGCTTCCGAGATCAGACGGGATCGGGCGTGTTCAGGGTGGTTTAGCCATATCTGCAAATTTGTGTACACAGAGTCAATCCCTTACCTCTCTCAAAGTGCAAAGTTTGAAAAAGTTCAATGAATAGCAGATTGTTGGGAGTGGAATAGATCTGGACAAAGAGAAGAAGTCTGGAGATAAATGTGAGACGCAAGGGACATATGCTTGTTTTGTTAAAATATTATGTTTTCTGTTGAAGAAAAAAAATCCAGAATACTTGAACAACAAGATTAAGTTAAACTAAACAATTTAAATGTCTGTCTGGGGATGTTCTCCTCAGTACAGCATGGCAAGAAAATCCTCCAAATATTAATGATTAACTTGTTGAATTGGAGATTGTTTACCTCCCAATGACTTCAAAAATATCTGCTTCAATTACCTTTGGTAAATGAAATAACCAAGCTATCATTAATTTTCTGATATAGTTGTAAAACAAACCTGAAGTTTTCAAAATAAATCACTGTTTAAAAATGTATATTGTGTGCCTTTTAAAAATGAAACCTACATCTCTGAGTTGAGAATAATATGTATTAAGGTTATAACAACCAAAAAGAATGCACATTTATGTAGAAAACCATGATTAAATCAAGTCTTCCTGACTAGCGATTTAAATCTTGACTCAATTCAAATCCACTCTGCGTACGATAAAGAACTCCACAAACTGAGCACCTCCCATCCCAACTTTCTAGTAAAATGACAAAAGAAAAAAGAAAAAATAAGTTCCAAATACCCTCAACTTGCAAGGGGAGTTAGAATACCTCACAGGAATCACTCTGCAGGATCAAGCCCTTTAATCTTCTTTAAAACATCATGGAAATTAGTCTATTACTCACCACTTCTGTTTGTTGCTTTACATGACGTTCCCTATCTTCAGCAAATTTTCTCATTTCTCTATTTCGGTGATTCTCAGCTTCTTTTACTTGAGTGATAAGCCCCATTTTTTCTTCCACCCATTTTTTTCTATCAGTTCTATACTTTTCTTCAATTTTCTGTGTTAAGTAATCAAAATTTTAAAGACAGAGTCAGATATAAATCTTTTCTTAGCCAGGGAGAAGGCTCTCCAAGGTTGGGCTGATGTTAAATTGGCAATCTTTGCGTATTGTAGGGAGGACACCCAATTATATTTTTTTTTAGGACAAGACAGACAAATCTAATAGTAAAACAAAGAAATATTATCCCACCAATTGGATACCAGCATATTCCTGAAATAAACTTTTTCTTTTATTTATGAAAATAGCACAAAGTTTCTAAAAACCTTTGGAATGGTATGGGATAAACATTTGTGTTTTATGTAGACTTCTGTAGATCAACTTTGGCTAATCATAGAATCATAAAAAACTAGGATTGGAAGAGACCCCAGGAGGTCATATAGTCCAACCCGCTACTCAAAGCAGGACCAACACCTACTAAATCATCCCAGCCAGGACTTTGTCGAATTGGGCCTTAAAAACCCCTAAGGATGGAGATTCCACCAGATCCCTAGCTAACCTTTCCAGTGCTTTACCACTCTCCTAGTGAAATAGTTTTTCCTAATATCCAACCTAGATCTTCCTCACTGTAACTTGAGACCATTACTCCTTGTTCTGTCATTTGTCACCACTGTGAACAGTCTAGCTCCATCCTCTTTGGAACCCTCCTTCAGATAGTTGTATCAAATCCCTCTTCACTCTTCTTTTCTGCAGATTAAATAAGGACATTTCCCTCAATTTATGAGGAGAGGCTAAGAGAACTGGTCTTATTTCATCCCAGGTACCAATCAGTTGGTGCCAAAAAATTTGCCAGCAAGAACCCTTATTCCTGTCCTTTCCTGTCCCTAACCCTTGAATTCCCTGCTCTGCAACAGAGTGAACTGCAGATGCATATTACTGCTCCCCCAAGGCAGAAGGGCAAAGAACACTACCCCATATGACTAAAAAGGCACTGAGGGAAAGTGATGAAAACAGGGTTACTTACCTGTAACTGTTGTTCTTCGAGATGTGTTGCTCACATCCATTCCACTATAGGTCAGGCACGCGCTGCGGGCCTGGTTGCCGGGTAGATTTTTCCCCTAGCTGCAGACTGGGTGAGCAGGAGGCCCCCTGGAGTGGCGCCACTGAGGCACTCTATAAGTACCCCTGCGACACAGTCTGGCCCTCAGTTCCTTCTTTGCCGGCTAACCCGACAGTGGGGAAGGAGGGCGGGTCTGGAATGGATGTGAGCAACACATCTCGAAGAACAACAGTTACAGGTAAGTAACCCTGTTTTCTTCTTCGAGTGATTGCTCACATGCATTCCACTATAGGTGACTACAAGCAATACCTAGGAGGTGGGGTCGGGTGGACCCATTGCTGATCGTAAGACCGCTGACCCAAACGCCGCATCGTCCCTGGTTTGCTGGACTATGGCGTAGTGGGTGGCAAAGGTGTGGACGGAGGACCAGGTAGCCGCCCTGCAAATGTCCGTGATAGGGACTCCTTCCCGGAAGGCCGCAGAGGACGCCTGCGCTCTCGTGGAATGTGCCGTTACTTTCTCAAGCGGCTTGCCCGCGAGTTCATAACAGGTGTGAATGCACGAGGTGATCCAGGAGGAGAGCCTTTGGGCGGAAACTGGCTGGCCCTTCATTCTCTCCGCAATTGCCACGAAAAGTTGCGTTGTTTTCCTGAATTGCTTTGTTCTGTCTAAATAAAAAGCAAGAGCCCTCCTAACGTCCAACGTGTGTAATTGTTGTTCCCTTCCAGAGGTGTGTGGCCTAGGATAAAAGACTGGGAGACAAATGTCTTGGTTCACATGGAAGGGAGAGACCACCTTAGGCAGGAAGGCCGGGTGGGGACGTAGCTGCACCTTGTCATTGTGGAAGATAGTATAGGGCGGCTCGGAGGTCAGTGCGCGGATCTCTGACACTCTACGAGCCGAGGTGATAGCTACTAGGAATGCCACCTTCCAGGAAAGGTGGAGTAGGGAACACGTGGCGAGGGGCTCGAACGGGGGCATCATAAGGCGTGATAACACCAGGTTGAGGTCCCAGGGTGGTATGGGACGCTTGACGTTCGGGTACAGTTTATCCAGGCCCCTGAGGAAACGGTATACCACCGGATCTGAGAAGACCGAGTGGTTCGACTGGCCCGGATGAAAGGCCGATATGGACACGTATGGTGGAAGTAGAAAGGCCTTGGTTTCGAAGGCCTAAGAGGTAGTCCAGTATGCGCGGGATGGCAGCCTCACTTGGGACTATATCATGTAGTCTGCACCATGCAGAAAAGCGGGTCCACTTGGCTGTATAGGTACTTCTGGTGGATGGTTTCCTACTTCCCAGAAGGACATTCTGTACCTCAGTCGAGCATAAGAGTTCAGGACCTCTCAGCCATGGAGTAGCCACGCTGTGAGGTGAAGGGACTGCAAGTCCGGATGCAGGAGGCGACCGTGGTCCTGGGAGATCAGGTCTGGCCACAGCGGGAGGCTGATGGGAGGGGCCCTGGACAGCCGGAGGAGGGACGCATACCAGCATTGCCTGGGCCAGGCCGGGGCTATGAGGATGACGTGTGCCCTGTCCCGTCTGATCTTCAGGATCACCTTGTGGAGAAGCGGGATCGGAGGGAACGCGTAGAACAGGTGCCCCCTCCAGGGTAGGAGGAAGGCATCTGTCAGGGATCCCCGGGAGCTGCCTCGAAAGGAGCAGAACTGGAGGCACTTCCTGTTCTGCCTGGAGGCGAAGAGATCGATGTGGGGAAACCCCCACCTCAGGAAGATCGGTCGGATGACATCCGGCCGAAGGGACCACTCGTGAGACATGAATGACCTGCTGAGGTGGTCCGCCAGTGTGTTCTGAATCCCGGGGAGGAAAGAGGCCACAGGGTGAATATCGTGGGCTATACAAAACTCCCATAGGAGAATCGCTTCTTGGCACAGGGGACTGGAGCGGGCGCCGCCCTGCTTGTTTATGTAGTGTTGGGCTGTGGTGTTGTCTGTCAGGACCGCCACACAGTGACCCTGTAGCGTGTCCCGGAACGCGTGGCACGCAAGTCGGACGGCCCTCAGCTCCCGGACATTGATGTGGAGGCAGAGGTCTGATTCCGACCAGCGGCCTTGTGTCCTGAGATCCCCTAGGTGAGCTCCCCAACCGAGCGACGAGGCGTCCGTCACCAGGGACATGGACGGGCTGGGGGGGAAGGAAGGGGACCCCTCGGCACGCATTGTTCTGGTCTTCCCACCAAGCCAGAGCGGATAGGGCGGCTCTGGGGATGGAAAGGAGGGTGTCCAAACTGTCCCTTCTTGGCCGGTAGGCCCCTGCGAGCCACGACTGCAGTGGGCGTAGCCGCAGTCTGGCGTGCTGTATGACGTAGGTGCACGATGCCATGTGGCCTAACAGGCTGAGGAAGACTCTGACCGTGGTCATCGGGCAGTTGCGAAGCTGTCTGATGGCCGACTGGATGTTGAGAAACCGGGGCTGGGGCAGGGATGCCCTTGCCACCTTGGAGTCTAGTAGGGCCCCAATGAACTCTATGCTCTGGGTAGGCTCCAGGGTGGACTTCCCCTCGTTGAGGAGGATTCCTAAGCGGTCGAACGTGTTGATGACCAGACGCACGTGCGCCGACACTTGGTCCCTGGAGGTGCCCCGGATTAGCCAATCGTCGAGGTACGGGTATACTTGTACCCCGCGGCGCCGCAGGAACGCCGCCACTACCGCCATGCACTTCGTGAATACCCTGGATGCGGTGGACAGGCCGAAGGGCAGGACTGCAAATTGATAATGTTCTTCCGCTATTAGGAAGCGGAGGTAGCGCCTGTGAGAAGGTTTGATGCTCACGTGGAAGTAGGCATCCTTCATGTCGAGGGCAGCGAACCAATCTCCTGGATCCAGAGAGGGAATGATAGTGCCCAAGGTGACCATGCGGAACTTGAACTTGATCATGTAGGTGTTGAGTTCGCGCAGGTCCAGGATGGGCCGGAGGCCCCCTTTCGCCTTGGGGATTAGGAAGTAGCGGGAGTAGAACCCCTTTCCTCTGAACTCCTGTGGTACAGGTTCGATGGCTCCCAGTGCGAGGAGCGACCTGACCTCCTGTACGAGCAGTTGCTCGTGAGAGGGGTCCCTGAAGAGGGACGAGGGAGGTGGGTGGGTGGGAGGAGTGGAGGAGAGCTGGAGGGAGTATCCCACCTCCACCGTGCGGAGGACCCACTGGTCTGATGTAATGTCCGACCATGCACGGTGGAAGTGAGACAGACTGTCTCCGAAAGGAGGATCCAGGACTGTGGATAATACGCTGCCCCCGGGCGCACCATCAAAAGTTGGGCTTAGGCCCCTGGGGAGGCTTAGAGCCCCGCTGTTTCCCGCCCTGCCTGGGCCCCTGACGCTTGCGGAAGGGGCGGTTTCTCCTGTTGGAGGAGTCCTGTGGCTGGCGAGCGGGTGGGAAGAACCTCCGGCGCGGAGGGATGAAGGGGCGCCTTTGTGGGCCCGGGGTGTGCATGCCCAGGCCCTTGAGGGTCACCCCTCTGTCCTTGAGGGCCTGGAGCCGCGTGTCTGTGTCCTCTGAGAAGAGGGCCTGTCCCTCAAACGGGAGGTCCTGTATCTTATATTGCATAGCCGGGGCGAGGCTGGATGAGGAGAGCCATGCTGCCCGACGAAGGGCTATGCCCGAGGCCATTGTTCTGGCCGCTGAGTCGGCCGAGTCCAGGGCCGCTTGCAGGGTGTCTCTCGAGATGTCCCTGCTCTGGGTTAATAGGGCCTTGAATTCCTGTCTGCTCTCCTGGGGGAGAGCGGTCTCAAATTTGGTAAGGGCCTCCACCGTATCAAAATGGTGTCTACTCAGTAGGGCCTGATGGTTGGCCACCCTAAGTTGGAGGCCCCCGGAGGAATAAACCTTCCTGCCAAAGTGGTCCAGCCTTTTGGCTTCTTTGGCCTTAGGTACCTGTGCCTCCTGTCCATTGCGCTCTTTGTTATTCACCGACTCCACCACCAGGGAGGAGGGCGTAGGGTGAACGTACAGGTACTCATAGCCTTTGGCCGGAACAAAGTAGCGCTTCTCTACCCCCCGGGCAGTGGGGGGGATGGAGGCGGGGGTCTTCCAGACCGATGTGGTGTGCGCTTTAATGGTGTTAATGAATGGCACTGCCACACGTGCCGGGGTGCCCTTTGTTAGCATGGTGGTGACCGGGTCATCCACCATCTGGACCTCCTCTAGGGGCAGATTCATGTTTTTTGCGACTGCCTGGAGGAGGTGTTGATAATTAGAGAGTTCCAGGGCGGGCGGGCTATTGGAAGAGGTGCCCGCCACCGCCTCTACCCCCACTGGGGAGGCGTAAGGACCTGGCTCTCTGGGGCTGTGTACCGCCGACGGCTGGCTGGCCGAAGATGGCCCCGGTAGCTCCTGTCGAGCACCCCTCCACACACTGGGAACCCTGGCTCAGATTGGGTTTCCCCAGGCTGATCATATTCCCATGCCACCCATTCTGGCCAGGCAGGGTTTTGGGTGGCAGGGGCTGGTCCCGTTAATGGAGGGGACACTGAGGCAGAGGAGTGCCATGGGGCCGCTGCAGTGGCCGACTGGAGGGCCTTGGGCGGAGAGTCATGCCGGGCTCGTGTGCAGACAGACTCTCTACGCTCTCGGCGCCGAGGGCTTCTCGACCGGTGCCGGGAGAAGTGACGGCCCCCTGAAGAGCGGCTGCTGCTGGATCCGCTCCTCCTGCGGGATCCACGGTGCCGCGATGACGACCGGCGCCGGGCGGATCGCCGGTGCCGTGACTAGGTCCGGTGCCGGGGCGAGCGGCGGTGTCGTCGAGACGTGGAGCGCCGATCTCTGCGGTGCCGCGACGACGAACGGTGCCGAGGTGATCGGTGCCGTGTGGAGTGTGACCGGTGCCGCGACGACGAACAGTGCCGGGAAGACGAGCGGCTAGGCGATCGGCGTCTGGAGCGGCCCCTGTGGCAGCTGACGGACCGGTGCCGGGAGTGCGACCGGTGCCGAGAGTACGACCGGCGTCTGTCCGTACGAGAGTGCCGGGACTCCGATCGGCGCCAGGACTCGGACCGGCGGCCA
This sequence comes from Sternotherus odoratus, assembly GCA_032164245.1. Lineage (NCBI taxonomy): Eukaryota > Metazoa > Chordata > Testudines > Kinosternidae > Sternotherus > Sternotherus odoratus. Next base: position 79,088,083 of record JAVMKO010000005.1, on the reverse strand, counting down.
GAGCGCGATCTGCGCGAACGGCCATGAGGAGACCCGGAGCATGGTCTCAACTCAGTGCGGCGCCGAGACTGCGACCGGTGCCGGGAAGCTGACCGGTACCGGGAGTTCGATCGGCGCCGCGAGATCGATCGGCGTCCATGCCCAGCCGGGCTTCGAGCCGCGATCTCAGTCACGGTCATGGGCGGCTTGCCCCTAGACCGGACAGGTTGCTGAGGGGTATCCTCTGCGAGCAACCTCCTCGCAGCAGCAAACGCCTCTGGCGTGGAGGGAAGCTGCTGCGGAATCGGCACCCTGAGTGGCGAGACCACTGACACCGGACTCGACGGGGCCTCCTGCGGCGCCGGAGTCGTCGGTGCGGGTGCAGGCGGCTGGGCCTCTGGTCGGCTCCCCGGCGGCGACTGTGGACGCGTGAGCGGTGCCGGCGGCTGCACGCGATCCGGTGCCGAGGCTGGGCGCGGTTGTGAGTTCTTTCTGCGCTTAGCGCTGGGGGAGCGCGACCGGTGCCGAGGCTTCGATTTGGCCGGCTTGGGTGCGGGGCCCGGTGCCGCACTCGAGTCCGGAGTAAGGGCCGCCTCCAACAGGATCTGCCGCAAGCGGGATTCTCTGTCCTTGCGGGTCCTGGGTTTAAAGGCTCTGCAGATCTTGCAGGAATCTGCCAAGTGCGCTTCCCCGAGGCACTTGAGGCACTTGGAGTGTGGGTCCCCCGCAGGCATGGGCTTCCCGCACTCCGCACAGTGCTTGAATCCCGGAGCCTTGGATGACATGGCTCCGGTGGCAGGGGAACCCCTGCGCTTAACTATTTACACTATAAACTATGTAAACTAACTAACTACAACTACTTAACAAGAACGATAGAATAACAATGGAGTTAACAGCTAGGAGATAAGGAGAACGCTTAAGAGCAGTACTCCTGTTCCGACTACCAGCACGAGCGGTGAAGAAGGAACTGAGGGCCAGACTGTGTCGCAGGGGTACTTATAGAGTGCCTCAGTGGCGCCACTCCAGGGGGCCTCCTGCTCACCCAGTCTGCAGCTAGGGGAAAAATCTACCCGGCAACCAGGCCCGCAGCGCGTGCCTGACCTATAGTGGAATGCATATGAGCAATCACTCGAAGAAGAACATGTTTCACCTGAAGAATATCACTTTAGCCTACATAAACTTTGCCTCCTTTACCCTCAGAACCAAAATCACTGTCCACAAACCTCTTTGCAGGCCATTCTGCCATATAACTAGAGAGCAACTGACAGAACTGAACCAGCAACCCAGGAACCTACAGAAACCCAGATCCACTAATTTCTCAGGAAGTTACATAATGCTATTTCTATCTTTCTTGCCAGATATAATTTTCCTCAGAACTAAAGTATTTGTAGAAGCCAGGTGCAAGCTGGATCCTAGAGCAAGGCAACTGGTTGCATTTCTCAAGTATGTAGTATGGTTACTTGGCTGTCACAGCACAGCCAGCCTTTGGGGCATGGGAAGTCCAAGGCCTGGCTCTTTCCTCATCACCCACCTGGTTTTGGCAATCCATTCCTCTCTGATTTTTATTTTTTTATTTTTTTATTTTTTTAAAAAGTGTCCACTCCTGGCTCCTTGTGAAGACAGCACTGAAGATGCAAGTCACATGGGCTGGAAGTCTATTACTGATTTTTGCTTATTTCACAGATTTGTGGTAACCCATGGTCTGGTATTAAAGAACCTCTGAAATGGGAACTACCAGTTTTGCAGACAAGCCCAGACCAATTTATAGCGGTAGGCGGTCATGCTGCCTGATCTTCCTCAAGCTTCCTTCCCAGAAGCTGCCTGGTGCAGAACCAGCTCCATTACCCAAGCAGTCAAACATAAGTCATCACTATAACGAGGTGGAGTTAAGGTTCAGAAGCCAAAATTAATTATAAAATAGTCTAATCTGATGGACTAAGCATGGGACAGAGCAGAGTTTCTAACTGCAGGTTTGGGATAGACACCTTCCATGGCCTTAAGCCTTTTTGGACTTGCATCCCTGTTAAATATTACCATTCATATAACATGCACAATTCTAACACTTAACTGTGAACAGCTATTAAGAGGATAGATTTTGTATTTTCTAAATAGTTGTGGTTATTATAAATGTTCTGGATAGGATGTGGGCAAACCGATGGAAGAAAAGTAAAGAAAGTGTTCAAATGATTTAGTGGTTTGGCCAGAGTCCAAAGAGAAACTGACTCTTTTGTGGAGAAAGGATAAGGACAGGTTAGATGTGTCATATTTGCTGCACAGTCCTTAGCCATTGTGGAATGGTACTTCATCTTTCAGAAGGAAGTTCCTTTACTAGTGTGACTCAGTTCGCACACACACTCTTATAACATGTGCTACTTCTTTGGTGTAAACAGAAAGGTTATATAGCTACTTGCCTGCTTTAAATGGAATGCTCTGTGTTTAAAATTAAGTCACCAAATTTTACCTCAAGTCTTTCTTTCAGACTTAGTTCTCCACGAACTGCATCTCTATTTTTGTCCTCATGTTTGTTTATTTTTTGTTGCAACTCGCTATTACTCTTCTCCAGTTCTTTATATTTTTGCTTCCATTCTTCCAATTCTAGTCAGAATACAAGAAATAATGTGGTTTGAATCAATTTCAAACTTCTTACCACATTTAAACCCTTGTAGTACAGCTCCCATGTTCAATCACAACTAGTGCCGGAGCAAAGAAATGGCAGAAATGCCATCATTAGGCCAAATCCTGCAGTCTTTAAACAAAACTTCAATGGTGTTTTGGATTTGGTTCAATACAATACAGTAGACTCTCGATTATCCAGGATGATAGGGAAAAAATTAATCCTGGTTAATAAAATCCCGGATAATCACCATCCATACGAAATAAGAGAAGGGGAATGGGGTGGGTGTTGGTTCACCAGCCACCCTGCGCCGGGGAGAGGGAGTGTTGGTTCACTGGCTGCCCTGCGCCCTGGTGGGGTTTGATTTTTTGTGTGCTTGTGACGGCAACAAAGCCAGAGCCAGCCCTGCTAGTTACGCACATTTTTTTTTACATCCTGGTTAATTCACATCCTGGATAATCGAGAGTCTACTGTAGTTACAAACTCAATTATAAAAATGGAGAATAGTTCCTAAGCTTCTAAAAAGTATGTTTTTGCTCCTACTCTAGATAGGTAGTTTACCAGAAATTAATCTCTCAATCTCTTCTAATTTGGCGTCTAGCACTTGATCTTGTTCCAGCTGAGTCTGTTCCTGTTCCTCTAATGTCAGTAGCATGTCTTCAATTATTTTCTCTTTTGCACGCAGATCTGAAGATTTAAAAATAGATTAAAAAAGGAGGCTCCTTTTTCTCCCCACTATTCTCCCCCAATTTAGTGTGCCCATTAAAAGCTCTGGATACAAAGCTCTGCTACAAAGTATAAGAACATATTTATGCTCTGATAGTCAGAGTTCTCAAGCTCGGGTACCCCACCCACAAGAGTAACAAAAACTAAAATCCAATCCACCAGCAGCAAAGGGTTTATCCCAAAAGGAGATTTGGAGGAAGAGCATTTAGTTATTTGAAAGTTTCCTTGTAAGTGTCTTTTTCCAATACTATATGAGAGGATAACCACTGTTCAGCTGAGGTGCATTCATCAAGGCCACAACATGCAACTATCATTCAGGCTAAGCTTCTGTCACAAATATTTTTACTAAAAGTCAGAGACAGGTCATGGGCAATAATGAAAAATTCACAGAGGCCCTGACCTATGCATAACTTTTACTAAAAATACCCAAGATAAAATAGGTAGGCTGGGCAGCTGTGGGGCTGGGAGCTTCAGGGTCCCCCTGACACCCACAGCAGCTGGGAGCAGCAGGGGTCCCTCTTGCCACCCATGGTGCATGGGAGCAGCAAAACTGTTGCGGGATCCCTCATGCCTTACCCAAGGCGGCAGGGAGCAGCACAGGTCTCCACTGCTTGCCTGGGAGCCGTGAGCAGTGGGGATTTCCCCTGCCACAGGGTTCCCCATGCCACAGTGGTTGGGAGCGTCGGATACACCCTGTCTCCCGTAGTGGCCAGGAGTGGCGGAGGAGCTGCAGGGATATCCCTTGCTCCCTGCCTCCACAGGCAGCAGAGGACCCTGCAGCTGCCAGCTGGCACTGTCTGAAGTCACGGAGGTCTTTGGAAGTCACAGATCCCGTGACTTCCGTGACCTCCATGACTAAATCGCAGCCTTAATTATCATTAACCAGTCAGCATTTTAATCTTTGAGATTTCACACCTTCTCAGACTTATAAAATGTTGTGAGTGTGGTGGTAGCAAACCCACGATTCTTTTGCATTTTATTTTTGGACACAGAGTTTGGGATCTATATCCTTTGCATCAACTTCTTGCTTTTTAATAGACCAAATAGCATGGGCTAAACAAAACTGCAGCTCATTACCTGAATGTTTTAAATACTAGGTTTGGAATTTGTTCTATCCAAACAATATTTTTAAAATTTGAATACATTAAAACCCTTTAAGCAAGTTATTTACACAACAAAAACCCATTATACTGCCATTTCATGACAGGATATGAACAAAAATGGCTATTGCTTACCTTTACATGCATTCTGGTATTGTTTTGAGATTTCTTCTATCTGCTCATTACCCAACAGTTCCTAAGCAGTACATCAAAAGGAAATTAGTACTAATACTTTTGAAAACAAAGATGCACATTGGCATTTGGTAAGAGTCTGGAAAGTCTCACTCAGAGCTTTATTAAGTAATGAGCTGATACTTAAGAGTGAAGAAATCTGGAATATGTAGCTTTTCCATCTACCAAAGAGGGGTATTCTCACAGCCAGTCTACTGGTGAACAAGAGAAGGTGTAAACTGAGGCACTTCAACTATTTATCCAGATCCTTCAAGCCAGAAGAATAAGATTTACAGATCAGGTCCTTGCCCATTTAGCTATATATGTACTGGACACTTAGTTCTATCAAAGGCAATGTGATGAGGCACTATTATGAGATCTTTTCAAAATGTTCTTGTTGCCCATTAAGTTAATTTTAGCATGGTTAGTTCTATTTTACCTTATTTCCTGTGACGGCCTTACTGCTTAGAAACCTTTTTATATCATTAGAAACTGATAATTAGCACATGACAAATGGAGGGCATAGCAAGTTGTTTATAAAACTTAAGTACTTTTTAAAATACCTTTTTAAGTTGCTGGATTGTCCGCTGTTTCATATCTAGCTCCTCAGCAAATTGCTTTTTAGTTTTCTCATGTTCATTAACTTTGCTTCTCAGTAATTTCTCCTCTGAACGCATTGTACACACCTGCAAAGCAGTCCATGTTGTAAAAGGATAAGCAAAAGTCCACAATTAATTTTCCTATGTTTGTTTGGTGTTTAGATTTGAGATGGCATAAATGGATTGTATTTACTAATAGTATTTAATATGTTTACATGACAAACTTTTAAATTAGATAATTCTCCATTATTCTGAAAAATACAGGTGCAATATACTACATTTTCATCTTAATTAAGAAAGAGGCTGATCACTGAATGGGAAGATTTATTGTATTCAACAGATATCAATGCAGGTAGTGTCATCAAGTAAAAATGTCAGTGATATGTCAAACTAAGAAGCTAATCTTTTAATTTTAAATGGTAGAGTTTTAAAAAGAGGTTTTGGTTGACATTTGATCTCAGGCCTTTCCTGACCCTTCCCAAGTGATTCAGCATTAAATATTTAGGATGCTCTTTAGATGAAAAAGAAGAAGCGCTATTATCCTGTGCAGACAGCAATACATGTAATTAACCACTAGTGCAAGACTCCACACTTTAGCCTTTATTTAAAAGGCAAAATGGCTATTGCTTGCACTAAACACTCCATTTTAAACTATGCTACTGCTTGGTAATTACATATTAGTCACTAATCACCTAGAAGTTATTCTCTTTCATTTCCTTTCACAGATCAACGGAATTTGTAACCTTCATTTTTAACCACAAGAGAAACAAAATTAGCACTCTTCCTTTCTGATAAACCTTCACCTCCCCCCAAAAGGCCAATCAGAGAGTCTGGTCTCCATCAGTCTAAAGTGCTTATTTTCTCTACGGGTGGGGAGGGGGGGAAAAATCAACTGAAGATACGCAACTTCAGCTATGTGAATCACGTAGCTGAAGTTTGCGTATCTCCAGCTGACTTGCAGCAGTCAGCGGTGCGCTCACCCATCGACTCCAGCTTGCGCCTCCCGGCAAGCTGGAATTCCAGAGTGACGGGGGCGCTGCGGGCGATCGATTTCTCCCATCTTCACAAGACGCGAGAAATCAATCGCCAAAAGATCGATCGCTACCCGCCGATCCAGTGGGTAGTGAAGACATGCCCTAAGAAGCAAAGTCCCAAAGTTAGTCCTGTAAAACAACATATTCCACAATGACACACGATTAGATTAGCCTGGAAAGTTCTTCTCAGTAACCTGATTCGCCATTAATTTCAAGTCATCTTGAACCCATTGCAAACATACTACTAGCAAGAACATTTTTCCTTTCAGTGTCTACACATTAAAATATGTAATTACTGTAGTCTTCTCAGTAGTTTATAGGTTTTGTATCAATAATTTTCAAGTTCACTTATACTCTAGGTTCAGAATTCTAAATCAAAAGAAGTTAAAATATTGTTTGAATATTAAATACTTTAACAATTCACCTAACCAAATATTTTCTCTCAGATATCTTTGATTGGCAGAGCCCTACATTTAATCCGTAGAAGAAACATGTTTCCTCATGATTACAGACCTCTTTCTGTACTTGTTCAATTTGTTTCTTAGCATCAGCTAGCTTTTCTTTCAGATCTGTATATGCCACATCTTTCCTTTGACAATCCATCTTTAGCCGCTGTACGAAGGCAGAACTCTCAGAGAGTTCTTTATTTAACCTGGAAGAGGAAAGGGGGAAGAGGAAGAGGGATTAATTATCATTAAGGAAGTTTAAAGAAAGGAGTTGTATGCTTCCAAGTAACGTTTAATTGAAAATCTTCCGAAAATCTTTGGAACAAAGCTACCTCAGATAGTTCCTTTAATGCTCCATAAACATAAATGCAAACAAAAACATACAAATTGGAACTTCTACTCTGTGATTGAATTAGGGAAGAGGCCTTTCAGCATTTTACAAACTCAGGTCTCAATTCTGTCATCCTTACATTAAGCAGTACTTTATACTTCATAAGCCCCTTTGATTTAAATGGAACTACTTGATCACTAAGGTGCTACTTATTCAACATGAATAGACTCAGACTTGAAGGCCAAATAGGACAACCATGATCACATAGTCGGATTTTCAGTACATTGCATGCCACAGAACCTCACACACCCTCTCCTTCAAATAGCCCCCTAACTGCTGGTCGAGTTACTGAAATCCTCAAATCACAATTTAAAGACTTCAAGTTCCAGAGAATCCACTATTTACTCTAGTTTAAACCTGCAAGTGACCAGTGCCCCAAGTGCAGCGGAAGGCTAAAAATCCCCAGGGTCTCTGCCAATCTGACCAAACACTCCAAAAAACTATCCCAGGCTACCAGGTGAGCCTCTGGTACCCTTCTTCCACAGAGTCATTTAGATCCAAACAGACTGTTTTATGCATTCCATCACTTCTATTTTTTTGGGTGCACTTCATCATTAAATATACAATGCTACTCCACCACCTTTACCATTATTTTGATCTTTCCTAAATAGCACCTACTCTTCAATACCTGTACTCCAGTCATGACTACTATTTCACTATATTTCTGTTATCTCTATATTTGGATTCACTTCCTGCACCAGTAATTCTAGTTCCTCCATTTTGTTACCCAGGCTCCTTGCATTGGTGTACAAACATCTTAGTTTTGTCTGCTTGGCTCTACCCAGATTCCTCATCCCATTAGGAACAGTCATTCTACTGCCACCATCGCCTACCTGTTAGCTTCATTGGAACTATCTATCTTTCTCTTAATGTCCATTCTCCTACACAATGCTGTTCCTTTCTCCAATACTGTACTTTCTTTCTTGATCTTCCCTCCGATCAATATTAGAATCAGGTGTGGTGATTATATGAGCATCTCTCAACCACCTCCCCCAGATTCCTTGTTTAAAGCTCTTTTAATCAGTTGTGCTGACCTCCATCCTTGAAGTCTATTTCCCTCCCAGCTCACGTGGGAAAGAACAGTCCTTTGTCTGTGAGGGCCTCCCAGTGGTCAAACATTCCAAAGCCTTCCTTATAGCACCACTCCCTCATCCATTTGAGGATTATCATAATCTTGTTTTACCTTCGTTCTCCTCTTCTAGGGTCAGGTAAAGGAGGTGCAATTATGGCTCAGGCTGGTTCCACTCTCCTACACTCATTTCCTGTTTCAGTTTTCATACTTCATCCATCACCAAGTTATCCAACTGTTTACCAAAAATTGCTCTTATCATAACAACTATTAACATTTTAATATTCTGGACCCAGGTCAAGAGTTATCTGCTTTAAAAAACTGCCACATATGAAGCTTCTGCTCCAACATTCGCACCTTCTACTCCAAAAATCTAGTATCTAGTAACAGGTAGGCATATATGAAAGATTTTCTTCCCTCTGGTTTCCATACAAGAAGTAAATGGTAGATGAATATTAAAGATCCAGATGCAGAGGCCATTTTAACATAGGAACTACAGTACTTTAGTTCACTGAAAGATTGCACACAAATGTAGCAATACAATAATTGGGTATACTCCAATGTACAGCATTAAACAAACTGATGCCTGAGACCCTAAACATACCACACTCCCCTTATTCATATTCTGGGAGTGACAAACACAAGCTGTTTTCTAGAAGACTCCTGAATGTGGTGGATAAAGAGAATAAAATAAATACTCATGATTGTACATATTTACTTAGCCTGAAAAATCATTAAGCCTCTATGTCCATTTCACTAGTAGAGATACAATTTAGTTAGAAACAACAGCGATAATTACAGCAAAAAGATGCATTATCGTAAAGTTCAAAAAGCCTGATCAGACAATCTCCACTTGACAAGATATTCTACTCTTTTAGAGGGGGGAAAATACCCAACACCAAAAACCTAATTTACTGTACAAGGTAGGTACATTGTAGAAAATTTTGAGAAGTCAGAAATAGTTCCCTATTGAAAACAAGTTAGTACACCTAATACGAGTATTACCTTGTAAAATGGATTACTTTTACTGTTAATTACGAGTTTAATTGTAATGTCTACATATGTACTCATGAGTTTCCTTCCACGTACTGATGCTACAGGTAGGAATTTAATTTACTGGATTTTATACATTTTCAAGATATACAATTAAACAAGTGAAAAAATAGCCAGTAAGGTGTATAAATGATTTTCAAAGAAAAATTTTAGTATCTAAGCCACTTCTTAGCAGCTTTATCTGAATAACTACCTGAGTATTATTTGGACCGGAGAGGGTGCATAAACTAGTCATCTTAAATTTCATCTCAAGTGTCTATTCAATACTGTACTTACTGTTCTGTAACTTTTTTTGATTCTTCTTCTCTCTCCTTTTCCTGAAGTGAATGTTCAATAGTTTTCAAGTTATTCTTCAACTGTAGGACGTCCTCCTTCAGTTTTGTTTCCTGATCATTTAATTCTTGGACTTTTATTTCCGAATTCAGACATTTCTTTTCCAGGTCTTTTATATCCCTTTCCATCTTTAAAATGATAGATTCTTTTTCCTTAAGTATTTGTTCTAACCTAGCTGCATTGTCATCTTTAGCCCTATAAGCCTCCAAGAGGCATTCAAGCTCTTTTATTTTCTCTTTCTGGCTGGCACTTGCTCTCTCAAATTGGGTAACTACTCTTCTATCTTCAGCCACACGTTGTTCAGACTCTCTGATTTTTTTTTGTAATTGTTCTTGTAACTGATTAACAAGGTTCTCCTTTGCCTTTATGGACAAATTACCCTGATTTGTAATGTCATCCAATTGCATTTTTAATTGATTGTTCTCACTTTCAACCTCATTGATGCCCTTTTGTAAATTTTCAACTTGTTGAAGGAGTTCTTGGATCTGACTACTTTTTTGGGAAGAGGCCTTAATAATTTGCTTGCACTCTTTCCAAATGCCTTCAATACTGCAATGGAAAGAGCTCTCTCGCCTGACGTCTGCAATATTAGATGTTTGGCGCTGTATGTTTAAGGAATGCATTTGAATTTTCCCTGGTTTATCTTTTTGAGAATCTTCCAAAAAATCCTTTAGTGTGACCAGATCAACATCTACATTACAAGATTCTAAATCAAGTTTATGCAACTCGTCTATCTTTGTCTGCATTGCTTTTATTTGTGACACTTTGACTCTGATATTTTGACTAGACGCTTCTACCTCTGTAGTCAATTGCTTAATCTTCTCCTCTTGCTCTTTATTTATAGCTTTCTGTGTGTCTAATTCAGAAGCTATTTTCCCATAACTAGCCTGACACTGCTGGAGTTCCTCACTCAAACCAGAAGCCCTTTCTTTTGAAGATAACTCCAGGGATGAGTTTGCCATCTGTCTACTGAACCCTTCTTTTTCCTTTTTTTCATTTGTAAGTTGTTCTTTAAGTACAGCTAACCAACAGTCTTGAGATTCACTTCTTTCCTGTAATGCTAATATTTCTGCCTCTTTTTCTAAAATGTTTTGTTGCATTTCTTCCATTTTCTTTTGCTCTATTGCATCACCTTTACATGCACTTCTAATGGACCCTATAAAAAGAAAAATAAGTATCACTGCATTGCTCTTGAAAGCAAAAATGGTATTAATAAATCATTATACATACCAAAGTAGTAATTTTCAAAACTCTGGGAGATTTTGGCTGTTTTAGTAAACCTTAAATCCTCACATTAGCAATATTTTGAAGTTTGGCCTTTAAAAAACAAAAAGTGATCCCACAACTGGAAAACTACATGTTTGAACAGTTCTACAGATAGTATGTGCCTTAGACTTCCAGACAAGGTGTGCATTATCTAGACTTTCCATAAGTCAGAATATGAATGATTTAGCATGGATGTATGCTCTGTTTAGGTTCCAAATCTGCTACAGTGATGGTAAAACTTTTGTGATCTCTAGTGCACAAAAGTAACAACCTGGCACTCAACCATCACCCATTTTCCACCTTAGTTGGTCCAACAATCTTACATCCTACAGATATGCCCATCTGCCAGATGCAGAGAGAAATCAGTGCGCTGGATTGTGTAAACTGTCCATAGCTTTGCCACAAGCAACTGTCTGCTGCATCTTTAAGTGGCACCAAATGTCTTTCCACCATGTGCTAAAGGTGTCCCTTCCCAAATCTTCTTCTGATTTGACACAATGGCATCTTAAGGATTAGTAGAGAGGGTATGTTGGGAGGTCAAATTTGTGTGCAGATGGAAGTAGAGAAAGGAAGTCAAAAAATGTAAGATTTCTGCACCGCCTTCCTCACAAGAGTATGAAGGAATACTCCTGAAGATGAAATGTTAAGAGTTTTGACACATCAAAAAATGTCAAGAGTACACAGCTCTCAAAACACACACACAATCTGAACTCCATCTTGAAAATGCTACTGTCTTTATTACACTAAGGCTGATTAACAATGAGCAACTGCAACTCCCATTGACATCAGCTAGAATCACTTCTGAAAAATTGGAAAATTTTCTAGTGCAAATCACACATAATGCAGTCTTAGGAAGTAGTCCCTGGTCAAATACATATGCTTATTGCAAATGTTAATTTATACTTAGAAATTGGCAGGGAAAAGTGTGTTTATACAAAATAGAAAATCTGGGTAGACAATGGTACAGTTTGCAAACAGAGTAAGTTGTAGGTAGACTGCACAACTACCATTAGAGTACTTTGTAAATTTACAGCAATACACCTTGAGGAGATACCTCTGAATTAGCATCAATGTGTAGAGACACACACGTGGAAGTAACTGCCACATGCTAAGTTGAAGTAGCATTGATAAAGTGATGAGTACTGTGCAATTTGTTCATATATATGGAAAATAATCTATTGATCCCAAAACTAGTTTATTATACAAGCCTTAATAAGTTTAGTCAGCCACCTTTTTTAAAATAAAATAAAGCAGCAGCAGCTTCCAGGAATCTATTTCTTCCTTTCCCCCCATAAATTTAGAATAGACATCACCAAAAATTACTCCTGCATGAGTGATAGTAACGCTTTTGCTAACAGAAGTGTCATGGCTTTAGAGTTAGACCTCATAATTCAGCAGTGAATAAAAACCAGCATTAGAAACACTGGAAAAGGAAATAGCGAGTTTCCTGTTGAGACCCAACACATTTTCTTTGACTGGGCCCACACAACAGATTTTTGTATAGAAACCATCATGTATTCTCTATGTTAAATTATGTAATAAAATCATGCTGCTGACACAGAGAAAGGTGTATGACTTATGTTCTTTGAATGGAATGGATAACGTGTAGTCTGACACACAGTAGTACTGTGAGTTTTGTAGGTTAGAGAAAGCCCTAGAATCAATTCCAAATAACTGACAGCTAAGATCATTTGGGGAACTTTGTTTATATTGCTGTGTTAGGGTACATGACTTCCAATTTAGACAGCCCACCTGTGTGAAGAGAATTTAAGATTTTCTCTTACTATAGCAAAGGCTGAAGGGTAGTTAAAACTAAAATTTGTTTTCCAGCATCTTTGTTGCTAAAATTTATATTTTCTCTGTGAAAAGGTGATTTTTTTAAAGCAAAGTTTGAGGAAGATACATTTGGCCATTTTTGAGTTATGGGCGTAAAGGAAAGCAAAAATTCTCCCGACAGTCAACCAACTGACCTTCAAGATTTGACTGAGTGCTTTTTAAAGAGAGTACCCAAGACTAAATTTTATGTTTTGAAAAGTTTGCATTTCCTGATTGTACAACTGTAACAGTAGCATAAATGTTCCACATTGCATTCCATCTCATTTCCTGTTCAATGCTAAAAATTAGTATTTATAAACTGTCCGAGGCAAGGTGTTTAATGTCTGCTTAATTTTGTCATCACCTTCTCCCGTTTGCATTTATATGGGTTTCTCCATAAGGTGGTTCCATGCAGACCCACCGTTGGCCCTAACCAACATGTGTGAAGGTCACAGGCATATCAGTTCCTTCTCTTGTTAGAGAAAACAGCATCAGCAGCTTGCTCACCTGCTATACCCTAGACATATGGAACCTGTTCCATCATGCCTTCTTTGTTTAACATGGTGCTGAAAGGAATGCCCTTCAACAGCTGTTACTTCTCAGTGCCATAGTGGGGGCTGGGCTATCTGCACCTCCATGTTTTGCTTCCCATTTTACCACCACATAGCTTTTCTGATCCCCAAGCAGAGGCTAGGTAGCTTTAATCCATCTCCATTTGTTAATTGAGGGAGTCTTTAGCTCCTTACATAAGAGAAGGAGAGGGGGAAAAGCCTCTAGACTGCCCCATTGCCTTTCCTTGATTCTTGCTTGGGTCAACATATTACTGGTCAACATATTCCTATCTGCAATCCCCATTCAGATTGCGTAGATGCTGCACCTATTATTTGGCCCCTTAGTTTCTGGGGAATGAACCTATGTGATCCTAGGCAGTCAGAGACCAAGCAAGCTCATAGTTCAAGCAAGGAGAGCAGGAAGATTTCAAAGTTGCAGACACTGAACAGCTATGTAAATTAATGCCATACATGGACTGGAATGCCTACTTAATGCAGTTTCCACCAGTAGAGAGAGATTTATGAGAAACACTAGATTCCAAAATGAATCTGAGTTTTACCATTATCAGCTTTGCATATTATAGATTTTTAGCATGCAGCGTTTACATGTTTCGATAAACTGAGCTAATGAAATACCTTGCACAATGTACACAGTGTGTACAGTACCTACATACTATAGGACAGAAAAGATCATAGACCACATTGACTCTTCAGTTTTGAAAAGAGCTTAGGCAGGAAAATGGTAAGAATGTTTAAGAAAGTTAACAGCAAGCTTGGCAGAAAAACAGCAGTTAAAGATGTCATTGGTAGGCAAAGTCCATTTTAACAAACATCTTTTCTACATCAGAATTTGCAAATGTATTAGCAGACATAGCAAAGGGGAAGCAAGACATCTAAAAGCAGTTTTTATTTTAAGAATTTAGAGGCAACACAAGACAATGAAAAAAAACAGTTACTTCCATTTAGCATTTAATGTTGCTGACTTTCTTCTCCTTAGACGATAAAGTTTACGAATTGCGAGTTTTTGCTTTTGTTCTGGCATTGGAATCAGATTTTTTCTGAAGGCTCCCTGTTCAGCTGTGGCAGAAATGGTACCTTTCTTTGTAGGTGGCTCTTCCTCTTGGGCAGGCTTACTTTCAATACAGCGTTTTCTTCCTACGTCCAACACATGCTTCACCCTTTCACTAGGCTGAGTGTCTTCTATTTTCCCATTGCTGTTCTCCTTTGCCATTTGTCTTTTAATAGTAGTTACAGTGTTGTCCTACATTTAAATAAAATTAGTTACCACCTGCCATTATAGAAAACAAGCAGCCAACAGCAATAAACTGAGGTTATTTAATATGAAAACAAAAAATTAGACAAATAGCCATACATCATCATCTTTTTTGTTGGGGGGGGAAAGAGGGAGTCAGCTATAGATTGCCTTTTCTGTGGGCAACAGAGAGGTGTACAATGGTTTGGAGTACAGAACATAGCACAAAGTGGAAGAAAAGAAAAAGCACTCTACAGATAATGTGCAGGAGTCAAAGGGATTATGTATTCCATCAAGAGAGCAGTAATGTGTGTCAAAAGCTACAGATACTGTTACTTGCTTCAGAAAGCATTTGGGTGACTTCTAACAAAAAAATTACACTTTTTCTCATCTTCTCAAAAAGTGAAGTGGATACATATAGATAATATAGCTGCAAACATGAGATCATTTTTACATGCCAATGGTATTTCTCTAGAAGATTGTTTCAGACTAGTTGACACTTACTGGACTTTGATACACACACTAAGTCACCACCATCAATATACTTATAGGCCATCCCATCCCAAAGGTTTTCAGTGTTTACAACCATTGTACATCACTACTAAGTCAGTCAACCATTTAAAAGGCCGGGAAGAAAAGAACGAAGGGACGGTGATCAGGATACCTCTGGAATACCTGCTTAGTCTCCAAATATTTCTGACCTCTTCTTCTCCTGCTTCCTCCACCTCCATGCCCCCACTGTTGCACTGTGAGCAAGTTTCAATGTTTCTAATAACATTCTTCCTCCCCCACACCGTAATCAAAAAGAACCATGCTGATGGTGTTGGGGACTGCGGCTTTCCATCTATCTCTAACTCATTTCCTGCTAGGTGCTTTCTCCTTTGAATTGCTCACCAAAGTCTCCTTTAAATAATCTACTGCTCCTGCTCCCCTCCCAAGGCTTTATTTTTTCATTTCAGTCTCCCATTTATTCGGACTTTCATGTCAGAACTCTAGCCTCCAGCCCACCACTTCTTTCCATCTTCAACTGTAGATTCATTCTCCTAAATAAAATGGCCACTCTGCAGACCTACCCCTCAACCATCTTGGCTAATAGCCACTGATGGACCAATCCTCCATGAACTTATGTAATTCTGTTTTGAAGCCAGTTATACTTTTATCCTTCATAGCATCCCCTAGTAACAAGTTCCACAAGTTGACTGTACATTTTAAACTCACCACTTATTACTTTCATTGGATGATACTTTCTATGTGTTTTATGTCAAGGGGTAAATAACTTCACTACTCACTTTCTCCACACCATTTGCGATTTTATAGATCTCTATCATATCCCCTCTGATTTATCTTTTTTCTGAACGGAACAGTTCCAATCTTTTAAATCTCTCCTGATATGAAAGTGCTTCCATACCCCTAATCATTTTTGTTTCCCTTCTTTGTACATTTTCCATTTGTAATGCATCTGTTTTAGGATTCGGCAACCAGGACTGAACTCAGTATTCAAGGTGTGGGCAAACTATGGATTTATGTAGTGGCATTAGGATATTTACCATCTTATCTATCCCTTTCGTAATGGCTCCTAAAATGATCAGCTTTTTTGACTGCTGCTGGACATTCTCTGAAAACATCTGCTCAGTGACTCTAAGATCTTTTTCTTGAGCAGTAACAGCTAATTTAGATCCCATCATTTTGTATGTGTGATTAGGATTGGTTTCCAATGGGCATTACTTTGCATTTATCAACACTGAATTTCATCTCCCATTTTGTTGCCCAATCACCAGTTTTGTGAGGTCCCTTTGCAAGTCCAAAGCAGACTGTGAAGAGTTAAGTATCTTGAGGGTTTTTGTTTTTTTTTAAATGTATTAAGGTGGCAGTGTTTGCAGACACTGTTTAACCTTTCTCCAGATCTTTCATCAATATGTTGAATAGCATTAGTCCCACTACAGATCCTTGGGGGATACCACTATTTACCTTTCTCCATTTTGAGGGCTGATCATTTATTTCCACCGTTTCCCATCTTTTAATTAGTTATTATGAACATTTTAAAAAGTCAATTTAAGTTTTATACATTTTAAAAAATAAAGAGCCAAAAACTTACATAGTCTTTTACTGTAGTTTCTAAATGGGATATTAAGTCCTGTAGTCTACTTATAACATTATCTTTTTGCTCCACAATGTGCATTAGCTCCTGAATCCGCTTATTCTGTGACATCATTTTCTTTGAGAAGAGAAAAGTTACATTTTTACTAGGTTTTAGATAACAGGAATGAATTGTAACTAGGGCTGTTGATTAATCACAGTTAACTCACATGATTAACTCTGTAATTTAAAAACTGCAATTAATCATAATTAGTTTGCGTTAAACAATACCACTTGAAATGTATTAAAGATTTTGGATGTTTTTCTACATATTCATACATATTGTATTGTGTTGCAACTAAAATCGAAGTGTATACAAGAACTCCTCACTTAACGTTGTAGTTATGTTCCTGAAAAATGCGACTTTAAGCAAAACAATGTTAAGAGAATCCAATTTCCCAGTAAGAATTAATGTAAATGGGGGGGGGGGGAGAAAATTAAGTTCCAGGTCAATTTCTTTTTTAACCAGACAAAAGATATATACACAAATATCTATAAATATATCTACACATCTACACATGCACATACACAAAGTATAAGTTTTAAACAAACAATTTAATACTGGTATACAGTGATGATGATTGTGAAGCTTGGTTGAGGTGGTGAAGTCAGAGGGTGGGATATTACCCAGGGAATGCCTTACTGCTAAATGATGAACTAGCTTTTGGCTGAGTCCTCCAGGGTTAACACATTGTTAAAGTAGCCTCTCATGCTCTACAAGGCAGCACGAATGGAGGGAGAGGAGGGTGAGACAGCATAACAGACAGATACACAACTTGGGGGGTGGGGGAGACACACACACACAGCCCCTTTAAGTAAGCTGAATCCATTCTTAAGTACATTGTCTTTTTAAGTGGATCAGGAAGTTGAGGCAGTTGCTGCTGTCCCAAGCTGTGTCTCTCCTGCTGTGTCCCCAGCCTGCTCTATATGGAGAAGAGGTAAGTGGGGTGCAGGAGCAGGGGGAGGGGGACACCTTGACATTATCCCCCCACTTCCCGTCACCTGCCTAGCAAGAAGGATGCTCCCAGGAGCAGCTCCAAGGCAGACAGGAACAGCACATGGCAGTGAGGGGAGGGACAGCTGAACTGCTGGCAATTGATAGCTGAGCAGCTGCTGCACAGGGAACTTAGGGGAGCGGGGAGCTGATAGGGGGAGCTTATAAGGGGGCTGCCAGTCCACCCTGGTTCAAACCATCCACCAGCTAGCTCAACGAGCTGCTCTTCCTGCAAGCAGTGGACAAAGCATGTGGCTTCCAAACGATGTTATAAGGGAGCATTGCACAACTTTAAATGAGCATGTTTCCTAATTGATCAGCAACATAACAATGAAAGAACGTTGACCAGGATGACTAAGTGAAGAGTTCCTGTATTATTTTTATTAAAAATATTTTCATTGTAAAAATAACCAACAGTATTGTTCAATTAACCGCAAACAAGTGCCATAGTGCAATCTGTCCTCAAAGTGCAATTTACAAATTTGGGGAGTGGGAGGGTTTGGTTACCATAACTGCACTCAAACGCAAAACAGTGTAAAACATCAGAGCCTTCAAGTTCACTCAGTCCTACTTCTTGTTCAGCCAATCGCTAAGACAAACAAGCTTGTTTAAATTTACAGGAGTTAATGCTGCCCTCCTCTTATTTACAATGTCACCAGAAAGCGAGAACACTTTTGCATGGCACTTTTGTAGCCGGCATTGCAAGATTTACATGTCAGATACGCTAAACATACAAACGCCTCTTCATGCGTTCCAGAGGACATGCTTCCTGATGCTCGTTAAAAATATAATAGGTTAATTAAATTTGTGACAATTCCTTGGTGACGAATTGTAAGTTACAGCATTCTCTGATGATGACCCAGCAAATGTTAATTTTAAGGACACTGCCACTGCAGATTTGACAAGGTTTCTAAAGACAGCTACATCACTCGACCCAAGGTTTAAGAATCTGAACTGCCTTCCAAAATCTGAGAGGGACAAGATGTGGAGCATGGTTTCAGAAATCTTAGAAGAACAACACTGATACAGAAATTACAGAACCTGAACCACCAAAAAAGGAAATCAACCTTTTGCTGGTGGCATCTGACTCAGATAATAAAAATGAGCATGCGTCGATCCACACTGCTTTGGATTGTTATCGAGCAGAACCAATCATCAGTGTGCATGCATGTCCCCTGGAATGGTGGTTGAAGAATAAAAAGATGAATTTTTAGCACATCTGGCACAAATATCTTGCGATGCGAGCTACAACAGTGACATGAGAACACCTGTTCTCACTTTCAGGTGACATTGTAAACAAGAAGCAGGAAGTATTATCTCCTGAAAATGTAAACAAATTTGTTTGTCTGAGCGATTGCTGATGCGGGGACTGCCAGCCATGTACAAAGCACATGACCAAATGACGTTATAGCAGAGCATTTCACAACTTTAAATTAGCATGTTCTGTAATGGAGCAGGGACGTAACATTAAACAACATTAAGCGAGGAGTATTTAGTCTGCAAAAAAGAAGAATGAGATGGGATTTGAAAGCTGCTTTCAAATACCTGAAAGGGGGTTCCAAAGAGGATGGATCTAGACCAGGGGTTGGCAACCTTTCAGAAGTGGTGTGCCAAGTTCACTTTAATTTAAGGTTTTCCATGCCTGTAATTCATTTTAATGGTTTTAAAAGATCTCTCTAAGTCTATATTTATATAAACTGTTGTTGTATTTAAAGTAAGTAAGGGGCTTACAATATTTAAGAAGTTTCATTTAAAAATAAAATTAAAATGCAGATCTTATCAGTTTAGTGTGATCCTTGCCCTTGCTCTTCCTTGCGGAGTTTACCAATGTAGGCTACAGCAGGGAGCGGCTGAAGAGCGCTGCACCGAGGCCAGAAGCAGAGCCCCTGGCTGGCTGCCAGTACCCCAGGCTGGCAGTGGGCTGAGCGGGGCTGGAGCTCCAGACTCCGGCTGGTACCAGATGACAGAACAAGGAGTAATGGTCTCAAGTTGCAGTGGGGGAGGTTTAGGTTGGAAAGTAGGAAACACTATTTCACTAAGAGTGTGGTGAAGCACTGGAATGGGTTACCTAGGGAAGTGGTGGAAGGAATCTCATTCCTTCGAGGGTTTTATGGTCAGGCTCCACAAAGCCCTGGCTGGGATGACGTAGTTGAGGATTGGTCTGCTATGAGCAGGAGGGTAGACTAGACCTACTGAGGTCCCTTCCAAGCCTGATATGCTAGATTCTAAGTAGGACTGAGTAGCCCTGTAGGCTCCAAAATTTTAAAATTTGTTTTATTTTTGAATGCAGGGTTTTTTGTACCTAATTCTACATTTGTAAGTTCAACTTTCATGATAAAGAGATTACACTACAGTACTTGAATTAGGTGAACTGAAAAAAAAACGTTTGTTTGTTTGTTTACAGTGCAAATACTTGTACTCCAATACAAATATAAAGTGAGCACTGTACACTTTGTATTCTGTGTTGTAATTGAAATAATGTATTTGAAAATGTAGAAAACATCCAAAAATATTTATATAAATAGTATTCTATTATTGTCTAACAGTGCGATTAATTTTTTTAATCTCGACAGCCCTAATTATAATGACTTCAAATCATTTGCACTCAAATACATATAGTGCTAGGTCTGCTCAGTTAAGCACACTATGAAATTAGACATTAAGCTATTATAATTTTGTATTAATAATTAAAGCAGATGTAAATGTCAGTGAATTTCTCTTAAAAAGGAGTTACCTCAGTAGCTTCTTCAAGTTGTTGAGCACCTTCATTTAATTTAATCACTTGCATATCAAGCTCTGTAATCAAAAGGAGAAACTGCTTTGCATTACATAGATTGCAAAAATAGTTCATTCAGTAAGTTGGAAAAGTCTTTCTATAATAAGCTTTTAGTCATTTGTCAATATTTGAGATATATTGAGACTATTCTCCCCCAGTTTGATTTAGCAGTCTAAAATATATTTTTGATTTTCAAAGAAATAATTTAAATAGTTTGAAATATATGCATTTATTTTTCCAATCAAAATGATTGCACTTTAAGCATATATTTCAACCAATAACTTCACTTTAAGCAAAAGAGCTTCTTCCTGCTCAAAGCAATAACTTTAATATTAGAGTCTTTAATGCATTATTGAGGATGGTGATTTATTCCACTCCCAATACAGGAAAACTACCCCTCTGCCAAAAAAAGGCCACCAAACCCAGAAGTGGGTAAGTGAAAGAAATCCAGACATTCGCCACACACACACACACACACACACACACACACACACACACACCCTCTTTCAGTTCTGGAAATAGGACACAATAATAGAGCCTGGAGGCAGCTTAAATAAGCCCACTACTCATTTGTGGTTGGCCTGAAATACTGATTCACTTGCTCATTTGTTTTTCCAGCCTCTAACCTGTTAGGAAAATTTCAATCATTCCAAAAGGTACAGCTACACGACCTGCTGGATCAGCAGGTAGCGCTCAATGTAGCGCCTCCTGTTCTCCACCTCGGCAAGAGGAGTAAGCTGAGTCAGCGGGGGAGCGGCCATAGTAGGGACAGCCAGGTAAGTCAACCTAAGATTCTGCGACTTCAGCTATGCTCTTCATGTAGCTGAAGTTGCACATCTTAGGTCCACACACCCCCGCAGTAGTGTAGCACAGCCCCAGAGTCTGCTGCAAATACATGACTAATGCTGGTGCACGGTAGACAGGAATGGAGATTTTGGTTGCCCTTCCCCCCCCCCCCTTTTTTTTTTTTTTGGAGTGACAAAATTATAAAATTTCCACAGATTTCCTCTATTTTGATACAACCAACAGGAACACAAGCTCCGTAACAAGCAGAGATTTTAGGGAAGATATCCGAATCCACAATTTTAAAATGTTAAGAGAAAGAACCTCCTCAATATTAAAACCAACATCTTTTCACCCTCTTTCTCACAGCTCAGCTTCTCTATCTTGATTAAATCAGGTTGATCAAACAAAGGTTTTTAAAAAACTTCTCCAATCTCCTCTCTCCTTAATGTGGTTCCATTTTTTTTTATTAAGTTTACAACAGTCTTTTTGGTTTTTAATGTTTAGTGCCTCTGCAGAATGAGCCTATTGGGGAAAAAATGCTATTCTATGTTGATCAGAATCCTCTTGGTACTCATTACAAGATTTAGAATTTACAGTATTTGGATGTAAATGCAGAAAGCCCTCCTGAAAGTTCTGAGCGTTAGTGGGAAGGTGAGTCATATGTAAACCGTGACATGACCCTCCATATTCTTTATAGAAATATGCTTATTGTATAAATGTGGTATAATTAAGATATTTTATGGAAGATGTTCATGTAAGTATCATTGGAAAGGTTATGATTTACTGGATGCAATTATCCAATTTGTATGTAGGTATCTGGAATTAGAAATATTGACTATGTAACAATTACAACTGTGGTTATTTTTGGAGATGCCCACCGGACAGTAAGCCAACAGCCTTATTAGGCCACTAGGAAAAAAAGACAGTGAGTCTTGGAAGATGTGACCCTCCCCCCCCCCCCCATCTTCCCGCAGCCCTAATTGGACCAGGACGTCTCATTACAAATTGTGGCAATGAGAAAATGTCTATGAAGTTTCACTAAAGGGCATATTGATCTTTAATCCAAAGTAATCTCTTTTTCTGTACTTGGCTAACAACTTTGTTTCAGTGTTTTATTTTGAAGAATTCTATTTGCATTGTTTAAGGCTACATAACACATTTCTCATCACATTCAACTTTGGAACGTTGAATTAGTACTTCACACACTGATATATAGTAATCATTAAACATTAATCATTGGTTTCCAGAATTTAATCAACAGCTTTCATATTTTCTAGTTAGAATGAGAAAGTAGTGAATTCACACTAAGAACTGAGAAGATAAACTAACCAGATTTATCATTAGTATATGCCCTACATAACATTCCAGAAACTTCTAGAATTTAGCAAATCAATTCCCCCCAACAGTTTATAAACTCCACGTCTTCAGCATTCAGTGAGTTGATTCCACCCACTAACCAGTCATTCCACCCATTACCATTTTTCCTCTAAAACTTTAGACAGTTTTGGTTCCAAACAGCAGGCATGTACTCAAACTGACTTTTTGGGGGGATGGAAGTCAGAGGGTGAAGTAATTTTTTCCCATTCAGACTAAAATTAGAGCTCATTTCCCTAAAATCTATTGTGTCAAGAAATTACTTCAATGAGAAGTTGGGGAGCTAAACAAAAACCACACACACACACCCCTCAACCCACTAGATTTTCTGGTATAAAAAAGTTTATGAAACTGGATTCATACTCTGAGAATTCTACTTTAGTTATATTGCAAGGCACTAGTTCTCTTGTGAAATCATACTTCATTGAAAGGTTACCTGTAAAATTCAGCAATTTTGGTTATTAGAATATATGCTGTGCATATGTCCTTAAAAATGTGAAATCAATAAGAATTATATTAAAAAATTCATCCTAAAGTCAGAAGACATTTTAACTTTAATCAGGCTACATTGTTTCAAATTAAGTAATAACTGAACTGTTCTAGATTTTTAAGTAAGATTCAATTTTTAAAAAACAGTTTGTGGGTTTGGGTGAGCTTAAAATAATGTAATAAAAATAAAGGTAACATCCAATTTGATCAACTAGAAAGATCACACTATGAGCAGATGGTAATTAGTTTGTATTGAAGTGTAAATATTAAAATTTAAGCAGGTTAAGATATCCAGTTCACTTAATTCATTAGACTTTAACACATTTTCTAAGTCAGCATTAGTTCAGAATCTCATTTTACCCCCCTCACCTTTGGTTCTCTCTGTCAGCTCTTCTTTGGTTTTAGTTAGCTCAACGGTAACTTTTTCCAGTTTTTGTTCAAGCCAAGCAATTGCTTCCTGTGGATCTTCTAGGGATACAATATACCTGTGAGCTTCTTCTGCCTGCTTCTTAATATCAGTGACATCATCTTGCAGAATATTAATAATGCCCTGAAGATCAATACAGTTCTCAGGAGCTACATTATTGCCTCCTTCCTAGAAAAGAAGTGAAAAGTGCTTTATGGTTGTTTAGCAATGGCCTAAATTGCTAAATTAGATTGTATCAGCTATAATAGCTAGGTCATCTCGGACAAATCTTAGTACAGTAAACCCTCGATTTAACGGACCTCGATTTAACGGACTTCGGATGCAACGGACAAAATTTCTGAGCAAGTGTAATGCATCCGAAATCCATTTCTCGGGGGCTGGCTGGCGGCTGCCGCCCGGGTCCCGGCGGGCGGGCTGCTGGCTCCCGGCAGCCGGGACTGGGCCGGGCCGGCTGACTGTTCCCGACTGCCGCCCGGGTCCCAGCAGCCGGGACCCGGGCGGGCTGGCTGCCGGGTCCTGGCTGCCGTCCGGGCAGCGGGCGGGCTGCGGAGCTGCCGCCCCGACCCTGTGGCGGGCGGGCTGCTGCTCCGACAGCTTGTGGGTTTTTTTTATTATTAAATAACGGACTTTTTGATTTAACGGACACCCCCTCGCCCGAATTAGTCCGTTAAATGGAGGTTTTACTGTATAGCCATCTTTCCTATAGACAGTTCATGAATTTGTCCAAGAAAGGGAAGGATAAAACCTTGGAATTTCCAGATTTTAATCCGGACTGATGCCATCTTTCACTATGGGGATATCATCTGCCTTCCTCTTTTTTTAAAAGCAAGGGTAAAATTTTCTCTGTTATACTGATATAAACCCAAGTAACAGCAGAATTTTGCTCATAAACCACAAAGAAGTATTGTATCTTGAATTGGGAGAACGGAGTATAAACACACCAAGTGAACAGTCTATGTCAATTTCTGAACTGTTATTAACCTGTCTCTGGAAATCTTAATATATTTTTGTAAAAGGCAAAATAGAAGAATTAAAGATGCAGCTTTTTTAAAATTAAGATGAAAAACAAGGGGAAGTAGAAATTAAAATAATAGGATGACAAAGATGCAATATCCTGTTTAATGCCAAAAACAAGCAGCAGGGCCTAATTAGGCCTGAGCCTTTAGTAAGGGGGGGGGGGGGGAGGAAGAGAAAGAGGGTGAAGAAATCAACCTAAGATACTCAACTTCATCTGCAAGAATAACATAGCTGAAGTTGACATACTTAGATCGATTTACCATGGCAAGGAGTCGACTTCTGCCACTCCCCTGTCGACTCCGCCTGCTCTTCACGACAGTGGAGTACCGGAGTCCACAGGAGAGCGCTCAGGGATTTATCACGTCTAGACTAAACGTGATAAAATCAACCCCCGATAGATCAATCGCTACCTCAATGTAGACATACTTTAGATGCATATGCTACGCCCATTGCTTGAGAGGTGCACACAACTCCTTTTGGAAAAGATGTTTGGGCTCTTATAAACATTCAGTGTGAGAAATCTAAAAAGTCACCTGGAATAGGTACCTCACAGAAGTTAAAGTTAAATTCATATTAGATTCTACTATCCTATATAATAAAAGGCCAGAGGAAGTTTGTCCGAAGCAGTCATGCGCAGTAGAGACGCCCCGGACGAACAGCATGCTGGGAGTGGTAGTTCGGCGGCACAAAATGGCCGCCGTGCGTGCGCTGCAGAGACAGCCCGGACAAACAGCGGTAAGCACTTTTGCCCGTCCCCAGTGAGGTAACAGGGCAGTGCTGAGAGGCAGTGGTAGAGTAGGGGGGGATCCCAGTGAGGTAACAGGGCACAGTACAGTGGGACTGAGAGGCAGTGGCAAAGCGGGGGAGGGACTCAGTGAGGTAACAGGGCACGGTGCAGGGGGACTGAGGGCAAACACCATTAAGCACTTTGGCCCGTGTACATGGGCTTTTACACTAGTAAGCTATAAACACATCAGTCTTTTTTAGCACACAAAGCCCAAATTTTAGAACCTGAACTACTTATCTTTCATCTTACAGTATGCATCTAAATTTTCATCCCTTGAAAAATGTCCCAATAGATCCTGAGAGTTCTTTAAATGACAAGCTAAAAGGTATCAACATCAATTTAATAAGAAATAAGGTCTACCATTCTTGGAATCTGGAGTCAGTTTACATTAATACCCAACCATGAGAAGTATACATCCCTTAACAGTAGGTTAGGTAACAGTACAAAGCCAGATTCTTCAACAATATGTAGAGGGGGAAATTACCAGCATTTCAGT
Source organism: Sternotherus odoratus (assembly GCA_032164245.1). NCBI lineage: Eukaryota > Metazoa > Chordata > Testudines > Kinosternidae > Sternotherus > Sternotherus odoratus. The sequence continues at coordinate 79,062,402 of JAVMKO010000005.1, read as the reverse complement.
TCTTTCATTGCAATGGGAATTCTTCATTTCTTGTTCTTCATCTGGGTTTTTGGCACATTCATTTACCAAATCCTTGTAGATTTCTAAGCGTTGTTCAGAAGCTTTTTCCAGCAACTCTCGTTCATGAGAAAGGCATTGCCTGTATTTAAAGAATTCTAATGCTAGAAGTTACTTTTTTAAAAAACAAAAACAAAAAAACCCAGAAAACTGTAAACAAAGAATAGTAGTACATCTCTCTGACACTACACTTTGACTGTTAGAACCTGGGTATTCTCCCATGCTTGCTCATTTTGTGAACAGGGTTCATTTTAAATTACAGCTGTTCTAACAAACCACACAAGTGTATATTAGCCTTGTGTTCAGAAACAGTTCAGTAACTAAAAGTTATGAAAAAATATTTATACAGATCAGGATTTCACAAGGTTTTCTGAATTGTGGATCTTACTAAAGAGAAGCTATACACTGAGTTTGTGTATATTTTTCATCAGGATCCCCATTCGAGCAGCTTTTGAGCCTCACATACCAAAATTACTTATAGCATGGTAGTGCACTCCCTACGTCCTCCTCTTGCACAGAGTATATCTGCAGTTGATACAGGGATTGGAATTGACAATGTCCAAAGTCTGTCCCAAATTACATCAGTTTTATTACTTCGTTCAAAACTTCTAGAATTGAAACATTTTATTGTTTTGGAAAGCATTTATATTGGACCATCAATTAGAGTACAATTGCAACAGGTTTCCTGTAATTTTAGCAGACAGTGCAATAGGCAGCTATAGCTAGAACTTATGTCTAAAAAAGCCACTGAAAACATATACATCTTCCCAACAAGAGAACTCAATTTAATTTGACCAAATCCATCCATTCGGTATAATGAAAACACAAACAAAATTGACCTCATGAAACAGAAAGCTCTTTAGCTTTTTTAAAAAAATATATTAAATGAAGCCTTGTATGTACAGGAAAGTTTGTTATAAGCAGAGGTGTGAATATGAACAGATACACGGTGGGCTATGATTGTATAAGCACTTATTCTAGTTAAAAGAGTAACTTTCAGTTTGACATTTTTTGAGAGGGGGTTTAAAAAGATAAACCAAAGAGTCACTTATATTGGACACTGGAAGAAGAGTGCCCACAAAGGGTGGAGGTGGAGAGGGAGGCAGGGGAAGGGCAGGTATGTTAAACTTCCAACACTAAGTATTTGGCTTTTACTTTATTACTTCATTTTGCCTGCAACTGTAAAGATATAAATATTTACAACCTACAGGTTAAAAGACTGAGTTACACAACAGTGTGAACTACCTACAACTATAAAGAAACAAAAGCAACAGTAAAGTTACCTGAAATCGGTTTCCCGTTGAGCAAAATACTGAGTAAATTCTTGTGTGACTTCTTCGCGAATTTTTAATTCCAGGAGTAACTTGTCTTTTCTCTCATTGATCAGCTTGCTTTTCAAATGTTCGATTATATTTAGTAGTCTCTACAATGATCACAAATAGTCTTTTAATGCTTTTATAAAGCAATGTTTTCAGAAAGATTATTTCAATCACTGCTCCAAGAATAAAAGGCTCTTCAAAAATAATATTGGTTCAGATTTTCTTTTCTTTTTTTTAAAATGTGAGCAACCATTGCGTCCAATTCTGCTACCATTATCAAAAGAACAGGAGGATTGGTAGATCGATTAAATGCCAGTAAATTGATGGTACTAGTGCAAACCATCAATACTACATACATATTTACACAGAACAAACGTGTTCAAGAATCCAAAGAATATTACAATTAATTATATCAAGTGTTGGAATGATTTATCTGATCAATACAAGGTTAAAATCTACAGCTTTAAAACAGTATATTTTTAAAATATAGGAGCATTAGTTGGATAATATAACTTTCTAGATAATGCTTTCTTAGCCAAAAGGCCGAGAAGCGATCACAGCAGAATACAACCCAAAGCAAGAGTGGTTTTGCAAATCTAGTATTGTCCCAGAGTAAATTGAGGAGCATGCTGAAGCATAGAAGAAAGTTTGCTTCCAGAGATCGTGCATGCATAGAATATAGGCATAAGGGATTTTTTATAATACTAACATCCACAGCTTGCCCATGCTGTACATACAGTACATTAAGAAGTGTTCTATTTACATAGGCTTTTAGTAATGGGTGCAACCAAACTAAATCATGCCCAAATCTGAATTTAAAAAGCCATTTTACACATCTTTCTGCAACAGGTAGCATGCTTCAGTCCCCCCACAAATATACATCCTTATAGGAAGGACGCCACCTATCCAACAAAAGGTATAATGTATTAACTCTGAAAGCATTCCAGGTACATACCTCATACTCTTCTTTTCCAATAATTACTTTATTTTCCTCCTCGTCATTTGGCATCTTTTTTGCCATATCATACTCCTCCTCCTCCTCATTTGGCATCTCTTCTGCCAAATACTCCTCCTCCTCATTTGGCATCTCTTTTGCCATATCATGCTCATGTGTCTCATTGTTATCTACAGTTAAACCATCATCATCATCTTCATCTTCTATCACATCTTCCAGGCTCCTATCCCAAAGTACAGTGGCTCTTTTTCTTGCTACCTGCATTTTAGTGTCAGCATTATTCGAGAGAGACACTTCTCTTGCAGACTTCTGGACAACTGGCTGCTCTTGGGGAGCATTTGAAGTGTCCAGAACACAAATCTGTTGAGGGAAAGGGATTGTCAATTATTTGTTACACACTGGTTTAGTGAATACTAAGCACTTATGGAGGTAGTCTGCAGCCATGACTAATCACTTAGCATGAAACTGGGGGCTGTCTGTCATTCTGTTGGCAATGCCCACTTGCAGTTACCGCACCTGACATTTTCTTCCACACTACAAAACAGAAGTACTTTTGAAGTGCAGAGAAGAGCAGGTATCATGCAGACACTTTACTGTTTTGAGATCTTGGGCTCTCCTGGAATGAAGCACTGGAAGTTGGCTTGGAGGGACAAAACCACCTCAGGAGTGGGGTTGCTAATTCCTTTGACCTAGAACTGCCGATGTATTATTTTGGCAAGAACATTGGGAGCCAAAGGCAGCTCGTCCCTTTTGCAGATTCAGACTGCAGTTATTGCTGGAGAGTAAGTAACTCCCCTCCCCCCCCCCTCAAAGATTGGAAGAATTAAAGGAGGAAGGGAAAACCTGATGTACTTCTCACCACATGCTCGCTGAGAACAAATAGCTTATAATCAATAAGAGAACAGGGTGAGATGTTTGCATTAAAAATATGAATGTTTAAAATTTCTGTAGCAGGTCAGAGATAGGACAAGCCATATGTGTGAAGTTTGGAACTTCTAGGGATTATGGTTCTCTACAATGCTCTCTTGGGCTCCGCTAGCTAATCACAACAACTTTTTGTAAAGACTCTTTTTTTAAACTGTTTCCTTCATTTAATTTGAACAGGAGGAAACAAATTTAGAGGCAAAATTCAAAAATCACTGAAGTGTAATAGGGATTTGAGACTAAGTGCAAGTCTAAACTGTACAGATATGGAACTGCTAAATTATCTCTATAATGTAACTTTGTAGCTTTATTTTTAAAATCTTCAAAGTAATAGTGCACTTACTTTTTGGGCAATTGCTGAGAACTTTAGCACATTGAGGGTTTCATCATATGCAGCAGCACACTGGCTGATGTTTACTATCATATATACCTTCCCTTTTCCACTGAAAAAGCCTTGAAGGAAGTGAGTTAGTTTGCTTTCCCGAAATGGTATGTGCAGCTGCAACCTAAAAATAATACCAAAGTTAGATACATTCTAATTCAGTAGCGGGGGAAAAGGCTCAGTCAACATTTTTCAGTCTGCAATTCCTGGATTCTTTAACCATATAAAAACAGACCACATTAAGTCTTAGAAATTTAAGTATTAAAAAATTGTTAGCAGTGTAATAGTTTACTATCCTTCTAAAGATGCTACTTCTTACAGGTATTTTTAGTGCCTCTCGCACTAAAATTAGAGAAAGACACTTGGTTTGCTGCATGTACTTGACAGCACTTTGTATTTAGCCAGTTTCACCATTTGTCCTGTGTAGTCTGGCTGTGTGGATCTCCCACACAGTAATGGGGGCGAGCATGCAGAGAAAGAAGAGAGATTGTAGAATCACAAAAGAGTGCAAGATGCTAAGGAGCAGATGTACCATCTAAAGCTTTTTGTCATTTTTAAAAAATTGGCTAGATTTCTAATTGATTGTGTCTCCCTAGTTTAATGTTGCCCTGTGCAGACCCAGCATGAGGCCCATGTACCACTTACTCCCTAGTTTGAGGGCATATGAGGCACGTAAGTGGTACACAGGCTTTACGCTAGCCCTTTAGATAAAGGGCAATGAATTGAGGTAAAACCATTGCAATGTGGCATGGTGTCCAGAGATATCCATTAATTATAGCCACAGTTGTCCATGGACAGCTGCTCTCTTCACTGTCTGAAATTTGAAGACTCCTTTTTATACTTAGAATTTGATCTACTGCTAGATGCAGTCCTCCCCCCAATCCACCTTCTCTGCCAAGAACCTCTGGTGCTTCACCAGCCCAGCCTGTACCTTAACGCTGGTCCTGACATCCAATATCCAAGCACCAGCAAATGATGCATGCTTCACAGACAAGTGTACAGCTGGGGAAGTCTGCAGGGGTTTCCTGCCACAAAGCTTGGCTTACCAAGAAGACTAAGCAGGTTTCAAACTACGTAGGAATTTGAATAATCAGAATGAACAGCAAAATGTCTGAAAAGTATTAACTGGTGCATTTTCAAAAAACTACTCCTTAGTGTGTTTATCCGGCTAGATTATCCCAGAAATTTTGAGCATTTGGGCTGAAGAGTCTGGGAAATTTATCAAACTGCTTCTTCTACCATAACTAGAGTTACCATTTGTGCTACATGCTGTAGAAAGATACATTTTTGTGGCTTTATAGAACAGCTAAAAGGTAACAGTTATAGTAGCACCTACTTTGACTGTTGACTGTTCTTGAGTGCATTGATGCATTTGCCTAGAATCAGTAGAGAAGTGTTAATATTTCCACTCTCTTTCAATCTATCACCTTCATTGCGCGTCTTGGTACATCTTTCTGAGCCAGCAAGATCACAAAGTGCTAATCTGAAAATACAGATTTAAAGTTATTTTGCTTTTCAGGGGTTTTGAACAAAATTAGTGATCGCTTTGAAATAAACACGATTACTTACTCACTGACTCGTGTTACATTAGGTGCTTCAGAATCTTCAATCTTTAACATTTTAACAGTGAATATGCTGTGACTAAAAGATATAGATACAAGTTTTAAAAAAACTGGTCTAATTTCAACACTAAATTTAAAATATTTTAGTTTCCATAATGCCTGTGAGAGGAGAATTTCGTGACTGAAGATATACAGTACTGAGACATGAAAATTTACCTTCACACCCTGAATGTGTGTTTATGAAAATATACACTTGAGACCTAAATGCAGTCTTTTTTTAATTGGTCAAACAGGCAAAGTAGCAGACTATCCCCATACACAACATTCTATTTATTATTAGAAGCCAGAGGACTTTTCAAACCCCAAATGAGACTGGAATATAAAAGGCAAACAAAAATTTAAAAGCTAAATGCTTTATCCTCAAGGAAGGCATTTCAGCAAAAGGTGTTTAATTCTTATGTAGGTCAATCTTATTGCAAGATTTGAACAAAAAATTTCAGTTTTTGTTCACCATTAAAGTAGGTCAAATCCAGAGGCCTGGACTCCCTCCCACCCCCCGCAACACAAGCTCCACAGAGATTTTAAATATTGGCCAGCGTACTTTGTGTGTTCTATTACCCTATATTGAACAATATGAGTAACAACAGTTCTCTCACCTTCTACTGGAGTAAGTATTCAGTTTTGTGCAAGCAATACTCTGGTGCTTCAACCCAAGCTTCAGAAGTTTAAAAGCTTCTTTTGAATCAGAAACCTGAATCCACTGCAGATCTTGAGAGAAAATACCAAGATTTCATCTTTAATGGGCCACACATTATTTAATAAATGTATCTTGATTAGCACTAGAATACTGTACTTATTTAGCCTGCGTATCTGCTTTAGCATGCCCTCTTATGAAAATGGCAATCACATATGACAACTCTTTGCGATCAACGGAATCAATCTTACTGAACAAAAGTCATTGATCAGTCTTTTGAGTCCACAAAATAGTGAAACCCATATAAACTCAACAGTGTTTGTACCTGAAACCACCACAAGGGACCGTCAAACAATAGTAAGATGGTAATTTTGTTAAACTAAAAACATGGAAAAAAATACAATAAAATTAGCCAGAAACCACTCTCAAAGTAATGCTAGACTGTGACAAAAATCAAAAGGTTAGATCAAATTTTGTTTATTTTTTGTTTAGTTTATGCAGCCTTGTATTCTTGAAATTATGTAGTCCTCAGTGTAATGGTATATACTAAGAGATGGCTGTAAGACTCTTTCTGATCCTGTATAAAATGCATGCTTAGCATCTCTGTGATTGGTGTACGTACCACTTAACTACATCCTGTTTAACTGACTTTTTAAAAAGGTACGTCTACACTGCAATTAGACACCTGCAATGGCATAGGCCAGCCAACTTGGGTAGTCCATATCAGCTGACTCAGGCTAAGAGGCTGATTAATTTCAGTGTAGACATTTGGGCAGACCCTCCTACTCGCAGGGACCTAGAGGCCAAGTCAGCTGTTATGGACTACCCATGGGTTTTTAATTGTATAGACGTACTGTTCGGGGCTGAATCTATACTTTGCAAAGGGATGACAAAAGCTCACACCACCATCATGCCAAAACACTCAAAAAATAAATCCTTATGGGGGGCCTTCCCAACTGGACCTGGTTAGGTCTATTTGTCTGCATCAGGTCTCAAAACTTGTTGTGGTGGAAGCAGGCAAGTCATCCCTTGCAGAATTTCCATGAATAATTCAGCCTACTTGTGATCAGTGTAGTGTGAGAGATCTGAAGACATATGCTTCCCTCAAGAAGGGAGCCATCATAATTGTGAGGATGAGCTTTCACCAGGAAGAGATTACCTGGCACAAAAATCTTCCTATTCTTATCAAAAAAGCAGGAATGTCTCTGGAATTGTTTTTTTTTTAAACAAAAGACACTATGTAAAACCAAACAGCTTTCTTCAGTTTTGTTTCCAACATCCATGGTATTAGGAAAAAATATGACTTGGGGAAAAGAATTTTCTACAGGGAAAATTAGGGAATGGGATATAGGACCCTAGGAAGTGCACTCTGGAGGTTAGGGGAACATTGTAGAAGACCTCCTAATAAAGTGCATGTATATATGTACACATACACAAGCACTTTAAATTTGGGGGAGTGAAAACTGGGAAACATTGCCATTTTCAGAACGGATTACTCACACTTAATACACACAGTAAAGATATTCCTATCCTACTACAAAGTTAGTTCACATTCTTCCATGCTGGCACCAGGATGAATACACCTGAAATTCAAACAAGTTATCATAACCAGCATAATAAGTGGTATTTCAGTTACCTTTTACATAAGAGCAGCCTTTGATATCTTGAGCAAGACGTAGCACCCTTCTTTTCTTGTCATTTGACACTGGGAGCAGTAAGTCAAAAATGCATTCATTGTAAATCTCACAAAAGGAAACCCAAACAGAAAATTTCACGTAGCTTTCCAAGCTCATGTTAGGTTGTTCGGGTTCTTTTACCGGTTCTTCCAAATCTGCCAAAACATTTATTTAGTTACACAAATGCCCTGTTCAAATGAAGCCTTTAAAGCTATATAACTTAAGTTAAAAATTAATCATCTCAGCACAGAAATGATAAATTAATTATAATATATCAAACAACATTTTTTGGTCAACTGGGAATCTCTATAAACCTACATTACATTTATCATGAGAATCACTGAAGCTCACCTACTCATATTCAGCGACAATAATTGGGTTTAAACAAGTTTTTATTATATACTTGAACTCTTTCAAAGACTAACATCTTTAGAACACACTTGTCAATTTAATGCTACTTTTAAATCCTCCCTTTTAAAATACATTGTGAATATTATTTGACATATCTATTGGGCCTATTTTGGATTCCCCTCCGCCCCATAGAATAAGCTTAATTATAACTAAGTTCTCATAAAAGTTGGCAGGATGATAGCACTAGAAATTCCACCATCACCAGCAGGGCAAGTTCCTCCTGCCACAGCCACATCCTATTCTGAAGTCTGCCTTAATTCGGCTCTAGATGAGTACTGCAGTCTTCATACCAACTTTATCTTAGGGTTCTCTGTCAAGTCTACTAATTGGAGCGGTTTGTGTTAGGAGACCCATCCACAAGAAACTATATACCAGTGATGGCAAACCTTTTTGAGCCCATCTGCCCAAACTGCAAACCAAAACGACTTGTTTTTTTCAAAGTGCCAACACTGCAATTAAACCTAAATAACGAGGTTTTAGTTTAGAAAAAACAATTCGTACAGTTTTTCAAACTAATTAACAGCTTTTGTTTAAAAAGAAAAACACAATAACAGAGCTTTCCATTAAACATTTTTTTTATTGAAAAAAAAAAAAAAAAAAAAACTGTACACCCCCCCCCCCCCCAACTGACCCACTCAGCCTGGTCTCTCCCCCCAAAACCTCCTTCCCTCCCACCCACCCCCCAAATGACCCACCCAGCCCAGTCTCTCCCCCCCAAACCTCCTTTCCTCCAACCCCCCAACTGACCCACCCAGCCCGGTCTCTCCCCCCCAAACCTCCTTCCCTCCCCCCAAATGACCCACCCAGTCCGGTCTCTCCCCCCCAAACCTTCTTTCCTCCAACCCCCCAACTGACCCACCCAGCCCAGTCTCTCCCCCCCCAAACCTCCTTTCCTCCAACCCCCCAACTGACCCACCCAGCCCAGTCTCTCCCCCCCCAAACCTCCTTTCCTCCAACCCCCCAACTGACCCACCCAGCCCGGTCTCTCCCCCCCAAACCTCCTTTCCTCCAACCCCCCAACTGACCCACCCAGCCCGGTCTCTCCCCCCCAAACCTCCTTTCCTCCAACCCCCCAACTGACCCACCCAGCCCGGTCTCTCCCCCCCCAAACCTCCTTTCCTCCAACCCCCCCCTCAACTGACCCACCCAGCCAGGTCTCTCCCCCCCAAACCTCCTTTCCTCCAACCCCCCCCTCAACTGACCCACCCAGCCCAGTCTCTCCCCCCCAAACCTCCTTTCCTCCAACCCCCCCCCTCAACTGACCCACCCAGCCCAGTCTCTCCCCCCCAAACCTCCTTTCCTCCAACCCCCCCCTCAACTGACCCACCCAGCCCAGTCTCTCCCCCCCAAACCTCCTTCCCTCCAACCCCCCAACTGACCCACTCAGCCCGGTCTCTCCCCCCCAAACCTCCTTTCCTCCAACCCCCCCCAACTGACCCACCCAGCCCGGTCTCTCCCCCACACCGCTTACCCCCGCTCCCAGCCCAGCCTTCCCCCGGCGCTTACTTGTTCGCTGGGTCACACTGCTGTGACCCGACTCCAGCGAGGCCCCTGCCCCAGTCGCTCCTGTGACGTCCGTGTGTCAGGTGATAGAGCGGGGGGCTTGGCTTCAGTGTTCTCTGGGGAGGGTTCTCCCCAGAGAACTGTGGGAGATGTAGTCCGCGGGAGCCGACGCCGTGACTACAGTGTATGACTGTAGTCCCGGCGTGCCCACAGAGACGGCTCAGCATGCCGGCAGCGGCACGCGTGCCACGGGTTCGCCATCACGGCTATATACAGACCAATTAGTTTCATACAGCCCAACCACTCACGGTCAAATGACAAACACACACTTTCAACTACTAGAAACCTGGGCTAGAGGTGCATGACTCACCTAGAGAATGGCCCTCAGCCTCAAAATAAAAAAAATTAAAAATGGAGGGGGGAATTAAGTGGTTTTAATATAGAACATACCTTCAGATGATTCTGAAGTTTTGCTGTGATTGTTTATGCTGTTTTGAGAGTCTATCTATAAAACAAGAACAAAAGAAGGAACAAAGATTGATTTTCAAATGAATGGTCCTGATTATGTTATGGTCTATATAATATTAGGTATTTAAATCCATCAATTTTGTAACAAAAAGGACTACTGCTCCACTAAAGGCCAGTCAATTGTAGTAACGATATGCCAGCGCAAGTTTACTGGCCACATGAAGTTTCCAGTGCCTCCTAATGTTGCAAGACTAGAGAACAGCATCTCCAAATTTCTAATGAGCTGCATGTCAACCTAACAAGCTTGAAACAGCAACAAAACTAGAATGCTCACTTAAAGAGCTTAGCTAAATGATTTTATCACCAAATATGTAGTTAAAAAACCATGCTAAAGTCTGTTTCAAGCTGAAATAAAAAAAATTAAGATTGCAAAGATTATGGGGTACCATTTTTTGGTGAACTTATACTTGTAAACCAAAGGAAGAGAAATTCCTATTGCTAATACTTTTAAGTTTATGTATATTTTCAATATCCAGTTTTGTACAGGTAATGCACATAGTATGGCTGCAAATGGTAGATGAATTCCATTTCTGCTAAGAATTATAAATGCAAGTACAGTGTACCTTCAAAAGAAAAAACAAACAACATGGATTAAAAGGTTCTTAATATGGAAACAGTGCCCATGATAAGCTGAGCTCCCATCAACTGATTCATACAACATCCACAAAAGCCAAGTGGTTATATCACTAAAAACTTCAAAGAGGATTTTTAACTTTATACACATAGGGCAAAATCCTGGCCCCACTGACATAAATGGGAGTTTTTCCAGTGACTTCAGTGGGGCCACTATTCCAATCACCAAGCATGGGTTACAAGCTATCTTTCCCCAGTCTATTCTACTTTCTCTCTTCCATCAACCAGTGTCTGGTATTTTCCTCTACCCTATTAACTGCTCCCCCACCCAGATTCAAAAACTTAAACAAAAACAAACATACATGTGCTTTTCTGACATCTTTAAAATCTGTTAGGTGCTGACTGAAATACAGGCACCCATCTCTTCAAAATTCAATTACAGATTTCTGTGCATTCTAAATATACCTGGTATCTTGAGAGTACCTCATCTCATTAACAGCTCCAAAGCAGATTTTATTTAAAATTATGTAGATTTTTCCACTTACTCTGTAGATTGTCTATTGTATAAAATGTCTCTCCGTTTATTAGAAATATACCCTTAAATACTGCCTCCAAATTGTAATGACTATACTCCAGATCATTTTTATTAATAGATGTAATTTTACATCTCCCTCTATTCTGCCATTACACAGGAGATTTAAAATATATCAGATATTGCTGCACATTTCACAAAGTCTCAATAATCATACATAGGGTGGAAAAAAGTTGTTTAATTAAACCTGGGAAATTAAATCCACTGCAAGAGCCAAACTGCTATCCATAGACAGACCCCATACTGGCCAATCCAGAAGCCAGGAGGAAACAAACCTCCCTTCCCCCATATTTGTGTCAAGTTTCCCCAATTGCTAGTCCCCAGAAGCATACTATCCAAGGGCTTGTCTTTACTAGCAGGGGCGGGGGAGAGGGGCGGAAGTCGACGGCAGATTACATGGTTCACATAGCTGAAGTTTGTGTATCTGCCGCCGACTTACCGCTCGTCTCCACGGCGGCGGCAGTCGGCAGCGCACTCCCCCGTCGACTCCAGCTTGCGCCTCCCGGCAAACTGGACTTCCGGAGTCAACGGGGGAGCTGCGGGTGATCGATTTATCGCGTCTTAACGAGACGCGATAAATCGATCACCAGAAGATCGATCCTGGACTGTGGTAGGGATACTTTCAAAGTGAAAACGCTTGCTTGACAGTCTCAAATATCATGGCTGAAGAAGTCAGTTTTAGATCTGGTTAAAAATCTAATTCAGTATTGTAATGGAAAGGCACATTGAAGAGAGGATGGGGGGGGGGGGAGTGAGAGAAAAAAAAGGAGTAGGAGGGGAGGGGGATGCAGCATTTGTGGATTCAGGAATTAAACTGCAATTTACAGCATACAGTTCAGTTAACCATCCTGATTTTACTTTTCTGGCTTTGGAAAGACATCTCACTAAGTTTTACTTATTGCGGTCATCAGGAGGGAAAAAAAAAAAAAAACCTCTGCATCTAAATGGTACTGCTTGTTGGTTTGCCAAGCTAGTCATAGCAGAGGATGCAAGGTTAGATTTGCCCTGCCTGGGCTAAACCAAATTCTTGTGCATCTTTTTGCCTCCTGTCTAAGACAAGAAGAATTATGGAGGGAACAAGAACCTTTCATTCATATCTTATCATAGCCCTGCAAATCTGCAGATAACTGCAGACTGTTTGTGGATCAGACGCGGATACAAATGTATCTGCACAGGCTCTACACATCTTAGGACACATTTATGGAAGCTGGATGATTGATTGATTCTCTTTTTTTCCCCCTTATCTAGTTTGGCCAGGGAATCTGTCAGGATTAGGAAAAAGGTGATCGAATGCGGAGACTGTAAATCCTTTGGTCTCAGCATGTGCTGATAACTGTAGCCCTAATGGTCAAAGCAGTGTTGTTGAAGCACCAATCTGCCTGCCACTATGTAAATTGCCAATACTCTCCATCGAAGAGCTGTCCAAAGCAGGGTAGCAGCCTTGTACTATTAGAATAATGTAACCAAAACAAGCGTCTAAGAATCCATGTTGGAACTTTCTTTTAATTTAAGACTCTAGGCTGTAAACTCCTAATCAATGTTTTAGTTTAAAACTTCTTGTTTATTTTCTGTGTTCTCTCTACACAAGCTTGTATTCACGTTGAGACATTTTACTGCCATCTTTCCTCCCTTCATAAAACTTTGCTTTTAACTCAGGTTAAAGATCACACAATAGATATGCTCCACCACACGAAAAATACCACTGATAGCATATCCAGAGAAAACGTGGTATTTATTTGGGTTAATTTTCAATCTGCCTTTATAAAGAAAGGGCTATCCTCTCCGGGTAATCCAAACTTCCCACCTCCTGTCCATTTTTTTGTGATGCTCCACGCACTTTAGAATTTTGTTTCTATATCATGACAGATGCCATTTACATTTCATGTTTATGTTAACAAGAGAGACTACTGTTTTTCCTTACCACAACCCAAGAATACAGTGCTGCTTCACTATACTTTAGGGCAGAACAGCAGCAAAGGTAGGAATAATTAGATGAAGCTTAATCAGAAAACTCATTTCAATCTACTCCTTATATTTTACTCCAGTTTACCTAAATCCCATCTTCCTGTTCCAAAAGTTTTCCTTTTCACTTCTACAAGTTTTCATCTCCAAACATTTAGCCACATCCATGTTTCACTGCTGCCTCACCTTATTTTCATGAAAATAAGATCAACTTTACAAACTCAGTAAGTCAGTATTTAAAAAAAAAAAAAAAAAAAAAAAAATGTATGCACATATGCGCTATGTGCATACATGCCAAAAAAATCTGCCATACCTCTTTCATTAGACGAAGTATTGAATTTTTAACAGCAATTTCTTCTCTCACTTGTTCTTTAGTCAGCCTTATATAATCTCTACATCGAAGGGGTTTGAAATCCATATCTGGATACAGTTTTCCATGAATGCTTTTAAACAGCATATCCATCGTTCTTGGCAGAATACCACTGTCAGCCTCTGTCCCTGTAATCAGAATACGAGAGCTATATCAAGGCCCTGGTCGCTCTTGGAAAGCAAGACATTGGTGAAATTAGAACTCTCATCCTTCCCTTCAGGCAGCAGAAAGGAAGTAGGGGGTCATTCCCCCTCATATGCCATCATGGTTACAAGGCAAGTTGCACCTTAAATACCTTTGTAGTCCTTCAAGTGCACCCCTCAGGTGATAGGCTTCAGTTCTTGCATGGGTAGACGCCCACAGTTCAACCTTGGGTTGCTGCCCCCCTGGTTTCCAACTGTGTTAACCCAACAGGTCCAATTGTACTTGGCACGTGCAAGAAACTTCTGTCTAGTAGCCTGTGACCAATGACTGATTAAAGCAACTCAAACAGCTTTTTCAAAACAAAATGGATGTTTATCCATCCAAAGATACAGAACAGTCTGAGAAAGGGTTAAGAAAACAAAAGCTAGTACACATTTGGTCTTACCTACACTTTATCTTTTACTTGCAGGTTTATGAAGGTTCCACTTAACTCAGATCCTCTCCCTTCTACCCCCATCCTTCGCCTCCGGCAGAGACAGACTGCCCTCCTGCATTCTCCACCAGTGCTTCTCACTAGCAGCATCTATGCTCCAACAGCTGCTGTCAACTCCCCTCAGAATTAACTATTTATGGTCCTTTTGATCTGTAGACTCCGGCACTGAAAATACAACTATAACTTTTTGCTGGTGCCGGAGAAGAATCTCTTCCCACTTGGTTACCCACCCATTATTCCCCAGAAGTTATTTACCCCGAGAGATCTAACTCTTGTTTTGTTTCCTGTTTGTTCTTCCTAACCATGCCTTTTAATTCACTGTTTAGTCAGACAGAGTCAAGCAGGCAAACTATGCCCTTTGGCCTGAGCATTCAGTGATTACAGGGAATGACCATGTAAGCCAATTAGCAGACGTAGACCAAAGGTGGGAAATTATATTGATAGTACTTGAAGACGGAAAAATAAGACCATGCCATTAACTATCAAAGTCAGAAGGACAGCTCAGGTCAGAGACCTTTAATTTTCTTACTTGCCCAACGAGAGGCTTACCCACTAAAACCCTTCTCCTAGTACACTTAGAAAGTGCCACACATAAAAGGTGGAGCATCCTATCACCAGACAGGAAGATATCATTTGTTTAAGATAGGCAAATTGCCACCAGAGAGATAAATGAGACTTAAGTCTCAAAACTGTAACAGTGTGTCACAGTGTGACTAACAGGGAGTCTTTCCTCAGGAGAGTCCGACTAGAGCAGAATACAAGTACTCATACGAACTGGAAAAGCAATCTAGAAGACATTTTACTCCATTTACCTACACTATGGTTTCGCACCCCTGCTCTTCCAGGAGCACTTTGCATTCGTGACCAGTGACTAAAAGGCATTCTGTAATGTTAGACTTCTTTTAGCTGTCCGTGACAGGATCTACGGGATGCAACTTGCGACTGTGGAACTGCTGTGCTCCCTTAACTCTCTCAGGCCTGGGCTGTCTCTCACAATGCCTTACTAGTGACCAGCAGCAAGCCCCACACACCCAGCTCGATTCCATGAATGCTCTCAGAGCCACCCTGGAATCACAGAAAGCTTTGCTATATTTCACAGCTTTTTGGAAACACCACAATACAGAAGAAAATTTCTGTAGAGTGTTAGCACTGCTAAACCTTTTGCAACTTTCAGGTAATCTATTTGAGATTAGAAATCCTGAAATCAAGAGTTACATATTTGAATAAAAGCAATTCCTGAGATGAAAATCTTCCAGATAGATTATGTTAATGAGCACTGTAATGACTAATCACCCTATCATCTGTTCTTCAGGAAGTAACCCATAACAAGGTTATTACTGCTAATAAAGCAATTGGTTAATTGTTTCAATAAAAATCAATTTCACATAGCACAAGATCAATCAGAATAGTGCTGTCACTCTACCTGGTATTTCTAGATAATTAACACCTAATACATCAGCCACAGTTGTTTTGTTAATTGACTGAATTCACACAAGACTAGGTATGTTCTATTTTCCTTCCCGTTATAGGAAAAATTCTGGAACTAAAGGAAGGATGACATCTGCTGGTCTGCAAGGATTATGATTGTTAACAGTACAAAAATATTTCACCATTGGAGCATCATAGATTGACTTAAATTGAGGAAATGTAAATCAAGTGGAAAGCAAAAATTTAAATAATCAATTGTAATCAGCTTTTCCATTTGTACTTCAGTTATTTTCTAAAAAAAGTGCACTCAGTTTTTTATAACCACTAAAATGTTGATTCACAAATAAATTGTGCTTTTACATGAGCATTGGTACATCTTTTTGCTACCTAAGCTGGTAAAACTACACATTTAATTATAAAATATAATATTTTCAGATTCTTAATAGTACAGTTTAGTATGTTAGAAAATAGTTAATGATATATTTCTTATTTACCTAATAAGCAACGTTCTACTCATTTCTGTCAAGCCACATGAGGATGGCAATTGATTGATTAAATTCTAATAAAACAGCATAAATTTTTTTATTAAATAAAACCGGAAATGTTTTACATACAAACTTCTCTTATCCAGACACATTCCACATTTATGACTAAGTGATGTATTGAAGATTTATCAGTAGAGGGATTAACTGTAGTCAGTGAATTAAACTAAGTGTCAGGTGAGCCTGGAAGCTTTTTCAAATATGCCTAAGTGAAAGTGACTGGAGCTAAGGTTCCTACTTGTCAAGCTCTCTTGAAAAATGACCTAAGTTACTTATGCTATCTTTCAAATTTTTAAAAACTTTTCTCATCCCCTCCCTCCTCCTTTTCATTCCTGGACTGGAAGACAAGTTTTCCTGCTTTTTCAACTCCCTGTCAGTATTAGGATGACCAGACAGCAAGTGTGAAAAATCAGGAGTGGGAGGGGAAATAATAGGAGCCTATATAAGAAAAAGCCCCAAGTATGGGGACTGTCCCTATTGAATTAGGACATCTGGTCACCCTTATCAATATCTCACTTTGAATGAATTAATCAAAACAATGAAGATATTATCTGTGCCTGCAGAAAAGGCTCCTGTTTTCAAAAGCTGGATTAGCAATTAAACTCTGGTTCCAGGTGCTTAGCTTCAATTCAGTGGTGTGACTTTGCAAGCATGTACTGCTTGAATGGTTCATTTCCAGTCCTGAAATTTGTAATGGTTGGCATGACCGATGGGTGATTATTAGACACCTATGTCATAGCAGCAGCATGTTCAGCAGCTAGGTTTCTACCCTAGTATATTGGGTTGAAACCATTAGCAAGAAATGAGATAGAGCAAGTGCTTGATATATCTGCTTCTTTACTGCCTGGAATTTCCTTTCTTCGGTGTCTCCTTTAGTTCTTTCCAAATTTTGACAGCATCAGTGACAAAACAGCCATCTTTCTGCAGTTTCCTATGTCATAGCAGCAGCATGTTCAGCAGCTAGGTTTCTACCCTAGTATATTGGGTTGAAACCATTAGCAAGAAATGAGATAGAGCAAGTGCTTGATATATCTGCTTCTTTACTGCCTGGAATTTCCTTTCTTCGGTGTCTCCTTTAGTTCTTTCCAAATTTTGACAGCATCAGTGACAAAACAGCCATCTTTCTGCAGTTTCCTATGTCATAGCAGCAGCATGTTCAGCAGCTAGGTTTCTACCCTAGTATATTGGGTTGAAACCATTAGCAAGAAATGAGATAGAGCAAGTGCTTGATATATCTGCTTCTTTACTGCCTGGAATTTCCTTTCTTCGGTGTCTCCTTTAGTTCTTTCCAAATTTTGACAGCATCAGTGACAAAACAGCCATCTTTCTGCAGTTTCCCAAGGCTAAGGAAATATACTGAAACCTATCTTCCATGATTCTCTTTAGTCCGATATTGACTATGTTGGCTGTAATAGTTTAATCTATTTTGTCATGATTTTCTTTGCAAATTGTAGCCAGAGTAAGCCAGTTCTTAATATATAGCTCAAAACAATCAGCCACTGCATTTCCATCATACATTGTGGGGAAAAAACAATTTGAATTCTCTTTCTTTGGTCACAGAATCTGAAGCAACGTGATTAAAACTGCACAATACTTCCATAACAACAACATTTTCCTTTATTCCTTGAGTAGTCCTGAAATCTTTGGCTCCCCCAAAAAATCAAGATCAATGTTTTTCCATGAGCTGGACAGAAAGTTTCCATGTTGGGTTGGAATCATAATACAGTATTCATATTCAAATGAGCCAATCAGAGCTCAGGTAGGGAGATGCTATAAAGTAGGAGTAAGAGACCATCCAGGTGGGCTCCGTGGATGATCCTTATAAGATAGATGGTGCTGTCTTTTGGAGTCAGAGGCCGGATCCCAATGCTTGTGATGACTTTGCCAGTCTCTTGTACCCAGTAGCCCCGGGACCCCACAGGATCAAGCCCTTAATATAGTGCATGACCCATGGCAGGAGTGCTTAACAAAAAACTGTAAACCATGTATATGACAGAAACCACTTCAAGCAGGGTACAGAAGCCGTCCAAACAACCCTAGTTCAGCATCTATGACCTATTGTGCCAGATTTATAAAACTTCACCTCAAAAGTTAGAATTGAAGCAGATGAGAGAGAAAATATTTTTTATATAGAAAAGCAGCCTTTAATTCAGAACTTTGATAGATTCAGCATATTTATTTTTTGGTTCAGCGTATTTGTTTACAATGTATTAGATAATAAATGTAGGCCTTTACATTTTTAATAAGCTTTTTCTTTCTAAAGAAACCTATAATTTAAGTAACAAAATAAAAACCAATCCAATTTAATTTTTTTTTAAATCTATCTTGATCCATTCTGTGTTGTAGGAAATTATTGCCAATTATAACCTTAGCAGCTTGTGACAATTTGAGTGTTACACACCAAGAGCAGGTGTGCAAGCAAATTTCAGAACACATCTGTTTTCCGCCCATTATGATCAATTAATACTACTCTGTATTTTAAGCTAATATTCACTTTCAGCAGATAGCGAATATTCCAAGTTTGTTAGCAGATAGGGATTTTAAGTTCTAGTTGCTACTTGACCTTATGAGGAAGTTCATAATCCAGTTTAACTTGTGTATGGTCTGTTTATATTTTGAAGTATATACACCTGCTTCTCCACTACAAAAGAAGTGTTTTCGTTGGTATTCTCAGTTTTTAGTTGTTTTATTGTATATTCAGGGAGATTTGCAAAGTCCAAATAAATGTGTAATGGAGATATGCTTATATACAAGCCAAAACCAAAACACACACTCAAGCACTTGAATAATATTTGGTTAACTCAGAAGCCTGCACACACAGATTTTTGTAATTTCATGGTTCAAGAAAATATTAATAGTACCTTGGAACGTGTAGGTTTTTCCAGCATTTGTCACACCATAAGTGAAAATAAGACGATTGTGTCCCTCCAAGAAGTCTTGTACTGGTTGTTTCACAGTACCGTTGAAGAACTCTTCCTGAGTCGTTTCAGGTCCAAATACCTAAGCATTAGCAAGAGGCTGTTTACAAACATCAGTTGTTTTAAAAAGGACCATTTGGGGGGTGGGGAAGAAAGAGCAATTTACATCTAGGAACTTTTCATCAGTCAAGTGCACAAAATGTTCCCAGTTTTAAAAGAAACAATACAAAATAAACCTGTTTAGGGTAATATTCAACAAGTTTCCACATTGCAAAATGAAGTTTGTTTTGAAGTATTGCTTGCTTACTCGTGAAAAAGTAAATTTCTGCACTATCTGCCCTATGTTTTTTTCACTCAGCCGACAGATCATGGAATTCTTAGGGCCTTTCAATGTAATGCTAGTTGAGTCTTGAATAGAAACACAGTCCTGTAAAGGAAAAAAGAATATTTAAGCTTAGGGAAAAATTTTTACATTTGTATCTTAGCTAAAAAAGTTTTTGTTTTTGTTTTTTAAAAAGAGCATTTTAAATAGAAGAGAGTCACACCTGAGATTCATTTTCTTTTTCAGATGCTGTGAAAGGCCTTATACGAAGGCAAACTTGTATGTGTTCCTTGGAATCCAAACTATTCCTCTAAAAAAAAATAATTAAAAAAAAAATTACTTTCAATTAACAGCATTGCTCATATTCTAGTTTGACAATTAGCATGATAAGAGATTAAAATTAATTATTTCAGATCCTATCCCCACTCCCATAATTCATTCATTGCTGCAAGTGCTTTGTCCCCTCTAGAAATTCACCTTAATATAAAATATTTAGAATGACTTATTGTGGCATACAGAGATATGTTATGAAGTTTAGGCCAAGTTGTAATTAAAAGTAAAAGCCACCAGCATACCCCATATATCTGGGAATTAATTTCTGCATCATTAGGGCAGAACAGGAGGTGACTGTAGATTTTACCATCATCTCGTGCTATTGTTTATAATTATCCCTTTCTTGTGTTGGTATCAAAAATACCCAGCAAAAAGATGTGGTCACCTACATAGACTGTGACAAAGTAGAACTTCACAATAAGATGAAGACAAGTAGGCCTGTAAATGTATATTGACTAAGAATATCTCTGAATTTTTCTGCCTCTGATGACAGAAGTTCCTCTAATTATAAGAGGCTATAGTTTTTTTTATGAACACAAAACACTACCCAACAATAGGATTTTCAAGACACAAATATGGAAATTCATGACTATAGCAGCTAATTTAAAATGTTTCCCTTTTATTTCTACAGAACTAGGAATACGCTTGTTGCTTTATCATTAAAAGCAACAGGCCATATAGATGTTTCACAGTTTAAGTCATTTCATTTTTAAAGTTAAAGTTGACTAACATTCTCACCTGGCTTATATCCAAGTTTGAAGAAACCAGGGAAAATTCATCCGAGAGGTCAGCTTTAAGATCCTCAACATTTACTGGCCCAATTCTTGGAGGTAGCTCAATACTAGCAACATAGGATGGTCTTACAATTGTTGCTTTATCCAAAACTGGCTCCATTCTGCAAATATAAAGCCAACTATTTAAATAGCATGGCATGCCTGAAGACATGAGAGAGCAACATAATACATGTATATATTTTAATATATATATTATTTATTTTCAAAAAACTTACACTTAATACAGTTCACAACAACAGGCTGAGGCCAAAGGAGAAAAAACATCCCAAGAAGTGCATACAAACTTCCGGTTATCTAAAGATGAGCTCCAGCCTGGAAGAATGACGGGAAAGTGCTCAAAAGAATCCAGACTCTTGACAATAATGCTATCACCCAACATCAAGTATAATTAGGCAGGCCAAAAAAAAAAAATTTGAAGAGCAATTAGCAAGAGAGACAAACTAAACAGCAAAAATAATTTTAAGTACATCAGAAGCAGGAAGCCTGACAAACAATCGGTGGACCAATAGGATGACTGAGGCGCTAAAGGAGAACTCAAGGAAGACAAGGCTATTGTGAGGAAGCAAAATTAATTTTCTGCATCACTCTTCACTGCTGAGGATGTGAGGGAGATTCCCACACCTGAGACATTCTTTTTAGGTGACAAATCTGAGCAACTGTCACAGACTGAGGCATCAACTGATGTGATTGTGGAACAAATTGATAAATTAAACAGTAATAAGGCACAGGATCAAATGGGACTTATTGAAGAGTTGTGAAGAAATTCAAATACGATATTGCAGAACTACTAGCTATGGTATATACATCACTTAAATCAGCTTCTGTACCAGATGACTGGATAGCTAATGTAACACCAATTTAAATAAATAAAAGCCAACACCCAAAAACACTCTCTAAAGGTGATCTTTGCAATTAGAAGCCAGTAAGCCTAACTTCAGTACTAAGCAAATTGGCTGAAACTACAATTAAAAAAAACAGAATTACCAGACACATAAATTAGCATGATTTGTGATGAAAAGTCAACATAGCTTTCGCAAAGGGAAATCACACCTCACCAATCTATCAGAATTATTTGAGGAGGGGGCAAACAAACGTGAACAAAGGCGATACAGTGTACTTCAACTTTCACAAAGCCTTTAACAAGGTCCCTCAACAAAGGCACTCATCCCAGGACTGCCTACTTTGCTTAAGGAGGAAGATCCTCTCCTAGATAAGTAACTGGTTTAAAAAATAGTAAACAAAGGGAAGGAATGGATGGAGACAGGTAAATAGCAGTGGCCCACAGGGATACATACTGGGACCAGTGCAGCTCAACATATTCATAAATGATCTGGAAAAAGGGGCAAACAGTGAGATGGCAAAATTTGCAGATGATATAAAATTATTCAAGATAGTGAGGTCCAAAGCTGAATGAAGAGCTACTGAAGAATCTCAAAACTGGGTGACTGGGCAACAAAATGGCAGATAAAATTCAATGTTGATAAATGCGAAGTAATGCACGTCAGAAAACATAACCCCAACCATACATACAAAATGATGGGGTCTAAATGAGCTGTTATCACTCAAGGTCTTGAAGTCATCATGGCTAGTCATGTGAAAACACCTGCTCGACATGCAGCAGCAGTAAAAAAAAAAGCTAACAATGTTAGGAACAAGTAGGAAAGGGATAGATACAAAGACAGTATATATCACGATGCCACTATATAAATGCATGGTACACCAACACCTTGAATATGGCATGCAGTTCAGATTACCCCCTTTCACACAGCAAGCCTCTGAGTGCGACCTCCCCTTAGAATATGAAAAACACTTTTTAATATATTTAACACCATTATAAATGCTAGAGGCAAAGTAGGGTTTCGGGTGGATGCTGACAGCTCGTGATCCCCCATGTAATAACCTCACAACCCTCAGAGGGGTCCCAACCCCCAGTTTGAGAACCCCTGATTTAGTTTGACCTCCTGCACATCGCAGGCCACAGAACCTCACCTACCTACTCCTGCAATAGGCCCATAATCTCTGAATGAGTAACTGAAGTCCTCAGATCTTAATTTAAAAACTTGAACTAGAGAAAATGGTGGATTCTCTGTCAGTTGAAGTCAGCAAGTGACCCATGTCTCACATTGCAGAGGAAAGCAAAAAACCCAGAGGGCCTCTGCCAATCTGACCCTAGGGAAAATTCTTCTTGACCCCAAATATGAAACAAAATTATCCACATGATCAGGATTGAGACTAACCAGCCACACACCTGGGAAAGAATTCTCTGTAGTGACTCATCTTGTGTCTCATCTCCACCCACTGGGAATATTTACTACTATCAGGGCTGGTCTTCACTAGGGGGGTGGATCGGCTGTAGATACGCAATTTCAGCTACGTTAATAACGTAGCTGAAGTCGGCATCTCTAGAGCTGACTTACCTGCTGTCCTCATAGTGACAGCGGTCAGCAGTGCGCTCCCCCGTCAACTCCAGCTTGCGCCTTTTGGAGAGCTGGAGTTCTGGAGTCGACGGGGGAGCCGCTGGCGATCGATTTATCGCGTCTTGACCAGACGTGATAAATCGACCACCAAATCATCGATCCCGCCCTGCAGTAGTGAAGACAAGCCCTCAGTCACAGATATTTCCTACAATGGTATGTGGCCTCTCATACAATTAAGAGCCATTTGCTGGTCTCAGTTTCATAGCAGAGAGCCTACCGGTCTTTCTTGTCGATTTCACAACTTCAGTTGTGAGCCTGGCCTGGCAAAACAGAGCTATGAAACTTACAAGAATGACAGCCAACCTCAGTAATGCAGTGTCTACATCAGTGGTTCTCAACATATTTATCATTGTGGGCCATTACCTGGGCTGCAGGTAGAGAACCAAGAGACACCGCCCCTCTAAGCCCCCCCTCCAGCAAAGCGGGGCCTGAATCAGACCCCCAGACCTCACCAGGTGAGCTGAGTGGCCTTTAGCACACAGCCAGTCTACACAGATGTTGTGTTGCTCTAACTACACCAACGTAAGTGCTACGCCTCTTGTGTTTTATGTTAGGCACTTACATCAGCAAGAGCAAGGCTACAGTGTAGACAATGACACTCAGGTCCATGTAAGCCGCCTTTCCTGCACCTAATTCTATAGTGTAGATCAAACCTCAGTCTTCCTCACCCACTAGCCTGTAAGGGCTTGTCTTCACTAGAGCCGGCAGGGATCGATCTTCTGGCGCAAGCTGGAGTCGACGGGGGAGTACGCCGCCGACTGCTGCCGCTGTGGGGACGAGCGGTAAGTCGGCGGCAGATACGCAACTTCAGCTACGTGAATCACGTAGCTGAAGTTTGCCTATCTGCTGTCGATCCCCTCCCCCCCAGTGAGGACCAGCCCTTAATAAACAGATATTTGGCCAGCTTTATATAGTGTTTCAAGAGCTACAGATGAAGTGAGCAATGCAAGAGTAACTGTTTCAGAGTAGCAGCTGTGTTAGTCTGTATCCGTAAAAAAACAGGAGTATTTCTGGCACCTTAGAGACTAACAAAGGTATTTCAGTATAAGCTTTCATAGGCTATAGCCCTCTTCATCGGATGCACAGAATGGAACACACAGTAGCAAGAGATATACATACAGAAAACATGAAAAGGTGGAAGTTGCAACACAGTCCCTGTAGCTGCAGTTCTAAGAGGCTATTTAATTTAGATGAGCTATTATCTAATAATAGTAATGTTCAACTCCTGCCCCAATTTCTACCCTATGCAGTCCCACCTATGTAGGGATGGGGTTCCACGGAGTGAAAGTCTGGGCAGAATTTGGCCCAAATTATTATCAGGGCTTCAATAACGTACACACCACCTACTAATTTGAAAACTAAACCTACTATTGGAGTGAAAAATACCTGTACTGTGATGGTCTCTAAGCCATGTCCAGTGCAATTAGAAGGATGAAGAGTGCACAACTGTTTTATTCAAGTACTCTATTTAATTGGTATTTAACTGGTCAATAGGTATTACTGATGGATCTCTTATTGATTTAAATTGTAAATTTTAAAAGAGCTTTAGATGTCTCAGAATTATGCTCTCACATCCCCGTTAATTAAGACACAAAATTCAATTAATAGCTTAATATAGGAACTCTCTGTGGGCATGGCCATAGGGCAGGGGCTCAACCTTTTTCTTTTGGGACCCCCGTTGAAAAAACTCCACAGGCCGCCCACCCACCCCTGGGCCAACACCAACTGTTTTTCTGCATATAAAATCCAGGGCCAGCATTGGGGGGGGGGGGGGGGAGAGAAGCAGGCAGGGCAATTGCCTGAGGTCCCACCCCACAAGGAGCGCTAACGCTTCAGCCCTGCCTCAGTTAGCCTCAGGCTTTGTGCCCTGGGCCCCAGTGAGTTTAATGCTGGCTCTGCTTCAGAGACCCCTCTGAAATGGCTCACAGACCCGCAGGGAGCCACAGACTCCTGGTTCAGAACCCATGCTATAAGAGACACTCAGGAGACTTAAGGCAAACCAGTTAAAAATGTAAAGTCAATGACAACAATCCCTGAAGTGCAAGTCCCTTGCATAGAAAAGTAAACTTATAATTTGCACCAGTGACCTTTCACCTGTCTTACCCTAGTAAAGGTAACAAAGTCCTGTGGCACCTTAAAGACTAACTATAAAGTTTTGAAGCATGAGCTTTCGTGGGCTAATACCCACTGCTTGCATCCAACGAAGTGGGGATTAGCCCACGAAAGCTTATGCTTCAAAACTTTATAGTTAGTCTTTAAGGTGCCACAGGACTCTGTTACCTCTGCTATTCCAGACTAACACGGCTACCTCTCTGATTCTTACCCTAGTAAGAACCTCTGGTGCGTTGCTATTTTTCTGACTGGCACCAGGGTTTCCACTAGAGCAGTCTCGCTAATAACCGGAGCCAGGCCTCATCCCGAGTATAGAGGAGGATGCTGCTTCCTCTCCCTCCTCACAATGGCTGGACGGGTCCTTGCTAATCAGAACAGTTACTTGGTGCAAATACGAGCGTGAAGCCTGCAGAAGGGGCGGCACTTCGCCTGTCCACTCCCCCTTGCTACGGGCAGGCGAGCTCTCCTGCGATCGCTCTCCCCGGCTCCAGCCAGCCCGGGCGCACGGGGGGAGAAGTCACCCGCCCTGCGCCAGGCGATTTGAAAATCACTCCCGAGAACACCTCACTCGCCCCACCAATCACAGGGCGGCGGCCCCGGAGGAGGCTCGCGTGGCTAGGCCGGGCTATTACCGCCGTGTTCCTGCTCCAGGACCCTGCCCAGGAGCCGCGCCCCCAGCCCCCTCCCCTGACGCTGCTCTAGCGCCTCGGGACACCAGCTGCGCTCGGGAGCCCCAAGGGCGCTGGGAGCCGGGGCAGGCGGCCCATGCCGGGGCACGACTCCTACCCGGCCCGGGGAGAGGAAGGGGGCCCGGGGAGCGACCTCTGGGGGGGGGGGTACCCGGCGCTCACCTGCGGAGGACGCTCGGCCGCTCTACCGGCAACCCCGTCAGACCCGCCGCGGTCCCTTTTCAAATCCAGCCAATGGCGGCGCGCTGAGCCGCACGGCACCATGGGAGCCGAGGGGCGGGCTGGGAGCGGAACGTCCCGCCCAATGCCGGCGGGGAGGGGGGTGGCGCGTGCCGCTGGGGTGGGTTGTGCCGCGGCCAGTGCAGTCTATTATCTGCTCTTTCGACAGTAGCTTTACGTGGTGGCACTTCCTTACACCCTACCTAGGAGGGACTGCTCGGGTAGCACAGTCCCACAAGGAGCAGCATAGGACACCGCACCCTGGACAGGACTCTAGCCTGGTTCACCCCCTTGGTGGGGGGAGGCAGGAGGACCCCCCCCTCGCTGCTGGAGGGGCGGGGGCACTGCCTGGCTTGGGGAGCGGTGCAGCCGGGGGTGGGGGGGGCAGGACAGTGCTTTGTTTAATTGTGGTGGCCTTAGGGTGACCCTAGTTCCTGAAGTGTGGCTGCCTCACTTCCCCGCCCCCATGGAGCACATTCTGCAAGGTGCCTGGTTTTGCCTGCTGCAAGCAAAGGGTCGGGTTAGATAGGACCGGAAGCCAGGTTGGGTGGACTTGGGGTACCAGTGATTATACGTATGATTTCCTTCAGCTGTGTGAGAGGTCCTGCGCCACGCATAGGAAGCTGCGCCTTGCTGCAGAGCATCTGCCACAAGCGACCTTGGCTTCTCAGCATGAACCAGCTGCTTTGCGGATCGTTTTGTTTCTGACATCTCTTTATCTGGGCTTAAAACAACCTGGGCAGTGTCAAGTAGTTCAAGTGAAACTGTGAACCCAGGCTCAGATTAGGGGGAAAAGAGTGGTAGTGCTTTTCCAAACCCACAAAATAAGCTCTGCCCACACCAGATGATACTCACCGTAGATTCTGCAGATGTTAAGTATAATCAGGGGTTCTCAACCTTTTTTTTTTTTTTTTTTTGAGACATTAGGGTGTGCCTGGGCACACGTTTATGCACACAATGAAGCAGCTCCAAGAGGAGAGACTGAAAGAGACCTACACCAGCATCTCCCATAGACCAGCAGTTAGGGTTCTCTCCCTTCCCCCATGTAATTACTGTGGTGCGGCATGTCTACACTACCCACCTTGGCTCAGTAGTGTGCATCCTCAGCAGGAGTGCTTCCACCAACCTAGGAGGGGCAGTGTGGGAAAATGAGAGCTCTCCACTCCGCTGGCAGCTCCCTGTCTGGAGCCTGGCTCCCAGCAGGCATCCCCTTTTCCTTCCCACTCCCCCCCCCCCCCCCAGTTCCCAGCAGGGGAAGCTCCCCAGGCCTTCTCTTCTACCCTTTCCCAGGTGGTGGGGGTGAAGCCACCCAAGGCTTTCTTTCCCCTTCCCTGCTAGGCCTGGGGGGAACACACCCAGGGTTTCTCCCCTCCCTGTTCCCTGCCAGGAGTGGGGCAGGGAAGTTGCCCAGGGCTTTCTCGACCCCTGTTCCCTGCCTGCCCCTCAGGCTTCTCCCCCTGGCTCCCAGCTGGAAGCAGAGTGTGAAGCTACCCCAGGCTTCTCACCATAGACTTCTCACCCCAGCTCCCAGGCAGGAGCTAGATCCAGTGGCTTAGCTTTCCACAGGATTGGGGCTTTCTTGTCAGTTTCATAGTTACTGCCATGAAATTGACAAGACAGTGGATGCATGAGAGGCAGTGTCTCCACAGTCACTGTGTCACCCTAACTATGCAGATGTTAAGTTTTATGCCTCTCATGGAGGTGTTGGTGTAGTAGGACACTTACATCAGTGGGCGGAAGATGTGTTGGTGCCTCCCCTAGCACAGATGTCCCTGACACCTGAGCTGTGGTGCTACACCCACCCTCCCTTCCCACCTCTTCCCCTTCCTGCTCTGACTCTTCCTGGAGGTGCCCATTGCTTGTTGCTACTACCTGGAGTCAGCCTTCCTCCTCTCCACCCCCTCTCCCTTCAGAGGTCCCTGCAGCTGCTGCCACATCTCCACCCCTCATCCTCATGGTAGGTGTGTGTGTGCGAGGATGCAAGTGGCAGGCGGGGAAGTGAGAAGAGGAGAGGATTCCTGAGTAACTTTACAGAGTGAAAAAGTCTTCCAGACCCAAGACTTTTAGGCCTTGTCTACACTGTCACTTTACAGTGCTACAACTTTCTCATGCATGGATGTGAAAAAAACTACTACTCCCCTCATGGGAGTGGTTTTTTTTACAGCGCTGGGAGAGCTCTCTCCCACAACTGGTGCTGGCTGGGACTACATACTCAGCCATGTTAAAGCACTGCCAGCCCACACTTGTATTAGTTTTATTACAATGCCTCTGTTGGGTCAGACAGAAAAAGGATGGAGCTTATTCATACATGCACACATTCACCGCATTCATACCCGCATGCACCCACACACTTACACAGGCAGACAATTACCAGAGACAGCATGGGAAATGAGAAGCCAAAGCATGGTAGATCTGCTGTGTCCGCCTACGGTCACAGATCCAGACTGGTGATCAGGTCAAGGAGCAGCAGCTGCTTGTGTGTGTGGCTGCTTCCTTTTATTTTGGAACTGGGCGGCACCTGTCATGTACACTGAGTTTTTCTTCTATGTCCGTCACCAGAGGTGCTGACTCCATCGGTGCTCCGGGGCTGGAGCTCCCACGGGGAAAATTTGGTGGGTGCTCTGTAGCCACCAGCAGCGCCCTGCCCCATCCCAGCTCACCTCCACTCCACCACTACCTCCTCCCCTGAGCGCGCCACGCCATATGCTGCTTCTCCCCCCTTCCTCCCAGTGCTTGCACCATGAAACAGCTTTTTCATGTTGCAAGCCTGGGAGGGAGGGGGGAGGAGAGGGAATGCAGCATGCTGGGGGGGGGGGGAGGGGAACGGGGCCAGAGGGGATTTGGGGAGGATCCAAAAGGGGTAGGGAAGGGTGGAGTGGGGTGTAAGCACCCACTGGCACTGAGAAAGTTGGTGCCTGTGTCCCTCATGGAGTCCTTGTTCCTTTCATGCATAAGAGATTCTTCCTTTCTTTACTCCATGATTGCCTTCTCAGGGCGGATTATATCAGACACACCTGGCTCAGGTTTTTTTCTCCTTGCTGTTCCTCTCCACCCAGTCCCACCTCGTTCACACTCCCTTATCTTCCACACACACACTCCTTTGTTCACACACTCTCTGATTGGGATATTGCAAAGCTTGGAAGTTCATACAAGTGGTAACTTGAAAAGGTTCCAGAGCTTGCAAAGGTTACAATACTTAAGGCTATGCTAACAATAAGGGAAGTTACAAAGTCTGCAAAAAGGTTGCAGAAGTTAATGATACAAGTACAGATCTTACAATCACATTTGAGCAGAGGCTTTACATAACAATACCCTGAGGGCACTAGCAACGTTAAAGCACTGCCACAGCAAACGTGATGCGTAGGGCTGTGGCAGAAGAGGCAGGACAAGGAGCTAGCCTCCCTCATAGGAAGTGTGAGCCACCACCCATGTAATAAGATACTGACATAAATAAGTTGAGATAAACTGCCTAAAACAGGGTGACTGGGCAACAAAATGTCAGATGAAATTCAGTGTTGATAATGCAAAGTAATGCACATTAGAAAACATAATCCCAATTATACATGTAAAATGGGGTCTAAATTTAGCTGTTACCACTCAAGGAAAAGATCATGGCGTTATTGTAGATGGTTCTCTGAAATCATCCACGCAATGTGCAGTAGCAGCACATGGTCACCCCATCTCAAAAAAGATATATTGGAATTGGAAAAGGTTCAGAAAAGGGCAACAAAAATTATTAGGGGTGTGGAGCAGCTTCCATCTGAGGAGAGAGAAATAAAACTGGGACTTTTCAGCTTGAAAGGAGATGACTAAGAGGGGATATGATAGAGGTCTATAAAATCATGACTAGTATGGAGAAAGTGTTAGATAAAAAAGTGTTATTTACTGCTTCTCATAACACAAGAACTAGGGGTCACCAAATAAAATTAATCGGCAGCAGATTAAAAACAAAAGGAAGTATTTCTTCACACAATTCACAGTCGCTATGGAACTCTTTGATAGAGGAGGTTGTGAAGGCCAAAAATATAACAGGGTTCAAAAAAAGAACTACATAAGTTCATGGAGGATAGGCCCATAAATGGCTGTTAACAAAGATGGAGAGGGATGGTGTCCCAAGCCACTGTGAGCCAGAAGCTGAGAATGGGTGATGGGATGGATCACTTGATGATAACCTGTTCTGTTCATTCCCTCTGTGGCACCTGGTATTGGCCACTGTCGGAAGACAGGACACTGGACAAGATGGACCTTTAGATCTGACCCAGTATGACCATTCTTACATGGACCTAACTTTTTTTAAATGAAAGCTGAGATTCTCACATAGTCCCTTGACTCTATGAGATGGTGCTTTAAGAAAAATACTATATATATATATAGTGGGCTAATACCCATTTTGTCAGATGCATTATTTTATATATAAAATATATATAAAATAATGCATCCGATGAAGTGGGTATTAGCCCACAAAAGCTTATGCTTCAATACTTTAGTTAGTCTTTAAGGTGCCACAGGACTCTTTGTCACTTCTCCAATTCCAGACTAACAGGGCTACCTCTCTGATACCAAATATATCGTGACTCTCACAAGAAACTAGGAAGAGTTGGCACTATTGCATCACTATGGCTAACATCTCTCTTTCCATCCTCTTCTGCTTCTCTGACTCTCCCTTAATCATGACCTGGGCAGGGAGAAGCTGGGGTGGACTCCCACCTCTGTGGGGGAAGTGAGAGGGAACACTGGTCTACAATTACATGAGAGGTCTGTCCTCAGTTTTTTACAGGTTGACAGCACTGATAGGACTGGAGGGCTATTACAGGTTTACTAAATAGAATATTGAAGACGTAGTTCCCGGGGCCTTCTTTATTATGGGAGCTAATGGGACTGGGACTTCATTTTCCAGGATCCTTTGGGCAGGAAAGCGTTCATCGGCCGCTGTAATCATAACGCCTTTCCTAGCCCGGGCGGTCCCGGGAAATGGAGTCCAAACCCAAGGAGACGGCGCTACGAATCCCGGCTGTCTTCCCACACCTCCCCTGCAGCTCAGAGCCGGCGGCTGGAGGCACGTGATGATGTGCAGCGCGACCGAAATCCGGGAGCGCGGAGAACATGTGTTTCCTGTGCCCGCTGGGAGCGGCAGCCGCTTCCCTGGCCCATGCCAAGGTGCGAGCGAAGGGGGGGTCGTTTCTGCCAGGGAGGACCCCTCTCCCGCCACGCACCTCGATGGTGAACGCGGCAGGGCACTAGCGGTGATCAGTTAGAGAGCGGTAAGGGGCCCTGGGTTCCTGGGACTGCCTGGGCTGAGGGCACAGCCCTGTGGGTGTAGTGGGCAGCGTACGGTATCGGGCTGGGGGAGGATTCGCAGTAGGGTGCAGTTGGAGGGGCGATGGCAGGAGGGGTGGTCCTGGTGCAGGGAGCCAGCAGGGGGCTCGGCCTGCACTTCTGCAAACACATTTTATCCGCGCGGAAAGAGGCGAGAGTGATCGCTACCTGCAGGAGCCCCGAGGCAGCCAGCGCCTTACAAGCGCTGCATGGGCTGC
Source organism: Sternotherus odoratus (assembly GCA_032164245.1). NCBI lineage: Eukaryota > Metazoa > Chordata > Testudines > Kinosternidae > Sternotherus > Sternotherus odoratus. The sequence continues at coordinate 79,030,889 of JAVMKO010000005.1, read as the reverse complement.
ATCCCCAACACCTCACTGTGCTGCGGCTGGATGCCACCCGGGAGGCAGAGATCCGAGAGGCCGCCGAAGCAGTGGCGGAGGAGCATGGCCGCCTGGATCTACTCATCAACTCTGGGGCAATGTTGCACCCCAGCGCCCGAGGAGAGACGAGCCTGCGGGAGGTCTCGGCAGAGGTGGGCCGGAGTTCCTTAAGTGGAACCATCAGTGGGGGGCAAAAAAGGCGTAGTTACTGCAGACCTCTTGTATTTTGCTCCTATGGGATTAAGTGGAAGCCCCCTTCTTCGGCCAGTAGCTCTCTGAGCAAGGGATTCCCTGGGAGCTCAGCTGCTCAGGGGTTTTGTCCAAACTGTGTGTGGGTTTAAGTCTTTGCTAATTAACCTCCTGACGTTTGAACGGAATGTGCTTATGTAATTAAAAATAACAAGCACTGAGAAAAGAAAAAAGGGACACATAGCTGGCAAGGTGCCCACATTTAGAGGACACCTGTTCTTCAGCATGCATTATTCCAGATAGATGGAGTGTGTCCATCTGGAACCGTGCAGGTATATTTCCCTGACGAAAATGCACCACCTGTGTTCAAGAAGTTATTTTGGGGCCTGCAAAACTTTCTTTCAAAACTAGCATGGTCTGAACATATAGCACATGGAGGAGTAAGTACATTTGCATTGTGCACCTGCAAAGAACGTCTGAAAAATATGTCAAATAAAATGTATTTTGGCCAGTTAGCACAACTCAAAAATAAGTCTGGTGAGGGTAAAGAAAGGGAAAATGGCAATAGCGCACTTTTCAAAGAGCTATGAAATAACAAAAAGCATTCCCTTCCCTCATCTTCCCAACCATACATCCTTGCATCACATTCCACAATAATAACAGTGGAAGTAAAATTATTTTCCACTGGTTTCTGGTTGCCCAGAGCTTTAGGGAGCCTGATACTGAGGGCCTCCACTCTTCCAAAGAAATCATCACTGAGGGGGAACTGCAGGGAGAAGGGTCAGAGGGGAAGCCCACACTGCACTCACCTCACCCTGCAATGGGGCTCAGCTCCAGTCATGTAGGTCTGGGCCTGGATCCCTGTCTGGGTGTTGCAACCTGGACCCAGGGGTCACAGTGCAACTCAGGTTTGGCAATGCATCCCTGCAGCTAGCCAGCATTTCTAATTAAGGATAGGATTTTTAATGGGACTTGTGCTTCACTTCAGTGCTTTAGAAAATCCCACCCTGTCTTCATCGGATCCTTAACCTTAAGTAACAACAAGATAATGGTTTGGGGGCTAGTGTGTTTGTTTTGTCTCTTTCTGAAAGTGACACGACTTTACTAAGCATAGCTGTCTGCTAAGGGCAATTCCTATTTATGTTTTTCTTTAGGCTATGTCTACACTACAGGCGTTAGAGTGGCGCAGTTGTATGGCAGAAGCTGCGCCGCTGTAAGGTCTCCCATGTAGTCGCTCTATGCCAGCGGGAGAGAGTTCTCCGGTCGGCATAATTACACCACTCCCAACCACTGTTCCCTCTAAGCTGTGCATGTGTGTGCGCGCACATAGATCCTAAACCCCCCCCACACACACAGAGAAACACTGCACACACAAAAATGTGCACAGAAGAATTTTTTTGCGCACACGATCTGTCAAAAATTAGAGGGAACATTACTCCCAATGAGCGGCGGTAACTAAGTTGGCGAGAGAGAGTCTCCCATCAACACAGCGCCGTTCGCACTGGCGCTTTTGTCGTTGAAACTATGTCGGTCAGGGGTATGTTTCTTCACACTCCTGACTGACAAAATGTTTTCCTGACAAAAGTGTTAGTGTATATGTAACCTTAGACGTAACCTTAGTTACAGCATGATGCCTGTTCCATTTCTTCAGCTTGTGTTGTGTATTAAGTAATTCTTGTTTCTTTTCTTGATTTAACTCATCTTGTTGGGTTCCTGGGCTTGAGACTAAGCTTGAAATTTTTTAGGAAAAAAATGTTCAGAAAATTCTTAGAAAAAAACCCAACAAATGTATTATCCTGATGCTATAAAGAACTCAATGGACTCCTCACATGCTTAAAATTAAGCACATGCACAAATCTTTTCAGTATTGGAGCCTTAAAATGGAATGGCTGTTGTGACCTTCACTCTAGTATTCCTAGTTAATAATTTAACTCCAAAGTATACATAAATTAACTGTAATTAGTTTCAAATTCTGATGCCCTGAATAGATAATTTGAGCTTGACCTCTTAGTTTAAACCTGTACGCTCTTGTCACTAAACAACATGTTTTAGTACCAGTTGTTTATTTGCAGATACCCAGTGACCAATGTTTCAAAGTTCAAACAATATCAGCAAAATCAGAAAGAGCTAAAGTGGTTTAACTCTTGGTTTTCAATGTCAATGGCCACTAAAAAGAAAAAGAAAAATTATGCTACTTGGTGTTTTAGGTTAAATCATTTTAATTTAACTAGCCCAAAAGACTCTTCAATAAGTGCATGGAACAAACTGCCACAAAGCAGCAATGCTCCATATTGACTCTAAACCAAAATGAATTAATAGTTTATTTGACAAGAAAGAAGAAATGGAATTAGTAAGGCACGTGCACATTACTTTGCTTGCATGGTTTCTTCCACCTTTTGTCTTTTTAAAAAAGAATGCTCCTCAGGACAGATTATACCTTCTGATATAGCATAATGGGACTCTGATCCTCACTGGATTGTTGAGCATCACTTCAATGTAAACTATAGTAATATGGATTTGTCAACATTTCTGGAAGGGTTATCCCGTACATTGCAGTATGCCATGGCCAGCATTTCAGATGGACCAAGTCAGGACCGATAATGAGTAATGTTTGTTCGTGTTAATAATATCACACTGAGATGATGAAAGATGATGAAATGATTTTATATCTTTTGTTAGCACAAGATGGAACTTTAAAACTGGCATTTGCTTTCTGCAGGCTGTCTACCTTTGCAGTTTCTCCTTTTTTTCTTTTATGTTCTAGGGTCTTTCCATAACATTGGCAACAAATACCATAGGGCCCCTAGTGATGGCTAAATATTTTGCCCCTCTGTTGCGGAAAGGAACTGGAGCATTTGGACATCAATTTGCTGACCAGGCCAAACAGCATAGGGCCATACTGGTGAACCTGACAGCTAAAGTAGGCTCCATAGGAGACAATGGTAAGTACTGTTTGACATGAATGTTATGCACTAACCTAATTATTTGTCATATAAGAAGATAAACAATTGATATATTAATGTTTTATAACATCCAGCTGGTGTGGGCCAGCATAGCTAATAACAATGCAGAAGATCACTATAATTTCCTGCTTAGAAAATTATAATTTATATTTTTCCTGCAAAAATGGTTTGTGCAGTAAAAAGAACAATTCTGCTTAAATAGTTCTGATGTATTGTCTAACAAATATATATTGCATTATTTTCTTTATCCCGTCTCATTGCTAAAAGTAATTATGGTGGTATATGCTGCAGCAATTTTTTAATTTTAACATGCAAGACAGTATGTGCAGTATGAATATTCAAGGAGTATTTTAAAAATCCATTCCAAAAAGTTTTTGTAAACATTTCTTATAATTTAATTAGAAGGTTTCATTTTATCCCTCATAATTTGTAAGATCGGTGTTTGGCTAGGTAAGTCTCCTTAATATAAACTTTAGAGACATTTAATGCAATTTCTGAGTCTATTGTGACTTTTAGCTATATTATTTGGGGTTGTGACTTTGTAAAATCTTATACATTAAACAGTGTTGGGGAGGACCAGTCATAGAACTGGAGACCTAGAGAGAGAACTCACAAACTGCAGGAATAGATATTGGTCTGGATTCACTGTGTGGCATTTTCCCCTTTGACTCGATATTGAGCTGACATCCCAGGCATGATGCAAGGGGCCATTCTGATGCTGGAGGTGAGGAGTGAAATCCTGGCTCAATTCAAGTCAATGAGAATTTTGCCAGTGATTTCAACAGAGCCAGAATTTCACATGATGGTTTTTGTGTAAGATGTGAAACTCAGACTTCAGTCATAAAAGATCAAATAACACTTGTTACAAGACTAAAAGGCCTCAAGCCTGGTATACACTACACAGTTAAGTCAACATAAGGCAGCTTATGTTGACCTAATTATGTCAGTGTCTACACTACAGCCTTCATCCCACTGATGTAAGTGGCCTACTACATTGAGACCTTGTCTACACTGGCACATTTCTGTGCCGTAAAGCAGCTTTCTGTGGTGTAACTCCCAAGGTGTACATACTGCCATGCCACTTAGTGCACAGAAACTGTGCAGTTGCAGCGCTGTAAAAAAACCAGCCCAACGAGCGGCATAGATACCTTGGTCAATTACAGTGCTGCAATTGGCCTCTGGGAGGTGTCCCACAATGCCTGTTCTCACCTCACTAGTCACCGGTTTGAACTCTACTGCCCTGCCCTCGGGTGGCCAACCGTCATCCCCACCCCTGCCTGTTTGCTCGCTGACGTCTGCAGTGGTTTCAGCGCATCTTTCTAGGTGACCATGGCTGCTCATCGCACCAGGAAATCCCCCGCTTGGAGCAGTTCTGAGCTGCTAGAACTCATCAGCATGTGGGGAGAGGAAGCTGTCCAGTCCCAGCTGTGCTCCAGACATAAGAATTATGATATTGTCAACACTCTGGAAGGGTCAGATCTGATATGGACAGATTTCACGATACATGACAGAAAGGGGCCATGGCCAGGACATGCTGCAGTGCAGGGTCAAAGTGAAGGATCTGTGGAATGTTAACACAATGTGCGGAAGGCAAACCTCCACCCTGGTTCTGCACCCATGAGCTGCTGGTTCTACAAAGAGCTGGACGCGATACTCGGTGGCGATCCCACCTCCACTGCAAAGGTCTCTGTGGATACTTCGGTGGCTCACATGCCAGTCAAGAGTGGACCGAGCCAGGAGGAGGAAATCTTGGACAAGGCTGTGGAGGTTAGCAACCGATCGGTTGCAATCTGGAGTAGCCAGCTTCTATAGTGCAATCACCACACACTTCTCCAATGACAGGGCAGCTCTCATTCTTGTGTCTTTGCACCACAGGGCTGGGGCGAGCTCATCACACAGTCCCATGAATGTGGCTTTCCTCATCCAAAAGTTCTGCAGCCACTGCTCGTCATCCCAGATGCTCATGATGATGTGATCCCACCACTCAATGCTAGTTTTCCAAGCCCAAAAATGGCATTCCACTGTGGTAAGCACCTCCATGAATGCCACATGCAATCTCGTGTCCTAGCTACTATGCGTGACAAAATCAATGTCACACTCCTCTTGCCTTTGTAGTTTAAGGAATAACTCCACTGCCACTCGTGACGTGTTAGTGAGAGCGAGCAGCATATTGGTCAACAGTGCGGGATCCATTCCTGCAGACCACAGAGGCAGAGCTCGCAGTACATAAACCTTTGAAAGATGATGCCAAATAGCGGACAGAGCACAGGGATTGCTGGGATGCAAAGCAATGCATCATGGGCATTGGGACAGGACCCACGATGCCCCACGACCCCCTCTGCTTTCCCACAACTCTTAGCAGCAGAAGAGGAAGAGATACTCTGTGGGATAACTGCCCAGAGTGCACCGCTTCGAATACCATTGCAAGTGTGATCATGCTATTGCACAGGCAGCCGACAGTGTGAACACACAACAGCGGTTTCCCTTCAGCGCTCTCTGAGCAGTGCTGTAAATGCTGGTGCTTTAACTCTGCTAGTCTAGACGTTCCCTGACATAATAACTCCACCTCCACAAGAGGCGTAGGGCTTATTTCAGTGTAGTTATTGGGAGACAGTGTCTACCTTACATCGGCTGTCGTGTCAATTTCATGGCAGGAGCTGTGAAATGGGTAAGAAAACCTCTGCTCCCATGGAGAGCTGAACCCTGCTCCTGGCTGGTAACTCTGTTTGAGCTAGATCTCCCAAAATAGTGGTGTGGCCAAAGAGGTTCAGGCTAGGTGCCTGAGTACTTCCTGACCGGCTCCCTGAGTGTCCAAGCTGCTGCTTGAGCTGCTGCAGTCACACTGCTCTTTTTAGTGCTGCTTGCAAGCTCCAGCAGAGCTAGCATGTGTATGTCTACTCAAGCCGGGAATCACACCTGCCAGCTGCTGTATAGACATATCCTTAGCCTGTAAGTTCCAGGGTATGGATTGTGGGTGAAATAATGGCACCATCGAAGCCAATGGATGTCTTATGAGTTCAATAAAGTGCCAGAAACATTTATAAGGCTGTACAAATATTAAGAGAAATGATTGAATTTGGAAGGAAAATGTCAAGATTGATAGTCCTAAAATGTAGAACATTTTGAAAAGTTTTATTTAAACTCTGAGTTCGGACTTCCACATTTACAAATACCTTTTAGAGAAGCTAGTGTGACTTTGATGAAGAGTGCTGTTTTCATCATAAATGACTGTTGAGCATATTTACAATTTACCTGGACGAGAGACTTAAAACTCTATTAAACAGATGTGTTTATAATTTCTCCAGATAGTCACTGATGATATTTGTTGGTTAACTAATATACCAAAGTTTTAGAAACAGGCTGGATCCTGCTTTCTTTGCACACACACAACTTTTGACTGTGATTTGACTGTGCAGGTAATGGAGGATCTAATTCTTTGGGATAGTTTCTTTCCACATCTGAGAGTACTGACTGTTTCTTCTTTTGCAGGTTTGCATAAAATGTACAATGTAAATACCTTTTTGTGCCCTCAACTATCCAAAATAGGAGTCCTCAGAACAGCCCCAGTAATAATTTTCCAAGATGTAAAAAAGAGAGCCTGAGCCAATAAAAAGTGAGATGGAAAGAAAGACATTCAATTGCATCAATTTATTACATTCACAATTTAAGCCAACTCTTGATTCTTATCATATCAGTCGAAGCTTACCAGGAACAAATCTCAAAATAAATTGGAACATGACCTCAATAAATATTTTGAATACTGCCAATTTTAAAGTAGCATCATTTGCCAAGATATTTTGATGGCTTTTCTGTTGGCCTAGTAAGCAGTAACCATAACAGAGGATGCTTCTGTGCCCTGAAAAGGGTAAGGTTTGGGGCTGGTAAGCCTAATACAGTTCAGGTTATGAATGAGAAGGCAGAATCATAGTAACAGGATTTGTTATTTATGTTACAAACTGGCCCACTACCCCACTTTATGGGCAGTCTGTTTGAGTGGCTCCAACGACTGGGTCCCATGTGCTTCTGAGTCAATAGGGTCTGGGTAGAGTCTAGTTACTGTTTCTAGCTCTGAGACTAGGTCACATTCCCAGGATTACAACTCTTCTCTGATGCCCTTTCTCGGGGTGGGTAGGTGCTGCAGTCCAGTTGCCCTAACTCAACGGTCTCAAACTCAATTTACCTTTGGGCGAGTTCCAGTCCTCAAATCCTCCCAGCGGGCCAATAATGTCACTCATGCCACACAGAACCTGCCCCCCAAAACTCTGCCCCCCATCCGCCTAAGGCTTTGGAAGAGAGCTTGGGTAGGGGAGGAGGTCTGGGATAGGGGATTGGAGTGCAGGCTCTGGGAGGGAGTTTGGGTGCAGAAGGGGAGAGAGATTGGACTCTGGGAGGGAGTTTGGGTGTGGGAGGGGGTCTGGACTGCAGGCTCTGGCATGGAGTTTGGGCGCTGGGTGAAGGGTCTGGGCTGGGGTAGGGGATGAGGGTTAAAGCGGTGGGGGGGGGGTGTTGAAGGCTCTGGGAGGGAGGAGGAGGGAAAGGTGCAGGCTCTGAGAGGGAGTCTGTGGGTGGGAGGCTTTGGGAGGGAATTTGGGGGCTGCGGCGCTGTGGGGAGGGTGTGCAGGCTCTGGGAAGAAGTTTGAGGGTGGAAAGGGGGTCGGGAGGTGTGACACTTACCTGGGGCTCCAAGGCAGAGTGGGGAGCCTCCATGCGCTGCTGCCCCCAGGCATCGCCCCCGCAGCTTACCACTGGCCACAGGGGCGCTCAGGGCAGAGGAAGCGCATGGAGATACAGCCCTGTTCCGCCCTGGGGCCGCAGGGAGTGACCAGCAAACACGTGGAGCAAACAGGCAGATGCCGCTCAGCTCCGTTGTGCTGCCGGGGCCCCAGGCCATTTTAAGTCGCCTGGGGGGGTGGAGGCGCCTGGGGGCAGCAGGTGGCGTCAAAGGAGAAACCTAGCCCCAAAACCGTTGGAGCCCCACAGGCCACATTGGGAAGGTTCGTGGGCTGCAAGTTGGAGACCCCTGCCCTAAATGCTGAAACCAGTGCTCAGGTCTCCTGCACCTTCCTCTCACTTACACGTGCTTCCACCTAGCCTGTGGGCTCTGTGGACTTTTAGTTCAACCCCTTCAGTAACGATGAGAAAGGAAAACAAAGGACACAGGCTTAGCAATGGAATTTCTAAACATAGTAACTTTTACTCTTAAAAGACTCAAGAGTTACTGTGACACTCTCCTGGGGTACCCACGGTTGTGAGACACCTCACCACCACTTGCCCTTGCCCCCGGACACTTCCACTGCTTGCATCCCACGAAGTGGGTATTAGCCCCAGAAAGCTTATGCTTCAAAACTTTAGTTAGTCTTTAAGGTGCCACAGGACTCTTTGTTACCTCTGCTATTCCAGACTAACACGGCTACCTCTCTGATTCCTTACGCATGAGTCAGCCTTGTTGGTGCCTGCCGTGAATCAGCTCCCTGAATCCACTAGCCTTTGGCAACACACCAAGCTCTTCCTTCAGGGCCTATGCAGGCCCTCGCTCCCTCTGTGAGGATTAGTGAATGGCCCACACCAACCCCTGCACCTTCTCACAGCATTCCCTGTATTGTCAGCACCTTATCCACTGAACACCCATAGAACTACCAACCATACTGCTCCCAAAGCAACAGTGGTAGACGCACTAGCTTGTAAGATTCATCTCAGGATTAGCACTTTGCTTAACACCACAGCACTTAGATATATTTATAGTCTGGAGAAGAGAAGACTGAGAGGGGACTTGATAACAGTTTTCAAGTACCTAAAAGGCTGTTGCAAGGAGAAGGGAGAAAAATTGTTCTAAAGCTCTGAGAGTAGGGCTTTGGTTACACTTACAGGATTATAGCACTTTTGGTTATAGCTGTCCCCATATACACCAATAGGTATAGCGCTATAACATATCCTGGCGTGGCCACATTTGTGGCACTTGCAGCAGCACAGGGAGTGGTGCATTATGGGCAGCTATCCCAGCATTCAGTTGGGTGCAACGTGCTTTTCAAACGAGGGGGGTGAGGGGGAACGTGTAGTATGTCTGCAGAGAGAGAGAGACCGAGGGGATTTCTACGGCTGACAGTCTGGTCAGTGGGTGTCCTTTGAAATTAGAGCCTGCCTTATAAGTTTCTCACCACACAGCTCCCCTTGTAAAACATTTGAAGTGCTTATCTGCTGAGTTCAGAGAGAAACTCTGAAAAGGTACTTCCGCATTCCTCCTGCCGAGTTGAAAACAACACAGAGACGTCAATTGCCTTAAATGGCTCGGAGGCGTGCCAGAGATCACTTATAGCGTAATGACTGTTTACACTTGCCATAACACACTACTGTGGTAGCGCAACAGCCCTTATTCCCCGTGCGGAGGTGGTTTACCACGAGCACTATAAACTCGGACTTATAGCGCAATATGTGCCTTGCCAGTGTGGTTGGGTACAGAGTTATAGCGCTCCTGGAGGCTTTATAGTGCTATAAAGTGCCAGTGTAACCAAGGCCTAGGACAAGAAGCAATGGGCTTAAATTGCAGCAAGGGAGGTTTAGGTTGGACATTAGGAAAAACTTCCTAACAGTCAGGGTGGTTAAGCACTGGAATAAATTGCCTAGGGAGGTTGTGGAATCTCCATCATTGGGGAGTTTTAAGAGCAGGTTGGACAAACACTTGTCAGGGATAGTCTAGAATAGATAATACTTAGTCCTGCCTTGAGTGCAGGGGACTGGACTAGATGACCTCTGGAGGTCCCTTCCAGTTCTATGATTCTATAGTGAAAACAAGAATAAGTTTACTATCAGGGATCTAAGATTCAGGCAATAAGGAGTAAGGTTATTGGAAACAAATGGTTACATATAAAACAAAATCATAACTCACTTTCTAGAGAGTAAATGTAACAGGTTAACTCCTATCTAATGAAATTTTAAGGAAAGACTTCTTTAGCGTTTTCAACCGAGGTTGGCTCAGACACTGTTTTCATGAATATAAATGTGCTGTCTGTTTACTTCCTAGATGCAGGATCCTGGTGTGTGTGTGTCTGTGTGTGTGCATACACACATACATTTCACAATTATGCTAATGACCATTGTGAGCATGGCTTTTATTCGAGATCACGTCATTCTTTGGTGAATTAGAATGTATACACAAGACTCATGAGATTTCTCTAAATCCTGTACACCCCCTGGCCAGTTGGCATTAAAAGGTTCTTGGGTCACAGTTACAGATCTTTTGAAATAACAAAAGTCCTGAGATGCCCCTAGTCTTAGCTCACCCCTTCTAAGAGTCAGTGGTTCATCAGCCTTTCAAGCTGGTCTCTCCTGCATATCCTTCTTGTGGCTGGCAATGGTCAGCCCCCTGCACAGAACAAAACCTCCCTCTTAAATAGGGTTTCTGTCTTTGTGATGTGTGCTCAAACTGCTCCAGATCCAGCAGCCATACTTGTTCATCCGCCCAGGCTGTGAATCCGTGTAGAAAAAACATTGTTCTATGGGGGTAAGGTCAGAAGTTGAGCGATAATCAAAGTCAGTAGCCCCAGATTGCAGTCTGGATGGCTTCTCAGTGGTAGCCCTGCAGTGAGGTGCCAAACACCTTTCCCAGGCAGGGCAACTGTCTGGATTGCAGCCTAATAAGAGGCTTTCCCTTGGGCAAGTACTATTTCCACACGCTGTACAACACAGAGTTCATAATTTGATCCTGTCATATCCCACTCTGTTACAACAAATTCCAGTTTTCCCAATGAAACAGTGATTTTGAAACAGACCAGTCTTCCTTGTTCAGACTTTGCTTGCACCTATTATAGAACGAAATTATGAAAGGCATGATCCAAAATGATACTGTGTAATAAAGAACCAAAGAACCTGACCATTTGTGGTAACTGAAGAATCTAAGACCCCCTTTTTTTTCAAGAATAGGAAGTTAACCCGGTGTCTTGGCAAAATTCCATTTTTTGTTCCTCTAAACTTCCTCCTGGAGTTTAAATTGGATATGATATCTTTCACTTCCAGTTGTATTTTCTTGTGTAGTACTGCTGTGCACTAGCTTATACATGCCATGCTTTACCTCAGATGTGTGTGCATTAGGGGGCGCGGAAGTAATTTCTTTATACAATTTTAGTATATCATTTGTAAAACACTGTGGATTTTTCTGAATAAACAGCTTCATAAAGAGTTGAGAATTATTCTAACAGTAAACGTAGAAAAATCCTGTACATAAAGCTGCATTTCTGAGACTTTGTGAAAAGAATTAATTATGTGCTAAAGTAAATGGGTGAAGAAGGAAAAACACTTTTATGTATAATATTAGTATAAAATTAGAGAATATGACTCATTTCTGGCTGGGTGACTCATGCTCTCAGGGAATTAATTATCCAACACAAGTAATTCTAAAATAGACACTGGTATTTTTTTTTAAATCAGATGGCTACTGCTAGCATGGCATAGATAAACATGAACCTTGAGTTCAGTGTTAACTACTAGGTTGAGTACAGAACTGGGAGAAAGGACTTCGTGAAAACTTATCTCAATTCTGCCATTGACTTCCTATTTGTCCCTGGGCAAATAAACATGGGGAGATAAAAGTAAAAATATTAGGTAACTGAATTTAGAAGGAAACTAAACAGTAAATAGTAAAAGTCCACTATTCTCTTTTCTATAAGTACTTATTTTGTTGTATTTTTCATAATTTTAAGGCCAGAAAGGACCATTATGAGCATCTATTTTGACTTTTTGCATAACACAAACCACAGAATTTTATGTAGTGGTTCTTGAATCAAATTCATAACATCTGGTTGAGCAAGGAGCATATCTTTTAGAAAGACAAGCAAGACAATGATGAATCCATTCATTTTGGTAGATCTTTTTCAGGAAAAAAAATACAGTCTTCTCCATGGCTAAAAAATATGGGATAATGCTGAATGTACCAGCAAATGACCAAATGGATATTCACTAATATATTATTCTGAAATCTGCCAAATATATTAACATGCTACAATTATGATACAATGCTGCTCATGGCTTTGCAAAACTTGCTTACCTGACATACTGTTTTTAGCCTTAGGTGGATGGTATAGCTACAGGATGTCTAAAGCAGCTTTGAACATGGCTACCAAGAATCTCAGCATTGAACTTGGAAGAGGGAAAACTAAAGTGGTGTGTGTTTCTTTGCATCCAGGAACTGTGAATACGGACTTATCAAAGCCTTATCACAGGAATGTTTCCAAGGAAAAACTGTTCACCCCAGAATATTCAGTTAGTTGTCTAATGAATATTATTGAGAACCTTGATATGGGGAAAACAGGAAAGTTCTTTGCTTGGGATGGAGCTGCACTACCTTGGTAAAGACTTGTTTTAATGGAGACACTCCGGTACCGTGGAGATGAGAGCAATATAAATACTTAGAGAGATTATAGTAAACCTATTTTTGTAGCGTATTATGAGGGCATTCTAAAGATATTAGATTTTAATCCCAGTTCTGTCACTTGCAGTATGACTTTGAGCAAATAACTTTAACTTCTCTGCATGCATCCGACGAAGTGGGTATTAGCCCACAAAAGCTTATGCTTCAATACTTTAGTTAGTCTTTAAGGTGCCACAGGACTCTTTGTAACTTCTGCAATTCCAGACTAACACGGCTACCTCTCTGATTCTTTAACTTCTCTGCACCTCTAATTCACTATTTGGTAAATGGGGATACTTACTAACCTCAGGGCTCTTGAGGCTAAATTTATTAATGTCTGTAACAGGTTTTGAGAGTCCCTAAGAAAGATGCAATAAAGTATAGAGTATAGGTATGATTTCATTAAGGATAATAAAAGCATACTGCTAATGATTTGCTGCAAAGATTTGTGTTTATTTATTCAGATACCATGCCTTGATTTGTGTAAATTGGCTGAGGTTAGAGAGAAAAGGGATTACATAGCAATGGCAAGAGCCATTTCAAAAGGCTGTTGCCTGTAACCTCCCTGTTTGTTTTTTATGCTATCAGTTTGAAAAGTGATACAACAGTGCAAGACGATCTAATGGTGACGTCCAACAGGGTGAAAACAGAACGCAGTGTGCAAAGCTGTGAATGTTGGCTCCATTTTAGGCAAGTCTGCTAAAGACCTCCTCTTTCTCCCCCATCTCTCTTTTCCCCCTCTTTTATTGACGGGTGCCAGATTTAATAGTTACTGGCTGCAGGGAACCTCTACCCCCAGCATACAAAGAGACACACCTCTCCTAAAAACTCAGGTGCAAACTGCATTTTAAGTATTTACCATACAATGAGAGCATGAATGAGAGTCTGATTATAGTTTTGTCATAGGTCCTCTGACTTATTTTCACACGTTATAACAAAGAAAGATTGGCAAGTTTCACTGAAATGTTCATGTTCAAGTGTAACTCTCGGCACTTGGACTGGGGATGGACAATGACATTACAGGTTCATATTCACTGGAGGCACAGGTACATACTTATTCTAAAAATCAGGCCACTTATAGCCTTATGTGAAATTGTTGCTGCACAGGACACATGAGCTTGAGACCAATGAGACAAGAGAATGACTGACTAAACTGTGGTTTAGATTGCTGACTAGTACTCTTTTACCCTGCGAACTTCGGCCAGCTCCAAGAGATGGACGAGAAAACAGAAAATCAAACAACTGGTGACGCAGGGCAAGATCACATACACTACGCCAAGCATACTGTTTACAGTCCTTGTGTTTTGTTGTCCACAACTTGACTACTCAGAACCTCAGTCATACTGGTGACCGCTAAATCATATCATACTTCTGTACATGCAAAATAGAGATATGAAGATCTTGGGGTATTAAAAACAGGACAAAACATTGATGAAAAGTTGTGGGGGGGAGGAGGTCAGAGTGGTAGGCTCAGGGAGTCAGAACAAAAGCTAGTAACACAAATGAGAAGTGAGAGAGCCTACAGAAATAAGAGACGTACATAAATCCTTGTTTCTGTAATAGAACATAAAGAGGGAGACATTTACAAGGGTCCATGTCCATGTCCATACTGTATGTGACATGAAAGGTAGCATGGTCTGAAGAAGTGAAAGCATTTGGTTGATAGGAGATCCTGAGCTTTAGGTCCAGCTCTGACATTGAGTTGTTTTGTTCAGTTCACCATTGCTTCATTTTCCCCATCTGTAACATGAGAATAATGATTTTTCATTTTTATAAAATGTTTTGAGATCTATGGACACAAAGTGCTATATCAGTACTAAGCATTATTTATTATAAAGTCAGGAGGATATTACACACTCCTCATACTGCCTGTGAAGGCCACAAGTACGCTTCAGTTGGAACTAAGCTAGGTATAATTAGGTTTACACTTAGTTGGTAGGAGCATTATAGCATGGATTCTCTGAGCAGCAGAAACAAAGGCTCTAGCTTGGTTTCTCTGATGAGGGAAAAGCTTTTTCTGAAAACTGTTTTATAAAACTACACTAATCTCCAGTATTGTCTAACCTACATGATTGTCAGAAAACAGTGTTTTCTCTCCTTGATCTGGGAATCTAACCCCTACTAGCAACAATGTTGTTTTAAACTGTGTTATTTTCATGTGTTTTGATATGCAGGAGGTAGTCCACTCCAAAAATGAATTTGTTGGTACGTGTTAATTTTGTTTGAGTGGCCGGGGGTAGGGACCACAGGTGCTGGGGGTGCTTTTGGATACCTTGGCCTGAAGTAATATCCATCATATACAGGGCTTACAGTGTGATTCAATGTCTCTCAGCCCCTCTCCTATACAAATTGTTCCAGCAACTTTGGTAGAATAAATCTGTTTTTCTCTGTGGCTGTTGACAGACTTTAGAACATATTTCTAGTACATGTACACAAATCCTTAAACATACATGGTGCAGTGATTGTGAGGATCACTGACATAAGCTTTTATTAGAGACCTCATATGACATTTATGGATAAATAGTATGAAAGTGGTGTGCTAGGTGTAGAGTGAGATATCTTATTGAACCAAGATGTGTTGGTGAGAAAGAAAAAAAAATATCAGTCAAGTCAACCATTTCCTGTCCAGCTCTGCTTAGTTAATTAATAAATTTGCCACATTTTACTTCAATAGTGGAGGAGAAGATAATGAGGAGGAGCCAACATTAAGCACAGGGAGGGGGTGGATCTGGGGAACTACTTTGAGTTCTGAGATTCAAATATGCCTTTGAAGGGCAGAGAAAGAATTGATGATCTGGCTGCTAATCTAGGCACTGATCTTTAAAGATTTACACTACAGTAAAACCTCGATTTAACGGACTTCGGATGCAACGGACAAAATTTTAAAGAAAGTCCAATGCATCCGAAATCCGTTTATCGAGGTCCGGCTGCCAGCTCCCCGCTGCCGCCCGGGTCCCGGCAGTGGGCGGGCTGCCTGCCGGCACCCACCCGGGTCCTGCCTGCCGCCGGGGTCCTGGCAGTCAGCTGGAGCCCCTAGCCCCGGGGAGCGCGGATCAAGCCGCGCTCCCCGGGCGGCGGCTGGAGCCGCGAGCCCCGGGGAGCGCGGCGCCTGGAGCCCCGCGCCCCGGGAAGCGAACCCCGAGCCCGGGGGAGCATGGCGCCTGGAGCCCCAAGCAGCGAGCCCCGAGCCCGGGGGAGCGCGGATCCAGCCGCGCTCCCCGGGCGGCGGCTGGAGCCGGGAGCCCCGGGGAGCGCGGCACCTGGAGCCCCGAGTCCCAGCCGCCAGCGGGGACTGGGGCCGGGGTGTATGGGGGTCCAGGGTAGGGGTTTTTTTCGTTTTATTTTTTTTAAAAAAATCGGCGGCTTTTCGGCGGAGGGGAGTACAGTAAAACCTCAAATTAAGGACTAATTGGGCAGGCTGGGTTTTTTTTCTAATTATTAAATAACGGACTTTTGGGTTTAACGGACACCCAGTCGCCCGAATTAGTCCGTTAAATCGAGATTTTACTGTACTGTTTAACTTTATGCACTTGACTAGTCCTATTAGCTTCAATGGGCCTACCCACATATGGAAGTCTTTGGAATGGTGGTTGAAGCATGAAGGTGCATACAAATGGTTAGCATATCTGGCACATATAAAACTTGCAATGTGGACAACAACAGGCCAGGTGAATGCCTGTTCTCACCTTCTGGTGACATTGTAAATAAGAAGCTGGCAGCATTATATCCCATAAATGTAAACAAACTTGTTTGTCTTAGAGATTGATGAACAGATAGTAGGACTGAGTGGATAAGTGTATAAACTTGGAAGTTGTAAAGTTTTACATTGTTTTGTTTTTGAGTGCACTTGCATGAAACAAAATTCTACATTTGTAAGTTACTTTCCCGATAACGAGATTGCACTATCACATTTATATAAGGTGAATTGAAAAATACTATTTCTTTTATCTTTTTTGAAGTACAAATCTCATTAAAAACAAAATAAAAATACTATAAAGTGAGCAATGTACACAGTATTCTGTGTTGTAACTGAAATTAATATTTGAAAACATGGAAAAATATAATACATTTAAATTGGTATTCTATTATTGTTTAGCAGTGTGATTAAAACTGATTGTGACTATTTCTTTAATCTAGTTAATTTGTTTTGCATTAATCAAGTTAACTGCAATTGACAGCCATAGTATAAATCTTAACTCAGAACTGTTTCACACATAAAAAAGTGAGTCTTTGCCTCCACACTCTATTAGGCACTTAAATCACATCTATTAATCATATTAATGAGTCAGCTGGATCATCTTTAAAGAAAACAAGGAATACTTGTGGCACCTTAGAGTCTAACCAGTTTATTTCAGCATAAGCTTTCGTGGGCTAGAACCCACTTCATCGGATCATCTTTGACATCACATCCTTCTCTTTGGCTCAGGGCACTTTCTGCATTTTGGAATAGTGTGTGTGTGTGTGTGGTTTTTATTCTAGACTCATCTATACTTTAATAAGGACCACATCTTACACAGTTTAGTTTTGAATATGAGAAATAAGTCCATAGAGTTCACCTCCCCTCATGTGCAATTGTGTAGCACTTCTGTGGCACCTGCAGACATTTACATGGGGAAAATAATGTTATCTAAGGTACATTAAATACATTCCTTTCTATAATAGGCAGTAGCAGATGGAATCAAGAAGAAAAGTCAGGACAATAAAGAGCCAACTCTCCATAGACCACACATGGTCTGATAGTTGCCAAATCACAATGCAGAATGCAGTGGTCTGGAAGTTTGGATACACTATAGTAAGACAGGTTCAAGAATAGCAGTGGTGTTGTATCCGTAAAGAAAGCCAGCAATACTTGTAGCATAAGCTTTTGTGAGCTATACTTCTATAGCTATAGAAGTATAGCTCACGAAAGCTTATGCTGAAATAAACTACTTAGTCTCTAAGGTGCTACAAGTATTGCTGGCTTTCTTTATAGTAAGACAGGGATTCTCAAATTGTCATAGTGTTGATCAGATCTTAATCCAGGAATAGTTTTACAGACCCAATTCCTTCTCAGCCTGTTAGTAGTCCTGTTTATGACTGCACATCATCCCTATTGCAAGTACAGCAATTTCTTGTGTGGTAAAATATCACCCCCCCAAAAAAATGTAGGTACTTTATTATCTTTAAAAGGGTAAGTGCTCAGTGCATTTTCCCCAAAAGTACAGTCACCTTTTAATCTTAATCTTGCACTCTCAATTGTATTCTTCCCTTCTCCCCTAGGCTGCCCACAGCTGTAGTCTAGTCCTCTATTCCCCTGAACATAATTACCTGGCCATACATTCTGGTTTCTGATGGTGCAAGAAAGGAGCTGTGTAGTCTGCTCTCTGTGGGAGCAAGAACCCCTATTGGAGGCAACTAGTCTCTCTCACATTTCTTTCCCACTATTTTACAAGAGCCTGGAAACCTGTAATAGCAGCTGGACAGAGAGCCAGCACCAAGTGACCCACCAACACCCTATGAGACCTCAATCTGCAGTTTGAAAACCATATTTAGGAAGGAATGAACCAATACCCAGAACATGCTTGTTCTAAAGTCCTTCAGTTATGGTGATTTTAAAAACACACAATTGTAGGTGTTCACCTAATGCAGTTCACCTAATTTTATATGCATTTCATTATGTTAATGTGCTTTATCATTTAGTAACATTTCATTCAGTAAATGGGCTTTTGTAGAGGCCAGATAAAATATCTGAGTCACACAAGGATTGTCAAAGACTTGTAGTGAGGGCCAACAAACTGGAAAGGCATGAGGTCACATGCACTGATGGCCTGAGTAGTTGCAGTTGACAATCATGTAACACACACACACACAAACAAAACAGATAATGCATGCAGATACACAACTCTCCATGAAGCACAAAGCATGCACAGAAATCCTGCGTTTATAGACATGCAGAAGCAGTAGATGCATTTTCACAGCACTCCATACCCAAGCACTCACATGGGTATGTACATATATACCCTACACAACAGGCGGCAAGTCATATAGGCCCGTGATGGCCAGGCTTCACCACTATTTAGGACCATGGGCCTGGCTCCACCAATGTTTGGACTTATCGCACTTTGGGAGAGCCCTGCACTTCGTGGGGATGCAGGGTCCAGAAGGCCTGGAGGGTTAGTGGGGGACCTGGGGCTGGCAGCAGCAAGCGACCTAGCCCCAGCCCGCCCCTCCCCTATTCCATCCCTTCCCCCAAGCTCCTGACCCCTTCCGGTCGCTGGCACCATGGAGCAGGGTGGGCTGGTGCCAGGCCCCCCCGCTAACCCACCAGACAACCCTGGACCGCCCCTCCCCTTAAGCGCAGGGCCCGGAGCGGTTGCCGGGTCCCCCCTATGGACAGAGCGGCTCTGCTTGGACCCCACGTCTCCCTGAAGCACTGGCCCCCAAGCGCAGGGCCCCGCCCGGCTGCCCTGGTCTATCCTAGGGGCGGGATGGCTCTGCTTGGACCCGTTCTGGGCACCCCCGCACACCTGGCGCTTCAGATCCCCGCCCGGCCGCGGCGCCGGGCTGTGCGCACACAGGGGGCCCGGCCGCCGCCGCCCCTCGGCCGGGAACGCGCACGGCAGCGGCGGCTCCGAGCCCGGGACGCTCCACACCCGCAGCGGGCGAGAGGCGGCCCCCGGGCGCATCCATGCTGCGGCGCCCCCCTCCGCAGCGGGCAGGACGCCTGCGCCGTGCGCTGCCGGCGGGAGGCCGGGGCGGGGGCTCCGGCAGCGAAGCCGCATCCAGAGCAGGTTGCGGCGGGGACGGGAGCAGCCTGTGCGGTGGGCGCTGAGGCTCCGCCGCCCAGCCCGCCCGCGGCGCGGAGACAAAGGAGGGAGGCCGCCGCCGCCATGGGGGAGCGGCCCCGCGCCCAGCCTGCCGCCGCCGCCGCCCCCTCCGGCTCGCTGCTCAACGGGCTGCTGCACAACGGCTTCCACCCGCCGCCGCTGCGCCAGGAGCCGCCGGTGCCCGGCCACGGTTCCCCGGCCAAGAAATGCCGGCTGCGGAGACGGCTGGACTCGGGCAAACGGAACAGGCCGCGTAAGTGCTGCACGCGCCGGGCTCAGGCTTGCGCCGCCCTCCGCGCCCCTCGTTACACAGCGGTGCCAGCCCGGCTCCAAGAGCCCCGGGCGGGCTCCCACAAGCCCTGGCCCCACCGAGGTCCCCAGGCTCCCCTAGGAGCCTTTAGGATAAAGAGGATCCCGTGTGACCTCCTGGAGAACGAGGACTTCGCCTGTAAAGGAGACCGAGTCCTCTGGAGCGGTTTGAGGTCAGGGGTTTTCTAAGGCCAGCTGCGTGGCGAGGGATGGGAGGGGAAGAACCCATTGTGTTCCCCCCCCCCCCTTTAGCCAGTGTAGTGAGGGTGCTGAGGAGCTCTAGCGTGACTGATGCCCCCCCACCGCAAAATCACTTCATTAAATACCATCTTATTTCAGCCAATAAAACTCTGTTAGGGGGACACACCTACTGATACCATGTGGGCTGGGTCAGCGATTGACCAATGAGGAGGCTGGAAACTGCTGGGTTTGTGGATTGGTTTCTAAATAGCTGTGTGCTGAAAGCTAAAACGAGAGATTTCCTAATTTACAGCTGGCATAAATATGACCTTGTTAAAAAAAAGGCTTACAGTTCCGAAACCTCGGGATGTAAACTTGTAGATGACATAGCCTTGGATTTTCAGTAGGAGACATCTTGACTCAGTTATTAATTCAGCTGTCTTTGACATGGTCCTCTGTGACTTAGACATTCCAATGAAGCTCATAATTGCTAAGAACCATTGTAAGTAAATGAGAGGGACATCTGAATTAAGGTCATTACTAGACTTGTTAATGTTTTATTGCTATTTTTTCCTATTTCATTACTGGGAAAAAATGGAAATCCAAACCACTTTTGCATAGGAATAATATTGTACTTGTACATGTTGTTCTGTAAAATGAAGGATAGTTCATCCTGAAATTAAACATTTGATTCATCTGGGTTATTGGAAGTATTTTTATTTATACTGCTGATGCAATCTGAAATTTGTAGGTAAAGTGTATTCTTTGTGATTATTGCCCAGGTTTTTTTTTTGGTTATTTGGTTTTTTAAGGATTGGTAAATTGACTACATACTTAACATATTTCTTTTAAAGCTGCAAGCCCAAATGTATTCAAAACATTTGTAGTATTTATGTGTGTTTTGATTACTGATAACATACTGTATTTGCTTTGTAATGGATTCCTTTTAATCCTTAGCTTTCTTTCATAATTGAACCTATTTAATTCCAAAACTTTATATGTAAATCCAATTGTGAATTGACATTAGGGAACAAAAAGCTGTACTCTTTGCTGCATGCTTGATTTAGTGGTTGGAACTGAGATTTATTGACATCATTCACTTTCTACTTTGAATAGGATTTTAAAGTTCAGCATATTCTGAGCAGGTAATTGGAAATAGTTAAAACCATAAAAACCCTGTGCCAAAACATAATGAAATTTTAAACTAAGTACAAAATATTTTGTGTTGATATCTTGGATTTCTTCTAAATTTCATGAGATGTATTATTTTAACAGTAGATGACTTCTTCAGTGGATTTTTTTGGTGTTTTTTTTTTGAGGGGGGGGGGTTAAAGTTCCCTTCTTACCACATGTGTAAAAAGACTTGTTAGGAGATAAAGCTAAACTAACACTTTCAAAGATAACCTTGTTCTTCATTTTAATACAGGCTTAGTGGACTGGAGTTTATTGTGGGGTTTTTTTTTTTATAGGTTAAAAAACCTGGTAGTTAAGAAGGTGCAAAAAACTTCTTATTTGTATCCTTGGCGGTGGTGTCGGTTCATCTCCTTGGCTTGCCCAAAGATAGTAATAGCTTACAGTGAAAAGATTTAAAAATAAGAAAACCCCTTCCTCTCAAACTAACTGTAAGAACAAAGATGTTTTATTGTTAAAAAATAACCTATGTGTTGAGCTGTAACTTTCATAGGACTATTTATCAACAACCTTTTTTCACATAAGTGGTATATTTTAACTTTAATGTCTACATGTCATCACTCAATATATTTTTTTTTTAGTATAAATAGAATGTCTGCATTGAATAATCATTTAACCTCTGCAGTATCTGTATACCTTCCACTCTGCATTTGGTAGAAGGAAAAGTTGAATGACAGACTAATTCTTGTTTGCAAAATGTTTGTGATATCTACTTTTAAAAACTATAAGAATAATAATTAAACCTAGAATGCATATTTGATCTGCAATAAAACAAAACCGCAGACTAGCATACTTCCTTGGTAGTTTTGATTATATATTATTAAGCACAATATACACTATTGTGTCAAAGTTTAAAAATATGAAGAAAAAAAGGGATTAGATTTCTATGGATTCACATAATCTCTTAAATAAAAGGGAATAAGGAATTTAATTCCTTTTAACCCTTTTCTGATATAGACTAAAGTAGTAGTAAAGATTATAGAATTATTGATCTGCCATGTCCTACCTAAGAGACCAGTTGATGGGGAACCTAACACCCAGTAGACTCAGGTCAGGCTCAAGTAAGTAGATGAATTTCATTAATAACCTCTGTAAATTTGGGCTTACAGCTTTCTTGTATATAAGTATACTTACAGCTATGCATTACACTTCCAGGAGAATAGTATATTGTAGCACTTATTTTAACGTGTTTTATATTGTTCACCAGAGAGCAAAGGTACAGAAAATTAGTTTAGCATTGAAAGGATCTGAGTAGAGCACAACAATGAACAATCCTGTTTTTCTGGTTTTTTATTGGTGCATGAAGATGTTTGTATGTGTTAAAGGGCACATTGCAAAATGCATGTGGTAACTGCACTAAGTCTTTTAGTATTGATCACCGTTCTTGCTTTGCATGTTGTGAAAGAAAATTGGCATTTCCTAGTATGACAACAAGAAAAAGTTGTCAAACTGCAGGTATAATTGTACTGTAAATCCACATAAGTGAGACACTTATTATATGTTGGTATGGTGTCTGCCAAAACGTGACAGAAAGAAATAAGGACTGGAAATACAGGATTTTAGGAGGGGAAGATTCTCACTTGAAACTAAAACTGTATGCTAGTGAGGATATGGTATCTACTTTGGTGAAGCTCTTGAATTGATTCTATAATTGTTTGGGGATCCCCTCCCAGCCACCCCAAAATAATATTTTATTTTAGGTTGCACTGAATGATTTGTTGGTGACCTATTGCATGATTTTCTTGTTTGGGTCACTTGTGCATATACCTAGCTAACTTAGGCCCCAGCCTCACAGCTCTTTTTACAAAGGTCTCATTTACATGGAATAACCATGTTAAGTCTTTGCAACTATTTTAGCACATCCACGCTATCCCTTGATGAGCCTGTTCACATATGCTTTGCAATGCAAGGAATTATGACACCCCAAAAGACAAGATGGTATTAGATGATCTGAGATAGTTTTCATAGCTAACTTTCTGTGTCAACCTGTATCAAATAGTGGTGTAGCCACATGGGCCACCTACTGTAGTCTCAGCTAGCTAAATCATCAAGATATTATACTGCATACACTAGGAAAAAGGTCAAATTAGGTCAAGCTTAACCAGCATGTGCTAAACTTAACTACTTCTAGTCAAGAAAAACTTTTTAAGGGTACTGATCAGAAACAATACTCGAAAATCAATTGGCAACTATGCTATGTCACAGAGAATGTGTGCTCCTGGCAAGCAGCATTACTTAATAGGAGAGCACCTGCATATGCACTAGCTATAATTTCTAAATGCTTCAGGATGTATCATCATATAGCATATATTGCTTTTGAGCCAATTTGTAGTTAGATCGTTGCAATCATTCACATACAAGGTACATGTGTACACAGCATAGATTTATATAGTGCTTTTACTCCCAAATGCTTTGCTGCCTGAAAAACACAGGGCTTATTCACTCACAGTGATATTAAGGTATCTGTAGGGTGGAAAGTTGCAACAAAGTTCTTTGCCAGCAATACTAGATAAGTTTGCTTGTCTCCAACTGAAACTGCGGGGGGAACTTAAAGTAAGCAGGGCAGAATTAATCACTGGATGTCACTCAGGACATTAGCGTTCCATGCTTTACATAAAAATGCTCTTGGATCTTCTAATGATCAGGACTTCTTTTCTACATCTCATCAGAAGAAAACACCTTTGGCAGCACAGTGTCCCCAACAGCATGATGAAGAATTGTTTCAGTATTCAGAGGGAAGACTGCTGTCTAGCAAATAAGTGTGGCTGTAAGCAAACACAAAGCATGTGGTGCTTTGGGGCTCTGCATCCTGTGAGTTGAAAAGATGCCGTTTCTCCTTCTGCAGAAGTAGAATCGCAGACACGCGTGAGTACGTGCAACAAGACTGGAAAGTCAGAGAAATCGTGACCTGGCTTGATCCTTCTCACTTCCAGAAGCTTGCTCAATCACAAATCCTAAGACTGGGCCTCCTATTAAATCATCATCACTTTTTGCAGCATCGTTGTTTTCCATGGAGGCACCTTGCTCAAGTAATGACCCAGTCTGAGTCTGCTTATCTTTTAAAATCACAACTTTCGGTAATCAGCCTACAGTATGTTTGGAGTAACAGACCCAAATAAACATACCTGCCCTCACATTTATGTGAATAGGTGATCATACTAAACATCTGTGTGTGTTCTGTGTCTCCTCTCCTCCCCATAGGCAGTAGGCACTGAATAAGCACTTACCATGTTAGAGTCTTTTTGTTTATTCTAAGATTATGTAACAGGATGGACTCTGTAGTTCTTCAGTGAGCACTGAACACTCTGAACTAAGCAGCATTTGAGATGCCCTTTACCCACACTCAGCAGAAATATGATGTAAGGTTAGGGTCCTGGTGACAGATAAGCAGGTATGCGTTACTTGACACAAAGCAAAACAAATACTTAACTTTGATTCTGTATGTGTGTTAAGTTTAAGCATTTATGCAGTGTTCAAGAAATAATCAGTAAAATAAGAATGATTATTGCATCTGGATTCTTCGTAAGACCCCACGCAGATATTTTACAGGAAGCATCTTACAGAAACAAGGAAGATGTCATCCACCTTTATTTTCTCTGTTTTCAGTTGACGATGAAGTAGTGCTTAGTAGTAAGCAGTAGTTAAATCTCACACAGCTAGTCTACACTAGAAGCGCTCTATGCCAATGGAAGAGCGCTCTTCTGTTGGTATAATAGCTACCGCCTCCTGCAGAGGTGGTTTTATGTTGTCAGGAGAAGCTCTCCCACCAGCAAAGTGCTGTCCATACTGGTGCTTAAGTTGGTGTAACTTACATTACCTGGGGGGTGGTTTATTTACATACACCCCTGAGAGACTTAAGTTATACTGACACAGGTGATAGTGTGTAAAAGCCCACAATTAAAGCAGTAGCTTGGTCAGCCTGTCAGTCACCATAAGCATCTTTAATGCAAAACGCCGCTTGGGAACCAGATTATGTAACATTCTCTGTATAATCACTCTTTTAAAGACAATCCCTTTTATGTCCTATTGTTACTGTGAGACCATTTAAGATGTTACAGTTGCTCCCAGAGCTATGACAGAACCAATGTAGGATAAATTCTCCCAACTGCCAGGTTTTAGCTGTATGTCTACTCTATAAAGTCAGTAGGAACCTTGTAGTACCCTGCCCAAAATTCTGAGTACATGCTACTCCTGAGCCATCTCCCTATATCTGAGGATTTTTCAGCTGGATGTAAGTGTAAAAGGAGCCACTTAAGGAAACCATACTACTGTGTCAGACTCTGTGGAGAGGGTGTGACCTACCACTCATACACAGAGGTCCCTGAGTTTCCCTGCAAATCTTTGGACATTCATAATGATGGAGGGCTGCACCACCCACTTATTTTGTGGACTTTCAGGTCTTTCCCATGAGAGGGCATGTTGAGACAGACATTGAAGGCTTTAAATCTTGTGGAGTTTTCTTCTTAAATTGTGGCCGTCTGTAGATTTTTCCTCATAAGGTATGATCTGACCTCTGGATTCTATTTTGGATATTTAAACTTAGTGATGAAGTTGCATGTTCATTAATGTTTTATGTCCAGATTCCTGAAATGAATAGTTTTGAAACTGAGACTTAAAGAAACCCACACCTTCCTACTTGCTTATCAAAAATTTAACATTGTTTTATTCAGTTTTTAGTAAAGTGCAATAATTCTAGCTGGAAATAATTTGAAAAATGTGAAAAGTATCTTTGTACTTTCTAGATACTCTAGTGAGTCTGATTGAATTTCTATTCCTAAGAACGCATTATGTTTTGAGGTTCTATTTTGTACTCTTGACAAATGCTAAAAAAAATGCAAGAAAATATTTCTATATTTAACTGCATGGTTTTATCATTTAATAATTCTGCACAGTAATGTTTATATGGGTTCAAGCATTTTTGGATACAGGATTAAATTTACTATATTACCCAAGAGTGAACCTTTCCCCTAGATACACACCAACAGCTGGGCTATCAGATTATTTAATTATGTAATCATTTAGCTACCTTCTGTTTGCTTAGTCACATGCTTTTGCTTTGAAACGTCAAAGAATACTGGATGGCTTTTTATATACAGGTAACAATCAAATAAGTTATTGACTCAGTATCTAGTATTACCGTTATACATTTAAAACTGTGTTCACATTCACAGTGGGGAAAAAAATGAAATTATCTAAGTGTGAACACCACCTCAGCACCATATTGCTGTTCACTGTCATATTAATTTTTTTACTCTATTCTCTTAGGTATGCATGACTCATTGTAGGGCTTTCTATGTCAATACTATGCTTTCTAGGATTGCATTTCACTTTATTAATGTGTCCTTTGTAACCTACTGTAATGCAGACCTGTAGCAGAGTTGTCTCCTCTCGCTCTTCTCCCAAGAAATGTATATTTGATGATGAGATTCTTTAGGAATGGATTTCCCTTTGCTCAGCAGGGTCAATTAGCAGTTAAACTATTCTCATCATGCAGTTTTGTTTAGCTAAGGATAATCCCATTTTTGATAGTTTAAAGAGTATAATGCTCTTGCAGAGAATTCAGTGACTTCCTTATTTCTTTGTATAATAAATCACACCTATCCAAAATATTGTAACAGTACTTATTATCAGCAAATAGATTTGTCAGCATTTGCACTGTAAATCAATTTTCAATTTTTAATAACTCAGTCTCTCATTTTAAGTTCTGGAGAACCTGTGTGTCACAGGTTATCAGACAAACTGCTGATTTAAATTAATCCATTCATATTTAGTTTAGACGCAGATGT
This sequence comes from Sternotherus odoratus, assembly GCA_032164245.1. Taxonomy (NCBI): domain Eukaryota; kingdom Metazoa; phylum Chordata; order Testudines; family Kinosternidae; genus Sternotherus; species Sternotherus odoratus. The sequence goes on along the minus strand of JAVMKO010000005.1, from coordinate 79,004,044 downwards.
CAAAATATTAAAATTAAAAGCTGTCTACACTTGTATTTTTCTTCATACTTCCCATTAGGTTGCATCAGTGGGAACATTACTATAAATTGGCTGCAGTCTTTGTAACCACTAAATTGTTTAAACCTGCATGTGCAGAAGACACAGTAGATAAAATGCCAGCTCTCTCTGCCTTAGTGCTCCTAATCTTGGTATCATTGGATATAGGATTATTGTAAGAATTTGAAGAACTATGCGGACATAGTTTTGCCAGCTTAATAGTGTCTCATTTTTAGATTATTATTTTTTATCAATAATACCAATAAAAGAGCCATTTTCAAAAAAAAGTTACATTGTTAATTGCTAAATCCTTTATTCAGAATGCACAGATGCTGTTTGATTCTTTGCTTCCTTTTTACACTGCATGTTTTTATTACTTATTAGTGTCGAAGTTGATGAATTTTAGTGGGAGTTTTCAAACTCTGGAATTTAGTATGATCCCTATTATAGTTTATTATACAGTCACTGTACTTCTATCTCTCTCCACCAGACAACCAGTGCTGGACTGCAAAGGAAACAATAAAGCTGTGCTTCTACACTATTGGAATATTTGTGGCTATGGTGTTAAAAGTGTGATGTATATATTTTTTTAAGTTTTTACTCTGCCCCAGTATTGCAGGAACAAACATTTTTGTTCGTTTTATTCTACAGGTGCTAGCCTGGCCCATAGCAGAGGGGAAAGTGGAGTGAGGTACATTGAGAGAAATAAAACCAATTACCTAATAAAAGAGACATAGTCCCATTTAGACTTTTTAAAAAGTGGATAGGCTACATAATTATTGCCCCCTGTATTATATAAATCCTGTAATGTGTTGATAATCATGTGGACTACAATATTTGTTCACCTCCAATAGTACGTTTTTATTCCACCTGTTAATGATTATATGTGTTCCCAGAAACTGACATGATATTGGGACACCTCATCAGATGCACAACACTAGTCATGCATGAAAATCTCGTTACTAGTGTCCTTATTTACTAGTGGATTAAAAGCTCTTGTGCACCTGATTAAGTGAGTGGCATGACTTTTCCTTAGTTGTAGAAAACCAGCTACAAGATCTGTCTATTTGTCTACGTGAAAATGGTTTTTGATTTGGGCAACATCTGAGCAAATTCAGCCCACGTCAGCTTGGATTCAGGACATTTTGGACTATTCGTTGCATTTGAAATCTTTGGTTCTTGCTCTTAGGTCCATGAACATTCATTTGTCTGCGATCTCCGCTTTACATCATCCCATCCAAGGAAAGTCTGTATTCTAAAACTCCTTATAATGATTTTCAAAGATATTATTCGACTTTCTCCTCCAGTGAAGGAAATGTCCCTCTTTTGAGACCTTAATGTGATGCTGGCGGTGCTGATGGGTCTGCTGTTTGACCAATTAGTAACATGCTTATAGGCTGTCTGCTGGGAGAAGAGAGCCATTCTTGTGTCTATAACATCTGGAAGAAGAGTCGGTGAGATATTAGCCTTAATGGCAGATCCTTCTTATGCTCAATTCTTCAAGGACAAGATGACTTTAAAATCATATCCAAAATTTTTGTTCCCAGTGGTGTCTGTCTCACCTTAATCAGGTTATTTTCTTACCTATTTCCCCCCCAAACCTACATTAAAGTGAAGAGAAGCAATGTCAACATACCTTAGTAGTCAGGCAGTATTTAGCACTCTGTTTAGAAAGGATTAAACCATTTCATACATCATGTCAACTCTTTGTATCCTGTGCTGAAAGGATGAAAGAACAACTGATCTCCACAGAGACCATTTCTAGGTCGATAACTGCCTGTATTACTTTTGGAATTGTTCTGATGACGCTCCCTAAATAATTACGGGCTCATTTGGTGAGAGTTCAAGCAACTGATGTTGCCTCCTTAGTAATGTCTCAGTACTGGATATTTGCATGGCAGCAACATGGTGTTCTGTGCATGCTTTTGCTAGACTCTACACTGTCCTTATGGAATCAAGAACTGATGCAGACTTGGGCAAGACAGGTCTGTAGTCATTGTTTAAATAAGCTCCAAGCCACACTTCGTGCTGAAACTGCTTGTGAGTTACTTGAGTGGAATAGAGAAGGGAGGTAATTATTTAGAAAGAAGAAAACTTTCTTGAAACTTGATTATGATTTAAGGAACAACATGATTTAAACTCAGTGGTAGAAATTGTATTCAGGCCATGTCTGGGTCTTTGCCTTCCATGGTGTGGGTGAGAGGGGGATGTTTTCATCTTAACAGGAAAGTTAAGTAGCAGAGAGCCTCCAAGAAAAGACACAAGTAGTGCCAGGAGAACTTGGCACCAAGGACAGTCAGGTTCAGAAGTGAAAATTAAGGGGAAAATCATGTCCTTGCCTGCCACTGCTATATGGGAGAGACAGAATGGTTCACTCTGAGCAACAGATGAACTGTAGTTGACTCATAGTTAGGGTCCTAACTAAATTCACGGTCTATTTTGATCAATTTCACAGTCATAGGATTTTAAAAATTGTAAATTTCATGATTTCAGCTATTTACATTTGAAATGTCAGTGTTGTAATTGTAGGGACCCTGAACCCATAAAGAGTGTTTTTGTGGGGAGGTCACTAGGTTATTTTAGGTGCAGGTTGTGGTACTGCTACCCTTACTTCTGAACTGCTGCTGGTGGCAGTGCTGCCTTCAGAGTTGGGCAGCTGAAGAGTGGTGGCTGCTGGCCAGGATCCCAGCTCTGAAGGAAGAGATGCCATCAGCAGCAGCAGAAAACTAAGGGTGGCATGGTGTGGTATTGCCACCCTTAATTCTACACTGCTTCAGGCAGGGCGCTGCCTTTAGAGCTGGGTTTCTGGCCAACAGCCACCATTCTCTGGCAACCCAGATCTGAAGGCAGCACAGAAGTAGGAGTAGCAATACCACAACCCCCCTAAAATAACCTTGTGACACCTCCCCCCCCACAACTCCCTTTAGGGTCACGACCCCCAATTTGAGAAATGCTGGTCTCTCCTCCCTCCTTCCCCAGTGAAATCCTTATAGCATAGGGTAAAAGCACACAAAAGACAATTTTCATAGGGGAGACCCAATTTCCCAGTCCGTGACGCGTTTTTCATGGTGTGGATTTGGTAAGACCCTATTTACAGGTGAGAGTAGTTTCTCATCCACAAATAGGCTGCTCTGCCAAATGAACTGCCTGCTTTATGTAACGCTTAATGTTTTTTCTGTTGTTGTTAAAGCGAAACCTTTGTTATACTTGGCCCATAGTGCATGCTGGAGGTGAAGGGAAGGTGTGCTGCAGTCTGAATGGTATTTTCAGTGCATACAGATCATGAGAAACAAACAGAATCTATGTCCAGAAATTGGGGTTTGGTTTAAGGGATTATCTCATGAGCTTTTAAGCACTAAAATAAAGTATCACTAATTCTTTTACTTTCTGATGATGTCTTGGATCTTGGAGTTAAAACGACAGTGCTGGTGTTTTCTTCCTTTTTTTGGTCAAGAAGAACATGGGCTGTGCCAGTGTGGTTACTTAGCAAATTTGGAGCAGCTGGCCAGTCTAGGCATCTTAGCTTCAGCATTTTTATCAATATCAAAGATGGGAAGGCAGACCCCATTTCTGGAGAGCTTGTTTCCCAAATAAAGCTCAGAGTAGGACAGTGAGGAGGGGAAAGGGAATATAGCTGTCATGCACTACCAGCGTGACTCAAAACTTCACTCTCCTGTTCCTTTCTCATCCTCCCCCCCCCCCCGCCCATCCATTTTAATTAGCAATGCTAGGATTCAGAGTAGATGAAATTCAATAAGCATCCTGTTGGAAGATGTGGTGATCTCTAGTGCCAAGACAGATAGATATTTTCATAACATATGATTTATATTCTCTGAAGAAAAGTATGTTTGTGGCAGTGTCTAGAGGCTCGTTTTTTCAGTTTCTCTGAAATTTTGTTTTAACCCTAAGGTTTCGTGAATGAGCTCTGATCATGTCCAGTAACTGCAATTGGTAGGTACAAGTGTCCAGAGTCCTTAGGATCAGACTCTGATCTTGTAAGCTTTGCTATCTTGATTTTTAATTCTGTAGATACTCTTAAGTAATATGATAAACTAAGATGTTTAGAGCACCACTCTCTTTTTTTCCTTTCCTAGCATTCCCATGGTTCGGAATGGATATTGGTGGAACATTGGTTAAACTGGTCTATTTTGAACCAAAAGACATTACAGCAGAAGAGGAACAGGAGGAAGTAGAAAACCTGAAAAGCATTAGGAAATACTTGACTTCTAATACAGCCTACGGTAAAACTGGCATTCGTGATGTCCATCTTGAACTGAAAAACTTGACCATGTGTGGACGCAAAGGGAATTTGCACTTCATCCGCTTTCCCACCTGTGCCATGCATAGGTTCATACAGATGGGTAGTGAAAAGAACTTCTCCAGCCTGCACACCACGCTTTGTGCCACGGGAGGTGGGGCTTACAAGTTTGAAGAGGACTTCAGAACGGTATGTGGGCAATGCATATAATCTCAGTAAGGAGCATCTATCTGTGAGTCCTTCTCCAAAGCCAAATATGAGAGAGAATCTTTCTGTTAACTAAAGTTTTCAATAAAATTACCTCTGTGTCACTACTAAATAGTCACTTTTTTAACTTAAAGAATTGCTGATTGGGAAGAACTATTGAGAACAATACTTCCTTAGGGTGAGAAACTAGGTGAAGTGATTTTAAATAAGCAAGCAGACCTTGATTTAAATAATCAATTATAATCCTGTTTTTCATTTGTACTTTTTTTGGGGGGGGGGTTAGTTGTTAAAGAGGCGCTGGTTCTCTTTGGTAATCATTAAAACATGCTAGCAATTTGCAACTATGTATAGCTTTTAACATTGAATTTGGTATTTTTCTTGCTAACCAATGTGATTTATTTAAGCAAATGCATTTCTTATTAGATGCTGATTAATTTTTTTACTTGTGATTTGTGTCAAGGTCTGTTTGGATAGAAATTTTAATTCAATTAAAAATGCACCCAAAGATATTTTAGTATTATTACTTAATGAGTTAAATAAGACTACTATAGATCTGCTGGATACATAAGAAAAAATAAATTTATCAAAACATATTTTTTGTATTTAAAACCAAGTGATTTATTATACAAGGAAATATCTCTTGTTAATGAATTGCACTAATTGTTCTGGTCACCATGTCCTTCATGAGTTTAGAAATAGAGGTCCACTCATCCCACTTAGTTTTCATTCTTAGGTTGGAAGAGGAAAACAAGCTTTCCTCCTTTTTTTCATATTCTAGTCAGCTTCTTAACTTTGAATGAACTATAGCAGCGGTGTCCAATACGTTTGCTAGTAGCCACATGTGGCTATTGAATAGGCTATTGAATTGTGGTTAATGGATGTAGCTTTTTTATAATGTGGCTTTTTTATAATGTGGCTAATAAGAAAAATTCAAAACCACAAGTGTGGCTAGCAGTGAATTTCTATTGGACACTGCTGAACTATAGTCATTGATTTGAAGAAGTTGAATACACTTAAATGAATAAAAGTATTCTCTCTGTATCGGAGAGAGGCTTCCAAAAGCTGTGTTAACACTGCAACAGACACTAGTTCCAGGTCTTTAGCCAGTGCAAACATATACTGCTTAATTATTTTTTATTTTAATTTAAATTATTTTAATAGATTATAGTAAATTTGTCTTTAACAGATGTTATAATTTGAAAAATAAACTCATTTAAAATTTAATTTGAAAAGAAAAATGTTTACATTTAAAAAATCCATTTTAAATTTAAAAAAAATATGATTTTTTTTTAAGTCATTGATTTTTGTCCAGTCGGATCAGAAAAGAGGGAGGAGATATTTCTGTCCTGCTCTACCCTTTTGCAATCGCTTGATGATGAATCCATTTGTTTTGCTCTCCAGTGAACTGTACTGTTAGTCCGATCATGGTTATCACATATATAGATCATGAGATTAATATGTCTCAAATTTCTAAAACTTAGGGGTGCTCATCCTGTGTTCTGGGCACCTATCTCCTACACTAAAATTACTAAATAAGCAAAGGATTTCCCATAAATATGTTCACCTTGGCCCACTTTCTTATCAGCCTTACACAAGAGAAAGAAAAAGATGGCCTTTGCAGCTTGCTGGGAAGGCTAAAAAATCTGGGCTCAGACAGCTTGAGTGGGTGGGGAAGTGAGTTTCAAAACAGAAGATCCATCCTAGAGAAGGCCCTGCCAGCAGGTCTCTGTCATTTGTATTGAGGGAGCTCCAGTGCCCCTGCTGATCTCAGCTGTAACAGTCTGTCACAGGGGGAGAGCAATTAGGTCCTAAACCAGTGAGAGCTTGATAAGTTAAAATCAACACCTTGAATTCCATCCAGAAGCTTGTTAGAAGCCATGGTATCGCCAAGAACACAGGTCTGAAGTACTGCCAGTGTGCAACACCACTTAGTGCAGAATGCTGCAGTCTGCTTATTCAGCTTCTGAATCATCCTGAGTTGTAGCCACCTGTACAGTACCTCGTGGCAATCTATTTTGAGCTTGAATAATAGTGGCACGGTCTACGTCAGAGAGAGAAGGTTGCACAGTGGCTTATTTTGTCTCTGTTTAAGAATCTGTGTCCTGAAGCATTGAAATGTCATTCTCTGAGTTTCTTGCGCACCTGATACTTTTACATGCACACTGTAATGACTTGTAATGTGTAACCTAATTATAGGGATGTATATAGCAAAAATTTAGATGCATCCTTTCATAGAAACAGTGTTTACTCCGATTGCATGCATATAAATCTGTGGAGGTATGTATATTGGTAAAATGTTTTGTTTAACCTCTGTAGCCTACTTTTGTATTTTTTTCCCCTTGTAACACTGTTATGAAATACAAAAATGAATATTTCTAAATATCCGTGAATTGTACAATCTACTGTCCTTCAGGATTGCATAGCTCTAGCGGGAAAGTGTCTGCCATAATATTGCAAAATACCATGTTCAAATCCAGGCAATAGTGTAACTTTTTATACTGCTGCTGCTTTCTTTTATTCCCCAAGGAATCACTACTTATTGCCTGGTTGAGAATCATGTTCCAGATCTTTCTTCTAGCTTTAAACATTGTCCACAGATTTGATCTCCAGTACCCTTATTCCTTCCTATTCTCTCCATTTCCCAAATATTAACTTTTCAGTTCCCCATTTCATATCTCTCCATAGTGACTGGTCCTGCTGTTCAGTCTACTCCTCCATTAATTGGAATAATGGTTGCCACATTCATAAAACAAAACAGGAAGCTGGTGAAGATTTCTTAGGAAGGGGCGATATGTTCTTTATTTCAGTTATAGGTGAAGTGGTGAGTGGATACATATTACTATTATACAGATACAACATGACTACCCCCATCCAATCCAGGTGTAGATGTGTAATTAAAACACTAAAAATTCAAATAACTGACTAAATATTCCACAGAAAATAAAACAATTCCCTTACCTCAACATCTTCAAAATGTTAGGGGCTAAAACATCATTTTAAAATCAAACTTTATTTTTGCCGAAGTTTATGGGACCACCTGAGAAATGGTATAGTATAGCTTCTGCGGCCCAGAAACACTTCTCCTGCATTATTGGTCCTTGCCATAGTGGGTTGAAGCACTCCCCATTGACTTCCACAAATCAAAAGGCACAAGGGACTGTTGCATGTGATCAGCAAACCTCATCCAGAATCTCTGTTTGCAAAACTGCGTGGCACTCAACTGGCGGAAACTACACACTTGCACCTTCTTCCTCAGATGCTCGATTTAGAGGACCAGAAAAACTAGAGCTACACTGAAGAAGGTTGCCTGACTGAAAGCAGTCCACTACCATCACCAAATAGCTCACCATTTGGAGCTATTCCAATTCTGAGTTGCAATGGCAGATTCTTAGAGGTGCTAAGTGCCTGCAATTCCAAATAAAGTCAGTAGGAACTGTGAGTTCTCATCACTCTGAAAATGAAACCTTTCATCTCAGAAAGAGGGAGGCAGGTAAAAATCCCCTATGCCACAGTCAGCTGGATTTGCTGTCTAGCCTCTCTCTCTCTGATACACCGTTTGTAAACCCTGGGGACTTAGGACAGTGCGGGAGAAAGGAGTGCCTGGGGAGCATCCTGTGGTCCTGGGCAAAAATGATTGATAATCCACCAGGCCATTGCTGCAGCGCTTCTGGCATTTGAGCATTCTTCCCTGGAGTTCTAGAAATAGGCTCATCAGGCAGAGGGCAATATATGATGCTCAATGAGGAACATAAACAAGAATGAGTCAGTAATATGGCAGAATTTTCAGCTTGGCATTTTTTCTTATTTCCTCAATGATTTTACTGGTTGCATTTACTTGCAGGCAGCACTGCTGTTCCTGGGAGCTAGCTGTGCTGGCAGTTTCCCTTTACATAATTTGTCACTCAGTTCTAACCATTTTTAACTGGTTTGTGTTAAGCCAACTTCTTCATGAGTAATAGGTCACAGGGTACCAGGACCCTGTGAGTAGACCAGGCCTAGCTCCCTGTTATCAATGTTTATTGGCTCCAACTGAGCCAATTAATGTGGGGAGAAGGGGAAAGCTGTACCTGGAGCGATAAAGGCCTGTAAGAAGGTAGGATGAAGAGGAGTGATTGTGGCAGACTGTATGTGGGGAAAGGAACCACAGAGGAGTAGGTCTAACCCCTGTGGTAGCTTCCTAGAACAAGGGGTCAGCTGCCTATGGAAGTTTCCCTGGAGGCCAGTGTTCCAGAAGGGAAACAGAATTGGCTGAGAGCAGAGTTGGCTATGAGATGGGAGCTGGTTAGGACTGGGGTGCTGCAAGTGGCAGGATTACCTGAGATCCCACTGGCAGGATAGGCCATGAAATTCTAGGACAAAGGATCCTGAAGAACTGGGGGTGGGGATGGGGATGGGGATGGGGGGTTGGTGTGACGGGGGGGAAGGGTGTTCTGTTACATGCTTATGTTTGGACAAATAAACTTAAAGGAGACTGGGCATGTCAGAGAGTCCTTGTTAAACTGTGGAGGAGCCCTGCTGTGTCACCTATGGTGGAAAGCTGAGGTACTTTGGCCCTGGTAAAAGGGAAAATTAGGTGGATCTTTGGTGCCCAGTGAAGAGGGGAAATCAGGGGCAGGGTGCTGCAGAGTGACCCGTGGCTGTGAGGGGGTGCTTAGGTTGCAGGCTCCATATTTCAGGTTGTCTGTAACACAGTGCACAGTCAACCTGTGGAACTCCTTGCCTGAGGAGGTTGTGAAGGCTAGGACTATAACAAGGTTTAAAAAAAGAACTGGATAAATTCATGGAGGTTAAGTTCATTAATGGCTATTAGCCAGGATGGGTAACAAATGGTGTCCTTAGCCTCTGTTTGGTAGAGGGTGGTAATGGATGGCAGGAGAACGATCATTTGATCATTACCTGTTAGGTTCACTCAGTCGGGGGCACTCTGCATTGGCCACTGTCGGCAGACAGGATACTGGGCTGGATGGACCTTTGGTCTGACCCAGTACAGCCATTCTTATGTAAAGAGGACATAGGATGCTTTGCTTGCTCACCTGCAGTACAAATCCTTCAAAAATTCTTGACCTTCTTCTGGAATACCCTGCCTATCAAAAAGGCTTTGTACTATAACAAGAAATAACTCACTGTGTCACTTGGCTTCTATTACAGAGTAAGTCTAGATGAGACACTTGAGATGTGGGGTGAGAGATGTGCCTCCAAATCTTTGACATTTCTTTACAAAAACTGCCATGTTTTCCTACTATATTTATTTAGCTTGTGAATTATAAGTCTCTCATCAGAATCACTCCCACTGCAGTTAGTGGCAAAATTCTAGGTGGAGACTTTGTTCTCTGTTCTATAGAGAATCAGTCTAACAGTATATCACTGGAAGCTCTTTAGGCACTTTACCAAGGTGGGAGTGGGGAGGGTAGTTTCTAACCTTTTAAAATTGATTTGTAAACATCTTCACTTTTAAAACAACCTTAGGCATTTCAGGCAGATTCAAAGTACAGTAGACTCTTGATTATCCAGGATGTGGATTAACCAGGATGTCAAAAAAAATATGCGCAACTCGCAGGGCCGGCTCTGGCTTTGCTGCCGCCTCAAGCACACACAAAAACCTCCTACCAGGGCAGCAAATGAACCAACACCCCCTCCCCCCGGTACAGGATGGCTGGTGAATCAACCCCCACTCCCCATATTTCCTATGGATGGTGATTATCCAGGATTTTATTAACCAGAATTATTTTTTTCCCTATCATTGGGGATAATCAAGAGTCTACTGTATCTGTTTCTAGGAGTGTGTCAGTCATTGCAAGGGAAAGTACTAGGGTTAGACTGATTTCTGACAGATGATGGATCCTGTCATGTCCTCAAAGCTGAAATATTTTCATATTAAATTTACACTCAAAGTGTAATTAAAACATGTCCATATAAATTCCAGCTTAAATGATTAGAAATAATATTTTTTTGTGTTTATGACAATTGTGAAGAATTACAAATCAATACATTCAAGGGGTGTGAATTGTCTTGTATATGTCTGTTAATTTTATAATGTACATTTACCTACTTTTTAAATAATATGAAACAATGGAGGAAAAGTACACATAAATGAGGATAGGGAAAGTTTGCTCAGTATTATTTACTGCATGTTTGTTATTCCCAAAGGACTGTTCTTCGTTACTGATGGAATCTTGATATATACCTTCTATGCAGGGCTTGAGAAACCAACAGGAAGATTCCCCAAAGAGTGCCATCAGCTACTGGAGAATCTGAGCTTTTGTTTTAAAAGCCCTGATGATTGAAAAGATCACCTTCTTGAGGTGAACAGATTATTGATGGGTGCCATGCTGACATAAAGCAGCTCCCTATATCTCTTGCTGCCCATAGCTCTCCAAGATACAGAAGAATAGGGTCAGTTTCACCACTGCTATTCAGAATCCTTTGGGCAGCTGTGATACTGACAACATTCTTATTAGTTGTACTCTTCTGCTTGAGACGACTAGAAACTGTCACACTGGGGCAAAGGAGTCAACAGTCAAATCTTGGGAAAGGCAAAGTAGTGAAAACTCTTATTGTCACCCTCACCCTTAGGAGCCAGGAAGCTCTGGTGAGGAGAACAGAAAATGCTCCTTTCTTCATTCCAGCTTCCAAAGGAGGTTGGGGGAACGAGGATCTTAAAACTTATCAGATACCTGCTATCTGCAGGCTGATATAAAAGATGGATCCTTCCAAGCAGGGAGGTCGGTCTAGGTATAGCACCCTGGTAGGTATCCTAGCTGCCTCCCCTTTCTCAACTGCTTGTAGTGGGAGTACCCTTGAATAGGGGAACCCCACGCATCATGGATGTCAGCCTGTTGCTAGTATGGCTTGTTCTATGGCTTGTAAGTGTATGGACAGATTTCCAAATTCTGAAGGGGGGTGAATGGGAATGAGGTAAACTGGAAGAGAAGTAGGTTCAGAGAGATTTTTGTGGGGAGGAAGCAGAATATTAAGAGAGGAAGTGGTGAACACAGTTATAGCAGAGGAAGAGGGAGATAGACGGAAAAGATATACTGTGATCTACTATACAAAAGAAAATGGAAAAATTAGAGTGAGGCCTGGAAAAGAGAGAAGGCATAATAAAAACCGGAGCTGTAGCAAGTGGGGCTATTGCAATTGATACAACTGGTTTAAAAATGCACCGGAAAAATATAAAATACTAGAAATAAGTTTACATATCTCCAAGAATAGTTCAAAAAGGAACAACTGTAACTTCAAGCTATATTTAGATAGGATTCTAAGATTCAGATTTTATATAGAACACCCCAAAAATTAGTAGCAGTTTGAATTGGTTTCGAAAACACAAATACAACTGAATTTGTATGTCTTTGACTTCTTTTACTTCAAAAAAAAAAAAAATCTCTGCCCTTTTGAAACCTAATGAGACCATCTGTTTCCTTGCAAATATTTCAGGTTTATCGATTGATGTTCCTGAACAGGGCTGAGGATTCCTTGTTATTGGAGTCTGAGCGGGCAGGTCTACATTTAGAACGATGCAGCTGCCCCACTGTAGTGTTCAAGTGAAGATGATCCTACACCAACAGGAGAGCTTCTCTCATTGATGTAGCACTGGGGTGGGATGCCTAGGTTGGTATAATTACGTTGCTCAGGGGTGTGGATTTTTCACAGCTCTGCGGGATGTAGTTATACCAATATAGCTCTGTAGTGTAGACCTGGCCTCAACCATGTCATTTACTTGTAAAGAAATTTCAACTTTGATCCAGCACGGTCAGACTTTCCTGTGGATAATTGCTTTACTAATGACAAGGACTTAAACCTTCCCAAAGAAGCAAGAAATGTTCCCCTATACTGGGGTGAGGTCAATCAGTAAAGGTCCCATTCATAGTGTCAGGGTCCTGTCAGCTGCCACTTCCCTGGTGACAACTGTCTAGTGGTTATAAAGAAATTTCAGCCTGCTAAATTGAGGGACAAAGCATATTTTTTAATGAGATAAAATAATTATTCTCTAGTAAGTTTTTTGCTGGGACTATTGTGTGAGAAAGAGCAAGGGAAGGACTTGTTTCAGATAATTGTGCAGTAACTGACTCAGTAGAGACACCTAAGAGCGGGGCAAATTCCCATTTCCCTGTTCCCATGGATTGAAACTTTTGCATTCCCTGTGTGCCCAGAGCAGATCTGTTGGAGGAGGAGCTAATTCCCTTACATTCCGCTTCTCTGTAATGGAGCTCTGGATGGATCCCAAGAGTTGCAGCAATTAGAATTTTTGCTGTCAGAATCATAATTTTGTTCCCAACTTTCTTCTTGCTTATTGATACTTCAGGTTATTTCATTCTTAGGGCTGTGTTAGTTATACTTTTCGTTATATGAAACTGACTTATTGAAGACACAAAAATGTTTACAGATGGTTATTCTGGTGCAATGTTGAATGAGATTTTAAGTCCATAAATTTTTGAAAGTCAGAATAAAGGGTTATATAACCACTAATTATAGCCCCTTGTTAATACCCATTATATCTCATGTTCACATGGCACTGAACGATGTCTGATGAGTTACTTTCGAATATACTTTATTCGTAACTGTATTTCATTCCACTCCTTCAATAATATAGAGAAAAGTGAATTTTCATTTGCTATTTGTACATATTGCATCTATCTACAGATACATCTACAGCACTGGTTCTCAAACCGGGGGTCGTCACCGCTCAAGGGGTCACAGCCCACTTATGTGGGGGTCGCGAGCCCCAACGCCCATGGCAGGCTGCCGGCTCCAGCTCTCACCCACGCGGCAGGCTGCTGCTCCAGTCCGATCCCCGGGGCAGAGCAGCAGGGTGCCGAGCTCTAAGCCCCAACCCGGGGAACAGAGTGGCAGGACTCCGAGCCCTGAGCCCCAACTGCAGGTCAGAATGGTGGGGCAGCAAGCACCAAGCCCCGATCCGGGGATGGAGCAGCGAGCCTCGACCAGGGGAATGGAGTGGCGGGGCGGTGAGCCCCGAGCCCAGCATGCCGGAGGGGCTGCAAGCAGTGAACCCCGACCCCAGCGTGGCGGGGCGGCGAGCCCCGGCCCCAGCCTGGTGAAGGGTCTGCAAGCCCCGACCTGGAACGGAGGGGCTGCAACCCCAGAGTGGTGGAACTGTGAGCCCCAATCCCTGAGCCCCGCATGGTGGAGCAGCAGGGCTGTGAGCCCCAACCTCAGGGTAGAGCTGCGAGCCGGGAGCCCCAACCCCCAACTATGGTACTGGCAGGTAGCTGTGAGTCTGAGCCCCAAGCTGAGCTCTGACCCCAAACCTTGTGCTGGGCTGCCAGCCCCAACCCTGATCCCTGCACCAGGCTGTGAACCCTGACCCCAGATTGTTTCCAGTCATTAATTACTGTTAAATATTAAAATAAAATTCTACTTAAAAATAACTTTTCCACTTATATTTAATTTGATAAAAATATTTTTCAGTCTTAATTTAAAAGCAGTGAGGAAAGCAGTGACACAATTCTTTTTAAGAAATAGGGTTTAAATTTACTATTTAACATAGTGTTAAATATAAAAAATGTGTTTAATTTCTAATGGGGGGGGGGGTCGCACTGAGAGGCTTGGTGTTCAAAAGGGGTCGCCAATACAAAAAGTTTGAGAACCACTGATACAGTATGTTGCATTTTGCCACCTTGCATCTGTGTTGTGTGACTGTGAGGAAAGACCCTTATCATAATGTACGCACATATTGGGAGAGGGTTATGGTTACTGTGGGAAACTTTACTCTGAATTTGGAGCAATTAAAAGTTAATCTCAGGGTTGCATTTAGCAAAACAAGAAAATGATTTCCTCTGTAAGTAATGAGGGATGGTGGGGTTCATCCTGAACTGTCTGAGGATGGAGCACATCTTTTCTGGTTGCTGTTCATCAACTAGAGAAGTGGCAATCTAATAACGGGATTGTTCCAAATCAGCATGTTTATAAAGCAGCTTTATAAGGGTATTTTTATAAAACTTCTTTAAAATCTTAGTTTTTCCAGCTCCTTTTCATTCTCCTCATTCATCATGTAAACAGTGTAACCCAGTAGACCTGAGCAGGGGATGGTTATGTTTTCTTTCTCTCTGCATCCTTCCTCCATATTGTTTACTCCCCTGATATGAATTTAACCCCTGTGTCATTTTGAAGAAGACACTTTCCACAGAACTGTCCTATTATACAAACAGGAAGAAACTGTCAGTCTGAGCCTATTAAGTAATATGTCATGACAAGCTTGAGTCATTATGAGTGGCTTATGATGTTCTACAGGAAAATATTATTTTTAGACAAAAGTTATTTTATATCTCTTCTTGCCCTATTCTTTCATTTCAAGGATTATTTCTGTGCACATGGGATCAGTTTCTTACATTTAAATCAATGAGATAATGACTTCTAATATGTGTTTTTTATGAGACATCGTAAAACTGATCCACCTGTATAATCTAAGGAAGAAACAGGTTTTTTTATTTTTGAAATCTCTGGATACAAAGGTGCTGCAGAAATGTAAATCCTTACCACTAATGTTTCTGTATTTTGTGATGTGCCACTAGCACATCTTACACATTTAATTTTTTCCCCTACTTTCTGTTTCGTAAAGCATGGACTGGGGGATGGTGGTATTTTAGCTATGAAGGTACTTAAGTTTAGATTTTAATGGAGTGTTTGATTTGAATAAGAGTCCTGTGGCACCTTAAAGACTAACTAAAGTATTGAAGCATAAGCTTTCGTGGGCTAATACCCACTTCGTCGGATGCCTCTCTGATTTTTGATTTGAATGTTTGAATAAATAGATACGTGCATCCTGGGAAATGCTGCTGTCTGAGCATGTTTGATACTGTTAAACAGCTGCAGAGTAGGTTTCCCTGCAGAGTTTTGTGATTAACCTGAACTCTGACTTGGTAGCAGCAGTTTGCCATGCGAGTAGTCCAGAAAATCTCTTTAAGGGAAAGGGAACCTGAAGCTTTTACTGCAGTGATTTTCAGCCTCTGGTCCGTGAACCCCGTGGGGAGCCCTGACTGTCTTAAGATTTCCAAAGAGATCCACAACTTCATTCGAAAATTTGTAGAGGTCCACAGACGAAAAAAGGTTGTAAACTACTACCTTACTGTATAGTACTGATTATGTTGTGATATGCCTGTTGTTGGGAAGACAACAATCTATTTTTACTTGACTTCTGGGTTAAATAGAACTTTGGCTACTTTAATAGTGACACATTATGCAACTCAAACAGTACAAAGTGCTTCATCAGAGCCTTTTGCCCTTCTCTGTGTTGCATGTGTTGAACTAACAAATGTTCATTTATTAACTTCTTGGTCTCTTCCAGATTGCTGATCTGCAGCTCCATAAACTGGATGAGCTGGATTGCTTGATCCAGGGCCTCCTGTATGTTGATTCCGTTGGGTTTAATGGCCAGCCAGAGTGCTATTATTTTGAAAATCCCACAGCTCCTGAACAGTGTCAGAAAAAGCCTTACTGCCTTGATAATCCATATCCAATGTTGCTGGTTAATATAGGCTCAGGGGTCAGCATCCTAGCAGTGTACTCCAAGGACAACTATAAAAGAGTTACAGGGACCAGGTAAGGATGCTATATATGGAGTCAGATTATTGCCACTTCTCTCCGTCCTTCCATAGAAGGCATCTTGGAGATGCATTAATCCATTGCTCTGCCAGGGACCCCAACTGAATTTTTAAGTTGCCCTCTCCCCATGGAGATGCTTGCATTGTCAAAACCAAAATACAGTAAACTCTCGATTTAACGGACCTCGATTTAACGGACTTCGGATGCAACGGACAAAATTTCTGAGCAAGTCTGATGCATTCCTGATCCATTTCTGGCGGGCTGGCTGCCGGCTCCCGGCTGCCGCCCGGGTCACAGCAGCGGGCGGATGGGCTGCTGCTCCGACAGCTCATTTTTTTATTATTATTATTAAATAATGGACTTTCTGATTTAACGGACACCCCCTTGCCCGAATTAGTCCGTTAAATGGAGGTTTCAATTGTTTCACTTGCTGTTGACTATTTAAGTACAGCAATGTGTAATTATTTTTTTGAATTATATAGAAAAATTACAAGAATTATACAAAGTATCAGAGGGGTAGCCGTGTTAGTCTGTATCCACAAAATCAAGGAGGAGTCCACTGGCACCTTAAAGACTTAACAGATTTATACAACGTATCTAAGCATAAAATATCATAGCAATTCATACTTAGGGAATGAAAATATTCCTGTATGTGATGAATATTGGGGTAAGATTAATTAAACTAAAAATTTGGTGGTGGTTGTTTTAAATGATTGAAGCATTTGCTAACATTCTTTTGATTTTTTTCCCTATTAATAGCATGTAAGAAATATGAAGTTTAGTACAGTAGTTCCCAGCTTGTTTAATCCTCTCTAGCAATGATAATTAGATGTCTCTTTCTTCAGTTTTTTTTTGGGGGTGGGGGGTTGGCAATATTTCTAATTGTATTTGTTGTTTTCTATGACTCCCCCTTCATTATCAGTCCATCGTTTATATTAAAACCTCCCAAGGCTGCATCTTTTCTCCTACTCTTTTAATGGGTAATCAGTGGCAACGCTCTGTTGCCTTTCTCACTCTTCTTTTTGATTAATGTAGAGGATCTATAACTCACTAATGTTCTGTTCTTCCTAAAGCTTGAATGTACATTCAGACCTATGGGTAGATCACTTAAACACTGAAGGCACACTGAAAATGTCACCGTTTTTCATTTCACATATAGAACATGTTTTTTACTTTGGTCTATATAAGAGTGTGTGTGTGTGTGTTCTGTCCCCCCCACCCTCTTTCCCCCCCATGAATAATATATTTTCAGTGTGAATGCACAGGAGACTTTTAACTTGAAAACTCCTTGCCTTTAGCATTCTATAGCCTTGGACTGTTTGTCTGTTTCCCAGTATACAGTACAGACAAACTGATAATAGAGTTGTAGGGCTTGGATGTCCTGTTACACACCTTAGCTCCATTGACTTCACTAGAGTTGTAAGAGGAGACTCATGCCCACAATCCTGTATGGTATGTGGATAATTTTTAACGAATTCAAAAATCTGAATGATAAAAGCATGTATATTTCTTATTGTTTAACATCAACCATGCTATAGTGGTATTTCGTTGTGAGTATTCAGATCTGAGATGATCTAATTGGTTCTAAATTGACCTAGGTCAGAAGCAAGTAACTTTTGTGGAATGAATTAATAGTCCTTTTTCTAGCTGGACAGCTATCCACTCCATAGAAATACTGTCCCACCTTGGACTCCTTGTGACTCTTGTTTCAGGAAAGGGGTCAAGGAGTGAATAGGCCAAACTACTCCATCATTGCTATGACTTAGGCATGTTGACAGGAAAGTTTGGAGAAATGTATGCATTCAGCTCAGTTGCTGTATATGAGGATTTTCATCTCCAGGGTTCTCACCCTGCACAAGCACTGAGCTCACATATAAATTCAACTTTAAAACTGTTGGAGCTCAGATCTGTTAAGGCTGAAGGTTCATAAATCTGGACTTGTTATGCAAATATTCAGCATCCTAATATGCACATGATAAATATGCATCACTTTATTTACATAACCAACAAATGTCCTGATTATCTGAGCTGAAGCCTGACCAGACTGCAGCATGGAACAAGCTTAAGAAACGTAAGAATTGCCATGCTCCTTGCTGGCTTTGGCACCTGTAAGAAACCCTGGCTGCTACTTGTGGCTTTGCCCAGCTACGTCTTGCACAGGACTGGAGAACTGCAGTTGGTTAGTAGGACTGTTACTCTCCCAGCCCAGGGCAAGCATCTGGCTGTTTCCTGTTATCAGATGAGGATGCTTAGGCTGGGCTGCTGGTCTGTTGCTAGGTGCCCAGTTCTGGCTGCTCCTTGCCCATTTGCCCTGTGGTTTGAGTCCTCCCAGCTGGATCTTCATAATTAGAATCCCTAGGCTTCTAATCATGGAGATTCTACCTGGCATGGCTTGTAATCATAGATGCAGCCTGGAGTGTCTCCCCTCATCGGTCCAAATCAGGAAATGTGAACTTCTAGACAGGAGCCATGCAGAGAGCAAGTAAAATCAGGAGACAGAGAATGTGGGGATGACCCGTCTTAGAGCTGCCTGGTGCCTAAGAATGCTTCTCATTTTAGTCTCGGAGGTGGAACGTTCCTGGGCCTGTGCTGTTTACTGACTGGCTGTGAGACTTTTGAAGAAGCACTAGAAATGGCAGCTAAAGGAGACAGCACCAATGTCGATAAACTGGTAAAAGATATTTATGGGGGAGACTATGAACGATTTGGCCTTCAAGGATCTGCTGTAGCATCAAGGTACATATTTAACTGGTTGTTTTCAAAGAGCTTAGTAGAAATTTGCTGTGCACACTAAACTGAGCTCTCAATGCCTACCCTGTGTCCTCTGTATATAAAAGTCACCTTGCTGTATTGTGGTGTTCTGCCTTAGGATCTCCCTTCTGTTTTTGTTTTCTAATAAAGTATAAAAATATTCAAAGGCTAGCAAATACAATTTAATTCAAAAACAGCAATTTTGAAAGAAATCCCTTAACCCATTATAACTGTATTCACCCATTGTGTGTTATTTATTAAGAGGTCCTTTCTCACATGTTCATGTTATGTAGGGTTGCCAACTCAGACTGAAGCTATTTCAGGAAATCCCCCCCCCCCCCCAACATGACAATGTCATTTTCTTAAAATATCCTAGAAAGCAATCCAGAAGATTTTTTTTAAATACTCACTAGAAGATGGATGCTGATTCCAGGAGACTCCAGGCCAATCCCGGAGGGTTGTCAGCCTTAATGTTATGCCCAGAGCCAACAGCATCAAATCCAAGCAAAACTGTTTGTATTATAAGCTTACTAAGGTGGATTTGTGGAAATTTAACCTTTCTGAATAACTTAGAATAAAAAGGACTGTGATATTTTTCAACACAGTTTTGGCCACATGATGAGTAAAGAAAAAAGAGATTCTATCAGTAAAGAGGACCTGGCCAGAGCTACCTTGGTCACTATCACCAACAACATTGGCTCCATTGCTCGCATGTGTGCACTGAATGAGGTAAGTCTGCAAATTCATTGCAAGTTTCATTGAGGCCTCTAGCATTAGTGCAGTACAGATAACAAAAACAGTAAGTGCAAAATGCTTATATACCTATTCTATGACTGCCCCACTAGATTGAAGCACGCATTTAATTTAGGCTCCTAGCTCTTTTGAAGAATACTATAACTCCATTATGAGGTACTCTTTGCTATAAGACACAGGACATTTGGATTTTTAAAAAAATCAACAAAGATTTATAATAAATGAACACTCCTATCATTAATGATCCCCAGAGCCATTCAGCTGTTCTCACTCTTTAAATCACAGGGACATTAATATACATTCATTTAGCCAGTCAATTCTTCTAATTATCTCTTGGCTTAGTAGCTCTTGTTATTATCCCACAAGGAATAAAGAAAGTATGACTGCAACATTCTCATTGCGATGGTTTTTGTTTATGTTTGTTTCATGACCTGGTGGTCAAGAACTATTCATGGAGTTAGTTTTTAGCTCTAAGTACTCTCCATTTTCTGGAAAGTCATCTTCAGTCATGAGGGTTTTCTACGTTCTTTTTGCTTTCAGCTTCTTTACAGTGTTGCCTTGTGGCATGGAGTTCAAGCAGCATTGTACAGGGCTATCAAAGCATCGAGAGTTACAACAGAGATCCATGTGTGTTGCATTAAGAGGAGAAAAAAGATAACTAATGACCTTCTGCACTGTGTTACACCTCTACAAAGAAATTTTTGACCTATTTGTTTAATGGACAGTTCCTTTTAACTGGATGAGCTGTAGAACTACACTACTAGGTAGAATGGACAGATGTGATCAATACCTTGCGTTTCATAGAGGGCATCTACATAGATTTTTCCCCACCAGCACTTTCATCTTGTTTGTTATGCTTATTTCAGTTGTATGACCCAAAGAAAGAACAATGGTTCACAATGTGTGATGGGTTAGGAGTACAGAGAAAAATCCTAGGCTAAATAATTAACAAAATAAATAGTTTGCTCCTAAAAGAAAAATATTTGCTTTATGCAGTATCACTGGTTGGGATTAATCCAATAACCAGTTTTTGATCTTCTCCGAGAAATGCAAAGCTATACTCCAGCAACAATGCACCTAGCCAGTTGTGAAGCATTTTGTGTTGGATCAGGGCCATGAGGATGTTCCTTTGTGACTTGCTGGAGAAACTAGTTTATGCCCTGAAGTGTGAGATGTGATGAGTCTTATGACTGTAGCTTAAACCTATTAAAGAAAATGATTAAATATGAAGATGAAGAATAAATATTCTTCCTCCTGGACTTCGAAGCTGGGATGGCTTGCATAAAACTGGCAATAGTGTGTCAATTCCATCGCCTGGACATTTTTGGATACATGTCAATGAAACACTGTCCAATAGTTTGGCACACAGGACCTCCCTGTTCACAGCTGGGGGAAGTGCTTGATATCTACCCTAGGTGCAGAGCACCTAACAAACAATAAAAAGTGCACATACCCTCCATACTGCACCATCAATACAGATTTCACTATACAGCTAAATTGGCCACTCATATATATGCTATGTAGCCTTCTACAGTTGGGCTACAGTTGTTAATAGTTTAATGAAAAACACAGCACAGTGTATAGCATATGTCATTTTCAGAATTCTATAACTTGATCAGATCAAATCTGAATTTCATCAGAATGCCTCATTGGCTGAAGACTGCTATGTTTCAACTTTCATTTTGGCTGTAGAACTGTTAAAAGGGTAGCAAGAAGTTTATATGATAAGAATAGCGTGTTATCATTCTTCTTGTACTCAAAAGTGGCTGAATTGTCTTTACTTAAACTTAACAAAATTGTCTTTACTTAAACTTACTTTACTTAAACTTAAACAAAATGTACCCCTGGGCAGAAGCCAGGTCTAGAAAGTTTTATACCAAAAGGTGATCGTTCCAGAAAGTTACAAGTGACTGAAAATTGCAGTGTTACGTTAACAGAAATGTATTGCCTATGTCTTTGCTGTCCATTTGCAAGAAATATGTTTTACAGAGTAGAAAGCACTGTCTGGGGATTGCAGAATGCTGCTGCCTATTTTTAACGTTAACCTGTAAAATACTGACTTTTCCACATCTCCAGCCAAATAAATTCATAGGAATTTTATGCTTACATGACCACAGACTCCAGAGGGTTAATTGGCAGTTTTCTATCCTCCATGACTATAAAACTGTATTATATAAATAACGCTGTTGTTGCTAGATATAGTCTCATCTGCACATTTGACTCTTCTTTTAGCCATGTTAATATAAATAACTAGACCATGATGTACTTCAACACTATCCAATATCTTACACATTTTGAGTGCGACATCCTCTTCAGATGACACCACTGGACAGTGCTAAAGGACATTATGGTCTAGTTATTTATATCAGCATGGCTAAACTACTCAGAAAAGAACAGTCAAATGTGCAGATGAGACTATATTTAGCAACAAAAGCTTTATTTAGATAATGAAGTTTTACAGTTATGGAGGATAGAAATCTTTTAACTGACCCTCTGGAGTCAGTGGCCACATAAGCATATGTCATCATTATCTTTAGAGATAATTCTGTTGATATTCAGCAGAGACTGTTAATGAAATACATCGTCATCTAAGCTCCCAACAAGAGTCTTATGAGCTTTTTCACATTCAGGTACTCACTTGCCGTTGAATTGTTGAGATAACAGGGAAATAGTATTGCTAACTAACACTTCAGTTTTACCACATCAGGGAAATATCTCCTACTATCATACATCCTGTAAGTGCCATATGATTATATGTATGTAACACATTAATGACCTACTTTATCCTGTCCTTCAAATAAAATTTGCCTGCTGCCACTTGTCTCCTTAGTAAGCACAGCTACATACTGCTTTTGGGATGTGAACTATTTTAAAATGATGAATACTAGATTCTCTTTGTACATCATCACTAGAACGGGATTCAACGGGGTATCATAAGTGTAATTGAAGGCATAATGGGCTACAGGTGGGGGTGTGTGAAAAGGATTGCCTTGACCTTGATTGGCCTTTCAATTGAAATTTGAGAGGTGGTTTTCTGTTTTTGTTTGGGGGAAAAAAAAGGTGCTTTTTTTATATAAACTGAGCACAGTTAACATTGAAACCAGTGACACAGTAAATGTGGAACCTCACCCTGCCATTTTACAGTCATTTTTCAGAATGGAATCACAGTTT
Organism: Sternotherus odoratus; assembly: GCA_032164245.1. NCBI lineage: Eukaryota > Metazoa > Chordata > Testudines > Kinosternidae > Sternotherus > Sternotherus odoratus. The sequence continues at coordinate 78,981,309 of JAVMKO010000005.1, read as the reverse complement.
GGGAATGATGTTTACAGATGTCTTCACCTGTATCTCTAGAGTAATCCTTATGAAATACCCTTCAAAGGTTCCCCTGGAGCCAGGTGGATTTGTTGATTATCTTAACTCTTCAAAGGCTGCTTCACTTAATAAATGAAATATGCATATGTAATAAATTACATATGAGATAACAGAGAAATAGTATTGCTAACTAACACTTCAGTTTTACTACATCAGGGAAATATCTCATACTATCATACATCCTGTAAGTGCCATATGATTATATGTATGTAACACATTAGTGACCTACTTTATCCTGTCCTTCAAATAAAATATGCATGCTGCCACTTGTCTCCTTAGTAAACACAGCTAGCTACTGCTTTTGGGATTTAATTTGGGAGAATTAGGGATGTATGATGTAGAAAGCAGGGTGGATTTGATTCAAATCACTAGTCAGGAAGACTTGATTTAATCATGGTTTTCTACATAAAGGTGCATTCTTGTTGATTGTTATAACGTTAATAAATATTCTTCACAACTCAGAGATAGATGTAGGTTTCATTTTTAGAAGGTACATGCTATACATTTTTAAATAGTGATTTATTTTGAAAACTTTTCAGATTAGTTTTACGGCTATATCAGAAAATGAATGATTGGTTATTTCATTTATCAAAGCTGATTGGAGCAAATAATTTACCTCCCAATAACTTCATAAATATCTCCAATTCAACAGGTTAATCATTAATATTTGGAGAATTTTCTTGCCATGCTGTATTAGGAGGGGAACATCACCAGACTAACATTTAAATTGTTTTATTTAACAAAAACAACAATGTTAAGTATTCTAGATTTTTTTCTTCAACAGCAAATATATAATATTTTAACAAAACAAGCATATGTCCCTCCCTTCTCATATTTATCTCCAGACATCTTCTCCTTGTCCAGATCTATTCTGCCCCCCAATAATCTATTCATTGAACTTTTTGAAAATTTGCAATTTTAGAGAGAGATCAGGGATTGCCTATGTGTACACAAATTTGCAGAGGGACAATAGAGTTGAGGTCTGTTATTTCTCACCCTTATTTATTTATTTAAAAATGTTTTTGCTGTTAACAAGCATGTTACCTCTGGAGACACAAATCCACAGTTTGAGAACTGCAAAACTAAGCATCTCTGATGGTATCTTCTAGATTGAGCACTGAGTCCCATTGGATAAATAGAAAGATTAACCTAAGTAATCTATACAGAAGCCTGTGGAACCCCATAAAATTGGGTCCCTAATTCATGAACTATTGGAACTCATTTACAAAACTTTTCTTAAACATTACATGAATATATTATTTTGTACTATAGAATTAGAATTTGTAATCCCTATTCCATGGTGAGATATCTTTGAGCTATCTCTCTCTCTCTTTGCCCGTCACCCCCCAGCCGGGGTATGGGCCACCAACTGGTGTTGGTGTTTCAGTAGCGATTGGTTCCCTTACGGGGTGGAGTTGCTAGCCCCACGCCTCTTTGAGCTATAATGTATCTTAATTAAAACTGTCCTTAGATGGATTTTTTTATAAAATACTTTGAGGAAAAAAATCCAATTTAAATTTTAAAAGATCAGTTATTTTTAAAAAATGGATCATTGATTTTTATCCAATTATAAAGTTGAAAATTCCCAAGGTTTTTTTTTTCTAAATAGAAATAAAATTGTATGTCTAAAGCAGCACACCTACTGAATTTAGTTTTATTTTTCATCTTTTTATTGTTATTTTACAGAACATTGACAGAGTGGTGTTTGTAGGAAACTTTCTCAGAATCAATATGATTTCTATGAAGGTGCTAGCGTATGCTATGGATTATTGGTCCAAGGGACAGCTGAAGGCTCTATTTTTGGAACATGAGGTAGGGAAACCTGTCCATTACATTCCTTATTAGTTATAGGAAACTATTTCTGTGATGTTTGAGTGTACGGAGTTGCCACAGAGAATGTTTCTCTTTAAAAGCCAAAGGGGGTGATAGACTAGGTTCTGTGAAAATGGCCTTTAATTTAGGAGGTGGTTGAAGATGTAAATCCCTGAATTGTAGTTAGTTTGGGCACTCCTCTTGCTGGATTCACTTCCATTTGATAAACTCAAACATCTGCCCAAAACTTTCTCTGGCATAAGACTGCATGCAAAATTTCAGGGCCAATACTTGTTTTGGTTGGTGGGGATTTTGTTTTTACAAAATGTCAAATGGTGTCAAAATTAAATAAATAGGGTTAGAATGGAAACTGCCTTACCATATGTGTGGAGTCACTACAATGGTTCAGTGGTGTTTTGACTTTTGGTTAGTCGCAACAAGCTATGTAACACTTATAATGATTCAACTGGGCCCTTTTTCTTCTCCCACTGAAATCATTTAATTACAATCCACATGTTGAACACTGGTGAGCTCAGTCATCCTATACAAGAGGTATATCTTTTTAACTGCCTGATCAATGCTGAAAGCATTGAGTGTTGTGCTACTTGGCTGTACTTCAGAATTTCTGATAGTTCTTGTTTCTGTTTTTAAGGGTTATTTTGGAGCTGTTGGGGCCCTTCTGGAATTGCTTAAAATGACCGAAGATCAGTGATGAAACCAACTGGAAAGAGACACCTGTCAAAGATGCTGCTGGATCGAATGAAAGCCACTATAAGGATGGAAATGAAGCCATTATGGCAGTTCTACCTGCTGGATTTGTAAATAATTTAAAATCCTTTTAGCTGATCTCTAACTTTTGGGTTTTGAGCTTATACTTCAAAATTCATACTGGGAATAAAAAACATTTTTTCTGTATACTGTATTTTTTAGGGGGTGGGGGGACTGTGCAACGTGGCCAAACATGCAGATTTTATGGATTGATTTTAAAAAGTGCATATTGTTTAAAAAAGGGCCTATACTATGAGACACCTGCATTTCTTCTGGGGTTTACTGATTAGTGTGGTAATTTTAACTTCATCTAGTAATCACTCTAGGAGATTTTTATCTTATTTTTCATGACATTTCATGATTTACTCTTGGTTTCAAATGAAACTACAAAGCTGGCACATTTTACTGTGAACACTAAACTAATTGATTTTGCTGCCTTCACTTTTTTTAATTTAAAAAGATACTCTTCCCTCTCATCCCGCCCACAGAAAGATGCCTGTTCTTTGACTACATGTGTTTCTGTTAACAAAGAGGCACTGGCAGACCTGCTGAGATCGGGATAAGATTTGTGTAGTCACAGGCGCCTTTTGAAGTCATTAACATGAGTTAACTGCTCATTGCGGCACCAAAGCCCCTTGCATTTTGGCCTATTCCATTGTGAAATTTTTGATTACTCGGTCAAAACCAAACAAAATCCTGTTATGGTAAAATTCATCTATGAAAAGCTCTACGGTACAGATGTTATTTATACAGTATATACTTAGCATTGGAAAATAACAAGGGAGAATAATTTCAATATATCTGAGGACTTTACTGTAGTCATTACAATAACTTTTAAAATTTTGTCTTCATCAAATTTGTTGTTATTCAAATCCCACTTTCTAAAATTGGAACCAGTACTTATTGTATCATATATTGGATTAGGAACTAAAGTTTAATTTTGCCTCCAGGACTTGGTAAAGTCTGAGTGTTTTTTCCTAAATCTGTCTTACAAATCTGTATTTTAAATGCATCCTTTTTGATGTGTCACATGATGTACAGGGTCCATCCGAAGGACAGTATAATTTTAGGGAGCATGTGTTCTCTGATATATTTTGGTTTTGGTTTTTTGTTTCTGAACACAGTCATTAATTTTGATCTCTGTCAAACCTTGGATAAATTGATACTAACAAAAGTGTTGACTTGTCTGCTGGAAATAAAGCCCTCTACTGCCTGATGTTTTTTAATGTATCTGAGGAATTTATTTCTTTAAACTGAACTATATAAAGTACATATATTAATGTATGTAGTATTATATATAGTATTAATTTGGTTACATCTTCCTGTTGTTTTTATGATCTGTTCCTGGAATAGTAACTCCTCACTTAACGTTGCATTTTTCAGGAACAAAACTACAACTTTAAGTGAAATGATGTTAAGCGAATCCAATTTCCCCTTAAGAATTAATGTAAATGAGGTTAGGTTCCAGGGAAATTTTTTTCACCAGACAAAAGACTATATTATATATATACACACTCACACATGCAATATATGTTTTAAACAAACAATTTAATACTGGTACATAGCGATGATGATTGTGAAGTTTGGTTGAGGTGGTGAAGTCAGAGGGTGGGATATTACCCAGGGAATGCCTTACTACTAAATGATGAACTAGCATTTGGTTGAGCCCTTAAGGGTTAACTCGTTGCTAATGTAGCCTTACTCTACAAGGCAGCAGGAATGGAGGGAGGGGAGACAGCATGGCAGACCGAGACACACACCCTATGTGTGAGATGCGCATTTCCCCTTCAAGCACACTGACCACACTCTTAAGTACACTGCCATGTTAATTAGATCAGCAAGCTGAAACCACAGCTGCTGCCAGGAAGCTCCCTCCATCCTGAGCCCTGTCGTGTGTCCCCCCCCCCCTGCTCTATGGAAGATGGGGTAAGCAGGGTACAGGAGCAGGGGGAGGGGGACACTGTGACATTCGTCCCCCCTCCTTCCCCCACACAGCAAGCAGGAGGCTCGGGGAGCAGCTCCAAGATAGATGGCAGGAGCAGCACATGGCGGGGGGGGGGGGGGTAGGGAGAGCTGAACTGCTAGAAATTGATAGTCTTAATCCAGTAACATTGCTGGTTCTCTTGTGTACTGTAAATAAGCAAAGGGGCGTAGAAGCATTAAATGGTTTTGACATGAGGAGCAATTACATCGTATTGACAGAGACTCTCCACTCTTTTGAGGGCCACTAGTAGTTAGTTCTGTTACATACAGCTGTCCTTGGACGCTGGTTGCATGGCTGGGTCAGCCACCCATTGCTTTCACTGAGCTAAACTCCAGAGGGACTGGGCATATGGCATGTCCTTAATGGGCACTGCTGTGCACAGTTAGTCTAAAGGAGACGTCTCTTGTTTTCACATGGTGTTTTCTTTCTAAATACCATTTAAAAAACAACAGATAGAGTTAAAGTTGTGATTTAAAACAATGCAGGAGAGAGAACCTAATTTGACACCCATCATCCCAAAGAGATGATGCGTTGCTCCCTAGCCTGAACTCTTATGCCTATTTGTTTTGTTTCCACAATGGTCTGAGATAAGGACACTTCCTGACTCTTGTGTCTTTCCAAGTCCATCAAGTCACAATTTTCAAACTTAGAAGCAAATCTGATGTAAGAAAAGTGTGTCCTGCTGGAATGTTGACATAGCACTAAATGAAGTAGTTGTGGCATCTATATTGCGTAACAGGAGAGTCCTACAAATAAGTATTCGAATAAAATCGAATGCCCATTGAAGTCAGTGGGAGATTTCAGTAGGTGCTGGATGAAGCCTTGATTCATTAGATAATTTCCAACTGTACAGCAAGTCTTCAAGATAACTTTTTCAGTGACACAAACAATTTTGTTTTATACCTTTGGCTGAGTGGAACTTCCCCCTTAGGTGGAAATACTACCTATATCCTATTAATTCCTGTTCTCACAGCAGCAAGGGGGATGCTTTGAGCAAAAGAAAAGGGATCCCTCATTTTGGGAAATTCAAAATGCAGATTGGTTAGCAGGGGAGTAATTACTTCTGGTAGTTGCAATAGTGGCATCAAAAATGCACTATGTCATTTAAGCAACCAGCCAAAAATTGGTGTGTTTTGATTGGCTATTAATGTTATTTTTTTAGCATCCATGAGTGTGTTACACTGCACAGAGAACAAATAGACTGGGCCCAGTCCCTAAAAACTCAGAATGCAGATGCTGGACTTGGAGGAAAGTGGGGATATAAGAGACAGTGAGGATGAGAAGATTTAGTTCATCAAGCCAGTGGAGAACTCTCAGATCTAAACAGCTCTCCTCTCTCTCCTTCCTATCTTCTTCCCACAGTTAGAGGAAATAGCTCAGGACTTTGAACCGAGTTATGGTGTTGTGCCTGCCAATACCATGATCACCAAGATGGTTTTCCCAGGGTGAGACTCATCCATTGCACTGCAGGTGTGCTGACCCCTGTGATTTCCCCAAATGTGGGAAACTCAATTGCATAATTTGTGGTAGTGGGGGACTGTGTTCACGTTTCCCCCTGGAAAAGTAAATAAATAAAGCAGACTTAACTACTCCTCAGTCTCCCCTGCTGCTTGCCTCTTTACTAGCATTCCAGATGTAGACACATCCTCAAGCTGGCATCTTGCTGTTTCCCCTGTAACTCATTGTATTAAATGTGTGAGTGTATTCATAATGGAGCATGGCTGGCCTAGTACTGTTAGAGCAACAGAAATGCTGAGGAAAAAATACAATCAATTCTCCAAAGGAAAAGGCTGTTTTCTTGCTCTCCCTTTGGGCTCAGTTTGGAAATTAAAGACTCAGATAAAATGGAAATAAAATTACTTGAGCTGAATGAAAATTGGGGAAAATTTTCACCAGAAAATCTGACATCCCCTCCACCCCTTTTATTTGTGGTTGAAAAGTTTCAGCCAACTCTAAAATTGTCTATTAACTCAAAGAACTGACTTCAAATTGAAGATGGGACCCTCCATCATTGTAACTAGATGGCAAAAGGAGTTTTGATAAAGGAACATGAATATATTTAACAGAAATGCCAGTATCAGTTACTGGAATCCTGTTAGCTTTTAGAGCAGCCTCAACTCAAGTGTATTTGACTAAGTAAACAAATCTGTGTTATTCTAAGAAGATAAGTCCTTTTGAAAAGGATCATGCTGTTACAGCTAGAGTTCAGCATATTTGCCCTTGGCTACAGCAGACAGGTCAGAATTCAGATAGGTTAAAGTTTAGCTGAAGTCTCCTGAGTTAGTTTACAGCTTTCACCAAAAAAGGTCAGTGATGAATAATTCTGAAATATTTATCAGACACAGAAAACAGAGATGAGGATTCTTGGCTTCTTTCGTCATTTCCTTTTCTATCTCAGCCACCGACTGCAGGTGTAGAAGAACCCTCTGTTCCTTCAAGTACTGGAGATAACTGGTATCATTCCTCCAGCAGGCATTGCTGTCTACCCTTGCACAGCATGGACAACTCTGCAATGCATGATCAGCCTCTTTAAGGTTTGAGTAGGGAGGGACTATGCTGGGGAGGCTAAGGCTTGTTCTTTGTGAGAGCCCAGGGACCCAGGCATTGAAATCATCTCACTTGACAGATTGCATTCCTCATTTTCAGATAGGCAGGAGTTAATAGACATCCATAGTTTCCTGTCATGTTCTACCATGATTTTTCTCCATTGTCAGAGCTGGAACCATGTTTGAAAAGTTGCCATTTCTCTAAAGACGATCCTTTTGGATGACTTGGACTTAGATCTGGGTGAAGCAGCATACATGTCAGTTGACTTTCTTTATTTCAGTGAGAATGATTCACCTTTTCCCAGGTAGAGTTTTTGAATCTCTAACATTTATTTAACATCTCTGCTCTATTACTAGGTCGTTCAGAAGTAATCTTCCAAACAAAAGTTTGCTACAAAGCAGATATGCAAAGAGATTGTCCTTTCCTGGACAAATCTAAACAGCTTTATCTCTTACAGTTCAGTGGTGGTGACATTTTTAAAGTGTTTATTCCATTTGCATCTCATGTACCTTTTCCTTGTAGTCTGTCAACCTCACATCTTGCATTATTAGATCCTTTACTAGGCTGGAACAAGAAGGATCCCTCCTGACATCACAGTGTGTGTGTGTGGAGGGGGTTAGTTGTGTGAGGACATTATACAATAAGTGGCCTCATAAGCTGTGAAGTTTGTAAGACTGGGACTTTTCAGCTTGGAAGAGAGACTAACAGGGTATGGTAGAGATCTAGAATTGTGACTGGTGTGAAGAAAGTGAGCAAGGAAGTGTTTTTTACCTCTTCATATAACACAAGGACCAGTGGTCACCCAATGAAAGTAATAGGCAGTAGGTTTAAAATAAACATAAGGAAGTACTTCTTCATACAATGCACAGTCAGCCTGTGGAACTGGATGCCAGGGGATGTTGTGAAGGCCAAAACTCTACTAGAGTTCAAAAAAGAACTAGGTAAGGTTCATGGAGGATATGTCTATCAATGGCTATTAGCCAAGATGGGCAGGTATGCAACACTATAGTCTGAGTGTTCTTAGCCTCTGTTTGCCAGGTGCTAGGAATGGAAGATAGTGGATCACTTCAGGATTGCGTGTTCTATTTATTCTCTCTGAAGCACTTGGCAGTGGCCACTGTTGGAAGACAGAATTCTGGGCTAGCTGGTTTGACCCAGAATGGCCGTTCTTATGTTCGTGTTGGAGACAGATCCAGAGGCTGAAACCCCTTTATCCACAAAACAAGTGGGGAAGAAGAGCAAGCTTCCTCTCACCCGTCTGCTCATCTGCCTCAGCCTGGTTTTTGAAGGAACGGACCTAGTTTTGTTTTTGATACTTTTCAAACCTGACTTTTCTCCTTAGCCTGCCAACAAGATTGCCAGGTGTGGTGGTCAATTTAATGACGGGGACACTTGCCCACTAGGAAATAGACTGAAATCTACCTACTCTTCTATAAAGCACAATAAACAACCACTACAGAGAAATGCTCTTCAGTCCATAACAACCTATTCAGGCTTGGCTTGAACCAAAATCTATCAATGAAAGGGGCTCTCTGTTACCAGTTTCCAGATCCATCCATTCCCTGCATGCAATGCATGATCTTACAGCAGCTAGAAGACTTGGTTCATATACCAGCAAAAGACAAGACAACACTGAACATTCTTCACCAAGGGAAGGCTATGTGTAGAAGGTGAGTGGTACATGCCATCCAAAATCGTGCAACATGTCTTTCAGTGACCCAGATGAGAGCAATTGCAAGTCCTCTTTCACCAAAAGCTGAAAAAGGGGGGACCCTTTCCAGCATAAGATTAACATCTCCTGCTTTTCAGGGCTGTTTCCAAAATGACATAGGTGTGGAACTCTTCACTTACATGCTTGTGCAGAGGAAAAACTGTGTGAAAAATTGTTGATACCAATGGAAACATTGATTCATGCCGACCTACTAACTCTTGGTGTTTTTTATAACATTTTTTTCCACGGATGGAACTATGACACTCAAACCGTTTTCTTTCTCCTCCTCCCACCACGGTGATGTATTTCTTTCAGCGGTCCGGTAGTGTGCCACGTTTACCAGTAGATGGCATCATCACTCCGGATTTTAGTTACTCATGCCGGTAAATGCTAAGAACAGAGAAAGGTGAGTCTGACAATACGGTCACCCATCCGTCGTTGCTTTCCCAGAGCTGAGTGAAAAGGTTGTTTAGGAAATAGTATGCCATTTCTTTTGTCAATTCATTTTGTGTGATTGCCCTTCACTTGAAACGTCGATCTTTTATTAATGGGTGGCAGTCTTTCCTGCACACCTCCTCCCACATTGAGAGTGGCAGCTTTGCCCTGTGCATGCAGGCTGGTTGGCGGGTACTTTTCAGAGGAAGGTTGGTCATTGGTATTATCAGCATTTTACAGATTGAAAACCAGAGGCCTAGAGGTCAAAAGCCTCGGTTTCCCCATCTGTAAAATGAAATTAATGTATTTCACAACACCGCCAGCTTTGTGAACTAGTGTGGAGTGGAGAGAGGGCCATGGTTTCACCTCCATCACCCCTTTTCCATCCTCTTCCCCCCCGAATTGGGTACTGCACACCCAGTAGGGAGCAGGGAAGGAGCAGGCCTTTTTTGTCCTCAGCAGTGGAACTGCAATTTTGCCTCTTGTTGGTAAAGGCCAGGTCCAGGTGAAGGGAGAGAGGTCCTTGCCCTCTCCTCCCCAGCCCCCACTCTGTAAGAGCCAGGCAGAATCTTGTCTTGTATTTGTAGTATTGTGTTATTTCCTATACAGTACGAATTACTAATTCCATGTGTGTGTGAGAACATGCCAAGCCATGTTGCAGGCTGCCCCAAGGAAGAGCCAAAAGCAGTGGCAGTGCCCCTGAGGCTGCCAATCTTCAATAGCACAAAGCAAGACCTCAACCGGATCATGGAAATGGGCTCTATTTTGCCTTTAATCTGGGGTTAACTGATTGGAAACCCATGAACTGGAATTGTTCTTTAAGGGGCCAGTCTTGAAATGTGATGAGCAGCTTTTGAGCCTACTTCACAGGAGGTGGTCAGCACCTGACATGATCGGGCTCTAAGTACCCAAGGAAAGCACACCAGTGTCTAACATCATGTTAATTAACACAATTTCTATCAAGATGCATTTCCCCAGTGTTGACAATACCTAGAGGTTTAAGATTAGCAGCCGTGTTAGTCTGTATTCATAAAGAAAACGAGGAATACTTGTGGCACCTTAGAGACTAACCAATTTATTTCAGCATAAGCTTTCACTATATAGCTATATCCCATGAAAGCTTATGCTGAAATAAATTGGTTAGTCTCTAAGGTGCCACAAGTATTCCTCATTTTCTTTACTAATGCCTAGAAGGTTTTCCCATTCAGGCTTTTTAATATTCAGGCTAGCACTGAGTAAAAAAGGATAAGAGATCACTTCTGTACTTTTTCATATCCAGTTTTAAAGTATGGAAGCTGATAATTACTGAATGGAAGTAGATATTTTTGTTAAACTAATATTAAAAATGGTTCTATCTATATTTAACCTACCCAATCTAAAAGTCTGTAACTCTTTCAGAGATGCAGGAAAATGGTGCTGTGATGTATGTAAAATGGTCTGTGAAGAGACATGCAGCAATTTCCAATCCCACCACAGCTATGGGAGGGTAAACATTAAGCTCTTGTAAATTTCTCATATTTCTTTTTTTCCCTTTAACCAAGATTTCAGCTAGCACAAATAATTGTCTTCTTAATTAATTTATACTGTGGACATGTCTTCCTTAAACTTTATTTTTCTAAGGTTTTTTGTTTACAGATCAACCCCTGCACATTTTATCTAAATGTATCTAATGGAACTGGAGATGTGATTGTTACATTTATGTATTTTTGAGGCTGCAGTGTATTCTGGTGTTGGATTTACACTATCTTCTGATTTCCCACTGAAGTTCAATAAATAGCTAAGAAAGACTATGTGATTTGGTCATAAGAGCCTTTCCTTACTTTACTGGTCCTGTAAGTAAAGAGTTAAGAATTACATGTTCCAAAGGTGCCCAAGTTTGGGTTATAGATGCAGATAGGGAATTCTATTTATGGATGCCCAGCCTGAAACCTTGGGCCTGACTTTCAGAGATGCTAAGGATCCAAGCACCCCATGATTTCAAATGGAGTTGTGGTGCTTAGTGCCTGTGAAAACTACAGACAGTCCTCGACTTTACAATGTTTGACTTACAACAATTGACTGCATCATAGCTCTTTTCCTAGGTCCTGCTTTTGCACCATTGAAGTTAATGGGAGCATTTCACTTGCTTTTTGTAAATTACATACAGTACCACTGATAGGGAGCCAGGTCTGGGATGGAAGGCAGCTACCGAACAGCACTCCGCACACTGAATAGCATTGGAGGAGGGAAAATGTTGCCCCTACTTTGCCCGTATTCCTAGGTTCCTATAGTAAGTGACATGGGATTTTTAATGTACATGTAGAGCTGAAAGGGCCCAGATCTCATCTGAAAAATCCACATGCAGTATTCAGCGTGCAACTCAGTTTATCTGCTTTAAATAAATGAAAGGCTGCTTGCATTTGAGCATGTTGTTCCAAGAGTTTGAATCTAGGGTCCAAAGCCCATTGAAATCTATGAGAGTCTTTCCATTGGGTTCAGTGGTTGCTGTGTCAGGCTCTAAGCATTCAGAATCAATGCTAGCAGTCCAACTCGTACATGTACACTTACCATGATGTTTATAGATTTATGCAGTATAGCACATTATTCATGCACATTGAAATCAGGAGACATCCTCACATGGGCAATAGTCTATTATTTATGTACTACAATTAATGGAAATGCTAAAAAGTGGACCTATCCATGTGAACTAAGTGCACTTGGCACAGCTTAAAAATGCATCCTAAAGAAAAATGCATCATATTCTACCCTGCATCTTTGAGCAGAATACATCAAAATTAACATTGAATTAAATGTAATTGAAAGCAGACACAGAAAAAGGTGTCCCTGATAGTCATACATGGGGAAATTACTATTAACCAGCCCAGGTAAGTTCAAAGGTTGTCTACAGTCTCGGTCTTGATTGGCAAAAAGGGTATGTTTCTAATTGTATTATTAGCTCGATTAAATTAACTGAGAAGTCCTTTTAGGATATGTCTAAACTGAGTGTGGGAATGAGCCTCTCAGTCTAGGGCCCTGCAGACTTGCACTCGCACCCTAAAAAGAGCTGTGTAGGAGTTTCTCTGATCGTGAGCTCTTAAGTCCTTCCCCAGGCTTCAGAGCCCATGCTCCACCCTGGCCACAACATCTATGCAGCTATTTCTGGAAAACTAGAGTGTGTTCGTAGACCTGGGCTGTGAGGGCTTGCTTCCACCTGCAGCACAGACAGACATGCCGTTAATGCTCCTGAAGACCAAAGAGGCTTGTTAATCCTGTTAAACTAATTTGACTGAGCCAAAGTAATTTAAAAAACCACACCTAATTCTTCTGTCAAGAATCAGAGGGCTTAAAAAATGGAGACAGACACAATGCCAATTGAGGCTGTGTCTAGATGTACAAATCAGGAGACTTTCTCCCCTTGGGTAATTTTAGCACTTGGTGTCTTTTTTACCACATTCACCAATGTTGTAACTTCCTAATGTGGACACCTCAGTTTGCAGGTTTTCATGCCTTAGGAGTCTGAGGTAAACTGTTGGCTCCCTACTAGTATTTATCTCTGATCTGCTAACCCATGTGTAAATTATACATGCCTTGCCCACACTAGAATTTATCATGTGTTATCTTGTACACAGTAACCTGTCCCCCCTCCATACTTTTTTTTCTTAGTTTGAATGAACCTTTAGAGTATTTAGAGCTGGTTGTTAGGCTTCAGTGAGACCCAGTTCAAATGAAGAGTGTCTACATGGGTGTTAAAGGATATATTAATTAAGATAACTCATCTGAGGAAATTGGATTGAAAAACACTTTTTTTGCCCCAGAAGACAGGACTTTATTGTGCCTAATACAAGCTTTGTTTAGACTAGATTCAATAGGTGATGTTGTCACATATACCTCTTTTGAAGTCTAGTGTAAACAAGACAGGTTTCTTTAATCCATGATAAAATGGCTGAGATAAAAGTGGTAGCATCACTCCATAAATCTTAGCCTAGACAAGTGCTGGACAGCCCAGGCATAATTCGCTTCCCCAAATTAATCTCAACTTTCTGTTTGCTTTCACTCCCACCTGTCTCTGGCACCTCCCTTTGACTGGGCAACAGGTACTAAGGTGGGCCTGTCTAAACCAAATATTACCACTAACTTGGGATAATTCGGAGAGACCTTCAGTGCTGGGAAAGGTGCTGGGTGTAGCCTCCTGTATCCACTGTGGCAGAGATTTAACTAAATAATTCCCAGAATTGGTTGTCAAATAGTGGGTTGAATTAAGGACTACCCCTTGCATTTCAGACACTGCCTTTCCCTGGAGGAATGCAGGTGACAGCTGTTGGCAAGTGAGTAACGGTATTGTGGATAAAGATACGTCCAGCCAGCTCATCTGGCCACATTTGGATCTTAAAATCCACAGCAATTTCTCCAATACTTTACAAGTGCTTAAAGTGGCACCTAAAGTACTTTTGAAAGATACACAGTTGCGGGCTTTGGTGGTTAATTCTTTAAGATCCGAGTATTTAATTGAATCAAAGAGAACACATCATGCCGGAAGCAAAAACTAACCGGCTGGCCTCTGGTCCCAAAAAGCGCGCCCCCCCTCTTGGAGGCAATCCAGATCAGATCCAGCTCCTTTCAGCCCGCTTTGTATTAATTCCTTGTGGTTTAAGGTGCCTCGTGGAAAGTAAGCAGAGGCCGGGGGAGTTGGTGTAATCCGATTCCAGCGAGCCTAGGGGCCAGGATTTCACTGGGACTTTGCGGGCGGCTTCCCCAGCGCACGGCGGAGCGGCAGGCGCAGCAGTTGAACGCCCCGGGGCCGGGCCGCCCTAGGGGGAGTCCGTGCGCACCCCTGACCCCACCACCTCATCCGCGCGCCCCAGCGCGGCTGCAGCCCACTCACCCTGCGGCGGCCGCAGCACGGGCGAGGTAAGCGCGAGCGCCCCCGGGGCCGAGCCGGAGCGCGGGTTCGGGACCGAGGGCAGCTCTTGAGAGAAGGGCGGGGGCGGTGATGGGCGAGGGGGCAGCGGGATAGGGGAGGAGCGGGCGCGGGTCCTGTGGGGAGCACGGGGCTGCGATGGGAGGGAGGGGAGACCTGTGGGGGGGTTGCGTTATTACTGGTACTGCAAGAGCATCTACCGGCCCCAGGCATGGGCCAGGACCCTACGAGCGAGGGGGGGTTAGTGTTGGGGGTTGTGTGGGCTAACGGGGGGCGTGTGCTGGGGCTGTGGGGGGTTGAAAGGAGAAGGACGGGGGAGGAATTCAAGGGAACCGGTGCTTGTATAATGACGAGAGAGTGTCTCTCCCTTGTCCTCCCCGGTGATGTCAGGCAGCCAGTCCCTGAGCAGGAGCAGGCAGCCCAGGTGCAAAGGCAGGGACAGCAGGTTTGTATCGTTTTTGGTGGTGCCCAGAACGGGTCCTAGCCCCCCCCCCCTTGTAAACTGATCTATATTTTTAAATTAATGTAAACATGGACAGTAAGTGGTTAAAAGTTTCCCTATATTACACAATGGGGTGGGGCGGGTGGGGACGGGGATGAGGGGTTTGAGAGGGGCTCAGGGCTGGGGCAGAGGGTGGTGGTGTGGGGAGATGAGGGTTTGGGGTGTGGGAGGGGCTCAGGGCTGGGGCAGAGGGTGGTGGTGTGGGGGGATGAGGGTTTGGGGTGTGGGAGGGGCTCAGGGCTGGGGCAGAGGGTGGTGGTGTGGGGGGGATGAGGGTTTGGGAGGGGTTCAGGGCTGGGGCAGATGGTTGCAGTGTGGGAATGAGGGGTTTGGGGTGCAGGCCTGCTTGCAAAGTGCAAGAACCAAATCAATCCAAAGAGCATTTATTTTGAGACAAAGGAATGTCAGGATTTAGATCTGGAGACTTTTCTTGCTAGGAAGAGTTTCAACTGGGAAATAGTTTCAAAAATGCACTTTGCAAAATTGTTACAGGGCAGAGTCTGGCTTTCTCGCCTTGAGTTCAAAGGCAAAACACCCAGTGAATTCAGTGGGAAGAGGGTTGCTGCTTTGGCAACACTTTTATTCCAACCAGAAACCACTTAGAGTGGATTTTGAAAGCTGCCATGCCCTAATGATTTTTTCATCTCCTTGAGTGTGCTTCTAAATTAAAACATGGTTAGTTGCATGTTTTAGAGTAAGTAAAACTTTAACAGCACATCCACAGAACACTCTAAGTTCACACAGGGTAACATTCACATACGTATAAGCAGTATACATCGTGACTAGGTAATTTTGCCTACTTTTCTGTATGCTTAGAGGCATTTCAGCATGCTTTACAAAAAGAGTATTGGTTATTATCTGGACACACTACACAATTCCAGCTGCCTGGCAGAATGCATTCCAGTGAATAACATTCAGTTCCTATCAATAGAAAGATCCCTTCCTGCATGACAGGTGGGACTGTAAAACTCCCATACTGCAAAAAGAATGGTATAGTAAATGTCTCCTGAAATTGATTGCAATTATCACTAATACCCATAAAGTAAAATCAATGAGGACTAGGGTGACGAGATATGCTGATTTTATAGGGACAGTCCTGATTTTGGGGTCTTTTTTCTTATATAGGCTCCTATTATCCACCATCTCCTGTCCCACTTTTTCACACTTGCTGTCTGGTCAGCCTAATGAGGACAAGCATTTGCCAAATATACATAAAATTACACGCCTTCTTTTTCTGTGTGGTCAACAAGGCTGCACACACTTATCTGCTAACTGGATACTCAAATGATCATATGAGGATGTTTGAGCATTCAATTCCTTTTTGTTTCATGCAAGGACAGTAACTACATGCCTAACTAAGGAAGGCAGTTTCCTGTGCATACCTAAAATATTTGAAAATCTCTCCCTACAGGCTTGATCTAAAGGATTTCAGCATTTGGCCCAGGTTTAAAAGTCAGTAAAAGTGTATTTTTTAAAGCCATTTGTTACGTAAAGTTTATGAGATGAATACTCAACCCCAAAAGCTGGACAAAATACTCTGTTTTCAAGCTTTTCCTCCTTGAATTTTTGTAGCTAAACCAATTTTGACAAAGCTTTGTAAAATAAAAATGCACTCTCTTGCATGGAGATATTTTATTTCATGCCATTTCCCAGTCTTAATTTAAAGCAAAACTTAATGTGTGAGTTTTAAAGTGCTTAAAATGGAGGCTTCTAAAGAAAATATTGACATACTCTCGATTAAAATGGTGTTGCTACTTGTTCTCATAAGTAATGACAAGTAAAAGATAAAATAGAATAGAAAGGAAAAATAAGGTATGAAATAAAATAGTGGAGAAAAAGTAATGAATGGATAATACTACAGACTATTTTTGTGAAAGGTTGCATTGTAATGATTATATTACCTTGATAACAACAATATTATCTACAATAAAGGCATAACAAACCTCTTTTGAGCAAAATGTAATCCTGCTACACTTCATTAAGTTTGATGTTTTCCCTGTAATTTCCCAGCATTAAAGGAAACGTTATTTCACTGACTGCAGGAACAGACATACAACAACAAATAGAATGTGGCTGCTCCAACTAGCTTGTTAATTTGATAAAATCAAAGCAGTCAAAAGGTTATCACGCAAATGTACTTGAATTCATCCCAAATGTTTCATTAGGAGTCTACATTCTTGGAAATTAAACAAGGTTTAAAAGCAAACTAATAAAAAGCACTAGTTCAGCCACGGCTCATTATAAGTATTCTCATTTTGCTTTTTGTTTTTTTAGTTGAATTATCAAGCATGTACTAATTATCTAGAGATACAAGAGCTTTAGAGTGCAGGGAGGTTTGAAGGTATTTGCATATTTATATTACTTCATACTTATGGGTTGACTCAGTCCTACAAGATGCTGAGCACGCAACTACCCCTAGCACCGAGAACCTCCCAGAAGGCACCTGAGCCCTATCAGAGTCACCATTTTTATTTTTATGGTTTTAATATCCCTGTAAAACAATATGGGCCACATTTAGCAATCCTTCATCACATAATTACTTCCATTGATTCCCATGAGACTACTTCTATAAGTAAAGACCATGTGCATCACTAAGGTTTTGCATGATCAAGTCTTAGGACAGAAAGACAATTAATCGTCTCTGCACATATTACATACTGCAAAAGCATAATTCACGCTGCAAATGCTCCAATGCTCATTCTTATGTTTGAAATAATTATTTCAAAAGAAATTGGAATAGTTGCACAGGTATCCCAAGGAATAAGAGAATTAAATTCTGTGATACTATCTGGAAATTTGGACAGTTGAACCATTTTTTGATTGTATCACTCATGGTTAATCATACTGATGCATAATAAACTGAAAAATTGAAAACAAATATGTTTTTAAAATCAATCAATCACAGTTCTATGGTTGGAAACCACAAAAGTAAAGGGAATATGAAGATCATTCACTTAAAATATTGGTTAAGAAACTCATGTGATTCAAACTATTGGACTATATGACAGAACTTTTATGTAAGTCTGCCTTTTTATACACTTAGCAACAAACATGTAAATATGTAGAGCTGGTCAGAAAATGGGACTTGAATGATTTTTTTTGGTGAGGTGAGTTTCATCCCACTTTTCCCACTGAAATTTTTAGAATTTTGAAATGTTTCTACTAGCTCCATAGGTAATTAGAAAATTGAATGATTTTTTCACACAATTTTTTATTAAATATGTGCCCATTTTAGTATGATTTTCAAAGTTCAAAAGTTTTTAACCAGCTCTAAAATAGTCACATTTATAATTTTATATTACACTGCAGCAAACTATTTCTATATATGCAGGGCTAAATATAGGTTCACCACAACACACAATCTCTTTAAAATCTCATCTCCAATGCACTGTCAGGAAGAGTGTTTGACAGACAAGCCCAGAATGCCAGCTTGTGGTACCTCTGATTCTCACATATTGAGTTAGTGCCTCTGAAGTTGATGGGGGTACCTGTGGAGGACAATGCTACTTGATGTGAATAACTTCTTACTATTTAATTTAAGTTCAAGACATGGCTTGTCATCCCTGCTATACTTTTCTAATAGGAACTGAATTTGATACTCATGTGCGGAAAGTTCTGAATTACAGTTACTTGCTATTAAAGTCCTGAGAGAGTGGGAAAGAACCACTGATTTGCTGTCTTCTAACATGACATGAGAAATGGTGTTAGAATAAAGAAACCAGTTTTTTCCCTAAAGCTACTCAGTCTCTCCAGCTCTTCATCGATGCAGTTTCATTTTAAGTTTTCCTGGAACCCACTTGTTTGGAGATCCTGATGCCCATTTAAAGAAATGGTATGAATATTTCACATCTCGCTGTTTCCTGTATAAAGAAACATAAACAAGTTATAGATCCACAAATCTCATTGGCTTCATCATTCATCCCTGGGGTAGGGTTTTTCCAACTGTTTCACTTGGATTATCCAATCCCAAAGATGTAGAGCTCTTCTCAAGAGGATGACCTCTTTGATGCGGTGGGAGTCCCATTGCCACTAGGGTGACACATTAATTCAAACTGGGTTTGGAAGCAGCTCCCATACTCTTTTTACCTTGATCAGGGTGCAGCTGTGTGCGGTGACCCAACTGGTATTGGACAATATTTATTCCCCTTCAATTTTTATCAGGGCTGTGGTCTAAAGTTTGGTGCATTTCACTGCCCTGTAGGTGTACAAGTGACTCCTGCTAGGGATCTTGGGTAAAATTCTGCAGTTCTTACACAGCCTTCACTATGGCAAAAAATTCCCTTGGGCTGGATTGTAGACAGCCCCAGCTCTGCATTGTAGATTGGAGTACAGGAATTCCCAGCCCAGCAGCAACTCTGGGGTGCATTGTGCTGTAGAGAGACACACTATCTCTGGGAGCTCTCAGGAGCACAGATGGCTGCTGCACCACTCAGGGAGAGGGTGTGCAGCATCCACTTCTCTTTGCTGCCCCGTCCCCACTCTTTCCTGTCCTCTTTACAAAATATAGCTGTAAGAGTCTGTTACCCCAGCCCTGTGCTCTCGAGTACAAAAGCTGGGACTCTTTACTAGCCAAACCACTCAACCAAGCTGCTTCCCAGCCAAATTAAGTTCTATACCCCTAGACTTCCCCCCTTTTTACCAGTGGGGTTCTGGGGGTTGCACTGCAGCTGAGAGTTGTGGAGCTGCTGTGGAGAATGAGCTCACCAGGTGTGTATGATTTTATTAGAATGAGTTTGCTTATCCCTGCTAAACCTGGTCAGTTAATGGTGACATTTAAGAGTTTACTTTGGCTGCAAAGCCTGTGGACTGAGCTGTCTTGTTTGCAAGGTTCTCTCTAAAGTGGTGTACTCTGCTCTTCTGCTCCTAAGCACTTATTACAAACCAAACAAGGCTTTCGTGTTTTTCCTTTGTATGTGTCATAATTATTTGTCTGTGCCTCGCTTCTATAGACTCACATATTTAACTTCTTGATGCTCTTAGAAAGTGAAATAACGAACTTAGACGGATGGTAACTGAAGAGTTTGTTAGTGTCATTTGAGTCAGTGCTGTTACCTGTCTTTTAGTGTTGAAATATTTCCCTTTTTTCCTTTTTCTCTTATTTTATTGAGAGATGATTTTTATTGGTTTTATTATGAACTCCATCTTAATAAATTATAGAAAAGAAAGAAACAGAGAGGTGTTCATAAGGAGCTGTGTTTTTATTAATTTCTCCATGGGGAAACAGATTTAGTCCACTTAGATGAATTAATAGACTAAAGGAAGCTATATTTTTATGTAAATGTGTATGATAAAACAGATGCTCAGGTTGATGGAAAGTGTAGTTTTAGGGTTTAATTCTTCTTTAACTTGTATTGGTGTAAACAAGAGTAAGTCCATTCAAGTTAATGAGGATAAAATGATGTAAACCCACTGTCACTGGAGATGAATCAAGCTCTCAAATAACCCTGAGGAATTTTAAGTTTGGTTCCCTTCAGCTGTACTATTTATCACTGGTGTTTTGCTGTGGTATGTGCTATATTTCCTCTGGATTTTTAATGTTATGTCCAATTAAGTGCTATGGAAAGATCATCCTGACAAAGTGCAGAAATACTGTGAAAGTGCAACTCGCAGCCAGAAGTAGGTATTTTACATCTTTTAAATCTTGTTTCAGTTCAACCTGCATCCATCCTGAGGAAGGGGAATCTGGACCAGATCTGAGGGAGTGGCATTGTGACCTGACACATGAGGTCACAGTGTTGGAGGGGTGGCCAGTCCAAATTTGCGAGAGTGGCTTTGCGACCTGGCCCACAAGGTCATAGCATTGCTCAATTTTGGCCCAGCCACACTTTTGTTCTGATGGAGGGTGGCATGGCCAGGCCAAATTTCCAGCTTCGGTCAGTGGCCAAGAACCTGTTGAGCACCTTGATGTAATCATGATCTCAGTGGCCACTCTCCTGGCCTGCGCCTGTCATTAAATTCCCCTGTGTGCTGCTCTGGCATTCCCTGGAATGCGATTTCCCAATGTGTATTGGAACCCCGCAGGTTCCAGTGCTTTGGGCTTGTGTGCCTGCTTGAAGTTCCTCCTTCAACATTCTTCTTCCTAAAGGCCTGTAGCCTCAGCCTGCCCCTCAAGGAATCAGAAATCAAATGGATGACAGAAGAAAAAAGAAAAAAATCCCAATGCCAAAATGGTTTAACTGTCAAGGCATATGCCAGTATCACCACACGGGGCTGGTCTCCACTAGGGGGAGAGATCGACTGTAGATAAGCAATTTCAGCTATGTTAATAACGTAGCTGAAATCGGCGTCTCTACAGCCGACTTACCTGCTGTCCTCACGGCGGCGGCGGTGCGGTCTCCCGTCGACTCCAGCATGCGCCTTTTGGCGAGCTGGACTTCCAGAGTCGACGGGAGAGCTGCTGGCGATCGATTTATCGTGTCTTGACGAGACGCGATAAATCGATCGCTAAAAGATCGATCCTTCCCTGCCCTAATGAAGACGAGCCCTCAGTCACTTGCTGGCTATTTGATTCTGCACTTCATGACTGTAACCTCCCCGGGTTAGGAACTTATATTCAGTCTTGTCTGTGAAGCACCTCATGCACTGTGGATAATAAATAAACAATGACAAGTTTTTAAATGCATTAATAAGGCTAAGATTTAGTCACAGATATTTTGGTAAAAGTCAAGGATAGGTCATAAGCAATAAATAAAACTTCACGGCCTGTGACCTGTCCATGACTCCTACAAAAAATACTGATGACTAAATCTATACCTCTGGGTCTCTGCTGCTCTGTGGGGGGGCGGGGGGGGGGGGGGAGGGAGAGAGAGAGAAGGGAGTGGAGGGCTGCTGGGTGGCTCTGGGGGGTTGACTGCCCCCTAGCCACTGCTCCTGAACAGCCTCTGGGTGCTCCTGGGCTGCTGCTTCAGCTGCCCAGATCCTGCTGCTGCTCCAGTGGTCCACAGGGCATCCCCAGGACCACAGCCCAGAACCTGCTAGATTCACTGGCTGCTGCTCGCACATTTCCAGGAACCAGCTGCCCAGAGGTGCCCAAACAGCAGCCAGTGCGGCTGGCTCTGGGGTGGGCCCCAAGACCGCTGCTCTGGCCCTTCCCAGGGCTGCTCCAGGGCAGTCCGGAGACCATCTATGTAGGCCACTGCTTGGGCAGTCCTTGGAGCCAGCTGCCAGGGGCTTACTGAGCATTGGCTGGTGTGGCTGGCCCTGAGACTACCGGAGCAGGGTCGTTCCAGCAGTGACCAGTGCAGCTGGCCGTGCGGCACCTGAGCAACTGCACCAGCTACTACCGAAGTCACAGAGGTCATGGAAAGTCACAGAATCCATGACTTCCATGACCTCTGTGAAAGAATCGGAGCCTTATGCATGAACAGTGCTGAGTTTAATGAGACCAAAGAGCTATCTTTTCAATCACAGGGAATAACTTTTCAGTTTGCAGTGCAATGGCTTTTCTCAAAGCTCAGGGAACTGATTCCCTGGGATATTTCAATTTGCGACTGTGCTGATTTTAGTTTTCTCTGTTCCTCCTCCTCTGCTATCATTTGTGTAGACCAGACCAGTGTGTATTAACACTTCTTTCTGTCTGAAAACATTCTGATTTTCCAAAAGACATGCTTTCATTTGGATGACAGAGCTGGTCTGCCCACTCTCATCTGCCCATCTTTCATTCTGCAACGTATGCCTGGAGAACTTTCCTACTAGCTGGCCACCTTGCTCTCAGAGAAACCTCTTCTTAAAATACATTTCTTCCATAAACCCTTTAAAATGATGCCACCAAAGAAAGGTCATCTGTCTGAGCTGCCTAATGTACTCAACCAATCTAGTTTGCTCTTTGGGGAAAAGCTTTAGTTCCAGAAGCAGTATCTTCCAGACACTCCCCCCACTTTCCTCCGTCCCCCCTCCCCCCCGCCTCAGCCTGCAGTGCTCCTCATTTTAGTTCACACTATGTGTTGTCATTTGTTTTTATTTAATTAGAATTGCAGTCTCTTCTTGGCTAAGAAGCCTGTGATGTGCCATGTATAGTCATGCCACAATGTAAATAAAAACAAATTACCTCAGTGGCAAACACACATCTATGTTTTTAAGAGGCGATTGAGGTTAAAAATAATCTCGCTGTGAAGACACATGGAATGAAGTGAAAACCAGCTGAGGAAGAGTCTGAGCAGCAATTCTACTCTGCAAGGGCCTGGTTCATACAAAAATAAGCAACTTCTGCACATCAGGGACTGGTGTGATGGCCCAGGAAGCCCCAGTTTTGTGATGCAAAAGAAGATATTACAATTGAACTGGGGCTTAAATTTGCTAATTTTCCTGTCTGCATCATTTCTGTCACTTTCCCTCTATCTCATTATGCTTGGGTCACATTCATATTTGCAACCAAAAGGGAAATAGAGACTCTATGGAATACAATTCAACGAGAGGAATGAATCCGACAAAGTGAAGAACGTGCCATATGCAGCATTGAATCTTCAAAGAGCAAAAATATGCACAGTATGTCATTACACCATGCAGACACTGTCTTCTACCTTAAAAATGTGAAAATGCTCAGCCTTCAAAACAGGATGTTATTGGAGAACAATTGTGTTGCCTCAGTTTGGTTTTGGTTTTTGCATGTGGCTGAGATGTAAATTGGCAGGGCAACAAAGTTTCACAACAGAGACATCACTGTGCACACCAGCAAGAGCCTGTTTCCTGTAGAAACAAGCAGTGTGTCCTTGGATGACATTCTTTAATCCAGTAGTGCACAATATAAATCTCCCAGGGCTTGGACAAAAAAATCATTCCAGGTTGCTTAGGGATACAGATGTGGAAACTATACAGGGACATCGTAGGGTGGAGGTGCACAAGAGAACCTCAAATTTAGTGTTATTGTAGGTTGCTGGTCCACCACCAGCCCACTCTCTGCTATTTGGAGTCATTCTCTCACCTTTCACCTGTGGTTGGATTTTGTCCTATTAATTATAATTTCATTTACCCTGCTGCAGTAGCAAAGTTAAAACGAACTAACCAAGTTATGCAATGCAGCTAGTTGGTTGTTGGAGAAGTTAGTGGATGGATAATCATTTTTTTGAGAGTTGATGTAAAGCCACATTGTATAGTGCTGCTTTTGTTTGTTCTGTGCTTTGGGCAAAAATACCCAAACACACACAACTGGTGTTGAAATGAAGCCTTCATCCAAATGCCTTTTGGTATCGTTTTCAGGATCTGATTGTGGATAGATGTGGATGGTAGTAATGCTTCCCAAGTGAGAGCTTTCACATGGGAAATTCTCAACGACAGAATCACAGAGGGATTTCCTGAAGGACTTTCTTAGGGGATTGACTTTACTTTCTCACCTGTGCTTTGTTGAGAGAGTAAATCCCAGGAGGCACTGTGGATAACCTGGAATACAGGGCTGCCATTTGGTTAGACTGGTTAAGGAGCAGGAGTTTTTGCAGTTACTTATAGAATACAGTAAGCAAATGAAGCACTTTACCAATACATCAAAGAGCAGTTCCCTGCAATCTGTTCTAAGACATTAGTTAAAACTGAAGTACAGAAAGGTGCAGACATGCTGTCAAGGAGAATAACATTGGAAGGCTTTTGTGAAACAGTGTAAAACACATGGAGTATATTTTAAGGATCTATTTTAAGGAGAAAAAGGGAGTTACTTGCCTCAGAAGGAGCAGGAGGCAGTTTTTACAGATGAATATGGTGAAATATATCAAACGAAATCTCGTAAAACACGTGGTCCTTGCCCCAAGAAGCTGGCTGTCCAAAGACACAAATACCTACTGTATGTAGCATACAGACACAAGACCAGGGTATTGATCGTTGTGCAGTTCACATGACATTCTATTTATTGCCATATTTGGGTCAAAAGTCTAGGATGCCCTGAAGCACAGGCTCTTAGGATTGACTCTTCAACTTGTAATAAACTGTTCACAAATAATCCACATCTCCACATACAGCATTCAGTAACGTAGGAGAAAGTCAATGTGCATGCCTGAGAGCAGAATATGGCCCACAGAGTTTTAAAACATGTTAAATTGTGATGTATAATTCATTAGCAGTTGAATTTGTTAATAATAAATCAGGTGAGGCTTTCAAGTTAATGAGACCTTGGTTTAAAAAGAATGCTCATAGCCAGAGATGTCTGCAATATTTTTTCACATACAGAACAAGAAAGACAGTTAGAAATTGTTGGGAATTAAAGGGGAGAGGGAGAAAGAAACTGAAGCTGCATTTAACTGGGCAAGAAATAAGAGCAGAGCTGGATGAACTATTCATTGTGAACAATGTATTTATTGGATCTGTCCTTGTTTTCTGTTCATGAATTGTCCACAAGCAGAGTGGAATTCGTATTGACTTGTTTGTTCATAATTTTTTTGCCAAACCTACAATATATATGCTCATGGCTTATCTGAAAACTGTCCAGTGAGTCCTTTTTCATCTATTCAGTATTTAGAATTTAGTCACGTGATTACTCAGGTAAATCACATAGTAATAGTTTCTCTTCTCTGATCTGATGAATTAATTTTTATAAATAGGAAAATTTCCTGAAGAGATCCCTGAGGCATTGCATATTTCAGGGAAGAATTTAACTAAATCAGACAAAATCGATTTTTAGGAATGTCATCTTATATTTTTCCAGATAAACTTTTTTCTGTAAGATTCTCTGTCCTCTGATACTGCA
The DNA here is from genome assembly GCA_032164245.1 of Sternotherus odoratus. Lineage (NCBI taxonomy): Eukaryota > Metazoa > Chordata > Testudines > Kinosternidae > Sternotherus > Sternotherus odoratus. The sequence continues at coordinate 78,955,924 of JAVMKO010000005.1, read as the reverse complement.
TCTTTCTTATTTTTCTTGATGTCTTGTGTAATACGCTGGTTAAGGTTAAATAGATTTATTTAATAAGGGTTATTGGTAATGGAATCTTGTTAACTAGATTTAGTAGAATAATAGGATAACGGGATGGTTGTTTAGTCCCTGAAGAGCCCGATGCTTCTTATTCTCTATTGTTTCTGTGCTCCTGAGTTCACAGGCTGACATATATTGACAAATGACTGGATCAGGGTTCTCAAACTTCTTTGCACCATAACCCCCTTCTGACAACAAATATTACTACACAACCCCAGGAGGGAGTACCAAAGCCTGAGCCTGCCTAAGCCCTGCTGCCCTGGGTGGAAGGAGAGGAGAGACAAAGCCAAAGCCTGCGAACGAGCACCCCGGATGGAACACTTGTAATCTGAGCCTTGACACCCCAGGTTGAAGTCCTTAGGCTTTGGCACTGGGTGGTGAGGCTCAGGCTTCAGCTTCAGCCCCAGGCCCCAGCAAGTCTAATGCCAGCCCTGGCAACCCCATTAAAAAGGGTTTGCCACTCACTTTGGGGTCCCAATCCACAGTTTGAGAACCGCTGGACTAACTACTTGGATTAAAGTTAGCTGTCAGATTCTCATAGACTTTAAGGCCAGAGGAACATCATGATCAGCTAGTCTGATCTCCTGCACATGGCAGGCCACAGAACCTTGCTCATCAACTCCTGTAATAGACCTCTGACCTCTGGATGAGATACTGAAGTCCTCAAATCATGTTTTAAAGAATTCAAGTTACAGAGAATCCACCATTTACTCTAGTTCAAAAAGCAAGTGACCCTTGTCTCACATTGCAGAGGAAGGTGAAAAAACTCCAGGGTTGGTGCTGCTGTGACCTGGGGGAAAATTCCTTCCTGACCCCAAATATTGTGATTTATTAGACCCTGAGCATGTGGCAACTCAGAGCCCTTCCCATCTAATGTCCCATCACCAGCTATTGGAGATATTTGCTACTAGCAATCATGGATGAGCCATATAAAACTCATCGTACCATCCCCTCCATAAACTTATCAAGTTTAGTCTTGAAAGTAGATAGATTTGTTGCTCTCCTTGGAAGGCTCTTCCAGAACTTCACTCCTCTGATGATGTGATATTCTATACCTTGGGGGAGTGTGCTGTAACCTCCATATTCCTCATTTTCATATAACTGTGATCTTATATAAAATAAGGTATCAGGGGAAAGGTTATGATCTGCTGAAAGTCATTTCCCTATCCATATGTGTATATTATTAATATATCTGAAGTTATGAGAATTGTGTAGTATGGATGTCAGTAAAACACGCTGTAAGTTGGGGGAATCAGCCAGATATTAGCTCCCCAGAGGCAGCAGCAAGGAAAGTAACCAACACCCCAGTGGAATGTCAAACAACCCATTAACAGCTGGAGCTACAGTGCAATGACTCACCTGCATGAGACCACACCAGAGGAATTGATCCGTCTTGCTTGGAAAGACCCAGTAACGCTCACCTGACTCTAATGTGTGTGTGTGTGACGGTGTACCCCATAAGGCTTTATGGGGGGGGGGGTGGGCCTGTAAATAGATGTATGATGTTACTGGAATATAGTTTTGCTAAAAAGTTATATCTTGGTGAAGGTAATGATCCACTGGATCCGTTCATCCTATTTGTATGTATGTGTCTGTGTTGTATTCAGAGTTATGAATATTGACTATGTGCTTGGTTGGTTGTATGTGGACGTTGGAAAGCAGCTGAACAGCTCTCTGAGAAGCCCAATTGAGAACCAATCAAGCAAACAATGAACTTCAAAGACGCCCATCCACACCCAAGCTTCCTCAGGAATGTGGCTTGACTGGTAATGAGCAGAGTCTGGTTCAAACCTGGGACTGGGCATTTGCTCTGAGAGTCCATGTGGACTCTGGATAAGAAGGAGGAGGGGCTCTCCACCCACAGGAGGAAGTCTATATAAACCGGGGAGAGACCTCTCCATTTTGTTCTCAGCTGGCTCGAGCAACAGCCCTCCACCCCCCAAGGATTCCTGGAAGAAACTGGAACAGAGGACTGTGACTGCAGGGTCAAAGCAAGAGGGGGACAAAGCAAGAGGAAAGAAAGAACATGATAAAAGGAAGTGACATTTGCCATGCTCTCTCTCTCTTCCACCTTCATCTACAGCCACCTTCACACCAAGCAACTGAAGCACTGATCAAAGGGGAGAGCTTGGCTGAAGAGCAACCAGCCAGCCTGTGGTGAGAAGCATCTAAGTTTGTAAGGACATTGAAAGTGTTAAGAGCAGCTTACAATACACGTTTTGCTTTTATTTCATTTGACCAAATCTGACTTATGTTTTGACTTATAATCACTTAATATCTATCTTTATAGTTAATACATTTGTTTGTTTATTCTACCTGAAGCAGTGTGTTTGGTTTGAAGTGTGTCAGAGGCTAACTTGGGATAATAAGCCTGGTACCTATCAATTTCTTTGTTAAATTGATGAACTCATATAAGCGTGCAGTGTCCAGCAGGCATAACTGGACACTGCAAGACACAGGTTCCTAAAGTTGTGTCTGGGACGGGAGATATTGGCTAGTGTCATTCAGTTGCAAGTAGCTGGGAGCAGCTTACATGCCAGAGGTTGTGCATGAACAGTCCAGGAGTGAGGATTCTTACAGGAGAGAAGGGTAAGGCTGACTCTCACAGTCAAGGACTGGAGTGACCTAGCAGATCCCTGGTGCAGATAACATCAGAGGGGAACGTCATAGATGGTTAGAAAACTGTTTAATTTCAAACCTAACCTTATTGATGGCCAATTTATATCTATTTGTTCTTGTGCCAACATTGGCTCTTAATTTAAATAACTCCTCTCCCTCCATGGTGTTTATTTCTCTGATGTTTGTATAGAGCACACTAACATCTCCCCTCAGCCTTTGTTTGGTTAGGTTAAACAAGCCAACCTCCTTAGATCTCCTCTTGTAAAGCAGGTTCTCCATTCCTTGGATCACCCTAGTAGTTTGAATTCATCCTTTTTAAATATGGAAGACCAGAACTGCGCATAGTATTTCAGATCATGTCCCATCGGTGTCTTGTACAATGGGAATAATATTCCCTTTCTCTACTGGAAATACCTCGTCTAATGCATTCTAGGATTGCATTGGCCTTTTTCATGGCTGCCTCATGTTGGTGGCTCATAGTCATCCTGTGATCAACTAATACACCAGGTCTTTCTCCTCCTCTGTTGCTTCCAACTGATAAATCTCCAGCTTTTAGCAAAAAATTCTTATTGTTAATCTCTAAATTCATGACCTTTCACTTCAAATTATGAAATTTCATCCCATTTCTGTTATTCTTTTGTGGGATATTTCAGTCCTCCTCTGTATTGCTCTGTATTTTGTTTGCTACAGGTGACACAGTGGTGGTTCCTTTAGCTGCGGTATGCGCTCAGATGTTCGCTAACTGATAGGCATGTAATTATGCAGGCTGGCAAGCTAATGACAACTTCTCCTTAGAATGGCTCACGGATCAAGTCTAGCTGGGTGTCAGGAAGGAAGATGATGTACTTGCTCCACTTTGGCACACCCTTGTTATTGCCCATGCCCTGTGGGAGAACAGTACCATTCATATGCTGTCATCTGATACTTGGTTCTATAATCTTTTCTAACATGCTTGCCTGGTCAAGTATTTAGTCTTGTAAATTTTCTAATCCATAGGCAAAATGACTGTGCAAGTAGGGGATTGTTGCACAGTAGGGAAATATAGAGGTTTTGTGCAGTTTTCCTGTAAGTGGTTCATGGATAAATTCATAGATTGGTTTATAGATGGTCAATCTTTGTCTCTCTCTCTCCCTTCGTCTTTTCAGGCTCTTTAAATGTCATCTTTCACAGGCTCTGTTATTATTAATCCCTTTGCTTCTTAAAAGATGATCCTCTAATCTCCAAGATTGCTAATTGTACTATTAGTTTTAGCATCATGGACAACCTTTAGTTCTTTGTTGTAGTTTTTTAGTTCTGTGCATCTCACCTACCTAGCACCTGGTCTAGTGTTTTTTGTGTCTTGGGCTAATCCTCTGTTTTCATGTGCAGTTGTATATTCCCAATAGTTACAGATCCATACTTTCCCTGATTGTGAAACACTGTCATGTGATTTCCTGACAGCTAGTCCCAAATGAGCTGCTCAAAGTTCTCAACCTGTCCCTCGCCAGAAGTAGTGTTCTGTTTGCTGCTCAGTTCTGCCTGGGAAGCTGGTAGCTTACAACCTGAAGAGCTCTGTGGGGACACTATAGGAGATAGATTTTAAAAGAGCAGAATGGAAATGGCAAGTCTCTCCACATCACCAGTGCGAACATTTCTATAGGAACTCATTGTGGGGTTTGGAATTGGTTATAAAGGGGGTGGGTGAAATCCGTGAAGGATGTAACTCCCCTACCAATCACAAGTCAATGGTTAAGGGAAAGGAATATTGAAACTGTACTCCCGTCTTGCAATGGGCATGGCCTCAAGTAGTACCATGCCTGGAAGTTGCTGCACATTCTCTGTAATTACACAACTGTTCCAGGGTTTGCTCTGGAGTGGAAACTAGAGAAGCAGTTTTCTTATGGCTTCAAAGATGTCCCAAGAGTAAAAAGAAACAAGCTTAAGGGTAAACTAGTTTAAACACGAATTACTCAGTAAGACAAACTGGGACATTGAGCATAGGGAATGTGCCCATTTATTTCACACGTCAGCTGTTCTTTGATTCATGACATCATTTCTTCAAGAAAATAAGCTTTATCTTGTGAACAGATCAAAGTTTTTACCTAGTTTCACAATGTGCTTATAGACTAATAGGTTCTTCTTGTTCAGAGATTGTTTTCTAAGGAAAACAAAAGAGCATTTTCTTTAGATCTCAACCTGTTTCCTTCCATTCTAACGTGTGATGTTTCCTTCCCACATTGTTTAGAAAACTCAGGAAAACCCCCCAATCTCTATTAAAAGAAATACAAGGCACCAAAAATAATGTATTGTAATTGTATTATTTGGACAGATATGAATCCAGAGACTCTAGACTGATAGAGAATTTGGAATTTCCAAGTACTCTATTAAAAGAATGAATAACTATTTAGAGGAATCACATGGTTTATGAATCATTTCACCTACCACTGAAATACAGCTACCTGTGGTGTGGAAGTCTGTAACTTTACAATCACAGACAGTGATACCAGTGCACTACTGAAAGGGAAGAATATTTTAACCAACTGTAATAAGGGAGATTTTTATGTAAGCAGAATATAAATTACTCGGCTGCAACTAGCCAAGTCACCACGCCAAAGTCTCTACTCTCGTGGAAAATGCCATGGAATCTTTAATGACACAAGTGGTCAAAAGTTTGATCTCTCATCCAAAATATGACATCTCCATGCAGTCACACTGTGCACTCATCATCTTACTGAGGCATTGATTCAGCACTGCCTTAGAAGCCAGAGTGTAGACTATTAAGTCTCCCACACTGCTTCCTGCAGCATGTGTTTCCTGTGGTCTTCCATACATTCCCTAGCTAGATTCAACCCATTTTTGTTTGTAAGATCAGATAGGATCACCGCCTGATGTGCTGCAGGTATAAAAGGAGCTATCTGAATCATAACATTCTCACAAAGAAGGAAAATAACTATTAGGTGATTTGCATATTCCCCCTCCCAATGCAGGATTGTTCCAGATGGTCTCCATGGCTTTGTACAATCTAGTTATAAAGTATGCCTGTGATGAGGCTTCCACCCCTTTCCTAATAAATTGGGATGACTGAAAAGAAAACACATTTCAGAGTACTTCTGTACTTCTCTGAGAGCTACATTTATGGTCACAACTTTTAATATTTTAAATAATATTCAAATGAACTTATATTAAATTGAACTTAATATTCAAATGAACTCTAGGAGATCTTCCTGCTATTGCTCATATTGGTAGAATGACATTGTGCAATGTAAAATATGTACAAAAGACCTAAATGTATACCAAGGATTTGCAGATCTGTTGAATTAACACCAACTCTGGAGAACATCTTAAGAATCTACATTGTTAGAGTTATTTGAAAAATCCAGGCGTACTCAAGGAAAGAAAATGGAAGTGTCCTGAAAACAGAGTTGTGTGTTTTTTATAGAAAGTTTTCAGGGAATCAAAAGAGATACTGTATACCCTCCAGCTAGGTGTGAGATTTTCTAAGAGTGTTGTGACAAAGTTACACATTTTGAACTATATATGGAAATAGAGTACATAGAAAGACCTATTATTAGCCAGGGGAATTATGAAGTCAGACTTCAAACTTTTTAAATGCTTGAATGAAGTTTCTGTTGAAGTCCTAAAGGACCAGTATTTGAACTTTGGCTGCTTATTATTAAATGATACAGGTAATGGTACTTCATGGCTGTACTGGAGTTGTAAATAAGTAGTCAGGTCAGAAATGGTTCCATCAAAGGAAAAAAAATAGGATCAATTAGCCAAATTCTGTTTTAAAGTACATGGGTGCAATTCTGATTGACTTGAATGGGAGTTGTAAACACATATCGGAAAGGCAGAATTTGGCCTATTACAGATATGGTCACGTGTGAATGCAGTTTGGTGCTAAGGAACATGGAGTAAGAACAAAGGAAGAGATATTTACTAAACAGAAAGGTGTCTCTGCTATAATGCCTACCACAGCAGGATTGAGATTAGAAATTATTACAGAAGAATCTCTAAATCCATTAGATCAAGACAGGAAAAAATAGAGTTATTCTAGTTTTCTTAGGCTCTGGTTATAACTCATATTAGTGCTGGTATATGTAGGAAAGAAAAGTAATTGTTGTTAAAGGAAGTTCAACAAACAGAAATTAAAATAATATTCAGGTTTCAAAGATCTCTCATGAAATGTGGCCTTGTTCATGTCGGAAAAGAGGAACCTTTGATATGACCTAGAAGTTTATGAGGTAACAAAGAGTCCTGTGGCACCTTAAAGACTAACTATAAAGTTTTGAAGCATAAACTTTCATGGGCTAATACCCACTTCATCGGATGCAAGCAGTGGAAGTGTCCAGGGGCAGGTATAGATAAGTAGGCAAGAACCAGGTAGGAGGTAACAAGGTTAGTCCAATCAGGCTGAACCAGCTTGTTAACTCAAATCAGGGAGGGTGGGGTATTCTTCTAGCAGCTGAATTGGAGGTGTGAACTCGGAGAGAAGTTTATGCTGGTTCCTGGTGATGGTAAAGTTGTGCACACGCAAAAGTATATTTTCCTGTTGTTTTGGGAAAATATCACAAAGAAATCAGCCTGGTATTGATAAAATAATCATAGATTTGTTCCAGTTTGTGCCTTTTTATAATAAGAGTGCCTGCCGTGAGAATGAGGTTATGTGGAATAACAAAAAGCTGTGGGTATGACAGAGGCAATGACTTTACTTTTGTTTGATGACTTGAGGTGCAACAGTTTAGTCCTACACTCATTTCTTAAAATACAAGGGAAAATGTAGGCTTATACAGATTTCTGGAACAAAGATAGTCAATCCTATATGCCTGTTGGTTTCTTCCTTACAATATTTCTTATTCATAGGGTATCTAATACTATATCCCCCTGACTCAAGGGGTTTTTATATTGATTGAAAGTGACTAGCACATCAAAGTATTCTCTTGTACCTAACAGCATGTGTTTCCTAAAATCTTACTTGTTATGGATATGAATGGCATAATTTGTAATTGACTAGTCACCTACACAGGTGGTTGGTTTCTTTTAATATATTTTAGTTACAGGAGAGTGAGAATTTTTTTTAAAACAAACTTTAATTATGCATGACTTTTTCAGATAATTTGTAATAGGCAGATATCTTAGGGATAGATGGGATAGCATCTGCTGAGGGATTTTATTAGATACTGTACAGACTGGCATTGTTGAGAGAGAGAGAATTATTATAACAATGGGAATGTTAAGGTTATGAATGAAAAAGGTTGGCCTGTGGCGTATTGTTTGACCCCTAGGGAAAGACAGCATCACCCTCCACCTTTTAATATGCAGACAGACTTTATTCTGAACAAAGTATATACTCATCCTTTATTTTAGTTAGGTGATCAGAATAATGTATGTGAAGGGACGAGATGTGAAACAATATATTTACCTAGGGAAAACAGAGTTTCGTTCAGCATTTTGTAAAATCAGCTCCACCTGCACTGATATAGATTAGTTAAAAGTCTGTCAGGGCTATAATCCGAAATCCATATTTCCAGGTTTGTATCATTTGGCCATAATTACTGCTTCCAGCCTGAAACTTGGACTAATGCATCTCAGACAAAGTTACTTTTCTGAATACTCCTTCACACAGGTTACACTCTATCATGTAAATATGTGTAGTGAAACTTGCACTAAATAAGGACTATCAGAGCCAGTCTTTTATCTGAAGAAATCACTTTTAATGACCATAAGGATCATAATTTTGTTTGACCTTTTGCTATAAATCACCTGTGTCAGACCAATGGCTTTTGCGAGTACCTTAGATGGTTTCTAAAGTTGACTAATTTCTCTCTGCTGTAACTTTACTCTTGCTTCCCTCCACCTTCCCCTCCTGCCTTTTCTCTATCCCTCCCCTATCCATATTGCCATTCCTTCTCCTGTTTCCATGCTCTTAGCACCTCGTGCCTTCCCCCTATCCCCTGCTCACACCCATATCCCACTACATATAAATGGACAACTAACCAAATGAAGCACGTTTGCCACCCATCATCCTGATTGCGCTGTTGATAGGCTACATTCTTCCCCCTCCCTGCCTTATCTGTCTTTTCTATTTAGACTGAAGCTCTTCAGAGCAGGGACTGTCTTTTATTGTATATTTGCATAAGACCTGAAACAGTGGAGCCCTCATCCTGCTTTGGGGCCTACTAGAATACAAATTTATTTTTATCATCATTCTCTTATGTATGGAAGTCCATCATTACAGGTCAGCAAGCAAATTAAAGATTTATGGGTTAGCAGATTAAAAATTGTCTAAATATATTTTTGTTGATAAAGTGAAACAAGTAGGAAGGACTTGTTGCACCCTATGGATGGTGGTGGGGTAAGTAATGTGCTTTAAAATGCATGTATGTATGAACCAGGTCTGTCTATGGTAAGAATTCAGTATGCATAGTAAGAGCACGGAATAGTATGCACATAAATCAGGCATTGTCAACTTTTAAAATGGATTTTTTACTCAAATAGCCGCTATGGCTATTGTTGAGCCATATCTTTATCATCCATAGGGCTGAGTGGCTTCACTGAAAGCCGAATGTGGCCCATAATTGAAAAGCACTGAGATAAATAAGGTATATCTCAGACTCAGGCTGTATCAGTGTAGCCTGTACATGATCCAAAATATAATGTATTTGTAATTTAGAAAAATAGACATGTGTCTGGATTCACTCTTAGCACTTCTTAATAGTAGCATAAACTTGCCTAGTGCTCTCATTTCAGCTTAAATCTTCTCTACCAATCAGATGGATGCCACCCAGTTAGAAACAAGGCAATACATCGCATTGTGGACGAATGTCTGTTAAAGATAAGAGTGGTGTAGGGCTAAATGTTTCCCAAAGGTATAGTGAGATAAGGAATGTAAGCTGGTCAAGAGTAGGAATGTACTATCTCAACACTGATGTGGTGATTAATAATCTGTCTGAAATCTTTTTTACAGGCAAAATTCACTAAAGGAATGGTAATTTTTAATGACCTTTTTGTTACTCTTTTAATGACCTTTTATAACTCTTAAAAGTTGAATGAACCACCTTGTGCCTTGGTCAGTGTAATCCTCAGAATTAATGGCTTGCAAGGGGATAAATGTTAACTGAACAACCTGTGTAGGGATGTGTAAACCCCACATTATATCAGAAGAGCATAAACAACTGGTTTTGTCTAAAGATTAGACAGACACATCTCTAAGTCGAGACGAAATCTGAGGCATTTGGGCAGTAGCACTAAGATTTTCAGGTGAGTTTTATTAAAAACAAGACAAAGTCATAATCATAGAACTCAGGGGCTACTTATCAAAACAAGCTGTTCTTTTTTGGGTAAATAGCTAACGAAGGTTGCAAAATGTGACACCTCGTTTCTTAACTGGAGAACATATATTAGATTTAAAAATGCCTTCAAATCCCAGAATTAAAGGGTATTTTTCCCCATGCATTAAAGAACAAGTTAAAATCTATCTGACTACCAAACTTCTCATTTTAATGCCATTAGAGATATGTAATTGTCATGGAAAAAAGGAAAGAGAGGCCAGAACTGGTGCTATTTCATAATAATTCATTTGACTACACTCCTGTGCCCTTCAACATCTTCTCCCCTCTTAGTACTTAAAAATGGCTCCTAAAAAGAAAGTTTGCAGATTTTGATGTGCACTAATGTCTTTATTTATACTTAGAAAATAACTAAAATGGATAGTAAACATCTAAGGACACCAGAGAGTGGGTAAGAGAGATTCTTGATCCCATATTTAATATTTACCAATTTAGAGAATATAATCACAGCAAAATAACATGCTATTTCATATCACTAGTACTATCTCATCTTCCTTCAAATGTGCTGCTTGGTTTAGGCTACTTTCTGTGGGTTTCTATGCATCCTTATAGAGCAGTGAAAACCCTTCTTGCGAAAACAACTCTTTCAAGGCACATTTAAGAATTCCATGCAGACTTAACCTGTATATAGGTCACACGAGTCAGCTCTGATAGCACTTTTCAAATATTTTATTTTTTTTCTTTTCTCCCATTCATTTTCTTTCTTCTTTCTCCCATTTCCCTCCTTCTCTTCCATCTTTTGCTCTTCTTCCCCTCTCTGCCCTTTCCCCTTCTTCCATTACTGACAAAATATGCAATATCCAGAGAAGAGAGTACAATGACCAGAGAGGATCCAAGCAAGAGGTTAATGCATTAATATAACATGTGCATACCAACAATTTATACTAAATCTCGTAATCTGAGTCCTGCATTGAAAATCTTATGAAAAATGGAAAAAGGAGTTGCTTAGCACTATTAGAACCAGGCAAATATTGTGCACACACACAAAAATATGTGATGAATCACTCTAATTTATACATTAATTTTGCATTAGCCATGCTTCTACAGCTTGTATTCACTTTCCATGAACATTCATTCTCAGAAAGTGAATTTCAAATCTATGTAGATTACTGTTCACAGGAAACAGATTTTACATTCACACATGCAAATTCATTCATTCTAGGAGAACCTGTACCCTCAGTTATTCAGGGCACAATGGCAGTCATCATATATACCTTATGTGACCAATTACAGAGAACACCACTGCTAAAATAGTGAAGTGAATATCAAATACTGAATATGCACACACAACTTTTTCTCAGAATTTTTCTCCTGACAAAGCATTGTCTAAATCCCTTTGTTACTCATTCTGTGTCTCATGAAAATTACCTTTCCTTCTGTATTATTTGACATATGTAGAAATTATGGGCCAGATTCTGACTGCTGTTATACTGCTGTAAATCTGGACTAACTTCTTGGACCTGATTCTCAGTGACACAAAGGCCCTTTTATGCTGTTCTTTCAGTGCAAAGGGGCCTTAATTTACTCCCACTTTAAGGCCCCTTTTACACTTCCAAGCGGGCTTAGTATAAATGAGAATAAGGGTAATTGACTTTAATAGAGTTACTGCAGCTTTACCCTGGTGGAGCGCAGAATCCAGTCGTATGTCTGTTTCTCCATCGTGGATCAAATATCTAAGTAGAAAACCAAAAGTCTGAGACTCATCCAAAATCTGCAGTGAATGAGGTAGCTATTTTCTGAAGTATTATTAACCAGAAACTGCACTGGAGATTGAAGAGATGAACTGGAAAAGAAAAAACAAGGGACTGACTCTAATTTCCACAATTTAGCCTAATATCCTGTAAAACACAAAAGCTGTTGCAATATCACTGTATCACTGAATTGTACTGTTTAAAAAACGAAATCTTTACTGTGAAAGGACAGATGGACGGAGAGATGCAATGAGTGTCTCATTGGCTATGTGCCATTTTTAAAAAGGTTGGTGGCTCATATGATGTGCAGAGGTCAGTTGCTAGGTTGCAGTGGATTTTGTTGCCTTCCTACGGTTAGGAGAGTGATCTCCTGATGAGGTGAGACCCCGAGGCAGTGTCCTTTGAGCAAACTTGCCCTCTTCTTTCTGCTGGCTGAGCAGATACAGCGAGGAAGATGCTGTTATTAACTCTTGTTTCCTATCCAGGCATCTTGAAGACAACTGTAAAAGTAATTGAAAGGCTATTTACTTAGCCAGATTATAGTCTAACATATTAACTTGAGAACCAGCTCACTAAGCAATGACTCCTCTTCTCAACAAACAGGGCAGCTGAGAGTTTTCTCATATATCAGCAGAATTTCTATTGCCTTTTCCCCCCCGGGAGCCTCCCGTGAACTCATTATAAGGCAAATTCATTTTAATGCTTGAGTGAAAATTACCCAAGAAAGGTTCCAAAGTGCAAACTCTCTAATGATCTCTTCCCTTAACTCTTCCTCCCCTCACCCAAATCTGTGAGCAAGACTCACGATACATGCATTATTTGTATTTCCACAGCTCCCAGTGGGACCAGATGGGATCAGGGTCACATCATGCTAGATTCTGTAAAAACACCAGGAAGACACTTCCTGCACCAAAAAGCTGAGTGTCTAGATTAAGCTAAAATGCAATAGATCAGAGCACAAACAGAGGTAGGAATGGTGGAGTGGAGGACAGGGGTCACACAGCTGCATGCCTCATTAGTGTTTTTCAAGGCTTTGCTTGCAGAGTCCACAACCCAAAGAAATTCAACTGTACGGCATCGTTAGAAAAATAATACTGGATTTGTTTAACGACAGATTACATTTTCTAACTGGGGAATCAAATTGCCATAATGACAAAATAAATGTGCAGTGGACGGGGGTCAGAAACACCTCGCATAGACATAATTTAAGTTACTTATTAGTTCGCTGGATATACTATATGAATAATGTGCTGGAGGAAAGCTAGGTCAATGAGAGGAAATTAGCATTTTCTTCTGAAAGTGATTCAGTGACAGAAAATCAGTAGACCACAACATAGAAATAACTGGTTTTTCTAGTATCCTTTACATCAAGAATTGGGGCAAACATTTTGTCAGTGACCTGGTTTAACATGTATCATTGCATGACAGTGACATGTAGATTTAACCTGCTCCGTGCATTGTTTTATTCCTTGATACTGTTTTTGGAGTATGCCTTCTAAAACACATTTGCATTAAAACAATAGCCTGAAACTGCAGACAAGCACACGTTTCCATATTGCAATTCCAAGAGTTTCTCTTCACTCTGTAACTCAGGTCACCGGTTCTGGCGCATTGTAATACTTCCCTGTGGATTGAAGCTTCTGCCTTTGGAAAGAGTTTCCTGTTTCAAAATGCACAAACTGACATGCTACGGAATAGAAGGGTGATTGTGCAACTTTCAGTGGGCGGACTCAGGTTCCTGATGTTAAGCATGTGCTGTAGTGCTTTGCTGGATTGTGACCATAGTGCTCAGGGCCTTTCAGGGTCAAGCCTCTGTGCAGCGTCTGACTGAGGAACTGTGCGATTTGAGCAGACATCTCATCCTGAGTTGCTTATCACTGTGTGCCTTTAAGGAGCCCCAAAGCCCTTCTCCAAATGTTATCAGATAACATTTCATGGGACTGCCTGTGATTCTTGTCAGCGGGAATGTTGTGTGTTCAGCATCTACAGTATTACAGGATAGCTGTGCTATTTTAGGTTTCTCTCCAAGCAAAATTGAAACACATCCCAGATCACTTTGCTTGTTTGTTTGAAGTCTTTACTTCATTCAGGAAAAAAACAAAAACCCAACAACCCTGCAATAAAGCAACTAGCCCTTGACAGTAACCACCCAAACCATGCATCCTGCCCAGACCTGGGAATGGGGAACAGTCCAGACAGTCAGGCTGCATGCGCAGGAAACTGAGCATAGCCTCAGACCGCTCAGCCCTGTCTTCTATTGTGGGTGGTGAAAACCGAATCACAGCCATGGCAGCGTGCGTAATGTGGGTAACGATAGTTGTTAAGAAGGCCACTCACATGACTGCAGATGGTTACAGGATTGAGTCCTCTGGGTTGAATTCGGTCTAGTGCAGAGGTCCAGCCCCACTCAAACTGCATTTAAACCCTGTTTTGAGGTTTTAATTGGGATGTCACTGGTGCACAGACATTGTGTTGACCGTTTTCATGGGAAAGGATAAAAATTTCTCCCCTTAGGCTTCTCCCTTCACCTTACTTCGAAAAATCATAACGGAAGTCAGCGGGTTTTGCTTAGGGGAAGGGGATTTTTTCCCCACTCACTTGTAGTTCAAAAAAGCTCAGACTTCCAGGGATATTCACCTTAATGTGTAGGGGAAAATTTTAGCCCAAAAGGTGAATTTTTCAGTAAATTATGTGTGAGTGAAAACAGTTGATTATAAGGGAAACTGTTTTACAACAGTAATTAAAATCAGGCCAGAGCATCAGTTAGTGTTAGTCAGTGTAGCTCGGTTAAAGTTAAAGGAGCTGCAGGGATTTATACCAGCTGAGGATTTTGCCTGTATATGTGGATTACTGCATTTTGTGGTACTATGTGCTAGGTGTAATTGTGGGAACAAATAATAAAGATATAAAAATCTCTCAGATATAGGACCAAATTCTGCTCTTGATTATACAATGTAAATTGTCAGGGAGGTAGCCGTGTTAGTCTGGAATAGCAGAGGTAACAAAGTCCTGTGGCACCTTAAAGACTAACTATAAAGTTTTGAAGCATGAGCTTTCGTGGGCTAATACCCACACTCCCTGATCGGAGATAACAAGCTGGTTCAGCTTAATTGGACTAACCTTTTCACCTCCCACCTGGCTCTTACCTACTTTTTTATAACTGCCTCTGAACACTTCCACTGCTTGCATCCGACGAAGTGGGTATTAGCCCACGAAAGCTCATGCTTCAAAACTTTATAGTTAGTCTTTAAGGTGCCACAGGACTTTGTTACCTCTGCTACAATGTAAATTGAAATCAGTGGAGTTCCTCCTGATTTACAGTGGTGTAAATGAGAACAGAGTGTGACACAAAGTCATTTGCTTCTCACAATGCAGAGAATGTGTGTTACACAATCATTGTAGTTCGAACTAGATCACCACATACAATAAAACAACCAGGGCTGGCTCTAACTTTTTTGCTGTCCCAAGCAGAAAAAGGGGGGGGGGGGGAGCAAGAACATGCCACTCCAGGATTGGGCAGAATGCTGCCCCTTACAATGTGCTGCCCTAAGCACATGCTTCCTTGGCTGGTGCCTAGAGCTGGCCCTGAAAACAACAGCTATATTTTACCCTTTGCTAATGTGATTTCACAGGGGTTGTGTGAAGGGTGATTTAGTCTGATTCTTTCCCTGCTGTTTTTCTGTTTCAGATGGCAAATAACCCTTGTACCAGGTAACATTCCCATGCATGTTCTGCATGTCAGCTGGAGTCGGTCCCCTACAGTGACTCTGGAAAGAAGAAAAAAGAATCACTGTCACAGCTATGGCAGCACCAAAGAAAGTTCTGCTCTCCTCCCCTCCTGATGGAGGCTGGGGATGGATGATTGTTGTTGGCTGCTTCCTTGTGACTATCTGCACTAGGGCTGTAACAAGGTAAAATAGTTTCTTGTCAGGCTGACTCTTTGTAATCTTTTTTCTTTTCTCTTCTCTTCTCTTTTCTTTTCTTTAGAAAAATAAGAAAGATCTTTTGTAATGGCTAATAGTTGAAGTTAAAGGAATCAGTTCTGTCTGGACTTTTTACTATCTTTTTAACCTGTTTAGTTTTCAAAGGCCTCATGAACTCTGTATGGGGGCTGGGACAGCTAAGAGATTAAGATTTCTCCAATATTAGTCCTTGATGACAGCTATTATGCCCAGTCCAAGATCTCCTATCACCACCCTTACTATTTTGCACTATCAGAATTATTTCATGCTGTAGTTGTTCAGTGGGGACTAGAGGAGGCAGTCAGGGCCTTTCCAGGCCATGTCCCGCTCTGACCTTCCTGTGATTTGCTTTGGCAAGTTTCTCTGGATTTGTTTGACTCTTGGGTATATCCGATCGACCTGTAGTGTAATCTCTTTGCTCTCTACAAGCATTTCAGTTGCCTTCCTGCATGAGAACTATCTCCTAAAGAGGCCTTCCCTATATATACCTCAAGTATCCTAACTATGCAGGGAATATTTGTTGCTGTATTCCTCAAAAATAGAAGGCAAGAAAATAGGCTAACCTACCCTGAAAAGTGCATCTATACATTTGGGAACAAGAAGGTTCCTTCTGCTGATGTTGCTGTGTTTTGGGAGGATGGTCTATGTTGATATGAACATGTAAACTGTATGAGGGATATCAGAGACAGGCAGCACAGTATGTGAGGGGCATTGGAGACAAGGGTCTCATTTGAACTAGCAACACGATACAATTACAACTCTTCTTATCCACATAATTTATTTCTTTTTAAATAAAGCTGCCAGACTCGATGAAGGAATTGTGTGGTAAGTCTCATAAACACTTTCCTATAACCATGTAAATGTTGATCTAGTGCTACCATATTACTACAACTACATGAGCTACATACTAACACTACAAGTTTTTCTAAAGGCAGTTTTGTTCCCATAATGTTTGCTTTTTTGCATGTGAAATACATTGATTTGCATTATAGAATTGATCTAATTGATGCTGTATTTTCTAGAACAGATGAATCTGAAATCTGGCTTTGAACTCAGAGATAGTTGATTGATTGAGGACCGAGCAGGAAGATCACCCAACAACCCCTTGCTTATTTAGCAGACTTGAAATGGTCCTATTTCTCAATCAGATATTGGGTGTGAGGATATTTTATTTTAAAGCATCATAAAACACCGCTAAATAGTGGTATGGTGGCACATGAGCAGTGGAGGACACCATAGAATTCCATGGTGAATTTGAGATCAGACATAGATAAAGCCAGAAGACCTGATGAAAGGACCTATTTTACCAGACTATATTTGAGAATTATGCTGTGCCTCTCATCCTTTCTCATGCTTTCATTCAGACAAAACTCTTATTGTTTTTCCTTAGTAACATGCTCCTAGGAGTACATAAACATATTTTATCCTAAAGGTCAATTTTTTTCATTCATGTGATATGGAAAGATGGCAGACACACCCTGCACTTCGATGTTGTGGATTCAGGAAAGAAGAAGGTCTGTCTGTACATATTCTATTGCAACTCGGGCTAATGAAATCAATAGGGCATTGGCTCAGTCCACACGGAACTCGTTGCGGGGTCTCCGCCTTAGGCCCAATCCATCAGACAGGCATGCACGCACTTAACTTTATGGACATGAGTCTCATTGATCCCATACTTCATAAGCTTGTCAGAGCAGGGGTTGTGTTATTTGATCTGCAGTAGGAAGTACATGCATAAATAATACTAATAAGTCTAACATTAATTGGCATCACTATAGACAGAGTGTGTGTGCGGGGGGGGGGGGGAGATTTGCTTACTACAGTATTTGTATTTCAACATTCTACCTTATTGGCCAGATTTTAAACAGATGGCCTCCTGTCTTTGTGTTCACAATGCATCTGCGAATATTTGCAGCCCCAAAAAGGGAGGGCTGATCTCAGAATCAGTTTCTGTCTGTAAAGAGCCATTCAGAGTCTGTACTGTTAAATCAGCTGGAGTTCTGGATCCTTTGTTTAGCTACAGCGTATGCTGCTGTCTGCAGGCAAATCAGTAGAGGATTCCTTGACTACCGTGAGTTTGTTCCAACCTTTACATAACTGAATGGCATTTTGTGTGTATGTCTGTATATCTATATGTCTCTGTAAACATGAATTTGAATCCTTCTTGTGCCATCAGAAGTCACTTAGGACATAGGGAGGGCTCTGCCATCCCTGACTATTATGTTGTTTGCCAGAGTGGCTCTCTTGTTGTGTTTCTATAAGGTCATCTTCTTTTTACAAGGATAGGTTGTTGGCTTATTGCTCAACCCCTTCTTCTTACCACCCCCATCCCCCGCAAGCCTCCCACAGCTGGGAGGACCAGTAGACTACTTTTCATCTGGTCCCCCCTTACCTGTCCTGCTTGGGTGGCCTTGCCAGGAGTTAAAGCTCCCTCTGGCATAGCTCTCAGGGTCACATTCCCACCACAGTCAGGTGCAGTCCCCAGGGAAGGAGAAGAGTATCCTTAATGTGGTGGGAAGCAGTGGGAAGGCCTCTGCATTCCAATGACCCTGAGTGCTATGCCGGCAGCAGCTTTGACTTCTGGTGGGGCCACCCAAACTGGACAGGTCAAACGATAGGGGCCAGATGAAAAAGGAGTCCCTAAGTCCTCCAGGTTGCTGGGGAGAATGAGATGCCAACATCCTATCCTTGAGACATGTCTTGGTGCCAACTGACTGAGAGCACAAGGGGACATAGAGGTTTACAGGAATGGGCAGGTCAAATATATGCTTAATAATTCAGTAAAGATGAAGTCTTTACTGAGAGCCAGTAGCCCACTGATCCATCATAATCACTGCAAAATGTATGCACAGATAATATTTAAGGAGTTATATGTCTATACTGAAAATGAGATTCTTAGGGCAGTAAACCAGGAGGTGGCATGTCTTGGATGGCTTCCTTTCAGGAAGGGGGGTAACAGACGCTTATCTCCCTGTCTGGTTGTTGTGTATTGTGTGTGTCTCAACGGAGGCCTATTTGCATACTGAGCCAGATGCTGAGTAAGAAATTGCAAAGTCTACAATAAAGTAGTACACAGGAAGAATCAACCATCAGGTGGTATCCTGTTTATAAATATGGGCAATGAATTGTTCTGATCTATCTGGGAATGCAAACAGACACCTTGGATGTTTCAATGAGGAAGCAAGCTGACAGCATGACTTGTCTGATGAATGGAAGATCACAGCCAAGCCTGGTTGTAATGCACTGGAAGGACTTTGGATAAGTATTGCTCTAAGATATGAAAAGAAGTCTAAGTTCTAGAATGCATGCTATGGTTTTAATTTATATGTAACCATTTGTTTCCAATATTTCTACTTGTTATCACTTGAACCTCTATATTTTATTAAATAAACTTTTAGTGTTTTCACTATAAACATACCTACATGCTGTGTGTTAAGCAGAGCTTTGATCTGAGATGTAGTTGGTAAACTGGAGTGATTGGCAAGCTGCTTCTTTGGAAGCAGCAATTCTGTGAATACTGCAAGTGTCTGGTGGACCAGGGGCTGAACTTTCCAGGGAGATGCTTGGAGGGCTTGGGGGTTGGAATGTGCCTATTACTAATTTGTAGAGAGAGCAGAGCCTACATAGGGGAGTTCTAGTGTTGCCCATGGCTGGTGCAGCCAGGGAGATGACAGATGGCAGACACAGACAAGGCTTCCTCATGCTAAGGGCTGGTGGTAGCGAAGTGCCTCATGGCCCTGGGTATCCCTGGAAAGTATCACAGGTTGAACGATAGGCCAACAACCTATCGTAGTGAAAAAGTGAAGCTATAGAAACAACAAGATAGCCACTCTGGCAAACAGCATGATACACTGGATGGCAATGTAGGAATAGTTTATGGTAGGTTAAAATAAAAGAGGGCTAGATAATTGTCTGCTCTTTTAAAGATTGGCTCTTCTTGTGAAAAGAAATGTCTTCCGTGTCCTTGCCGGATTAAATTGATCTGTCTAATCCCACTACTAGGGTCATACTTGGTGACCTTCTGTGAGTCAGTTGTCATTGTCTCATTTGTTCTTCTCTGATTCAGTTAAGCCAGGCACATGAACTACTACTGTAGAACTATCCATCCTATGTGCCACATTTTCATTTGTCATTATTTCCTGTGCATCCAGATAGTTTCTCATTTCAGTCTCCATTTTGCAGATGTTTAATGCATTTCCCTTGGAAGTCAACAGCAATCTTTGCATTGACTTTCATAGGATTTGGAACAGACCCAAACCAGGTACCTTTTATCCCTGAATTTAACAGATCAGTATTCATGTTTTCTTTCCTAGATGCATCTCAATTTTCTTTGTGGAGTTCCAGACATACTTTGCTCAGGATTATGCCCGAACAGCTTGGATCCATTCCATTGCAGACTGTGCCACAATGCTGTGTGGTGGGTATTGCACTCTCTGAATAATAAACTGGCTTGTTCTTTAGTCCAGTGGGACACCTGTTATTAGTGTATTCAAATCATCAGAGCCAGCATGGAAAATTTCTGGTTTCAGGCTGGCTATTGACTTTTGTCCAGCACACCCTGGCTTTGTAGCCAAATGAGTATAGTATGTCCGAGCTGTGTCTCCCAGCACAGGTTGGCAAAGAGGGGGCTTTTTTGTATAATTTTGTCTGATACTGAAAAGAAACAGAGCATTTTATTGTCACGTGATGTGTGTTTTAAGAACTGTTTTTGTGAAAAGGCCTAATGGGAAAGGTCATGGTTTAAGAAGCATTCCACTAGGACTTGTTTTGCCTAGAATATTGCAGTTATATTTCAGACTTGACTGTGTGTTTCCTAGTTCCTTTGGTTCAAGTCACAACCATGGCATCCCTTAACTGAACTTTTTTGTGAGCAAATGTCCTTTGTGTTTTCTTTATGAAGTATCCTCTAGGACAGTGGTTTCAAACTGTGGGTTGTGACCTAATGCTGTGTCGCAGAATGGAAGGCACTGGGTTGAAGTGGCTCTGGTCCACACAAGTGACTGGGCCATTAAAAGTCCCATGGGTGTCCTGGCCCGACTAAAGCAGGCTAGTTCCTATTTGTTCTGACACTGCGCTCGGCCCCGGAAGCGGCTATCAGCAGGTCCGGCTCCTAGGC
Organism: Sternotherus odoratus; assembly: GCA_032164245.1. Classification (NCBI taxonomy): domain Eukaryota; kingdom Metazoa; phylum Chordata; order Testudines; family Kinosternidae; genus Sternotherus; species Sternotherus odoratus. The sequence continues at coordinate 78,935,139 of JAVMKO010000005.1, read as the reverse complement.
AGGGAGGCCATAGGGTTCTATGCACTGCTCCTGCCCTGAGCACCTCCGACACCCCAAACGCCTCATCCCAATCTGGGCATCAACAATTATCTTCAACTGGATCGCCAGAAAACAAGTTTGAAAATCACTGCCCTAGGACACCCGTACTGTTCTGGAGTTACACTTCACTTAAAATAGCCGTTGACCTGATTTTATGGAAAATAGAAATCCGTCATTTTGAAGGGTTTTTGAGGTCACAAACCCCATGATGTGAATCTGAAATGTCACTCCAATCAGTGTTTTTCTCTTGTTTGACTGGTTTGGGTGCTGATTTTTGTTCCCAAGCCTTGACTCTGGTGGTGAAGTATGTGTGAGTACACACTGCATTCATTCACTAACTGCATTTGTTATTTTTAAAGCCCCACTTGGAAGTTTTATCAGTAACCATCTGTCATGTCAAGTGGGCATCATGCTTGGAGGACTACTTGCTTCTGCTGGACTGATCCTGAGTTCATTTGCCACATGCCTGGAACACCTCTACTTTTCATTAGGAGTGCTTACAGGTAGGAGGGATTCATAATGTTTGCCCCAGCCATTACCTTGACATTAGAGGGGCCACCACTGCCCCAGTGACACTGCCCCAGCTCCAGTCAGCAGAGGCTCTCAGACTGGAACCCTCTTGTTATGAAAGAATGACCCACTTGCAGAGCATTATGTGGGAGGGCTCCTGATCTGAAATAGCCCCAGTTTGGGTGACCTGCCTAGCAGACAGCAAAAGTCATCTGTTCAACAGTTGTGTGGATGAGGGTAAACTTCTCAGATGATGAGAGGGTGGGAAAGCGGATTCTTTGCTTGTTTGTTTGTTGGTAGGTTACTGGCTGACAGGGTTCCTTTTGGTTTAATACTTTGGAGGTTTTGTTGTAATATAAATTGTAGGTCAAGACACACAAAGCTTTGCATTGGTGATTTTTTAACTTATTTAAATCAAGGTAAATGATAAGTAAATGAGAGTGTCATTGTATCAGTTTGTTAAGTCACCATTGCACGGCTTATTCAGCTCTACATTCAGTTTAGAAGCACAAATCCTCTGTTGAATGCATCATCGTAATGTATCCTCTCTTTGATTCAGCACTGTGTTAAAAGAATACCCTCAGTCTATCCTGTGTTTAAATAGTTGCTTGTACACTAAAGAGAGGGAGAGGTTGCAATAGTTATACTGAAATTCCTGCCTCATTAAAACTGTCACGGTAGCCACGGTGATATAAGCCTTGTACTTGGTCCCCTGCCGTTGAGTAGCAAGTTGGTAGAATTACTATACTTTGTGTGCTGCCAACGGCTTATTTGCTCAGAAAAAGAATTCCTTGTTACAGTGTGTGTTGCTCCTGTATTGCAATGTTAATCTTTGTCCAATGTGTTCATAACACATAAAAGGTCCCTTGTAACACACAGCACCATGTCATATACCCTCCTACTGCCACTGAGGCTTCCTTTGTGAGAGCTGTTATGAATATTGAGGAAGAGAAGCAATGAAGTTCTAGACAGCCCATTTCACAAGCAGTGAATTTAGTCTGCAGGGAGTGAGTAGGGAAGAAATGAACTAATAGTAAAATGCTGGTAGTACTGATGCAGTGAGCTGACCTGTAATATAGAGGGCAGTTGAGAATAACACTAGCTTTGTAGTATCAAAATTCACTGCCCTTCTTGGGGTTTGGCTTTATTCACAAAGAAATAAACAATAAGAGAACATAAAGTTCAATTTAAACCTTCCCCCCCCAAAAAGTCAGAAGTCCTGCCTCAAGACACCCTATCAGTGGTTCTCAACTCATTTAAGTTCTCAGACCACCAGGCCAATCAAAAACAATTTGTGGACCACCTTCTTTTTTTTATTTTTTGTTGAGATATGATTAAAAAGAGCAGACACATTTTGGTTTGAAATCTATTTATTTCTTACTAGATGTTCGGATTCTCTTCTCACTGACAAGCTTTTCTATGTTTGGAATAGTATTTGATAATGCACAACAAATATCGCTTCTCACTGCGAGCTGATTCCTCTGTTTGGACTTAACGTGCAACAAACACGAAAATCCTGTCTCACACATAAATTGATGCAAATGGAAAAAGAAATTTGACTGCGTGTGATGACAGATTTGGGTAACTCCTGGTCATGCTGGCCCAAAATTTCTCTTTCGTAGATTGCTGGTACATGTCTTGGGTCACAAAATCATTTTTCAGATTTATTTTGGGAGATGTATAGTAATTATAAATCACTCATATAGATGTCCCAAAATAAGTTGTCTGGTGGCAAAAATTGCAACTACAATATAATATCTATCTAACTCGCACTGCACACATTACATGGGCTACAAACAAACAAACAAACTATGGTTAGTTTTCATCTCTTGTATTTGGTTGAGTAAAAACATATTTTAGGGTTATTTTTTAACAGATGATAATATTTTATTAACCTGCGATACCAGTGTTAACATATTATTTATTTTGGGAATAGACCGTTTAACTTAGTACTGTCAAAACCAAAATTGCTTTCATGCCAATCTGATAAATTCAACAGGTGTAAATATAAAAGTTTGTGTCTTACCCCCTGTGTTAAAATCCCCATACAAAAAAGCCACAAACGAAATAGAAGTGTGTAATAAACTAATGAACATAAAGTTGAAAATTGTGTTCAAACTTACATTTCACAACAGAAATTATAAACAAACTAAAACAGCACAGTTAGCACAGAACGAACAACACGACAACCACTCAGCATGGCGGCAGGAGCTACACTGATGCTCAGAGCCTTAGACGGAAGTTACTGGCAACACAATGTGGTTGCGTCCTAGAGGATGCCATTCATGACATGCTGCGTGCTTGTGAACACGGCATAAAACAGCCTAACGGCAGCGCTAGTGGTTCATGGGCCATCAGTTGAGAACCACTGCCCTAGATACTCTTCATCTCTTTTATGTCTGGGTGATGTAACAAGCTGCTGGTCTCAGTGGGTCCATTTTATTCCATTCAGCCCTCCCCAGCAGAGTCAGCACCTGTTAGGAAGATGGAGTATTTCAGGCCAACACTGATAGCCTGCTGCATCCTGAGACTCTTCTAAGCTTGTGCTTTCTGCCAAAGGCAATGGGAGAGGCACCTGTGTAGCTGAGGGTGCAATTTATTTCAAAATGCCAGCCTGGAATAAATTTGTGTGTCTGATTCAGAAATCTTTTCAGAAATACCAGCACTGATGCTAATGTCTGATTCTTGTGCATCTGTCCTTAAAGCTCTTTAGCAAAATCCATGAAATTGTTCTCTGCCCAGATGAATCTAATTAATCTACTAAATAGGAATGGCATCTTGTTCTGAGCCTTTTTAACCTCGGTTCTGAAAGTGGTCACAGCACCTTGAATAAGGACTTTCCTAGGGGATTTAACAGTGCACAGAACTCCAGCCAGTTGAAGTGCAGAATTTCTTCATCTTGTCAAAGAAAGTTTCTCGTAGAACATTTTACAGTAGAGAGACATTCTCTGTGCCACCCTTCAGAGATCTGCAAACACACACATCTGCCCTGAAAATAGATATTTGGGTTTGTAGCTGAGTGTAACACCAAGCAATGATTGTAGGACCAATAGGTCTGATGCAATGCTCCCACAACTTAAATGGGAGGTCCCTCCGTCCCCTGGCACAAAGTGGTTTCTGGGCACAGGGCTATTAATAACTGGCCAATGATGCTGTGCTCCTATCTAGCCTGAGTACATGTTCATACACAAAACTTATCAATCCGCACTGAACCTTTGCATTGGTACAGATTAGTGAGGTTCAACTCTATTTGTTTGACTCCGTATCCCTGTTTTTTGCTTCATGTTTTTATCCCATATTCACTGAATTGCAAAATGTGATAATCCACAAAGTGCCTCTTGATTATTAGTGCTGAGGGGAGTGGGTTACTTGGTTTAATTTAACGTACCCTATTACTTGTATTCAGTGTTAAGCAACCTTCATTCTGCTTTTCCCCCTAGGACTTGGATTTGCACTTTGCTATTCTCCAGCCATAGCAATGGTGGGCAAATATTTCAACAAAAAGAAAGCACTGGCTTACGGGATAGCCATGTCAGGGAGTGGAATCGGTACCTTCATTCTGGCCCCTGTGGTTCAACTCTTGATTGAACAGTTTTCCTGGCGTGGAGCCTTACTCATCCTGGGTGGTTTTGTGTTAAATCTCTGTGTCTGTGGTGCCCTGATGAGGCCTATTGCTCTTAAGGAGGACCATAAACATCCTCCGGAGTTTCTTGAACAGGAGTTTGTCTCAGAAGCACAGAAGCAAGACGTAAAGCAACTGTCCATCTGTTCACCTTTAATCAAAGCATGGTCTCGTGAATGTCTGTGCTGCTGCTCCTGGCAGGAATACAACTTCTTACTGATGCCAGACTTCATGGTGCTAGCAGTGTCTGTTTTATTTATGGCATATGGCTGTAGCCCTCTTTTTGTCTACCTAGTGCCTTATGCTTTGAGCGTTGGCGTGAGTCATCAGCAGGCTGCCTTCCTTATGTCCATCCTTGGTGTCATCGATATCATTGGTAATATCACCTTTGGATGGTTGACAGACAGAAGGTAATGATAGACCGCAAACTAGGTATAAGCCTTTGCACGTGGGATAGCCAGGTGTAATGCTTGCTAACGTACATTTTGAGAACATTACAATGGCTTGCATTATTTTTCCAATAGATCAGCTCAAGTTATGGTATTTATACAACTCCCAGAAAAGCTCATTTTTTTTACCTCAGATTTCAGCTTTGAGGTAACTTATACTTTTAATTTTAATTTTTAGGAAAGAATAACATTTGTCCAAAGCTGCCATTTTCTATAGTGTAAACGTATCTCACAGTTCAGTGTATATTAAGCATTACCCTTTGTGCCTGATCTGTAGAGGATGCAAGTCTACTACTTCTGCCTTTCTCTCTCATTTGTGCTGCTGTCATGGCACAAGAGGGATGAAGGATCTGGCACTGTCAGGGCCGGCGACAGGGGGGTACTACGGGTAGAGCTGTACCGGGCCCCAGACTTTAGGGGCCCCCCGGTACACAGCAGTACCCATAGTCATCCCCCCTTGTCGCCGGGCCTGGAGAGCGAGGAAGGGGTGGGGAGGCAGCGCGGCTCTCCTCTGGACGAGCGCGCGTGTCCCCGGCAGGAGCAGTGAGCCCGGCCGGCGGCAGTGGCGCAGTCCGGGAGAGAAAGTGCGTGTGTGTGTGTGTGGGGGGGAGCAGCAAGGGCGGCTCGCGCTCCCGCAGGACCCTGTGCTGCCGCCAGCCGCTGTCAGCTGAGGGGGGAGCGCCGGCTGGGCTTGGGGGGCCCCGGCTGGGCTTCCCCCCCAGCCGCTGTCAGCTGGGGGGCCCCGGCTGGGCTGGAGGGGGGCGGCTGGGCTGGGGGCCCCCCGGCCGCTGTCAACTGGGGGGGGGGGAGTGCCAGCTGGGCTGGGGGGGGGGCCCAAACAATCAGAGTAGGGCCCCCCCAAATTTCTGTCGCCGGCCCTGGGCACTGTATTGTAAGGCATAAACACAAAAGGGCACAGTTAAGGTTGTATGCAACTCCTAACTTCTCCCTTTCCTGACATTTTAATGCCTAGCCATGTTTTGCTACCTTTACTCCATTGCGACATTTTGTTGTATCCAATGTCTATAATACTGGAGGCAAAGATCAGGTGAGTGTGGCACTAGGCTATTCTAAAGGGTGTTATATTTATTCTTTCAGTTGTCCTACTTATTCAGTGCACTGGATATTTGAGTCAATGCGAATTGTGGATTTGATTCTTCTCTCACTTGCACCACTTTTAATTCCATTACATCAATCCTTATTTACACCAGTAAAAGTGAGAAGAGGGAATAAGGCCATTTGTCTTATTTCTGCAAAATATTAGGAACACTTGTAGTGAACTTAGATATAAATATAGAAGAGTATATGTTACTCAGACAAAGTTTTAAAACCAAGACCAAGGGTTGAATGGGCCTGGAGGTTGAACTACCCTCCCCCCACCAAGAGTGGCCCCTAAGAAAACTGAGGCACATGCATAGAGTAGGGAAGCTTGTACTGCTATCCCTAATGTGTGTTCTACGGATAGACAGAAAACTTGACTCTCCAGGTTTGTCAGTGCAACGTAGTGTTAGAGCCATCACTGGCTGGGTTTTGCACTTGGGAAGCTCTATATGTGAAGCTGGACATTAAAACTGTGCAGCATAGAAAAGACAGGGAACAAATTAAAACAGAAAATATCCCAGGACTCAACCATATGTTAATTGCATATGGTAAACTAATAGATCTGGAAGTGAACTGATACAAAGAGGAAGTACACATGATTGACTTATCCTTCCTCTTTTTAAAATCCACAGGTGTCTGAAGAAGTACCGCTATGTTTGCTACCTCTTTGCTGTGGGAATGGATGGCCTCTGTTGTCTCTTCCTTCCCGTTCTCCAAAGTTTCCCTATGCTTGTGCCATTCTCATTTACCTTTGGGTATTTTGATGGAGCCTACGTTACAATGATCCCTGTCGTGACAGCAGATGTAGTGGGAACTGCTTCCTTATCATCAGCCCTAGGCATAGTGTATTTTCTTCATGCACTCCCTTATCTAGTGAGTCCACCCATTGCAGGTCAGTTGACAGATGACTCTACTGTACTGTTCGTAATGTTACTCCAGATTTACCTTCTGATGAAAGCAGAATGATTTATTATTTATCTAGAGCTGGTCAGACATGAGAAGTAATTTTGTGTGGAAATTTTGTTTCATAGAAATTTCAAACACTGACGAAAAATGTCATTGAAAAATCAAGTTCTGGAAAGTGTTGCCCATTTCTAACTTATAACCATCAAAATTATCCACTTTTTTGGAAAAACACATTAAAGGGTAAAAATACAGAGCCTAAAATCATAGAAATGTAGGGTTGGAAGGGACCTCCCTAGCCTCCTGTGCTGAGGCAGGACCACGTAAACCTCGATCATCCCTGATAGGTGTTTGACCAACATGTTCTTAAAACCTCCAATTATGGGGATTATTCCACAGTCTCCTTGAAAGCCTTCTCCCATGCTTAACTGTTCATATGGTTAGAATTTTTTTCCTAATCTCTAACCTAAATCTCCCTTACTGCAGATTAAGCCCATTGCTTTTGGTCCTACCCTCAGTGGACATGGAGAACAATTGATCACTGTCCTCTTTATAAAGGCACTTAACATATTTGAGGACTGGTCTCAGGACCACCCCTCTCTTCATTTTTTTCTTCCTCCTCAAAACTAAAATATGCCCAGTGTTTTTAACCTTTCCTCGCAGGTCTGCTTTTTTAAAACATTTTTTATCATTTTTGTTACTCACCTCTGGATTCATTCCAATTCCTCCACATTTTTCTTAAAGTGTGGCACCCGACTGGACACAGTACAGTAAAACCTCGATTTAATGGACTAATTCGGGCGAGGGGGTGTCCGTTAAATCAGAAAGTCCATTATTTAATAATTAAAAAAAAACCCGAGCTGTCGGAGCAGCAGCCCGCCCGCCACAGGGCCAGGGCGGCAGCTCCGCAGCCCGCCCGCTGCCGGGACCCGGGCGGCAGCCGGGAGCCGGCAGCCAGCCCGCCTGCTGCCTGGACCCGGGCGGCAGCCGGGAGCCGGCAGCCAGCCCTCGACAAATGGATTTCGGATGCATCAGACTTGCTTAGAAATTTTGTCCGTTGCATCCGAAGTCCGTTAAATCGAGGTCCGTTAAATCGAGGGTTTACTGTACTCCAGCTGAGGGCTTACCAGTGCTCAATAGATAGAGCAAGACATTTGCCTCCTGTGTCTGACATTCAACACCCCTGTTACTACACCCCAGGATCATATTAGCCTTTTTCACAAATGCAAAACATTGTTGACGCTCATTCAATTTGTCATCCACTGTAATGCTCAGATCTTTTCCGGCAGTATTAGTACCTAGGCGGTTATTCTCTATTTGCCTTCTTAAGTGTAGTACTTTGCACTTGTCTTTATTGACTTGAATCTTGTTGAAATCAGACCAGTTCTCCAATTTGTCAAAGTAGTTTCAAATTCCACTTCTTTTCTTGCCTGTAACCCCTTCCAGCTTGGTGTCAGCTGCAAATTTTATAAGCATACTCTCCACTCTATTATCCATGTTATTAATGAAAATATTTATTAGTATTGGACAAAGGACAAGGACCCCAGTAGTTTGACAAGAACCATTTATAACTACTCTTTGTGTACGGTCTTTCAACCAGTTTTGCACCCACTTTATTTAATCTAGACCACATGTCTAGATTAAATAAATGTCTAATTTAATCTAGACCATATGTCCCTAGTTTACTTATGAGAATGTCATGTGGGACTATGTCAAAAGCAGTGCTAAAATCAACATCTATCTGTGGCAAGGTTGAGACTCACGAGCCTGCAGAGGTGCAGCGCCTCCTGCTGGTCTTCTTGGAATTAGCTCTTTCCAGCTTTGGCATGCCCTCTGCAGGCTCGTGACTCACCTGTTGCTGGCCCCGTGTCCCTCCCAGACCCCAGTGCCCTTGGCCATGGGGTTCTACCCACTGCTTGCATCCGACGAAGTGGGTATTAGCCCACGAAAGCTTATGCTTCAATACTTTATAGTTAGTGCCACTCTTTGTTACCTCTACCCACTGTATTAGTCCCCACACTCTGAGTCTCCCCTCCCAGGGAACCCCCAACCCTGTAATCCCACCTTGCCTCAGTGGCTACTGCCAGTCATCATCTAGCCCCCGCTCACTGGGGCAGACTGCAGTCTGTGATGGCAACTCATCATTGGCAAGGGGGGTAGGACCTGCTGCCTCTGCCTATCTCTGGTACCTTTCCAGGCCTTCCTATCAGGCCACAGCCTGGGAGGTCGCCAGGCCTGAGCTCCCTAGCTCAGCCTGTTCCTTCCCCAGCACTGCTCCACCCTCAGTACCCTTCACTTCTTCAGGCAGCTAGGTCTATTTCCCTCCAAAGCTAGAGAGAGTTCTTCAGTTCCTGGCCCACAGCCCTCTGATATGGGCCAGCTGGGCCTTGATTGATCTGGCCACAGCTGTGGCTACTACTCCTATCAGCCTAGCCCAGCCACAGCCCTCTCCAGGGCTGCGTTTAACCCCTGTTTACCCAGGAGTGGGGCAGCCACCGCACTACACTATCACACCTACAGCTTCCCCCCTATCCACTAGGCCATTAGCCCCGTCAAAGAAGGAAATTAGATTGATTTGGCATGATTTATTCTTGACAAATTCATGTTGGCTATTCATTGGTTCATAATTTGTTCTAGTTTATTTCTGGTACCTATAATTCCCCAGTGCTCTTTGTTCCCCTTTTTAAAAGATAGGTACTATGTTTGCCCTTCTCCAGTCTTCTGGGACCTCACCCATGAGTTCTGAAAAATAATTACTAATGGTTCTGAGATTGTTTCAGATGGTTCCTTATGTACCCTAGGATGCTCTTTTCACCAGGCCCTGCTGACTTGAATATATCTAATTTATCTACATTCATAGATTCCAAGGCCAGAAGGGACCATTATAATTATGTAGTCTGACCTCCTGTATAACACAAATCACAGAATTTCCCCAAAATGATTCCTAGACCATATCTTTTAGAAAAAACATCCAATCTTGATTTAAAAATTGCCAGTGGTGGAGAATCTGCCACAACACTTAATAAATTGTTCAAGTGATTAGTTACCCTTACCATTAAAAAATTCCTTCCTGTCTGAATATGTCTAATGTCAACTTCCAGCCATTGGATCCTGTTATATTTTTTTCTCTTGGACTGAAGAAACCATCATCAAATATTTGTCTCCATGTGTAAGTACTTGTAAACTGTAATCAAGTCAACCCTTAACCTTCTCTTCGTTAAACTAAATAGATAGAACTTCTTGAATCTGTCCCTATAAAGCAAGTTTTCTAATCTGTAAATCATTCTCATGGCTCTTTGCTGATTCCTCTCCAATTTATCAATATCTTTCTTGAATTGTGGACACCAGAATTGAACACAATATTCAACTGTGGTTGCACCAGTGCCAAATACAGAAGTAAAATAACCTGCTACTCGAGATTCCTCTGTTTTTGCATCCAAGGGGTGCATTAGCCTTTTTGGTTACAACATCACGCAGGGAGTTCATGTTCAGATGATTATCTACCATGAGCGCCGATTTTTTTCCAGAATCACAGTTTCCCAAGATAGACTCACCCATCATGTAAGTATGACCTAAATTCTTTGTTCCTAGGTGTATTCATTTACTTTTAGCCAAATCTAAATCTAAACCTTCTTTAACCTGATCTTTTCTTGTTTTGGTTTGTGTTCCTTCCACCTATTTGTTGATATTTATTGTGTTAAGTATCTGGTCACAGTTTGTCTTTTTGGTGGAGATTGAAGCAAAATAGGCATTAAACATATCAGCCTTCTTGAAGTCATCTATTATTAGCTCACCTTCCTCATTAAGTAGAGAAACTACACTTTCATTCATCCTTTTTGTGTTCCTAATATATTTATAGAACCTCTATTATTGCCTTTTCTGTCTCTCGTTAGATGTAACTCATTTTGTACCTTAGCTTTCTTGATTTAGTCCCTACATGGTTGTACTATTCTTTCATATCTCTCCTTAGCAAGTTGTCTGTTTCCACTTTCAGTAGGATACCTATTTGATATTCAGATTACTGAAGAGCTCCTGATAGAGCCATATTGGCCTCTTGCTGTCTTTCCGTCACATTGGGATAGTTGGCTGTCGTATCTTTAATATTAACTCTTTGAGAAACTGCCAGTTTTCCTGAACTCCTTTTCCTCTTAGATTTTCTTCCCATGGGACGTTACCTATCAGTTCTCTGAGTTGACTGAAGTCTGCTTTTGTGAAGTCCGTTGTCCTTACTCTGCTGCTCTCCCTCCTTCCTTTCCTTAGAATCATGTAATCTGTCATTTCATGATCACATTCACCCCAATGGAATGAAGAGCCATAGACAATCCTGATATGAATCCTGGGCAGGTCAGGTCATCCATGCAGGGTGCATCACCTCCTCAGCCCTGGCAACATAGCCCTCGACACTGCAATTAAAAACCCGCCAATGGCCCATGCCAGCCGATTTGGGCTTGTGGGGCTCAAAGTAAGGCACTGGTTAATTGCTGTGTAGATATTTAGACTCAGGCTGCAGCCCAAGCTTTGGGACCCTCCCACTACACAGTGCCCATGACAAATGTTGGTGAGAAAAGAGAACACTTGTCGCAGAGGAGAGCATCTGGCCCATATTAGAAACAAAAGTCCTCCTCCAATATTGGTAAGGAGGTAACAAGCCAGAGGAGAACAGGGGAGATTAGTAGTTAACATGGGTGGGGGCGGGGAGGGGGTGAGCCATGGGTTCAGGGAGGCTAGCCCCTGGCCCAGCCCACCTGTTCTGTCTGAGGCCCTGCCCCGCCTACCCCTGCCGAAGCCCAGAACCTCTCCCCCTCCCCCAGCTGCCTGAGTGCCTCCAGCCCAGAGCACTGAGTGGGTAGCACTGACAAGCACCCCAGCCCTGGAGCGCCAGGCAGTGCAGCTGGGGATCTCCAGCCGACCCAAATCCACAACTACAACTGGCTTCTGAAGAGGAGCAGCCTGCCTGGCCTAGGGCCAACTAGTGGGAAGCAGAAGGGGGCCGGAGGGCGGAGCGTGAGCAGGGCCACGCAGGGCTGTTTGGGGAGGCATAGCCTTCCCCAGCCTATGATATGCGCCGCCCATGGTAGTGAAGAACAAACACCTTTGGTGACTTTGCTTTTCAGTTTGTGTATTTTTATAACATTTTCAAATATTATTAACAGTCCCAGTCTGTTCTTCCCTTGTGACTGATCAAAGTAACTTCTCTCCGATGTTTTCATTGTGTTGGAGGAACAGACCCCTGTGGATTAGTTGTTTTCTAAATTCTATGCACAATTCATTTGGACCTTACCACTAAGTGATTGAAAAGAGAAAGGAAAATAAACAAACAGCATTTGAGTCCACTCGAGCCCTGAGCAGAGGGCCAGTGCATGACCTCCACACCACTTGGATCCCACTTAAGCCGTATTTTGATGGAATGAATTCTGCACACTAAAAACAAACTGAAATACAGGGGCATACAATGAAATAATGCAGCACATTGTTATTTAATTGTTTCATGTAGTTCAGCAGTATAAAAAGTGCAAAAATGTATCTTGTACTGTGAAATTAAATAACCCTTGAGTTTAATCAAAGGATGTTCTTTTGTAGACTTTAGGATCCAGAGATCTTTACCCATCCATTTCAGAAATGTGTCATGGATTAGGCATTGGGGTTTACTGTTGAATTTCTTTAGTGTGGGTTGGCAATAGTCTATTCAATTTTATTCAGGCTCTTAAGTAGCCATCATCATCACCATGATATCTGAACACCATATTTCTTGCCAGTTTAGTTTAAATTTCTGGCTTGAAAAATGAAGTAGTGATTAGGACAGTCATTCCACAGAAAGGATTTATATCCATTTTGAGTGATGTGGGAAGATCGGTGATTCATATTACCTTTCTTGGATAGCCATAGCACCAGGGCCGGCAACAGGGGGGTACTACGGGTAGAGCTGTACCGGGCCCCCCGACTTTAGGGGGGCCCTGGTACAGCTCTACCCGTAGTCATCCGGGGCGGCTCTCCCCCGGAAGAGCGCCTGTCCCCGGCCGGAGCAGAGCCCGGCCAGCGGCAGCGGCTCAGTCCGGGGGAGGGAGGGAGGGAGGGAGCAGCAAGGGAGGCTCTCGCTGCTCCTCGGGTTTCGCTGCTGCCAGCTGGTGGGGGGAGCGCTGGCTGGGCTGGGGAGCCCCCAGCCGCTGTCAGCTGGGGGTGGGGGAGCGCCGGCTGGGCTGGGGGCTCCCCAGCCACTGTCAGCTGGGGGGGGGGGGGCGGCGGGGCTGAGGGGGGGGGGGCCGGCTGGGCTGGGGGGCCCCCAGCCGCTGTCAGCTGGGGGGGAGCGCCGGCTGGGCTGGGGGCCCCCCAGACGCTGTCAGCTGGGGGGGTGGCGGGGCTGGGGGGGTGGCCGGCTGGGCTGGGGGGCCCCCAGCCGCTGTCAGCTGGGGGGGTGGCAGGGCTGGGGGGGGTGGCCGGCTGGGCTGGGGGGCCCCCAGCCGCTGTCAGCTGGGGGGGTGGCCGGCTGGGCTGGGGGGCCCCCAGCCGCTGTCAGCTGGGGGGGTGGCCGGCTGGGCTGGGGGGCCCCCAGCCGCTGTCAGCTGGGGGGGTGGCCAGCTGGGCTGGGGGGCCCCCAGCCGCTGTCAGCTGGGGGGGGGAGTGCCGGCTGGGCTGCGGGGGGCCGGCTGGGCTGGGGGCTCCCCAGCCGCTGTCAGCTGGGGGGGGGAGCGCCGGCGGGGTTGGGGGGGGTGCTGGGCTGGGGCCCCCCCCGGCCGCTGTTGGCTGGGCTGGGGGGGGCCGGCTGGGCTGGGGGGGCCCCCAAACTATTAGAGTAGGGGGCCCCCAAATTTCTGTCGCCGGCCCTGCATAGCACAGTATATATATGTCTTTCATTTTGTATTTGCTGTTCACTCCGAATTCAAATTCTCCTCTGCTTTTGGTGCTTTTTAATTTGATTTGTCACAACAAAAATATTAATCGAACATTTCAAGTGATACACAATCCCAGGCAAAATTTCGCTGGGGGGGGGGGGGAGCGGAAGGCTCTGAGCACATTTTCAGACTGTCAGCTAAATCAATGCTTTTTGAGGATGTTTACATAGGAGTGTAGGGAAAACTACAGAGGCCTTTTGTGATGGGGTTATGTTCTGAACAAAAGCTTCTAAAAACTTGAGCTAAGTGTGATGAGATCATTATGTAAGATATTTGTTTTCTTTCCCTGGAGGCAAAATGTATTTTAACTGATGTGTCAGCTATATATGCCTGTCGCTTAATCACTGTTGTATGTGATAGAACTGCAGTAAGAATGCTGTACTGTACAAGGAGTTTGTAAAGTATTAAATACCTTAAAATTATTTGTTTTCCAATAGGTTGGCTGGTGGATATGACCAGCAGCTACACCGCATCATTCATTCTGTGTGGATTTTCTATGATATTCAGTTCAACATTACTATGCTTTGCTAGACTAGCAAAGAAAATCAAAAGGACACAGCTGAGGTCTCTTACCAGAGATATTGACACAAAACAGCAGATTTGGACAAATGGAGCAACAGCTTATTCTGTGTCTGGAGATTTAGACCAAAAGGATGTAGAAATATTGGCCACTGATGCAGATAGATGACAAGTGCCATCATGTTTTGGTATGCAGCAGAGCCATGGCTAAGAGAGATGTGACTGCACATGCTACACTCTGGAAGATATATTTTCCCAGTGCAGTGAAAGAAACAAGGCTTCTTTCAACTAGATTTTTATCTCATATTTTATTAGGACAAAAACTGTGGTTTATACAGTTCTAAAGCAAAGTTAGATACAAATGAGGAAAGTTCTTCAGTTAAGGTATGCAGGATATTTTCTGAGTCAGTGATGCTGGCTCCAGAGATAATAGGATGAATCTACTGAAGTAATTGATCACAATGAGAGGTAATTTACATGATCATCATAAAGCAAAACTTAACAATAGAACTTAGGTTGAAACTGTTTTTAAAAACAGGGCTGATGAAACAAGCTTTTCAATGCTGCACTCTGTTTTGTTTATCAGTGGAC